>BSBN01000880.1:7500000-10000000 GCA_027924645.1 Cunninghamia lanceolata | reverse complement strand
CCACTTCATATGCATTTCTTGAATCAAACTTCTTAAGAATCTGACATGGTCCAAACTTCTTCATCTTCAAGTTGTTGTATGTCCCCACTGGAAATCTCTCCTTTCTTAGATATACCATTACTTCATCTCCAACTAAAAATTCTTTATGTCTCCTCTTCTCATCTGCTTGCTCCTTATACTTACTATTCATCTCCTCCAAATGATTTCTAACTTGATTATGTACTATCTCCATGTATCCTACAAATTCTTCTCCCTCTACACTTGTCTTGTTCTCCATACTAATATTTCTCAGCTTTGTCAGTCCTCTAGGTTGTACTCCTATCACAACTTCAAATGGTGTCTTCCATGTACTTCTATTTACTGAATTATTGTATGCAAACTATGCTTGTGGTAGAACTAATCCTAATTTCTTGCTTAACATCTCAACAAGTTACCCAAACTCCTATTTACCACTTTAGTTTGTCCATTTGTCTGTGGGTGAAATGTTAAATTAAACTTTAGGTCTGTCGTCATCTTCTTCCACAGTGTCTTCCAAAAATACCCAATGAATCTTGTATCCCTATCTAAAACCATACTCTTAGGCAATCCATGCAATCTCACAATCTCCTTGAAAAATAGGTCAACAACATGCACTGCATCATTTGTCTTCTTACAAGCAATGAAATGCACCATCTTTGAAAATCTGTCTACTACTACAAATATAGAATCATATTCCCTCTATGTTCTTGGCAAACCTAATATGAAATCCATGCTTATATCTTCCTAAGGTCTCTCTGGTATTGTCAAAGATTTGTACAATCCAGTATTCTGACTACTCCCTTTTGCAACTTGACATATTCTACAACTCTGAACACACTTCCTTACATCCTTATATATCTAAGGCCAAAAATAATGTTCACTTACCAAAGCTACTGTCTTGTCAATCCCAAAATATCCTACTAATCCACCACTATGTTTCTGTTGATAGTAAGGAATATTGAGAGGGGGGGTGAATCAATATTCCACAAAACCACTTCTTAACAAGTTTATTAATCCAATTTCCAAAATTAATAATATGAAAGCAGAATAAACATAGGAATAGCAACCATAAAGACATGACACATGGACACCATGATTTTTACATGGAAAACCCAAAAAGGGAAAAACCACAGTGAGTATTAGCTCACAATATATTATGATAGCACAATACCAGATTACAAGAAGGCTCATTGCCTTAGGGCTCACTACCCTAAGAAGAAGTGCTCACTATACAAAGGTTCACTGCCAAGAGAGAAGAAGATATAAGAGAAGGTTTGGCTCACTACCAAGATATGACTACTGTAAATGCATCTAATAATACTGAAGTCCAGTTCCCTTAAGCTCAGTAAATAAACTCAAAAGTCTTCATCATGTTAATTCTGCTATCTCCTACTCTGCTTCACATATGCTCTATTTTTCCCTACCCATTGTCTTCTTCAGACCACAATGCTAACTTAGATTGAATTTCCACTCTTATCACAATACAATGCATTCTCAACACTCCTAATGCCAAAAAATCTATCGAGTATAAATATCTGCAACATGTAGCAAAGAATTTCACCTTATCGGCTCAAACTTAAACACAAACAATAATGCATACTCAAATGATCATACAATAGTCTTCATATGGATTGACATTGATCATTTAATCACTTAGATTAATTTTTCAAACAATATAGCTTCTCCACATAAAGATCTGTCATGCATGTTGTCTTGTTCCTTATGGACATACTTGATTAGTTCAACTGTCACAACATAACTTCCATTGCGGATGAAATGAGACTCTAAAAATCATATTCAACATTCATCATTGATCTCTTACCATACCTTCAAAGCCACAGAACATAATAATCAACTGATGAGAAATGTGGAACTCAAAACTCTTGTCCTATCACTGGAAAACACTGTCAGACTGCAAGTCTGTAAAGAACATCTTGCAGGATGAGACCAAAAGAACTTTAGAAGCTATAATTCTAGATTTAGGCAGCCATGATATGTATCTTTCTTAATCTAGAACCATAAGACAAAGTATGCAATTGTGGAGGAATGTGGACCCCGACTCTTTGGTACTATACACTGTCTCTGACTTAGGTTTACTTATCAGACTTAGCAAAATCATGGTATGTCTTCCAGAGAACTTTAGAACTTGCAAACTTGGATATCCCACCTTCGAGCAACGACAAACAACATACTTGAACTGCATCTGATGATCTTCTACTTTGGAGACATACTGACCCGATCTCTTTCATTTGCTATGTACTGCCCATACTTAGTCATTTTAGTATTTCAAACCAGAAGCCTTGCATGCCTTGGTGCCAAATCAATTTGGTCTACCAGATTAAAGTCCCTTTGCCTTGTTGCCATCAATGACAACACTCAATTATTCAACAGAGCACTGTCTCTTGCCAACAATCTCCTCCTTTGGCATTGATGGCAACACTCAGTGAAAAATGCTTGTGTTACTCCCCCTTACTCTATACACTCTATTTTTCTATTCTCCTTTAGATGTATGCTTATTTTTCACTGGTTTTCCTCTCCCACTTTGAAATCAATGGACAAGGTGTGTGTACAAGCAAAATTGTGTCAAAAATTCTTCAAAACTGTCATATTCTACCGCATATATACAGGTACACATTTCCATCTCAATTTATGGTTGAAGGTAGAATATCATTATAGATAGTCTTTATTAGAGCTATCTCTCCATTTCATCTATTCCTTGCACTCTCCAAAATATGGATGTGGCCATTTATCAGATAAACTAACTTTTCTGCCTTTTGCACATCTGAGGGTGTATCAATTAATGCTTGTGATTTCAAGGCTTCTTCTGCCAGATTAGTCATGGAACCAATTTTTGGACTTATCAGCCCTCTTAGCTGGCACAATATATTTTTGACTCCTTCCCTTTTCTTCATTAGAGTGCTCAAATCATTGTGAATATTTGCAACTTGTGTTTTATTGGTATTTATTGACTCAACTGCCGAATTATATGTTTTGGAGATATTAAGCAGTTTGAGTTCCAAGTCCTTGATTTTATCTTCTAATTCCTTTGTAACTTCTGGCCAAGATAAGCAAAATTTGTATAGTTTATAGGTGTATCCCTTTTATTCCATTTTCTAACAGAGTTTTATCTTTTACTATCATAGTCTTTAACTCAACCAATCTTTTCTCATCAAACTCTTTTCTAACTTTTGCTTTTGCAAATTTTTCAAAAGATTCAAAATGTGTACTTACTGAGTTTAATAGACCCTTGAGTTGATCAGCTAAGGATAATGAGGTATCCTTTTGGAATGTTGGCATCATCTTCTCCAAAATGTTGGATGCATCACCGATCAATTTATTGTCTTGGATATGTGATTTAAGCGTTTCTTCCTATGCTTTGGCTTGAACAATTGATCCTAGTTTGAATTTCTGCATAGGTGACATTAAGGCCAAATTAATTGGTCCTTGAAGAAGTTTAGACTCATCTAAATCTTGTTGTCTCTCAAAATCAACTGAGACAGCTACAGTGTCTCTTGCTTTGCCAGATACTTCTTCTTGACTTTGTTTCAGAGGATCCATGTCTATGTTCTCTTATTGATCAATGTTTTTCTCCAGTGTGGGGCTCCTTATCTGTTCTTTATTCTTTTCAACATCAGCTTGTTGCTCAAGAGGAAGATCAAATTCAGATTTGCCTTGATTTGTCATATCCAATATATCAATGTTAGGGGCTTGATCATTCTTATCCGGTCCTTGGTCTTGGCTTATCTCTGGTATAGATGTGTCTCCATCATTTTCTCCTTCATTATCATAAATGGTAGGGAGATTAAATTCCTCCAATGTGTTCAGAGTGATTTCTTCAGTTTCCTTTACCACCTTTTCAATATCTCCTCCCATAAGAGCATTCATTCTTCTTTTTGTCCTGAATTTGTTATGGAGTGCTTTGGAGATTTTCACCTTTTCCTCTGGAGTGATTTCCGAACATAGTTTTATTAGTGAGCGCTCTCTAAGCTCAATATCCTTTTCCATGGCCTCTTCCCTTCTTGCATACATTATACTTGCCAGGCTCTCTGGAAGGTCAGTAATTATTTCAATAAGAGCTTTATTGTAAATATCCAAATATTGGACAACAACAGTCTCAATGATGTTCTTGTCAGCATCTTCATAATCATCATATAGTTGAGCAATAGGTCTCAAATTACCATCAGCTATCATGGCTTTCAATACATCCTCTAAAGATATAGTAGCTTCTCCAGTTTGAGGCACATCTTGCTTTTGCCTTTTCTCAGGTTTACCCTTATCGGAGGATTTCTTCTTGCTGGTTCTAGAGGCTTTGATAGTTTCAGATTTCATTTTATTTACTTCTTCATTTGACTCTGTTTCTTCTTCATCAATTGCAATGCTTACATGCATTCTTTTAGCCTTGGTTTTCTTTCTTTTGTGATTAGTGGCAATAGTTTCCACACTTGTAGATGGCGTAGGATTAGAGGGAATAGATGCAGCTTCTGTAGAGGTAGATCCTCTGGTTCTCCTTCTTGATGCCTCTTGTTTTTTTGGTTTACCCTTGGGTTCTTTCAGAGCTCCAACTGGTTCACTTTTTCTCGTTTCTTTTTCTTCCTTTTCATCTTGTGCCTTTTTTCTTGCCTCTATCACTTGTTCTTTTGTGAAACCTTGTCTCAGGGAAAAATCTTCTGCCACTTTCTACATTTTCTTGGAGATTTCAAGTTTCCTTACTTCAACATGAATCTTAGCATACAATTCCTCATAAGTCCCAAATCTTTCATCATTGGGATCTCTGGGTTTACTTAGAATATGCTGAGCATAATTTTCCAATATCCCTCCATCTACCTCATATCCCATAGGCATAACCCATACCATTCTAGGCTCAATGGCCTCCATCAAGCATTGATCTTTTGTCACAATAAAACAAATAGTATCTTTGTATTTTTCAACAACTGCTCTAGAGATTCATTCCTTGGATTGCATTGACTTCTAGAAGTTTTTGAAATAGCCCCATAGGGCTGAGTTTTGTGCATCAATATTGCCTATGTTACTTAACTAATTTCTAATATGAAATGCAACTAGTTTGTCTCTAGTCCAAAAATAGTTCTTTATGCCAGGTAACTCTTGCATAAAATACAAGAATAAACATATGATCAAAGTACCAAATTTGAAGGGATATTTACTCTCTTTTGTCTTCCTCAGGTTCTCCATCACTTGCTGTCAAAACAATTCACAGATATCATATTCTACATTCTCCTTGATCATATAAAAAGTATTGTATATGGATGTGCCTAAAACAAAATTCTCCTGGTTGGTGAAATAGATTTTGTAACCCAGTACCATGGATGCAAATCTTACATCATGGTCTTCAATATCATTAATTGTTAAAGCCCTCTTATAAAATTTTTCTCTAGTGACCACCATTACTGTATCATTCTTCACTACTTTCAATAATGGTACCGATCCGGTAGAGCTCAATCCAGTTACTGCCCTTATAACATCTTTTGTAATCTTAAAAGATCTCTCAAGCCACATGAATTCATCATGAACCCTGCTCAATACATATTGGACCCATTCATCCTCTACAAAAGTTGGGAAGTCCACATATTGACTGAATTTCTTCACTTCCAATGCTTTATATTCTCCCTTCAGATCAAGATTCTCATTACTCAAGTGTTTCAAGTATAGATCAAAAAACCTTCTATCACCAAATTCCTCTAGGGAAACATGAATATATGCCCTAACATCCTCTGCATGCATAACTTTGTGTGGAATATCTAAAAATGCACCCATTTGATCGACTTTGATTGATTTAAATGGATGTTTCTTGAATTTTGGTCGGGGTCGTTCAGTGATATCCACTACTTGTGGTGTTGCCATTTCTATGAATAATCAAGCAAATTTAAGAAAGGGTTTCAAATAGAAAATACCTCTTTGACCGGATTAGGGTTGAACTCGATCTTGCCTTGAAATGCTTTGGAGAATACTTTAGTCATTTTTGAATCTTGCTTTGGTTTGCCTTGAACACTTTATAGCTTAGAATGCAATTTTTCCTTCAGATACAACTCCTTTTAATCTTCGCATGCCGAAACCTAAGTGTCATTAATGTCATTTTTCAAAAAGCTGTGAAGCACTTTTCGGATACTCACAGTTAATCCAAATTGCTCTGTTGCTTCGCATTGGATCTTTTTCTGCCAAAATTTCTTTCAAAAGTTTTCCCATAAAATTCTTCACAACATACATTAGTACTGGATTCCCATACTAACTTTCTGGCTGGGGGTTTTCAATTTTCAACATAGCTCCCCTTGAGCCAGAGCTCCCAATTTACTTCTTGGAGGAAGTATCTACACCAGATGTTGGTACGGATTCATCCTTGACTTCAATCACATCTTTCTTGATCCAAATCTTGCCCATTTCTTTCTTAGTTTTAACTGGATCAACTTTTTCTTTTCCTTTATCATTCCTTTGCTCTATTTTTCTATCTTTAGCATAATAGTTTCTTTTCACATTCTTGCTTCTGCAAAATCTTGCAACATGTCCAAACTTGTTGCAATTATAGCATACCATATTCCTTTGTCCTTGATTCCTTCTATTAATTGGATTTGATCTGCATTGATTAGCCATATGTAAAAATATATTGCATGCAAAACACTTTCCATTGAATGATTGACTATTCCTTGCATTGTAAGAACCATTCCTTACCAGACTTTTGCATTCATTTGATCTATGATCAATTTTATTGCAATTGAAACATTGACCAGAGAATGATGGAACATTCTAAGTTATTCTACTTCTACATTGAGTAGCTTTATGACCAAACTTATTGCAATTAAAATAGTGGCTATTGAAAGATGGATACCTTTGAGCATTTGGATGCCTGACTGGAGGTCTTCTAGGTCTTCTTCTTTGATTTCTGAACTGGTTCCCTTTGTTTTGCTTTAAGTCAGTGTTTTCTTGACCAGATTTTGAGCTTTCTCCTTTCTCAAATCCCAAGCCTTGCTTATCATCAAAAAACTTTTGACTAGCAATCATCTCATCAAGCTTTGCAGAACTTATCTTGAATTTTTCTTCATAGCTCTTGGCTTTTTCCAAGTCTGCTTTCAGGCTCACAATTTCTTCTTCAAGTTTGACACAATCTTCTAACTTGTTTTTTACCTTAGATTCATATCTTCTTCTACTTTTGATCTTTCTATAACTTCCACTTCTAAATCATTCAGGGTTTCATTTGTTGATATCAATTGATCACTAACCTCTTTGTATTTTTCTTTGAATTTCTTGACTTGTTCTTTTAACTTTAAAATACATTCATCAGCTTCTTGCATGTTATAATTCAAGTTCCTGACTTCTACTTAAGATTCTTCAAGATCAATAAGAGCTACTTCTAGTTCAACATTATTTGAGAAATTTCCAAATCTCTTGGCTACCATGAGTGAACTCTCCCAGATCTTCCTCAAGTTGTTAGGCTTCTTCCAAGGAACCTTGCTCTGATGCCAATTTTTGATAGTAAGGAATATTAAGGGGGGGTGAATCAGTATTCCACAAAACCACTTCTTAACAAGTTTATTAATCCAATTTCTAAATTTAATAATATGAAAGCAGTATAAGCATATGAATAGCAACCATAAAGACATAACACATGGACACTAAGATTTTTACATGGAAAACCCAAAAAGGGAAAAACCATGATGAGTGTTAGCTCACAATATATTATGATAGCACAATACCAGATTACAAGAAGGGTCACTGCCTTAGGGCTCACTGACCTAGGAAGAAGTGCTCACTGTACAAAGGCTCACTGCCAAGAGAGAAGAAGATAGAAGAGAAGGTTTGGCTCACTGCCAAGATATGACTGTTGTAAATGCATCTAATAATGCTGAAGTGTAGTTCCCTTAAGCTTAGTAAACAGACTCAAAAGTCTTCATCATGTTAATTTTGCTATCTCCTACTTTGCTTCACATATGCTCTATTTTTCCCTTCCCAGTGTCTTCTTCAGATCACAATGTTGCCTTAGATTGAATTTCCACTCTTATCGCAATATAATGCATTCTCAACACTCCCAATGCCAAAAATTTGAGTATAAATATCTGCAACATGTAGCCAAGAATTTCACCTTGTTGGCTCAAACTTAAACACAAACAATAATCCAGACTCAAATGATCATATAGTAGTCTTCATATGGGTTAGCATTGATCATTCCATCACTTAGATTGATTGTTCAAACAATATAGCTCACCACATATAGATATGTCATGCCTATTAGCTTGTTCCTTATGAACATACTTGATTAGTTCAACTGTCACAACATAACTTCCACTGTGAATCAAATGAGACTCTAAAAATCATATTCAACATTCATCATTGATCTCTTAGCATACCTTCAAAGCCACAAAACATAATAATCAACTGCTGAGAAATGCAGAACTCAAAATCGTTGTCCTATCATTGGAAAACATTGTTAGACTACAAGTCGCTAAAGAACATCTTGTAGGATGAGACCAAAAGAACTTTAGAAGCTACAATTTTGGATTTAGGTAGCCATGATATGTATCTTTCTTAATCCAGAACTGCAAGACAAAGTATGTACCTGCAAAGGAATGCGGACCCTGACTCTTTGGCACTAAACACTGTCCCTGACTTAGGTTTACTTACCAGACTTAGCAAAATCATGGTATGTCTTTTGGAGAACTTTATAACTTGAAAACTTGGATATCCCACCTTTAAGCAATTGTAAACAACATACTTGGACCGCATCTGATGATCTTCTACTGCGGAGACATACTGACCCGATCTCTATCATTTTCTCTAGACTGCCAATACTTAGTCATTTTAGCATTTCAGACTAGAAGCCTTACATGCCTTGATGCTAAATCAATTTGGTCTACTAGAGTAAGGTCTCTTTGCCTTATTTCTATCAATGACAACACTCAATTATTCAACAAAATGTCTCTTGCCAATAGTTTCTCCTTGATCAAATTATCTCTCATTGAACTCTTAGGTATACACAACTAATTTCCCTTGAACAACAATTCCTCCTAAATGAAATAATCCAACCACTTAATTCTATCTATCACAATAGGTTCTTTACATGCTTTCCATGGTTTTGCAAAATCAAGATCCTCTTTATACATATGCTTAAGTTCCTCAAATCCTAATACTTCTATCCTCATCTCTGTCAGCAAATTCCTTCTTCTGCTCAATGCATATGCAACTTTGTTTGACTTCCCACTCCTATGCTTCAATACAAAGGTGTAACTGCGCATGAATTCTACCCATCTCATATGTCTCTGATTCAACTTTCGTTGACTATTCAAATATTGTAAAGCTTGATGATCAGTGTACAACACAAATTTCTTAGGCAAGAAGTAATGTCTCCACTTCTTCAAGGATTGAATTATGGCATAGAACTCTTGATCATAAACTAAATATCTTCTCCTTACATCATTCAAATTCTCATTGAAATATGCTACTGGTCTCCCTTCTTGACTTAACACTGCTCCTATTACATTTCCACTAGCATCATAATCTACTTGAAATTCTTTGTTAAAATCTGGTAATGCTAACACTGGTTGCTATGTCACCTTCTGCTTCAACAATTCAAAACTTTAATATGCTCTTTATGTCCACTTAAAATTCTTTTTGTCACCTCTCATTGTCTCTATCATTGGTGTGCATACTGAACTGGAACTTCTGATGAACTTCCAGTAGAAACTTGCTAATCCATGAAATGATCTTACCTCTCCAATGTTCATAGGTGTTGGCCACTCAACAATTGCTCTAACTTTCTTAGGGTCCATCTTCAATCCTTTCACAAAAATCACAAATCCTAGATATACCAATTCTTCCTTCATGAAACTACTTTTCTTGATGTTTATCAACAATTTCTCTTCTCTCAACCTCTGTAATACTTGTCTAATATGCCACAAATGTTCTTCCTTTGTCTTACTAAAAATTAGAATATCATCCAAGTATACAATAACAAACTTACCCAATAATTTCTTCAAAACCTCATTCATAAACCTCATGAAAGTACTCAATGCCTTAGTTAATCCAAAAGGCATAACTAACCATTCATACAATCCCTCATTTGCCTTAACAATAGTCTTCCACTCATCTCCTTTGATCCCGATCTGATTGTATCCAGTCTTCAAGTCTATCTTTGTGAAATATTTTACTCCACTCAAATAGTCCATGATGTCATCCATCCTTGGCAATGGAAATCTATACTTAATTGTGATCTTATTGATTGCTCTAGAGTCTATACATATCCTCCATTCTCCATCTTTATTTGGTGCTAGTACTATAGGTATCACACATGGGCTTAAACTTTTTTTGATCAATCCTTTCCTCAATAGCTCCTGTATTTGTCTATTTAGCTCCACATTCTCTACCTGTGTCATATGGTGTGTTACTTTGTTAGGCAAACTAGCTCCAAGTATAAGGTCCATATGATGAATGATACTTCAGATTGGTGGCAATCCTTCAAGCACATTATCTGATATGATAACTTGGTACTCTATCAACAATTCAATTATCTCCTCTAGTGGTTCTTCTTCTTTTGTGGTGGTCTTCTCTACACTTAGGGTTTCACACTTCTTTAAAACCAAAGAAAAACACATGTTCTCATGTCTCAATCCATCCAAATATTTCCTTCCATCCACTAAACAAATTCTAGCATTCACACATACTTCACTTTTAGGCTCATCTTCCAAAGGTATCAGGATATATTTCTTCCCATTAGATGTTATAATATAAGTATTCTTCCTTCTATTATGTATTGCATTTCTATCATGCTGCCATGGTCTCCCCAACAATATATGACATACATCCATCGACATAATATCACACAATACCTCATCAACATAAGATCCTATATGAAATTTCACCAAGCATTGTTCACTCACCAATACCTTTGTGCTCATCTTGAATGCATGCTATCTTGTAGGGCTTTAGATGTTTTGATCTTTCCAGGTTCAGCTTAGTCACCATCTCCTCTGAAACCAAATTATCAGTAATACCACTATCAATGATAACCTTAAAGCATTTACCTCCTAATTTACATCTTGTCTGGAACAAACTTTTCCTTTGCGGTGGTTCCTTAGTTGTCTCTACTTGAAATAATTCTCTCCTCATGACCAATGACTCTCCTTTCTCTGATTTTCCAATTAAACTAGGTGATCGATCCAAAAGGTTCTTCCTCCGCGTAAGCTGCTCTTGCACTATTCTCTATTCTCTTTCTTATACTTCCCTAATGACATTCAAATGCTCTGTCCTTCACTGCCACACTTATAAAAAGTTTGTTTGAATGATATTTTATCAAGTCCTCTTTCATCTCTTCGATATCCTTTGTTGCAGTAAGAATTATGATTCCCTCTACTATTACACTTAGAAACTCCTATCATCTTTCTGGTATGAATTGTTATCTCTATCTTCTTTCTTGTATAGGCTACTCTCCTTGTTTTTCTCCACATGTGACCTTTATCCTCCAGAATATGTTCTACCTCTTTGAAATTTACCTCCTCTACCTCTCTGCCTTTGCTCATGCCTTTTATTCAACTTGTCTTCAACTTTCAATGCAAACTAATATGCTTCCTCTACTATTGTCATCCTCACCAAACTTAGTTCTTCTTGAATATTCATCCTTAATCCATTTATGTATCTTAACACTTTCTCCTTGATTTCTTCACTATGTCTAGTCCTTATGATCATCTTATGAAATTCTTCAGTGTACTCCTTCACAGATTTCTCCTTTTGCCTTAGCTTTTGCAATCTCATTAATAGTTCCAACTCATAGTCAACAGGTATGAACTGATTCTTCAACTTTGTCACCATCCTATCCCATTTTATGATCTTCTCTTTTCCTTTCCTATTCTTACCCAATTAAACTTCTTTCCACCAAATAGAAGCATGTCCTTTCAACTTAGTTTTTGCAAATCTTACTATCACTAGATCTTCAAATTCTTCAAATTCAAAGTATTCCTCCAAGTCATTTCTCCAACAATCAATTCATCAAGGTTTAAATTTCTGATATAGTGTGATAATTCCACTCTAGGTCTCTTTCCCATCTTAGAAATAGCTTTCAACATCTTTACTCCATCTAATTCTTCTTCTTCTAGGGCTTCTTCATTTTGGTTAGCAAATTGAAATTCATCATCATCACTTTTATCTTCATGTCTAGGGTTCAGTCCTCTTCTTCTATCTTCCTCAACATCATCCAATCTAACTTTCATTGTCCTCATCATCTTGATCATTTCTTCCATTCTTCTAGCAACATTATCCATAACAAGCATCCTTCTTAGTGGAATCTCTTCCTAGGATCTAGTGCAATTACCTCAATTCGATGATCTGAGTACAAGGTAGCAACTACCTCACAATCAATGCTCTGTTGACAAACACAAGTAGACTACCTTAGGTCAGTGATTTATTCACCACAAGATCTTCTGGAATGCCTTCACTTCCCAAAGGATTCACAACTTCGCTCTCATACCACTTGGTGTAGTCATGGATGGAGGGTCCAAGAATGAACTGTCCAAACCATGTAGCTAGAGTAAACATAACAAAAACAAAAAATATTCATTGGAAGATTCAAATAATCAATATATTAGATGATCAAAATGTTTATGTGCTGACAACATGCAGGCTACAATCATAGGGTTCACAGGCCTATTTTTTGGGTTACAACAAATATGCAAGAAATGGCATTGAAGTGCCTTCCAAAAATAATTCCACTAACTAAACTATCATAACTACTAAATGACTTCCTAATTCATATAAGAGATGTATATATATCATCTTCAAGCTCATAGAATCCTCCGCGTCAGTGACAACATGTTACAAACTCCAATGAATGGTGAAACATGTAGGTCGGCCTACAACACATGGTATTTCTCCACACATAAATGAAACATGGTGAGGACCTCAAGGAAGGTCTATCTAGTCCTTATGTATCATGCATGATGTTCTGTTAGGCTTTGCAAGTCATGGAAGTTCTTTGTAAACTTTTACTCTCAATTGATTGCATGAATGTTATGCTCTGTGAAAGCTGATGATCTTCTAATAGCGATAAATTTTTGTAGTTGAATCCAATTCTCCTAAAATTTGAATATGATGTAGCTGACGTGGAATAGAAGATAATTCCTACTCCATGAGATCTTATATGAATATGTGGCAAAATGCAGTATAAAATGTTGAACTATAAATTACTAAACTACAATTGAAATGAAAGAAAAGAAAATGTAAATATTTTTTTTGTTGATGCAAGATTTCTCTGTAACCTAGGATGTTCTTGCATCAGTTGCTAGGGTCTCCTTTCCCATTATATTTCTCAAAGCAAGGAGCCTCAAACTTCTAGGGCGTAGGAGTTCTTAGGATAGAATATGACAAAGGGCTACAAAGGTAATGTGTTGTGATACTAGTTTTAGGTGGGCTGTTACTCATGCTAGCTAATTATTGTTGCATGGAGGTCATATTCTTCAACAATTGGTTTATGATGAGGTTAAAAGTGGAATTAGGTAGGGATTGAAATGAAGGACTAGGTGATGGATTATGAGTAGCCTTTTGAAATGTAATAGGTGGTTGAGATGTAGGTGGAGCGACATTAGGTGTAGACTTTGTGTAATTATAAGGAATGGAACCATACTGGTGAATAGGATTCCCAAAAGGTAACCCAACACATGTGGTAGTAGCATTACTTAGCTGTGTAGTAGTGGTAAGCATAGTAGATGAATAAGTAGGCATAAGGAGTGAGGGTATGGGTACTGGCACTTGAGTCCCTATTTGATTAGGATAAGTTACATTTGTTATAATTTTAGCACAACTAGCTGCTGACATAATGTTTCTATGCATTATGTGAGCTAGGCCACACAGGACTTTTACTCCCTCTTGTCCCTCAAGAAATAACCCTCTAAGATTCTTAACGATATGGATGGCCTCCTCGGCTATATGTTCCTTACAAATTGTTCAAAGTTAACCAACTCCGTGTCTAACTTTTAAAGTTTTAAAAATATGTATTTAATATATTGATGCTAGTATAATATAGGACATGTATAAATGTATGAAATATCCCATAAGATTGTACTTAAAGATATGAATTAAACATATATAGATAGTGTTGGGTCCCAAAAGTCCAAGTCCAAAACCCTAGAGTGTATCCTAACCTTCTAGGCCATGGATGTCATCAAGAAGGTGAGAGAGAGACACATCAATAGGCTAAGGATGATTTAGTGCTGATTGTTAGGCGCGGGTAATCTCCTCTTCATGTTAAGCTTAGTTGAATTAAGGAGGGTGTTCCTAGAGGTATCCATTAACAATAATTGATTACAATAGAAAATACACAAAATAACACTATGGCAATAGTACCCATTTTGTAGGTTTGATCTCAAGAGTTTTCACTAGATCAAAGACTAATCCACTGCACTAAAAATCCTTATTAAGTTGATAAGTATACACATATGATCCATTAGGATGGAAACTTGATAGTTTTATTGAAGATACTCCCTAGTTATAATGTTGAACCATATAGATGCATACAAATTAAAACTTAATTCTACACAATTGGTGATAATATTGTTCAACTAAAGGAATATGGGTGATTAATACTTCTAGGACTAGTGTCTATCTAATGGGCTTTAGAGTCTCCAATTTATCAAAGGAAAACAACAATAGTGAAACATATAAGAGTAATTATGAATGCACAAATACATCAAAGATGAGGTATCGTGTAGTTGAATATAATTAATGCTCCATTATCATACTGCACTAATCCACACATAACATAGAAATGATCATTAAAAACTTGCAATGTTTTAAGATGATATCACATACATCAAATATGCAATTACATTCATACCACTAAATGTGGGAAGAGGAAACCCTAGCTATGAATTAGTGATTTCCTTGAAAAAATACATACGATCATGGAGAAGATCAAACACTAATACCAATTTACATGATTTCAATCTTCGCACATATCACAAACTTATTGCTTTCTTCAAGAACTAGACAAGCAATTTTTGGAACCCTAGAAATAAAAATGACCCTTGTAAGGCCCTACCTTACCCATGGCTATTATGACACCCTTGCCCATTACGATGGAACCCAATTTTCTAACTAGAGGAATTATTGGTGAAACCTATGTCTTTGGTTCTAGTATGTTGTTGATATAATCAGCCTTGGTGAACCCTTCAGACAACTCCTTCTCTAAACACCATGTTGTGAATATGTGTGATAAGGATATAATTTGAATGTTGTCTCTTGAATTATTTTATAATAGGAGACCTCTTGTCATTTTAACACTGATAACCTTATTTCATTTGAGCATGTTGGTATCTCTATTGGATGAGAATTATGCATCATACCTCTTAAGTCTCTAACTTTAGAACATACTAGTTGTATGTTATATCATATTCAAGTGGTGGTTATCTAAATTATTAAGTTTGGACCTTCAATCTCTTATGATTGAGCTTAATTTTTAGTGAGTGAGTTCAATTTGAATAGGATAGAAATAATGACATATTATACTAATAATTGTTCTAATGAATTGACAATGTGTTTATGTTATTTGAGGAGAACCATCCATGATGTGATATTGGGATCGTCAAAATTGTTGAATTGGTTTGAGAGATATCAACACTAGCCATGTGAAAGGAGAAACTCAAGTAAGAAAATTTGGTAAGTATGTACGTTGACTATCTTGTTGGTAATGATCTTTATACTATGCAATCATTCAATTTAAAATGGGTAGACTAAAGTGATTGCATTATTTTAGAAATGATAATTCAAATTTGATCTAAGTAGGACATAAGCTATATGAGTATCACTAGTTGAAAAGTGAATTTAAAAATCCAATGCAAGTAGAAATGAATGTGATAATTTATTATTAAGGTGCCTTTTCTATGTTTATTTAGACATATTAATGTCGTGATGAATGTGCAAGAATAAATTGCCAATGGGGGAACAAGAGAATCATCAGAACCTTAATTTGAACCACTTCATATAATGAAGTTTAGATTGTAGTCTTAGCTCCTAGTGAATTAATGTTGTGGATTGATCTATCCAAGGTCCTCTAGGAAACCATAATCATGATTTTTCCTTGGTGTTACTTGGACCTTAGTCCATGAAGGGACTATGGCCTACATTTGTTAAAACAATATGGTTATGTGATTTAATGGTGATGTTAATTCAATTTTTAACTCTTGTGTTTAAGTTGTTGAGTGTCATAGGTGGTGAGTATCATCTTGTGTCAAATTTCGGATATGTTTTTAAAGGTACATTTTAGGGGTCTTAAAATAACCATTTTCATGAGTATTTTGATATTTTTAAGTACCTAGGTCAAGTACTTAGGGGTTGGGCACCTTTTGTGCCTTGAAATTTTGATTTTGGGGAAGATTTGACCAATCCCAAGTCCCTTGGGAAGGAAGTGGCGTGGATAGGTTTTGGGAAGAGGGATGGTGGACTTGTCACCATCCCATCTTCCCTTTCTAGGTTCATGGATGAGGGATGGGTCAAACACATCCCATCTTGATGCTCCACACATGTGGGAGCATAACTTAGGAAGATTTTTGGAGAAGAGTGTATAAGGACACTCCTCTCCCCTAGGTCTCACACGTGTGAAAAAATGAAAACTCAAATCACTCCTCATTTTTTGGGATTGGATGAGGGTAGATGAGTTGTAAATCATGTGGCACCTCCTCATTGGAGAAGATGAGTGACATGGAACTCATTACATATACCCCATCTTAGAAGTTGAGAGGGGAATTTTTAGACTTATTTTCTTTTGTTTTATTGCATTATGGGAGAGAAGAAAGAGCTTGAGAAGAGAAGGATTTTGGAGATTGTTGGATAAGCAAGTGAAGAGAGTTGGAGAAGGAAGGAGGAGCTCATCCTTACAATTCCATGCAAAGAGATAATTTCTTCCATTCCCTTACCATTATTTCATGGTGTTTTATTGAGTAGTCTTCTTTTATTTGGTGTGAAAGTTGGTTCTCTTGATGAGAAATTATGGTGAGAATTTAGTTTCATAAATTGGTGCTTTGTATTTTGAGATATATGTTAGTTAGATGGGAAAGAGTGTCCCATTTGAGCATTGAGTAGTTCTTGAGAGCTATTTGTGAAATGTGAGTGTAGGTTATCTTCTATCTTCTTGTGCTTATTTTATCTCAATTTTGGTATTTTGTTACTTATGTTGGGTTCTAGATAGTTCTCCTAGCTTGAGGGATGGCCAAGACCTCTTAAGGTATCATGACACAATATTGGTTGGGTGGAGAGCATTTCTGCCCCCATTGGCATGCTCATTATTGGTTCTTCTTGGCATTGTCACTTGAGGATATTGGTTTGAAGGACACCCTTTTAAGGGAAAGGCAATTGTACTCACTTTGTTGTCTAACTAGTTGTTGAAGACAAAGCTTTGTATTAATTTACTCTTGTAGTAAGAAATCATGTGATTTAGGCATGATAAATCTATTCAATTTGTGTAATTCTTTGACCTAAAATAGTTTTATTTTATGCTCATTTCATTATAAGAAAGAAATGCATGTGTTGGTGCAATCAATACATAATAAGGATTTTAAAATACCCTCTTCCCTTTTAAGTTCATTGTTGTGTTCAAATGTAATTTTGCTTTCTAAATAGTAATACAACTTAAGAATATTAAATCTAAACTATATGAGAAATGCTTCTCTATAGACCTAGATTGACCTCAAGTATAAGACTATACCATTCTAAGTGCAAAATACTCATGGCTTAACAACCATTAAATCTCATAGAAAGATAAATAAATAGATAAATAGACATTAAGAGTATATATGCATTACAAAAAAATACTTATTTCTTCTTCTCCTTGGTGTTATCCTTGAGTAAACACATTGGAACTAATGCAATAACTACTACGAGTTATCAATTGGAAGAAGTGATTTAAAAAAAAAAACCAAGATGCAATATTATAAAATCTACAAATAATTTAATATATATTGTGTATATTTTGTAGATAAAAGTTATGTAAGGTTGAGCGTGTATAGGTATATATATCTCTAAATAGTTAACTAGAACTAGATAAATACTTATGTATATAGAGTTATATAATATATATCTATGTGTGTGTGTGTGTGTGTGTGTGTGTGTGTGCAATTCAAAATATATATTTATGATATTTAAATGAAAAAAAGAGAAAAAAATTGTTGTTTCTATGTAGGGTTGAATGTAATAAAAATAAAATAAAAATTAAAATTAAAATTTGAACCCCGCACCTTAGACGATGTCTTGAGGTGACACCCCAAGGTCTCGGCCTTGGAATCATGGCCCTATTGGACCTTAAGGCCATAGGGATCCATGGTTTCCCTGTGAGGCCATCAACCCTTTTGGGGTCCGAAACTCCTTGTATAAGTGGAATTTTTTTACTCTTCTAGTTTCCTTCAAAACAAAAAATATTGTTAAAGAAAATAGAGCTTCCTTGTCTTCTATTTCTCCTTCTCCCATGGCCACCACTTTTCCTATCTCCATCAGAACCTACAGAATTGTAAACTCAAGCATTATTCTCTTAGTTTAGGGTTTTAGTGTTATATTGTTAGAACTGATCAGGTTTCATTTTCTACTCTCCTCATGTGATATGAGTTTCAAATATTATTTCTTTTAATATTTATGTTAATGTGTGGCTTTCTAAGTGGAGCTAGATGACTCCACATGTGAATGAGCTACTTTATCTCTTACTTAAATTTCATGCACTTTGTTATATATATATATATTGGAAAATATTCTCTCATATTACTAATTAATATTTTATTAGATTTCTTTTATCCGTAGTTTTTGCTTATGATTTTGAAATTGAGTAAATGGATGTAAAGACTATATTTTTGCATGGAGATTTGGAAGAGAAAAAGTATATGCAACGACCTAAAGGTTTTGAGGTAAAAGGGAAAGAACACTTGGTTTGAAACAATCACCCTAGGTGTGGTATCAAAAAATTGATTCTTGTATGTTGAAATTGAGTTCTGTGAGAAGCAAACAGGATCATTGTGTTTACATTAGATGTATTGATGATTATATATTATTGTTTCCTTATATGTGGATGACATGTTTTTAGTAATATCAAGGGCATGCTTAGTGAGCTGAAAGCTCAACTTTTAGGTGCATTTGAGATAAAGGATTTGAGCCAACAAAGTACATATTGGGAATGGAAATCAAGAGAGATTAAGGTAACAAAAAGATTTAGTTGTCACAAAGTAAGTATGTGAATACTATTTTGCACAAATTTAATATGCAAGATTATAAGCAAGTTAGAATTCCTTTACCAATTGACATAATTCTTACATTAGATATGTGTCCCAAGTTTGAAGAGGATTTTGAGGATATGTCTAATGTGCCATATGCTAGTGCAATAGGAAGTTTGATATATGCAATGGTTTGCACTAGGCCAGATATTGCACAAGTAGTGGGAGTATTGATTAGGTTTATGTCTAACCCGGGTAAAGAGCATTAGAATTATGTGAAGAGGGTAATAAGATATTTGCATGGTACTTCTGATTATTGTTTAGTTTATTCTGGCACTAACACTATGGATAAGACATTAGACATATAGGGTTTTGTTGATGCAGATTGGGTAGGTGACTTGGATAGTCGAAGGTCTACTAGTAATCCTAACCTAACATTGATATAAAAAAGTGCAAAAAGATAAGGGGAGAAGAGGAAGGTTAGATACTCTAACCTTATTTTCAAACACTCCATACACCATTTAGCAAACTAGGAAGTTCAAATTTAAACCAATCTTCACATGACCCAATGTGTCATAGATGATACACAAGATGCAATAATATTCTATGGAAAATTGAACTATGACATTTTTAACTCAACCAGTTATTGTGTAGAATTCTAATGAACGAACACAATAGCTCAATAGGCAGAAAATTATTCTTTAAGTTGCATTTGAAACTCACGAAATCAATGAACTAAATGTAATAAGTCAACGAAAACATGTTAGAGATTGAAAACCATAAAAAGAAAGAAAAAACCAAAGAGAATGGAGAAATAAAATTTGTATTATATTCAATGAAAAAGTTTCCAACAAGTTTCCCACCCTTTATAATTATGTGTTACAATTACAATTATATAGGTTTGTTGGGTAATGAATGTGAAAGGTTTTCCCTCACAAAAACCAAATGAGACAAAAATACAAAGAGAAGTTTAAAAGTTAATTTGACTTGCACCATGCAAATACATTTCACGTGTGCACACTTTAGCTATCTTTGGCATTCTTTTGTGACTATTCCTATGAGTACACTATAAACTTGTCTAAAACTATGTCGGCATGCTCAGGATCTAGACCATTTAAGTAAACAAACTTGACATCAAACTCAATGAAAACATCTAATAATTTATCATGCACTTTCTTATACTCACCTAATTTATTCTCAAATTCCTTGTGCAAGAGGTCCATATCCTCATAAGTCAAGTAATTGATGCCAAGTCAAAATTGACATCTTTGGAAGATAATTTCTTGATTATCTCTTCAAATTAGTCTTTTAATATTTGTGTTGAATCAAATATATGTTCACAATCATAAAAATAGCACCCAATCCCTTCCAAAAAACTCTTCATATCACCAAAAACATCCTAAACTATGTCATAGGTTGCTTCAAATTTCATTTTGCAACTTTTCAAAATTTCCATCTAGAATTTGTATGCTTCTTTCCATTTATTGTGCAAATAAGGTTGCATTCCATTCAACATCCCCTCATCCACCAAAATTTGGAAGTCCACTTTTGTCATCTCCACAACCTAGGGATAAACACTCTTAATCACTCCCAATTCCTTATCAATTTCTACCTCCAACATTTTCATTGAATCAACCTCATTTGTGATTAATGTTAGAAATAAAAAACATATGCATAACCCAAGAACTTTTTAAAAGAGATTCTAAGCTACAAAACTATAAATGCATAAACAAAAATAGACCAACAATTTTGAGAGATATGAAAATGTTAAGATGATAAAATTACATTACAAGCTCAAAGAAGAATCTACACAAAAGATTGGCAAAATATTACCATCTAAGATGTAAAATACAAGCTAGGTAGTGAGTTTATAGAGAGGGGTGGAGGTGACAAAACCAACCAATAGGGAGAGACCACAAAATGGTCTAAACATAGTAAATGTAACTCCCTCATGGGATGGTGACAACTCAAACTACTCACTCACCTAATTAAACTCACTTTATTAACCTAAGAAATCTTAATAAAAGTGTAGGAAAAGCTTAGGAAATAGGAAAATAAATAACCCACTAGGATAATACAAACCTACACTAATAATTCAATCGCACATAGTAGCAATGCCATTCATAACATTGTGTCCTAAGGATAGTAGCTTTACATTTCAAGCCTTTGTTGCTCTAACAATATTCCTTAATTCTCCCACAACTAGTATATATCTTTTTATTTAGTTTAAATGAATTGAGGAGTAGTAGTTGTAGCCAACAAATCAATGGAACCCACTAGATATAAAATATAAGACATTCAATATATGAAACCTTGTCCTTCAATTCATCCTTTGTGGCTTTGTCCTTATCAATATTTTGAATCAAGTTTATTAAGGACTTAGTAGCTTTCTTGACCTCATCCATCAATTGCTTCCTAAGGGAGACCATAGTTATAGTGAAATCAATAGACTACAACTCTGCTTCTAGTATATCTAATAGTGGCATTATAATCTAAGATTGCCTAACTCCTTGAGCATATATTATGATGGATGATCTTAGCTTGGATTTCTTTCAAGGAGGAGGCTTTGGGAACATAGATGCCAATTAGGTAAGATCATATAAATCTCAGGCTTGGTGATTCTTTTTCTCTTTTGAATAATCTAGTCAAACCATATAGGTGTCCTTATTGTGGTCACCCCTTCCTATTGCGTGTTATCCTTTTGTCATTGTTGATCATCATACTCTTTTGGAGGAGTTCTAGGATGGAGAGATGTTGTACATTTAGGAGGGAGTGGAGTATGATATTTAGGAATTGGAGTGGGACCTCTATTAGGAGGTTGGACATGCATATTTATAGGAGAGGCTTTAACAGGATTCACTAGCAGAGCAATGTTACCAATTGAATAACCTAGTAGAGAAGGAGGAGACTTAGGTGGGGAAAGAGTAGGGGACTTGAAAGATTGTGATGGGGTGTAAATATGCTCTTCTTCTATCTCCAAGAACTCCTTAGAAGAAGCAGGAGGCTTGTCTGCTTGAGTTTGCTCCATTTCAGTAGTAGGAAGTGGAACTAGACTAGGATAAGCTATGAGGGCATGTGATGAACCCTCACCTTTATGCACAAATGTGATTTTAAGATTCTTCTCCCTCTCTAGTTTGGGAATTTATTCTTTTTGTTTTCATTCTACTTTCCTTCCAATGTTTACTACTGAGTGAAGCTTTAGATGCTTATTTTTCCTCTCCTTCATTCCTCTTTGATGATTGTTTCACTAGCAGACTATGTTTCTTTTCCATGTCATCCATCCATTTCTTTCTCTTATGGACCACCTTCTTTGTTCTACCCTTAATAGTTTTAAACTCCTTTGCATTCTAGTCTCAACTTCTTGGAGTAGGTTTGTCAAAAAAACTATAGATCTAGATCATAGGAGGGGTCCATGACTTTTCCATCATCCTTTATTTCATATGGTATAATGGCAATATGATATATTTTCATTTGATGCACATCAAGGCATGAGTAAACCTCTCTTGTTGACTTCATGCTCATTTGTATAGTTTTCCCAAAAGTCATCTAGCTTGTGTTTATGTTTATAAGTAGATCTCAACCCTTCTATGCAGGATATATGGTTGAATGAATCTCTTTCCTTGAATACATGTAGAGTTACTCGTAACATTTCTATTTTAGTTGTCTTTGCAACTTGGATAGTGAGACAAGTGTACCTATCTACAAAAATAGTGAAGGAGATGCCCTTTACTTTCTATTCTAAGAACACCTTTTGAACTACAACTAATTGCTTACACAATTGTATTAAAATCAAATTATCACTAACATATGTGGGTAGCTTGAGTGGCATCTGTGAGAATCCTCCCACTCTAATGTTAGTGAATATAGAAAACCAAATGTACTAGTTTCCACATTTTTTGATATCTTCTGTTAGAGGAAATATTGTCAACAATATAAACTATTTATAATCTAATAATCTCAACGAAATATGATGCAAATCAAATAAACAAAGCAATATTACCTTGAAGATCAATTTACCTCAAAGATTTCATTGTTCGCCTATCTTGTATTGATCTTGTTGATGAATGGAGCTCTCAGAAGCGCACTTCCTCGCTGTTTGAAGATGAGAATACTTGAATGGCTGTGGTTGGATAAAATGCAATGGAGGTTTCCTACAATGCAACTATCATGAGGATGAGAAATGGATGATTGAAGCCATGGTTGTATGGATGTGAGGATAATGGATATAATGCAATGAACAATATGAACGCTTTGCCAAAGGCACGCTAGAATTTCTGCAGAGTTACTTTGCTATAGCATGTGGATGATAGAATGAGGGAATAAGCTTCCTTTTATAGCCCAAGGAGGGGCCAAATCCATGTTTCACAAGATCAATGGTGGAGACTTAGTCTTGAGAGGTTTAAGGTGAGGATTGAGTTGGTTGAGATGAGGGAGAGAAAGGGGGGAGATGTTCCTCTCATCTTGACATGGAAGAGAGAAAGGTGTAACATGAGTCCACATGTCACAAGGCTCACAATGACCCAAGAGAGAAGGTCAAACAAGGACACATGATTATAGGGAATTTGGAAAGAATATAGGGATTCATGAGACAAGTGCCACAAAGTGTCCCTTTGACCATGGTGACATGGAGAGACCACATCGAAGTGAATAGGGATGGTTAGAGAGATAATAGGCCATGTGGGTGAGGAAAAATAGAAAAATTAAACATTAATATATTTAATTACATGTGCAACAATGTGAGGTGGATTTAGATGAGGTGGAATTATGAATGGAGACTTTGGAATATGATGATTTTCTATTAAATAATTTGATTATTATTTAATTGAGGGATGACATTAGAAGAATAGGTTTAATTGACTTAATTAAATAAATTGATATTTATTTAATATTTGAACTATTAATGATGATCGTGAATCAAATAAATAAATTGATGAATTTATTATATGATATAAGAATGGGAATTAAATAAATAATAAATATTTATTTAATTTGTCTTTGCCATTTTTAGGTGTATACATTTTGCCCCTCTTTGAGACAATACATTTTAACACGTTTCAAAGAATAATTTTTTTTGTGATTGATACATGCCCCAGTTTGCCCTTGGTACAAGTTATTGATGATAGGATGCCCCCTCGAGAGATTGGATGGGAAGAAATTGACGACAGGATAATGGATGATCTCACGATGAGATAAGTTAACTGATAGGTTGACTGGATAGACAGGTGAAGAAATTGGTTGACCTAGAAGAAAAAGCAAGTGAAAATAATGCCCCAGCCAGGGCTTAAATTTGAAAGTCAACCTTGCTTGTCAAGTAATTTTTTTATGACAGTTATCTATTCAATATTGCCTTTAAAATCTTGTGACATACATTAGTATAAATAAATTATATAAAGATCAAATATACATATCATCATAATCCTATATAAATTTTGACAGTTTATCCAAAATCTCTCCTTTCATATGATACAGTCTTTTCAAAATTTTATTTGTATTTTACAACTAAAATGCCTAAATATAGCTATACAACTGTCAAATTTAAGCCCTGGCCCTAGCATGCACAATGTTTAACCACCCCCCATTAGGGTTCTATGGGCTATAAATAGGAGTTTGGGTTCTCATTTCATTCATTTGCACACTTTCTTGTGAGAGAAATCCTAGTGGAGAGCAGAACCTTTTGGAGCAGAGCAGCCAGCGAAGATGTAGTAGTTTCCCCTTGAGTTGCAACAGTTCGAGCGAATTCAATGGTTCAACCGTCCAGCAGACTACGGGCCGCTAGTAAGTACCCCTTTGTTTCTAGGTTAGGTGCATTTACAATAGCATTAAATGTAGGTCACATTTTATTGTTTTATATGCGTTGAAAGGCCTTTCTACGCATATGACATGCGATACAACGCATATGATGCGATTATGTGCATATGACACCGGAATCAACGCATATGCGATATTTTTGCATTTGAGTTGTAATCCCACACTTTTAAATTTATGTTGTGCATTTGAAGAGGGATACTGTGCATATGATTTTTTGCTACACAAGCATGATTACGCTGTGCATATGACTAATAGTCCTGCACATGCAACTTAATGCTGCACATTCAAGATATTTCTATGCATGCAATGTAATGCTGCGCATATGAGCTAAAGTTGCACATCTAACAGATAGAACTGCGCATATATTTTTGGTTATCAAAACACATAGAAACTTGATGAAGTTGACTGTACGATGGATGTTGGTCAACTGATAGGTCATCTCTAAGATTGATTGAATCTCCAGAGAGATGATAGGATTGCTTTCCTGTTGAAATAACTAAGTTTTTGATGTTGGATAGATAGACTTGTAGTTTTAGTTGCTATTGATTGATTAATATGCACTTGCTTGATTGTAGGAGTTAGATGATGTCCTCATGTCGAGGGAACGGTATCCTGTTACTTAGATGTTGAGGCCTTATCTCACGAAGATTGATCTACTTGTTATCAGATCAGCTGGCTTATCATATGTGCTCTTCATGCCCGAGATTAGGGCAAATCTTGGCATGTTGACTGCTCTAGTGGAGAGATTCCACAGGGAGGACAGGACCTTTCACCTTCCCACTGGGGAGATTATGGTTACATTGGAGGATGTTCACATGATTCTCCATGTACCTATTGACAGAGAGATCGTGGAGTATGAGCCACAGACAGGGGCAGGATTGGATGAGTGTAGATGAGTCTTCGATGACAATAACATCGAGGGCACTGAGATCAGTTGGTCTGATATGCTAGCTTACTACAAGCCACTTCCTTCAGTTGTAGCTGGGTTGATCAGAGACATCATGTGCTCTGACAGATGTTATCATGGTTTTGCAATTGGATGGGGGTGGGTTCTAGAGCGGACTACTACAGAGGGTACCAGATATGCCTGGGGAGTCTGCATACTCGCTCACCTATACCATGATTTACACCAGTTTATTTATGATGGTTCCTCCAGTTTGTCTTGCAGAGTTTCTTTGTTACAGATATGGACATGGACTCATATAGCCATCACTCATCCTATTGGTATTGGCACTCAGGGTAGGGATCAACCCTACTCTTACATGTTTTAGGAGAGCCTTTCCTAGCCCAAGCTGGGAAATTTGGAGTACTGGCGACATGCTTTTGATAATGTTGACCAGGTGATTTGGTGACCATACCTAGAGTGCGAGGTATGGGATGACGATGATCATGATCTACCCTACTATTTTTAGACCAGATGGCTTATAAGGAGGACACCCTATATTTTGGAGTGACATTGTTTCATGTGTGTACAGGCAGTTTGGCAGAATCTAGGGGATGCCCGTGGGTAATGCCATATTTGCCCGTATGCATAAGGAGAGGGGACGATGGGGACCTAGCCCTTCGAGACAGCATGTGATGAGTTTCTGTACATACCATATTAGCCTTGGGCAATGCATAGGGCAGTGGGAGATACTGGTATGACATATGACTATTTTGATTGGTTCGCAGCACATCCCTTTCCATGCTATTCTGGCCCTGGAGAGAGAGCCCCGATTTTGGATGATTGGGAGGAGGATGATGAGGGGCCCCAGAGGTGACGTAGGAGATGAGGGGGATGGGGATGCAGAGGTGTCTGAGGTGGGGATGATGGTGGTGGAATTGGAGGAGGAGGAGGAGATGGAGGGCATGATGGCAGTGATGGTGATGATGATAGAGATGGAGATGGGAGGAGGATTTGCCAACAGATTGATCCTGCCCAGCATGCACAACTAGTTATCTAGAGACAGGTCCAGCCTCCAGTGCAGCCACATGGACAAGGGCCAGATGATGGGGTTATAGCTGGATTACGAGCCTAGCTGGCACAAGCAGAGTCTACACTTGCATAGTAGTATGGTCAGATAGGGCAGATGCAGGCCCAGATTACACAGCTACAGGGTGACCTACAGAATACTCGGTTGGAGAGAGATACAACCATATAGAGATATGGAAGGGTAGAAGCACTTTTGGAGTAGGTGCAGCAGACTGCGGCATAGGATCCCACTAGCCAGACAGTTACAGAGATGGTTAGGGTAGGTCAGGAGATCTTCTATTGGCAATCTCTGTTTGAGCAGGTAGTTATAGACCTAGTTACCGTAACAGGTCATAAAGGGCACCCACCGAGAGTGGTGGGGTGATGGAACCCATGGGGCCACCTCACGAACCATCAGGAGGAGGTGCACTAGGTACAGGGTAGGAGAAGGAGGAGGAGGAGGTATCCTACCACCACATCCAGTACCATCAGGGGGGAATCAATCTTAGCTGGCTCCCGACATTCAATTTTTGTACTTTTATTTGGACATGTATACACCACTTTGTAAGACATCTTTCTCATCACTCTCATCAGATAGGCTTCCCCATTTAATGAAAGGACCCATAGGTGTCTCAAGTGACTTAGCTTTGTTTAGGGATGGTCTCCCATAAGACTTTGGTGATAGTGGCAATTGTGCTAGAGAGAAAGATTGTTCAATGACATATTCCCCAACGCCCTTCTCTTTGACTTTGATTTTACTCTCTGATGTTTTTGAAGTGGAAGATATGGAACTTGGATCCACTTGGTTGGAGGAAGAAGAAGTTCCTCTATTAGTGGGTATCACAAATTTTGGTTTAGACTGTATGATATTGCAATACTAAAATGGATTGGGGTCCCCTTGTATGGTTATTTCTTTACCATTATGTGAGAATTTGATACATTGGTGATATGTAGATGGGACAACCTTCATTGCATGGATCTACGGTTTGCCTAGAAGAATGTTATATGCAAGCTCCATGTCAATAAATTGACATACCACATCTTTTTCCATAGGTCCAACTCATATTGGCAATACCACTATTCCTTTGGAGGTCCTTTCTTCCTCATCGTATGCCTTGATGGTTATCTTTTTCTTGGGATCAATGACAATTTCAAATAACCCCAATGCAAGGATTAACTTTAGTGTACAAATATTCAAACCAACCCCTCCATCTATTAGGACCCTCTTTATTCTATGCTTATGTATTTGGGCCTCTATATATGTAGGGATGCATTGTGTGGTTGAGTCATTGACATATCATCCTTCTCAGTGAAGGATAGGAAATGTGGGGTGGTGAGATGGCCTACCACAGCCTAGAATTGATCTTGGGCAAGGTTCGTAGGAACTATTGTCTCCAAGAGAGCTTTTTCTAAAATGGCCTTATGGGAAGGTGACAAATGCAATAACTCTAAGATGGATATATGCGTGGGTGTTTTGTGAAGTTGGTCAATGATGCTATATTGGTTTGAGGTGGAGGATGAATTGGATGTGGGAGATGGTTTTTTTTGAGCTCCTTGTAGAGTTATGTTTCCATGATGTGTGGTCACATTGCAATCAGGTTGATTATTAATGGTGATCACATTGATGTGTCAATCACTTGGGGAGATATGATTGACGGTATAGTCGAAAGAAGCGTTGTTATAGCTTACTTTGTCAGCACCATTTTTGTTGTTTTGGTTCGAAGGACCTCCTTTCTTGTAATGAGGAAGAGGGTTCTTGAATGCTATATTTTCATCATTGGTCATATGTCCTTCATTAATAGATATACACTTTTGGTCAAGGAGGTCTTGAATGACATGCTTGAGTTTCATACAATCATTGGTTTTATGACTTTGCTCCTATGGTATTCATAAAAGTCATTTTCATTCCACCAAGGAGATTTGAATTTGGGTTCGTATTCACGCACCAGTGGAAGTGTGATGAGGTTGCCCCCAATTAACTTTCTAAGTGTGGATTCAAGTGATTCACCAAGTTGTGTAAATTTTCTCCTTGGAGGGAAGTTGTTTTGTTTTTGTTCAGTGCCTTGCAGTTTGGTAGATGGTGTGTTGTTCTATGTATTGGATAGGTTAAAAATAGGTTGCTTTGGTGCCACATGTTTTTCATCTACCACACCATCATTCACTATGGGTTTGTTTTTAGTCCAAAATTGAGACTTATCTGCATTATTGTTAGAGCTTGGGGTGTCTTTGTATATCTTTACTTGCCCCTTCGCTATAAAGGCTTTCTCAATGAGAAGCCCCATCTCAATGACCTTACTAAAAGTTGATGGACGTTGAATTTGTATTTGATAGCTTAGCTCAGTGGACAAATTATGCATGAACATTTCTATCATTTGCTTTTCAGGTATGTGATAGGGATACTTGCTTGCAAGTTGTCTCAACCTTTGTAGGAAATATGCAAATGATTCTCCTCCTTTTTGTTTGTTATTGCAAAGGTCTAGTATGGAGATTTCATGTTCTATGTTATAAGAGAAACGTATGACAAATTTGTCCACTAATTCGTTGAAGGTGAGGATACCGGGTGGTAGACGTGAAAACCACTCCATAGCTTGTCCTCCTAGACTTCTAGGGAATAGTCACATTAGATAAGTTTCATTGTGAGCAACTTCAAGACAAGCAGCACTGAATTCCTTGATATGATCTCTAGGATCTCCTTTTCCTCTATACTTGTCAAATTTTGGCACTTTAAATCTTATAGGAAAAGGTATCATGTTCAAGGATTTGTCGAATGGGTAAGGTGGGATATCTTCAAGTGAATAATGTTTTGTATTGGTTCTAATTTGGATATCTACCAATTGTTGTTGTAAGGCTTGGATTTGGGTTGTCAATGCATCCAAGGGATTGATTGTATCCTTAGCCTTTTCTATTTTTGGAGCCTTTAGGTTGGTTTTGGAGCCATCTTTTGATGACCCAGCTTCATTTGAGGCATTATTCTCCTACAAATTAGAGATATTGAAGTCTGCGAGTAGATTCGCTCCTTGTTGAGCAAGCATGAGTCCAAATACTTTTGAGGGTCCGTAGCAACAACTCTATCCATTATATTTTGGAACTTAGGGTCTTGGAGTTATTCAAGGATTTCCTCTTGAGAAACTTCCTCATCATTCGGATTGGGTGTAGTATTGTTAAGGTTGTCCATATTTTTTTTTTCTTTTGATTGAGATGTAGTTTGCACCATGCAAGATTTTTGGGATGAGATGAAATGGGATTATGAGATTTAGTTGGATTTTTGAATTTGATTGAAAGTGTGATATGGTAGAAGGTGAATTTATTTGAAATGGATTTCGCTAAGGTTTTTGTTGATTCTATGTTTGTCTCAAACAAGGTAGTTCTTGAGCTATAATGTCTAATAGCTATCAGAGTGTCGATACAAGTGATAGTCTAAATAGGGATAGATTGACACCGCTATTTGATGAGGACTATTTTCTTGTCAAGGTTGCACTAGTATAGTTTTTGTCAGGAAGGATGTTTTGAAATCCTATTATAAAAACTAACTCTTGTTTGGATTGGTAGAGTATCAACTAGGTCCTAGAAGCAAGTTGTGCTTTGATTTTGTGGTGTTTTGTTAACAAGGTAATGACGTGAAAATAAGATGTTCGTGAAAATGATATGAAAAGGTGATTGCAAGGTTTAACTGATTTTTCAAGGTGAAAGTATAGAAAAATGGGTATCTAAAACTGGTAATGTTTTTATCCCAAATTGTACGTAATACCTCTCTATTTTGGATGTGTAGTTTCAAAAGCATAGGATAAATGGTCAAATGTGTAGCTCTATGGGTCAAATGCACAGTACTAGTTGAATTTGGATGCACAACACTATGTTTTAAATGCACCGTTCTGTGTGTTAAAAGCACAGAAAGATTATTTGCGCAGCAATATGGTTCAAATGCACAACAGAATTGGTTAAATGTGCAACAAGATTATATGCGCAAAAAAAATGGTTATATGTGCAGCAGAATGTTTCAAAAGTGCAGAACTACATGTACTTGGCTTTCAGTTTTAGTTTTGACAATTTGACTTGTTTGGAAAGTTTTCCCAAGTTAATCTAAGGTTTGCAATGCTGATTTTGGTTCAAGTTATTGCTAGAAAACATAGAGAACAAATGGTTTTCATGATTACTTGATAAAATTAAAAATAAACAATTACAGTCCTAGGGATGTAAAATATAGTATTCGATGAATTCCAACTTGGGTTTCCCTAGCCACTTGCATAAAGGTTGGACAGATAGTAACTTGATAGCACCGACTCCCCTCCATGGCACTCACTTCTCACACATATCAAGTATAATTCCTCCAAAGAGTTGAACTTTTTGTCTCCACACTAGATGAGTGTATGATGTTGGATGGCTTCAGAGGTCCAACCTCCTGCATCACCAAATAGGGGTTTTTGGCTTACTAGAACAAAGGGGTTTTAGTCAAGGCATCCATTCAGGTGGTTACATGTGCAGACATTCGCTTTGATAAGGAGGCTTCCCAGCTTGTAGAGGTTACGCTCCACAAGGTTTTGGAGGAAACATTGGTCAGTGTAACACAACATCACCCGTCGTTTGTAACTTTCATCACAAATGCAATTTATTTATAGTGACTTGGAAGTGGCTTAGCTTTAGCCCGTTATCACTTGAGGTCATCCCACTTGGAAGGAAGGAATTCGAAGGGCAGGCCTCTCTAAAGGTTATATATGTAAAATGATAAGTTTGGCATTTTGGTCACCAAGTTAAGGGGAGAGCATAGGCCTGTTATCATTTTTCAAGCATGGAAAATAGTGGTTCTTTAACCTCCTAGTTAAAAGAAAAATAACCAAATGAGTTAAGTCTACCAAGCACAAAAATTCAATGACAAGATAGCAATAACTTGGAAAATATTGTTGTTCGTTTTAATCCTCTAACAAGTCTAAGTGTAGATTGTTGTTTGAAGAAATAAACAAGTATTACTTTCCCCCATTAAGCTATGTGATAGATTGTAGTGTAAGATAGATAAAAACATAAAGAAATTGTTCAGTTTTAACCCCTAGGTTGGGACTAGATGAAATTTGTGATGCAACAAAATGATTTACTTTCCTCCTAGTTATGTCTATGTGAAGATTTGCATGAACATATTAACTTACTCCTTCCTAATTAGTTCTAGATGGTTTAATAATGCAGCTAAAATGACTAAATCCAGCTCCTAACACCTACAAATGAAAGTTAGTACGAAAAATTGCATGAAAATATTACAACTTTCTGTGACAAATTAAATGCACAGGACTGTAACTCATATGTACAAAACTGCGTATTGTATGTGCAAATTCACAAATGCGCAGCAGAAATGATCAGATGTGCAACACTATGTTGTATATGCGCAGAAAGGTCAAAAGCGCAGGAATATGACTCATATGCGCAACAAAATGAGTTGGATGCGTCAAAAGGTAAAAGCGTAGCAGAAAGTGTTGTATGCGCAGAACTGGAAGTTGTATGCCAGAAATGACCTGTCGTGACTGAACCTTCACAAAACACTCAGATGGAAGTTAAAAATGGGTCAAGGCCCCACGGTGGGCACCAAAAATGTTAGAGGAAATATTGTCAATAGTATAAAGTACTGATAATCCAATAATCTCAATGAAATATGATGCAAATCAAATAAATAAAGCAATATTACCTTGAAGACCAATTTACCTTGAAGCTTTCATTGTTCGCCTATCTTGTATTGATCTTGTTGATGAATGGAGCTCTCAGAAGTACACTTCCTCGCTGTTTGAAGATGACAATACTTGAATGGGTGTGGTTGGATAAAATGCAATGGAGGTTTCCTACAATGCAACTATCATGAGGATGAGAGATGGATGATTGAAGCCATGGTTGTATGGATGTGAGGTTAATGGATATAATGCAATGAACAATATGAACACTTTGCCAAAGGCATGCTGTAATTTCTATAGAGTTACTTTGCTATAGCTTGTGGATGATAGAATGAGGGAATAAGCTTCCTTTTATAGGCCAAGGAGGGGCCAAATCCATGTGTCACAAGATCAATGGTGGAGACTTAGTCTTGTGAGGTGTAAGGTGAGGATTGAGTTGGTTGAGATGAGGGGGAGAAAGGGGGGAGATGTTCCTCTCATCTTGACATGGAAGAGAGAAAGGTGTAACATGAGTCCACATGTCACAAGGCTCACAATGACCCAAGAGAGAAGGTCAAACAAGGAGACATGATTATAGGGAAGTTGGAAAGAATATAGGGATTCATGAGACAAGTGTCACAAAGTGTCCCTTTGACCATGGTGACATGGAGAGACCACATCCACGTGAATAGGGATGGTTAGAGAGATAATAGGCCATGTGGGTGAGGGAAAATAAAATAATTAAATATTAATATATTTAATTACATGTGCAACAATGTGAGGTGGGTTTAGATGAGGTGGAATTATGAATGAAGACTTTGGAATATGATGATTTGATATTAAATAATTTTGTTATTATTTAATTGAGGGATGACATTAGAAGAATAGGTTTAATTGACTTAATTAAATAAATTGATATTTATTTAATATTTGAACTATTAATGATGATCGTGAATCAAATAAATAAATTGATGAATTTATTAAATGATAGAAGAATGGGAATTAAATAAATAATAAATATTTATTTAATTTGTCTTTGCCATTTTTAGGTGTATACATATTCCATTGCCTCAGTAAATATACTTTTAGAAAAATCATTCTTTAGCATCCTAATGATGAAGAAGATGAAGGCATCATTAACTCTCCTAAATCCCTTAGTACTTTCTCAAATTTCTAGTTAAGGATAGTATTCATGTACACTTCGCTAATCACTTCTCATTACTACCTTAGTTTTAAGTCCATCAAATTGCTACCTTTTGGCTAATGCATACATTATATGTGAGGTCACATAGAAGACCTTTGATTGAACCACATTACTCAATTACTCACAAAGCTTGTCACTAATCAATGTGGCCCAATCAATGAATTCCTTTCGGGAAAGGATCTTAGTAATGTACTGAAACATCTATGTTTGAAACTCTTTTATAGTCTATTATCTTATGACCTTTCTCAATAATGTGATTATCTCATGATTTTATTCCTAAAATTCACTTCTATGAAATTTCTTTGGAGCCTAGAGGATGATGACTTTGGCTTAATGAACCATATTCTATTCATCATTTCTACACATTTATCCACATTTATCCACATGGCTATCATATTATTCCTTAGAGGATTCCATAGTAATCTCCATTTGTGTTTCTCTAAATAGGAGAGCCAACATTGTATCTATGTATTGTGGTTGTATCTACATCATTGCATTGCTCTATTTGTTCCTTATTTCCTCGGTGTCTCTGTTGTAGAATTTTGCACATGTTATTAATAGGTCAATAGATTGCATTGATATGGGGAAGGAAACTACTTGGATGATGCCACTTTCCTTTAGGTTTTGTGCCCTTAGGTTTGCCCCATTGGATTCATTTATTTTCTTGTTGAACTCTTTTAGCCCAACATGACCCAAGTCTATATTGGCTATATTGGCTAGTTTAGTGACTATCTTAGAGGGTGGAATGATGCCCTTGAACTCATACTTCATTTTTGCTGGTGAAGACATATTATTCATAGGTGTCCAACCAAAGACAAGATGAGATTAGCATTCAAACCTAAGAAAATATGAATTTTAAAATGTTTTAAAAAATTTATATTTTCTCTCACTAGTAGGATCTTGAGATTCCACAATGCTTTTGCAAGCCTAAAAAATTCACTTCTTGAAGAAATTTGATGTTTGCCTATAGGTGAAAATAAAACTATTTTAGGCTTTATCTACTATTTTACAAGAATGCATTTTGGGGTTTTGGGTCCAAAATGCATTCTTGCACGCTTGAGAAACAAGCTAAAAAGTTTTCTTCATGAGTATCTTGAGGTTTGACATCTCAATAGCCATTTGCATGTGATGCATTTTTTACTCAAAATTCTAAATTAGCATGAATCAGGGTTTGATACCTTACTTACAACTCAACATAGGTGGAGTTCTACCTAAAATGTAACATAATAAGAACTTCAGTATCTTGAGGTTGATTAGAATTTTCACATGCATGTATTTTGAGTTTAGAATTCTAAACTCACGATTCTCAGGGATTAGACTCTGATAATGATTCTATAAGGGCACATCACTAGGTTGAGAGTCTAACAATAGGGAAATTCAAAATTTAGAATTAATTATAAATTTTACATATGTGTAGATTTGACGTGAAGTCTAAAATTCATGATTCTTGGGGTTTAAACCCTGATGTATAATTCTTACTAGTGTAAGCTTAGCTTAGAAATCTAATCTAAATGGTATTTGGGGTTCAACAAAAATTTTGCACCCTTAATCCTAAGGCCCAAAAAGTTAAGATCTTTAGGATTTTGAGATCGAGTTACACATGTTCATACATACACTTTCGAATAAAAAACTCAACATAACAATGCTTCAAGATTATTTAAAATTAATGCAGTCATACATTCTTAGTTCAAAACCTTGAACTAACACCTACTTTAGGGGCTTAAGTAGAATGTGAAATTAGGATTTTAACTATTAAAATGTGAGGTGCTTGATACATGCATACTCTATATAGAGCTCACTTAATGGATTTTCAAAATAAAAAATCATGACTAGGGTTTATTCTAAATTAAATTAAATTGAGAGACACTGGAGCATACAAAACTTAAATTAGGGTTTCGTCACTTTCTGAAAAAGTACCTCTTAAAACTATCATTTAAGACCAAAGATAGGATTGAAAATTGAATGACGAGAAATAAAATACAAAACTTAATGAAACCTAATACCTCACCCAAGTCCTAGTATAAGTAAAAAGAAAGCACAAAATAAAAGCCTCTAGAAAGAACTTGGAATGGAACATGAAAGGGAGGCACCAAATCAAGAAAATACTCAACAAACACTCAAATCTAGAAGGTGATATGGAATAGAAGTTGAATAAAATGAAATACTCTAAAATCAAACTAAAAGGAAAAGGACAAAGACAAATTAGGGAAGAAAAAGTATTGTGGGGTTTTAAGACCCACTTGCACAAGTGAGCATTGATTCACACCAAACTCTAGAGTTGTGGGTTCTGACGTAGATTTACATGTCATGTGAATTGGAGATCAATGGTTAAGGTGCACAAAATTCAAGGTTAGGGTTTAAATTACATTTTACATCACTCTACTAAATAGTTTGGGAAATTTGACCACATGGAAATTTAGGGTTTGTACCCTGATTGCAGACATGCAACTTTCTACAAAATGGTTAATAAAGCCCAAGATAAATGCAATTAGGGATTTATACTTCAATGAAGATTCTGTAACTTGGAAGACACAAAAAAAATTAAAATTTTCTAGGAAAGAAAGTTTTGATTCCAAACTTGGAAGAATTTGGTTGAACCTCAAATTTTTCCTTTTTTGACAAGTTCATGAATACTAAGGAATTTCAACAAGTCCACATAGAAACATGTCCAAGAACTCTTAGACCTCCATTAAAGAAGAAGGATAGAATACTAAACACAGTTTAAAAAATGTAAATAGGTGAAAGTTCAAAGTTGTGTCACACTTTTATAAAGGAAATGACCAACGTCCATCTAACTTTTTAACTTGAATCACTACAAAGTGACGTATATGTTTTGAATTTTAAAATTATGTAAACTAATAAAATGTAGATTTTTTAGTATATTTTATGTTTGTATTTAAAAAAATTTAAAATTTATTTGAATGTAGTTTTTAGTAAAAATCACACTATAATTTGGTTGTTGATAAATAAGGTTAAGTGGGACATTGTACTCTATATAGTAATTTTTTTTCCTTTATTTTTTTTTGTGTATTCATAACTTGAAAATTTAGTGCATGGATTATTTTCTCCCCATTTTGATAATATATATTTTTAAATAAATCTTGGAAGTTGTGTGTAATGAAAACCCAACTATTCCGATGGGACGTCACCTTTTGTTTTAACTATTTATCCAAAATATGAAAAAAAATATCAACTTGACATATAATCTCTTGTTGGTATAATTATTTATTTAATTAAACTTTATTAATTTTCATTAAAGAATCTTACATGGTATCAAATCTCATCAATCAACTCTTACATGCTATTAGAGCTTATTGATTAGCTCTTATATCTCTCCTATAGTGCATCATAGTTTTTTCAATTTGTTTAATTAAATTTAATATTTTTTTCTTGAGAGGACAATGAACATTATATTTTGGTGATAATGACCTTCTTTTAGTAAAAATAGAAAAATATAAACACTATTTGAAATGTGTAAAAAATTATATTTTTACAAACTACAATTATAGATCTACAAAAGGGTATTTTTAAAGTTTTTAAAAATGATTATTTACACAAGTAGGAGTTGTTAGAACATCAAGTTTTCTAAATAATTAACTTTTTGATAAATTAACCCCAAAGTGATGTTACATACATATTTAGTGGATGCTTCCAATTGGAAAAGTTGTGGACTAGATCTAATTTAGCTAGAATGAATCGAGATATAACATTTGTTTCACCAAAATTGACTTTTGTTGGAAATACTTATATTCAATAATGTTGATAAGTTGTCTTTAAGTGTGACACAAATTTGTACTTTTACCCAAACCAAACTTAACTTAGACCAAAATACAAAAGAAAACAAAGGTCGAAAGCATAAAATTTAAAGCAAAGGTCTCCAATTCAAAAGCAATAGGGGCACATTGTGGAGGACACAACATAGATCCTCAATGTGTTTATCAATTACCACTAATATTATATTGTTGCTAAAGGTTTTACATATAGTCCTTATATAAAATCCATACTAATTTTTTGCCACTTATACTCTAAGATGTCCTATGAATACTAGTTGGATGCATTACTTGACTTTGACTTGCTAACACTCCAAAGTTTTAGCTACAAAAGTTTACCACTTCCCTTTTCATTCTCAACCAAAAATATAATGGCCTAAGGTCTAGTAGCATCTTGTTTACTCATAGATGCTTGGAATAGAAAGCATTGTGAGCTTCCTACATCACCTTAGTTCTTAAGTACCACCACTAATGGGAATTTAGAGACATCTTCTTTACATCTTATTATATATTAATTACACAAATGAATGTTTTTAAATACCAAAAAAACATAGCAATGAGACACAAAAAGTGTACCAAGTCAACTCACAATGCATAGCAAGAAAGTGCAAGAGCTTAGGAATTTGGATTTGATGTTTTCTAAATTTAAGGTTTTATGCCAAGCATGTGGGGATCAATCTTGAGTAGCACAAGATTGACCCTAGGTATGAAAGTGCTAATTCTGAAGTAATGAGTGATTGTATGAATATGGTTGCGAATGTAGGTGTAATAAATGATACCTAAATGGTGAATATATGGAATGTGAGTAAGCATTAATTAAATAAAGTTGAATGTATAGGAATAAGTATAAATGAGAGGGACTAGGATTTAACTAAGGATTAGGGAATAAGCCAACCTTAATACAAAAATATATCACTAATCATTATCTTAAGTTACTCCATTAAAATAAAAACCCAAAACTAAATAAAAACTAACATAAATTTATTAATTTTACCATTATAAAAATAATAAAAAACTTAAAAAATGCACTACATATACTTTTTCTTAAAAAAAAACTTAGACCAAATATTAAAACATTGAATATGACAAGAGACACGTTCTTTATTTTTCTTATCCTTTCAACACAACACCGACACACTTCGACAATTTCAATGGTCACTAAAGAAAATGTTTTGTCAAAGATTGAAGTTCGAAGAAAAAACCAAATCGAATCCAATGACCTTTCCATCCATGTACAAAGCAATTTGATTTTGACCTTAGTTGCCAACACCAAATCAAATCCAATCACCTTTTCCTTGCTTTTGCCTTCTCCTTCCTTTTATCTTTTTTTTGACGCTCATATTGGCATTGATGCATTCATTGACATAGAATATAGTTACTTGAGATCCCTTATTGGATACTTTTTGGTTGTGGTTGACAACTCTACATTGGTAATGGACATAAATAATTCATTTCCCTATCCCTACTACGTCTACTATGACCTTGTGATGTATTTTTTCTTCACGAGTATCTTGAGGTTCAAAATCTTGATGGCCATTTGCATGTGATGTATTTTTTACTCAGAAGTACAAATTAGCATGAATCAGGGTTTCATAATGTTGAACACATCCAAAGACTGAGAGGGGGGTGAATCAGTCTATTCTTAAACTTTCAATCAATTCCATTTACAACTTAAATATCAAATCACTCTAACCAAAAGAGGAAGAACAAAAAGAAAAGTAGGCACCACACAAGGACACCAAGATTTTTATGTGGAAAACCCAATAAGGGAAAAACCACGGTGAGGATTAACTCACAATATATGAAGCTCACTGCTTACGAAAATTACAATTTTGTTGAAGTCTCACTGCCTAAGCAAGCTCACTGCTCCCTGATGGAGTTGCAGGCTAAGGCACACAACTTTAGGGCAAGATACAAGGACCTGTTGAAGAGACTCACTGTCTAATAGCAAGATACATGAAACTTACAATGAAAACATGAATATGAACTGCCATAAAGAAGGCATCTAACATATGTTGATGTTGCATTCCCTTATTTGCACAATTACTCCATCATACTGACTTCACACACTTCATACTTTACATCCTCCACACTCTATCCTCTACACCCTCACAAATGATTTTTTTCTTCTATAAATACCCTCAGCAACAACTCAAAACCTTAATTAGGTCGGTACCAAGAAGACCTTTAGATGAAACGTGTGATATTGTATAGACCCGCCAGCTCAAAACAAATACACTATGAAGAGAAAATGAGTTGTGGATCACTACACACAACATAATAGGGTCAAATACATCACAACACATCCTTCAAAGAAAAATTAATTAATCAAGATCAATCGCAAATGAAGGAAACAAGACTGTCAGTCCAATCAACATCCAAAATTGCCAACTATTCATCCTTACACCACCGGGGAGAGACCAAAAACATCACGCGGACCAAAAATTGAGCAATATATTTTATCAAAAGTATCCTTACAACCTTCTCCTAAAGTATTTGATCATTATATGCTGCCACAAGAAGAGAAACATATGGAACTGCTGAGAATAGAGTATTCCAGACTGACTGTGACACATCAACACTTAGGATATTGCATTGCGATTTATCAAAACATCTGAAACACATATGGATGCACCCATACACCACTCTGAACATATCCCCAAATCCACACAACCATATCTATCACTCCAGAGGAATGCGAAGCATTCTGAGTCACTTAACATAATTATACTGCAATCTGGAGAACAATCACATCTAACTCTTGCTGTAGAAATGTTTATGTCATGAAATCTTGGAAATAAATTCTTTGCAAACTGCTAAACTTAACTCCAGATTTGTACAACCAGAACATATATTGTAGAGGAATGCATACCAAAAAGCAGTGTCACGGACTTAGGAAAATATGTTATTTTTACCTTAGATAGCTTCTCCCAACAACACAAGTATGAACAAAACCTCAAAAATATTAAGTAACATGCTTTCAAACATCTCAGCATCTGCCAGGTTGTCCAGACTAACATGCCTTAAACATGTTGACCCCATGTCTTAATTGTGTCAAACCATCTCTCTCAAATCTTCCACTGTCCATCAACTACATCAAACTACCTCTAACCATTTCTTAGCCATAACTGTGTCAAACCATCTCTCTCAAATTGTCCACTATCCATTAAACTATATCAAACTGTCTCTAATTAGCCTCTTCAACTTCCGTACAAGATCTCTATACAATCATGAACTTAAGTTGACATCAATGACAACACATATTGCCAACACATACCTTGATTACAACTCAATATAGGTGGAGTTCTACATAAAAAGTAAGGTAATTATAAGAGGTAATGGAATTCAAAAATAGCATTAACTAATACTTGCATTCTTTGGAGGTTCAAAGGATACATCGATAAGAAATTTGAGGTAAGAATCAATGTTTTAATAATACATAAATGAGAAATATAAGAATATCTTGAGGCCGATTAGAATTTTCACATGCATGTATTTAGAGTTGGAATTCTAAACTCGTGATTCTCGAGGTTTAGACTTTGATAACAATTCTATAAGGGTGCATCACTAATTCGAGAGTTTGACAATAGGAAACTTTAAACTTCAGCATTAACTAGCACTTGGACCCTTTAGAGGTTCAAGGGATATGTCGATAGGAAATTTGAGGTAAGAATCAATGTTTTGATAATACATAAATGAGAAATGGTAAGGATATGCAAATTAAACCATTAAAATTATAAACATTTTTTTATAGCTTATTATCATAGCAAATGATGAATAGAATATTTATAGACATAATATTTCCATGGTCTATATCAATGATCAAGAATACATCTAGATGTTAACTATGTAAAAAGAATTACATCAACATTTTAAATCACACTCTATGTTCTATTATCAAAGTATAAAAAATAAATAAAACATTTGATATTATTTTCCATTTCTAATGTCACCCATTCACAAAATAAGAATAGATGTATATTTTGATCGGTTGATGTAAATAGAGAATTAAATGTTGTTTATAAGTCAAAGTCACTACTAAACACTTTTTAATATTTTATTTATATATTTTAATCTATAAGCTAAATGGTTACACATTATTTATAAATTTATTTGTGAACAGTTGGAAAGATTTTGTCCTTGAAGCAAATTCAAAGATAAACCATTTTTATAGTAGAAAGTTAAATGTTTTGTCAAAACCAAACCCTCAACACCCAAGTGGTACTATTTTGAGTGGAAAGCATTTGGAACATTGAGATTTGAAGAAATTAGAGTAGAATTAAATAAATATGGGGCTTGGAGAACTTGAATAAAACCTAAAAGAAATTGTATTTCTATTTAAAATTTGAGTGATTATTACTTTATATGTGTGTTTAATTGGGATGGTTATATAATACTAATCACACATAATTGAGATGGTTATATACCATCAATGTAATTATTATGCATATTAGTAGTTTAAATATGTTTTGAGTGCAAGCTATATAATAGTAATAAGACATTATATTATATATAATGCTTTATTTTCTTTTTTTTCCCTAAAATCATATGTTTATTTTAACTCTTAATCTATATATTATTTTTAATACAATTTTCTTACTATTTTTATTAAAAAGTGGTATCTCATATTACAATATATTATCATATAAATACAAATACATGTACATTCCTCATACAAGAAACATTTAAATGTTGATATGCGTGTAAATCTGTATAACATACAGAAATTAAAGTTTATTGTCAATACTGGATATATCTATATAGTGGTCTCTTGGAATTTGTAAGAAAATATTATAATAATCAAGAATTATCTCTATATTGCTCTCTTGGAATTTGTAAGAAAATATTATAGAAATTAAAAATTGTCGATTACCCTCCTACCAAAACAAGAGGCATGTCAATCAATGCACAGGAAACCCACCCGCAAACATCTTCATGCCACGTATCTTCATAAATATGCTACGTGCTCTTTCATTTACTCTCACAATTAAACCCCAATTGTGCATGGCAGCTTGGTAATAAGGATCATTAATATCAATAAAATGTGTGACAGCTACAGATTGTAGGTTTAGTAAATTAAACCTTGGATTTTGGTGTTTTGCATGCCAGTTGAAGTGGCCTTTGTCTGCTTGTATCCTTTGTTTGCCCATTTCCATTCCTTTTTCAAGCACCCTTCTTTTGGATAAGATTGGTAATGACAAGCAAACACACAGTGTCAAGGGGAATTCTATTTCAAGTTTCACATTGCTTCACTATGCATGGTTTTAATGCCAACCCTTTGATTATAACACGATAACTATTAACCCTCCATTGCTTTTACTTACACCTACCATTTTTTATTTATATTTTTTCAAAGGAAAAGGAAAGGGAAAATGATTGAAAGCAAATAACTCATGTGAGCATATCAAATTGCAAGATTTGAGATGCCTTGAAAATGAGTGCAAATAGAAAACAAAAGAATCACCTTTTGAGGAATCAGTCCAAGGCCGTGGAGGAAATCTTTGTTTTTTTAAAGGTATTTGCATTAGTTGTTTGTTTATCTAACACAAAACTAAAAATATCTTTTCTACAATTTCCTTATCCATAGGAAAATAGAAATGCCATTACTGCCTTTTTTAAAAGATATGCCAAAATTTATTTCAAAGAAAGATATATCATTACCTCTATCCTTGCATGTGCTTTCTGAGGCTTTTACATATGCTTTCTTTCTGTGCCCTAAAGTGCCACAAGGCATGTAATTTTGAACATTCAAGAAAAGAAGGAAATCTAGGTGCTAACTATTTGTCAACATTTGCATGCAAAATCAAGATGTGGGTTGTGGAGAGAGGATACGGATTTACTGCAGACATCTCTAGCAAGCTAGGCAAGAATAACCCTAGCAATGGTGCTACCTTTTGTAATCTCTTTTCCATTACCGAGATATGGAATTGCTCAGATGTTTAGTGTAGATACTACAGATCCAAATAGATCGAATGCTTGTTATTATATCATTCTATTGGAGGCTATTTATACACAACCTTGGCGGTGATCAAAGGCAGTATAGTAAATGGTAGCCAACATATGCATTTACTACAAAGAATTTGGATTTTATCTTTAAATGCATTTACTGGAAAGATAACTATTTGATCTACCCAAGGCACTTGTATATTTACTGTGTGGTGATGGTATGCTTTTATGAACTATGGTAGCATGAGTTAGATTGACCCAGATTTATATGTATTTTGTGCAAAGATATTGGATTCTATCTTTAAATGCGCTCATGTAATTTCTAGCGTGTTCACTAAAGGAGGTCAAACTCCTAAAACCTATAGGCCCTACAAATTCATTGGAACTAAGGAGTTTTGAGTGCTTTCTAGAGCTCACAGTCAGTTGGCTATCACTTCTCTAGTGTTAATTACTATACCAGTGGGAAAAAAGCACGATGTGAGATAGTTTTTCGAGCACCAATGCTCGCATATAAAAGCATATCGACTAATTAGCAATTTTACTTATGTGTGGTTTTGACATGAAAGTCTAAAATTTAGGATGCTTATGGTTCAGACCCTCATGTCTAATTCTCACTAGTGTAAGTTTAGTTTAGAAATCTAAGATAAAGGGTCTTCGAGATTCAACAAAAATTTTGCACACTTGATCCTAAGGCCCAAAAAGTTTAGATCTTTAGGATTTTGAGATTGAGTTACGCATGTTCATATATACACTTTCGAATGAAAAACTCAAGATAACAAGGCTTTAGGATTATTTAAAATTATTGTATTCATCCATTCTTAGTTCAAAACCTTGAACTAACACCTACTTCAGGGGCTTAAGTAGAATGTGAAATTAGAATTTTAACTATTAAAATGTGAGGTGCTTGATACATGCATACTCTAGATAGAGCTCACTTCATGGATTTCCAAAACAAAAAATCATAACTAGGGTTTATTCTAAACTAAATTAAATTGAGAGACACTTGAACATACAAACTTTTATATTAGGGTCTCGTCACTTTCTCAAAAAGTCCCTCTTGAAATTATCATTTAAGAGCAAAGATAGTATTGAAAATTGAATGACATGAAATAAAATACAAAACTCAATGAACCCTAACACCTCACCCAAGACCTAATTGTAGAAGTAAAAAGAAAGCACAAAAGAAAATCCTCTAGAAAGAACTTGGAATGGAACATGAAAGGGAGGCACCAAATCAAGAAAATGTTCAACAAACACTCGAATCTAGAAGGTGAACTGAAATAGAAGTTTGAATAAGATGAAATACTTTGAAATCACACTAAAAGGAAAAGGACAAAGACAAATGAGGGAAGAAAAAAGCACTCCAAGGTTTTAAGACCCACTCGCACAAGTGAGCATTTGATTCACACCAACCTCTAGAGTTTTGGGTTTTGATGTAGATTTACATGTCACGTGAATTAGCGCTCATTGGTCAAGGTGCAAAAAATTCAAGGTTATGGTTTAAATTGCATTTTACATCACTCTACTAAATTGTGAGCTTCCTACATCACCTTAGTTCTTAAGTCACCAATAATGGGAATGTAGAGACATTTTATTTATATCTTATTGTGTATTAATTACATGAATGAATGTTTTTAAATACCAAAACATAGCAATGAGACACACAAAATGTGTACCAAGTCAACTCACAATGGCTAGCAAGAAAGGGTGAGGGTATAAGAATTTGGATTTGATGTTTTTAAATTTAAGATTCGATACCAAGCCCCTGAAGATCAATCTTGAATGGCACAAGATTGAACCTAGGTATGAAAGTGTTAATTTCGAAGTAATGAGTGATTGTATGAATATGGTTGCAAATGTAGGTATAATAAATGATACCTAAATGGTGAATATATGGAATGTGAGTAAGTAAGAATTATATAAAGTTGAATGTATAGAAATAAGTGTAAATGAGATGAAATCGGATTTAAATAAAGATTAGGGAATAAGTCAATCTTAATATAAAAATATATCACTAGTGGATATTAAGTCATTCTATTAAAATAGAGACCCAAAACTAAATAAAAATTAACATAAATTTATTAAAACAAAATGTAGACCAAATATTAAAACAAAATGTAGACCAAATATTAAAACATTGAATAGGTATAACAAGAGGCATATTCTTTATTTTTCTTATCCCATCCAACACGGCACCCACACCCTCCCACAATTTCAAAAGAAATTTTTTCGTCAACGATTAAAGTTTGAAAGAAAGAATTAAATTGAGCACTTTGCGGCACTTTTTATTTACTGGGCGGTGCTTTTCTAATTTCTGAGCACTTTCCTTTTTATTTTTTAATTTAGACTTGACGTTTCAAGAAAAGGATTGAACGTGCCTCCTCCTTTGGACAGGGCACTTGTCTAATTTCTCACTATTTTCCTCCAAACAATGAGGAAAGCATTGATCTATTTAATGCACTCTACCCTTCCTCTTCGACAACGATTGCAATCAAATCCTTTTTGCCCTGCTCTTTCTCTTTCTGTCTTTTAAAAGGGTTTGAACTGGAACTAATGGCATCTTCTTCATCTTCTCACCAGCAAAATCAGGAATTAAATGCTTTTCCTGGAAGTGGCAAAATAAGGGAAGTTTGTCAATCCTCAAGATTGTTTGATGTTTTCATCAACCACAGAGGCCCCGATGTCAAAACAACTTTGGCTACTCAGCTTTACAACTCTCTTGCGCAGTTGGGAATACTGACATTTCTTGATTCCGAAGAGAAGGAACTTGGAACTTCCTTTCCTTCTACAATTGAGACTGCCATTCTCTCTGCTAAGGTACACATTGTCATCTTTTCCAAAACATATGGAAAGTCAGCTTGGTGCTTGGCTGAGCTGGTGCTCATGTTACAAAGTAACGCCAAAATTATTCCTGTGTTTTATGAAGTGGAGCCATGGGAACTCCGCCACATAGAAAAGGGAGTATACGCTGGAGCATTCATTAAATATGAAGAGAAGGGCAGGTACCTGGAGAAGCTTAACGAGTGGAAGGAAGCCCTTCACTCTCTTTCATTTACAGCCGGCGAAGTATTTAAAAGGTAAAATTTCTGTAGATTTGGTAGTTGTAGGTTATACAATTCCTTCAAATCTGGTTCAACATTTTTCTCACGAAATTCTCCCTTTATTTTATAAAGTTTCAGTGACTGGGACTGCCAAAAAATAGTAGTAGTTGTGCAAAAAGAGGTACAAAAGAAAACATGTTTATATGTTGCTGAGCACCCAGTGGGGCTTGACGATCTGGTGGAAGATTTTGAAAGGCGATGCTTTGATGAACTTGTACAAGATTTTGAAAATCAGTGCAAGCCTGAAGAAGGGAAGCATAAGGCTAAGATAGTTGGCATTTTCGGCATGGGCGGAGCGGGGAATACAACTCTCGCCAAAGAGTTGTCTAACCGAAAGAAATCAAATTACTCTAGAGTAAGTTTTTTGTTTGATGTCCGAGAAGCGTCTACCAAAAGTAAATTACACCATTTGCAACGTCAGCTTCTCAAAGATCTCTTCGATAAGGAGCACATTTTTAAAAGTACAGAGGAAGGAATAAGCTACCTCAAAGATCATCTAGAAAGGAAGCCCCATTTAAGCTTTCTAATTGTTGTTGATGACATTGATCATGTGGAGCAGTTAAATGCTCTACGGATCATGGATATATTAGGTAGATCTTGTACTAGTCTAGTAATTGTCACAACCCGTGACGCTGGTGTGCTTATAACCGCAGGGATTACTATTGGTTATAATTTGAAAGGAAAGGATAGAAACTATGGGAGAGAACTCTTCTATTGGCATGCCTTCAGCCAACCTCATCCATCTAAAGGGTACGAAGAGATGGTTGATGACTTCGTAGAAGTGTGTAGAGGGTTGCCTCTGTCTCTTCTGGTTCTGGGCCGGCACGTTCATGGTAGAAATCACAGGTTTTGGGGGTCAGAATTGAGCAAAGCTAAAAAGACGTAGCCTCAAGACGTTAAGAAGAGACTGAGAATAAGTTTTGATGCATTGGATGATGAAGAAAAAAAGGTTTTCATGGATGTTGCTTGTTGTTTGGTGCTTAAGTGGAGGGGTGTAGCCGAAAGAGTATTGGAGGTATCAGGATGGAATGCTCACAATGCAATTGAAACACTCAAAGATAAGTGTCTTATTGAAGTATATTGGATTTATAATAAGGGAACTGTATTGAGAATGCATGACCACCTGAGGGACTTGGGAAGAGAACTGGTAGTTGAGCTCAGCCCTCCTCATCACCTGTGACGTCCTCAAGATCTGAAACCTTTGGTATGCTTGTTACCCCTTTAGATTTTTCTTCAGTATTGTAAAATTCCAAATCTTAACTTGTTATTACATAAATGGAAATCTAAGCTGCTTCTGTGCATGCAGGAATTAACGGGTTTCAAAACTATACTCGCCAGAACCAATGTCAAGTGTTCCCATTTCATTTTCGACGAGTCCACGGGTTCTAACGTTACATTCTTAATTGGCCAATCAAATAATTTTTTTGAGACATCAAGTTCCTTATTATTGCTCGAGCTTGAGGGCAACTCCACATAACAACCAAGCATTCCTTCATGGATTCCTCTTCAAAATTTGCAATATTTGACAGTCGAAGGCGGACAACTCAAAATGTTATGGGAGAATAGCATACAGGTATTTTGATCTTCTCTCTCAAAAATTAAATCTTCATCAAAGGCTATAGTGGAATGCATTATGTTGTGGTTGACTCCGAACTATTTTTTTATCATTGAAAGCTTTACACAGATTTGTATCTTGAATTTCAGGCGCCCTCTCAGTTGAAAGAGCTGCAAATTTCTAAAACCTCTTTGAAAGAGTTTCCAGATTTGGCCGCAACGAGTGGCCTTGAAAAGCTAGACATTAGCAGTGAAAATTTTGTATCCAAGATATTAATTAGTGGAATTCACTATCTCAGCCTTAAGTCAATCAAACTTCATGGCATAAAAAATCTTATGGAAGTAAATTTAACAAGTGTAAAGACATTAAATTGTCTTGATATTTATGATTGTGAAAAAATCGAAAGACTCATAGGTGTTGGGCGCGTGGCAACTGTGAAGCCCAATGTAACTGATCTGTCTTCTTCTATAAACTCAGAAATATTTTTTTTGTAACCATTCTTTATGTAACTGCCATTTCTTGGCATGAGGTCGAACAATTGCAAATGGCCTGGCGGTGGATAACAGTTAGAGGATGGTCTTTAGACAGTGATGTGGGTGTGAAGTGCTACTGTAATTAGGATGAGAACTGAACTTATTTTAAGGAGAATCCCTTATTTGTGGATGTAGCCCATTTATATGGTGAACTACGTTAATTGTTTTGGTGTTCTCTATATGTGTGTGTGCTCTATTTTCTTTTCAAAATATCTATATTTTCTTTGTCTATGTTTTAGATTTACAATTGGTATCAGAGCTCTGTGTGAAGCTCGGTCCAAGAGATAGCCCGTGAGGATTTTTTGGAACCTGTAAAGAAATCAAAATGGATGATACAGAAAAATGGAAAATAGAGAAATTCACTGGCCAGAACTTTAGACTGTGGAAGGTGCAAATGGAGTCGTTGCTCATCAAGCAGGATCTCTCACTTGCATTGCTCGGGAAAGCAAAAGGCAAAGGTTCAATGTTAGATGAAGACTGGGACAAAATGGATATGAAAGCGAGGGTAACTATATTTCTCTCATTGTCCAGCAATGTATTATTTAATGTTTCAGCTGAGAATACTACGAAAGAGCTTTGCAATAAGCTCTCCAACATGTATGAGATTGCTTCGGCTTCGAATAAGGTATTTATTATGAAGAAATTATATAACTTGAAAATGAAAGAAGGTGGGATTATGTCAAATCATCTGAATGAATTTAACACCTTAGTTACCCAATTGACTTCGGTAGGTATAAAGTTATATTCTGAGATTAAAGCAATTTTGCTGTTGTGTTCCTTACCAAATAGTTGGGAAGGTGTTGTGATGGCTGTGAGTACTTCAGTAGCAGCCAAAAGTACATTAGTTTTTGATGACATTGCAGCCACTCTTCTCGGTGAAGACACGAGAAGAAAAAATCAGGAACCCTCTTCCGGCGATGCTCTAACAGCTGTAAGTACAAGCAATAGGGGAAGAAGCCAAGAAAGAGCTAGATACAACAATTAGAGAAGATCAAAATCTGGTTCGCGATCGAAGTCCAGGGGCAGAAATGGGGCTTGTTAGTTTTGTGGAAAACTTGGTCACACTAAGAAGAACTGCTGGAACTACAAGAAAGCTCAAGGAAAAGTGAGCACAAATAATGAGGCAAATACTACATGTGATGGTGTTTTGGTCTTATCAGCAAGTAACACAAATGCAGATTCGTGGGTCCTCGATTCTGGCACTTCCTTCCATGCTACTTCATGTCGCGAGTCTTTTACAAATTTTCATGAAGGCACATTCAGTAAGGTGTTTCTTGGTGACAATAAAGAATGTGACAGCTTAGGTAAAGGTGATATAATATTGAATTTGAAAAATGAAGACAAATTAACTTTGATGGATGTTAGATATGTACCCATGTTAAAATAGAATTTAATTTCAGTTAGTCAGCTTATAGCACATGGCTGCAATGTTAAATTTTCTCTTGATTCATGAAAAATTACAAAGGGGCTTCTAGTAATGGCAAGAGGAAAGAAGCAAGGTAATCTCTATATTTTGGAATGTTTTGGTGAAGTGGGAGCTGCCTTGCCGGCTATGGATAGTGGGTCTAAAATATGGCACAAAAAGCTCGGTCAAATAAGCCAAAAAAGACTTCAAGTTATGCTTCAGCGTAATCAACTTCTAGGTCTCACCTCCGTTGATTTAGAATTATGTGAACATTGCCTTTATGGTAAACAGTGCCGAACCAACTTCTTGAGAATGGGGCATGACAAGAAAACTACTCCGTTGGAACTTATTCATTCTAGCGTATTCGGTCTGACTGAGGTAACTTCTTTCAGTGGAGGTAATTATTTTGTAACCTTTCTTGATGATTGCACTCAAAAAATCTAGATTTATATGTTGAATAGAAAATCTGAGGTATTTTTAAAATTTAAGATTTTTAAGGCTACTGTTGAAAATCAAATTGGGCATAAAATTATATGCCTACTAACAAAGATTGTCCAGACAATGGTATTCGACTGATAAAGATTGTCCCTTATACACCTCAGGAGAATGGTGCAGCTGAGAGGCTCAATCGCACGATACTTGAGAGAGCTAGATGCATGCTCTCCAATACCGAATTGGGAAAAGAGTTTTGGGCAGAGGCATGTAATACTGCAGTGTATCTAATCAATTGAGCTCCATCATCTAGGTTGGATTTTGACATTCCTAAGGAGAGATGGCTTGGAAAACAAATTTCCTATCATCATTTGCGGGTGTTTGGCTGTGAAGCCTTTGTTCACATTTTGAAAGAGCAGAGAACTAAGTTAGATTTCAAGTCAAAAAGATGTGTTTTTTCTCGGCTATGGTGAAGATCAATTTGGCTTTCACCTTTGGGATCCCGTTGCAAAGACCATAATCTGTAACTGCGATGTTGTGTTTAATGAGAAGAATTTTCCAGGTTTACAACCTTGCAATTCACCTTTGTAGGAATATGTTGATGTGGACTTGTTTGATAATGGAATGGTAAAGCAACCTACCATTACTTTCTCTCAGCCACTAGTTACATCTGCTCATTATTATACCACAGAGGCCCATATTTCTACCACTACTTTGCCTTCAGTTGGATGCACTTTACCTACGCAGTCTTCTCACATTTTAACTCTGCCTCCAATATATAATACACAGTCAACACATGTTCCAACGCACCCTTCAAACATCGGCGTCCCTAGTGTTTATAATGTGGGAATTCCAACGTTGCCTTTATTACATGAAACGTTACAGCCCATTACGTATTCATCGATGCCTTCTAATGTTTTTGTGCAGCCTCTATCTCCTACGATGCCAGTTATTGGTCACCAGACCTCTCAAAATCTAATGCACCTGTTTAACACTTCAGCGCTGCCCTCATCGGATCATACTAGTACGTGCAACCAGTCATTCACCAAATGCAGTCCCTTGTGCATAATTCATAGCCTCTCCTAGATAAAATGCAACCTGAAAATATACATTTGCTACCTAATTTCCCCTCTCACACTGCTGTCCCCATGCCTGTAGAAGGTGATTTTTCATAGAAATCCAAAGGTCAATTTTCAATATAGATAGGAACTGCAAGGTTGGTGCAGGAGCATCTAACACCAAGTGGCCTCCGTGAGGCATTTAAGTCATGTTTGGCTTTGAAATCATGTTTTGAGTTGTAATAAAGTCTATTTGACCAATGCATGTAATTTCTGTTAGTCTCTAGGTTCGTTTTGTAAGTCCCAAGTGACTTAGGGGACATTTGTCCAATTGTAATCGCATAATGCTAAAAATAGCAATAATGCCAAAAATAGGTAGTAGTGTTTCCCAGCCGCTTGGATTGGTCTCCCAGCTGCTTGGAGTCAGTTCGGTACTACTCAGGGCGAGTTGATAAATACCCTGCGTAAGGAACCAAATGATCATCGAATGTAATCAGATTGAAGAAGTGATCGAATGTGATTGTATTGTGCTCAAGAGTAATAAAGCAATTTTGTTCTGTCCATTTGATTTCTGTTTCTTATAACTGCGAATCGCACAACTGTAGATTTCCATTCATTTTGCATTTTCCATTATTGCCGTATGTCACTGTGAAGCATTACACTGGTGAGATTTTTGTCAAAATTAGTGGAATGGCTTCGATGTACCAGTATTCGTTTTGTTCTTTGTTTTGTTTTGTGTCAACAGTGCAGGCGTTCCAGACTGAGGAGTGTGCACAGTAGCGTGCCCTAGCATCTCAATGTGCTAGGCGTAGAGTAGAGATCAGACTGTGTGAGGGTCGAAAACCCTAACGACGTATCGTTGTGTTGGTTCATTGGTGCATCGATTGAAGGTTGCAAGTGTTCACCGACAAAGCAAGTCTCGCCGAAGGAAGATAGTTATCGGCGTAAGTCAGACAATGGAGTGACTTTAGAAAGTCATCCCGATGGTGGCTGTTCGGCAGATGGAAATGTTTGATGGCTCATATGTGAAGTCTTGCTGATTGTGAGGTAACTAAGCTCAATCTGTTATTTCCACTGTGCGCTCCCCATCAAAGGCAGAGCAGTGTCATTGAGCAAAGTAGGGTGCAAAGACAGGGGAGTTTGCCACAGGGTCCTCTACAATCAGATATTGACGATGTTCAAAATTTACTACAGAGACTAAATCTAGACTCAAATTTATAGCCAGAGCAAGGTCCGCAATTGAGGAGGTCTACCCGTGAGAAGAGGAGACTTGCGAAATACGAAGACTATGAGTTATTGCTCTCTGATTATGCAAAGTCGGCAACATATAAACAAGCTTGCAAGGATGAAAATGCACAAAATTGGATGGCAGCCATGAATGAAGAAATAGAGTCATTGAGAGTCAATAACACTTGGGATTTGGTTCCTCTTCCGCCAAATCGAAAGCCTCTCAAGAACAAATAGGTTTATCGTTTGAAAGATGAAGATGGAGGGAGTAAAAGGTATAGGGCCAGATTAGTCGTCAAGGGGTTTGATCAGCAAAAAGATATCAATTTCAATGAAATTTTTTCCCCAGTTGTCAAAATGAATACAATTCGTGCTATGTTGGGTTTGGTAGCTGTTTGGGATTTAGAACTTGAGCAACTCGATGTGAAAACATCGTTCCTACATGGAGACATTGATGAGGATTTATGCATGGAGCAGCCTGAAGGCTTTGCTCAACCAGGTCAGGAGCATCTATTTTGCAAGTTGAAGCAGATTTTGTATGGGCTGAAGCAAGCTCCAAGACAATGGTATTTTAAATTTGACCACTTCATGATTGATAACAACTTTATTCGATGTGAATCAGACCCTTGTGTTTACTACAAGAGGTTGAATACCAATGAGTTTGTCATCCTTTTGCTCTATGTTGACGATATGTTAGTTGCTGGTACTAGTGTTAAGATTATTGCTCAGTTGAAGCAACAATTGGCTCTTTGTTTTTCCATGAAAGACCTCAGACCAACCAAAAGAATCCTTGGGATGCCAATATTTAGAAACAAAAATAAAAGAGAACTTAGATTGTCCCAAGCAAACTACATTGCCAAAGTGTTGGACAGATTTAATATGTCTCATGCTAAACCGATATCTACTCCTTTGGCTGATCATTTCTGACTATCTTCAGGTATGTCTCCGAAAAATTAGGAAGAGGAAGAACAAATGAGGTCTGTTCCATATACATTTGTAGTTGGCAGTATAATGTATGCAATGGTATGTGCTCATCTGAACATTGCTCAAGCAGTTGTAGTTGTGAGCAGATTCATGAGTCATCCAGGCAAACTACACTGGTAGGCAGTTTAGTGGATTCTACGGTACTTGAAAGGTACCTCACATTATTGTTTATGTTTTGGAGGTACTGACATTGAGTTTTGTGGTTATGTTGATTCAGATATGGCTGGAGATTTAGATAAATGCAGGTCTACCACTGGTATGCATTTATGTTTGTCGGGGCAGCCATTAGTTGGGTTTCTCGGTTGCAACAAGTTGTAGCTTTGTCATCCACAGAGGCCGAATACATTGCACTCACGAAAGGAGCAAAAGAAATGATATGGCTTGAGTGTTTGTTGACTGAATTGGGCTGTCCGAAATCAATTTTTCCATTGTATTGTGATAGCAATAGTGCTATTCACTTAGCTAGGAATTTAGCTTTCCACAATCGAACCAAGCATATTGACCTTCGATACCACTTTATCCGCCATGTTCTTGACGAAGGCAAGTTGTAGGTCATAAAGATTGACATGAAGGTAAATCTGGCAAATGCATTAACCAAGGTTGTTCCTCGAGAGAAGTTTGAGTTCTGTAGATCTTCTCTCAGTCTTGTTCCAATGTGATAATGAGCCTCATGCGGGGGATTTCTCTGAGCAGCTCTTTTGTTGATCCCATTGGCCTTCAAGTGGGAGATTGTTGGGCATGTGGCAACTGTGAAGCCCAATGTAATCGATCTGTCTTCTTCTGTAAACTCAGAAATATTCCTCTTGTAACCGTTCTTTATGTAACTGCCATTTCTTGGCATGAGGTTGAACAATTGTAAATGGCCTGGCGGTGGATAAAAAGTAGAGGATGGTCTTTAGACAGTGACGTGGGTGTGAAGTGCTGCTGTAATTAGGATGAGAACTGAACTTATTTTAAGGAGAATCCCTTATTTGTGGATGTAGCCATTTTATATGGTGAACCACGTTAATTGCTTTGGTGGTCTCTGTATGTGTGTGTGCTCTGTTTTCTTTTCAAAAAATCTGTATTTTCTTTGTCTGTGTTTTAGATTTACAACAGGAACATCTGATCTTCCAAATCTTGTACTGTTGAAAATCAGTCTTTGCCAAGAGCTTAAGCTTAAGGAGCTGAGTCTTGGCCATTCGAGTTGTCTAGAAAGGATCAAAATTTCTTGTTGTGAACATTTGAAAAGTGTGTTAGGAATATCAAATCTTGCAAAGCTTGTAGAATTGGATATTTCTTATTGTTGGAAGCTAGAGTTTGAGTACTTGCATCTCAGGGGTATGAACTATCTGAAGAGCATACAAATTAAGGGTGATGTGAAGGTGAAATATTTTGAGTTGGAGGGTTGTCAATTTTTGGAAACACTACAATTTGGTTGTAAAGAGCTTGTAGAATTAATCATTCGGCGCTGTCCGAAGCTTGAGGTGTTGCCCTCTTTTATAGGTCCAAGTTGCCTCGAGAGGATAATTATTGATGGATGTGAGATCAGGGATCTTGAATTCAATGGTTGTCAAAATTTGAGAAGTGTGTCAGGTAACTGTGGGCTTACAACGCTGACTATTAGCGAGTGTCCTGAGCTTGAGGATTTGTGAAGTGTTGCCAAAGTGAGCCGGAAAATTGTGATCGACTCTTGTGAGAAGCTGCAGAACATATCAGGTATTGAAGAGATGTATGCACTAAATTTTATGGGACTGAGTTATTGCAGCAATGCAGTAATACGGAATTGCATTCATAAGTTGAAGGTAATGATTTCTATACTCCTTTTTAAACATCATTTCTTTATTGACCTTCAGCTTTGTTTTGTCATTTGTTCTTATTACAAATAGTCTATGTGTTCCTAATGTTTTGATTGATCTGTAGATGAAACTAATTTACGGTGGATGAAGTGAGAGTATTTTGTCTTTTATTTCAGAGTGCGCCGTCAAGAAGGAGAGGAATGGAAATGATTGGAAGAGCAATGGATGGAGCGGAGTCAAGTTTAAACGAAAATCTATTTTCTGACGCCGGTGCAGTTACCGATGCATTCACTGACATAGAATACAAAGTCACTCCCTTATTGGATGCTTTTTGGTTGTGGTTGACAGCTCTACATTGGTAGATCGTCCACAGTATGCTTACTTTGAGAACCATTATATTGACCTTGACACTTACGTTACCGATTGCTATGACGAGGACTCTTCCATGCAAGTACGGCAAGGAGAATGGATAATTACAATGGTAGCAAGTCGGGATGGTTCGACTTATTACAATGAGGATTCGAGTCATGAGTATGTTGTGGACATCTCACGTCGCTTAACGGAGAAAGGAATAATAAAGAAGGGGTTTTGGGTAGAGGTGAATGATGGGGAAACTATAGGTGTGGTGAGAACAATTGTTGATACGTTACATCATTTATGAGTGGATTGTATAGGGGACAACTGTTTTGTTTTTTAATGGAGATATTTTAAAGAAAGAATTTTTAAAAAAACATATTTGTAATAGTGAAAGAGATTTTAGTGTTATTAATGTAAAACGAAAATTGATCTTTAAAGGAGCTCAATTATTTATGCTAAAGAGTTTGGTATGCATGTACATTATGACAAGGAATTTGAGGGTTTTTGTGTAATTTTTAAAAAGTATTCTTAAAAATAAAATTGTTAGTCCATAGATAGCGTAATAAATAAGAAGTTTAAAGTGATGTTTGTAATAATTATTATGTCATAACCCCTAAGGAGAATTCCATAATTAATTTCTCAAAAATACATTTTTTATTATTATTGTAAACATTATGAAATCTTTTACGCCCCTCTTTACCCCTCGAAAAAAACTGGGGGAATTATGGAATACTCTGATAGCATGGTGAACCTAGCGGATTTTCTGAGTTAGACTGGGCTTATGGACCTAGAAATCAAAAACCAACTTTTTTCCTGGTCTAACAGAAGACGGGGGGATCAACTGATCTAGGTTAAGCTTGATAGATTCTTGGTCTCCTCCAATTGGAATGTGATTCAAAACTCTAACCTATATGCTCTTCCTCGCACTATCTCTGTTCATAATGCCCTCATCCTTGATTGGGCTGAGGGAAGTCCTGAGGGCCCTTTCCTGTTTAGATATGAAATGATGTGGGCTACTCATCCATACTTCAAAAATTGCATTCCTGAATGGTGGAGAGTACCTGTTCATGGATCTCCTATGTTCAGACTCACACAAAAACTCATATTTGTCAAAAATAAGGTTAAGGGATGGAACAGATTCTGCTTTGGGAATGTGATGAATCAGAAAAGACACATCTCAGAAAGCCTTGTGAAAGTTTAAGATAAGATGGCTAAGGGGAATGGTTCTGAAGATAACTATAAAACTGAAGAAGATCTCGTCAAAAACCTGAAGGACATAGTCAGAAGAGAATAAATATTCTGGAAACAGAAGTCTAGGATTCAATGGCTGAAGGAGGGAGATAGGAACTCGACTTTCTTCACCAGTCGGCTATGAAACACAGAAAAAGAAACAAAATCATCAGATTGTTGGATGAACAGAACAGACAAGTTGAGGATGATAAGGAACTGGGAAGAATTGCCACTAATTACTTTAGCAACTTCCTAGCAAAACAAAATAATAGAACTGATAGTGGCAATGACAACATTCTCCTGGATTATATTCCTTCAATCCTTTCGGAGGAAGATAATGATAGGCTCCTTAAACCTGTAACGGATGAGGAAGTCAGGGCGGTTGTGTTCTCTATGGGGGCCTTCAAAGCTCCCGGGCCAAATGGGTTTCCCCTGGCCTTCTTCCAAGATTTTTGGGATATTGTGGGATTTGATGTTACCTCTATTGTTAAAGACTTCTTTAGGACAAGTAAGTTCCTTAAACAGATTAATGCAACTTTTATTGCTCTGATCCCTAAGAAAAACAACACTAAATGTATGACGAATTTCCGTCCCATTAGTCTCTACAACACCATTTATAAAATTACCACGAAAACTCTGGTCCTTAGACTCCAACCGCTGCTGGACAGCCTCATCTCAGATTGTTAGAAAGGTTTTGTCCCTGGGAGACATATTCTAGATGCTGCTATCTCGACCCATGAGATCTTTCATTCTATGGAAAAATGCAATAACCCAAGCATGGCCCTCAAACTGGATATTTCTAAAGCCTATGACAGAATCTTATGGGACTTCCTGTTTAAAGTCCTTACAAAGTTTGGCTTCAATGACAAGATGATTGATGAAGGTTTGCGTCACCATGGTCAAGTACTCGATCTTGGTTAATGGTACCCCTAGGGGATTCTTCGAAGTAGGCAGAGGGATCCGCCAGGGTGACCCCCTCTCTCCTTACTTATTCATAATGATGGTAGAAATCCTGGGAAGAAACATCCTTTCCCACCTAGAGAGGCATTCCCTCATTGGAGTCAAAGCAGCGTCCACCCTGAGGTTGTTGGCAATCCAACAGTTTGTCGATGATACTATGCTTTTTGGTACGGCTTCAATGGTGGAGGCCAATAGGTGGAAGAACCTGCTTAACATGTATGCAGAGGTGTCTGGTCAAAGCATTAATTATGAAAAGAGTAATGTGTTTTTCTTCAATACGAAGGAGGACCTCCAAATCAAGATTAGAAACATTCTTCAATGCAATCAGGCTACTCTCCCAGCCACCTATCTTGGGCTGCCTCTCATTGTGAAGGATGTGATCTTGACTTTTTGGAATACGATTCTAGAATGTATGTAGAAGAAGATGGAGGGTTGGAAAGGTAAGTTGCTCAGTCAAGCAAGCAACCACCAGCTTATTAAAGCTTTGCTGCAAGGTATTCCCACCTACTTTCTCTCCCTGTTTAAAATTCCTAAGTACATGGTGGATAAGTTAGAAAGGATTCAAAGAACTTTTCTATGGACTGGAATGGAGGAAAGGAAAATAATCTCCCTGATTGGTTGGGATAGGGTGTGCCTGCCCAAATTGCGGGGGGGTCTGGGTATCAGAAGAATTCAGGGAATGAACAAAGCCTTACTGGTCAAAGTTGGATAGACATTTCTTAAAGAGGAGAAAGACTGGATTTAAATTATGAAAGCCAAGTACCTTCAGAATGATCCCAATATTGGAATCCTTGATAGAGAATCCATTCCCAAAGGCTCTATCATTTGGAACAAAATGACTAAAACTAGAAACATGTTATCGCAAGGCATCAACTGGAGGCTAGGAAAAGGAGACAAAATTAGGTTATGGGAGGATAACTAGTTAAGGGAGGGTCCCCTATCTGACAGAAGATACAGTATCATCAAAGAGAGAGTTGTTAGTCATTTTGGTAACTCAGTCTGCAACTACATTACGAGTCATCCCCATAATCAGAGGACTTGGAAGACCATTTTTGATTGTGACTTTAACCTGATTGACAGGCTATAGTGCCGGAGACTTCAAAAGGAATTTGACATTCACAGAATCTTGGTCTTTCAAAGAGAAGATGAAATGCTATGGGGCCAGGATCAAAAAGGTAACTTCTCGGTTAAGTAGGATTACCATCTGCTGACCAACAGTGGACAAGATAACCAGTTCTGGAAGAAAGTTTGGAATAGCAAACTTATTCCCAAAATCAACTTTTATTGGTGGGCCATGGCACACAATAAGGTTTTGACCACTGATAATCTCAACAAAAGGGGGTTTCAAATGGTTAATAGATGTGTCATGTGCCTCAAGGAACAAGAGTTTGTGCAACATCTCCTTTTCCATTGTGAGTTTTCTAAGAAGATTTGGGAGAAAACCCTCCAGAAACTTGAACTTAATTGGGTTTTCTAGAAAACTTTATGGACTTTGCCCTAAGCTGGGTCTCCCCCTTTTCTCACCCTAGGATAAGGGAAATTTGGAGACATATACCTCCCCACCTTGGGTGGAGTGTGTGGAAGGAAATAAATAACCATATTTTTCAAGATAAAACCTGACCTGCTCACGAAGTGTTTTTCTCCTTTTGCAGAGCTGTTGTTGAGAACACGTCCTCCTGCACCTTGCAGGTGGCAGAGAATCCTCCTACCTAGTGGAAACTCAGATTGGCAAGAACTGGTGGTTGAAAGCTGTTATGAACAAGGTTGACAATTCTAAAAAGATGTCCAGACTTCAAACTCATTGGAAGCCCCCCAGAGGGTGGTCCAAGCTCAATTTCAATGGGGTGGAAAAAAAGAATACAGGTCTAGCTAGTGGTGGCGGGATCTTTAGAGATAGTGATGGTGCCTTCTTAGCTACCTATGCGGGTGTGATCGGTATCCAGTCTAATAATGTTGCAGAAGGTTTAGCATTATTAAAAGGTCTGCAAATAGCGCATGCAATGAGTATGGATAAGCTTCAAGTCGAAGGAGACTCCAAAATTATCATTAACGCGGCTTAGGGGACATCTACCAGTGGGTGGAAAATGAAAAGCATAACGGAAGATATCATCTACCTTCTATCTAGGTTCACTCACAAGGAGGTTGGACATGTTTACATGGAGGGAAATAAAGTAGCTGATGCGCTGGCCAACTTGGGTCAGAGTTTGGATACTTGGCATTGCTGGAGAAGCACGAAAAACCTCCTGCAGCAAATTCAAAATCTTATTGACAAAGACTTTAGTCCTACCCCTAGTTACCCATGCACTTAAACCCTCACCACACTAAGGTTAACTTGAGTATTCAGCAGAGAGCTAGAATCCCCTGCCAGCCGGATATTATTAGTAGTACTATGAAAGCTCTGATGTGTCTTCTTTTTTGTACTTGCTATCACCTGCAGATCAAAGATTGCACTAAAATCATGCTGAGTTGGAGGCTCGAGGAGACATTCCACCTATCTAGGCATGTGAAGTCCCGAGACTTCTCGATGCTACATAGCACAAATAATAATGATGATCATTTATTGATCCTTGATTATGAGAAGAAAGGTTTTGATAGTTCGCCTAAGACGAATTATAGAAAGTATGCCACCTCGGCCGATGGAAAGGCTATGCAAATCATTACTACCATTTTTAACAACATTATTGAGAATGGGAATTATAGAAGCTCAATTGTTAAGTTTTTTCTCACTTCCTACTCTGCTAAGTCTGTTGTCTCCATTATTTTTCAACTTAAGCTTGCCTACTGTGTGATGGGGGGGATAGAACACGCACGGAGCCAGAGTCATGTGAAGAGTTTAAACAAAATGAGACTATCTGACATATATGTCAAGAAGGGGTTGTTGCTTCTTATCTAGAGTGCCTTCAAGGATACGACGAGAACCTATCTGTTCAATTCCTGCGTTCGTATAATAACAGAAAGGCTAAGGTGGGCAATGTGATTATCGACATCTCTGAGGAGGGGATTGGTATGGCCACCGACATGCCCATTGATGGTACCAAGTACCCAAGGAAAAGCAAAGTCTCTAAGAATAAGGGCATGAAGACTTTCCTTAAGAAGGATGAGGTCTTATAGAACCTTCAAGGGGGTTTCGATAGGTAGAAGCTTCCTCAACCTTGGGATGAGGTATGTTTCATGATTATGAAATACTTTACTCTGGAAGAAAGGTTTAGAAGGTTTTTCACTATCATTTTGTGCTCTTAAATCATTTCAAACATAGTAAGTTTATCAGCTTCTCATTTTACCTCCTCTCCTCCCTGGAGTTATCCATTATCACTGCTAAGGAACATCACGCTCTAGACCCTAGTAAGTCTGAACTCCCACTTCACCAGGGGCTCATTATGAGGCTATATAAATTCCACCTTGCTCTCTGTCCTCCCAAAGCCCTCACCCTTGCCAGTCTTGAGCCGCCCCCATCACCTAAGGTCACTAAGGAAATTTACAATCCGGTGATCATTACTAAAATTACTCTGGAGTCCTATGTCAAAATTGGTAAAAAGAAACCCTCAATGATTACTAGCCCTGATCCCTCCACTGATGACCTTACCCCTAAATCTCCGGCGGCTACCCCTGCAAATAGGAAAACTTTGCATGCTACTCCTGCTTAGGTTACCCCCCTTAAGAAATTTTGTAGTGGCTCGGTTGATGATAGGGGCACTGGTAGTGGTACTAGGGTTTCTAAGCCCATGATGGTGGAGGAAGTAAGTTCAGAGGAGGAAAGTGAGGATATTGAAAGTGTGGATGAAGACCACCATTACTAACAGCAAACCTAGGGTTCTGTCGGCTAGAAGATCCTCCAGGCTTGTTGCTAAGCCGACCCCCATGCCCCAGCAGTTGACGACTTTGAAAAGGGAAACCACTAGTGAGGAGCCACGTGTGGAGGAGATGACTGAGGACATGCAGAAGATTGAGTATGGTGAGTTGTAGGGGGGAGAACAGACTGAGGAAGTGAATAAGGAAGACTCAGAGGGTTAGCAGGGTGAGAAAAAGTCAAAGGAAAAGAACCAAAGGATGTCGATTGAGCAACATGGCATTGGTTCTAAAGGAAATAACTGTTGACCTATTTTCCCTCTAGCAGGAGTCAAAATAATTCAAGCAGGATCAATCAGTATGCATATCCCCATGAAGCCATATTTATGATCCTGAGGTCTTAACCCAATTTCAAAATCTGAATCTTGCCTGAGGAAGCTTACCATGTGAAAGAGCTTGAAAAAATAGGCAAGTTTGCTTTTTACATCACCCTGATATTCGCTAAAAGGAGGAAGTTATGTGGGGTCATCATCTGGTCAAGCCCTGATGTTCTAATATCGGGTCATATTTCTAAGATCGGGTGATATTTTGAACATCGAGTGATATTCCAAATATCACCTAATATTCTGAATATCATCCTTCCTTCCAAATATCACCCTGATGTGATAACATGATGATGACATCATGGTAACTGCAGTGATCAACCAAGTCATATGCCACTGACGTCATCCAGATCCATTCTGGGGGAGGATCATCTTTCTTGCGAAGGTCATCATATTTCTGCCAACCCGATCTTTCGTATCGGGGTGATATTTTAACATCGGGTGATCTTAGTTGAAGATCATCCTGATGTTGGTGCTACGAAGTTTCTAAGTATGACCTAATCTTCTGAGGGGTCATCACATTTGAATATTAGGTGATCTTAGTTGAAGATCATCCTGATGTTATGTTTTCACTTCATGATCGCTGGATTGCCCGACATGCTGCTGACGTCATTTCTATGTCAGGGCGATGTCCGCTTATTTCACAGTTTCATGCTTTTCTACAGGGGTGATATTTCCAAATATCAGTCATGTTCCAAAGATCACCATGAGGATAACGATGAGGCTACAGTGCAACCTGATATTTCGCAGGGGGTGATATTTCTAAATATCACCCTATCCCAAATATCATGATGATGCCGTCAAGGCCCGAAAGGGGTCATATTTTCCTTAACACCAGTTAGCATTTGAAGATCATCCGGATGTTTGCAGACATGATCATCTGGATCATCAGAAAGACATATGAGGTTGACAGAGCAGGAGGAGCTTCCTCCGATGCATCGGTTTATGCCGAAGAGGTTGAATATCATCATCAAGTTTCTTCAAGATGAGGATGATATTTCCAAACATCATGTACCTTACAAATATCGCTCTTGCTTCCTAATATCACCCTACTCTAATGTGCTGATGACGTCACCTAGATATGAGGAGATATGTTGTATGAACATGATCAGGAGGATCTTTCCTCCATAGCATGCTGCTGACGTCATCTGGATTTTCAAACATCGGGGTGATATTTAATATCATGTTACTTCCGGCAGGAAGATATTTCATATCGGGGTGATATTCTATATCAAGATAACATGCAGATGGCTCGCCAATACAAGGAGTCTTGCCGACGGGACTTGATGAGGAGGAGGATGATGATGAGGCTCATGATGATGCCGTCGGGAGCAAAATCACCGACATTATATATGCTCATGGCTTAGCTTATAAAGTGATGAAGACGCCACCTCCAGGTGCATGTGGGATAATCAGTTCCCATAGAAATTTGAAAATATCATGATGATGACATTTTGGTGGGAATTCTTCAGGAGGTTTTTTGGAGTTGGATCTGCATGTCAGTTGAGTGGACTTTTTCAGCGACGACCTTTTTGAGTTGGTGCAGATATTTTTTGCATTCATTGTTGCATAGGAGGGCATAGCTCGCATTGATGACCCAAAATATCCCGCCATTGCTTCATCTCCAGTCTTTTCTCCGCCGCCTGATTGTCAAGAACTGTCAGAAGCAGCTGCTTACATTTAATGCTAGGTTATCCTCTGCCATTCTGAGGATCAGATCGATGACGCAGCTGCTTGCATTGAATATCAAAATATCTCCCACCTACCCCTATTCTAGATCTTTTCGTGCCATTACTCCTGGCAGGTGGACGTCCCTTTAGGAAGATATTTTTGATTGCAGCTCCCTGAGCAGATTTTGTAACCGGCTTAAGTTAGATGAAGATGCTATATAAGCTAAGGCTTATGATGTAAATAGGGTTGGAAGTTTTTGGAGCATCCTGTTCTCCCTATTTCCAAACAAAACTTTTCATGCTGTAACCTTGCCTTTCATTAGATATATGCAAGCTATCATGCCTTTTGCTGATTTCTCTATCTCTGTGTAAATCTGCATATGGTTGTCTGTGAATATCTCTTGTTCCTCTCAATCATCTTGCTTCTTACTTCTATTAGAATCATCTATTCTGTGTATACTTGCTTGCTATATCTGGTTGTGTTGTGCATGCTTCAGTTTTGCAAAGGTTCTTTAGAGTTGTCTGGCGCATCACCCTTTCATGTTTTTTAAGTATTGTTGCTTTATCTTTCATTTCAACACATTTCTTCCCCTTTTCATCCCAAAATACAGTAGTTTTAGGTGATAACTAGACAAGGAAGCTGGCCTTCTCCGGAGGTTTGATCTCATTTAGCAAAGTCCCACACTTAGAGATCAATCCCATTGTGTCATTGGAATGCTTGGAGTCCCATTCAAGCAAGGTGCAATTTCATGTGACAACAATAACAAGGTTTACACTAAGGTGGCAGAGACTGAATTCTTCGGTGGTGAATTTTCCATTAACAAAGAAATTAAAAGTGATAAGATTGTGGTGGAAGACGAGGGACACAACTTCTCAGAACTTAACGTTCATGGATTAGACTCGGTCAATTTCGAGAAGGGGAAGAAAGGTAAAGGTAAAGGTAACCAGAAAAAGGTGCCAAAATCAGTAAGAACAAAGAGATTGAAGACCTGACAGTGAGGGTTAGCAATCTAGAACATAAATTTAGCGCTCTGGCCAAATTCTCTGCTAAGGTGATGCACAGATCTGCCACGATCTTGGCTATTCTTTAGGAGGCGGAGCTGGATGACAAAGGCAAGAAGTTGAAGTACTACCAGGATGTGTTCCAGTTCCTTGTCGATGACTGGGACAAAATGTTTAATTAGCCGCTGGTGGCTTGTTAGTGTCTTCTATTGGTCTGTTGTCAAATTGTTGGTTCTGTTGTTTCTGTCTGTTTTGTTCTTCTGGTTTTTAGCTTAAACTCTGATGGTTTATTTTAAACTCTTATAGTTTTTGGTTGCCTTTTTGGCTTTACTGTTATGGGATCGGCACCCTCTTCTGTCGCTTATCTAATCAAAAACATTATGAAATCTTTTGATGGACAACCAATTAGTTTTGATTAATGTTAAATAAATGATATGATCGATCTAATAATAAATCATGGGGTCTTAATTCCCATCGACTAATCAACTTAATCATCCTAAGTATGCCTTAACCAATGGATTAGGAAAGAGGCACGAGTCACAAAAGTCAAGTCTAGGAGAAAAGGCATGTTCGATACATAGAAAAAGGCAAGACAAATAATGGTTTAGAGAGCAGGCAGGATGAGGGAATAGACTGGGAGATTTGAGGCACAGGTGACTTCATTCACTCAGTTTTAATATTTAATTTCTTCTGTCAAACATAATGTTGTTGCATATACCTTGTCTTTATTCATTGAAATGCATAAATCATCTCTAACATGTTTGAAGCCATTCTGTTGTGATAGAATCAAATCTGGAAATAGAATTTTGACATGGATATTGAACATTAGATATGACAGCGACTGTAGATTATTATGGCTTTTTTTTTGAACTAATGCCGATTTGTATTCATGTGTAATTGGTGCCTGATATACCCTCATATGGAACTGTATATATATATATATATATATATATATATATATATATTAAAACTGAATCATTGACTACATCAATCTGTAAGATATGATGAATGAACCACAGACATAAATTTTGGTATATTTACTCTTGCACTCTGATATATCTCTTGTTGAATTATATACTCTTGTTTGAATCTTTCATAGAATAATGGAAGCAAAATACAAATAGATCAGTAATGCCTACATATTTGGAAATTGTCTAGAAACTACTTGCATTCTGATTGTGATCTTGTCAGGAGGGGTGAATCATAAATTAAGTAGATTGTCTAATAACCCCACCCAGGTTTCTACCCCACAGGCCCAAACCAAGGGTTGGGCATTCTGCCCAATAGGCCCGAGGCAGGGGTTGGGTCTAGGAGGGGAGAGGGTTCCCACATAGGATTATGCCCCATAGGCCCAAGACAAGGGATTGAGCAATAGGACAATGGTAGGCCTTAGGCTACTAAAGCTTTTATGATTCCTCTCCCCTAGCATGCTGAGTGATTCTTCTTACTTATGTATTTCCATTTGTAAGTATGATTATGTGGATTGCTGAACAATAGATATTAAAACTAACATATAGCAATATGGACTTGTATATATATATATATATGGTGATATAGGTACTAGATCAAGAGAACATTTACAGAGAATAAAACCTAAACCTAATCCACAAGTGAATTCTAGGGCAAACCAAGTAAGGGACATTACAGTGGTATCAGAGCATCTATCCTGCCATCCCATGGGAAATTATGCAAACCTACCACCGAAGAGGCTCTAGGAACAACACCCTGGGAAACAACCTCATGGATGACTCACTAAGAGATGAACATAGGGCCTTCATGGAGAATAGTGATAAAAAACCCAAGCCCTAATGGAATGAAATGAAAAAACTAGCCAAGCTTTACTTAAAGCCCTCCAAAACTTGAACAACAGTAATACAAAGGAAGCAACCTCTAACCACTCCAAGAACAACCATCCCACACCCTTACAAGACACAAGATCTAAACCCTCCCGACCCATTTTCTTGCCAAATGAAGAACCTATGAAAGAAACTAATATTGATAGGCCTCTTGTAGAGGATGTTGATGAGATAGTTGTAGCCTATTATAGGCTAGAACTAGAAATGAGGGTGCCTTTCAAAGACTATTGTAAATCCAAACAAAGAGTCATTCCTAGAGGAGAGGGAAGGGACCCAATCGATAAAGAACTCGAGAAAAGGGTAAGAAAAATAACCTTCCCCAACTTTGACGAAGAAAGCAAGACCACAACCCGATCTTGGGTTCAAAAATTAGATACCTATCTATCCTTAAGCCCAATGACAGAAGCAAAGGCCATCAAATTTGCCATTTTACACCCAACTGGAATGGCCCATGATTGGTGGCATCACGGTTTCATCACTCAAGACCATCAACAAGTTACCACCTATGATGAATTTACCCAAAGATTAATAAAGAGATTTGATCAAAGGCACCCAGAATGGTACTTTAGGGAACTGACACAATTAAGGCAAGAAGGCACTATAAAAGATTACACCATTGAGTTTCAGCAGTTAGCAATCATGGTCCCTAAAATTTACCAAGAGAGGCTCACATATTTGTTCATAGAGGGCCTAAGAGGGTCAGTCAGAAGCATGGTAAGTGCACTAGAACCCACACACCTAGATGAAGCTATTCAAAAGGTGATGAAATATGAAGAAAATTGGCCAAAGGATAAGTCTAAGAAATTTACTTCATCACCAAAACCTCCTTATAGAGAAGAAAGAGGCAGAAAGGAGGAAAGTACCAGAACATGCCCCTGGTACAAGGAAAAGAGGGACAGAGATCACTAGTGTAAGAAAATGGAAGAGCTGAAGAAAAAAGGATTATGTTTTAGATGCCAACAACCATGGGGGTAAGGTCACAGATGTAGTGGCAAAGCTCACCAACTTGAAGCACATCCAAATGATGAGTACCCCAACAAGAGGGTCAGAATTGAAAAGGAGAGTCCAACAATGTTAGCCACCATCTCCCAAGCCTCTAAACATAGCTCATTCCACATTAAGAGCACGCTCAAAGGACATAAACTCATCACCCTTGTAGATAGTGAGGCATCCCATAACTTCATCGACCAAAGAATAGTAACCCAAAGGAAACTAAGGACTGTGAATTTTGAGGGGTTTGAGGTAGCAACAATAACATGAGCTAGGGTACAATGTACAACAATAGTACCCCAATTGGAAATTCACCTAGGGAACCTCTGCATCATAGAAGACTTTTATGTGGTCCCTTTAGATGCCAACATCATCTTAGGAACCCCATGGATCTACTCCTTAGGATACTTTATGTTTGACCTTCCAAATCAAATCATCTGCTTTCAACATGAAGGGCAAGAAGTCACTATAAAAGGTTTACCCAATAGGGGCCCAAAAGTGATCTCATGTAAAAGGATGGAGAGGATTTTTAGACGAGGACAGGGAGAATGGGCTGCCCAATGTATGATACTTGACAAAAACACCTCACAAGGAAGGGCCATCCACATAGACATCCAACCTATCACAAGAAAATATAGAAAGGTGTTTGAAGAAATTCTGCCAGGGTTACCGCCTAAGAGAGGATTTGAGCACACCATAGAACTAGGAGGGGCAAAACTAGTCATAACCAACCCATACCGCCACTCCCATAAATACAAAGAGGAGATAGAGAAAACCATTAAAGAACTTCTTGAGATGGGGCATATTCAACCCAACCCTAGCCCGTTTACATCATCCGTAGTTCTTGTCAAAAAGAAAGATGGCACTTTCAAAATGTACATAGATTATAGAGCTCTAAATAAAAAAACCATTAAGAATTGCTACCCCATCCCTCGGATTGATGAACTCATCAATGAACTCCATGGAGCAAGGTTCTTTTCCAAAATTGATCTTAGGCCAGGATATCACCAAATAAGAGTGAGGGAAGAAGATGTGACTAAAACAACTTTTCAGTGCCACTATGGACATTTTGAGTTCCTAGTCATGCCTTTCAGGCTCACCAATGCCCCCGCTACCTTTCAATCATGCATGAATCACACCTTCTGCAAGCAACTCAGAAAATTTCTCCTAATCTTATTTGATGACATTATTATATATAGTAAAACATGGGAAGAGTACCTCCAACATATTGATGAGACCCTCAAGATTTTAGAGCAAGAATCCTTGTACGCCAAAGCAGCAAAATGTAAATTTGGCATGGAGGAGATACTTTACTTAGGCCATAAAATTAATGCCCAAGGGGTGAGTGTGGATGAAGAAAAAATAGCAACTATCAAGGATTGTCCTATACCCAAAACTCTCACACAACTAAGGGGCTTTGTAGGACTATGTAGTTATTACAGGCACTTTGTGAGGGGATTTTCAAATATTGTTGCCCCACTCACAGACCTTACCACGAAGGGGGCCTTCACATGGAACGAAACAACTCAACAAGCTTTTGAAAAATTAAAGGAAGCCATGAGCTCATGCCTATTGTTAGCCATCCCTGACTTCACCTTGTTAGAAATGAAAGCAACACTACTTTAATGGAAATCTGATTTGAATAAATTTCAGCACTCTTTAAGTGTGCATTAACAATGGAGATTGTAACAAAACAGAAAACCCACTACAGAAAAGATGTCAAACATGAAGAACTCAACACAATGACACAATGTTTACATGGAGAAAACCCTTGTGGATAAAAAAACTCCACCAGGAAAGAGGCACAAGTTTGTATTAATCTCTAAAAGATCTGTACAATACATCAACTACACAACTCTCTCCACAAGTCTTCAATCCGACAACATTTCGGCAACACCTGAGTACCTAAAATCTGTATTGCAGCAACAAATACATGGAAAATACTTATAGAAACATTTTCCAACTCATCCTAGGCATTCACCTTCTCTCTCCTAAGATTCTCCAACCTGTAAACATTAATTATCATCTTACAAGCATCTTACACTTGTCCAAAAACAACCATGCAAAGGTTGGGCACCCAAGACTAAATATGGCCTCTTACAACATCTTATGACATGTCATAACCATCATAGATTCCACAAAAGAGTATCTTTCCAAGATGGGAACCTTGGGCTAAAAATAGCAACTTACAACTCATTAATATCTGTCATATGCGTCATAGAATCTCAGAATCTTATGACAACTTGCAACTGTCATAGATTCACTTACCAAACATTATGACAGTTCTCATACATGCCAAAAATAGTATATTCCTCAAGGGAGCATGCCTAACCTCATTTACTTTGAGTTTTTATATTTGCCAACAGTAAATGTCACTCCGTAATTACCTCTAGTTACTCTGAAATTACCCCTGCCAGTGAAACTAGTACATCTCATGGATAATTACAAATTACATATAATAAATGGAATAAATACAATATTGGGATTTACAAGGTTAATGGCACCTTATCCCAACATTCTCCCACTTGACATTATACATTGTAAATCAAACCATAAGAAATCAAACAAAAAATAATCAGGCACTAGAAACAAGGCCCATGGCCTCTCTGCACCACACGAACTTCTCTGTGCTCACAGGCTTAGTCAATGAATCTGCAACATTCTCCTGAGTGTCTATCTTCTTTAGCTCAATCTCTCCGTTTGCAACCAACTCTCAAACAAAGTGATACTGAACATCAACATGCTTAGGCTGAGCATGATACATGGGATTCTTGACCAAATAGATAGCACTCTGGCTATCACAACCAATCTGAATGTTCCTGCAATCAAAACTAATACCTGTACACAGTAGATCCTTAACTAAACTACCTCCTTAGAGACATGAGTAGCAGCTATATACTCTACTTCTGTGGTGGACAAAGCAACTATGGGTTACCTCTTACTCATCCAACTCACTGCAGCTCCAAACAAAGTAAACACATATCCACTAGTGGACCTTTGACTATCCAAGTCACCTGCCCCATCTGCATCAACAAAACCCTGTATGTCCAAAGATTTATCAGTACTATCAGTACTAGAATAAACCAAACAATGATCAAGTGTACTTGTAAGATATTTAAACACCCTCTTCGCATAGTTCTAATGCTATCTACCAAGGTTAGACATAAATCTACTCAAAACTCCCACTACTTGGGCAATATCTAGTCTAGTGCAAACCATTGCATACATCAAACTCCCTACAACACTAACATATGGCACATTAGACATATCCTCAAAATCATCCTTAGCCTTTGGACACATATCTAATAAAATCTTAGTACCAATGGGTAAAGGAACTCTAACTGGCTTACAGTCCTGCAAACTAAACCTCTGCAAAATAGTATTCACATACTTACTTTGTGACAACCAAAGCTTTCTGTTAATTCTGTCCCTCCTAATCTCTATTCCTAAAATATACCTTGCAGCACCAAGATCCTTCATCTGAGATGCACCTAAAAGCTGGGCTTTAAGCTCATTGATCATACCCTTAGTATTGCTAAAAAACATGTCATCAACATACAAAGCAATAACCAGTACAGAATCATCAACACAATAAATGTAAACATAGTGATCCTCCTTGCTTGATAACAAAACCCAATTTCAAAACAAATGAGTCAAACTTTTGATACCACATTCTGGGGGACTATTTCAGACCACAAAGAGACCTATTTAATCTGCAAACCCAATGTTCTTTCCCTTTTACCTCAAAACCTGTAGGTTATTGCATATAAATTTCTTCTTCAAGATCTCCATGTAAGAAGGTAGTTTTAACATCCATTTGCTTAATCTCCCAATCATAAGTTGGAGCAATGGATAAGAGAAATCTAATAGAAGTCAATTTAGCAACAAGAGAGAATATCTCACCAAAATCAACTCCCTCTCTTTGAGAGTAACCCTTGGTTACTAGTCTAGCCTTGTACTTCTCCAATAACCCGTTTGCTCCAAACTTCTTCTTGAAGACCCACTTACAACCTATGGCCTTTCTTACTTTGGGAAAATGAACAAGATCCCAAGTGTTACAAGATTCTAAAGCCATCATCTCCTCTTGCATGGCTAACTGCCAAGACTCACTATCATCTACAAAAATAGCTTCGTTGTAGGATCTAGGTTCATCATTAGTACTCAATAAAGCATATATACAATAGAAATCTAGTGGGTTATACCTATCAATTAGATTATGTTGTCTTGTGGATCTCCTTAAGGGTGGAGTAAGAGACTCTACTCGTTCTTCTGCATGATCATCTGCAACAACTTCTTCTTTAACTATAGACTCATCTTCATCAGAACTACTCAAAACTTCTTCTTCTTCACCCTCCAATCCATCATTATGTTCTTCCTAAGGTGCATCTTGCTGCTCTAAATCAAAGTGCACCTTCTTTACCTTTTCTTCTTTCTCTTTTAGCTGCTTAGGTTCAGAAATAGCTCTAAGTTCCCTGAAAATAACATCTCTAGAAAAGATAATCTTGCGGGTTAGTGGATTTCAAAGCTTATAACCTTTGACATTATCACCATATCCAATGAATGTACACTTTTTAGCCTTTGGATCCAATTTAGATCACTTTTCCTTAGGCACATGAACAAAAGCCTCACAACCAAAAACCCTTAAATATGAAATAGAAGGTTTCTTACCTATGCACACTTCATAACATGTCGAATCAAGAGCATTACAAGGAGATCTGTTTATCAAGTAGCAAGCAGTACACACAGCCTCTACCCAAAAACATTTATCCAGCTGTGCATCACTAAGCATACTTCTGGCTCTTTCCATAATTGTTCAGTTCATCCTTTCTACAACACCATTCTGTTGTGGTGTATACGGAGTTGTCTTTTGTCTGATTATACCTCCATGCTTACAAAACTCATCAAATTCTTTAGAGCAATATTCCCCTCCATTGTCAAATCTTAATATTTTTATCTTTAAAACTAATTGGTTTTCTACTAAGACTTTGAATTCCTTAAACTTAGTGAAAACTTTAGATTTATGTTTCATAAAATAAATCCATGTAAATCTGGATACATCATCAATGAAGGTTACAAAATAACAAGATTTTTTGATAGATTCATTATCCATAGGTCCAAACACATCCGTATGAATAATTTCTAACTTCTCTTTTGCTCTATTGCTTCCTAAAGGAAATGATTTTCTGTTTTGTTTACCAAACACAATGCTCACAGAAATCAAAGTGCTCATCAGAATAGGAGAAACCATCCAACAAATTTTTATTCTTAATAGTTTTTAATATATTATTACTTGTGTGGCCCAATCTACAGTGCCACAACATACATGTATTTTTAGTAGTGGCCTCAGATACATAGGAGGCATTAAAAATTGTAGTGGCTTTAAGCTTAAACAAGTTCATGAATCTCTTCCCTTTCACTACCACCAAGTTCCCTCTCACCAATTTGTAGCCATGCTTGTCAAATGTCACATGCATTCCCAAATCATTCAACTTTGAAACTAAAATCATATTTCTAGCTAATCCAGGAATATGCAAAACACCAGCGAGGGTTTTAATCCTCCCATCACTAAAACACAACAATACCTTTCCTTTCCCTATAATTAGAAATGTAGAGTTGTCACCAAGGTAGATATTACCTCCATCATATTCTTCATATGTGGAGAACCAATCCTTATGCGGGGTTATATGAAATGATCATCCTAAGTCAACCAACCAGTGATCATTAGAAACAAGATTACATGCAGAAAGTAAAACTTCTTCACCTGCATTCGAGGACTTATCCGAAGCACTCTCCCACTATTTCTTGGGGTTTCTGCACTCCTTCACATGTCCCCTTTTATCGCAGTTCCAACACTTAGCTCTGTTCTTTTTACCAGGAGTGTTAGACCGGCCCTTGGAATTGTTATTAGCCTCTTTCTAATCTCCCTTTGGTCCCCTTTCCTTAGACCTTCCCCTGACATTGAGAGCATCCCCTGAACTATCCAAACTCTTCTTCCTCAATTCCTATGACACTATCACTGAAACAAGAGCATCCAACTTCGGATCTGCAAGGTTAGTAGTGATAGAAAGAATAACATTCTCCCAAGACTTGGGTAAAGAACAAAGAAGTAAGATACATTTATCTTCCTCACTAACTTCAACATCTACTGAAGCAAGCTGACTCAATAACAAATTAAAAGAATTTAAATGCTCTACAACTAATTCACCTTCTCGTATTTTCATGGAAAACAGTTTTGTTTTTAAATAAAGTTTATTTACCATACTCTTGGCTTGATAGATCTCCCAACCAATTCCACAACTTGTGTGTGGTCTCCTCCTTTGCGACATTCAACAGGACAGAGTCTAAAAGACACAACTGGATGGTTCCCCGTTACTTCTTATCTAGTCTATCCCACTCATCTTCAGAGACATCATTAGGTTTCTTCTCTTTTTGGACAGCCAACCACTAGTTTCTTTCTTCTAACAAATCTTCCATTTTCAACTTCCATAACTCATACCCTGTTTCATTTAACTTATCAATGTCCATTCGAGAGGTTGATGCAACCATGGATGAATCCATAATAACAACACAAGATCTACAAAACAAACACAACCAAATCTCCCACTGCAACTACAACTTCCACACTACCACCCAAGAGTCAAAGCTGGCCAAGCTCTAATACCAAATGTTAGAAATGAAAGCAACACTACTTTAATGGAAATCTGATTTGAATAAATTTCAGCAATCTTTAAGTGTGCATTAATAATGGAGATTGTAACAAAACATAAAACCCACTACAGAAAAGATGTCAAACATAAAGAACTCAACACAATGACACAATTCTTACATGGAGAAAACCCTTGAGGGTGAAAAACTCCACGAGGAAAGAGGGATAAGTTTGTATTAATCTGTAAAAGATCTGTATGATACATCAACTACACAACTCTCTCCACAAGTCTTCAATCTGAAAACATTCTGGTAGCACCTAAGTACCTAAAATTTGTATTACAACAACAAATACATGGAAATACTTATAGAAACATTTTCCAACTCATCCTAGGCATTCACCTTCTCTCTCCTAAGATTCTCCAACCTGTAAACATTAATTACCATCTTACAAGCATTGTACACTTGTCCAAAAACAACCATGCAAAGGTTGGGTACCCAAGACTAAATCTAGCCTCTTATAGCATCTTATGACATGTCATAATTGTCATAGATTCCACAAAAGAGTATCTTTCCAAGATAGGAACCTTGGGCTAAAAATAGCAACTTACAACTCATTAATATCTATCATATGTGTCATAGAATCTCAGAATCTTATGACAACTTGCAGCTATCATAGATTCACTTACCAAACATTACGACAGTTTTCATAAATGCCAAAAATAGTATATTCCTCAAGGGAGCATGCCTACCCTCATTTCCTTTGACTTTTTACATTTGCCAACAGTAAATGTCACTCTGTAATTACCTCCGGTTACTCTGAAATGACCCCTACCAGTGAAACTAGTACATCTCCTCATGGATAATTACAAATTACATATAATAAATGGAATAAATACAATATTGGGATTTACATGGTTAACGGAACCTTATCCCAACACACCTTACCCTTTTAATTACAATGTGATGCATCCAAGGAAGGGATTGGTGCAGTTTTGATGCAAAATAAGCATCCTATAGTCTTTGAAAGCCAGAAACTTACCGAAGTAGAAATACACTACCCTATCTATGACAAAGAGATGTTAGCTATAATGGATGCCTTGGAAAAATTCTACCACTACTTGGTTTGCAAAAAGTTCCATGTGAAAACTGATCATAATAGCTTAAGATACTTCATGCATCAGAAGGACTTGAATGACTGCTAGCAAAAATGGGTGAGTTGGATACAAGCCTATGACTTTGGCATTGAGTACGTGAAGGGAGCCAACAATGTGGTAGTAGATGCCCTATCTAGACAGCCTTGCTTAAAAACTATAACCAGTGTATCTACAGAATGGAAATATGACATCATTTCAGAATATGCTAAAGATCCCCAAGCCAGTGAAATCTTGGAAGGACATCCCCCCAATGAAGAATACAAGGTGTTAGAGAAACTCGACTTATATAAGGGTAGAATATTTCTAGTGCCTAAATCCAAAATAAAAGAGAAGGTTCTTAAAGAATATCATGATAACCCACTAGTCGGGCACCAAGGATACTACAAAACATACAAACAGGTAAGGGAGAAGTACTCATGGAAAGGGCTCAAGAAGGATGTGCTAAAATATGTGCAAGAGTGTATGCCATGCTTGAAGTTAAGTTATTGAAAATACCTTTATCATAAGAACTTTTGTTTTGTGAACTAGTTCATCAGTTTCATAGTTTATTGATTTGTCGATTCGTCGACAAAGGTGTGAAGAAGAAAAATTTGAAGCATAAGGTTTATGCTATTGGAAAAGTTTGTGTTTCATGAACTAGTTTGCGAGTTCGTCATTTCACCGATTCGTCAACTAAGTGACAAAGGAGGCTTGAAGACAAATCTTGGGGAAAGTTAACTTTATCGACTCAATTTTTTACTAATAAAGGAGACAAAGCTAAAAGTTTGTGAATGTGAATTCTGGTAAAGGGCTTTTGCGATGGTTCATAAATAGTAACTTTTGCTGATAAAGGCATATAAGTGTAAGGTTCGTGAAAGAGACTTTTTCCAATAAAGGTGCCAAAGGCCAAATTCATGAAAGAAAGATTTTACCGATAAAAGAAACAAAGGGCAAGTTTGTGAAAGGCAATTTTTGCCGATAAAGGCGACAAAGGTCAAGTTTATAAAAGCACATTTTTGCCAATAAAGGCCTTTTATGCTAAGTTCATTATAGCAAGTTTTCACTGATAAAGGGTTGGAAGTTATGTTGGAGTGATAACAAAATGAAGATAAAAGACATTCAAATTAAAGATTTGAATATATGCCTTGAGGCCGACTGGTAAAATGAATTAATGACTAAGTGAATTCAAAGATTTAAAGTGTAGATTGAAACCAACTCAGTGATATAGAACAAAGAGTTTAAATATATGTATAGAGTCATTGTTGTAATGCGTGGATTGTTCAGTTTTGGGTCCTGACCTATTTTTGGGTGGACCTAAGTATATGTGATTTGGGCCCTATTTCATAATGGTGAAATTATAGGATGGGCCGCATCTTGGAATTGTAAACGTTAGAATTCAAAATTATGGATGTCGACATGGAAATTAGAATTGAACATATATATATATATATATCAGTTCACTTTGTGCATTTGGATGTATCCGTGTGTGTGAGTATGTGTGTGCAAGAATTGAAGTGAAAAATCTAAACATATGCGAAGTGACTGGATAAGCGAAGTATAAGATAACATCAAGCAATCAGTCATGAACATACAAGTGGAGTTGAAGTGTGTGAAGGGCATGATTTGGATATGATTTTGAGTTTGCACAGTAAGTTTTGTTTATATTGACAATTGATTATGTTTCAATTTGTTGGGTTGAAGATCAGTCTATAGAGAGGTTGAAGCCTTAATTTGTAAGTATTGTAGCACTTTAGGGAGTAGTTGCTTCCTTTGGATTGTTGCCCATAAAACTATGTATCAAGGAGTTGTTGCTTCCTTTGGGTTGTTGCCCATAAAACTGTGTATCAGGGAGTTGTTGCTTCTGTACTAAGTTGTAGCTTAGTTTGTTTTCAAAATGAAGTCTCTGGTAAGTTGGAGCCTAGAGATTTTTAAAAAGGAGTGCAATCCTTCTCAGGTTGAAATTTATGTGGGTTGGAGCCTATAAAATATTGTAATTCACTATTTCATTATTTGTGAGGCTAGATTTGGATAGTAGATCCAAGCAGCTTGCTCACTGTGGTTTTTCCTTCTTGGGTTTCCACGTAAATATGGTGTTATGGAATTTTGTGTGGATATGTGAATTTTCTTATGCTTGCACAATTCTTTCAAATTCTATTTGATGTAGTAGATCTCATGTTAGTGCAGTAGAATTGTTTTAAAAAGTGGCATATACTAATTCACCCCCTCTCAGTATATCTGTGTTCTAACAATTGGTATCAGAGCAAGGTTCCATGGTGCAGCCTAATAGTTGGAGGTAGATCTTAGATAAGAACACATGGCTGATCAAGAAGGATTCACTTCTAATAGAGCACCTCTATTTGATGGATCTAACTACTCCTTCTGGAGTATAAGGATGAAATCCTATCTAACTTCTCTAGGGTATGATGTTTAGAGATCTGTGATGAGAAATACAAGCAAAGACACATCTAGAAAGGAAACTACATTCAAAACAACAAAGAAAGAAGAAGCCCTATTCATGGATATGGAAGTCTTGGACAACCCAGGTAATACTGCTATTAATGAAGAAGACACGACAATCATTGATGAAGAAGAATGTGAGGTTGATCTTGAAGGTGAACTGATGTCTACTCTTGAAGAATTGGATCTAGCAAGGAAAGAAAATGAATAACAAAAGGCCAAGCTCATAGAATCAAAGGAGATGATTATTAAATTGAAGAAGGAAAAGGAATCACATACATGGTGAATAGTGCTTTCAAAGCCAAATCAGATGAGTGTTTAAAACTTGAGGAAGAAATTGTTTCATTGAGAAAGGAAGTTGAAAAGGTACATCATCAGTTGAGTAAGACTATCAAGTTTGGAAAGAGCTATGAAATTTTGGATGATATAATAAACATTCAAAGACCTCTATTTATTTTAAGTCAGGTTTGGGCTATGATGAAGAAGTCACACAATCTTCTGCTCCCATAAAGAAGACTAATTTAGAGAAGATTATGCAAAATTAAGAAATCCCAATGAAGGAGAGTACAAAAATTGAAGAAGTTGATTTCATTCATGTCGTCTCTCAAAGAAGAAAATTCAAAAGATCAATTCCTGCTAGACCAACATTCATGAATAGGTTTAATTATACTTTCTTTGGTTACTATTTCATTTGCAATCAATATGGTCACAAAGAAATTGAGTGCAGATCTAGGATGAAGAGAAGTAGCTTTGTTAATAGAAACACTTGTGCTCCATTAGTTGACAACATAATGTATTATATATGCAACAACTTTGGGCACATAGCAAGGTGTACTAAAGAAGTGGATTGGCCAAATCAGAAACTCAAAATGTTGAGAGCAGCAAAGATAATGGGTGCATGCAAGAAGTTGGGTCCACAAAAAGCTCAAAAAGTGGAAGTGTTTTTGATGTTTTTAAGAATTTTTCACACTTGGACTAAAAATTTGAAGCACTTACACAATGAATCTTAAAAAATGTCAATAATATGAAATTGTATTTTGAATCTAGTTTCCAAATATGTAATTTATTCAAATACCCAGATGATAGAAATTGGATTTTGATAGGTATGTATAAAAACCACTTTTTAAAAGTCATTTTTTTTACCATACCATGCACGTGTACGGACACTACTTTTTGACCTAAATAAAAATATTTTTCTAATTCCTTTTGGGAAAAGATATCTAACAATATGAAGATTGATGAGGATATTTTTTTGTAATTTTTTTCTAAATGTATTTTTTTTTCTTGAATTTTTATTAGCCCTAATTGCTATTTTTAAAAATCAATGTGTACGGACAGCATAATTGGACCTAAACTAAACATTTTTTGAATTTTTTTTCATCGTGTAGAGAATTGTCTGAAGATTGATGTCATATAATTTTTTTTACAAAAAAATTAACCAAAAAAAAGTTATTAAAAAATTAAAAAAACTTGATATTTCAAGTTTAAGGACCAGTTTGCTTAGAAATTAATTAAAAAATAAAAAACATAATCCAATCTTAACAAAAATTATATATTTGGAAACTAGAAATCGTGTTCTATAATGGGTTTTAATTTCATAGATTAATTCAGAAAAAAAGTCCATCAACTATATTGGCAAAGTTGGACATTTCTCTTGAACCTACCTTAATTTTTTAGTTGCAAATCAAAGGCTAAGGGTCGGGTTGCCAAGCCTTTCCCAAGCCTCAAAATTTGAAAAATACATAATCGTTATAAAATGCATACGCATTCTTAAAACTAAACGCATATGTGTTATATAACGCGTACGCATTATCTATTTGCCCGTTTGAATACCTTGAAGAAATGCATACGCATTATAACGCGTACACGTTATATAATGCATACACGTTTTATAACGCATATGTGTTTCTTGTTATATAACGCATACATGTTTTATAATGTGTATGCATTTCTTGTTATATAACGCATATGCATTTTATAACACGTATGCGTTTTAGGCTCAGGTACTTGTAGCTAAGCGCATACGTGTTTCCTGTGAGATTATTTTTTGGCCAAAACTTCCCCTCTTTGTGGACCCAACTTATTACTTTTACCCTAATGACATGCCTATAAATCAAAAGACAAATCAAAAGAAGGAATGGAAAATCAAGAAGAACAGTCATGAAGGTGAAAACTCAATGTTTGCCCAAGCCACGTTTTATACACAAGGACAAGCAAATCCTTGGATTATAGACAACATATGCTCAAGTCACATGACAAGGGACAAGAGCAAGTTTCTCATTCTTGAAAAGTGGAATGGTGGATTAGTCAAGCTTGGAGACATCTCTACAAAAATATGTGGCAAAGGATCAATAAGTGTTGATGGAAAGAATAGGGCTGAAGATGTTCTATATGTAGAAGGTCTCAAGCACAATCTTCTTAGTGTAAGTGAGATGTGTAGCAAAGGATATAATCTTATTTTCAATGCACAAGGATGTGAAATTAGAAGAGCAAGAACTAGCAAACTTATGGCAGAAGCAAGTAGAATAGAGAATAACTTGTACAATCTTCGTGAAGTCAAAGGAAATAGTTGCCTTTTAGGACAGACTAATGAGAGTTGGTTGTGGCATAAGAGGATGGGGCACATCAACTTTGACAATATTGTGAAGATCAGCTCTAAATTTTCAGTTAGAGACATGCCAAAGATTGTCAAACCTACTAGTTCCTTTTGTAAGGAATGTCAAATTGGGAAGAAAACAAGGACCAAGTTCAAGACCAAAGAATACTATTCTATTGAGTTGTTGGAGCTGATTCATACATAGTTATGTGGTACTTCCAAGACAAAGAGTCTTCAAAGTGAAAGGTATTTTATGTTTCTCATTGATGACTATTGTAGGATGACTTGGGTTACTTTTTTGAAAGATAAATCAGAAGCATTTAGTAGACTTAAAATCTTCAAATCCATGGTTGAGAATGAATTGAATGCTAGAATCAAGTGTTTAAGATCAAACAGAGGTGGTGAGTTCACATAAAATGAATTTGAAGAATTCTATGAAGAACATGGGATAAAAACACAATACTCTACTACAAGGACTCCTTAGCAAAATGGAGTAGTTGAGAGAAAGAATAGAATAGTCCAGGAGATGGCAAGAACAATGTTGAATGAAGCCAAGCTGCCTGATGTATATTGGAAATATGCAATTCATACTGTTGTTTATATCCTGAATAGAGGACAAATAAGAATTGTAAAAACACCAAGATCGTGGAGTAGAAAAATAAGTACAAGATTGCAAATGAAAATTGACCAATTGTATTCACAAATGAGGTAGATGTAAATAGGTGAGTGTGATTACCTGATTCTCCACCAAATGAGGATAGGACTCCTCTACATGAAGTGGTGGTGAGTAACCACCCACAAAGATAGCATGAGGTGTTGATGCAAGACAACACCTCTCTAAAATGGCTAACTACTTTGACAAGTTCAAAGTACATGTGGAAAATACGCCTAACTATGGTTATAGCAAGTGTATACACCTAGGATTAAAGGTTATACACGAACACCCCCCTTAAGCATAGCTTAGGTGAGTTAATGAAAAATGGGTCTCATCTCTAAGCCTAGTGAGGTACCCATGCACAATGTAAAAGTAAAAATGAGTCCCGACCATGAAGCTTGATAGGGTACTCAATTACAATGTAAATCTCTCATAAATGAAGAAAGATAAAAAACCTAGTGGGAAAAAACTATCCTCCAAAAGAGAGAAAAAGAAAGAAAGGCTTAGATAGCCCCCCCAAAAGATTCCCCCCGTAGGAGATAAATTTATATCTAAGGTCTATGAGACCCCCCCATAATACATGTCATGCTGCAGTGATGTTGAATAGTTGACAAATGATGCAAATGTAGATCCAAGAATGTCGAACAATGTTCCTTCCCTTGGGAAGAAAGGAAACCACCTGAAGATGTAGGATATCTTCCCATGTGAGAAGATGTATGTATGATCTTGAATCATGCTAAAGTTGATCCAAGGATGATGGTGCTCATGTTGATGCCTTCAAAGAGTGCTCAAGTGTCCCCATGTTGATGTCAAAGGATGCCATAATCAAATCAGGTGCATGTGTAATAGATGAGGATGATGACGATCCAAAACCATGTGTAGGACAATGTAGACCATGAATATCTGAAGAGTACAATGGAGATGTAGCTTCATAAAAACTATCATTGAAGAGAAGACTGATGTACTCAATGTGTGCTTCCATGTCAGCAATGCGGGACTCTACAAACAAACAAGTGATGTCAGGGTATATGCACAAATATGAGGGACCAAAAAGTCACCACATGACTTTTTGGTCCCATTAAAGTCATAATGTGCTCATGCTATGGATCGATATTACTGAGCCTATAACGCAAGCATGTTTTGCAAAAGAAAAACTCTCTCTCTCTTGCATTGGAGTTTGAATCATCCGTGTCATTTCTGAGAGATAGAGAGAGAGTGAGATGGAGAAGGAGCAAGAGAGATAGAGACAGAGAGAGAGATAGAGTTTAGGGGTTAGGGGTCAGGGTTTAGGGGCATTATTTAGGCTTTCTGAGTTTAGGGTAATTATTTAGGGTTTAGGGGATTAGGGTTGCTCAGGTTTAGGGTTTAGGGTTTAGGGGTTTAAGGTTTCTCAAGTTTAGGGTTTAGAGGTTAGGGGTTAGGATTTAGGGTTTAGAAAGAGATAGAGAGATGAGACCAATAGAGATTGGGAGAGATAGAGGAGACATAGGGGAGAGATAGGGAGATAGAGACTGAGGGACATGTTTAGAGACATAGGGAGAGAGATCGAGAGGTAGAGCAATGATAAAGATAGGAAGATAGGGGAGAGATATGGAGATAGAGGTTTAGGGTTTCTTGGGTTTAGGGTTTAGGGGTTTAGGAATTTAGGGTTTAGGGTTAGGGGTTAGGGTTTAGTGGCATTATTTAGGGTTTATGGTTTAGGGGTTAGGTGTTAAGGTTTAGACGTTTATTGTTTAGGGGATAGAGAGAGAGGATCGATAGGAAGATATAGAGGAGATCGATGGGAGAGATATAGAGATAGAGAGTGAGGGACATGGCTAGAGACACAGGGAGAGAGATTGAGAGGTAGAGGGATGATAGAGAGAGAGAGGTTTAGGGGTTAGGGGTCAGGGGTTAGGGTTTAGGGAAATTATTTAGTGTTTATGAGTTTAGGGTTGCTCAAGTTTAGGGTTTATGGGTTAGGGGTTGGGGTTTAGGGTCCAATTATTTAGGGTTTAGGGTTGCATGTCAAAAATAATCTCTCTATCTTTATCTCTCTCCCTTCCCTCTTTACCTCATGTCCTCTATCTCTCTCTCCTAGGGTTGCTTAGGTTTAGGGTTTAGGGGTTAGGGGTCAGGGTTTAGGGTTTATGGTTTAGAGGTTAGGGGTTAAGGTTTAGATGTTTAGGGTTTAGGGTTTAGAGAGAGAGGACCGATACAGAGATATAGAGGAGACCGAGGGGAGAGATAGGGAGATAGAGAGTGGGGGACATGGCCAGAGACATAAGGAGAGAGATTGAGAGGTAGAGGGATGATAGAGATAGGGAGATAGGGGAGAGATAAGGAGATAGATGTTTAGGGTTGCTCAAGTTTAGGGTTTAGTGGCTAGGGGTTAAGGTTTAGGGGCATTATTTAGGGTCTAGGGTTTATGGTTTTAGGGGTTAAGGTTTAGAGGTATAGGGTTTAGGGTTTGGAGAGAGATGACCAATTAGGAGATATAGAGGACACTGAGGGGAGAGATAGGGAAATAGAGAGTGAGGGACATGGCCAAAGACATAGGAAGAGAGATTGAGAGTGAAAGGGATGATAGATATATAGAGAGATAGAGGTTTAGGGTTGCTTGGATTTAGGGTTTAGGGATTAGGGGTTAGAGTTTAGGGGCATTATTTAGGGTTTAGATGTTTAGGGTTGCATGTCAAAAGCAGTCTCTCTCTCTCTCTCTCTCTCTCTCTCTCCTAAACCCTAAATAAAGCCCCTAAATCCTAACCCATAAACCCTAACCCTGAGGAACACTAAACCTCTATCTCCCTATCTCTCCCTTATATCCCTATCTCTATCATCCTCTACCTCTAAATCTCTCTCCCTATCTCTCTGGACATCTCACTCACTTTCTATCTCCCTATTTCTCCCCTCTCTCTCTCTAAGTCGGAGAGAGATAGCGAGATAGGGAGAAAGTGATATATAAGGAGAAAGAGATAGAAAGAGAGTCATAGTTTTCTTTTTTCCAATTCCTTCATCGATAAGTGAGAGGGAGAGATAGGGAAATAGAGGAATGATAGGGGAAAAGGAGGTAAGAGATATAGAGATAGTGAGAGATAGATAGGTAGAAAGAGAGAGAAGAAAGATAGGGAGAGATAGAGGAGAAAGAGGAGATAGATAGGGTGATAGAGAGTGAGTGATATGTCCAGAGAGATAGGGAGATAATAGAGAGATATGGAGATAGAGGTTTGGGGTTGCTCGGGTTTAGGGTTTAGGGGTTATGATTTAGGGGCCTTATTTAGGGTTTAGTAGTTTAAAGAGAGAGAGAGAGAGACTACTTTTGACATACAACCCTAAACCCTAAACCCAAGCAACCCTAAACCCCTAAATCCTAAATAATGTCCCCAAACCCTAAATAATTCCCCTAAACCCTAACCCCTAAACCCTAAACCCAAGAAACCCTAAATCTCTATCTCTCTATCTTTATCATCCCTCTACCTCTTAATCTCTCAATAATGCCCCTAAACCCTAAACCTAAGTAACCCTAAACACCTCTCTCTCTCTCAACCCCTAAACCCAAGCAACCCTAAACCTTTATCTCCCTATCTCTCTCTGATCTCCCTATCTCTATCATCCCGCTACCTCTCAATCTCTCTACCTATGTCTCTGGCCATGTCCATCACTCTTTATCTCCCTATCTCTCCCCTCAGTGTCCTCTATATCTCCATATCGGTCCTCTCTCCCTAAACCCTAAACCTCCAAACCTTAACACCTAAATAATGCCCCTAAGCTCTAAACACTAAGCCCTAAACTTGAGCAATCCTAAACCCCCAAACACCTAAACCCTAAACCCAAGAAACTCTAAACCTCTATCTCCCTATCTCTCTCCTATCTCCTTATCTCTATCATCCCTCTACCTCTCAATCTCTCTCCCTATGTCTCTGGACATGTACCTCACTCTTTATCTGGAGAGAGAGAGAGGTGTTTAGGGTTTCTCAGGTTTAGGGTTTTGGGGCATTATTTAAGGTTTATAAGTTTAGGGAGAGAGATTGAGAGGTAGAGGGATGATAAAGATATAGACATAGAGATTTAGGGTTTCTCAGGTTTAGGGTTTAGGGGAATTATTTAGGGTTTAGAGGCTTACGGTTTCTCAGGTTTAGGGTTTAGGGACATTATTTAGGGTTTAGGGGTTTAGGGTTGCTTGGGTTAAGGGTTTAGGGTTGCATGTCAAAAGTAGTCACTCTCTCTCTAAACCCCTAAACCCTAAATAATGCCCCTAAATCATAACTAACATGCTATCGTGAGGTCCTAGCACTTTAGTTGAAAAATATATCAATTATGTCAATCGAGTAGTGTCTAAAGGCTGTATGCAATAGGGAATATTTTGGCCATCTCTCTTAGTAAGATTTTCTAGATTTTTGAATTGGTTAAAAATAGAAATCAAACTAGAAAGTGTGAAATTGTCTAAGCTAGAAAGCATTTAATTCCTATTATATAAAGCATGTAAACTAGCCAAACATTCTTTATCCTTCTCATCAATTTGTTGCACTTGGGACTGCAACTCTCTAATAGTTTTATCCTTTTGTTCTAATTGAGTCCCTAAAGCTGTGATTTCTTGATCCTTTCTCTTTAAAAGTTCAGCTTGTGTGTTTATTTCCTATTGTTGCTTGTTTATTTGTTCCTCTTTTTGTTGTAGTTTTTTTTACTGAATAATCTCTACCTTCAACTCTTCTAATTCTATTTTTGTGTGATCATCTTTTCCAATTTCTGTATCAGTGGAAGGGGAAAAATAGAGATCTCTACATTACTGTCGTTTATATGTTCTACATTATTTACTTCCATTGGACTCTGTTCTATGTCATTGACAACCAGGAGAGACAACTGTTCACTTAAGGGAAATTTGTTAATATCCTTTGTTTCCAAGGGTTGCTGTGAAGGGGAAAGTGGTTTAACAGACTCATCCTCAACAAGTATATAATTTGGCAATTGTGCTCCCATTTCTCCTTGTCCTATCTTGGATGGGACATCCTCCTTTCCAGACTCAGGGAGCTTATTGCTATCCAGAGTTTGCTTTTCACCTAATGGGGTATGTTTTCACATGACTGGGCCACATTCTCATATGATTAGGCTACAGTTTCATGAAATTGCCTTTATTGTCTTTTCTTTTTAGGAACATGCGGCTGATCACAAGCCGCAACACAACTGAATTCTATAGCCAATCATTTGCTTCTCCTTAAAGGAGGAGGTCTTTGCAATTTCACTTTTGGCCTCTTTTCCTTTTTGTGGGGCTGAGTATTCTCATCTTTAGAATTCACTAAATCCACATTTTCTTGCTTCTCTGGGGTTTTTGGTACATTCTATGGTTTAGGTCTCTCCTCCTGGTCTGAAAGGTTTGATGGATTTTCCAGTGCTTCGCTGTCAAGAGATTTTTTGGCATCTTGAGGAATAGGGGAATCTTGAGGCATAGGGGAAGGTTCTTTTACATTTTGAGTCACCAATCTAGATGACTCACCTTCTTTAAAATGTCTTAAAAGGGTTCATGGTCTGCAAATTTCTGAAGAAATTTTTGTCATTTTTCTTTTGATTTTCTTTTCTTCAGGAAATGATGTTTGCAAATTAAATGAATAAGACCATGATGTTTCAATGTGCCAAAACCAATTTTAAAACTCTCTATCAAGTTGACAATGGAATCACTAAGGAAAGTAGGGAGATTAACCCTTAATTCAGGGTTTCCAGTGCAATGGCACAGGTGAGTGAGTAACCAAAGGGGGGTCGACTATGGTGGCACATTACCCCTCACATGTAAAGTAGTTGATAATCCAGGCAACCACCATTCTCCATGGTTCAGCAATGGACATTCATTAAAACCCCTTGTTTTACCCATGGGTATTCACAATTAACAGACGATGAGGTTCTCCCTCCCTTATGAAGAGTTCTATCATTATTTGGTAAGTAATGTTTATAGCCTCTATTAAATTCACACCTTCATTTTTAATTCCAAACAAATTAGAAATAATTCAAGGGCTTACCTTAAACTTCTTGCCATGTACTGTTGTCTGCCCATCCGAGACATTTTCTACAAATTCCTTGACTAGCTATGTGTTGTGCCCCTCAAATTTCTTCATAAACTCAAGCCAACCTATCCTCTAAAACAACTCAAAAATACTACTTAGCACCAATAATTTTTTTGGGGAAGTTGGTTTTGATTTATGCTTAGCCCCACCCATTTTGTTTCTTACTACAACTCTACTAAGTGTCTACTGAATTTGTGGCACTCTAGTGGTGGAAAACTATTTTAACAAAACTTATGACCACCTATATCTTGACAATATTGATGGAACATGGATTAATGCAAGCATTTGACTTCGCTGCATTTGAATCATTATTTTACATGGGATAGAGTGCATGAGTTGCCACCTCTTCAGTGAAGGTATAGTCCACACAATTTACTAAATTTGGAAAGGAAGGTGCAACGTGCCAATTCATTTATTTTGATTCATAATAATATACCTACTTAAAATAAAAGATGTACATACCTCATGTCTCATCATTGATTTAAAAGTTGCTTTCCCTATACTTACGTAATAACATCATGGGTGGTGGTGTAATTAAATTCAGATGGGATGGTGAAGGGTGGTAATGAATTTATTATGAATAAAGATGGGATGGCTAATAAGGGTTCTAACTATTATGACAAAAAGTGGTCACAATAAATTTTTTTATTTATTAGGACAGTGTCGGGCGTGAATTTTGGCAGTGGTGGAAAAGAAATAGTGATGGTAATGGGTATGTTGTTGGCATTGTTAGAGCATTTCCAAAGAAAGAGAAATCACAAAATTCTAGAGCATCGCTAAAAGTTACAGTCGGGACAAAAGAATAAAATTCTAGAGCATCGCTGAAAGATGTGGCCGAGACAAAGAACGAAATTCTGGAGCATCACTGAAAGATGCAACTGGGACAAAGAATTAAATTCTAGAGCATCGTTGAAAGATGTAGTTGGGACAAGTAATGAAATTCCAGAGCATCACTGAAAGGGGTGGCCGGAATGCAGGAACAAAGTTCCGAAGCATCACTAAAAGATGCATCTGGAATGTAGGAACAAAATTCTGGAGTATTGCTAAAAGAGACGGCTGGAATGCAGAAACAAAGTTCTAGAGCATCACTGAAAGATGCAGTCAGAATGCAGGAACAAAGTTCTGGAGCATCATTGAAAGATATAGCAGGAATGCAGGAACAAAGTTCCAGAGCATCATTGAAAGATGCAATTGGAATGTAGGAACAAAGTTTCAGAGCATCACTGAAAGATGCAATTGAAATGAAGGAACAAAGTTCTGGAGCATCGCTCAAAGATGTAGCCGAAATGCAGGAACAAAGTTTCAGAGCATCGCTGAAAGATGTAGCCAGAATGTAGGAACAAAGTTCCAGAGCATCACTGAAAGATGCAGCTAGAATGCAAGAACAAAGTTCTAGAGCATCATTGAAATATGCAGCTAGAATGCAGGAACAAAGTTTTAAAGCATCACTGAAAGATGCAGCTGGAATGCAGGGGGAATGGAACAAGATGACACACTTTTGGACTAAACACGTTCTAGAGCATCACTAAAAGATGCACCAGAATGCAGGAACAATAAGGGAATTGAACCAACTAAACAAATAAGTTCTGAAGCATCATTGCAAGATGCATCAGAATTAGAATTCTCTTTAAAAATGAAATCCTGCAAAAATAGAAATAAAATTTAGGCAAGTCCAAAAAAATGGTAATACAATAAAAATGCTCCAAAGTGATTATAAGTACATATACATGCAAGATTTATTTTTACTTAGAATTATAATGGCTCTACCGTAGAAGAGTCAATGCATTGGGTTTCCCCTTGCATTTCTACCATTCTCATAAATTCTTCTTTGTTGACAGGTTTGTGGTAGATTCGTAATCGATGACCGTTGACTAAGGGAGTTTGAGTGTCACCATCAATAGTATTGAGTTGCACTGCTCCATTTGGGAATACTTTAGAAATTTCATATGGACTCAGCCAATGAGTCCTTAGTTTCCCTTTTTGATCTTTATAATGGGAGTCAAATAACAGTGCCCAATCTCCATTGTGGAACTCTCTTTCTATTGGCAAGAGACACTGCTAGGCATGTTAGGTTTTGTCATTGATGGAAACTAAATCTATCTTACACATCCGCATTACATCAATGGATCATACTAGAAGTTAGATTGTAGATCTGTCTAAGTCCAGGTAGACAGGAACAGAGCATATGACATGGTTTAGCTTTTTGGTTCACATTTCTCCATAGGTAACCATATTGAGCTATGGATCTGAGGGAATGATAAGGGATTTCAGGACTACCTAAATCCAATATTTTAGCCTTCGATGATGAAGGAATTGAAAGTTACATGCATTTGAGTATTAGGTTTTGGTTTGTCAGTTCAGTCTAATGAAGAACAAGCCGACATGAAGGTTGATCATTATGCAGACTAGGAAAAGTTATTGGTTGAGCAATTTGTAAGATCTAGTGATACTGGCTGACATGTAGGATGACTTGGATACATAAGTTTTGGTTCGCATGAGTATTTATGTATGGATTTAGCCGACAGACTAGTGTTCTTGAAAAGTCTATAAGTTTTCCTTAAGGCCGACTGCAGTTGATGTGATTTTAGATAGCGGATATATATGATCGATGGATTCAAGCATTTGGGTGTGGTGTTATGTGAATATGAATGAATAGATGCGAAGAAAGGTAGATTCAAGGGTGAAGTAAGAAGATTTGAGTTTGGATTATGGAAGAATAGTAAAACAGGGCAGAGGAAGATGAAGTGTGTGAAATCGGTATACTGTACCTAACCAGAACTGTAATCTTGCATTGTTAGATGCTACTTCTCAGTTCAAATATTCTGTGAACTCTTTGTAATCATTCTTGTAGACAATGAGCTATTTGAGCAATGAGCTCTGGGTAGTATGCCCGAAGGCATGTGCCTTCCCCATTTGTTATACTTTTAACAAAGTATAAATATCTGTGGGTTAACCCCCATCGTGGTTTTTCCCTTAACTAGGTTTCCACGTAAAAATCTTGGTGTTGTGTGTGTTGATTATGTTTCTACTTATGTGTTGTCGATTCATGCTTCGTGGTTACAGCATTAATCTGTTAATAAGTTGTGAAGAATAATTAAGTACAGCAAATGTCAAAGTTTTGAGACAATTGATTCACCCCCCCTCTCAGTTGTCTGTCCTAATTTCAACAATTGGTATCTGAGCCTAGTTCCTTGGAAGAAGTTTAACAACTTGAGAAAGATCTGGGAAAGAGTTTCAATGGGTTCATTTAGATACTTTGACAGCATATATGAACAACTTCAAGTTGCTTTAGAAGATCTCAATCAGTACAGGTCAGAAATCAAAGAATTGAAAGAGAACCTTAAAGAGGCTAATGATTTCATTGAAACCTTAAAAGGGCAACTAAGCAAATCTAATGAGAAGAGAAAGGAACTACTGTAGTAGTTGGCAAATCAGAAGGAAGACTATGACATGGATGAAGCTTTGAAGGAAAAGACAAAAGAATGTGAGAAGTTGTCAAAAGAAATTGTTGTCTTAAAACATGAAATGGAATCCAGAGTAATGAAGCTAACCAAGGAAATTGAGGAAAGGAAGAAAAATGAAGAAAACCTGAATCAGAGTTTGAAAGAAAGAACAAAAGAATGCTACAGATTGGACATAATAATTGGCCACTTAGAATCAAATCTAGAAGAATCTAGGGAAAATGAAGAAGAAATTGAGAGGTAAATTGTTATTCTCAAACATGACCTAGAAGCTACAAATGAGTACAAAGAAAGTTTAAGATCAGTTTAGCTAAACTTGAGGTGCTGCTTGAGAGTTAGAAAAAGGAAGATGATAACCATGGTCTAGGATATGAGAAAGGTGAAAGCTCTAGATTCAGTCAAAGAAATTCTATATCAAGGAATCAAAGATACAGACCTAGAAGACCTCTGGTAAGACAACCTAATGCTCAAAGGTATCCATCTTTCAATGGAAATTGTTTCAAATGCAATAAGTATGGTCATAGAGCTAATCAATATAGAAGTCAAGTGAATCAAAATGCATCATCTTTTTTCGGTCAATGCTTTAATTGCAAAAGGATAGGTCATAAGGCTGAGGAATGCAGAAGTGGATCAAGAGATCCTCCTAAGAATAAACAAGTGTTCAATAGAAGATTTTTTATTTGCAATAAGTTTGGGCATATTGCAATGCAATGCAGATCTAAACCTACTCCAACATGTAATTGTCAGAAAAATAAGACTGTATGTTTCAACTGCAACAAATCCAGATACATTGCCAAATTTTTTAGAAGCAAAAGGGAAAACTCACAGGCAGGCAAAAGAAAAATAGAGTAGAAGATGGACAACGGCAAGGGCAAAGTTGATGTGAATGAGATCTAGAATGAAATGAACAAGACATGGGTAAAGAAAGGTGTGATGAACAATGGTGATGGGTTTGCACCAGAATCTAGTGCTAGTAATTCCTCTAGGAGTCAGGAGCACTGGATTAGGGGGAGTTGCATTGAAAATCTAATTCCCCTTGCAATAAGTGGGTGCCTGAATCTAGCATGATTAATAAAGATAGAGAAGCCTATTGCAGATTTGTTGAAGCAAATTCCAGAAGAAAAGAAGAAAAAGTGATTGATTGCAGAGCAAATGAAGATTGACTACATCTAGAAATAGTGTAACTGGATGTATTAGGGCAAAGCATTTATTATAATGACAAATTAGGTTTTGTGGAGGATAAAAATTCATTCATTCAAGCATTTGAATCACTTTGCATTCGAAGAGAACAAGGAGAAGAGCATCTGAGCTAAAATTCTAGAGATTTGAAGTGTGAAGAATGAATTTGACAGCTAACCCTAACTCCGTGTAGAAAGAGATAATTTCTGCAAAACTTTGAACTTGTGATCTTTTGCAATGGCTACACCGTTGGTTGTTAATATTACTAAAAGGCCCTAACCCAAATTCAAGAAGCATCCACACAAATCAGTAGAAGTTGACTCGTTAGGTGCCTTTTCAAATGTTTCGTATGGTATGTTGAAGATATTAGGGCCTATATTCATGTGAGCATAGATGAATTTGGAGACTCAAAGTTAGTAGATTTGTTCAAGAATCATCTAAGGGATGAAATTCATGGTCTTAAACCCGAAATATAAGGCACTGCATGATAACCATTTTATTTAGATTATAGGGTTTCCATCCTTAGATGAAGATGAATGGGTCTGGTATGTTTTAATCCGAATGCATGATGAGTTTATGTGGCTAATGAAAACTTTCAAAATCACCAAGGACGCCATCAAGGCTGTGACTAGGTTAAACTCATCTAATGGATTGCCAATGTTGAAATCAGTAAAGAATCAAACTATAACTGATGCTACCGGTTCAAGGTTTGAAAAAAGGGCAATGACTATAAATGACATCACTGATCCAAATGTCAAATTTGCTTCAATGTTGATTGGATAAAAGATTTATCATTCCAAAAGGGAAAATTTTGTATCCGGTACAGCTATCTATGCAGCCTATCAGATGTTGAGAGAGAACATTGATTATGACTTCTATGAGTTGCTACAGAACCAGCTGATGGAAAATTTGAATAAAGTCAAGAAGGATAAAAAGAACACTTTCAAATATGGTACACTGGTCTTGTGTTTATTCTTCTATTTCATGAATGAGTTACCCGGCAAGAAAAGCATGTGTTGGACCAATGATAAACCTGTTACTATATAGATAAGAGAGCACTTGAACAACATTGGAGATTTCAATGCCCAAAGGACTGCTCTCTAGGGATTTTTCAAGAATTTTCAGAACTTGATGCATTCAAGGGAGAGAATCCCTACATCTATGGTTGAAAAATACAAGGATACAGTCTATTTTATGGTTGATACAAATCAATGTCTAATGGAAGCTATTGAACCAAGAATAGTATGGATCATGCCCATGGGGTATGAGGTTGATGAGCAAGTATTGGATATGTATGCTCAACACCTTTTGAGCAAGCCAAAGGACACAACAGTTGAAAGATTTGGGACATATGAAGACCTAAGTGTGAAATTGCATGTTGAGCTCAGAAAACTAGAAATCAAGAGAAAAGCTCAAAAGCAAGTGGAAATGTATGCAGAGAGCATAGGGATAAACAAAGAGGCAGTAAGAGAATTTAGGAAGAGAACCGAGCAAGATGAAAAAGAATAGCCTAGTGCTTCGAAAGTCTCCACCAACCAACCTAGAAAAATAAGAAGCTCTGCTGTTGTCCCTGTTCACACAAAATCTATCAGAACAGAGAAACTGGAAGACAAACCATCTGCTAAGGAAAGAAAAAGAACTAAAGTAATGGCCAAGAGGTCATATGGTAATATGGAAAAGGAGGATGAAGAAAAGATAGATTCAGATGAGGAGCTTAAAGGGCTGAAGGCCACAGGCACTAAAGATGTTAAAGTGTTTGAAGAGAAGCCTTCCAGAAGCAAAAATAAAAACAAGAGGTAGAAGTCAGAGGGTGATGTTGAGAAACCAATTCCTTTTGTGGAAGACATTGTTAAGACAATCACTGTTGATGGAAACCTAAAACCAATGACTTAATTCTATGATCATTGCAGTGATGCTGACAAAAGAATCTTGGAGGATGCTACTGTAAAATATTTGAATGTATTCAACCAAGCACTAATAGAGATTTTGTCAGAAGTTCCTAAGAGCTTAAGAGGCATTCTAGAAATGAGAAAAGAAGCTACCAAGACAAAGGATATGGAGTTGAGGGAACATGTATTATCTAGTCTATGCCTGGTAATCTCCAATAAAGAGGTAGATAAAATCTTTAAAGAAGTCAAAAATGAATTCAGGAGAAAGATAAGGATGAACAAGTTGATGATTGGAGAAATTGATGAAGTTGTCCAAGAAACAAAACATATTCTAAGGAAAGCACTGGATAAGAACAAATTTTATGTGGTTATAGAAGAACCAGTTGATAGTGAGGATGCATCAATTCTGAATGATGAAGAGTTACATAAGAATGAACAACAAACTAGAGTAGATGATGCTTCCTTTTTGGAAAAAGAAACATTGAATAAAGAAGATGAAGAAATGATGAGGGAAGATCAACAAAAGAAAGCTGATAAAGGAATTGATTCCTTCATTCCAGATGTTGAGAAATTTGATAACATTGCTAGTGAGGGCACACCCAATCTTTCAGAGGAGAATGTAAAAGATATTTCTGAGTTAGAGAAAATCAAGGATGCTTCTGATAATGATGCAAAGAAGACAGAAGCAGAGAAAATGAATGAAGATGGCGAACATGACTCCCAAAAGGGAGAAGATGAAGGCCCTGAAGATCATAAATCTGAGACATCATTTTGGACAAGAGATACTATAGAAGCAGTGAAAGAAATTTTGGAAAGAGATAAAGAGATTGCAGAAGATCAGGACATAATAGAAGGTCAAATCAGTTTTGATACCTTATCACCAGTACAGATGATAAAATTGGCCTCTATTGCACAAGCTAAGGCCAGAGAAAAAATATTGAAGTCTCATATAGAAGATAGCTAGTTGCTTGGCCTTGCATTTGGGATCTTGGGAAAAATCATGCCCACATTTTAGAAGGATTCTTTAGCAACTCCCTCCAATCAGTTAAGAAGTTTGATAAACTCTATAAGTACCCATTTTGACTCTCTTGAAAAGTCTGCATAGGTCAAAGTTCAAAATGAATTTAATAATAAGAGATTTGATGCTCTGAAAGGGATGATTGGCATAGATAGAATTGTGCTGGATACCAGTGTAAAGAGTATTCAAAATATTCTTACAAAAGGAGATGTATATAAATTATGTTTATTTTGTCCTAAAGCTATAGAGGATATTGAAAGAAAAATAAATGAGTCTAAGTAAAAACTGTCAAGTGTATCCCAATCTTTTGATCCTCTGATAGTATCAGTATCCAATCAAGAGTACCAAGTAATTATCCTGATTGATGAAATAAAGAAACTGATGAAAGAAAAGGAGAATATTGAGGCAAGGATGTGCGAGCTCTGGGGATTGATTTCCCCAAGGTTGGAAGCAATGTTTAATGTCTTTGTTGACTTTTTCCCAGACTGGATGCTTATTCCCAGATTTCCCTACAAGGTAGCCATCAGTGATCAACAGGATCTCTGGGCCAGGGGGCCAACAGTGTAGGAGATAGACTCTATATTTTATCTCCTCTTCTTCTTCAGGCTCTGCAAGACCTAGGGGGGTATTCCCTATTCAACATCCATGAGGATATGCATACAAGGCTGGGATGTTGACAGAAAGCAGATAGTCCTCTTGTAAGTAGACCAAAACTGAAAGATAAGGGCAAAGGGGCTAGCTTTGGGCCTATTTGCAATTGTAGACAGAGGACTGAGGTTCCTAAAACTAACTCTAATATCCTAATGTTGGTTTTAGATTTTGCTTTAGAGTTTAAGTGTGGATGCAAAGCTGGATATGGTTATAACACAAAACAAAGCATGATTGGTGCCTATCCAGGGCCTGGAGTCAGTAGACATACACCTGTGAATGATCAGCATGAACAGCTAAAACTGGATTTCAAGGGGACATATGTGATACCTGCCTTCCAGGTATCTCCCAATACAGAGTGTTAGGTTATCTCTACTTATGGTATCCCTACTGCAGTATACCCTTCCCAATGTTCAACCTGAAAACAGTTTAATCTACCCCTTGAGTAGAAGTTAAAAGATCAGACAGTCAACATAGGAATTCTATGCTCTAGAATCTAAACATTACTAAACATCCAGATTCAGAAGAAGAATACATGCAATACTGGAGACAGAATTAACACAACACATGCCAAACAGCATTTCTCATATAAGTTTAATCATGAAATCAGTGGGTTCATGCCAAAAACAAACAACAAGAGATACATAAACTCATAGGTAAGCTGCACAGAGCAACCAGATCAGCTTGTTATGCATTACAGAGCCAAAATCATCCACTTTCAACAACCACAAATGAACAACACAACCTGCTTATAACAGCCAGGTAGGTGCTCAGCAATTAATTACAATGTTGACCAAAATCTCGCCAGATACACGGTATCATGAAAATGGCGCTCAAACACAACCAGATTGGTGCCCAAACTTGAATGCAGCAGGTAGGGGAGGAGACAGGAAGATTTCTCGAGCCCTGCGCCATCATCCGCTGATTGACACCTTCAGTCGGGTACCAGATCGACCCACGCCATCACCCATACCTCTGCAACCTTCGCCATTAATGGCGCACCAACCCGCGGCCTCGGGAAGAACATCATACAGACTATCGCAAGCATTTCCCGCCGAGATTCATCATCATGATATTTGAAAATGCAGGATAACAATATCCCACATGCACCCCGCGATGACCTCAATAACACTTTATATACTAGGTCATGAGCATATATCATGTTGGTGCTTTTGCTCCTGACGACATTAGTATATAACCTCATCATCATCATCCCTCAGCAGCATGATATCCTGTTGTTCGAAATATCACCCTGACGTCATCATGATATTTGAAATATAACCTGCATGATAATCGGCACAACCTGATCCATCGGAGGAACATCCTCCTGCTGAGCTTATACCAAAAGTCTGGCCGATGATCATCCTGATGACGTCATCATCATATCTGCCTACTGCACACCTCCTCATATCCGGATGACGTCATCATCATGTTTGCAAATATCAGGAGGTCTCTTCAAGATGATCAGTGTTAGAAATATGACCCCCACGGACCTTGATGACGTCATCATCATATTAACATCAGGATGATATTCGGAAGACAACCGGATATTTGGAAATATCCTCCTGATGTTCAAATATCAGGTTGCACTGTAGCTCCTCTATAAGATCGGGGCGATAACTGAATATGATGATGCTGCTTGAAAAGATCACCCCCAGTAGATAATGCGCGAAGCTAGCAGGCGGATATCTCCTTAATATTAGCATCATCATGATGCTCGAACAAACAAACATATATCCGGGTGATATGAAAATATCACCCCCTCCTTCAGAATATCATGATGCAGATAGACAGAGAAAAAGATATCACCCTGAGATAAGGATGACGTTAGCATCATCAGGATGAAGAAACAACGAACAAGAAGTGATACAACATCATCAGGATGATATTGACTAAGATCATCCTGACGTTCAAAATATGATGACCCTAGTGAATATCGGGTCGCACTTAGAACTCTTCAACAACATCATTAGGATGATCATAACCAAGATCACCCGATGATAAAAATATCACCCCGGCGAAATATCATGAAGGCAGAAAATATGATGACCTCCGCAAGCAGCAGGATGAAAACTGGAAATATCATGATGATGACGACCCTTAAGAAAAAACAAGTTGTGTCGAGCACTTAGAGAATAACCCCTTCAGGATACCGGGGCAACATCATCATGTTTGAGCAAGGTGATAAATGAAAGATCACCGGATACTTTGAAAAATCACCCTCGCAAGCAGATGAGGGCGCACTGTAGCTCATCAGTATCATCAGGATAATAAGCAAACATCACCCGACAGTTGAAATATGATGATGACGTTGAAAAACAAGCCGACGAGGAACATGATGATGCAGATCATCATCAAAGACAAGATGATGATGATGACCTCCTCCTCAGGAAAATATGATGCTGCAGTTGAAAAATGCTGAGGAGGTCCAACACTTAGAAAAAATGGGCAAGAAGATAAAGGCTTCAAATGAAGAAACCTCCTGATCATGACAAATCAACCCCTGGTCAAAATGAGTGTCAACAGTGGCTCCGAATGGGGACGTGCAGGTGAAAACCTGCAGCGAGAACCAGATCTCCGGGCAGACCTGACAAAAAGCCAAAAAATGCGAGCTGTACAAGGCATTTACACTACATACATATTTTACAAATGTGCACAGCAACCAGTCATTATGCAAAATAGAACTTAAGGAATTGGCCATGCACAGGCAATTCCAGAATTTCACCATCTAGGGCCTGGAGGAAATAAGAATCCTCCCCATGAGTATTGCAAACCTGATATGGGCCCATCCATAAGGGTTGAAACTTACCATGTTTACCCTTTTCCTGATCTTTAGCATTCCAAATGAGCACCAGATCATTTACTTGAAACTTCCTTTTTGTAGCTCTCCTGTCAAACTGATATTTCACCCCTTGTTGTCTTTTGAGATTGATCTGGTGGGCTCTCCTTCTGTCTTCATCCAATGCAACCAGCTGATTCACTCTTTCTGTCATGGGATCTTCAATCTCCTCATCATACTCTTGAATGAATCTGTAAACTGGTAGGAGATTGTTTATGGGCAGTCTAGCTGATGCACCATATACTAGCTCAAAAGGTGACTTCCCAATAGCCCTTTTCACAGTCACTCTGTCAGCCCATACTGCTAAATTCAACTTTGAGTCCCAAGCTCTCTTGTTCTTGTCTAGTATCCTCTTGACAATTTTCATGATGCTCCTATTGCTTGATTCTGCTTGACCATTTCCTTGTGGGTGATATGGTGATGTATATGACAGGCTTATCCCATACCTGTTGCAAAAATCAACAAACTCACCTGATCTGAAGCACATAGCATTATCAGTGATTATTTTAGATGGTACTCCAAACCTGATGATGATGTTCTCTAGTATGAAATCTGTCACCACCTTACTTGTAGCTCTTTTAGTTGGAATAGCCTCAATCCATTTGGTAAAGTAGTCAGTTGCTACCAAAATCCAACTGTGTCCCCCACTTGATTTGTCTGCAATTTCCCCTATAAAATCAATTCCCCATTGCTGGAATGGAGCATCCACAGGTGCAGTTCTGAGGGGTAAAGCACCATGATATTTCAGCTTTCCTGAGAATCTCTGGCAAGGGTCACACTTCCTTACTAACTTTTGTGCATCTGAAAAGAGAGTGGGCCACCAATATCCTGCCCTGAGAATTTTATGAGCTGTTGTTTGGGCAGTATAATGGCCACCACATAATCCTTTATGCATGTCAGTCAAAATATTGTTAGCCATGTTCTTATCCACACATCTCAGCAGCACACCATCAGGATTTTTCCAGTACAGCTCACCTTGAACAATGACATACCTGATTGCATGTAGCTTTAGAGTCCTCTTTTGACAGTCACTGAAATGGGAAGGACAATTCAGATTTTGCAAGTAATAGATAATATCCTTGTACCATTCAGATCCTGATGCACTTACATTCTCATCTTGGACTGCATTAACTTGGCATGCTTCCAAGTTTGACTGTGCCATCATCTTGGCTAATCCTTGTCCCCTTATCAACTTAGTAACTTGTATGTCTATGTTGAATTCCTGCAGTTTGTTTATCCATCTGCACCTTCTTCCAGTCACCTCCTGCTGAGTGAATATGTCTTTGACTGCAGCATGAGGTACATATGCAATTATATGTGACCCTACCAAGTATGGTCTAAAACTTTTAATGGCTCTAACAAGTGCATATGCCTGCTTTTCCATAATATCATACTTCAATTCAGAGGCCTGCAGGGACATACTGAAGAAGGCGATGGGCTGTTCAAAACCATCTTCATTTTTCTGTAACAAACATGCAGCTACAGTATGAAAGGAAGCAAATGAGAACACCTGGAATGGCCTAGAAAAATCAGGAGATTTAAGAACAGGGGCCATCTTTATTGCCTCTTTGATATTCTGAAATGATTCTGTTGCTTCCCTTTCCCAGTTGACAGTTGCATCCTTCTTCATCATCTTGGAAATGTTCCTTGTGATCTCTGCAAAGTTGGGAACAAATCTTCTGACAAAGTTTACCTGTCCAAAGAAGGACTGAACTCCTTTCACAGTTTTTGGCATTTGGATCCTGTCAATGGCTGCCACTCTCTCTGGATCTATCCTGACTCCATCCTTGGAAACAATATGTCCCAGAAGCTTTCCTTCAACTACTCCAAAGGCACACTTCTTTGGGTTTAGAGAAATACCATATTCTAGTGCTCTTATAAAAATCTGCTCCAGATGCAAACAGTGCTGCTCTTCCTTCTTTGAGTAGGCAGTCAAGTCATCCTGATATACTACCAGGATTGAATCAATTAGCCCTGCAAAAGCAACATCCATTGCTCTTTGAAATGTAGCACCTGCATTTGTTAGTCCAAATGGCATTCTAACATACACATACGTTCCCCATGGAGTGGTAAAGGCAGTCTTATATTGTTCTGATTCCTTTACCTTTACCTGATTATATCCTGAAAATCCATCCATCATGGATAGGAGTTCACAACCAGTCACTTTCTGCAACATAGCTTCCATATTAGGCAGTGGATAGTTATCCTTCAAAGAGGATACATTCAAGTTCCTGAAATCAACACACAACCTAATATCACCATTCTTTTTCCTGACTGGGACGAGGTTAGACACCCAAGTTGAATGTCTGATGGGCACAATTATTCCAGCATCCCTGAGCCTTTTGAGTTCTTCCTGCATCTTGGGAGCTAAGGTAGGATTTATAGGCCTTTGCCTCTGTCTAAATGGCTTAGCTTCAGGCTTCAGTGGGATCTCATGCTGGAATAAGTCTTCTCTATAAGATTTTAGGTCCTCATATGACCAAGCAAAAACATGTTTATACCTTTTTAGCAATGCAATCAGCATACTTCTTATGTGTGGTTTGAGCTGTTTGCCAATATATACCTTCTGAGGGGCCTGAGATGTCCCCAAATTTATTTCTTCTAAATCCTCCTTATTTGTGGGGGATGTCCTTGTGACCATTTTGTCTCTACTGTCAAAGGCTCTTTCCAAAGCCACTAACCCTCTAGGGATCTTGTTAGTCTTCAACTGGATGATCTCTTTTCCCACAAGGGTCTCTTTTCCATTTACAGTCTCTACAAAAGCTTGGAAATCAATCTGTTGATTCTCATACTCATCTATGCAGTGCAAAAATTTCAGCAAATCCCTATCATCATTAAAAACTTGCCAACTGCATATGTTTTCTGGTATGGCAGGCCTAATTTTAACTTCTATATCTGTGACACCTGATAGAGTGATGTCATCTGGCCTTATTGCAATATTAGCTAAGAAATCAGCCATAACATTTTTTGACCTTTCTACCCAGCCAATTGAAAATGCATCAAAAAGTTCAATAGTATCCCAAACAGCATGCTTGTATTGCTTCAGTCTTTTATTCTTTGCAGCATACTTATTTCTGATTTGGGATACAATCAGCTCAGAGTCTCCAAATACTCTCAACATTTTAATTCCATGTTTGAGAGCAATATTCAGGCCTAAAAGTAAAGCCTCATATTCTGCAATATTGTTTGTGCAATCAAACCTCAGCAAGAAAGAGGATTTGAGGAGCTTACCAGTTGGAGACAGGAAAACAACTCCAGCTCCAGAGCCTTCTTTTGCACAAGCTCCATCAAAAAACATAGTCCATAACCCTTGCTGATCTAGCTCTCCAACACAGGCATTTTTCTTTTTGTCTTCTGCATCATCTGAGACAACCTTGAAGTTATCACAGTCAGTGTCTACAAAGCACACCTGTTCATTTGCTTCTTGGTCTTCCACTGTCTCTGATGATCTTTGCTCTCTAATTAGCTTGACATCCCTGCCATTCATTGGAATCATGGCATATGATAGGTCCAGCTGCATACTTCCACCAATTAGTGCTGCCCATCTTCTTGACAGCAGCATACCATACTGTGGCTTGATGTCAACCACTGTTATATTCATTTTGTATCTTTTTTCAGGAAATGCTGCCAGCTTGAAATCTACATCCTTCATGATTCCAATAACTGGTACCTCTCTGGCATCCATAGCATAACACTTCCCACATGCCTTGTCAATTTTTAATCCAGTTTGCTGCATGATAGCCAAAGGCATGACATTTGTGGATGCTCCAGAGTCAAGCATACAATTTCTAATTATTTTACCATTTATAACCAGGGAAACATAAAATGGTTCCACCTGTGAAGGACACTTTGTCATGGTCATCCCTAAATAGACTTCAGGAGTCTCATCTTCTTCATTGCACATGACCTGTTTCTCACCCTGGGTCTGATCATTTTGCTTAGCTTGAAAAGGTACCCCTGAGATTAGGGATATTGTCCTATTCTTGATCTCTTCCACTTTCATGAGTTCCATAAGTGGAACATAGACCTTTACCTGAGAGAGGATCTGGGCTATATCAAATGGAGCATAGTTTTGTACAACAGTTGTAGCTTGCTCCACAATCTTGCTTTTATCCTGAGCTGACTTAGCTTTCATTTTCATAGTTCCCTGATCATCATTCTTGTCTTGGGAACCTCTACTTTGATCTTCTGCCTGAGGGATCTTGTTTTCCGGTCCTTGAAATTCAGGACCTGCTCTGTATCTAAAGTTCTGTTTATTACTTACCCACTGCCTTTTTTGTGGTTCAGTTCCTTTATGACCATGCATCTGCTGACCTGCAGAAATATCCTCTGGCTGATGTGAGCTGCCAACGTGATTTCTACCTCTGAGATTGTAGTTGCTCTTAACCTGAGCAACTGCTGCAGCTGTGAAGGCTCTAATCTCCTCATCAGAAGGTCGTTGTAGGTTACTCAGAAAATTGTGTGAGTTCTGAGCATACACATAATTATCTTCATCATCTTCATCATATGGGGACTGTTGGCAGGCCTGAACTTGATGATCTGTATTGTCATCAGCATCATAAAGAGTATATCCGTTGCCTATAGACATCATGTTAACATCATCATCCTGCACATGATGTGGCTCATTGCACTCATTACAAGATGTAGCATTATCATACAAAGATTGGGCAATCATGCACTGTGACTGTGAATGTGGCATCTGACAGATTATACACCACGGAGCATCATCAGCAATATTTATAGTTTTCTTCAGGGGATCAGGAGTTTCCTTGGCATGTTGAGCCCTCTGACTTGTGTTGTTACGTGGATATACAGGCTTACCATCATGCCAATTGGTGTTATAAGGCATATCATGTAATGATGGCCTCTTTTCCTGTCTTTGATAGACTTGTCTATCAGGACCCATCCCTTTTTCACTTCTAGCTAATCTATAGCTCAGGTCCTTAACAACATTTGCCAGTTTGTCTATCTTATCTTCAGGAGCAGATGTACTACCTTGAGTGTTCTGAGGCTTATTTGGATTCTGCAGAATTTTTACATCATCCCTTCTATTTGTCTTGCCTGATGCTTTCCTATTGTTTTCAATATTTACTGCAATCCTGAAAGCATCCCTGAGGGTGGCAGGACCTTTATCTCTCAGTCCATATGCCGTCTTTGCATCAAAGGCATTGATGTACAAAATTATGCACATTGGTTCATTTGGCCTCATATGATATGGCAATTTGTTCAACACTTTAGTAAATCTTGCATTAAAGTCTGCAACCTGCTCATTTGACCCTTTGGTGATGCTGGTGAACTCATTTACAAAGAAGCTAGGGTCAGTTTTATCACCATATTGCTCCTTGAATATCCTCTTAAAATCATCCCATGATGAAATACTCCGGTCAGGGAGATTCCTGTACCATTCTCTTGCCTCATCTATTAAGGATTGCATGAATGACTTCATGAAAACATCCTCATGCTCAACCTCAAAATTATCCATGACATTTTGAAAGGCCTTTAGATGATCTTCTCCTGACACTGTGTTGTTTCCTGAAAACTTAGGCACTTGCAACCTCAGATGCTTATCAATAGGGTTAGGATACCCAGGAATACCATCAAACACCAGCTGTCTGAATCTGTCCAACTGCATGGGCTGTCTGTTTGGCTGATTAACATTAACATTTCTATTTGCATTTTGATTTCCTGCATTGTTCAGTGGTATCCTAGCATCATTCACATATTGTCAGTCATCATGATGCTGATGTTGCATTTCATATCTTTGCTGATGTCTTTGCATATTTGCATTCTCTAGAGTAGGAACTGAATTATTCTGGGCAGTTCTCAAGGCTTGCACTTTCTGCTGTATATCATCTCTGATTTTCATGGCTTGTAGGTATTCTAGTTCTGCTCTTAGGCTTTTGATTTCTTCAGCTAGCTGTTCATCCTTAGGTCTGGAGGTAGATGGTCTCATGCCATTCTGGTCATCATCCTCATCATCCCTCAGAGACTCTGCCTCTTCAAACCTTTCACTTGGGTCTAGAAAGGGGCGTTCTTGGAACACCTCTGACCTCATTCTGATACTACCACCCTGTTGCCTCTCATATGCACCTTGGATATCTGCTTCTGCACTTGAAAAATAAGGAGCATGCTGTCCTGATGGCCTAGAGTTATCTTGTACCTCATCACCTTTTCTGGGGGAGCTCTCATGACTAGCTGAGACAGTTCCCTTTCTTCTATACATCGTTCTTTTTGTTAATGGTAACTCTTCAAATAAAGGAGTTTGTTGGGATCTTCTCCCCTGCATATAATTTTACTTTGACCGGTTGGGAGATTACTTCGGAGTCGCCACCTATTTCTAGGAACTGTTTTCTTCTGAAAACCAGGGTTCTTTCACAAGATTCCCCAGTGGAGTAGATTACTATTGCTGACTCAGATGGGTCACATATATATCACTGGAGATGATTAGATAGTCTTTTACTTCTCACTCCCCAGCAGAGTCGCCAATTTCTGTTGACTTTTTCCCAGACTGGATGCTTATTCCCAGATTTCCCTACAAGGTAGCCATCAGTGATCAACAGGATCTCTGGGCCAGGGGGCCAACAGTGTAGGAGATAGACTCTATATTTTATCTCCTCTTCTTCTTCAGGCTCTGCAAGACCTAGGGGGGTATTCCCTATTCAACATCCATGAGGATATGCATACAAGGCTGGGATGTTGACAGAAAGCAGATAGTCCTCTTGTAAGTAGACCAAAACTGAAAGATAAGGGCAAAGGGGCTAGCTTTGGGCCTATTTGCAATTGTAGACAGAGGACTGAGGTTCCTAAAACTAACTCTAATATCCTAATGTTGGTTTTAGATTTTGCTTTGGAGTTTAAGTGTGGATGCAAAGCTGGATATGGTTATAACACAAAACAAAGCATGATTGGTGCCTATCCAGGGCCTGGAGTCAGTAGACATACACCTGTGAATGATCAGCATGAACAGCTAAAACTGGATTTCAAGGGGACATATGTGATACCTGCCTTACAGGTATCTCCCAATACAGAGTGTTAGGTTATCTCTACTTATGGTATCCCTACTGCAGTATACCCTTCCCAATGTTCAACCTGAAAACAGTTTAATCTACCCCTTGAGTAGAAGTTAAAAGATCAGACAGTCAACATAGGAATTCTATGCTCTAGAATCTAAACATTACTAAACATCCAGATTCAGAAGAAGAATACATGCAATACTAGAGACAGAATTAACACAACACATGCCAAACAGCATTTCTCATATAAGTTTAATCATGAAATCAGTGGGTTCATGCCAAAAACAAACAACAAGAGATACATAAACTCACAGGTAAGCTGCACAGAGCAACCAGATCAGCTTGTTATGCATTACAGAGCCAAAATCATCCACTTTCAACAACCACAAATGAACAACACAACCTGCTTATAACAGCCAGGTAGGTGCTCAGCAATTAATTACAATGTTGACCAAAATCTCGCCAGATACACGGTATCATGAAAATGGCGCTCAAACACAACCAGATTGGCGCCCAAACTTGAATGCAGCAGGTAGGGGAGGAGACAGGAAGATTTCTCGAGCCCTGCGCCATCATCCGCTGATTGACACCTTCAGTCGGGTACCAGATCGACCCACACCATCGCCCATACCTCTGCAACCTTCGCCATTAATGGCGCACCAACCCGCGGCCTCGGGAAGAACATCATACAGACTATCGCAAGCATTTCCCGCCGAGATTCATCATCATGATATTTGAAAATGCAGGATAACAATATCCCACATGCACCCCGCGATGACCTCAATAACACTTTATATACTAGGTCATGAGCATATATCATGTCGGTGCTTTTGCTCCTGACGACATTAGTATATAACCTCATCATCATCATCCCTCAGCAGCATGATATCCTGTTGTTCGAAATATCACCCTGACGTCATCATGATATTTGAAATATAACCTGCATGATAATCGGCACAACCTGATCCATCGGAGGAACATCCTCCTGCTGAGCTTATACCAAAAGTCTGGCCGATGATCATCCTGATGACGTCATCATCATATCTGCCTACTGCACACCTCCTCATATCCGGATGACGTCATCATCATGTTTGCAAATATCAGGAGGTCTCTTCAAGATGATCAGTGTTAGAAATATGACCCCCACGGACCTTGATGACGTCATCATCATATTAACATCAGGATGATATTCGGAAGACAACCGGATATTTGGAAATATCCTCCTGACGTTCAAATATCAGGTTGCACTGTAGCTCCTCTATAAGATCGGGGCGATAACTGAATATGATGATGCTGCTTGAAAAGATCACCCCCAGTAGATAATGCGCGAAGCTAGCAGGCGGATATCTCCTTAATATTAGCATCATCATGATGCTCGAACAAACAAACATATATCCGGGTGATATGAAAATATCACCCCCTCCTTCGGAATATCATGATGCAGATAGACAGAGAAAAAGATATCACCCTGAGATAAGGATGACGTCAGCATCATCAGGATGAAGAAACAACGAACAAGAAGTGATACAACATCATCAGGATGATATTGACTAAGATCATCCTGACGTTCAAAATATGATGACCCTAGTGAATATCGGGTCGCACTTAGAACTCTTCAACAACATCATCAGGATGATCATAACCAAGATCACCCGATGATAAAAATATCACCCCGGCGAAATATCATGAAGGCAGAAAATATGATGACCTCCGCAAGCAGCAGGATGAAAACTGGAAATATCATGATGATGACGACCCTTAAGAAAAAACAAGTTGTGTCGAGCACTTAGAGAATAACCCCTTCAGGATACCGGGGCAACATCATCATGTTTGAGCAAGGTGATAAATGAAAGATCACCGGATACTTTGAAAAATCACCCTCGCAAGCAGATGAGGGCGCACTGTAGCTCATCAGTATCATCAGGATAATAAGCAAACATCACCCGACAGTTGAAATATGATGATGACGTTGAAAAACAAGCCGACGAGGAACATGATGATGCAGATCATCATCAAAGACAAGATGATGATGATGACCTCCTCCTCAGGAAAATATGATGCTGCAGTTGAAAAATGCTGAGGAGGTCCAACACTTAGAAAAAATGGGCAAGAAGATAAAGGCTTCAAATGAAGAAACCTCCTGATCATGACAAATCAACCCCTGGTCAAAATGAGTGTCAACAGTCTTGACAAAAGCCCAAGCTACTGCTAAGACAAGTGATCCCACTGACTTGCGAAAGGCAGAGTGACAAGCATTCCTATTTAGTTGTCACATTTTAGTTTTGAATAGAATGAAGAAGAGTTGGGACAGTGAATTGGCATTGTTGAAGAATGTTTTTGGTGATGTGTTCAAACTTATGTAAATAAGTCATAAGAGCTGTCTGTATTTATACATGTACATAGAATTTTTGATAAATTTTGGTATGCGGATTCCACCCTTTGCCATTGATGTCAAAGGGGGAGTGGAAAACAGTGAAAAATGAGAGATTCTTCAAAGGGGGGGTAGTGAAAAACTTAAGTGCACATAGTAAGGGGGAGCTTGTCTAACACTTAGTCATTTTTCACTAAGTGTTTCCATGAATGCCAAAGGGGGAGATTATTGGCAAGAGACATTGCTAGGCATGTCAGGTGTTGTCATTGATAGAAACTAAATCTATCTTACACATTTGCATTACATCAATGGATCATATCGGAAGTCAGATTGCAGATCTGTCTAAGTCTGGGTAGACAGGAACAGAGCATATGACAGGGTTCAGTTTTTTGGTCTGCATTTCTCCACAAGTAAACATATTGAACTGTAGATCTAAGTGAATGATAAGGGATGTTAGGACTACCTAAATCCAAGATTTTAGCCTCCATTGATGAAGGAATTGAAAGTTACATGCATCTGAGTATTAGGTTTTGGTTTGTCAATTCAGTTCGGTGAAGAATAGGCTGACATGAAGGTTGATCATTATGTGGATTAGGAAAAGTTATTGGCTGAGCAATTTGTGAGATCTAGTGATATTGGACGACATGTAGGATGACTTGGATACCTAAGTTTTGGTCCACATGAGTATTTATGCATGTATTTAGCCAACAGAATAGTGTTCTTGAGAAGTCTATAAGTTTTTCTTAAGGCCGACTACAGTTGATGTGATTTCAGGTAGCGGATATATATGATCAATGGATTCAAGCATTTGGGTGTGGTGTTATGTGAATATGAATGAATAGATGTGAAGAAATGTAGGATCAAGGGTGAAGTAAGAATATTTGAGTTCAGATTATGGTAGAATAGTAAAACATGGCAAAGGAAGATGAAGTGTGTGAAATCAGTATATTGTACCTAATTGGAACTGTAATCTTGCATTGTTAGATGCTACTTCTCAGTTCAAATATTCTATGAACTCTTTGTAATCATTCTTGTAGGAAGTGATCCTCTTTGACCAGTGAGCTCTAGGTAGTGTGCCCGAAGGCATGTGCCTTCCCCATTTGTAATACTTTTAACAGAGTATAAATCTTTGTGGGTTAACCCCCACCATGGTTTTTCCCTTAACCGGGTTTCCACGTAAAAATCCTAGTGTTATGTGTGTTGATTATGTTTCTACTTATGTGTTGTTGATTCATGCTTCATGGTTACAACATTAATCTGTTAATAAGTTGTGAAGAATAATTAAGTACAACAAATGTCAAAGTTTTGAGACAACTAATTCACCCCCCTTCTCAGTTGTCTACCCTAATTTCAAAACTTTCTTTTATGTGTTTATCATGCCATGCTTTTTGTTGTTGTTGCACTAGCTCAGTCTGGTGGATAGCTTCTAGGTGGAGTTCATCTAATTCACTAAGTTGCAAGACTTTTTCTACCTGAGCTCGATCAAAGTCTAAGCCTAACTCCATTGTCGTTCTGAGAGTTTGAAGTTCAAATTCAATGGGTAGAAGAGGTTTCTTCCCAAAGACTAACTCGTAAGAAGTAAGACCAGTGATGGATTTCCAAGTTGTATTGTAGGCCCAAATAGCTTCAGCCAATTTTCTGGCCCAGTCTCTTCTTCCTGATGAAACTATTTTTGTCAAGATATTTTCAAGTTCCCTATTAGTGACTTCTACTTGACCATTTTCTTGAGGGTGATAAGGTGATGACTTTTTATGACTTACCTAGAAATGATCAGTAAGGGCTAGCAAAACTTTTGACATGAACTGGGGTCCCTAATATGTAACAATTGATCTAGGGGCTCCAAATCTGAGAAAAATCTTGTTATACAGGAAGTCAGCAACTTGTTCTTCCCTAGCTACTCTCAGGGCTTGGACTTCTGCCCACTTAGTCAGATAGTCAATATAGACCAAAATATATTCTTTGCCTTGTCAAGGAGGGTCTATGGGACCGATAAAATCTAATCCCCACTTTTCAAATGGTTCACAAACTACCTGTGGTTGCAGAGGTATTTCATTGGATGTTATGGGTCTTCCTACCTGTTGGCATTCATCACAATGGTGAACATAGTTTTTCACATCTTTATGCATTGAGGTCCAGTAATACCGTGTAGCTAGGATTTTATGTGAAGTTCTCTTGGCGAAGTAATGACCTCTAAAGGGGTCATCATGGCAGGCTCTAAGGATATTGTATGTTTCATCTAATTTGACACAACATCGTAAAACTAGATTAGGGCCACATCAAAATAGCATTCCATTAATCCATTTGAACTGAGCACTTTCCCGAATAAGGCATTTCTTTTGTTTGGTCTTAAAGTTTGGTGGGAACTCAGAAGTAGCTAGATAGTTGGCGATGCCTACAAGCCAGGGGGTTTTAATGGAGATGGCAAATAGATTTTCATCTGGGAATCCATCTTGTACAGGAGCACAATCACCATTGTTTTGTTTGATACGAGATAAGAAATTTGTGACTACATTGAACTTCCTGGGTTTATCAATGATGGTTACATTAAATTCTTGGAGAAGCAGTAACCACCTGATTATCCTTCCATTTACTGCAGGTTTGTTCATTAAATACTTGGTAGCTAAATGGTTTGTGAACACAGTTACTTTGTACCCTATGATATAATGTCAGAATTTATTGATTACATGCACCACAACTAAGAATTCTTTCTCCGCAGTGGTATAGTTTCATTCAGTGGGAGTCAAATTCTTACTAATGAAATAGATGGCATATTTTCCTCCATCCTCATCTTCCTGACCTAAAACTACTCCAATGGCATCATTGGAAGCATCTGCACAAATATGGAAAGGAAGGTTCCAATTAGGTCCACGTAGGATAGGAGTAGAGATGAGTTTCTCCTTAATGATTTCAAATGATGTTTCACATTCTGTTGTCCAAATAAAATCTATGTCCTTTTGGAGAAGGGAGAACATGGGGGCTGCAATCTTGTTGAAGTTTTATACGAATCTTCAGTAGCATCCAACGTGTCCTAAGAAACTTATGATGTTAGTTTGGTTCTTTGGAGTCTCTAGTTGTTGTATCACCTCAATTTTCTTGGGATCTACTTTTATCCCTTCAGTTGAGATGTGGTGTCCCAACACTATCCCTTGTTCTACCATTATTAGACATTTTTCATGAATCAGGGATAGCTGGTGGTCCTCACATCGCTTCAATACCTTATCCAGATTTTTAAGACCTTCATCAAAAGTGGAACCATACACTATGAAGTTGTCCATGTAGACTTCCACACAGTCATTTACTAGCTCAGTAAATATGGCCAAAACAGCTCTCTGAAATGTTATAGAAGTGTTGCATAGCCCAAAGGGAAGAACACGATATGTGAATGTTCTCCAAGGACAAGTAAAAGTTATTTTGTCCTAGTCTTCTGCTGCTACTTGCATTTGGTTATATCCACTAAATCTGTTTAGAAATGAGAAACACTTCCTTCTAGCTAAGTTATCCAAGACTTGGTCTATGAAAGGTAAAGGGAAGTAATCCCTATAGGTAGTTTTGTTGAGTTCTCTATAATCAACGCACACTCTCCACTTCCCATTTTTCTTACTACAACTACCAGAGGCAAAACCCATTTGTTGTTAGAGATGGGATAGATGAATCCTACTTGTAAGATTTTCTCAATCTCTGTTTTGACAATATCTTTGAGAGCAGGGTTGAGTCTTTGTTGAGGTTGACGAATAAGTCTAACATCTTCAGTAGAGATGTGATGGGTACAAACACTTGGGTTTATTCCTCTCATATCTATATAATCCCAAGAAAAAACTTTGGATTTATTTACCAAAACATCAAACAATTTGAGCTCATCTGAATCTGTCAACCAGTTGTTGATATTTAAAGCTTTTCCTAGTAATAACATGATAGTTTTGGTTCTAGGGTAGTTGGATGTGATAGTATGAACTTCTCTCATTAAGGTTTTGAGAGGGAAGCTATGTGGTATTGTTCTGTGAAGTCTGGCAATATCTTCAAAGAAGTTATATGTTTTCAGAGTGATATTAGCTAAGGGACAAGGTAATGCTGTGAAGTTGGTGTAGTCATGTTTGGTATCATCAGTGTGGATCGGATGTCCTAAAATTTCTTCCACCTCTAAAATTTCTTCATCACCTGAGTCTAAGGTAAGACTTTTCATGTTGTTTTCCAGTTCATCTTCCAATTCTTCACCATATTGTTTAATAACTACCATAGCAAGTGAGGGTAGATTCCCTTGTTTATCGGAACCATCTGGTTCACCAACCCAAACTTGGTTATGCTTAGAAGGTTGAGTGGGGGGATACAGGAATAAGTATTTTCTATTGGCACCATGTGAGATGGTCATTCCTCCTGCTCTATAATCAATCTTATCTACAACTATAGCTAACCACGGTCTGCCCAATATTATCAGGTAATTATCCTTGGGTATGAGGGATTGGATTATTTAGAAATCTATTGGGTATTCCCAATCATCAACTTTGATAGGAACATTTTCTAGGACACCCTTGGGAATAGCTATAGATTGATTTGCCATTTTCAATACAATGGTTGTGGGATGTAGATCAGTCAGTCCTAGTTTTTCATAACATCCACCGTCATGACATTAATAGCTGCCCCCAAGTCCATGAGTGCATTGGGTATTGCTACCTTGTTGCTTATTACTGTTATGAGTGGACTGCCTGGGTCACCATATTTTGAGGTTGAAGTTTCACCAGCCAAAAGGTTAGCTAGGTATCCATTGATATGCACAGTATTAATCTGTTTTGGTTTCCTTCTTGGTGTTTTTATGCACAACAATTTAACTAGCTAGTTTACTTTGAGAATTTCCTTAATCACTTAGAACAAGGGAATCTTGATATGGAGTCATTTAATTTCTTAGATTAATGCAGTTTCAATAGATATGGTCATTTCTAGAGGTTTATTCAAAGGAGTTGCCTTGAGGCACTCAAGAAAAGGTGCTTGAGATCTCTTTTTCATAGTGGGATCCTCCTTAAAAAGATCTGTTGAATGATGGACAACTTCTTCTTGAGATAACTCAGAAGTTCTAGGTGAGTGTTGGGTTCTTTACCAAACTGGATGCTTCCCAATTATCCCTACAAGGGAGCCATCATTGATCAACAGGATTTTCGGGCCAAGGGCCAACAATACAAGAGATAGACCCTATAAATATCTCCTCTTCTTCTTTAGGCTCTGCAGAACCAAGGGGGGTATTCCCTATTCAACATCCATAAAATATGCATGTGAACTTACTAGGATGTTGACATAAAGCAGATAAATCCTCTCTTATGCAGACCAAAACTATAAAATAAGTGCAAAGGGGCTAGCTTTGGGCTTATGCTCAATTGTGAAATGGAGGATTTTAGTCCTAAACTACATCTAATGTCCTATAGGTTTATATTTGAAGTTTGAATTTGTATTTTGTATTTGGATGCAAGACTAGGACCTTGGGTTGTAACCTCAATACAAGACCGGACTGGTGCCTATCTCAGGGCTCGGAGTCAATAGACATACAAATGTGAATGATTACCATAAACTTGAATCAATAACTAAGTTTCAAGGGGAGATTTTTTAGTGTCTGCCTTACAGATACTTCCCAAGACTGAGTATTTAGTCATTCATACTTGATGATATCCATGTTGCAGCATACCCTTCCCAATGCTTAACCTAAAACATTTAATTTGTTCCTTGAACAAAGGTAAGAGATTAGACATTCAACACAGAAAATCCATGTTCCTAAATCCTAAATAACCCTTACCTATTTAGATTCAAAAGAAAAGATGCCCACAACTTGGAGACAAATAATCGAACACATGCAACAATGCATTTCTCATATAGAAACAACATGAAACCAGCAAAACTATGCATAAAAAAACATTCAACATATGATTCATAAACTCACAAGACACCCAATAGAGCCACCAGAAAAATTGTACCTTATTACTCCACCAAAATTTGCCTAGTCTTCAACAACACCTCAGATGAGTGACACAGTCCTCCTATATAGCAAGAACGTGTACTCAACAATTAACTACATGGTCTTTTTTCAAAATGTTGCCAAATATATCGCACCATCAAAATGGCGCCCAAAACATTCAGTGCAGTAGAGAGACAAAGAGGAAAGGAGCAGGTGAGATTGGGAATCGTGCAGCCACCTGGAGATTTTCTTCTTTAAAATAGTAGTTGACCTATCCATCAAGATCCATACCTCTATAACTTTACCATTAAAACCAACCTACCTATTTTCTGGAAGTGCAGTGGTTGCGTGCTCTGAAGTTTCTTTCCAGTTGAATTGCAATTGTGAACACATACAAATCTCCTCCTGTTCTTGAAAGTTTGAATGATGGCCGTCGATTCTTTTCCTCCTGCCGAGATCTACGGCATCAGATCATGCTGAAAAGTCCACAACCAATGAAATTACACCACGCAGGTGTATTTTCCCCTTTCACTTTTCACATCATGAGCATACATTCTATGTTTTTTGCCCATTTTTTGCCTTTAAATCTTTGCATATGTGCAAATATACATACAATGTGTGGACCTCAAAATGATTATTAACCATATTGTAACTTTGCAACAGGTCTGGCTTGTATCTCTTCTTCTTTGTATTTCGGCATATACAATGCACTTAACATACAAACTGTGGACCCCACCTTTGAGTTTTCCAATTTACATTTTCCGGTTGGGTCCGCTTTGTATATCCTCCCTTGTATCTTTGCCTTGTATATCACATATACAACTACGAATATACAAGCAAAACATACATACAATCGGACTTTTGCCTTTATCAACTAGAATGTATATTCATTTCAGGTCTGGGCTTTACATCTCAGGATTGCATATTCCCTTGTATGTTCGATTGCATGTGCAAACATACAATCATATATATATATACAATTGGTGGACCCCACCCTTTGGTTCTTGCCTTGCACATATCTTTTGTATCTTCATCGACCCGTCGGAGAAACCTTGGACTTGGCCGCCGATAGACAAAGCTTCGCCGATGACACTTTGTATGTCTGCCCCTTGTATATTTTCCATTGTATATTGACCTTGCATATCTACCTTGTATATTCGAACATACAAACTCATCGGCCTATTGGCGGGACCATGGAATGAGACACCGATGTGCATTGTCTCAGTGATATGACTTTTGTTTCCTCCCTTTGTATCATTACTTTGTATATTGCATCAGCCACATACAAACTTATATGCATACAAAGATGCATACAACTCATTTTTCATTTTTAGAGGCTGATTGAACTTTCTTTCGGGTCCAGCCTTGTACATTTGCATCTACACATTAGATACAAACATACAACGACATATGCATACAACTATGGACCCCACCATCGCTTAAGGATTTTTGAACTTAACATTTTTTCATGACGGGAAAAGGAGGTAACACAAGGCAAAGGGGGCCGGTCATTCGACGAGCGCTATGACATGAAATGCATCTTAAGTGACAGATGACCTGCTGCAGACAGTCAACACAGAAATAGAACATACAATGCAAGAGGCTGAGGGAAAATAATACCTAAGGCATTAAGAGTTTGAGGGAATAAAAATACAGGCTTGCAGACTCAACTCAAAACCCTAACCCTAGGTGGGCACCACCATTGGCTCCGACTGGGGATGTGCAAGCGCAAGGCTGTAGCGAGAACAAGACCATCTCCGGACAGACTAGACAAAATGCACAAAAACAAAATCCCGACCACACAAGGAAGGTACAGACTATTCACACCTAATTTACAATGTCCACAAAAGATATTCATTCATGAGAAATAAGCTTTAAGGAATTTACCGTGCACAGGCAATTCCAGTAGTTCACCGTTTAGGGCCTGGAGGAAGTAGGAATCTTCTCCATGAGTATTGCTAATTTGATATGGACCCATCCATAAGGGCTCAAATTTAATGTGCTTGCCCTTATCCTGGCTCTTTGAATTCCAAAAAAGGACTAAGTCACTTATCTGAAACTTCCTTCTATAGCCCTTTTATCAAGCAAATATTTCACCTTTTGTTGTTTCTTGATATTTGTCTTCTGTGCTTCTCTTCAATTTCATCTAATGCAATTAGTTGATTTATCCTTTCATTCATTGAGTCCTCAATCTCTTTATCATTTTATTGTATGAATCTATAAACTGGCAAGAGATTATTCATAGGTAACTTAGCTGCTGCGCCATACACTAGCTCAAAAGGTGACCTTCCAATTGCTTTCTTCACTGTTATCCGGTCAGCTCATAGTTCCAGTTTTAACTTTGAATCCCATGCCCTTTTGTTCTTGTCTACCATCCTTTTGATGATTTTCATAAGGCTTTTATTACTTGATTATGTCTGACCGTTTCCTTGTGGATGATATGGTGATGCATATGACAAATTAATCCCATAGTTGTTGCAAAAATCAACAAACTCACCAGACTTGAAACACATGGCGTTGTCTATGACCACTTTGACTGGCACTCCAAATCTAATAATAATGTGTTCCAAAATGAAATCCATCACCACCCTGCTTGTAGCTTTCTTAGCTGGAATGGCTTCAATCCATTTAGTGAAATAGTCAGTAGCGACCAAAATCCAACTATGTCCTCCACTTGATCTTTCTAAAATTTCCCCTATAAAATCAATTCCCCATTGCTGAAATGGATCCTCCACAGTTACAGCTCTAAGGGGTAATGTACCTTCATACTTAAGTGTTCCTGAGAACCTTTAACAGGGATCACATTTTCTTACCATCTTTTGTGCATCTGAGAAAAGGGTTGGCCACCAATAGCCTGCTCTAAGAGTTTTGTGAGCTGTTGTCTTGGCAGTGTAGTGTCCACCACACATTCCTTTGTGCATGTCATTTAAAATATCAGTAGCCTGATTTTCATCCACACACCTAAGTAGTACACCATTAGGATTCTTCCAATATAATTCTCCTTGAATAATGATGTATTTGATAGCATGTAACTTTAAGGTCCTTTTTTGACTATCACTGAGATGGGAAGGACAATTCAAATTCTGCAAATAATACACAATATCCTTGTACCATCCAGATTTTGACATGTTAACAACTTCATCCTAAACTACATTTACCTGGCATGCCTCCAAATTTGATTGTGTCATCATCTTAGCCAAACCCTCTCCCCTTACCAATTTTGTAATTTGTATCTCAATGTTGAACTCTTGTAACTTGTTAATCCACCTGCATCTTCTTCCTATCACTTCCTGCTGAGTGAAAATGTCCTTAAGTGCTACATGGGGCACATATGCAACTATCTAAGATCATACTAAGTATGGCCTGAAGCTTTTGACTGCCCTAACCAATGCGTATGCTTGCTTTTCCATAATATCATATTTCAATTCGGCTGCCTGCAACAACATGCTAAAGAAAGCAATAGGTTGCTCAAAACCATCTTTATTTTTCTGTAATAAACATGCAGCAATAGTGTGAAAAGAGGCAAATGAGAACAACTGAAGTGGCTTAGAAAAATCAAGAGATCTCAACACAGGAGCCACCTTTATAGCTTCTTTGATTTTCTGAAATGATCTAGTTGCTTCACTTTCCCATTTGATAGTTTCACCCTTCTTCAACATTTTAGAAATATCTTTTGTAATCTCTACAGAGTTGGGAATGAATCTTCTAACAAAGTTAATCTGCCCAAAGAAAGACTGAATGCCTTTCACCGTTTTAGGAATTTGAATTTTGTCAATTGCAGCAACCCTTTCAGGATCAATCATAACTCCATCTTTGGAAACAATGTGTCCCAATAGTTTTCCTTCTACTACTCCAAAAGTACATTTTTTGGGGTTAAGTGAAATGCCATATTCTAATGCCCTAATAAAAATTTGTTCTAGATGCATGCAATGTTGCTCCTCCTTTTTTGAATAAGCAGTTAAATCATCTTGATATACGGCCAAAATTGAGTCAATCAATCCTGCAAAAGCAACATCCATAGCCCTCTAAAATGTAGCACCTGCATTTGTTAGTCCAAATGGCATTCTTACATATACATAAGTCCCCCATGGAGTGGTGAAGGCAGTCTTGTATTGTTCAAATTCTTTTACCATCACTTGATTATATCTTGAAAATCCATCCATCATGGATAAAAGCTCACAACCAGTTACCTTCTGCAACATAGCCTCCATGTTAGGCAGTGGATAATTATCCTTTAAAGAAGATACATTCAAATTTCTAAAGTCAACACAAAGTCTTATATCACCATTTTTCTTTCTAACTGGGACAAGATTAGACACTCAAGTTGAGTGTCTAATAGGCACAATTATTCCAGCCTCCCTAATCTTTACAAGCTCTTCTTGCATTTTTGGAGCCAAAGATGGGTTAATAGGTCTTTGTTTCTGTCTGAATGGCTTAGCTCCAAGCTTCAAAGGAATCTCATGCTGGAATAGGTCTTCTCTATAAGCTTTTAGGTCCTCATATGACCATGCAAAGACATGCTTATATTTTTCAATAATGCAATCAACATACTCCTGATGTGTGGCTTGAGCTGTTTGCCAATATATACCCTTTTGGGGGCATGGCATGTCCCCAAGTTTATCTCCTCCAAGTCATCTTTGTTTGTAGGAGATACCTTTGTAACAAACTAGTCTCTATTGTCAAATGCTCTTTCTAAAGCAACTAGCCCTCTGGGGATTTTATTTGTTTTGAGTTGAATTACTTCTTTCCTCAAAAGAGTTTCTTTTCCCTTTACAACTTCTACAAAGTTCTGAAAATCAATCTCCTGGTTCTCATATTCATCTATGCAGTGTAAGAACTTCAACAAATCTCTATCATCATCAAACACCTTCCAACTGTATATATTATCTGGTACTGCAGGTCTAATTTTAACTTCAACATTTGTAACATCAGACAGAGTGACATCATCTAGCCTTATAGCCAAATTAGCTAAAAAGTCTGCCATGACATTCTTTGATCTTTCTATCCAATTTATTGAAAAAGCATCAAATAATTTAATTATTTCCCATACAACATGCTTATACTATTTTAACCTCTTATTTTTTGAAGCATATTTATCTCTCACCTGGGAAACAATTAATTCTGAATCTCCAAACTCCCATACTTCAAAGCAACATTTAATCCTAGTAGTAGAGATTCATATTCTGAAATATTATTTGTGCAGGCAAACTTTAACAGGAAAGAGAATTTCAGAAGCTTACTTGCTGGAGACAAAAACACAACTCTAGCACCAGAACCTTCCTTTGAACAAGCTCCGTCAAAATACATAGTCCAGAGACCCTGTTGGTCAAGTTCTTGAATGCAAAAATCTCTCCCTTCGCTTCCTTGATCATCTGAGACAATTCTAAAATTCTCACAGTTAGTATCCACAAAATAGCTATGCTCTTCTGAATCTTGATCTTCAACTGTTTCTGGTGACCTCTCTTCTCTGACCAGTTTGACATCTCTACCATTCATTGGGATCACGGCATATGATAAATCTAACTGCATACTTCCTCCAACCAATGCTGCCCATCTTCTTGACAACAGCATACCATATTGTGGCTTTATGTCAACTACTGCTATGTTCATTCTGTAAGTCTTTTCTGGATATGTTGCTAGCATAAAATCCACATCCTTCATGATTCCTATAACTGGTACCTCCCTAGCATCCATTGCATAGCATTTTCCACATGCCTTATCTATTTTCAATCCAGCTTGTTTCATGATAGCCAGAGGCATAATATTTGTTGATGCTCTTGAGTCAAGCATAAAATTTTGAATTACTTTTCCATTGATAACAAGGGAGACATAAAATGGTTCAACCTGTGAAGGGCATTTTGTCATTGTCACCCCTAGATAGACTTCAAGAACCTCATCCTCATCAATACACAAGGCTTGTTTCTTACCCTAAGTCTCAACATTTTGCTCGGCCTGACAAGCTACTCCTAAAATTAGGGACAATGCTTTATTCTTGAATTCTTCAACTTTCATCATCTCCATCAATGGAACAGAAACCTTTATCTAGGATAAAACCTAAGTTATGTCAAAGGGAGCATAATTTTGTATAACAGTTGTAGCTTGAGCCGTGGTTTTATTCTTATCTTGAGCTAATCCAGCCTTAATTTTAATGGCCTTCTGGCTGTCATCCATGACCTGAGAATTCTTATTTTGATCCTCATTTTGGGGAACTTCATTTTCTGGTCTTTGAGAATCATGACTTGGTTTTTACTTAGAATTATTATTATTATTATTCCATCACGTCTTATGTGGTTCAACCCCTTTATGATTATGCATTGGTTGGTTCACAAAGGTGTCTTCTGGTTGACGTGGATCACCAACCTGAGCCTTACTTTTAATGTTATAGTTACTTTTGACCTGAGCCGTTGCTGCAGCTGTGAGAGCTCTAATCTCTTCATCAGAAGGCCTTCTCAAGTTATTCAGAAAGATGCGTAAGTCCTGAGCATAAGCATAGTTATCTTCATCATCCTCATCACAGGAAATCTGCTGGCAGACCTGACTCCCATAATTCATGCTTTCATCAGCATCATAAGAAGAATACTCCCTATTTGTGAACAGCATATTGACACTATCATCCTCCATACAATGTGGCCCATTGCATTCATCACAGGTAGCAACATTATTATACAAAGATTGAGCAATCATACATTGCGATTGTGAGTGAGGCATTTGACAGATTATGCACCAAGGGGTATCATAAACAATGTTAACAGCTTTCTTCAAAGGATCAAGAGTCTCCTTAACATTTTTAGCTCTTTGATTAGTGTTGCTATTTGGGAGAACGGGTTTACCATTATGCCAATTAGTGTTATATGGCATATCATGCAATGATGGTCTCTTTTCTTGTATTTGGTAAACCTGCCTTTCGGGACCTATCCCCTTTTCATTTTTAGCAAGTCTATAACTTAGGTCCTTAACAATAGTTGTCAATTTATCCAATTTCTCTTCAGAAGTAAATGCATTACCTTGAGTACTTTCAGACTTATTATTTGGATTTTGCAGAATCTTTACATCATCCCTTCTATTTGTCTTACCAGATGCTTTCCTATTATTTTCAATGTTGGTTGCAATTTTAAAAGCATCCCTGAGGCTAGTAGGACCCTTATCTCTTAACCCATTAGTTGTTTTAGCATCAAAAGCATTTATGTATAGTACCATGCACATTGGTTCATTAGGCCTCATGTGAAGTGGTAATTTGTTCAACACTTTAGTGAACCTAGCATTAAAATCTGCAACCTACTCATTTGACCCCTTAGTAATACTAGTGAACTCATTTATAAAAAAGCTTGGATTAGTCTTATCACCATATTGTTCTTTAAAAATCCTTCTGAAGTTATCCCATGAAGAGACACTCTAGTCAGGCAGACTTTTATACCACTCTCTAGCTTCGTCAACTAAGGACTGCATAAACAATTTCATAAAAACATCTTCATGTTCAACCTCAAAGTTGTCCATAACATTCTTAAAGGCCTTCAAATGATCTTCACCTAACACAACATTATTTTTTGAAAACTTTGGTATCTAAGACCTTACATGTTTATCAATGGGATTAGGGAAACCAGGAATACCATTAAAAACTAGCTGCCTGAATCTATCCAACTGCATAGGCTGTCTACCAAACTGATTAACATTTGCATTCCTATTAACATTCTGATTTCTCACATTGTTCAATGGTATCCTAACATTGTTTGTATTTTGTCTCTGATCATTCTGTTGATTCTGAACTTCATTTCTTTGCTAGTTTCTCAGCACATTTGCATTATCAAGGGTGGGAACTGAATCATGTTGAGCAATTTTTAGAGCTTGCACCTTTTGTCTCATATCATCTCTAATCCTCAAAGCCTACAAATATTCTAATTCAGCCTTCAGGCTCTTGATTTCTTCAGCTAATTCTTCATCTTTAGGCATAGAAGAGGATGATCCCATTCCATTTTGGTCATCATGATCATCCCTTGGGGACTCAGTTTCTTCAAATTTGTCAAGGGGATCTAAGAAAGGGCATATCTGAAACACCTCTGATCTCATTCGAAATCTATCACCTTGTTGTCTTTCATATACATCCTAAATTTTAGCCTTTGTGTTTGAAAAATAAGGTGCCTACTGTTCTGAAGATCTGGGATTATCTTGGGTATTATCATTATTTCTAGGGATGGGAGAACCTTCTTGACCAGCTTGAACGGTCCCTTTTTTCCTATACATCATTTGTTTGGGTAATTCTTCAAGCAAAGGATTACGCAGGGATCTTCTCCCTTGCATACAAACTTCACCTTACCGGTTGGGAGATTTGTTCGGAGTTGCCACCTACAACTAGGAATTAGTTTTTTTTTAAAACCAAACTTCTCACACAAAGCATTCCCCAATAGAGTCACCAAATCTGTTGGGTTCTTTCCCAAACTGGATGCTTCCCAATTATCCCTACAAGGTAGCCATCATTGATCAACAGAATTTCTGGGCCAAGGGCCAACAGTATAGGAGATAGACCCTATAAATATCTCCTCTTCTTCTTTAGGCTCTACAGAACCAAGGGGGGTATTCCCTATTCAACATCCATAAAATGTGCATGTGAACTTACTGGGATGTTGGCATAAAGCAGATAAATACTCTCTCATGCAGACCAAAACTGTAAAATAAGTGCAAAGGGGCTAGCTTTGGGCTTATGCTCAATTGTGAAATAGAGGATTTTAGTCCTAAACTACATCTAATGTTCTATAGATTTATATTTGAAGTTTGAATTTGTATTTTGTATTTGGATGCAAGACTAGGACCTTGAGTTGTAACCTCAATACAAGACCGGACTATTGCCTATCTCGGGGCTTGGAGTCAATAGACATACACATGTGAATGATTACCATAAACTCGAATCAATAACTAAGTTTCAAGGGGATATTTTTTAGTGTCTGCCTTACAGATACTTCCCAAGGCTGAGTATTTAGTCATTCATACTTGATGATATCCCTGTTGCAGCATACCCTTCCCAATGCTTAACCTAAAACATTTAATTTGTTCCTTGAACAAAGGTAAGAGATTAGACATTCAACACAGAAAATCCATGTTCCTGAATCCCAAATAACCCTTAGCTATTTAGATTCAAAAGAAAAGATGCCCACAACTTGGAGACAAACAACCGAACACATGTAATAATGCATTTCTCATATAGAAACAACATGAAACCAGCAAAACTATGCATAAAAAAACATTCAACATATGATTCATAAACTCACAAGACACCCAACAGAGCCACCAGCAAAACTGTACCTTATTACTCCACCAAAATTTGCCCAATCTTCAACAACACCTCAAATGAGTGACACAGTCCTCCTATATAGCAAGAACGTGTACTCAACAATTAATTACATGGTCTTTTTTAAAAATGTTGCCAGATACATCGCACCATCAAAATGGCACCCAAAACATTCAATGTAGCAAAGAGACAAAGAGGAAAGGAGCAGGTGAGATTGGGAATCGTGCAGCCGCCTAGAGATTTTCTTCTTTAACATAGTAGTTGACCTGTCCATCAAGATCCATACCTCTGTAACTTTACCATTAAAGCCAACCTACCCATTTTCTAGAAGTGCAGCGGTTGCGTGCTCTGAAGTTTCTTTCCATTTGAAATGCAACTATGAACACATACAAATTTCCTCCTGTTCTTGAAAGTTTGAACGATGGCCATCGATTCTTTTCCTCCCGCTGAGATCTACGGTATTAGATCATGCTGAAAAGTCCACAACCAATGAAATTGCACCACGCAGGCGTATTGTCCCCTTTCACTTTTCACATCATGAGCATACATTCTATGTTTTTCGCCCATTTTTTGCCTTTAAATCTTTGCATATGCGTAAATATACATACAATGCGCGTACCTCAAAATGATTATTAACCATATTGTAACTTTGCAATAGGTTCGGCTTGTATCTCTTCTTCTTTGTATTTCGGCATATACAATGCACTTAACATACAAACTACGGACCCCACCTTTGAGTTTGCTGATTTACATTTTCCGGTCGGGTCCGCTTTGTATATCCTCCCTTGTATCTTCGCCTTGTATATCGCATATACAACTGTGAATATACAAGCAAAACATACATACAATCGGACTTCTGCCTTTATCAACCAGAATGTATATTCATTTCGGGTCTGGGCTTTGCATCTCAGGATTGCATATTCCCTTGTATGTTTGATTGCATGTGCAAACATACAATCATATATATATATATACAATTGGTGGACCCCACCCTTTAGTTCTTGCCTTGCACGTATCTTTTGTATCTTCATCGGCCCGTCGGAGAAACCTTGGACTTGGCCGCCGATAGACAAAGCTTCGCCGATGACACTTTGTATGTCTGCCCCTTGTATCTTTTCCATTTTATATTGATGTTGCATATCTGCATATCTGCCTTGTATATTAGAACATACAAACTCATCAACCTATCGGCGGGACCACGGAATGAGACACCGATGTGCATTGTCTCAGCGATATGACTTTTGTTTCCTCCCTTTGTATCATTACTTTGTATATTGCATCGGCCACATACAAACTTATATGTATACAAAGATGCATACAACTCATTTTTCATTTTCAGAAGCTAATTGAACTTTCTCTCGGGTCTGACCTTGTACATTTGCATTTACACATTAGATACAAACATACAACGACACATGCATACAACTGTGGACCCCACCATCGCTTAAGGATTTTTGAACTTAACATTTTTTCGTGATGGGAAAAGGAGGTAACACAAGGCAAAGGGGGCCAGTCATTCGACAAGCGCTATGACATGAAATGCATCTTAAGTGACAGATGACCTATTGCAGACAGTCAACGCAGAAATAGAACATACAATGCAAGAGGCCAAGGGAAAATAATACCTAAGGCATTAAGAGTTTGAGGGAGTAAAAATACAGGCTTGCAGACTCGACTCAAAACCCTAACCCTAGGTGGGCACCATCATTGAGGATTGTGGAAGAGGCTTGTCTTGGTTACTTAATAGGATTTTATTTAAAGGCATGGAAGGCGTCTCGATCCCTTCAACAAATTTTTCATTTGGTTCATCAAGGATCTCAACTATGGTTAGTTGCTAAAGTGTTTTTCCTGACCTCAACTCCAGGTTTCCATGATAGACAGCATTTACTCTAGCCATGTTTTTCTATTCCATGGAATATACTGGTGTGGTTTGACAATTACTCTTTGGGTTAGGGATAGGTTGTGCTAGAAGTGGTGGTTGGTTAACCTTCTCATTTTGTTGAGGGTTTTGCAGAGTTGTCAAAAGGTTCTGCTGTGGATTAGGCATCCTCCTTGGTCCATGATAGAACTAGTTTAGAGCTTGATTCCATTGCAACATCAAGTTTTGAGGATACCATTTTTGTTGGGTTTGGTTTAGCCATTGAGGGTTTCCCCAGGACTGGTTCACCCACTCAGGTGGTCCCCAAGGGTAAGGTCCCCAATTAGGTGGTGCTTGAGGCCAAGGTGTCGTCCATTGACTATTATTCCAATTATTTGGAGGTCGCCAGGAGGGATTTGAATTCTAGCCGTAAGAAAAATTCTCTCGAAGTTTTTGACCCACAAAATTGATCTCCTCCTAAGTGTGGGATGACCTCTTCTTGAAATTTTTGATTGCATTTAGGATCTCACATTGATCAGTGGCATGACTCTTCTCATAGATTTGGTAAATGTCAGTTTTATCCAAGGGACATTCTCTTAACAGATGTTTGTTTTGACACCTAGGATAGTAGATGGATAAGGTCTCAGGATTACGTGTTTTGGCCTGTATTCCATCTAGGGTGGTGTTGAGCTGAAAAAGAATGTCAGTTTTAAGATTTGCTATTTCCTCCCGTAGTTTACCTATTTCATTTGAACCTCTTAGAAGACTAGATTTACTGATACCTCCTTGAGTACGGGAGAAATTCTGGCATAACTCAGTGATATCACTAAGTTCAAGTTGGGACACATCTCCCTTTCCCATTAAATCTAGACTTCTTCTAGCATTCTCATCGAGTCCTTTGAGAAATATGGTCTTCAGAATTTCCAGGCTTATGGATTCTTCACCAAATTGTTTGGTTAAAAAGAGGAACCTATCAAGGTAATCTTCCAAACTCTCATATTCTTTTAGTCTTAGTTTGAACAATTCCTCTTTCCTATCACTAACTCGGCAATAACTCTGATATTTGTCTAAAAAGATGGTTTCCATTTCATCCCACATAGTTATTGACCCGGAAACTAATCCCATGAACCAACGCATTGCAGCATCTCTCAGAGTGGAGGGAAAGAGTTTAAGTTTTTGGTTATCATTCTTGTAGTCGTATGTTTGGCACAAGACTTTGAACTCGAAGAGGAGCTAGTCAGGATCTTCAGAGGATAGTCCTCTGAAAATTAGTAAAATGGATGGTGAAATGTTTTTCATTGGTGCATCATCATATTTATTGAGAGCAATAGGGTAGGTAAATATTCATGTTACTGCTCTTCTCAAGTTATCACCATCTCCTTGGTTTGCTCTCCCATCTCCATGGTTTTCTCTTCATATGTTGAAAATGTCATTATTGTTATTATCAGTGGTGCAGTCACGGTAGGAGGGTCCACAAAGTGAACTGTCCAGACCGTGCAGCAAGAGTAAACACAATGGAAACAACTTAAAGATATAAAACAAATGTAGATTTAGTCATTCAGTATATCATAGAATTCAAACTCAGATTGGCTAGCAACATGCAGGCTTACAATTCGGCTCACAGGCTTGATTACAAAATGTGCTCAAGATATGGCTTTGAAGCACCTTCGCACAAAATCAAATTCTAATTATGAGATCTTTCTAATCATCTGAAATACTTTCATATGGATCTATTACATCCTTATATATCATATCCAGATCATAAGATTCCTCTGCGTCAGCCAAGGAAGATCACGATCTCCAATGAAGGCTATAATGTGTGAACACGGATAGGTCAGACCCAAAGGAATGGAATCCCTCAACAAATGAATGCAATGGTGTGCGGATCTCAAGGAAGGTAAGACATGAACCAAAAAATATGGAATGATGTGTCATTAAGCTCCACAGTCAAAGAAATGCTCCACAAGTCTTCTCCTTTAGCTGGTTACTTGAGACTGCCAGGGTGCTCTACTCTGAGAAAATAGATGATCTTCTGATGACGATATCTTTCCGGTACTTAATCCAAATGCTCTGAATTCTAAATATGATGTAGATGAATGAATCTAGATGCTAAGTCCAACTCCGCAAAGTTTGAAATGAAACTATGACAGAATGCGGACCAAACCACAAAAACTGCTTCTGACTGAACTGCCTGAACTAAACTAGAAAAAGAAAAGGAACAAACTAAATTGCAAACAAACTGAAATGCAAATGTTTTTGGTTGATGTAAGATTGCTCTTGAACTAGGGATGCTCCTGCATCAGACATCCAGGGTTATTGAAAAAGTGAGCCCCTCACTTTATTGGGGCTAGAGGAAAACCAAGACGGTCCACCTTAGCCTGAGAAATCCAAGATGAATCTTCTTTTAATCTGCCTTTCCACTTCACAAGATATTCTTTGTATTATCTCCCTCTATTGCTACGTCCAACTCTGATGTCCAAAATGTCTACAATCTTGATGCAATAGGGGATGTCCAATCCTTCCTACTACCTCAGTCAAACACTCACCTTTCACCAAAACCAAAGATTTCTACTACTTTCTTCACAACTAGGCCTCAAGCCTTGTAGCCCTACAAAAAATGATTTTTGGGCATAACTTCTCGTGAACTCCACAAACCCACAAATGGTTTACCATTTCAAATACCCTTTGGGGCCTTCTTCAACATATCTGATTTCCAACTAGGGTTGTTTCAGACCAAACCCCTCTAAAATTGATTGTCTTGTTTTCCTAAAGAGCCCAATTAGCCCTATTTTACAAAGGAACTACTCCTTAAACTTATTTCCAATCCAAAATACCTTCAAATAGTCTTAGAGTATGTCTCCAAACTTCCAAATCACTAGGTTTTAGTTCTCTACACTCATTTCTAAATGCCCAACCATGAAACCCTTGTTCTTAGGCGTTTTCCAAGAGGGTTTATTGAAAAACTAGGTTCCATACTTTGTCATTACCTCAACAACATCTAAATACACCTGCACATGCTTTACATTTCATCAAAAACCCTTTTCCAATACTATTTCATCAAACCCTAGTCTTAAACCACCATTTTCATGCAAATTTCACTCCAAATCCATTGGGACAGCCCTCCAATCTTCATCAAACCTTAGTCCCTCCTCATACAAACAACTATAACATATATTCCTACTTTATTTGACCCATTCCACCTAGTCACAGAGATCACAGTTGGTGGAATGGGGTTTTGGTCAATTTTCCAACTTCAAAACCCTTAAAAATTAGTTATAAAAGTAGTTACAACAAAAACGCTATAAAATCCTCAAACTCAATGAAATTCCTCCAAAACTATTGCAAAACAAAGTTAATTCATCCCTCTAACAGACTCAATAAGGTTCAGCAAAAGAATATACCATACAGGCTGATAGTACAACCTAGAACAATGAGTTTGCAGAACAAATTGGGAAAAACATATTTTTATTGTATTTTTTTCTTCAAAAGTTCTTTGACCAAACTCTACAAACATTTTTCATGGCTTAAAAGCATTCTCAAACTCCCCCAAACCATACATAACCAACTTTTCAACTTCCCATACAAAATAACTCTTAAACCTTTACAAATTTGTATTTGTCTCATATGACAACCTTTGACAATTTGACACCTTTAACAAAATGGACCTACTAAGACTTCCAGTTACATGTTGAATGGTTTATATGACCTTATTTAGGACAAAATGACTCAAAACACTATATTAACACACCAAACCTTCAAATGTTCACATTTGTAAATAATTACCTTGGTGCCCCTGCACCATACACCTAACCTTGAAATTTTTCCAAGTCTCTTGGAAATGTTGTTCCAACATGCTCACCACTGATCATCCCATGCCTCTGACCTACTTGAACTCCTTCATCAAGTACACCTTTCCTCTGGTTCACTTTGTGTATGGCATGCTTACCCTTATCACCACTTGAATCATGCTCCATCTTTGCACACTGACCTATGGACTGTCCTCTATCCTGTCCACCATCACATACTAATTGAAAACTTGCCTTTGTTTCTATCACTAACCTTTGTTCAACTTTATCTCTATTTGTCCACTCTTTTACTTCTAATGCACTCACAAACTCACTTATCTACTCTTGTTTGACACCATGTTTTACTCTATCTCTGCCCCTTGTCTCTGTCATCACTTTGACTAGTCTTTCTGCCCTTAAGACCTCTATCTTAGCAACCTTAGGAAATATTGTTTTTAAAGTATAAGACTGCCTATTGAACTATTTTGTCTTCAATGGACATATCACTGTCCCAACTAGGATTACATCATCCTCTTTCCATCCAACATGTGGCTGCATACACACTTGATCTTTGATTTGCTCTTGGATTGTTCTTGGCATCAACACATTACCTTTGTCCTTCAATTGTGAAACACTTCTTACATGCTCTGTTTTGAGGGAAGTGGTTGCATATTCCTTAGGCTCTTCTTCCCTTGTCTTCACAAACTCTTTCTTGCCAAAGATCACCACTCTTGCTATCTTGGATTGATCCTCAACACCTCCTTGCAATGGAGTTAGTGTAAACCTATTCCCTTCATGTTCAATCAAGTAACTATTACTCCTACCATCATACATAACATGTTTGTCATATTGCCATGGTCTCCCAAACAAAATATGAAAACAATCCATTGGCACAACATCACAAACAACTTTATCTTTATAACCACCACTATAGAATTCAACCAAAGCTTGTTCACTAACCAAGATAGATTGGCTATCGTTCAACCATGAAATCTAATATGGATTTTTGTGAGGAAAATTTTGCAATTTCAGCTTATCTATCAATTCAATAGACAGCATATTTTCAGTACTACCTGAGTCTATAACTACCTTGCATACCTTTCCCTTGCATTTGCATGTGGTTTTGAATAGAGCTCTCTTTTGCAATGGTTCCTTCTGCTTGGCTGCCTTGAATATGGTCCTTATCACCATGAGTGCATCACCAACTTTAGGAGTAACAACATAACTAGAAGGATTAGCAATGTCACACTCATCTTCTTGCACTATTTGAACCCTCTTGTCACCTATTCTTTCACCAATATTTGATGTGGATCCCTACTTCTTAGGACACTTGAATGCTAGATGTCCAAACTCATTGCAATTGTAGCACCTTCCTGCAAAAGTGTTTGAATTTCTTCCACTTCCAACTCTGCCTCTTGTGCCTCTAAAGCCACCTCTAGAATTAGATTGTTGTTAACCTTTGTTCACCTCTTCTTGACTCTCATTGACTTGTTTTGAATTAGGAAAGGATCCTTTGCCCCTAGATGTATTACCTTTGCCTCTAACTACTTTGTCTTGCCTTCTTTTCATTTCCTTCTCAACTCTAACTGTCATTTGATAACATTCCTCTACACTTCTAGGGTTAGCCAAAACTAATTCATCTTGTATGTTCAATCTTAAACCACCAAGGTACCTAGCAACTTTTTCAACCTCATTCTCATGATGACCAGACCTCATGCTTAAAATTTATATAATTCCTCAGTATATGATTTCACATCCATTTCTTTTTGTCTTAAACTTTGAAGCTTTTTAAACATTTGAACTTCATAGTCTTTGGGTAAGAACTTACCTTTGATTTTTGCCACCATCCTGTCCCATGACACAACCTTGGATTTACCTTGTTTTCTCCTTTCTGCTTGTAGATAATCCCCCCATAACAAAGCATGACCTGTCAGGTTGGTCTTTGCAATCTTCACTCTCTATTCCTCAGGAACATCATCACACTCAAAGTGGTTATCCATAGCTGCAATCCAATCAAGCAACTCTTCACCATTGAGACTTTCTCCATACTTTCGCACATCTATTTTCACCTTGTGTTTGTCCTCTTTTACTGCCTTCAACAATTTGTCCATTCTTTGATCCTCAGGGTCTAACTCTTCTTCTACATCCCCATATCCTTCATCTTCTTCCTCTGACTCACTCTCTTCCACGTCTCTTCTTTTGTTTGTCTCCAAGGCTGCAATTCTTTCCTCCAACTCTCTCATCTATCTAGCATGTCTATATGTCAACTCCTTCATTTCTTTAGCCATATCTTTCCCTTTTGGAGGCATTTTGATAGTTTGTCTTATTAACTTCTCACTTGTCCTTATTCAAATCTACAATTTCTCACCTTCAAGAGATCTAATCCATGTTCTCTAATACCACTTTGATGCAATAGGAGATTTCCAATCCTTCCTACTACCTCAGTCAAACACTCACCTTTCACCAAAACTAAAGATTTCTAGTACTTTTTTCACAACTAGGCCTCTAGCCTTATAGCCCTACAAACAATGATTTTTGGGCATAACTTCTCGTAAACTCATCAAACCCACAAATGGTTTACCATTTCAAATACCCTTTTGGGCCTTCTTCAACATATCACATTTCAAGCTAGGGTTGTTTCAGACCAAACCCCTCTAAAATTGACTGTCACATTTTACTAAAGAGTCCAATTAGCCCTATTTTACAAAGGACCTACTCTTTAAACTTACTTCCAACCCAAAACACCTTCAAAAAGTCTTAGAGTATGTCTCCAATCTTCCAAATCACTAGGTTTTAGTTCTCTACACTTGTTTCTAAATGCCCAACCATGAAACCCTTGTTTTTAGGCCTTTTTTAAGAGGGTTTATTGAAAAACTAGGTTCTAGATGTTTCCAGACTTTTCCATTGCCTCAAACACATCTAAATGCACTTTTACATGCTTCACATTTCATCAAAAACCCTTTTCCAATACTATTTCATCAAACCCTAGTCTTAAACCACCATTTTCATGCAAATTTCACTCCAAATCCATTGGGACAACACTCCAATCTTCATCAAACCTGAACCCCTACTTATACAAACAACTATAACATCAATTCCTACTTTATTTGACCCATTCCACCTAGTCACAGAGATCACAGTTGGTGGAATGGGGTTTTGGTCATTTTTCCAACTTCAAAACCCTTGAAAATCAGTTATAAAAGTAGTTACAACAAAAATGCTATAAAATCCGCAAAACTCAATGAAATTACTTCAAACCTATTTTAAAACAAATTTAATTCATCCCTCTAATAGATTCAATAAGTTTCAGCACAAGACTATACCGTACAAGCTGACAGTACGGCCTAGAACAACAAGTTTGCAGAAAAGACTGGGAAAAACAAATTTTTATTGTATTTTTGTCTTCAAAAGTTCTTCGACCAACCTCTACAAACATTTTTCATGGCTTAAAAACCTTATCCAACTCCCCCAAACTGTACATAACCAACTTTTCAACTTCCCATACAAAGTAACTCTTAAACCTTTACAAATTTGTATTTGTATCATATGACCTTTGACAATTTGACACCTTTAACAAAATGGACCTACTAAGACTTCCAATTACATGTTGAATGGTCTATATGATCTTATTTAGGACAAAATGACTCAAAACGCTAGATTAACACACCAAACTTTCAAATGTTCACATTTGTAAATAATTACCTTGGTGCCCCTGCACCATACACCCAACCTTGAAATTTTTCCAAGTCTCTTAGAAATGCTGTCCCAACATGCTCACCACTGATCATCCCATGCCTCTGACCTACATGAACTCCTTCATCAAGTACACCTTTCCTCTGGTTCACTTTGTGTATGGCATGCTTACCCTTATCACCACTTGAATCATGCTCCATCTTTGCACACCGACCTATGGACTGTCCTCTATCGTGTCCACCATCACATACTAACTGAAAACTTGCCTTTGCTGCTGTCACTAACCTTTGTTCATCTTTATCTCTGTCTGTCCACTCTTTTCCTTCTAATGCACTCTTAAACTCACTTATCTACTCTTGTTTAACACCATGTTTTACTCTATCTCTACCCCTTGTCTTTGTCATCACTTTGACTAGTCTTTCTACCCTTAAGATCTCTATCTTAGCAACCTTAGGAAACATTGTTTTTATAGTATAAGACTGCCTACTAAACTATTTTGTCTTCAAGGGATAGGTCACTGTCCCAACTAGGATTACATCATCCTCTTTCCATCCAACTTGTGGCTACATACACACTTGATCTTTGATCTACTCTTGGACTGTTCTTGGCATCAACAGATTACCTTTGTCCTTCAACTATGAAACACTTCTTACACGCTCTGTTTTGAGGGAAGTGGTTGTACATTCCTTAGGCTCTTCTTCCCTTCTCTTCACAAACTCTTTCTTGCCATAGATCACCACTCTTGCTATCTTGGATTGATCCTCAACACCTCCTTGCAATGGAGTTAGTGTAAACCTATTCCCTTCATGTTCAATCAAGTAACTATTACTCCTACCATCGTACATAACATGCTTGTCATATTGCCATGGTCTCCCAAACAAAATATGACAACAATCCATTGGCACAACATCACAAACAAATTTATATCTATAACCACCAATATGGAGTTTAACCAAAGCTTGTTCACTAACCAAGATAGATTGGCTATTGTTTAGCCATGAAATCTGATATGGATTTTTACAAGGAAACTTTTGCAATTTCAGCTTATCTATCAATTCATTAGACACCATATTTTCAGTACTACTTGAGTCTATAACTACCTTGCATACCTTTCCTTTGCATTTGCATGTGGTTCTGAATAGAGCTCTCTTTTGCAATGGTTCCTTCTCATTGGCTTCCTTGAATATGGTCCTTCTCACCATGAGTGCATTACCAACTTCAAGAGTAACAACATAACTAGAAGGATTAACATTGTCCCACTCATCTTCTTGCACTATTTGAACCCTCTTGTCACCTATTCTTTCACCAACACTTGATGTGGATCCCTGCTTCTTAGGACACTTGAATGTTGGATGTCCAAGCTCATTGCAATTGTAGTACCTTCCTGCAAAAGTGTTTGAATTTCTTCCACCACCAAATCTGCCTCTTGTGCCTCTAAAGCCGCCTCTAGAATCAGATTGCTCTTGACCTTTGTTCACCTCTTCTTGACTCTCATTGACTTGTTTTGAATTAGGAAAGGATCCTCTGCCCCTATATGTATTACCTCTGCCTCTAATTACTTTGTCTTGCCTTCTTTTCATTTTCTCCTCAACTCTAACTGCCATTTGATAACATTCCTCTACACTTCTAGGGTTAGGCAGAACCAATTCATCTTGTATGTTCAATATTAAACCACCAAGGTACCTAGCAACTTTCTCAACCTCATTCTCATGATGACCAGACCTCATGCTTAAAATTTATAAAATTCCTCAATATATGATTTTACATCCATTTATTTTTGTCTTAACCTTTGAAGCTTTTTAAACATTTGAACTTCATAGTCTTTGGGTAAGAACTTACCTTTGATTTTTGCCACCATCTTTTCCCATGACACAATCTTGGACTTACCTTGTTTTCTCCTTTCTGATTGTAGATAATCCCACCATAACAAAGCATGACCTGTCAGCTTGGTCTTTGCAATCTTCACTCTTTGTTCCTTAGGAACATCATCACACTCAAAGTGGTTATCCATAGCTGCAATCCAATCAAGCAACTCTTCATCATTGAGACTTCCTCCATACTTTTGCACATCTATTTTCACCTTGTGTTCCTCCTCTTTTACTACCTTCAACAATTTGGCCATTCTCTGATCCTTAGGGTCTAACTCTTCTTCTACATCCTCATATCCTTCATCTTCTTCTTCCTCTGACTCACTCTCTTCCACATCTCTTCTTTTGTTTGTCTCCAAGGCTGCAAGTCTTTCCTCCAACTCTCTCATTTCTCTAGCATGTCTATCCTTCAACTCCTTCATTTCTTTAGCCATATCTTTCCCTTTTGGAGGCATCTTGATAGTTTGTCTTTTCAACTTCTCACTTGTCCTTCTTCAAATCTACAACTTCTCACCTTCAAGAGATCTAATCCATGTTCTCTGATACCACTTTGATGTAATAGGGGATGTCTAATACTTCCTACTACCTCAGTCAAACACTCACCTTTCACCAAAACCAAAGATTTCTAGTACTTTTTTCACAACTAGGCCTCTAGCCTTGTAGCCCTGCAAACAATGATTTTTGGGCATAACTTCTCGTAAACTGATCAAACCCAAAAATGGTTTACCATTTCAAATACCATTTTGGGCCTTCTTCAACATATCTAATTTCCAACTAGGGTTGTTTCATAGCAAACCCCTCTAAAATTGACTGTCTCGTTTTACTAAAGAGCCTAATTAGCCCTATTTTACAAAGGAACTACTCCTTAAACTTACTGCCAACCCAAAATACGTTCAAATAGTCCTAAAGTATGTCTCTAAACTTCCAAATCACTAGGTTTTAGTTCTCTACACTCATTTCTAAATGCCCAACCATGAAACCCTTGTTTTTAGGCCTTTTCCAAGAGGGTTTATTGAAAAACTAGGTTCCAAACCTTTCCAGATATTGCCATTGCCTCAAACACATCTAAATGCACCTACACATGCTTCAAATTTCATCAAAAAGCCTTTTCTAATACTATTTCATCAAACGCTACTCTTAAACCACCATTTTCATGCAAATTTCACTCCAAATCCATTGGGACAGCCCTCCAATCTTCATCAAACCTTAACCCCTACTCATACAAACAACTATAACATCTATTCCTACTTTATTTGACCCATTCCACCCAGTCACAGAGATCACAGTTGGTGGAAAGGGTTTTGGTCATTTTTCCAACTTCAAAACCCTTGAAAATCAGTTATAAAAGTAGTTACAACAAAAATGCTATAAAATCCTCAAAACTCAATGAAATTGCTTCAAACCTATTGCAAAACAAAGTTAATTCATCCCTTAGTAGATTCAATAAGTTTCAGCACAAGACTATATCGTACAGGCTGACAGTACAGCTTGGAACATCAGGTTTGCAGAAAAAACTGGGAAAAACATATTTTTATCATATTTTTGTCTTCAAAAGTTCTTCGACCAACCTCTACAAAAAAATTTCATGACTTAAAAGCCTTCTCAAACTCCCCCAAACCGTACATAACCAACTTTTCAACTTCCCATACAAAATAACTCTTAAACCTTTACAAATTTGTATTTGTCTCATATGACAACCTTTGACAATTTGACACCTTTAACAAAATGGACCTACTAAGACTTCCAATTACATGTTGAATGGTCTATATGACCTTATTTAGGACAAAATGACTCAAAACACTAGATTAACACACCAAACCTTCAAATGTTCACATTTGTAAATAATTACCTTGGTGCCCCTGCACCATACACCCAACCTTGAAATTTTTCCAAGTCTCTTGGAAATGCTATTCCAACATGCTCACCACTAATCATCCCATGCTTCTGTGAAATGTCCCCAATCTAATTTTTATTAAAAGCCCACAAAATCTGAAAGTGACTTTGCATTAACAACACAACTATGCATCACAATTTCTAGAAACTAGTGACTAGTTTGCACAATAAACCATCCAAAATATTGCAACACAACTCCAAACCAATTTTATTATTATTTTATGATGGAAACACATATGTGCAGGTCTGATACATAATATTTACCCAGCAGCAAACTATCACAACAAATCCGTAATTTCAGCCACAACCCATTAAGCAAAATGATTAAATATACATAAAATAACTCACTACAAAGCCTCCAAACTCTTAGATTCACACCCAGAGCTGATATGGCTATAGAATGATGTTGTAGATAATGTATTACATCAGTACACACAGCAAACCAAACCCCATACAATAGAAAATGCAAACAACAACACAAACAACTCCTAAACACACTACGAAATCACTACGAAATCCTACAACACAAGAACATTGTTCTACTGAATCTTGTCTGCACAAATGCAATCTTTGAGATAAGATTTCTGTATCAACCCAAGAACACCACCCTCAGGTTGCTAGAAACTCATGTCCACTGGCCACAAGCTTCATCTTCAATGGTTTCCCTGTCCACTAAAGTTGCACAAGCATCTGCTCTGCAAGAAAGAGTGAGAAAATGTCGTTAGCCTCACAAAATGAAATGTTACATTATTTTATGATGTGAGAGGCCATCTTGGGCATCCAAGATCTCCCATGCCTGAATCTTGGGAGTTACAACTCCTATATGCCAATGGATGCTTCAAACAATGCCCACCGTCCACTTGTCAAAGGTGCAATCCCTATTTTTAACAAATCTCTTCACAAATCTGCCCCAAATCTCCATAAAATATTCCCTCTCAAATCCAAATACCCAAAGGGAATATTTGAGCTCTAAATACATTTTATTTAATATTTATTTGTCCTTTAATATTTGAAAATGCATTGGAACAAACATAATATTAAATAATTAATTTCCCTCCAAGCTGCCATGTAAAGTCACTTACAAATTTTGGACAGGAGGGACTTACTAAAAATAGAAAATGTTATTTTTGGAAAGGGGACATGACATTCTGACCTACTTGAACTCCTTCATCAAGTACACCTTTCCTCTGGTTCACTTTGTGTATGGCATGCTTACCTTTATCACCACTTGAATCATGCTCCATCTTTGCACACTGACCTATGGACTGTCCTCTATCCTATCCACCATCACATACTAACTGAAAACTTCTCTTTGTTGTTGTCACTAACCTTTGTTCAACTTTATCTATGTCTGTCCACTCTTTTCCTTCTAATGCACTCACAAACTCACTTATCTACTCTTGTTTGACACCATGTTTTACTCTATCTCTGCCCCTTGTCTCTGTCATCACTTTGACTAGTCTTTCTGCCCTTAAGACCTCTATCTTAGCAACCTTAGGAAACACTATTTTTATAGTATAAGACTGCCTACTGAACTATTTTGTCTTCAATGGACATATCACTATCCCAACTAGGATTACATCATCCTCTTTCCATCCAACTTGTGGCTACATACACACTTGATCTTTGATCTGCTCTTGGACTGTTCTTAGCATCAACACATTACCTTTGTCCTTCAACTATGAAACACTTCTTACATGCTCTATTTTGAGGGAAGTGGTTGCACATTCTTTAGGCTCTTCTTCCCTTGTCTTCACAAACTCTTTCTTTCCAAAGATCACCACTCTTGCTATCTTGGATTGATCCTCAACACCTCCTTGCAATGGAGTTAGTGTAAACCTATTCCCTTCATGTTCAATCAAGTAACTATTACTCCTACAATCATACATAACATGCTTGTCATATTGCCATGGTCTCCCAAACAAAATATGACAACAATCCATTGGCACAACATCACAAACAACTTTATCTCTATAACCACCAATATGGAATTCAACTAAAGCTTGTTCACTAACCAAGATAGATTGGCTATCATTCAACCATGAAATCTAATATGGATTTTTATGACGAAAATTTTGCAATTTCAGCTTATCTATCAATTCATTAGACACCATATTTTCAATACTACCTGAGTCTATAACTACCTTGCATACCTTTCCCTTGCAATTGCATGTCATTCTGAATAGAGCTCTCTTTTGCAATGGTTCCTTCTCCTTGGCTACCTTGAATATGGTCCTTCTCACCATGAGTGCATCACTAACTTTAGGAGTAACAACATAACTAGAAGGATTAGCATTGTCACACTCATCTTCTTGCGCTATTTGAACCCTCTTGTCACCTATTCTTTCACCAACACTTGATGTGGATCCTTGCTTCTCAGGACACTTGAATGCTGGATGTCCAAACTCATTGCAATTGTAACACCTTCCTGCAAAAGTGTTTGAATTTCTTCCACCACCAAATCTGCCTCTTGCGCCTCTCAAGCCACCTCTAGAATCAGATTGCTCTTGACCTTTATTAATCTCTTCTTGACTCTCATTGACTTATTTTGAATTAGGAAAGGATCCTCTGCCCCTAGATGTATTACCTCTACCTCTAACTACTTTGTCTTGCCTTCTTTTCATTTTCTCCTCAACTCTAACTGCCATTTGATAACATTCCTCTACACTTCTAGGGTTAGCCAAAACCAATTCATCTTGTATGTTCAATCTTAAACCACCAAGGTACCTATGTATGAGGAAAATTGATAGGTTGAATGATAAAATCAAAACTATGATAATAACCAAATCAATAACCCATAACATAAATAGATCTATTTAAATAAAAAGCCATGATCAATGAATAAATCAAATAAAACAAGAAAGCTTTTACCAGATTGTATTGTTCTCTTTTGTCGAATGTGGATTGCTCAATAACGCTATGAAACCATGTTTGCAACAAGCAATTGTAGGTGCTCAAAGTGCTCAAAAGATCGATGTCAAAAGGTCGTAAGGTGCTCAACGATGTGATGTATGATCAAAGTGCTTTAAATGATGCCTTAGAATAAGTAATTGAAGAGGATTTGTGAAGGAGATGAGGGGGGTTTATATATGTTTCGAACATGATCGATCAACGGATGAAATAAATCCATAGAATGAATGGTTGAGATAAATCAAATAACTCATGTTGAATGTGCACATGACATGTGTCACTCCAAAAAGGTATTTTTATTAAGATAATTACTTTTTTGATAGAGATAGGATTTAATTTCATAAATTAGAATGCTTTTTTTTTCTAATTCATGAGTTGATGAAAACAAGATAAATTAAAGCCAATTAACTCAACTTGTAATTTTCTTTTTGTGGAGTTTTAAAAAATAAGACTGATTGTGCACATGAGTTAACATGATATTTTTAGCTCAAAATTGGAAGATATTTGAATTTAAATAAATAAATTTATTTAATTGTTTGTGCATGATTTTGAAGAATAGATAAGATATGAAGATTTAGATAAATTAAACAAATAAATTGATTTAATTTATTTTGCATGATGAAGGATAAATAAAATATGTGATTATATTTTATTTTTAGAAGATTTATTTTTAGAGGAAAAAGCAAATTAAATAAATAAATTTATTTAATTGTTTGTGCAAGATTAGAGGACATAGAGTAGATTTGAATATTTAAATAAATTACACCAATAAATTGATTTAATTTATTTTGCATGATGAATGATAAATAAAATATTTGATTACATTTTATTTTTAGAAGATTTATTTTTAAAGGAAAAAGAAAAATAAATAAATAATTTTATTTAATTGTTTGTGCGAGATTAGAGGAACATGAAGATTATAAATAAAATACTTGATTTTATTTATTTTTAGAGGATTGAGAAAATTTAAATAAATTTGCATGATTTATTTAAATTTAGAAGAAGAACTGATTTAATTAAATAATGAAATTATTTAATTGTAGATAAGAGAGGATTTGTGATGAATTAATTAAATAATTGGATTTATTTAATTAATGTGGATTTGAAATTTGAAAGAGGATAATGATTTAATTAAATAATAAAAAATATTTAATTTTGGAAGAATATAGAGGAATTTATTGAAATTAATTAAATAAAGTGGATTTATTTAATTAATATTAATTTTTGGAGTTTTGGAAGAATTTGATGGTTTTGATGAAATTAATTAAATAATTAGATTATTTAATTAACGTTTGAAATGCAGGTAATTAGACAAAAATGCAAGTGATTCGAAGACATGGTCATTTTAGGGTGTCTACATTTTGCCCCTCTTTGATGCAATGCAGTTTATAGCGTTGTTTCAAAGAAAACAATTTTTGAAGACATGATACAATTTTGATGCCCCAGTGTAGCTAGCTGCTCTTGTGTAGCTGGCGTAGGATGCCCCCTCGAGAGGGAAGACAGGGAAATGATAGAAGAACTGGGTTGAAGCTCAACTAGAAGATTGTGTTGGAGATAGAAGAAAGGAGATAGAAGAGAACATGAGAGAAAGACTATTGATCGGTCCTATCTTGAAAGTCTATATGATGATTTGGATAAATGGATGGTTAAATGGATGAGCTTGTTGCAATGATTTTACCATTGTTTATAAAGAGCAATCCTTATTTTTGATATAGCACGTGGATATTTTGCCACCAAGGTATAAATGATCAAGGTGCTAAGATATCCGAGTGCATGGATGTTGATTCTGCAAGCAAGCGGTTTGAACTTAGATCCCTTAGACATAATATGACCTTGTTTGGACATGTGAATGAACCATAGTCTTGAACATAAAATAAAATTCAATGCATGTAAATGCAAGAAGAATATTAATATGTAAGATGCTAGGTAGTAACACACACAAGATAAATATGATGCTAAGAAATATACTAAAGATCATTCCTCAAACACGGCACACAAAAGCAATGACTATGTCCCCATTCCAAATTGCATCACAACATACCAAGATTATAGATAAATCAGGGTAATCTTGAATATGTATTGGAAAAAGGAACAAGAGATAAACCAAAAAGCAAATTGATTGACTTACAAAGTAAACATACAGTCGACATATTCTCTTGCCAAAGAGGTTGCTTAGGATAGCTTGGATAGGATAGATAACAGCATTATCATAGGAGCGATGTGTCCATTAAAGGGTGTTATTTGTTGAAAAGATAATGCCTGGTTTTAGGAAATGCCACATGTTGTATAAGACGTGTGTGTTGGTCTCGATCATGGAACACTCTATATAAGACAAATTTGTTGATCTGTTGCTTGGTTGAAACTGATTTAGTTGATGTTGGAAATCGATACGTAGGACAGTATATGACTCTATAAGTAAGCTGCTTTGCTTCAGGTTTGTTAAGAACTTTTGCTTTGAAAGGATGCGTTTGTTTGTTGTTTTGTTGTTTGAGTTAGTCAAGTCAAGGTGAACGGATTTTGATAAACGAAAGACTAGAAAGATGGAGTGTTAATGGATTGAGATGGGTGAAGAATGATGAATCGCATGTGCCTGAGTACTAGATACATCCTTCGTATTCTAGACTGCCTACATACCTTGTGTCCACAGGATCAAGGCACATTATGATGAAAGAGGAAAGTGATAATATGTAGTTCTAGACAGAATGATGAGTGCGTCAAGGTGTTTGAGCTTGGGAAGGTGAAATGATGACATCTTATGTACCTGAGTACTTGATACTTCCTTCGTATGCCAGACTGCCTACATACCATATCCATGGGATCGAGGTACCTTAAGATTTGAAATGAGATGATATGTAGTTCTGGTTGGTGTGATGATGTAGGAAAAGTGTTGGGAAGATAACAGGCTTATTGTAGGAACGACATGTCCGTTAAAGGGTGTTATCTGTTGAAAGGGGAATGATTGAAGTGTTTGTGTTTGGTGGATTGTTGAGGTGAACCACGAACAAGGATCTATTCCTAGACCTAGGTTAAGGAAAGAGCTGCCCCCATTCTGGTAGAGGTACTTGCATGGGTGACCGATGGAGAAGACATAGAAAGTTTGACCTAGGACAAGACAGTGATAACTGTTGACATAGATCAAGATGTGGGATGACGACAATGGACATTAACAAATTTCCAAGCTATTCTAGATAGGGAGATGGAAATGCAAACAAGTTCAATGGTTTTATTATGGATGGATGGATGAAGTTTGTTGTGAAATGGACATGGAGTGAACAATACTTGATAGATGATGGATGTTGACTCTACACATAGCACCTGTTTTCTAGGTTTTCACTATGGTACTTGTCCAAGGTGCCTGTTTGCTAGGTTTTCACCAGAGGATGGATTTTTTTTGGATACTTTGAGGATCAGGCATAGAACATCTTGAGATGAACACTATTAAGTGGCTCATCTAGAGGAATTCCGTTAGGCGTAGATAAAGTATAAGCCCCTGATCCATATGTTGCTATGACAATAAAGGGTCCTAACCAATTAGGCTCAAACTTGCCCTTCTTTTCTCGATCTGCTTGATTTCTCTAATTTTCTTTTAAGACAAGATCACCAACTTGAAACTGTATTTCTTTGATCTTTTTGTTGTAATTATGCTAGAGGTGGTTTTGATAGACATGGAGATGATTAAGCACGACAAGGCACCTCTCATCTAGTAATTCAAGCTTAGCTAATCTGGAAGTGCGATACTCCTCTCCATCAATCAGGTTCTGCATGGATACTCTGAGGGATGGGATCTCAACCTCTATAGGTAGGATGGCTTTAGAGGCATAGACCAAGGCATAGGGTGTGGCACTAGTTGGTGTTCTGATACTAGTGCGGTAGGCCCATAGGGCGGGATTGAGTTGTAAATACCAATCACGACCAGCTTCATTGAGTGTTTTCTTGAGGATTTTGAGAATGGTTTTGTTGGAAGCCTCGGCTTGGCCGTTACTCTGTGGATAGTAGGTAGTGGAAAAGTGATGTTAGAATTTTATATCGTGTGCATAAGGCACGAACATCTTGGTTCTTGAATGGTCTCCCATTATCAGTGACAATGGCCTGGGGAATACCATACTGGCAAATGAGGTAGTTAAGGATAAACTTGGCTATTTGCTTACCGGTGATATAGGTCATGGGAATAGCTTCAACCCACTTCATGAAATACTCAGTGGTGGTAATGATAAATTTGTGGCCATTAGATGAGGATGGGTGGATTTGTCCTATGAGGTCAAGACCCCATTGTGAAAATGGCCATGGAGTAGTCACATGTTGTAGTTCATGAGTTGGTGCGTGAATCAAATCTCCATGTTGCTGGCATTGTAGACACTTCTTAGCAAACTGCAAAGAATCTTGTTCTATTATAGGCCAGTAGTAACTTGTTCTGAGCATCTTCTTAGCGAGATTAGTACCTTCGTGTATGTCTCGTAAGGTAGCTTTGACTTCTTTCGCGTTAAGATATCGTAAGAGGATACCATCGAGACTTCGGCGATAAAGTGTATCACCCAAAATAGTGTAACAGGAGGATCGATGGATAAAGGTTTTGTGTTGGATAGTGGATATGTCAATGGGAAAGGTACCATTTTTAAGGTATTCATAGATATTCTTGTACCGTGGGGAATTGGGACCAACAAGTTTGCAGATGATTTTAGTAGTTGGAACATCGACGACAGGTATCAACAATTGCTTGATCAAGAACTCACATTTCTGTGTGTTTGTAGGCATGTCTATAAGTGACCCCACAGAAGCCATAGAATCTACATCTTTGTTATGCTCTCTTGGAATTTGCTCAAAAGTAATGCTAGAAAAGTGTAGTTTGTAGGCATGCACTAGTTGCTTGTAAGGGACCAACTTTTCATCTTTTGTTTGGTACTCATCTGTGATCTATCGAATGACTAGTTGTGAGTCTCCATATACCTGGAATTCTGTGATGTCCCATTGAATTGCTGTATTGAGACCTATGAGGAGTGCTTCATACTCAGCTATATTGTTGATGCAAGGAAATGCAAGCCGATATGACTTTGGTATATAGTCATTTTGAGGTGTGATGAATAAGATGTTGGCCCCTGATCCATGCTGTGTGTAGGAACCATCAAAGTACAACCTCCAAATTACTAAGGTATAAAGAGTGAAGAGATTCTCATCTAGAAAGTCAAATACCATAGGATGTACATCTGTCATAGGTGTTGCTGCTAGTTGATCCACTAGGGCTTGTCCCTTGATTGCCTTATGATCCACATACTCAATGTCAAGCTCACTAAGGATCATGACCCATTTAGCTAGTCTACCTGTAAGAGCTGCTTTTGCTAGTAGGTACTTCAATGGATTAATTTTGGCTATTAGATTTGTGTGTTGGTTTAGCATGTAATGCTGTAACTTTTGGGAAGTGAACACTACTGCTAAACAAGCTCTTTCCATAGGAGAGTAATTGAGTTCATAACCCACCAAGGTTTGACTGATGTAATAGATTGCATGCTCTTTTCCTGACTCATCATGCTAGGCTAGAAGAGCCCCTAGGGCTACAGTTGTAGTTGAGATGTACAAGATCAAAGGCCTATCGACGACTGGTGGTACCAAGACAAGAGGTGTAGCTAGATACTCTTTGAGTTGATCAAATGCTGCTTGACACTTATCATCCCATTGAAATAAGACATCCTTTTGGAGCAAGTGTTGAAATGGTTGACATTTATCCACTAGCTGTGAGATAAACCGCCTAATGGATTGTAACCTTCCTTGAAGGCTTCTTAATGCTTTTAGATTCTTTGGTGGAGGCATCTCCACTATAGCTTTGACTTTTGCTGGATCTACTTCAATGCCTTTGCTAGATACAATGTATCCCAATAGTTTTCCTGATGTTACCCCAAATACACACTTCTTTGGATTGAGTCTCACTTGGTATTTTTCAAGCCTATCAAAGATTTGCCCTAGAACCTGTATGTGATCTGCCCTAGAAGATTTTGCTAGTATGTCATCCACATAGTCCTCCATGATGTGATGAAATAGATCATGGAATATCACTGTCATTGCTCTTTAATAGGTTGCCCCTGTATTCTTTAGACCAAATGGCATGACACACCAATAATAGTTACTCCAAGGACAAGTGAAAGTTTTTTATGCTGATCTTCTTCCGCTATCATTATCTGATTGTAGCTAGAGAATCCATCCATGAGAGAAAGCATTTCATGACCAGCAGTCAAGTCTACTATGAGATCAATGTTCAGCAATGGGAAGTCATCTTTGGGGCACGCCCTGTTAAGATCTCTGAAATCATTACACATGCAGATGCCCCATTGGGTTTAGCCACAGGTACTATGTTTGAGACCCATTCTGGATAATCAATAGGCTTGATGAATTTGGCATCTATCAACTTCTGTATTTCCACATTCACCAAAAGAGCTATCTATGGATGCATCTTCCTTAGCTTTTCTTGACTGGTTTAACTGTTGGATCAACTGTGAGATAGTGAACTACTAGCTTAGGGTCTAACCCTGGCATATCAACATAGGTCCATGCAAAGTTGATGGTTCTTTGCAAGAAGAAGTTGTTAAGATTCTTGTGCTCTATTTCTGATAATGATGCTACAAGGAATGTGGTCCTAGGATTTTGCTCTATGCCAAGGTTTATCTCTGTAGAATCTTCCACTAGGAGAGCTAATTTTTCTTGATACTTAGATGGTAGGGGAAGGTCAAATCCTCCATCCTCAGGTGCCACAGTTGGGTTTTCACCTTTAGATACGTCCTTTTGTTTTTTACTATTTTGTGATCAGGAGGTGCCACAGTGTGGTTTTCACCTAGAGATCTTTCCTTATTTTTTCTTTCGCGACTGGAGGATTTGGCATTCTCACCAAAATAAGCAGTTGGTTCTAATTCCATTACAAAAATAGATTTGTGATTGCCAAGAGGGATACCATCCCAGAGTCCCATGAACTCAACTATAGCTTCGTCTTTCTGAAATACATCTAGAACGGAGGACCCTTGTTGATCCCAATCGATAAGTTCAGGGTAGACAAGTGTTACTTTCTGGGTGTTTGTGGTGGATGTTAAGGATATGAATGATAGCATGACTACAGAGGATTTAGTGAATAGTTCAGTCATATGGAGGGAAGAGTCATCAATGATATCCTCATTAGACATCAAATCGGCAGAAAAAGTTTCTATGACCTTGTTGAGGATACCCTCGATGTCCAAGGTGTGTGGTACCTTTCTACCAAATCCTAACCCCTTTTTGTCTAGTTTCTTTGTCACAATAATGGGTTCCATTGTTCCTTGATTTTGTTTCTCAAGGCCACCTTTACCTTTAAAGTCCATGTTTTTTACCATCCTTAAGCCATTGCCATATTGCTTGACTGGTATTGTGACTGGTTCTTTCTCCTTGTAGAGCCAAGAAGATATGTCTTCAATAGTTTCCTCGGCCAATAATTTTCCCTCTTGGAATTGGGTTAGACATGATGGGGGAGGAATAGCTACGTTTTTAGTTACTTTGGCAATGGGTGGTTGGCCGTAGGATTTAGGGGATAAAGGCATCCGCCCTACACAACAAGATTTTGAGATATCATATTCTCCAAAGCCGATATCATGGATGTGAGCTTTGATTTCAGGAATAGGATGAGGATTAGGTTCACTTGCAGTAGCTTTTGTCAGATTTTTAGGGTTGACATACAGTGGGGATTCAAGGGCTTTGTCATTATTGGGCACTTAGTTGTAATTATTATAACTACCTTGCAAGACACGACAGAATTCAAAAGGATTAGGGTCGCCTGGGATAGTGATCTCTGTACCATTGAATGGGAACTTGAGAGACTGATGGTACATTGAGGGAACAACTTTCATGGCATGGATCCATGGGCATCATAGGATAATGTTGTAAGGTAGCTCAATGTCAAGGACTTGGCACCTGGTTTCAAGCATGACTGGGCCTACTTGTATAGGCAAGTGGATAACACCTTCTGACCAGTGCTCCGCATCATCATACCCTTTGATTGTAATGGATTGATCAATGTTGACTTGATCCTCAGAGTATCCTAATTGTTTAAGTAACTTTAGAGAACAGATATTAAGACCAGCACGACCATCTATAAGTATGCATTTGATCTTGTGTTTATGGATGAGAACCTCAATGTGAAGGGTATCATTGTGACACAGATCATGGGGTGGGAGGTCCTTTTCAGAAAAGACCACATTGTAGGGTGAGGCAATGTTACCTATTATAGCTTGGAAATTCGTGACTGCTATGTCATTAGGAACTGAAGACTCTTGTAGGGATTTTTCTAGCACAACTTTATGTGCAGGTGATGACCGTAGAAGGTCCAAGATAGAGATATGTGTAGGGGTTTTCCCTAGATGTTCGACAAGATTGTAATTAGATGGAGTTGGGAGACTTGGTGTTGGACCACGAATGGTGACACGACCACGACAAGTTGTAACTACACAATCCATAGATTTGCCTTTGATAGTGAGGGTAGATATACTACTCTCTTCAAAATGACCCACAATGGAGTCATAGGAGGTGGAAGCTTTATTAACACCTTTACCTATATCTGGAGGAGGACCTTGACCATGTTTAGGGAATGGTTCCTTGTACATGTTGAGATCCTTGTTGGTGTGTTAGATTGGTTGTTCATCCTCAAAAGTGATTTTGTTTCCGTCGATGAGGTTTTGAATGATGTGCTTGAGTTTCATGCATGATGCGGTTCTGTGTCCTTTGCTCCTATGGAATTCAAAATATTTATTTTCTTTGTATCGTGAGGATTTGTAAATAGGTTCACCATATGGGGGAGCATCCGGTAAGGTGATGAGTTTATTGTGTATAAGTTTCTGTAAAACATTCTCAATAGGCTCTCCCAAGGGAGTGAATTGACACGGCAGAGGGTAATCTTGTTGAGGTCGCTCTTGTTGTTGTTGGTTTTGGTATGGTTGCCTTTGTTGGTTTTGTTGAGGTAGAGTTTGACTCAATTTCAAAAGCTGAAGGGGTTGTTGCAATGTTTGGACATGTTTAGAATCGACCACACCATTATTGACCACGTTTTTATTTTTGTTCCAAAATTTTGGTTTGTTGTTTGTTTGTTGTTGGGGAGCATTGTCTTTGTTATCTTTAAATATTTTGACCACACCCTTTGCAATGAGGGTTTTTTCAATGTTGATTCCCTTGTAGGTAATTTCGTCGAACGTTGTTGCACTAAGAATTTGTAAATGGAAACCTAATTCTTGGTTAAGGTTCTGCACAAATACGCTAACAAGCTACTTTTCAGGTATCTTGAATGGGAATTTACTATCCATTTGTCTCCATCTTTGAAGGAAGGAAATGAAAGTTTCCCCATTTTTCTATTTATTGTTGCATAGGTCAGTCATGGAGATCTCATATTCTGTGTTGTAGGAGAAATGGGTGACGAATTTCTCCGCAAGCTCACTAAAAGATTTGATACCTGTGGGTAGGTGTGAAAACCATTCTATAGCTTGACCTCCAAGACTTCGAGGAAAGAGGCGCATAAGATACGTGTTGTTATGTGAGACCTCGAAGCAAGCAAGATAGAATTCTCTAAGATGGTCTTTAGGGTCTCCTTCTCCTTTGTATTTATCAAATTTGGGAATAGTGAAATTGTGAGGAAAAGGGATCATGGGTAATGACCTATCAAATGGATAAGACAAACTTCTTCCAAAGTGAAGGTTTTCTTGGTGTGGCCAAATGTAAGATCAGATAGTTGTTGTTGAACTTCTGCAAGTTTTAGCTCCATAGTTGTGGGAGGGGTTGGAAACATCTCCTGTTGTCCTAGAAGTGGTTGTTGTTGCCCATATGGAAGATTGTAGTGGAATCCATGGGCATTGGTGCTATAAGGGTTGTATGATTGGTTGGGGTCATATGCGTTGTATGTTGGGTTTAGATTGGGTTGAAATTGGGTGTTTTGATTTTGGGGAGGTGGGGGTGGTGCTAGGTAAGAATGTAGGCTTTGTGATGGTTGTTGATATGAGTTTGGTGGAGGAAAGCTAAAGTTTGTTGGGTTTGGTTGCGGTGGTAGAACATAGCTATGCAAAATTTGGTTTTGGGAATGTTGCAGATTGAGATAGGTGTGGGTTAGGTTGAGAGTGGAAGATTGTTGTGGTGGAGGAACATAGGTAGATGTGTTTTGTGATGGTTGGGGTTGTATGGGAAATGTGTTGAAAAAGGTAAGTGTAGATGATCGTTGTGGTGGAAGGACATAAGTAGATGTGTTTTGTGATGGTTGGGGTTGTATGACATTGTTTTGGTTAATGATATGAAGGGTTGATGATGTTGGTGGTGGTGTTTGTTGAGACCCTTGTTGCATGGCTACTTAAGTGTTTCCTGGGTTGTAATTTGGTGGAAAACCTTCTCATGATGGGGTAGCCAATGTTCTACTTACGATTAGTGTGGGCAATTTAGGAGTGTTTTGTATATTTGATTTTACTAGAGTGGCCTATCTTGCTAGTTCTGCTGGACAATGTAGAGTCTCTTGTTGGTGTTTGTAGATCTCCATAGGAGTCAGAAGTGGTGATATGGGCCTCTCTACCATTGGATTTTGATAAAGAGGATTCTCGTATTGTGCAATTTTTCTCCCTTGTGAGCTTTGTTCAGGTACGAGTGTAGTCATAGTTGACATGGTTTGGACCGCCATTATAGTGTCTTGGGTGTTGTTAGGCTTGCTAAGATTTGATAGATCAAAACCTTTGGGTAATTTGGCTCCTTGCTCTACTAGCAAGTGAAAGAAATGATCTTGGTTCTCGCTAAGGATTTTGTCAAAGGTGGCCATGGCTCTAGGATGTTGTATGATTTCATCAAGGTCTTGTCTATCTTCTTGAGAGGATTGACCTATTTCAAAGTGTCCTTCTTCTTGAGATGGGACTTGACCTATGGTATAACTGGGTGTAGAAAAATCATGAGGCATGCCGATAGTGAATTGAGTTACATCAATCAAAGGGACATTACCTCCTTGAGGATTGTTTGGTTGGTCCTGTTGTGGCATGTTTTGAGAGTTGGTTGATTTTACCACTAGTGTCTTTGGAGTAACCTTGGGAGTCATGTTGGATTAGCTTGGTTGAGACGTACGAGGAGGCGATTTGCGCTTCCTTGGGGTGACTTGCTTAGTCTTCACGGTTTGCTGGAGTCTAGTGGTTACCATGGGAGACACTAGGTCAATATGCTTTGTTTTTCTATGGTTTTGCTTGTGGTTTTGGGAATGACAGTTTTGATGCATAGTTCACTGGACCAAACGCGTTGTATTGTTTGACCAAAGGCGCAGGACTGTGTTATCAAAAGTGAGCTACTGTTAGACCAAAGGTGAGCTTTTGTTATACCAAGGGTGCTAAAGTAGTTTTGCCAAAGGCAAGGTACTGTTATACCAAAGGCGAGCTACTATAATACCAAAGGCGAGTTGTTGTTACACCAAGGGCGCTGAAGTAGTGTCAGTGATGTTTATAAGGAAAATTTTGATAGATTTTAATTTGATTTCAATTGGATTTACTTTGGCAAGAGAAAACACATCAAACAAAGTGGCAAAAAGGACTGACACAACAGATAGTGTATTTTCGAGGTTCACAAAAAGCCCAATGTTTCCACAGGTATTAGACAATTTGCAAACAATATCAAGAACTTTTTATCCCTAGAGACAAGTTTCATTGTAGTAGATCAGCTCACAACTTAATACTCTGTCAACCAAGTGTCATTACATAAAGGTGTCAGACATTTGTATCTTTATGAGAGACGATAGGTAGGGATATCTCACCCTTCCCTTGGGAAGTTCAAGTAGGTCACAAGAGCTTTATGGCCGAGGGAATACTATCTCTTCTCAAGGGAGCCAATGGTGAGTATCTTGAGGGCTTAAATTGATTCCCCTTGCACTGATGATTACCGCAACGTTTGAAGGTGGATCAGGTAGTCACTATCTAGATTGGTTCTTAGTAACTTTGAGGGACCAACGCCTTACAAGCAATGTGACAAGCTACTAAAAGCTTTAACCAATCCTACTAAGAGTATCAAACACTTTGCACAATGTGAAAATCATTTCCACAAAGAGCTAGTACACCTCTTTTCAGTTTGGCACCACAAGGTAAGGTTGATGTCGGTTAGGACTTGGCTTTTGCCTTATCCATCTTATATAGTGGTTCAAAGGAAAACTCTGCTTAGGGTAGTCCCTTTTGGATGAAGCACAATCCAAAAGCAGGCCCTTTCTAAAGGAATAACTGAAATGTAAGAGCAAGCATGTCAAACAAAGGTTTAATTGTCCCGTTATATGAAAAATAAGGTGCAACTAGATTAGGCACACACACGATTGTAGTTGTCAATTGTCCCTTATGAAATTGAAGTTTTTGGCATTCATGTCCATTGTTCCTTAAGAAAGTAATATGTTCCTAAGACTTAGATTGCAAAAAGATTTGTTGAATTGTCCCTTAACAACGCAATATGTTTCTAAGACTTAGTGTGATAGATTGAGATTTCTTCAATGCTCATTCTGCATAAACATGTTAGGAAAACCTATTTGCTCTATTTGAGTGATAAGAAGCTGCAACAAGTCGATTAGTTCCACACAACTCAAAAGTTAGCAAAATAAATCAATCTGAAAAGTGCTTGACTATATTACTAAAGGTGACGTACTATATTACTGAAAGTGTTGTACTATGTTACAAGAGGTGAGTTACTGCAGGACCAAAGGTGATTTATTATTCTATCAGAGGCGTTGTACTGTGCTTTAAAATGCGCAGTACAGTGCTACCAAAAGTGCTTTACTGTCCCAGATCTAAAAAAAGTTATATTATGTCAAAAAACCTAGGTCAAGAGATGATTTCATGTTTGATTTGTAGATTTGGATGTATGGTTGATAGGATCTGTAACTTGCGATCAAGAACAACTCAATGATGCCGCAAAAAGATAGGTTAACTCAAAAAGTCAAAAATACTCCTAAATACATCAGCTTAGGAAGTATAATAGATAATTGAAGGACAAATAAATTAGCTTGCTAGTCAATCAATGATAGGTATGTGAGTTAAAACCCTGTAAATCACAAAACAAGATCTCAAAAACCCTAATATGCCAAAAATGCCTTACTACCCTACCAAACACACTAGACTGTGTTACCAATAGCGCGCTACTGTGCTACCAGAGGCGCTACAGTATTGCCCAAGGGCGCTATACTATGTAACCAGAAGCGCTTTGTTGTACTGCCAAAGGCGCTTTTCTGTGTCTTTTGCGTTGTTCCATATTGTACTTAAAAAAATCAATTTCTCAAAGAAAAAGAGGGATTAGTGGGTCCCACTGGGCATGCCAGAATGTGTATGAGGAAAATTGATAGGTCAAATGATAAAATTAAAACTATGATAATAACCAAATCAATAACTCATAACATAAAGAGATCTATTTAGATAAAAAACCATGATCAATGAATAAATCAAATAAAAAAGAAAGCTTTTACCAGATTGTATTGTTCTCTTTTGTTGAATGTGGATTGCTCAATAATGCTGCGAAACCATGTTTGCAACAAGCAAGTGTAGGTGCTCAAAGTGCTCAAAAGATCGATGTCAAAAGATAAGGTACTCAACGATGCGATGTATGCTCAAAGTGCTGTAAAGGATGTCTGAGAATAAGTAATCGAAGAGGATTTGTGAAGGAGATGAGGGGGGTTTATATAGGTTTCAAATATGATCAATCAACAGATGAAATAAATCCATAGAATGAATGGTTGAGATAAATCAAATAACTCATGTTGAATGTGTACACGACATGTGTCACTCCAAGAAGGTATTTTAATTAAGATAATTACTTTTTTTATAAAGATAGGATTTGATTTCATAAATTAGAATATTTTTTTTTTCTAATTCATGAGTTGATGAAAACAAGATAAATTAAAGCCAATTAACTCAACTTATAATTTTCCTTTTGTAGAGTTCTAAAAAATAACACTGATTGTGCACATGAGTTAACATGATATTTTAAGAGAAATTAGAAGATATTTGATTTTAAATAAATAAATTTATTTAATTGTTTGTGCATGATTTTGAAGAATAGATAAGATATGAAGATTTAAATAAATTAAACAAATAAATTTATTTAATTTATTTTGCATGATGAAGGATAAATAAAATATGTGATTATATTTTATTTTTAGAAGATTTATTTTTAGAGGAAAAAATAAATTAAATAAATAAATTTATTTAATTGTTTGTGCAAGATTAGAGGACATAGAATAGATTTGAAGATTTAAATAAATTACACAAATAAATTGATTTAATTTATTTTGCATGATGAATGATAAATAAAATATTTTATTATATTTTATTTTTAGAAGATTTATTTTTAGAGGAAAATACAAAATAAATAAATAAATTTATTTAATTGTTTGTGCAAGATTAGAGGAACATGAAAATTATAAATAAAATTCTTGATTTTATTTATTTTTAGAGGATTGAGATAATTTAAATAAATTTGCATGATTTATTTAAATTTAGAAGAATAATTGATTTAATTAAATAATAAAATTATTTAATTGTAGATAAGAGAGGATTTGTGATGAATTAGATTTATTTAATTAATGTGGACTTGAAATTTGAAAGAGGATAATGATTTAATTAAATAATAAAAATTATTTAATTTTAGAAGAATATAGAGGAATTTCATTATTATTGATTTTTGGAGTTTTGGAAGAATTTGATGATTTTGATGAAATTAATTAAATAATTAGATTATTTAATTAACGTTTGAAATGCAGGTGATTAAATAAAAATGCAAGTGATTCGAAGACATGGTCATTTTAGGGTGTCTACAGATCTAGCAACTTTTTCAACCTCATTCTCATGATAACCAGACCTCATGCTTAAAATTTATAAAATTCCTTAGTATATGATTTCACATCCATTTCTTTTTGTCTTAAACTTTGAAACTTTTTAAACATTTGAACTTCATAATCTTTGGGTAAAAACTTACATTTGATTTTTGCCACCATCTTGTCCCATGACATAATCTTGGACTTACCTTGTTTTCTCCTTTCTAATTGTAGATAATCCCACCATAACAAAGCATGACCTATCAGTTTGGTCTTTGCAATCTTCACACTCTATTCCTTAGGAACATAATCACACTCAAAGTGGTTATCCATAGCTGCAATCCAATCAAGCAACTCTTCATCATTGAGACTTCCTCCATACTTTTGCACATTTATTTTCACCTTGTGTTTCTCCTCTTTTACTGCCTTCAACAATTTGGCCATTCTCTAATCCTCTGGGTCTAACTCTTCTTCTACATCCTCATATCCTTCATCTTCTTCTTCCTCTTACTCACTCTCTTCCACATCTCTTCTTTTGTTTGTCTCCAAGGCTGCAATTCTTTCCTCCAACTCTCTCATCTCTCTAGCATGTCTATCCTTCAACTCCATTTCTTTAGCCATATCTTTCCCTTTTGGAGGCATCTTGATAGTTTGTCTTTTCAACTTCTCACTTGTCCTTCTTCAAATCTACAACTACTCACCTTCAAGAGATCTAATCCATGTTCTTTGATACCATTTTGATGCAATAGGGGTTGTCCAATCCTTCCTACTACCTCAGTCAAACACTCACCTTTCACCAAAACCAAAGATTTCTAGTACTTTTTTCACAACTAGGCCTCTAGCCTTGTAGCCCTACAAACAATGATTTTTGGGCATAACTTCTCATAACCTCATCAAACCCACAAATGGTTTACCATTTCAAATACCCTTTTGGGCCTTCTTCAACATATCTAATTTCCAATGAGGGTTGTTTCAAACCAAACCCCTCTAAAATTCACTGTCCCATTTTACTAAAGAGCCCAATTAGCCCTATTTTACAAAGGAACTACTCCTTAAACTTACTGCCAACTCAAAATACCATCAAATAGTCTTAGAGTATGTCTCCAAAATTCCAAATCACTAGGTTTTAGTTCTCTACACTCTAAATGCCCAACCATGAAACTGTTGTTTTTAGGCCTTTTCCAAGAGGGTTTATTGAAAAACTAGGTTCCAAACCTTTCCAGACATTGCCATTTCCTCAAACACATCTAAATGCACCTTCACATGCTTCACATTTTATCAAAAAACCCTTTTCCAATACTATTTCATCAAACCCTAGTCTTAAACCACCATTTTCATGCAAATTTCACTCCAAATCCATTGGGACAACCCTCCAATCTTCATCAAACCTTAACCCCTACTCATACAAACAACTATAACATCTATTCCTACTTTATTTGACCCATTCCACCCAGTCACAGAGATCACAGTTGGTGGAAAGGGTTTTGGTCATTTTTCCAACTTCAAAACCCTTGAAAATCAGTTATAAAAGTAGTTACAACAAAAATGCTATAAAATCCTCAAAACTCAATGAAATTGCTTCAAACCTATTGCAAAACAAAGTTAATTCATCCCTTAGTAGATTCAATAAGTTTCAGCACAAGACTATATCGTACAGGCTGACAGTACAGCTTGGAACATCAGGTTTGCAGAAAAAACTGGGAAAAACATATTTTTATCATATTTTTGTCTTCAAAAGTTCTTCGACCAACCTCTACAAACATTTTTCATGGCTTAAAAGTCTTCTCCAACTCCCCCAAACCGTACATAACCAACTTTTCAACTTCCCATACAAAATAACTCTTAAACCTTTACAAATTTGTATTTGTCTCATATGACAACCTTTGACAATTTGACACCTTTAACAAAATGGACCTACTAAGACTTCCAATTACATGTTGAATGGTCTATATGACCTTATTTAGGACAAAATACTCAAAACACTAGATTAACACACCAAACCTTCAAATGTTCACATTTGTAAATAATTACCTTGGTGCCCCTGCACCATACACCCAACCTTAAAATTTTTCCAAGTCTCTTGGAAATGTTGTCCCAACATGCCCACCACTGATCATCCCATGCCTCTAACCTAATTGAATTCCTTCATCAAGTACACCTTTCCTCTGGTTCACTTTATGTATGGCATGCTTACCCTTATCACCACTTGAATCATGCTCCATCTTTGCACACTGACCTATGGACTATCCTTTATCCTATCCACCATCACATACTAACTAAAAACTTGCCTTTGCTGCTGTCACTAACCTTTGTTCAACTTTATCTCTATCTGTCCACTCTTTCCCTTCTAATGCACTCTCAAACTCACATATCTACTCTTGTTTGACACCATGTTTTACTTTATCTCTACCCCTTGTCTCTGTCATCACTTTGAATAGTCTTTCTGCCCTTAAGACCTCTATCTTAGCAACCTTAGGAAACATTGTTTTTATAGTATAAGACTGCTTGCTGAATTGTTTTGTCTTCAATGGACGTATCACTATCCCAACTAGGATTACATCATCCTCTTTCCATCCAACTTGTGGCTTCATACACACTTGATCTTTGATCTTCTCTTGGACTATTCTTGGCATCAACACATTACCTTTGTCCTTTAACTGTGAAACACTTCTTACATGCTCTATTTTCAAGGAATTGGTTGCACATTCCTTAGGCTCTTCTTCCCTTGTAATCACAAACTCTTTCTTGCCAAAGATCACCACTCTTGCTATCTTGGATTGATCCTCAACACCTCCTTGCAATGGAGTTAGTGTAAACCTATTCCCTTCATGTTCAATCAAGTAACTATTACTCCTACCATCATACATAACATGCTTGTCATATTGCCATGGTCTCCCAAACAAAATATGACAACAATCCATTGGTACAACATCACAAACAACTTTATCTCTATCACCACCAATATGGAATTCAACCAAAGCTTGTTCACCAACCAAGATAGATTGGCTATCGTTAAACCATGAAATCTGATATTGATTTTTATGAGGAAACTTTTGCAGTTTCAACTTATCTATCAATTCATTAGACAGCATATTTTTAGTACTACCTAAGTCTATAACTACCTTGCATACATTTCCCTTGCATTTGCATGCAGTTCTGAATATAGCTTCTTTTGCAATGGTTCCTTCTCCTTGGCTTCCTTCAATATGGTCCTTCACACCATGAGTGCATCACCAACTTCAGGAGTAATAACATAACTAGAAGGATTAGCACTGTCACACTCATCTTCTTCCACTATTTGAACCCTCTTGTCACATATTCTTTCACCAACACTTGATGTGGATCCTTGCTTCTCAGGACACTTGAATGCTGGATGTCCAAACTCATTGCAATTGTAGCACCTTCCTGCAAAAGTGTTTGAATTTCTTCTACCACCAAATCTACCTCTTGTGCCTCTAAAGCCACCTCTAGAATCAGATTGCTCTTGACCTTTGTTCACCTCTTCTTGACTCTCATTGAGTTGTTTTGAATTAGGAAAGGATCCTCTACCCCTAGATGTATTACCTCTGCCTCTAACTACTTTGTCTTGCCTTCTTTTCATTTTCTCCTCAACTCTAACTACCATTTGATAACATTCCTCTACACTTCTAGGGTTAGCCAAAACCAATTCATCTTGTATGTTCAATCTTAAACCACCAAGGTACCTAGCAACTTTTTCAACCTCATTCTCATGATGACCAGACCTCATGCTTAAATATTATAAAATTCCTTAGTATATGATTTCACATCCATTTCTTTTTTCCTTAAACTTTGAAGCTTTTTGAATATTTGAACTTCATAGTCATTGGGTAAGAACTTACCTTTGATTTTTGCCACCATCTTGTCCCATGACACAATCTTGGACTTACCTTGTTTTCTCCTTTTTGATTGTAGATAATCCCACCATAACAAAACATGACCTGTCAGCTTGGTCTTTGCAATCTTCACTCTCTGTTCCTTAGGAACATCATCACACTCAAAGTGGTTATCCATAGCTACAATCCAATCAAGCAACTCTTCATCGTTGAGATTTCCTCCATACTTTCACACATCTATTTTCACCTTGTGTTTGTCCTCTTTTACTGCCTTCAACAATTTGTCCATTCTTTGATCCTCGGGGTCTAACGCTTCTTCTACATCCTCATATCCTTCATCTTCTTCTTCCTCTGACTCACTCTCTTCCACATCTCTTATTTTGTTTGTCTCCAAGGCTGCAATTCTTTCCTCCAACTCTCTCATCTCTCTAGCATGTCTATCCTTCAACTCCATTTTTTTAGCCATATCTTTCCCTCTTAGAGGCATCTTAATAGTTTGTCTTTTCAACTTCTCACTTGTCCTTCTTCAAATCTACAACTTCTCACCTTCAAGAGATCTACTCCATGTTCTCTGATACCACTTTGATGCAATAGGGGATGTCCAATCCTTCCTACTACCTCAGTCAAACACTCACCTTTCACCAAAACCAAAGATTTCTAGTACTTTTTTCACAACTAGGCCTCTAGCCTTATAGCCCTACAAACAATGATTTTTGGGCATAACTTCTCGTAAACTCATCAAACCCAGAAATGGTTTAACATTTCAAATACCCTTTTGGGCCTTCTTCAACATATCTCATATCCAACTAGGGTTGTTTCAGACCAAACCCCTCTAAAATTGACTGTCTCATTTTACTAAAGAGCCTAATTAGCCCTATTTTACAAAGGAACTACTCCTTAAACTTACTGCCAACCCAAAATACCTTCAAATGGTCTTAAAGTATGTCTCCAAACTTTCAAATCACTAGGTTTTAGTTCTCTACACTCATTTCTAAATGCTCAACCATGAAACCCTTGTTTTTAGGCCTTTTCCAAGAGTGTTTATTGAAAAACTAGGTTCCAGACCTTTCCAAACTTTGCCATTGCCTCAAACACATCTAAATGCACCTGCACATGCTTCACATTTCATCAAAAACCCTTTTCCAATACTATTTCATCAAACCCTAGTCTTAAACCACCATTTTCATGCAAATTTCACTCCAAATCCATTGGTACAGCCCTCCAATCTTCATCAAACCTTAACCCCTGCTACTTTATTTGACCCATTCCACCCACTCACAGAGATCACAGTTGGTGGAATGGGGTTTTGGTCATTTTTCCAACTTCAAAACCCTTGAAAATCAGTTATAAAAGCAGTTACAACAAAAATGCTATAAAATCCTCAAAACTCAATGAAATTCCTTCAAACCTATTGCAAAACAAAGTTAATTCTTCCCTCTAATAGATTCAATAAGTTTCAACACAAGACTGTACTGTACAGGTTGACAGTACGGCCTGGAACAACAAGTTTGCAATTTTTTTTTTGGGAAAAACAGTTTTTATTATATTTTTATCTTCAAAAGTTCTTCGACCAACCTCTACAAACTTTTTTCATGGCTTAAAATCCTTCTCCAACTCCCCCAAACCATACATAACCAACTTTTCAACTTCCCATACAAAGTAACTCTTAAACCTTTACAAATTTGTATTTGTGTCATATGACAACCTTTGACAATTTGACACCTTTAACAAAATGGACCTACTAAGACTTCCAATTACATGTTGAATGGTCTATATGACCTTATTTAGGACAAAATGACTCAAAACACTAGATTAACACACCAAACCTTCAAATGTTCACATTTGTAAATAATTATCTTGGTGCCCCTGCACCAAATCTACTCCAGTGTTTGTTGTGGTAACTGTTTTTGCAAATCATCTTCAATTCTGTCACTAAACTCTGCTACATGATATGGATGAAGGTCTGCAATGTTGAAAATAGGTGATATACCCAATGTCTCTGGTAAGTCTACTTAATATGCATATCCCGAATCAAACTTTCTGAGAATCTTACAAGGGCCAAACTTCTTCATCTTCAACTTGTTATATGTCCCAACTGGAAATCTTTCTTTTCTTAAATATACCATTACTTCATCTCCAATGTCAAATTCTTTGTGTCTACACTTCTCATCTGCTTGCTCCTTGCATCTGATGTTCATGTCCTCCAAATGCTTCTTAACCTGATCATGCACTATCTTCATATGTTCAACAAATTCTTTTGCTTCTGCACTTCTCTTTTTCTCTACACTGATATTTCTCAATTCTGCTCCTCCTCTAGGATTCATTCTGGTAACAATCTCAAAAGGTGTTCTTTCGGTACTCCTATTCACTAAATTATTATATGCAAACTCCACTTGTGAAAGAATCAAATCTCAACTTCCTGTCTTTTGTCCCAAACATCTCAACAAGTTTCCCAAACTCCTATTTACTACCTCTGTCTGTCCATCAGTCTATGGATGAAATATTGAACTGAACTTCAAATATGTCTTCATCTTCTTCCAAAGTGTCTTCCAAAAGTATCCAACAAACTTTGTATCTCTGTCTGAAACTATACTCTTAGGTAATCCATGCAATCTCACAATCTCCTTGAAAAATAGGTCAGCTACATGTACTGCATCAGTTGTCTTCTTACAAGGTATGAAATGAGCCATCTTTGAAAATATGTCCACCACTACAAATATTGAATCATGTCCTCTTTGTGTCTTTGGCAATCCCATCACAAAATCCATGCTTATGTCTTCCCAAGGTCTCTCTGGTACTGTCAAAGGTTTATACAATCCGGTATTCTGACTACTCCCTTTTGCAACTTGACAAACTCTACAACTCTGCACATATTTCCTAACATCTTTATGTATATGCGGCCAAAAGTAAGTTTCACTTACCAAAGGTATAGTCTTATCAATGCCAAAATGTCCTGCTAATCCACCACTGTGTTTCTCCTTGATCAAATTATCTCTCATTGAACTTCTAGCTATCCACAACTGACTTCTTTTGAACAACATATCTTCTTGAATGAAATAATCTAGCCACTTACTCCTATCTGTCACAACAGGCTCTTTACATGCTTTCCAAGGTTCTGCAAAATTAGTGTCTCCCTCATACAAGTTCTTCAATTCATCAAATCCCATCACCTGAATTCTCATTTATGTCAACAAGTTCCTTCTTCTACTCAAGGCGTCAGTGACTTTGTTTGATTTACCACTCCTATGCTTCAACACAAAAGTATAACTCTGCAAGAACTCTACCCATCTCATATGTCTCTGATTCAACTTACCTTGACTGTTCAAATATTGTAAAGCTTGATGATCTATATACAACACAAACTCCTTAGGCAACAAGTAATGTCTTAACTTCTACAAGGCTTGAATTATGGCATAGAACTCTTGATCATAAATTGAATATCTTCTCCTTGCATCATTCAACTTCTCACTGAATTATGCTATAGGTCTACCTTCTTGACTTAATACTGCTTCAATTGCACTTCCACTTGCATCACAATCAACTTGAAATACCTTATTGAAATCTAGTAATGCCAAAATAGGTTGCTCTGTCACTTTCTGCTTCAACAATTCAAAACTTTTATCTACTCCTGATGTCCACTTGAAATCTTTTTTGTCCCCTCTCATTGTCTCTGTCATAGGGTTACAAACTGAACTAAAATTTTTGATGAACTTCCGGTACAAACTAGCTAATCCATGAAATGATCTGACTTCTCCAATGCTCTCTGGTGTAGGCCATTCAATAATTGCTCTTACTTTCTTAGGGTCCATCTTTAATCCTTCTGCAGAAATCACAAATCCCAAGTATACCAATTCTTCCTTCATGAAACTACACTTCTTGATGTTTATCAGTAATTTCTCTTCTCTCAATCTCTACAAAACTTGTCTAATATGCCACAAATGTTCTTCCTTTGTTTTTACTGAAAATTAGAATGCCATCCAAGTACACAATAACAAACTTACCCAAGAATTTCTTCAAGACTTCATTCATCAACCTCATGAAAGTACTCGGTGCATTTGTCAATCCAAAAGGCATCACTAACCACTCATACAATCCTTCATTTGTCTTGAAAGCATTTTTCCATTCATCTCCTTCTCTGATTCTGATCTAATGGTATCCACTCTTCAAGTCTATCTTTGTGAAATATCTTACTCCTCTCAAACAATCCATGATATCATCCATTCTAGGTAAAGGAAATCTATACTTAACTGTGATCTTGTTGATTGGTCTGGAATCAGTACACACTCTCCATTCTTCATCCTTCTTTGGTGCTAACACTGCAGGTACTGCACAAGGACTCGGTCTTTCTCTAATCAAACCCTTCCTCAACAATTCTTGTATCTGGCTATTCAACTCTTCATTCTCTATTAGTTTCATTCTATGTGTTGCTTTATTAGGAAAACTTGCTCTTGATATTAGATCCATGTGATGACTGATACTCCTTATAGGCGGCAATCCTTTGGGCACATTATCTGATATGATGTCTTCATACTTTGCTAGCAACTCTTTTATCTCCTCAATTGTTCTTCTTTAGTCTCCTTCTTCAATGTTTCGGGCTTCTTAGGAATCAAGGCATAACACATATTCTCATGTCTCAATCTACCAAACAGATTCTAGTGTTCCCACATACTTCACTCTTAGGATCATCTTCCAAAGGAATCAAAGTAATTCTCTTTCCATTTGATGTTATGGTGTATCTATTCTTTCTCCCATCATGTATAGCTTTTCTATCATACTGCTAAGGTCTACCCAACAAGATATGACAAACATCCATAGGCATAATATCACACAAGACTTCATCATGATAAAATCAAATATGAAATTTCACCAAACATTGTTCACTCACCAGTACCTTATGATCATCCTGAATCCATGTTATTTGATAGGGCTTAGGGTGTTTCAATCTTTCCAACTTCAGCTTAGTCACCATCTCCTCTGAAACTAGATTATCTGAACTACCACTATCAATAATAACTTTGCATCACTTACCTCCTGATTTGTATCTTGTTCTGAACAAACTCTTCCTTTGCAGCAGTTCCTCATTTGTCTCTTCTTGAAATAGTGCTCTCCTCATCATGAGTTATTCTCCTTTCTCAGGTTTTCCCACAGAATTAGGTGATCCAATAGGTTCTTCTTCCACATAGGCTGTTCTTCTAACGTTCTCTGTCATTTTGCTTGTACTCCCTTGATTACATTCAAATGCTCTATGTCCTTCACCTCCACATTTGAAACAAGTGCCTCTGAATGCTCTCTTATCAAATCTTCTTCCTTCTCTTTTGTGTCCTTCATTCTGATATGAATTATGTTGCCTCTGTGATAAAAATTTTTGTCATTGCTCTGGTAGGCATTTCTATCTCTATTATCCTTCTTAAATGGGCTATCAGACTTATTCTGCTCTAGATGTGATCTGTCTCCTCCAGAAAATGTTTTGCCTCTCTAAAATTTACCTCCTCTTCCTCTTTGTCTCTGATCATGCCTCTTATTCAGCTTCTCTTCAACCTTCAAGGCAAATTGATATGCTTCCTCCAAAGAGGTCATCCTCACCAAACTTAGTTCTTCTTGAATGTTCAATCTTAGTCCATTGATGTATCTAGCTACTTTCTCTTTGCTTGCTTCACTATGTCATGTCCTTATGATTATCTTATGAAATTCTTCAGTATATTCATTCACAGATTTGTCTTTTTGCTTCAGGTTCTGCAATCTCTTTAACAATTCTAACTCATAGTCAACTATGAATTGATTCTTCAACTTTGTCACCATCCTGTCCCACTTTGTAATCTTTTCTTTTTCTCTTCTATTTCTATCCAACTAAACTTATTTCCACCATATAGCAGCATGTCCTTTCATCTTTGTCTTTGCAAATTTCACCTTCTCTGAATCTTCAATTTCCTCATATTTAAAGTATTCTTCCATGTCATTTATCCAGTCAATCAACTCTTCAGAGTTCAAATTACTAGTATAGTTTGGCACATCAACTCTAGGTCTCTTTCTGATCTTTGAAATAGCTCGCAACATCTTTACTTGATCTGATTCTTCTTCTTCATCACCACCTAGGGTTTCACCAATTTGTTCAACGGATTAAAATTCATCATCATCATCACTCTCAATATTAGGTCTCGTTGTCAAACCTCTTCACCTATGTTCCTTGATGACATCCAAATGAATTTGCATTGTTCTCATCATCTCCATCATCTCATCCATTCTACAAGCCATTGTTCCAATAATGGCAACTCTCCTCGGCGGCATCTTCCTAGGATCAAGTGCAAATTGCCTCAATTTTGGCGATCAGGCTACAAGGTGACAACTGCCTCACAATCGGTGATTGGTTGCAACATAAGTAACCTGCCTTGGATCGGTGATCTATCCATAGCAAGATCTTATAGAATTCCTTTGCGAACTTCGCTCAATTCGCTCCCAAAGATTCAAACTTTCACTCTAATACCACTTGGTGCAGTCACGGTAGGAGGGTCCACATAGTGAACTGTCCAAACCGCTCAAAGATATGAAATAAATACAAATTTAGTCATTCAGTATTGTTGCAAGTATGAGGATAACCAGTGTTGTCATTGATGTCAACATACTCATATTGCATTAATGAGAAGGATTGGATGAGTTGTGCGCTGAGGATATTGAGAAAATTAGTCTCAATCAGGAACAGTGCAGAACAATGATGACATTAAGGTAAAAATCCAAGATAAGATGAAGATCAGAGGATACAGTTTAAAGGGTTTGTAGATATGAGTCTTGAGATGATCTAGTTAAGATTTCAAAGGTCTGAATGAAGATATGAAGAAGTTGTGATCGATCAAGTAGAACCAATTCTCGGAGATGCTCCGGAGTGATAGAGTATTACAAAAAGGTCCGGTGAGATCTAGAAGTGCATTGTCCTATTCTGCGGATTGGAAGGAGTGTTTGGGATGTCCTTGCGATGTGTCATCTCAATTTTTTCATGGTTTGGAGGTCTGAAAGCACCTTTGTGAGTGTGACAGTGACAACAGACTGTGTTCTTGAAGTTCCAGATGAAGAAGAGAAAAATTCTAGTAAGCTGATAAAGTGCGGATGTTCTTGGTGACTCAGGAAAGGTTTTTGGTGATCCTTGGATCATGCACAAGTCTTATTGGCGGTCCGCATTGAAGTTAGAGTTTGGATTTGATGAAAAGACCACCGGTTGTTGGTGTTCTTCCTGAGTCTGGCCGACTGGATGTATTACACGTCTTGCGGATGATCTTGTAGGTGTTTGCCGACTTAGATGATTGTTCCTAAGTCGATGCCTTGTATAAATAAGGATTGTGAATTCATTTTGAAGTGTGTCATGGAGCGGATGAGAGTGTGGTAGCGAAGAGGAGTGCGAAAGGCAAAGTAGAAGTTTCTGGGCTTAAATGTAACTGATCCAGGCATGGTAAAGATGTCAATCTCCAGTTCAAGTTTGTGATACTTGTTACTTTGTAGACAATGTGTCTCTTGTAGGCAGTGAGCCTCTTCTGAGCAGTGTGCTCGGGCAGTGAGCCCTAATTGGCATGTGCCATCTATTTTTCTTATTCTTCTAACAGAGAATAATCTTTGGGTTAATCACCCCGTGGTTTTTCCCTTGACCGGGTTTTCCACGTCAAAATCCTGGTGTTCAATGTGTTGATGTTTATCTGCTCCGGTGTCTTATGCTTTATGCTTTCATGAATGGTTAATTGATATGCTATTAGATAACAAGAAGAATCAAGTGTTTGAAGTAGAAGCAAGTTTTTGTACAACTGATTCACCCCCCCTCTCAGTTGTGTGCCCTAGATCTAACAATTGGTATCAGAGCTAAATTCCTCTAAAAAGAGATTAACTGCTTGAGGAGATCCAGGATGTCGTCATACAAGAAGGATAGTCTGAAGTTTGATGGAACCAACTTCTCTCTTTGGAAAGGTCGCATGAAATGTCACTTGGAGTGTATGAGAAAGGCATACTTATCCATGATCACATAAGCATATGTACCTCCACAGGGTGGTCTGACAACTCTAAATGAAATCACAGATGCTGAAAACAATCTACGGACCAAACAGGCTCTTCTAGGCGCTTTAACTAACTCAGAGCTCTCAAATGTTATTGACCTGCCAACTGCCTATGAGATCTGGACTAAACTGGAACTTCTGCATGAAGGAGATGAGTGTGTTAAGTGTGCAAGGTTGCAGAGTCTAAAAGGGAAATTTGAAAGACTGAAGATGAGAGATGATGAAAATATTAGTACCTTTATGCCTAGAGTAAATGAGTTGGTGTGTGGAATCAGGAATGCTGGTGGAGTCTTGGATGAAAATGAGATTGTTGGCAAAATTCTCAGATCCCTTCTTGCTGCATACAAAATCAAGGTTGCTGCCATTGATGAATTCAGAGCCCATACAACTGTCACAAGAGACCAATTGGCTGGCAAACTGGCTGCATTTGAAATGACTGAGTTTGGAGATGATCCCCCCAAGACTGAATCTGCATTCAAAGCCAGTGCCTCTGTGAAAGGTAAACAAAGATTTGATCTGGGAGAAAACTCTTCAAGGAAGCTGCAATGGTATGATCAAGCAAGAAGAGACATGGAAGAGGAAGAAGCAGAAACAACTCAACTTGAAGCCCTCATTGCAAAGAGACTGCCAAGAGGATCTGGTAAGTATGAAGGAAAATTACCCTTTAAGTGCTTCAACTGCAATAAGATTGGTCATTTTTCTTCAAGATGTCCGGAAAGATCTGCAAGGTCAAATTCTAACAGACAAAGGTTCCAAAAGAAGTGTTATTATGTTCATGAAGAAGATGATAATGAAGGAGTAACAGATGATGAATCAGAAATATGAAACAAATCCGGAAATGAATGGGTGTTTATTGCCATTAAGGAAGAAGATCCAATATCTTCTGAATCTATCAATCATAAGGTTGTAGAAAGAGCTTTGGCTGCCCAAGTTGAAGAAAAGGATGATTGGGTTATTGATAGTGGATGCTCTCACCATATGACAGGTGACAAAAACAAGTTCCTAGACTTGGAAAGGTATGAAGGAGGAATGGTAAAGTTTGGTGATAATTCTACTGGTAGAATCAGAGGTAGGGGAATTATTTCTTTTGATGGAAAGAGCAAAACTGGTAATGTACTATATGTTGAAGGATTGAAGCACAATCTTCTTAGTGTTGGATAGTTGGTAGACAAAGGTTATGATCTCCGGTTCAAAAATGGAAGATGCAGGATCTTTGAAAGTTTTAGAACTAAGATTGCATCCGGTACTCAAACAAAAGGTAATATCTTCCATCTAGTTGGTTCTAATAAAAGTTGTTTATTTGTTCAAATTGATCAAAGTTGGCTATGGCATAGAAGGATGTGTCATGTAAATTTTGATAACATCATCAAGATAAGCAATTCTCAGGCTATAAGAGATCTTCCCAAATTGGTGAAACCTACAAATAGTTTGTGCAAAGAATGTCAACTAGGTAAACAGAGCAGAGTCTCTTTCAAAAGCAAGGATCAGTCCTCTACCGGATTATTGGAATTAGTTCATACTGATCTATGTGGTCCGACAAGAATCAAGAGTATGTAAGCTGATAGATATTTCATGTTACTGATTGATGACCATTCCCGGATGATGTGGGTTACCTTTCTAAAAGTGAAATCAGAAGCCTTTGAGAAGTTCAAAATATTCAAGGCTATGGTAGAGAATCAAACTAGATTGAAACTGAAATGTCTAAGGTCTGATAGAGGTGGTGAATTCACATCTAGTGAATTCATAGACTTTTGTGAGAAGCATGGTATAAAGAGACAGTTGTCTTCTCCTAGGACTCCACAACATAATGGAGTAGTTGAGAGAAAGAATCGGACCTTCCAGGAAGCATCCAGGACAATGATGATGGAAGTAAATGTTCCCCAGATGTTTTGGAGAGAAGCTGTCAGCACTGCAGTCTACACTCTCAATCGAGTTCAAATCAGAAGCAATACCGGTAAGACTCCTTATGAAGTTTGGTTTGGCATCACTCCTACTGTGAGATATTTCAGAGTATTTGGTAGCAAATGTTACATTAAAAGAGATGAAGATCTAGGAAAGTTTGATGCTAGAAGTGATGAAGGAATTTTCTTGGGTTATTCCACTCAAAGCAAAGCATACCAGTGTTACAACAAGAGACTGAGAAAGATGATAGAAAGTACAAATGTGAAATTTGATGAAGGAATTGAGAAGCCCTCAAGGTTTTATGAATATGATGAAGATGATCAGAATGGTGTTTAGATTCAAAGTATCCAAGCCCCTTCTAAGAAATAAAGTCAAGTTGATCTGGTAAGACAGGAAAAAGAGATAAGTGTCAATGAGATTGATCAAGAATTAGAGGTGCAAGAAATTCCCAAAGTTCCAAGGTATGTAACTCTAAACGACTCTGAAGATCAGATTATAGGTGACAAAAGCAAAGGTGTGCAAACTAGAAGGAAAATTGCTCAAAATTCAGATGTATGTTGTCTAATTTCAAAGATTGAACCTAAGACAATAAATGAAGCATGCAATGATGAAAACTAGACCAAAGCAATGGAGGAAGAGTTGATGCAAATTGAGAAAAATCACACTTGGGATCTTGTTCCCAGACCTAGAAACAAGAATGTGATTGGAACCAAATGGGTCTTCTAGAACAAATTAAATGAAGTTGGTGAAGTAATCAGAAACAAAGCTAGATTGGTCTACAAAGGCTACTCTCAAATAGAAGGAATTGATTTTGAAGAAACCTTTGCTCCGGTGGCAAGAATTGAAGCTGTCAGATTATTTCTTGCATTTGTTGCCTTCAAAGACTTCAAGGTATATCAGATGGATGTTAAGTCTACCTTCCTAAATGGTGATTTGGAAGAAGAACTATACATTGAGCAACCAGATGGATTTCAATTGTCTGATTATGGTGATATGGTCTGCAAGTTGAAAAAGGCACTATATGGATTGAAGCAAGCCCCAAGAGCTTGGTATGAAAGACTGGATAAACATCTTTTGAAGATTGGTTTCAACAAAGGTACTGCTGACAATAATTTGTATTTCAAAATTGATCATGAAAACATTTTGATTGTTGAAGTGTTTGTGGATGATATCATTTTTGGAGGAAGAGATAGTATGTGTAAAACTTTTGCAAATCAGATGAAAAGTGAGTTTGAGATGTCTATGCTTGGTGAAATGAATTTCTTCTTGGGTCTACAAATTACTCAAACAAAGAAAGGGATCTTCATATCTCAGACCAAATATGTGAAAGAATTGTTGAGGAAATTTGGGATGGAAGATTCAAAGCCAATGAATACTCCTATGGCAACCAGATGCAAGTTGAGCAAAGATGATAACTCTCCTAAGGCAGACCAGACAAAGTACAGATCAATGATTGGTGGATTGTTGTATCTCACTCAAACTAGACCAGATATTATGCAAGCTGTTGGTCTTGTTGCTAGATTCCAGGCTAATCCTAGAGAATCTCATGTCATGGCAATCAAGAGAATTTTTAGATATCTAAAAGGGATAGTGGAGTATGGTTTGTGGTATCCTAGAGATCATGATTTCTCTCTTCATGCTTACACAGATGTAGATTGGGCAGGAGATGTGGATGACCAGAAGAGTACCAGTGGTGGAGCATTCTTTTTGGGAAAGAGATTGGTTTCTTGGCTAAGCAAGAAACAAGATGCAATATCTCTGTCTCCAACTGAAGCAAAATACATTGCAGCAGCAGGTAGTTGCACTCAAGTTTTATGGATGAAGCAGATGCTAAGAGATATTAAAGTAGAGTATGAGGAGCCTATCACAATTTTCTGTGATAATTCAAGTGCAATAAATATTTCTAAGAATCCGGTGTTGCATTCTAAGATTAAGCATATATCTATTAAGTTTCATTTTCTGAGAGAGCAAGTGAACAAAGATGAAGTTAGACTGGAGTTTGTACCCTCTAAGGATCAGATTGCAGATATATTTACTAAACCTCTTCCCAAGGACTCTTTTGAGTTTCTCAGGAAGAAGTTAGGGGTCATTGCCCCTCCGATGATGAACTAGGATGCACTGATGTGCATCAGTCCGGTGGATATCATAGTCATATCTTGTGATCCAGATTGGTGATGGGGAGCTGCTACTCAGGGGGAGCAGCTAGTATGATTCTGATGTGTTGAAATTGCAAGTATGAGCCCTTTGCCATTGATGTCAAAGGGGGAGAGAAGACATGTGAAAAACAAGTGGTTGTTGATCAAAGGGGGAGCAGTAAAGAAAGAGAAGACATGTGAAGAGTTGTTGCTGATAGGGGGAGCTGTGACAGAAAGGAGAAGTTCTTGTCTTGATGGTTTTTCACATCATATGTTGCCATCAATGACAAAGGCGAGATTGTTGCAAGTATGAGGATAACCAGTGTTGTCATTATGTCAACAAACTCATATTGCATTAATGAGAAGGATTGGATGAGTTGTGTGCTAAGGATATTGAGAAAATTAGTCTCAATCAGGAACAGTGCAGAACAGTGATGAGATTAAGGTAAAAATCCAAGATAAGATGAAGATCAGAGGATGCAGTTTAAAGGGTTTGTAGATATGAGTCTTGAGATGATCCAGTTAAGATTTTAGAGGTCTGCATGAAGATATGAAGAAGTTATGATTGATCAAGTAGAACCGGTTCCAGGAGATGCTCCAAAGTGACAGAGTATTACAAAAAGGTCTAGTGAGTTCTGGAAGTGCATTTTCCTATTCTACGGATTGGAAGGAGTGTTTGGGATGTCCTTGCGATGTGTCATCTCGATTTGTTCATTGTTTGGAGGTCCGGAAGCACCTTTGTGAGTGTGACAGTGGCGACAGACTGTGTTCTTGAAGTTTTGGATGAAGAAGAGAAGAATTCCAGTAAGCTGATAAAGTGCGGATGTTCTTGGTGACTCAGGAAAGGTTTTTGGTGATCCTTGGATCATGCACAAGTCTTATTGGCAGTTCGCATTGAAGTCAAAGTTTGGATTTGATGAAAAGACCACCGTTTGTTGGTGTTGTTCCTGAGTCTGGCCGACTAGATGTATTACACGTCTTGCGAATGATCTTGTAGGTGTTTGCCGACTTAGATGATTGTTCCTAAGTCGATGCCTTGTATAAATAAGGATTGTGAATTCATTTTGAAGTGTGTCATGGAGCGGATGAGAGTGTGGTAGCGAAGAGGAGTGTGAAAGACAGAGCAGAAGTTTCTGGGCTTAAATGGAACTGATCCAGGCATGGTAAAGATGTCAATCTCCAGTTCAAGTTTGTGATACTTGTTACTTTGTAGACAGTGTGTCTCTTGTAGGTAGTGAGCCTCTTCTGAGCAGTGTTCTCGGGCAGTGAGCCCTAATTGGCATGTGCCATCTATTTTTCTTATTCTTCTAACAGAGAATAATCCTTGGGTTAATCACCCCGTGATTTTTCCCTTGACCGGGTTTTCCACGTCAAAATCCTGGTGTTCAATGTGTTGATGTTTATCTACTCCGGTGTCTTATGCTTTCTGCTTTCATGAATGGTTAATTGATATGCTATTAGATAACAAGAAGAATCAAGTGTTTGAAGTAGAAGCAATTTTTTGTACAACTGATTCACCCCCCCCTCTCAATTGTGTGCCCTAGATCTAACAATTATATGGGTATGTGCAGGATCATGATGGGCCAAACTATACCTCTAAGTGGCAATGAAAATACAGAAAATTAGAATTTATCAAGTTCATGTGAAAATTTGAATGGATTATCTACACAATTTGAAAAATATGTAAGAACGAAATTTGTAGAGAATTGAATCTAGTTTATAGGTTACTATTTTTTTTAAAAAAAACTAAATTTACTTAGTGAAAATTGAATATTTCAAAGAATAGCTATTAAATTTTTTAGAAAAAAATAAAAAGTGGGTGTCTGTCCAGCCAACCTAACTATGAGTAAAAATATATGTTTTTTTTTTAACTTTCAAAATAAGTAGAGGACTCATGTCCGGATGTGACGCATATTTATTTAAAAAAAAATTCCAATAAAATAATTAGTTATGATTTTTTTACTGTGACTTTTTTTAAAAAATAAAAAGTAATTTTCCAGCCAACCTAACTCGATTAAAAAAAAATCAAAATTCAAATTTTTTTTTTAACCTATAGCCAGAAAAGCATAGAGTGTGACGCAGGTTTCGGATCTCAAAAAGGTGAAATGGTTTGAAAGTTATGGATGTTTTTCAATCAGTGTGTCCATCAGGATTTCAGACACATGGTATATAGAAAATTATTAATAATTATTTAATAAAATGATAACCAAACAAATCTTATATTTTTAGAAAGCTAACAATTTTTTCTATAAACCCTTTTTGTTTTATCAATTTTGCATAAAAAAAAGTCGTCAGCACGAAGGGTGAAGTTCGAAGAAGAGACTGAAACATAAAAACACGTTAGAATCCATAAAAAGTGAACAACCAAAATAGATATCCGTCTTGCTTTGTACCAAAGCAAGATGGATATCCGTTTTGCTTCAGTAAAAGCAACTCAAAATGGATATTCGTTCTGAAAATGGATATCCGTTCTAAAAAGGGATATCCGTTTCCTTGATCTATGAAAAATTTTCTACCATTGGTTTTGGATGAAGAGAAGCAACATATTTGAAACATCGAGGCAATAATACAAGAAGTTAAAGTTAGTTGGTCATTTATAGGTGTATCTGTTGTTTCATATCACATTACACATAGAATTCTAATTAACAATCTAGTTTCCTCATTTGGGGGAGCATTTTTTTATCCGTTTCTAATGGAATATTTAGTTAAAAATTGGTGGCTCCTTGTGAAAAGTATGGGCTCTTATCAAGTACGCATAACCAAGAAGGTTGATATCCATTTTTCTTACATGTTTGTTGATCACATCTTATGAAACAGATGTTGCTTGGTGATAGTTCTAGGTTTAGTGAACAATATTCTCAAGCTTATTGCAATTTTTACACTTGTGACCAAATTTGGTACCAAATCCTTTCACCTTTTCAATTAATCATGATAGTGTCATCTCACTCCATGCAAATCAAACCAACATTAGAACCATGTGAATGAGATTAAGGATAGCCTTGAAATATGAATCTTTGTACTCTTGACTATCCTTTTAGCATGACAATCCTTTAGGATCATTGTACCCAGGTGCAACAATCCTTCAATCTTCTTTTATTTATATTTCTTTCCTCTTCATACACAAGATTCTCGTGCCTTGTAGTCATGACAATCCACAAATCACCTAACTGTTCTTAGTGAGACTATATCTTATTTTGACAGTGATAGTCATCATCCATTCACAACTCTCCTCTTTAACATAGATACCCTTTGCACATGTTTTGACTTCATGATTTTCCTTTTGTATGTTGTATTATGGTATGAAAATACTATGGCCCCTTCTTCATCCTCTTGTATAATGAAATTGAAGGTCGACACTTACGGTTACTCTTCTTTATTACTTGGTGATAATGAATCCCTAAGCTCATTTTTTATTGTCTTGAAGCCAAATTTACCACTGTTGAGACAGTCAGAGTTGATTCTTGATCATGAATATTGCGAATTACTTCAAATATCCATGGACAATTTCAATTGTGTTTCTTAAGACACCCATGCCTTGACTATCCCTTGATGTTGGTCATGATTGTGCTTCGATGGCACAATAGTTCATAGTTAGATTTTTGCCACTAAAGTTTTCCTTTGACAAAGTCATATTTGTAGTCCACCTTTTGATGATGTTCAAACAATATAAATACTTATTCTTAACATAAGCAATACATTTCTCACAAATACCAATGCATTCTACCCATACGGTTCATGGCACCATGCCTAAAGGTATGATAGTCAGCAGTGTACTATTATGGCAGCCTATGGTTGGTTTGACAATCTATAATAGTGATAGCATTCATGCCTAACAGTCCTTATCGTTATTGTCATAATATATTTTATATTTGAGGCCTTGTCTACAACATACAAAGTTTACCTTTCTCACCCATACCTTCAGTATATAAAGGATATTGATAGGGAATTTTTAATTTCCACTCAGTCAGTGCACTCTAGGAGAGGATAGATTGTCTAAAGTTGTAATCTATTTCCATTTACACTTGCCATAACTACAAATGCTTAGTGTTTATTCTCAACCCTGATATATGAATAAAATGTGACCTATTGTTCTAATAGGCCTATAGGGACAAAGAGGTGATAAATCCTTTAAGTTTAAACATGACATGATTTTGATAACTTCCCATAGTGGTAAGGTTCTGGATGACAATCCTTTGATGCACCTAATTGTAATAGGTGTTATGATAGTCCTTGGTATTTTTTCATTTCTTTCTTGAATGGCCTACAAATAAGACATAAGACCTTTTAGATCCTTCATAAATAAGAATTCTCATACATTACATTTAAACTTAAACTCCCTAAACATCCATCAATCCATCCATTAATATCAAAATGCCATGAATATCCTATGATCAACCATTCTAATTCCTAGGATAGTCATATATTGCAATTTTGCTTCTCTATACTAAAATAGCCCAAGGAATATCTACCCTTGAATTTGTATTTTAACAATCTAATGTCTTTACGAATAATATTGAGCCTTCTTTTGGGACAACATTTTTGCCTTTAGAAGCTCCTCATTTGATGATAGCCTAAAATAGAATAATTGGATAGTCATAACATTTTAGCATAATGGGAAAACCCTAAAGTGTGATAAAGTCTATACATTATCTATTCCCATCCATGTAACGAAGCAACTATTCAAATGCTAGGCCAACATGATTTAAACAATCATAAGGGCCAACAATCCACTCCAAATGCATGGGAAAAGGACAACTCTTGGATCCCATATTAATCATGTTCACATGGCTACTAGCATCTTCAAGTGAGTCAATACAAAAATTGAAAGCCTCAAACTCATACAATTCAGAAAAATATACCTAATTATAAATTTGATATGCATGAATAAGGAAGTCCTCATGCAATACAAACTAAAATGTGTCATATTTAGACATGTCATCAAGTTTAATTACATCATGTTGAGACTCGTGTTTACTTAAGCATTACAAGTCACTTACCTCTTTGCAGGCTTCAAAGTTCCAAACAGAGGACTCAACTTTAGGTGTAGCAGAGTCCTCATCAATGACTGATTTACATGGCCTTCAACAAACTAAAATTATATATCATCTTTAAGCTTATATGGAGGCTATATCATCTTTACAATTGTATGTCCAGGCTCTTTAGGAGTCTTCACAAATGTGTCCAAAGTAAGATTACTCAAATCAAATAATGGCTTATATCCAGAGCTTTATTAAGTTGATACCTAGGTGGATTAGTGTGTAAAAATTCAAATTAGATGGTAATTCACAAGTTTATAGAATAATAAAATGGATCCCTAGTCTAGAATCCAAATGTACATAATAAAACGGATATCTATTTTGTAGTAGCGATATGGACGTTGTAGAGTGTCCGTTGGCAAAGAATTGGGATTTACTTAAATTTGCTTGTTCATGCTTCTCACAGGATGTCACCTCCCCTACCCATCTAGCTCTACAGAAGAAGAGAGACAACAAATGACCAAGAGGGATCACCAATTAGCGGTAAGTGATTGATTACTTATGTCATGTTATATATTTTGAATATTAAATTCTATATTAATGTGCATGTTGTTTGATTGTATTAATAGGTGGAAATTCAAAAATCTCTATCGACGAGGTCTAGTCGATGAGCAATAGAGGATGAGTCATTGACTGGTTCACCATCTTCATGGCCTAGCAAGAGCCATAGATTATTTGATAGCAATCCATAGGAGATTTGATTTTGGGACATTTTGTTACATATGCCTATTTGGCTTTGTAAACATACTTTTGTATGTTATCGATGTATATCGTTGTATATACCCATATGGTTTTATTTGTACATGCCTATATGGCTTGATATATACACTATACAAATTATTTTCATGTCATTATGCATATATGTATATATAAGATCGTAATTTGGCACAAGTAGGGAGAATGCTTGCAAAGGTTATGGAATTTGGTTTTAAACGTTCCAATTGTATTTGCTTCAAAGTTTCTAAAGCCTTTTCAAAAAATCCATTTTGTGCATATCATTGCATTCCATGAGATAGCATCTCTTTGAGGTGTCATGCCAAATTGTTCACATGCCTTGTCTATGCTTCCACACTTTGGATTTGCACCCACCAATTGCATTTTCTTAACATTGCCTTTCAATCCTTATCAAAAATTCTGCTTTGTGCACATATTGCAATCATTGCATTCCTTCATTTACAACACATGATTAAATAAGAAGATGCATATTTACAACACTTAAGAATATGTAGTAGTGTTGCTCATGTCACCAATACTATGTTTACATCTTCACATACATGGCTTACAACATGTGACAATATGAAGTGATGAAGAAACTTGTTATTTTGATGTATTTCAACTCCAAACTTGCGCCTAGAAGTGAAGGCGCTAATCCTTGATCAAACTAACCTAAAAGTGCGCCTTGGTACTTAGGGTGCTAGATTATGATTGATCAACCTAAAATGTGCACCTAAGGCTAGATATTGAATTGGAAGGATAAAATGCATCATCAAAGGAGTTTATAGTTATTGAAGGCATCAAATGATGACTTGGGCGCACATCTACCTCTCTACACCATCAAATGTGCACCTAGATTAGTGAGCACCACTTCATATCTCTATGACTTTGGATATGCGCCTTGATAATGAATTGATCTTGCAAGTTGAGGTTGTCTCCACAAGTTGAAAGAATGTCCAAAGAATACAAGGCGCCAATTATTGAACAAACAACCTAGAATGAGTGCCTTACTATTTGAGTTGCTAGTTCATGCTTCTAGAACACCAAAAGTGCGCCTAGATGTTGAGGCGCTAGCTCTTGCTCAAGTAACCTTGAAAGTGCGCTTTGACAAGGAGGTTAAAATGTATTATCAAAGGATTAAGTTGAATCAAGGAATCATCATTGAAGACAAGTAAAATATGATTGTGAATGAGGTGTACTTTTCATTATCTCCAACCTCACAATTGCACCTTCCCTTGGAAGCTCATATTGTGCCTAAAGGAATGGTACTAAGATAACATCCATGTCAATGATTGAGAATGTGTCAACTAGAATAATATTTTTTGTTTTTCTCATCGTGGGGTTGAAGGAACTATGCCAACGCATTGGGGTGGGTGGGTAAATGCTAGGAGAGGTCTCATTTTGTGCGCCAAGCATCCCAATCATTCCGGGAAAGAGGCTACCCGCAAAGTCCCTTAAGATCCCTGAGACCAAAAATGCGCCAAACTTTGACGGAGCAGTTCTCAGAGTTCGTGATAGCTGGGAATGTTGTGTTTGGACCTACAGGTGTACATGGGGTCCGTCGACAATAATCTCTCTCATTTTTGGTCAACTCCATTCCATTTGACCATGCCGAAATCAAACGCATTGTTGCAAAATGCTTCAATTTGATGTAATGGAAAGGTGCTAGGTGTGACATTTTTCATTCCATAGCTCATGGGGTCGAACGGACTGCGCCAACGCGTCGAGGTGGGCGGGTAAATGCCAGTGGAGGTCTCGTTTTGTCCACCAAGCATCCCAGTCGTTCCAGGCAAGAGGCTACCGGCAAAGTCCCTTAAGATCCCTGAGACCAAAAATGCACCAAAATTTGACGGAGGAGTTCTCAAAATTTGTGACAGCTAGGAATGTTGTGTTTGGACCTACAGGTGCACATGGGGTCCATCGACAATAACCTCTCTCATTTTTGGTCAACTCCATTCCGTTTGACCGTGCCGAAATCAAACGCATTGTTGCAAAATGCTTCAATTTGATGCAGTGGAAAGGTGCTAGGTGTGACATTGTTCATTCCATAGCTCATGGGGTCGAACAGACTGCGCCAACGTGTCAGGGTGGGTGGGTAAATGCCAGTGGAGGTCTCGTTTCGTGTGCCAAGCGTTCCAGTCATTCTGGGCAAGAGGCTACCGGCAAAGTCCCTTAAGATCCCTGAGACCAAAAATGCGCCAAACTTTGACGGAGCAATTCTCAGAATTCATGATAGCTGGGAATGTTGTGTTTGGACCTATAGGTGCACGTGGGGTCCGTCAATAATAACCTCTCTCATTTTTGGTCAACTCCATTCTGTTTGACCGTGCCGAAATCAAACGCATTATTGCAAAATGCTTCAATTTGATGCAGTGGAAAGGTGCTAGGTGTGACATTTTTCATTCCATAGCTTGTGGAGTCAAACGGACTATGCCAACACGTCGGGGTGGGTGGGTAAATGCCAGTGGAGCTCTTATTTCGTACACCAAGTATCCCAGTCCTTCCGAGCAAGAGGCTACCGACAAAGTCCCTTAAGATCCCTGAGACCAAAAATGCGCCAAACTTTGACGGAGCAGTTCTCAAAATTCATGATAGCTGGGAATGTTGTGTTTGACCTACAGGTGCACGTGAGGTCCATTGACAATAACCTCTCTCATTTTTGGTCAACTCCATTCCGTTTGACCGTGCCGAAATCAAATGCATTGTTGCAAAATGCTTTAATTTGATGCAGCGGAAAGGTGCTAGGTGTGACATTTTTCATTTCATAGCTCGTGGGGTCGAACAGACTGTGCCAACGAGTCGGGGTGGGCAGGTAAATGCTAGTGGAGGTCTTGTTTTGTGCGCCAAGCATCCCAGTCGTTCTGAGCTGTAAGCTACCGACAAAGTCAAAAGTTGTTAGGATTAAAATTTTGCATTCTACAGGTCTTGGGGCTAAACAGATCACGCCAACACGTCGGGGTGGGCAAGTAAATGCTAGGGGAGGTCTCATTTTATATGCCAAGGCTCCCAGTCCTTCTGAGCTGTAAGCTACCAGCAAAGTGACTTTACCAGTAGCTTATAGCTTGGAATGACTGCGATGCTTTGCACACAAAACTAGACCTCCCCTAGCATTTACCCGCCCACCCCGACGTGTTGGCATAATCCGTTCGACCCCAGGACCTGTGGAATGCAAAATTTCAATCCTAGCAACTTTTGACTTTGTCGGTAGCCTCTTGCTCGAAATGACTGGGAAGCTTAGCGCACGAAACGAGACCTCCACTAGCATTTACCCGCTCACCCCGATGCGTTGGCACAGTTCGTTCGACTCCATGAGCTATGGAATGAAAAATATCACACCTAGCACCTATCCACTGCATCAAATTGAAGCATTTTGCAACAATGCGTTTGATTTCGGCATGGTCAAACAGAATGGAGTTGACCAAAAATGAGAGAGGTTATTGTCGACGGACCCCACGTGCACCTGTAGGTCCAAACACAACATTCCTAGCTATCACGAATTCTAAAAACTGCTCCGTCAAAGCTTGGCGCATTTTTGGTCTTAGGGATCTTAAGGGACTTTGCCAGTAGCCTCTTGCCCGGAAGGACTAAGATGCTTGGCGCATGAAACAAGACCTCCACTGGCATTTACCTGCCCACCCCAACGCGTCGGCATGGTCCGTTCAATCTCACGAGCTATGGAATGAAAAATGTCACACCTAGCACCTTTCCACTGCATCAAATTGAAGCATTTTGCAACAATGCGTTTGATTTCGGCATGGTCAAACGGAATGGAGTTGACCAAAAATGAGAGAGGTTATTATCGATGGACCCCACATGCACCTATAGGTCCAAACACAACATTCCTAGCTATCACGAATTCTGAGAACTGTTCCGTCAAAGTTTGGCACATTTTTGGTCTCATGGATCTTAAGGGACTTTGCTGGTAGCCTCTTGCCCGGAAGGATTGGGACGCTTGGCGCATGGAATGAGACCTCCACTAGCATTGACCCGCCCACCCCAACAGGTTGGTGTAGTCTGTTCGACCCCATGAGCTATGGAATGAAAAATGTCACACCTAGCACCTTTCCACTGCATTAAATTGAAGCATTTTGCAACAATGCGTTTGATTTCAGCATGGTCAAACAGAATGGAGTTGACCAAAAATGAGAGAGGTTATTGTTGACAGACCCCACATGCACCTGTAGGTCCAAACACAACATTCCCAGCTATCACGAATTCCAAGAACTGCTCTGTCAAAATTTGGTGCATTTTTGGTCTTAGGGATCTTAAGGGACTTTGCTGGTAGCCTCTTGCCCAGAACGACTGGGACGGTTGGCGCACGAAACGAGACCTCCATTGGCATTTACCTGCCCACCCCGATGCTTTGGCATAGTCCATTCGACTCCACGAGCTATGGAATGAAAAATGTCACACCTAGCACCTTTCCACTGCATCAAATTGAAGCATTTTGCAACAATGTGTTTGATTTTGGCATGGTCAAACGGAATGGAGTTGACCAAAAATGAGAGAGGTTATTGTCGATGGACCCCACATGCACCTGTAGGTCTAAACACAACATTCCTAACTATCACGAATTCTAAGAACTGCTCCGTCAAAGTTTGGCGCATTTTTGGTCTCAGGGATCTTAAGGGACTTTGCCGGTAGCCTCTTACCCGGAACGACTGGGACTCTTGGCGCACAAAACAAGACCTCCATTGGCATTTACCCACCCACCCCGACGTGTTGGTGCAGTCCATTTGACCCCACGAGCTATGGAATGAAAAATGTCACACCTAGCACTTTTCCACTGCATCAAATTCAAACATTTTGCAATAATGCGTTTGATTTCGACACGGTCAAACGGAATGGAGTTGACCAAAAATGAGAGAGGTTATTATCGACGGACCCCATGTGCACCTGTAGGTCTAAACACAACATTCCCAGCTATCACAAATTCTGAGAACTGTTCCGTCAAAGTTTGGTGCATTTTTGGTCTCAGGGATCTTAAGGGACTTTGTCGATAGCCTCTTGCCCAGAAGGACTGGGATGCTTGGCGCACGAAATGAGACCTCCAATAGCATTTACCCTCCCACCCTGATGCGTTGGTACAGTCTGTTCGACCCCACGAGCTATGGAATGAAAAATGTCACACCTAGCACCTTTCCACTGCATCAAATTGAAGCATTTTGCAACAATGCGTTTGATTTCAGCACGGTCAAATGGAATGGAGTTGACCAAAAATGAGAGAGGTTATTGTCGACAGACCCCACGTGCACTTGTAGGTCCAAACACAACATTCCCAGCTATCACAAATTCTAAGAACTACTCCGTCAAAGTTTGGCGCATTTTTGGTCTCAAGGATCTTAAGGGACTTTGCCGGTAGCCTCTTGCTCGGAACGACTGGGATGCTTGGCGCATAAAACGAGACCTCCACTGGCATTTACCTGCCCACCTCGACGTGTTGGCGTAGTCTGTTCGACCCCATGATGAGAAAAACAAAAAATATGGCACCTAGCAAGGTTTTTGCTCTTACAGAACAATGTATTGGCAAAGACCCTAGTTTTCATAAGGGGAGACATGTGATTTTAAGAGGTTTTGGGAATGTGACTTTATCCTTCCAATCCTTATCCAATGACGAGTTTATTCGCAGATTTTGATGGCTTTTATGAGCATATACATGATGTTGTTTTAGGATAGTCATAAAGGGCAGTTTTTGGATATCCATATGTATCTTTTTAACAATCATAAAGGGCAAGTTGTACATGGACTGTGAGAGTCCCAAAACTCATATAAATCATCCATTTTGGTGTTTGACAACCTTATAAATCCATTAGATCATTTATACAAACCCTAATGCAACTTATAAACCCTCTTTGTATAGTAATTTCATAAATGACTATCTTGTATGATTGTTTTTTGCATTTTAATAGCCCAATGAGGATTGTATGGTGTTGTCATATTCATGATTTTAACTTGATGCAGAGATAGGATCTAACTCAACATGATAGAGGCATCATTACAAATGGATTGAATTGCAATAGTCAGAGAGCCAACCTCCTATCAATGAGAGTTCAATGATAGTAAATAGAGAGCTACTTGACCATAAATAGGATTTACATACATACATATATATATGATCTCATAGGCATCTAGGTTTCATACACAAATTGCAATAGTTGTAGAGCCAACCTCCTATCAACGAGAGTTGAATAATAGTAAATAGAGACTTCTCGGCCATAAATGGGATTTGCATACACACACACCCAACTGAAATAGTATCCTTATTGGCCTTATTGGCACCTCCCCCAAGATGTAAGTTTTTTTATGTTTATAATGTGCCCCCAGTGTCCTTATTGGCCTTATTGGCACCTAAAACACAAGAAAGTAGATTCCACTAGCTTTTAATTACAATTTCTCTTAGGCCCTAACACATCCATACAGGGCTATACTAAACAAAGAAATAGTAGGAAAATAGTAAAATCTGCAAAAACAGAGTTTCTTGACATTAATTTCATTCAAACTTGTCTTCAATTCATCTTCAAAATGTTTATTGGTCCTCTCTCTCTAAACACTAAACCCTAAACCTCTAAACCTTAACCCCTAAACCCTAAACCCTAAATAATGCCCCTAAACCTTAACCCCTAACCCCTAAACCCTAAACGCGAGAAACCCTAAACCCTATCTCCTATCTCTCCCTTATCTCCCTATCTCTATCATCGGGCTCTACCTCTCAATCCTTCTCCCTATTTCTTTAGACATCTCGCTCACTCTCTATCTCCTTATCGCTCCCCTTTGTCACCTCTATCTCTCCCTATCTGTCTCCTCTCTCTTTTTATCTAGCTATCTCCAAAACTAAGAAACCCTAAACCCAGGTACACCCTAAATCCAATCAACTCTAAACCTATATCTCCCTATCTCTCCCCTATCTCCCTATCTCTATCATTCCTCTACCTCTCTTGATCTCTCTCCCTATGTCCCTGGCCATGTGCCTCACTCTCTATCTCCTTATCTCTCTCCTCGGTCTCCTCTCTCTATCTCCCTATCATTCCTCTCTCTCTATAAACCCTAAATCCAAAACCCTAAACCTCTAAACCTAACCCCTAACCCATAAACAATTTAAATCCTAAACCCTAAATAATGCCCCTAAACCCTAACCCCTAACACCTAAACCTGAGAAACCCTAAACCCCAAACCCCTAAACCCTAAATCCAAGTAACCCTAAACCACTATCTCATCTCTCCCCTATTTCCCTACCACCTTTTTCCCTCTACCTCTCAATCTCTCTCCCTATGTCTTTGGCCATGTCCCTCACTCTTTATCTCCCTATCTCTCCCCTCAGACTCCTCTATATCTCCCTATCATTCCTCTCTCTCTATAAACCCTAAATCCAAAACCCTAAACCTCTAAACATAACTCCTAACCCCTAAACAATAAATTCTAAACCCTAAATTATAATGCCCCTAAACCCTAACCCCTAACCCCTAAACCTGAGAAACCCTAAACCCCAAAGCCCTAAACCCTAAACCCAAGTAACCATAAACCACTATCTCCCTATCTCTCCCCTATCTCCCTATCACCTTTGTCCCTCTACCTCTCAATCTCTCTCTCGCTATGTCTCTTGCCATGTCCCTCACTCTTTATCTCCCTATCTCTCCCCTTGGACTCCTCTATATCTCCCTATTGGTTTGATGCATAGCACACAGTGGAAGCTCTCAAAACATGGTGAAATACCCATCAAAACCCATAGTTCAAATAGATTAAATCTTAATCAGCTTTAAGAAACCTTCTCAAAGTTTCAAATAACATCAAATCATATACATTCTTCCTATCGTCAAGATAAACACTATCGGCCAACTCAAAAATTCTTATACCGATGCTCCGATCACTCCACTTTTGACAAGCCTTTGAACCTTTCGCTGTGACATATATCCATCGATCTAACTTTAAACTAGTCTTCTGATCTCCCATACCACCCATTTCTCACTCCACAACCTGTATTAACACATGATTAAACCTAACCCCTAAACCCTAACCCCTAACCCCTAACCCCTATTTCCTAACCCCTAAACCCTAAACTTGAGAAACCATAAACCCCTAAATCCTAAACACTAAACCCAAGAAACCCTAAACCTCTATCTCTCTATCTCCCTATCTCACTATCTCCCTATCACTATCATTCCTCTACCTCTCAATCTCTCTCCCTATGCTTTGGCCATGTCCCTCACTCTATATCTCCCTAATTGTCCTCTCTCTCTAAACACTAAAACCTAAACCTCTAAACCTTGACCCCTAAACCATAAACCCTAAACCCTAAATAATGCCCCTAAACCTTAACCCCGAACCCCTAAACCCTAAACCCTAAATGTGAGCAACCCTAAACCCTATCTCCTATCTCTCCCTTATCTCCCTATCTCTATCATCGATCTCTACCTCTCAATCCTTCTCCCTATTTCTCTGGACATCTCACTCACTCTCTATCTCCTTATCTCTCCCCTTTGTCACCTCCATCTCTCCCTATCTGTCTCCTCTCTCTTTCTATGTAGCTATCTACAAAACTGAGAAACCCTAAACCTAGGTACACCCTAAATCCAATCAACTCTAAACCTATATCTCCCTATCTCTCCCCTATCTCCCTATCTCTATCATCCCTCTACCTCTCTTGATCTCTCTCCCTATGTCCTTGGCCATGTGCCTCACTCTCTATCTCCTTATCTCTCTCCTCGATCTCCTCTCTCTATCTCCCTATCATTCCTCTCTCTCTATAAACCCTAAATCCAAAGCCCTAAACCTCTAAACCTAACCCCTAACCCCTAAACAATTTAAATCTTATACCCTAAATCATGCCCCTAAACCCTAACCCCTAACCCCTAAACCTGAGAAACCCTAAACCCTAAACCCAAGTAACCCTAAACCACTATCTCCCTATCTCTCCCCTATTTCCCTACCACCTTTGTCCCTCTACCTCTCAATCTCTCTCCCTATGTCTCTGGCATGTCCCTCACTCTTTTTCTCCCTATCTCTCCCCTCAGACTCCTTTATATCTCCCTATCATTCCTCTCTCTCTATAAACCCTAAATCCAAAACCCTAAACCTCTAAACCTAACCCCTAACCCCTAAACAATAAATCCTAAACCCTAAATTATAATTCCCCTAGACCCTAACCCCTAACCCCTAAACCTGAGAAACCCTAAACCCCAAAGCCCTAAACCCTAAACCCAAGTAACCATAAACCACTATCTCCCTATCTCTCCCCTATCTCCCTATCACCTTTGTCCCTCTACCTCTCAATCTCTCTCGCTAGGTCTCTTGCCATGTCCCTCACTCTTTATCTCCCTATCTCTCCCCTCGGACTCCTCTATATCTCCCTATCAGTCTTTTATCTCTCTCTAAACCCTAAACCCTAGACCTCTAAACCTTAACCCCTAACCCCAAGACCCTAAACCCTAAACCCTAAATAATGCCCCTAAACTCAAGCAACCCTAAACCTCTATCTCCCTGTCTCTATCATCCCTCTACCTCTCAATCTCTCTCTCTCTCTATGTCTTTGGACATGTCTCTCACTCTCTATCTCCCTATCTCTCCCCTTTGTCTCCTCTATCTCTCCCAAACTCTTTCAGTCCTCTCTCTCTATCTCTCTTTAAACTGTAAACCCTAAACCCCCAAACCCGAGCAACCCTAAACCTCTAAACCCTAAATAATTCCCCTAACCAACCTCTAAACCACTTCTCTATATAGGTGCAACTAATACCACTTTTTCATTGTTTTCCACATTTAATTATATTCTTTTCCATTTTCCAAGTCCTACATGTGTCCAAGTTGTATTGTTTGTCAAGTTTTTAGTCTAATTGTTAGTCCCAGCTCTCATGGTTATTAAAATGTTAGTATAGTTAGATTTATCCTTCGGTAACATTAATTTACACATTGTTGCACAAACAACCACACTGAAACATAACCTTACCTAATTAAGGTTAACCTTTAAGGTTCTTTCATAAATGGCGAGCTTAATAGATCCAATGTTCTTATAGTCCATGCTTACCCTTCCAAGAGAGTTCATGCCATGTTAACTTTGCATTATGTCCTAACATATCACATGAAGGACATCATCATCACAAGGAATAACAATGTCATGAAGGATTAACGAAGGTGTAGCTTCACCACATAAAGTATCATTCATAATTTTATCACCAGAGGGTAAGGGTATATCATGTGTATCCTTCTCAAACCATGTATCATGAATCAAATCATATGAAGGATTGGGTAAAGAAATTTAGGGCATGAAATCCAAAACGCCCTAAAACACATCCCCTGCTACCCCACCATTCCTATCCCCAAAATATTGGAACATAGTCTAAAAGTGATTATTTCACATGATGAACAAAACTAAATATTTTATTATTGATTATTTGAGTAATTCATTAGTGATGATTCTTAGTGTTTAACAAATCCTTATGGATTAATGTGTAAAGAAGCTACCAATGTTAATTTGCCCTCCTCCTTCACTAGAAATGGTCTTTAAGGAGGTTCATATATTGATGGGAGATCCAAGATTTAAGAGGTATATTTTCAAAAAGACTAAAAAGCCTTTTTCCCAAATTTTTCTAGAAAACAGATATCCGTTCTCAAAATGGATATCCGTTTTGGTTTGGTATCCAAACCAAAACAGATATCCATTTCAAAGTCAAACTTTGCCAAGTCGCGAATTTGGCTAAGTAAAAACGTGATTTTTTTCCTATTGCCACTATTTGGCCCACAATGATCCTGCACATACCCATATCATAGAATTCAAACTCAGATTGGTCGGCAACATGCGGGCTTCCAATTCAGCTCACAAGCCTGATTACAAAATGTGCTCAAGATATGACTTTGAAGCACCTTTGCACAAAATCAAATTCTAATTATGAGATCTTTCTAATCATTTGAACTACTTTCCTACAGATCTATTACATCTTTATATATCATATCCGAATCATAAGATTCCTCCACGTCAGCCAAGGAAGATCACAATCTCTGATGAAGGCTGTAACATGTGAACATGGATAGGTCAAACCCAAAGGAATGGAATCCCTCTGCAAATGAATAGAATGGTGTGTGGATCTCAAGGAAGGTCAACCATGAACCAAACAACATGGAATGATGTGTCATTAAGCTCCACAGTCGAAGAAATGCTCCGCAAGTCTTCTCCTTTAGCTGGTTGCCTGAGACTGTCAAGGTGCTCTGCTCTGAGAAAATAGATGATCTTTTGATGACAATATCTTTCCAGTACTTAATCCAAATGCTCTGAATTATGAATATGATGTAGATGAATGAATCTAGATGCTAAGTCCAACTCCACAAGGTTTGAAATGAAACTACAGCAGAATGCAGACCAAAACATAGAAACTACTTCTAACTGAACTGCATAAACTAAACTGGAAAAAGAAAAGGAAAAAACTAAACTACAAACAAATTGAAATGCAAATTTTTTTGGTTGATGCAAGATTTCTCTTGAACCAAGGATGCTCTTGCATCAATTAGCCATGATGTTAAAAGGGATGGTCTCCTCATCAAAGATAGGATTTATTGGCTGAATGATCTCCTCTTCAAAGATAGGGTCTGATGGTTGAACTTCTGGTGTATTTTGGGAGGTCTCAATTTGATCCTTCTTGATCAATTCATAATTAAGTTATTCAGCTAAGACTTCTACCTCCCTATTTATGGTTAGAACTATTATTGGGGGGTTCTTAGTATGAATCTTCCATGCAGACCTTGTTTCCTGACCATGTAGAAAAAAGAAGTCTGACAACTATATTTTTTTTCTAAAAGAGGTATCCAAGCAGTCTCCTATTAACACTTAGAAAATAATCATGTCCCTAGCAACGGTTCCAAAAAGTGACAGGTTGTCATGAGGTCCTAGCACTTTAGTTGAAGAATATATCAATTATATCAACCGGGTAGTGTCCAAAGGTTGTATGCAATAGGGAATGTTTTGCCCATCTCTCTTAGTAAGATTTTTTAGATTTTTGAACTGGTTAAAAATAGAAATTAAACTAGAAAGCATGAAATTGTCTAAGCTAGAAAGCATTCAATTCCTATTCTATAAAGCATGTAAACTATCTAAGAAAAGCATGTAAACTTATCTAAGAATCAACAATTGCAGTTTAACTATGAAATTTAAACAAAGGCAACTAGCTACTAATGACTAACTATTAACTAAAAGTACACCTAACATCTTTTAATCAATAGCTAACAATAGTTTCATCAACAGAGTGGATGCTCCGAAAATTCTAAATAAATGAAAACTCAGAGAGCAGTAACTTAAAAACAACCTGCAAGAACACACAACAATACTAAACACAGAATAACATTTATCTAATCATAACAGAAATAACAACATAGAACAGAACTAACAACATTTAACAATGAAAATACTTATCTACTCTACGAGATCCCTCGAGTGGCCAGCTCTTGGGCATTCCTACTAATAGCTCAAATCACATATAGTACTTTTATAGCTTCAAAGTAAATCCATTCACATCACTTCCATTACTCAGAACAAATTACTCAAAACAATCTAATGATATTCATTCATTCGTATCATAAAAGTATATTAGCACACAGAACATCATTGAACATTATTCAAAATATAACATAACAACATGTCCTTGTTTTTAGTAGCTACACATATATATACTGCACTACTACAAAATCCTAATCTGCAGATGGAGGGAAAATACCATTGAAAAAGTTTAAAATAGAATTACAACTAACTGATGTTCATGACATAAAACATAATAAAGGCTCTAAGTGGAGCCTTAAAGTCTCAAATAGTCTAACAGAAATTAACATAATGTTTTAAAAAGTCTTCCACTATGCATGCCTAAATTTCTAGCGCCCAAACTTCCAACACTCTGACTTCAATCGCTTGAAGTCCACTCCTCTCATAGGCCATGCATAAATCCTGCACAATTACTCAAAGTCTATACCATTATATCAACATTAGTTAGCTAATTCCAATCAATTTGAGAAATAAAGATTTATACATCATTTTATAAAAAGTAGACAATTATTGCTTCTAAAAATAAACAAATTGGCATGGCTGAGGTGGTTGGCAAGGACAAAAAGGGGTATTTAGCTCATCATAAGAATGAGGTTGTTTGTACCTCATCAATAACCACTAACCCCTAAACCCTAAACCCAAGCAACCCCAAACCTCTATCTCCCTATATCTCCCTTATCTCCCTATCTCTTTGGACATCTCACTCACTCTCTATCACCCAATCTCTCCCCTCTTTCTCCTCTACCTCTCCCTATCTATCTCCTCTCTCTCTCTCTACATATCTATCTCTCGCTATATCCATATCTCTAACCTCCTTCTCCCCTATTATTCCTCTCCCTCTCCCTTATCGATGAAAGAAATGGAAAAAAGAAAACTCTCTCTCTCTCTCTCTCTCTCTCTCTCTCTCTCTCTCTCTCTCTCTCTCTCTCTCTCTCTCTCTCTCTCTCTCTCTCTCTCTGCCTCTTAGAGAGAGAGAGGGAGAGAAAGAGAGAGAGATATTTTAGTTCACTATAACATGAGCATGTTATAATGCGCCCATGTTATTTAAATGCACATAACACGAGCGCGTTATAACATGCTCACATTATGTGAATGCACAAAACGTGAGCGCATTATAACGTGCTCGCATTATGCGTTGCCTTGGTTATTTCCAAGCCTAAGGCTTGGATTTGTCTTGGGCTTCCAACCAAAAGTCTTGGATTGTGTTTAGGATGTCTAAATACATATTTTTCTAGATTGTAGTAGAAACCACATAATCTGGAGTGTGCTCCCCATCAAGTTTGCACTTATTTCGATGAAAACTCAAAAAAATACCTCCATAATCTTAATCTTTTTGTTAGCTAGCTATCTAACCATATAATTTTTTTTCACATTTTGAGTACGTTAAGGGTTTCATCTTTAATTTCTTTTGTTAGTGTATCCATTTTTTTGTCAGAAACTAGTGTCTAGTATTTTTGACCTTTTCTTTTAACCGTTCATCAAAATTTGAAATAAGTTACATTTTTAGAAACTAGACTCCATTCTACATGTATTAAAAAAAATCAATTTTCAATTAGTTTTCAAAAATTTTAGGGGGGGGCACGCTCAATTTTCTATTTTTTAGGATGTATCCACTTTGAAAATTACTAAAAAATCAATTATTCATGAAAAAATTATTAGAAAAATCAGGGATAAACTACATAGTGTTAGCTAATTTCTCACCAAATTTGAAATACTAAAAAAAGTTTACATTTTAGGGGGAGCACACCAGTCACTATGTTATGTTTTTTCGAGAAAAATAGGACCAATTTGTGTGCTCCCTATTTTCGAACCCTGTAATCTCAACCATTTTTGGAAAAAAATAGTAGTTTAGAAACTAGATTCGGAGCACTATGACTCTTGTTTTTGTTCCATCTTCAAATTTTGAGTGTAGCTATCTTCAATTTCTCATCCAACATCAATGTTTATTGATTTCAAAAGAAAAGTGGCATATTAAGACCCCTTTGGTCCCCCATCTTTGTGCACTTACCTGTCAGGTAGAATCTATCCCAATCAACAATGTTAGGAAGATTGATATCTTGTTGCAAAGAAGCACTAGAAGCTTTTGAATAAGTGACTCTGGAATCTAGTGAAGCAACAAATTTTGCTATGTCAATGGAACATTTTATTTCTGTATCATGATTAGGGATGTGAGTTGTGATCAAAGGAGGATCATGTGGGAATGGATAAACATTCGAGTCTCCACATATATCTCCCAAATTTTGATCCATAGTGCATGTGGACAGTCAATATCCATGATGGCATACAAAGCGACATCTGGTATATGTAAACTGATCAATCCAACAATGTGATCACGATGATTAAACCACTTAGCCTTATGAGATTGTTTACCAGGTTCAAGGACAAGTCCATACAAATGGGGTATGAGATTATGGATCCTAAGATGTTTTAGGATGCCTTCACACCAGGATTTATAATTTCCCTTGGTTAGGTTGATTATAGAAGAGTGAGTTTCATATCCCATGATTAGAACAAGTTAGTTCGACTAGACAATAGAAATCAACACATTAGGCAACCCAAGTTAGTTAGATCCCTAATTGAAATTTATGTAAAGTGGCACTTTATAAGTTGAGTGCATGATTTTTCTTAATTCCCCCCCTTAGAGTGAACACTTTATAAAGTTAGTGGCTTGTGAAAAATGAAAACACAAGACCCCCCCTTAATTATGTGTTTTCCCCCCCAAATTTGACACTTTATAAAGTTAGTGCATTGACATCATTTTTACACCTTTTGATGATTTGATTCCTTGTCTAATTTGGTACTATAAGGAGTTAGTTAGGTCACTTGAAAATATCATAAATAGGCACTTTATAATTTTAGTGTGATTTTAGGCTAGTTAGATTAGTGACAAAAAAAATCCACTTTTGCAAAAGGAATCTCTCGATTTTGAGTTGATTTGCAAAAGTTATAGGACTTACAATATTTTTGCATTCACAAAAAAATCCTTCCATAGCAAAAAATAAATTTCCAATTTTTGAGAAATAAAATTTCCATGCAAATTTGTTTGGAAAAAAAAATTAAAAGAGGAGAATAAGCCCCCTTCAGCTATGCATGACTAGGGGCTAAAACCCCATGTGACCAAGGGCTCAACTTTTAAATTGGTTCCCTCTTTAAGATGAAACTTGACTCCGGTCAGAGCTTTCTTTGTTGTGGCAAAATGTGGCTAAATTGCCACTTTGAGCGTTGGACGAATAGGAAAGAGAGGGTGGATTCGTGGGTGAATTCGAGGATAGAGAGGTCATGGCTCTGTGAGCAGAGTCAACACTACCAAGAAGGGCCAAAAGTGGGGTGAATTTCGTTGCAGGCCTGTTGAGGGTGAGTTGAGGCCGAGCGCAGAGGGTGCGAGGCGCATGTGAGAAGGTGCTTCCAAGGCATTGGGAGGAACGATGGAGACCGCCTCTGGGTGGTGCTTTGCTTTGGCCAACAAAGGATGCCTACGCCACCGATACTTAGCAAAACAAATCCCTTTTTTGGGCATTTTAATCTCCACACTAAAGGCCTTTGTAATGCCTTTCAAAATCGTCAACACAACAACAAACAAGCAAGGTTTAATAACCACAAAACTAAACAATGAAATCAAAGAAAATGCCTCACAGATACAAAGCAAGATTCCAACCGAATGGGGGGTGAAATGCACAGTAGAGATCAAAGGGTTCAAAGCTATCCACAATGCTCTGATACCATGTGAAAACACCAAGATCATGGAGTAGACAAACAAGCATGAGATTGCAAATGAAATCAACCAATTGTATTCACAAATGAGGTGAATATAAATAGGCGAGTGTGAGTACCCGATTATCCACCAAACAGGGATAAGCCTCCTCTACATGAAGTGGTGGTGAGTAACCACCCACAAAGATAGCGTGAGGTGTCGATGTAAGTCGACACCTCTCCAAAATGGCTAACTACTTTGACAAGTTCAAAGTACATGTGGAAAATATACCTAACTATGGTTAAAGCAAGTGTATATGCCTAGGATTAAAGGTTATACACCAACAAGAGTGAACAACACTAAGACACCATATGAATTATGGACATGCAGACCTACTTTTGTCAAATATTTTAGATTTTTTGGAAGAAAATGCTACATTAGAAGAGATGAAGACAACTTGGACAAGTTTGACTCAAGATTTGATGAAGTAATTTTTCTTGGTTACTCAACTAGAAGCAAGGCTTATAAATGCTACAACAAGAGACTAAAGAAGATAGTTGGGTGTAAATGTTAGGGTTGATAAAAGGTTACATCCATCTACACATGATTCAGCTCACATATCAAATGATTCAGAAGATTGATGTTCAAATGATCCACCCTATATAGAAGAAGAAGAAGATGAAGTTGCTAAAGAAGAAGCATCCATGGAGACTACCAAGGCACCTACAAAGTTCATTCAAAAGAATCATTTTGAAAATCAGATAATTAGAGATAAGAATGAAGCAGTTATGACTAGGAGAAGACTCAGAGAACAAGTCAACTTCTCACTGATGTCTAAGATAGAACCAAAGAATTTTTCTGAAGCCAACAAGGATGAAAGTTGGATTGATGCAATGCAAGAAGAGATAAATCAGATTGAGAAGAATAAAACTTGGGAACTTGTTCCAAGGCCAAAGGATAATAATGCAATTGGAACTAAGTGGGTTTTCAGAAATAAGTTGAATGAAGATGGAGTTGTTAGAAACAAAGCAAGATTGGTCTACAAGGGCTATTCACAAGTGGAAGGCATTGATTTTGAGATGTTTACTCCTATGGCAAGAATGGAAGCAATAAGGATGTTCCTTGCATTTGCAGTTCACAAAGACTTCAAGGTGTATCAAATGGATGTCAAATCTACTTTCTTGAATGGTGATCTTGACGAAGAAGTTTACATAGAGTAGCCTACAGGATTTCAGTTATTAGAAGATCAAAATTTGGTGTGCATACTTAGAAAGGCCTTATATGGTCTCAAGCAAGCCCCTAGGGCATGGTATGCAAGGTTGGACAAGTACTTATATCAACAAGGTTTCAAGAAAGGTATTGCAAATAGTAGTCTCTACATCAAGGTAGAAGGTGAGCACATGTTAATAGTAGTAGTATATGTTGATGATATTACCTTTGGTAGAAATGATAGTATGTGCAAAAAGTTTGTAGAAGAAATGTATAAAGATTTTGAAATGTCTATGATAGGTGAACTTTTATTCTTTCTTAGACTTCAAATTGTTCAATTCGACAAGGGTATCTTTATTTCACAAACTAAGTATGTCAAGGAGATGTTGAAAAAGTTTCGCATGGATGACTTCAAACTAGTAAGTACACCTATGGTAACAAGTTGTCATCTTAGCAAGGATGATGAATCACCTCAATCTAATCAGACTCTTTATAGATCCATGATTGGAAGTTTATTGTACTTGACTACCTGAAGGCCAAACATTATGCAAGTTGTCTGTATGGTGGGTACGTTTCAAGCCGATCCAAAAGAAACTCATGTGAAAGTAGTTAAAAGGATCTTCAAATATCTAAAGAACAAATTTTACATCACTCTAGGGCTTTAAGACCCGCTCGCACAAGTGAGCATTTGATTTACACCAACCTTTAGAGTTTTGGGTTCTAATGCAGATTTACATGTCATGTGAATTGGAGCTCATTGGTCAAGGTGCACAAAATTCAAGGTTTTGGTTTAAATTACATTTTACATCACTCTACTAAATAGTTTGGGAAATTTGACCACATGAAAATTTAGGGTTCGTACCCTAATTGCAGACATGCAACTTTATACAAAATGGTCAATAAATCCGAAGAAATCTAATTAGGGATTTAGACTTCAAAGAAGATTCAACAACTTGGAAAACACAACAAAAATCAAAATTTTCTAGGAAAGCAAGTTTTGATTCCAAACTTAGAAGAATTGGGCCGAACCTCAAATTTTGCCTTTTTTGACAAGTTCACAAATACTAAGGAATTTCAACAAGTCCACTTAGACACACATCCAAAAACTCTTAGATATTAAAAGATAAAAAGATTCCATAAAAGATTCCTTTCTAGAAGTGATCAATTGATTAATTAATTAAATCAATTAAACATAAATCAAACTAGACAATAAGAAATAAAAGATTCCTTTCTAGAAGTGATCCATTAATTAATTAAACACAAATCAAACTAGACAATAAGAAATAAAAGATTTCTTTATAGAAGTGATCAATTAATTAGTTAAATAAATAAATTAAACATAAATCAAATTAGACAACATGAAATAAAAGATTCCTTCTTAATAGTGATCAATTAATTAATTAAATAAATCAATTAAAAAAATCAAACTAAACAATAGGAAATAAAAGATTCATTTCTAGAAGTGATCAATTAATTAATTAAATTAATTAACTAAACATAAATCAAACTAGACAATAAGAAATAAAAGATTATTTTCTAGAAGTGATCAATTAATTAATTAAATAAATCAATTAAACACTAGACAATTTTCCCACCACGTTGAGGCCTAAAACGACAACTTAAAACTTATTCCTCAAGATTTAACACCATTTTAAATATTTATTCCTCCACATTGCACGGCGGGAAAACTAAGTCAACGCTATTTTGAATATTTTTGTCCACATTCCAGAGTGGAAAATGTACTAACCATAGCAACGCCTTTTTTACACCGAAGGCGTTCCCTTTGGCATCGAGAGGCCTGACCTGGCAGATCGACGGTTGGTATTGAGCTACAGGTGTGCAAGACGATTGAATCGTCTTCCGCCGTCCGATTTCACGTCGTCTTTTCTGTTTTCGTTTGCCGTTTTCTTTTTCCGTTGTCGGTTTCTCTTTCTTCACGGTTGCCTTTTTTCTATTTTCTTTTGGCATTTTTTTGGCTGCCTCGTGAATATCTGGCCTCCACTCGATATCGGCGTCCGCGTAATTGTTTTTAAATGCTCCCCTTTCCTCTCTTTAACTTCGCTAGCATGTCATAGTTTTGATGGAATAAGACTATATATGTCATTAGTAAAAGTCTAAAAGAGTTAATCAGAAGTCTTTGAATTCTTATAAAAATAATTTATTAATGCAGAGTCTTTTTGCCTTCTCTCTTATTTAAATTAAAATAGAGGTCCTTTTAAAAATATTTTATATATAAATTATCTCCTAAAAAAATATTTGGAGATATCGTTAATTTAAATAATATTAAATAATATAATAAATATGAATAATATATAAATTATCTCCTAAAAGTTTTATTTGGAGATATCATTAATTTAAATAATATTATATAATATAATAAATATGAATAAAATATAGATTTTTTATATAAATTATATAACAAACATAAAAAGTGTAATATATAATATAAATTATATATGATTTTATAATAATATAATATATAAAAAATATATTTAATAATATATATTATATTTAATATAACAATAAATAATAAATAAATATATTATATATTGTATATATAAAATAAATATATTCAATTTAAATAATACAATTTAGAGTATTATTTAAATTGTCATAGGTAAATTGTAAGGATATATTTTTCATTATTTGGGAAAATGAGAGGATAAAGGAAATATATTTAAGTATATTATTATATTGTAAAAATTGTATATTTTTGACTATTTGTTTTATATTGATACATGAATATGGAGGACATGATCTTGGTCAACCGTTAATGAAATTATGTGATTTTATTGAACAATGATTAACATTGGATTTTTTTAATGTGGATTATGGAGAACTCTCGAAATATTACAATAAGTCAAGAAATATATTTGGCTATCAAGGAGGTTGGGAAGAATATTGTCTCCCAGAAGAATAATAGAAGTAGAATATTCTAGAAAAACTGCGTATTGCTTTTTTTGCCTCAACATTTCGAATCACACTCCGTGATCCATTATTAGGGGGAAAAGAAGAGAATGTAAATCCTCTTGATGATGGATCATGAAGTGTGATTCGAAACATTGAGGCAAAAAAAACAATACACAGTTTTTCCAAAAGCACTACAATTATCAACATGGACTGTGGAAATATCATGTCTACAATTTTAATTATTATTAATAAACTAATAATTGTTTTAAAATTCACTTGTATAAAAATAAATTAAAAATTCCCTATTTCTCTATAAAAAGATAGGGCACAAGAAAAATTGGCATATTGTTTCATAAAAAAACATTTATTTTTATAATATTTATTATATAATATAAAAAGTTTGAAATGGTGTTATTGTTATTAGGTTGTGTATTCTAAATCCTAGGGAAAGCATAGCATCTAGAAGTGTCCAATACTAATCTTTACTTAAATGATCATCTTTACCAATATTGTGTTATTCAAGGAGATGGAATAGTTTGTAGTGTGAATTGTTGAAAGGGGAGATCTTGGGATGACATGTAGATTCCAATTTCAAATGATTTGTTGATAGATCATACTTATTGAGAGATGAAGATGTTGAAAATCAAGAAACTTGTACTTTTGGTGATATTTGGGCATTAGACAGGATGGCAAAAGTAGGGATCTCACTGTACTAGACGCTATATGGACACATACAAGTTTTTTGGCCAAAATTGGAAATGTTTCTGTTAGTTGATGACGTGTAGTGAAATTCTATTAGAAACAGAGAAGTATTGATTTTGTGTTTGATTGAAGGAGCATATTGCAAGTGTCCTTCGAACTAATATGCCAATTTAAGATGTTTAAAGTATTTCCCTGAATTTCAACCATTTTTGTTAAATATGATAAGGGAAAGTAAGTATCATATTTATCACCACAATGCACACCAACTATCCTTGTTTCAAAAGCCACTTGCATTACCACACCTATATATTGACTTGCATTAAGTATCATATTTATCACAATTTGAATTAATCTATAATTTAATATTCATTTTAATTTGACAACCCTATTTGTACATGGAAATGCCTATTTAGCAAATGCATCATGAATACAAGGATGTATGTGATAGTAATTAGTGATTTTTAAAAAAAATATTTTTTATATAAAAATTAAAGAGGCTCAAATAACTACTGTACTTTTAAGTATGTAAAGTAAAGTTTTTATCTTACTCTTTTATCCATATAGGATATTAAAAAGAACTAAATTTGTATTAAATTTATTTAGGAAACCTATATTTTTGGTTATTGTCTTATATATTCTTTGTAAAGTCAGTGTAATCAAGGGGGTTGATCTAGGAGAACACAATCCTTGCATTCTAGCAATCTCTTCTAGTTATTTTTCAATACTGTTAGTCCTTATACATAAGAAACTGGTTATGTGTATTAGGGCATTACTATGGAGAATCAGATCAATCTTGCACAACACAAATTCAATTCAAGAGGAGTTTAGTATTTTTCACAATCCTGAAACATTCTTCAGATCAAGAGCATCTATTTTATAATACCAAGGTGATCAAATTGTATGTGGTATTAGGTTTATTTAATCATCATAGTTTCGACATCTAAGTGCCCAATCCTTCTTATTTAATTTTTAATATTCATTTTAATTGCAACATTTATTTACCTATCTTTGATTAACCTAGGTATACACCCTTTGGTATACTATACACATAGTAAAAGTGAAAGTATGGTGGGCCTTGTTCAAACTCTTTAAGATTCCACTATCAACCAACAAGGTGACTTTTTTCTAGATCGACACCCTAACAAAATTTAAAAATTTATCTAGGTGGATAAATTGTATCCTTATTTCTATATGATGTTGAACTAACATTTGTGGATTCAAAGTACCTTTCAGTTTCAACTAGAGAACATGGCTACATGCATAACCTTCATATGAATAATTATTTCCAAATTCTACCTTTACCACCCATGACAATTGAAGAGACATTTCCTAAAACACAAAATCATTAGTCATCATGGGATTACAAAACTAAGCTTAACTACATAAACATAGTGGCAAAAAGTGTTTTGTTGTGTGATAGACTTGGGGCTTCGAGCAAGCATTCTAATGGAAAACCCTACATTAAAGATCAAGGCATAGTACTTTTACAATGTAAAGATGGAGCTTCATATGGGTTGGTCCATGTCATTTAGCTCCACTAGAGCTTCATGAAATGGAACTTCTCATGCCAATGATCCAATGATAAAAAAATAAAGAGAGTGAATTTTAATCGATCATTCCATGCCAACGATCCATAGATGGCAAGAGCTTTACTAGAGTGATGCAAGATGATTCAAATAATCATGCCAATTCATTCTACCTTGTACCTTCATTTGTACAAGTGGAAATAAAGAACTTGTGGATTGATATTTTCCAACTATTTGCACCTTAGAATGAATAACGCCTACAAGTTCGAAAGCATTCATGTGTTACCTACGTGTATCAAATGAAATGCTAGGATTGAGTAGCAAAAGCCCACAATTTTTTATAAATGGCAGAGACTGTGGAAAATGTTAAGGCTATGGATCCGTTGGCCAACATAGATTATGCTCCAAAACAATTATTCAACTAGTGATAGTGGAGGAATGATGAGTTTTGGTTCATGGGATTTATTAAATACCACAAAGCTCTCAACAACCTGATATACTCTCTTCCAATGTTGCATAATGACATGTGCCATAAGGATACAAGACAATCATCATTTACTTAAATACATGGAAATTGAACTTCCACAACTCTTCAGTGTATAAAATTACTTTGATTGAAATATAATATTATTAATGACTTGCATTAAATCAGTGAACAATAAATCAATTAATAAACTCTGCAGCTTTTCTCATTCAAACAACCTTGGCATATTTAAATTTCCTAGTGAATAAATGCTCTCGTCAAACATATTATCCTTTAGTTTAGGAAATTAAAAAAAGATATATTTGAATTTTACAAGGTAATAATGGATAGTTGATAACTAATTTATTTGTAATTATAGAATTAAAAATATATAATTATTTATATTATAAGTTTTTAAATTTTCAATTATATATATTGTATATTTAAAAATGAAATGTAACAACTTCAAATATAATATTATATACCATATCAAATATATTGTATTTATATATTTATAAGTATAATACAATATTATAAAATTGTATATTTAGATTAAACATATTATATATTTAATATTAATATTTATTTATAATTTAATTATATTTAATTTATATAATATGTAATATAATTAAATTATGGGTTTAGATGTTTTCCCTTGTTAAGTATCTTTTGATTTAGACCCATCAATTAATATGGCTTATTTTATGCCTTGTGGTGTTGGCAAGTATCATGTGGATCTGAAAACATATGGTATTCCATATTTATATATGGATCCTTCTATCTATGGTAAAACACCTAAAGCATATATAGACTCTAAGGAAACATGCATGTGGGAAAGTGATTCTAAAAGTGACAAATCTAGCAAATCATTATCACCTCCTTAATTAATCGACAAATCTATGGTCTTGGATACAATCTAATGAAAAATATTCGATATAGAGGAACTCAACTAAGCAAGCATAAAAAAAGATATAGAAGGTTTGTTGAATCTCAAGAAGCTAAGAAATGACGTGGTATAGGCTATCAACTTGATGAGATTACCCAATGGATAAAAGAGAGCAAAAATGAGAATGAAAACAACCCCACATTGCACCTACTATCCAAATCCTAATGAGGTTTCGTGTTCATTTATTTGTTGTGATCTTGATTATGGAGTCCCTTTTGGACCATTGATTCATCCATCTTTTTAGGGTTCCAATACATTGTCATATTTCATTGATTAGAATAGGTAACATGTGTGACATTAGTATTTATGGTACATTTTACATCCACACATACATATTAACCAAAACACATTGAAAAACTAAATCAATCTTACAAACAATGTTATACATTATTCATATTAATACACGACTTATATGTGATACATTATAGCCATTTCCCTGTGATGCCACCTCTTGACATAAGATACATATTGATGATCATATTGACTTATGATGCTTAAATCTAACTACTATGGCACATTTTTGGACCACACATGATCCAATTTTCACTAATTATACATCATTTATTAATGTGCCATACACATTTATTATTTTATTACTTTATGATCTTACATTACCATACTTTTCTTTTAGAGCTTTAGTATTTGAGCCTTCATTGCCTTATGATTATATTGGGAGCACCATGCCTTCCTTATCCTCATTCATGATCTTCATTAACCTATTTTTCCCATCTCGGAGTATCTCATTTTTCACAAGTACTTTAATGATTATATCTATCAACACAAGTCATTTTATTGGTTATTACACACGTTATCAAGTTGTCATATTACGTTAGCATATTTTAACTATGAGATTACACTATGATATTCATTGGGACCACACTAGGGAGCATCATATACTCCCTATGATTATCATTGATCTATTTTTCTTCATAGAGCACTTATCTTGTGATCTTGTCTTATGTGTTTGTACTGATCTACCTTGATTCCTAGAGCACTTGTCTATTATTTCTCTATTTTTATATCATACATTGAGCTTATAATATCATTATTGTGGAAGAATGTATTCACAAGTCATGCCATGTATATGAAAGGCACAAAATAACTAGATCCATATGAATATAATCATGGCATGAAAGGGACGTTGGCAAACTTAGGGTGTATAAGTTGCCAAGTTAAGACCTCTTTAAGGGATATTTTGAGAAACTTGCAGTGCTTTCTAAGCTTTTTTATTTTAAAAGATTTTATTTGAGATGCTAAATTTTTTATAAGAGAGCTACAACATTTGGTTTTATAGGTATCATTTAAGGAGGAATTTAAGAATTGTTTTTAAAATGCTCCATGGACTTTGATCTCTTTAAGAAATTGCCTGTGTGCATTGTTTAAAAGTTTAAAACTTTTTTTCCCTTGTCAATTGTAATACTTTCTCACCATCGTATGTCACTTGTAACATGGAGAGAATACTCAGTGAGGCTTGAACCCAATTCATTATGAGACTGGATGTATTACTTAAACCTTTTATTTGCCAGTTTTACAATTTTCTCAAATCTCTAGGATGAGTACACTGAAGAATTGTAGAATTTCAATTTCTATGTCTTTAAGTGAATGATGATTGCCTTGTATCCCTATGGCCCATGTCATTATCTAGCATTGAAAGATTTTTGTCGTATTTAATAAATCCTATGAACTAGAATGAGCGTGATTATCCACAATAATCACTTGAATATACTTTGTCATGGGATTCTCTCTATTGGTTGAGGGATCCACAACCTTCACCTTCACCACAGGTATCACCACAACTTGTCCCACTCAAAACACATTGCCTTCCTTGTAGCTCAATCTTATGATAAACCTTTTCCCCACAATCAACTCCCTCTTAAACCTTTGTCATGCTCACTCCAAGCTCTCCCAGCTAACTATACACTTTGCACCTTCTTCACAATACATCCATGCACTTGGCATATTTCTAGCTCTATGTTCTTTCCTTGAAAGACTTTCCTCCTCCTTGTCGAACTTCATAACTAGACCTCCCAAATGAACTTCATCTTCAACATAGTCCTCTTTCAAACTTTGGCCTCCAATACACAATATTGTCTCAAAATTTTGACATGGTCACCCAAATCTCACATGTCCCTATCATCCTTGCTCCAAGCTCAACATGCCCTGGGCAATCTTCTTGCTCCCCGAGCTTCCTTGCTTTAGCATAAGTTGCATCCAATGCCTTTCCCATGCCTTCACTTCAAGAATCTAGCAAAGGAATTCAAAGATAGTTCTCCAGGCTATCCAAGATCATCTGAGCCTTCGAATCATATATGGACCAACCAAGAAGATTAATGAAATAGATAGAGAGGGAGACAAAAAAAAAGAGAGATAGAAAGACGAAGATGAAGAGAAAGAGAGATATAGAGATAAAGGAGAGAAAAAAAGAGAGATGGTAAGATTGAGATAGAGAGAATCTCACAATAACTTATAATCTATGTAGATCATTTATATCTTGAATAAACAATTTACTTCTCCAAATATAAATCTATCAATAGTGCAAGACGATTGAAATGGATCGAGTCATCATTTGTCTTTCATTCCATCGTCAAATTTTCCTGTCATGTTTTCATTCTAGTTTTTTCACAATGATGCAGAGGCTTTTCTCGATTGTCATGAATCATTAGGCTACAAAGTCATATCGCAATTTATTTGAATGTGTTTTTTCCCTAGTGACAGTTTATGCAACCCCCTGTTCTCTTTTACATTAACAATGTGACACCACTTTTCCTTGACATTAGATTTTAGTCTTTTAAATAATTTTATCATTTTATCTTTGGTTGGTCGATTAGCATTAACATGGATGTATATGTTTATGTATTAGATTAGGTATTTGGTTGATGAAAATTAAATGAGAGGCGATTTATTTATCTTTAGTAAATATGTTATGTATTTTTAAATGTTTAAGTTTAGAATTAGTTAATTTAAAATTTAGTATTGATGTATATGACAATAATTTTAGTGGAAGTTTTAAGTATAATGTTTAAAAATTAAAAATGTAAAATAAATCTATTTTTAATTTATTTTTATGTACTGGATTTTATCTAATTTCATTTTTTATTGGTCGTATTTATACATTATACATTTTTGCCAGAGAACATAATCAAAATTTTATTAAGATATGCTTAACATTTGAACAGCGGCCGAGATGCCCATAACTCAAAATGGTCTATGACTCAAGACACTTATGTTTGTGATGTGAGTCTGAGAGGTAGTCTTTCAAGATCGACATCTAAACACAAGGATCTTGAAATGCATTAAGATTATGCAAATTAATTCATGACACTCGAGAAAACAAAAATCACATGTGCCATAGGGATACAAGAAAATCATCATTCACTTTAAGACATCCCATCTCCAAGCTTCATTGATTCATACATGGCACAACCAATACAATTAGAAATAATGTCGCTTATTGAAGTGGCTAAAAAATGGACACTCCCTCCATTTCACCACCATCCTAGCAGTAAATGATTAATGTTTTCAAGCATTATGTTGGAGTAAACTAATGTTATACCAGCCATTCAAAAACATTCACAATGATATTGGTTCATTAGAGAAATATATTACAGCTCATTGGGAAAGGGTTTCAAACAACTACCACCCATTGAATTTGCACCATACATCCCCAAATCTATTTATAGAAATCGATAATGAAACTCCTTCTAACTAGGGACATGCAATACTGCAAGAAGAAAGTCTTGATGAATGGCAAGTCTTGTCAAGTCCGTACCTAGGCCTGCCATTTCAATTGGATGGGCTCAACATACTTGGGAAACAAGAAGATGATCAGTATAGGGAACTATCACTTGCAAATAATTGACCAAAACAAATAAATTAATTTACATGTATACCTACTTTTACCCACTACTATTCAAAAACAAATTTACTTGCATGCATGTCAACATATTTAGTTTTCTCCTACTATAGGAGGACAGCACATACTACTACATTCTTTCAATGTTCAAATAATGGAGGGACAATAACCATTCACCAACATTAAAAGTGTAATATCTCTTCTCAAGAAAGCACTAATTAATTTTACCTACATGCTATTTCGGCGTACCCATTGCACACTCAAGTGCTATTGCTAGTAAAAATTAATTCCTCCCCATTCCACGGCGGAAAACAGAGTACGGACTATACCAACGAATTGTACCAACGCCTTTTTTAATATTTATTATTCCTCTACGGTCTAAGGCAGTTTACAGGCCTTAAGTCAATCTTTTATGGAAAATCGCATGGAATTGAATTTAATCAAAAGATTCATAGGAACATTTGATCTTACAAATCTTGTGCTGCTCAATATCAGTCAATGCCCAGAGCTTAATCAGCTGAGTCTTGGCCATTTGAGCTGTCTGGAAAGGATCAAAAATTTTCATTATAAACATTTGAAAAGTGTGCCAGGAATATCTAATCTTGCAATGCTTGTAGAATTGGATATTTCTAGTTGTGGGAAGCTAGAGTTTGAGTACTTGCGTCTCAGGGTATGAACTGTCTGAAGAGCATAAAATTTGATAAAAATGGAGTTACCGGAGCTCCCTTATTGGTAAAGGGTATAAACAAGGGCTGTCGTGCAGCTGCAGTCCCTGCCTCACTGCAAGAATTTTTTTGTGCAAACCCATGTAAAACAATTTACTGTTTATAAGATTGTTGAGATAGTATTAAAAACAATTCACTGTCTTCTGTTAAGTTATTTGTAATGTATACAAGTATAAATCACTTTTTTAGTTTCTGTGTTGCTTGTTTATCTACTACAAAGTTGCATGCATAGACCTTTCCATAGTTGTGTAAGATTACATGTAACATTTAACTATGAGCTAAATCTAAAATAAATGTTTTGAGAACTATATATTTCACTTGTCATTTGCTAATAACAACAGCTATGAAAAAGATCTCTAACTCAATAATATACTAGATAATTCTGCATAAATATCCTCTAGTATTTTCTTATTCTTCCCCTTTCCGAATTCGAAGAATTGGATTGTTACAGATGTAGCTCCATGTCTAAGCTATCAGTTGAAGACTAAACCTCCCAGGCATGGATCTAATGACAAATTGTAAATTTTTCTATAGTGTCAATCTATAAATGCCGCATCTTTCCCTAATTATATGAGTTTGTACCTATGAAATTTGCAGTCCATGAAGCAGGCCAGCAGGTTAATTACTTCTACATTTTCTTTAGGAAATATGCTCTTTATTCTATCTGGAACGTTAACCTTTGATTCAGATACATATTTATCAAGCTCTGGTGTACATTGGGGCCGTTGTTCCATCTGATTTAACAAAATAAATCATGAATAAAATTTCATATATTGAAATGAATAACTTTTTTTACCAGTAAATTGAATGCCAGAATCATTAGGGTCAGTGGTCATTAGAGAGCAAGTGTGACTCAACCTGTAACACAACATTTTGTAAACCAACTGCTTGCCACCGAGCCACAACATTCAGGCAAACTGAAATGTTCATATAAATGTAAGCAAAAAATTCCTGCTACATAAAATCTACTTATGAGGATGATAGATTATCATGCCTATAAACGGTGATGAATCTCAAGATCTAATAATCCTACACGGGGTATTTATAATGTCAACAACTCCAAGATGAGGCATCCAAAAGACCAAATATCAACTTCCTGCAAACATCAAAGAAAATAGTCAGCACAAGGAAACCACATTCTCTTTACCAGGATAATAGTTCACACTACATTACAAAATACAGAAATCGATGCACTGTATAATATGCCTTGTAAACCAAAAAAATGAAAGATGGGGTGCTAGCTACAACGATGACCTAGGATTACACCTCTGCTGCAATAAATATTCACTGCGAAGATGAAAATACTTAATTTGTCTGATCATTCTCTAAATCTCTCTATCTCAAGGGGGCTACCCTCCTAGGCGTCTATTGCCTGTTTGCCAAATGATAGGGCAAGAAGAGAATAAGAAAGTGAAAACAAGTGAAATCAGAGAAGATACTAGGCACTAGTCAGTTTACAGAAAGTGAAGTCCTTATGGTAGCCTAGAAACTCAAATTGGGTTAGCATAGTCTTGTAACTAGGAAAGAACAATGAAATGTTACATATCTAAGACAATGATCATCTGACTACCCCTCTAGTTGTCAAGATAGAAGAAATCAAAACATGATGGAAATAGTTACTGTAACCGATTTCTTATATTTTCAGATTGTTAAGTGCCACAAATAAGAATACTGGTGAATGAGATTTTAAGGTATCATACCACTCCATATCATTGTGGTCTATGCATTGCTTGAACCATCTCTGGAGCCATCTAACGTGGAGTTCCAACACAAAATTCAGCAGGAGGAACACCATTATGAGCAAGGCAGCATGTATGGGATTATGAGTGAAGAGGAACTACCATATCAAAATCACAAAGCTTGACTAATGGACTTTCATGCACTCTTTTAACTTATAAATCAATGAGAACATTTTTGCTTTTGACATCCCGATGAATGATGGTTTTAGAATGAAGTTCTGCAATGCACATGCAACATCTCTGGTAATAAACATAGCCAATTTTGAGGGGGTGCATTTTCCCCTCTTGTGCTAGCCTCCCAAGAAATACCTGCAATGATCCAACAAATATATTCAAGATGAATGGCTACAGTATTGTAAATCTTTCATGGCAAATACAGCTCCCTACCAACACTAGACTAGACTTACCTCAAGGGAGCCACCTTTGATATACTCCATTGCTATTAAAGACTGCACAACTTGAGAGTCTCTCATTCTGTCTGATAAAGAAACCCAACTAGAGGAAAGTTGATGCCCATATAGTTCAATGATACACGGGTGCTTCTTCAATGCACCTAATATATGAACTTCCCAAAGACAATTGTACTTGAAGTTATTTTCCTGCTCTTTAGAAGATCTAGATACTTCTAAACAAAGTACCTACAAAATTAAATAGCAATCCATATATGGGGTGGAGAGGCACCTAGAGATAAGGCCGACTATATTTATCCATCCCGAGAGGCCGAGGTCATGGATAGCCACATAGAGATAGGGGGCCATAGATTTCTACAAGCAGAAATTGAGTGGCCCTTATCTATATCCGATATAGAGCAGAGTGTTGATCTGAAGGGAAGCACAGAGTGGATGTGCCATTTGTCAGAGTGTAGTGTTGTGACCAAATCACACATCGCCCCATTGCAAATGGGGACCCCCTTTTTTTTGAGTTATGATGCTTTGCATGAAGTCTGGATGATGTCTTAGGTCCATTTCCTCTGCCAATCCACCAAGAAGTCTCTCTCCTAGAAGATTTTGCTTTATAATTGGAGGTCTAATCTCGAACATGAACTTGTAGTAACAAAGAGTCTTGATCAAATTTCATCCAAGTAATGAACACTAAGATCAACCCTGATGTATGTTTGAGATCCTGAAAATGACTAAGTCTGGTAGCCTGAAATCCTAAAAAATTGACTAAGTCTGAAATGTGGTGGATCCTCCAAATTCTAGATTTTGCATGTTAAATCCGGTGGATTTGAGACCTATCTCAAACATCCTGAAAGGTATATTGAAAAATATCTAAAGTATAAGAACTTATACTTAATCATATTTTTCAATAGACCTTTACCCTGAGAGACCCTGAAAAACCACCAAGTACTCCAGAGGATTCAAAAACTTCATCCAGTGCACCTAGATACAAGAGTGGCGCAAAATCTTGGTGAAATGCGCTCTTAATCAAAGAATAAGATGTGGATCTCTTGCGCTTAGACCAGTGTGCCCAATCGCAATTTCAAAAGGTAAAGTGAGGTCAACAAAATCTTAAATACTTCATCTAATGCGCTTGAATTATAAGAAGATCTCAAAATCTTGAAGTGATGCGCTGTCTTGGGAAGGGAGAGTTTGTGTTCAAGAAGATTTCAAGTTTATTAGCTAGTGCGCCAATTCAAAGGAGGACATATAGCAAGTGTTTTGAAGACTTTCAAAGAAGATTCCAGACCTTCAAACCAATGCGCCAAGACTGATCTAGAAGGATAAAGTTTTATGATATGCATTTAGAAGAGGATCCCAAAATCATGAAGTGATGCGCCATTATGAGGAGAGAGGTTTGTAGTGAAGAAGAGATCTAATTCTTCATCAAATGCGCCCACCCATTGGCTGCTTTGAATATGACTTTAAATCAAAATTCTTGTCAAACAAAATATCCAATCAGAGACAAAATTCCTCATCCACTGCGCTACCACAATGAAGAATGACAAGGCAATTTCAAGGGGATTCTTTAAACCTAATCCAATGCACTTATCATAAGAAGATCCCAAACTCTTCATCTAAAGCGCCAATGCTAAGAAGTTCCTGAAATTTCAAACCAATGCGCCACTACAAGGTAGGTGATCCTTCTTTGATGATCAAAATACAATTTAAGATGAAGACTCTAAACTCTTGATCTAAAGCGCCCAAGTCATAAATCAAGTTTTAAGAAGAAGTTGTCATGATATTAGAAAATAAGAAGATTCAGATCTTGTAAACTGTTGCGCCACCTCAAGGTAAGGGCTCAATGCAAGATGTAAGTGGAATGACTAAGTCTGGCAGCCAGCAATCAAGGAGATCTTAAAAGTTCCATCCAAAGTGCCAATACATGAAGAAGTCAGAACCTTCATCCAATGCCATATATGGAAAGAGGTTGCTAGTTGACAAGAAGATGTTGAGAATGAAGAGAAGTCTGATTTCCTATCTACTGCACTGGAGGATTTAGGAATTTGATTTAATATGCTCATTACAAAGAGAATCTAAGATCCTCAAGTGATGCGCCAAGGGTTATCACCTTCCAAGTATGAAATTTCAAGAAGAACTCAAAAATCAAATCTAATGCGCCACCTTGAGTTGGGGGGTAGGTTGAATTATATTGAAGATGATATAAGGATTCAAAAATCAGATCTAATGCGCCAAGGGTGAAAAGGAAGTTTGCGTATCCAAAATCCCAAATGAGATGAAGATCTAAAATATTCAACCAGTGCACCTGCCTCATCCAGAAATGAATAATGAAGTTGGAAAGGAAACAAGTTTCAAGAGGATCTAAGAAATCCTATCTGCTGCGCCAGTTTCAAGGAGGATCAAAATTTCTAACCAATGCGCCAAATAGAGGGGAATCTATTTCAAGTTCTATGTGATCATTCAACTAAAGGATGGGATTGGCATCTCTAGTGTGAAATTTTGTGATTGCTTTTAAGAAATCAACTAGTTTGGCAACCAATGCACTTAGCTTAGAAATACATGAACTGATTCTTATATGTTTTCAAAAGGGGATCGATGTTGTTTCTTTACTTGTATTGCAGCAATAAGGATGAAGCTAAGGAGTCATCAAGAAGAAAAGGTTTGAACCACCTTCATGCTAGGAGTGAAGTCAGCAAGTTGCCATGTGGAGAAGACATCATGCTAACACCCATCGTCTTCATCAAGACTTCCGAAGGCATTCACTCTACTTCAAGTTCTTTCAAGATTCAAGATCAGCATGTAGCCGCTTCAAAGTTCACCTTCAAGGAAGAGTCATCAGCCATTATACTTCAAGAATCATTCAACCATTCAAGTCTCCTTGAGAAGCCAGCTACTCTACATATGAGGGAGATGTTATCATCAAACACCTACACTCTAAAGGACTCTCTTCAAGATCATCTTCAAGGAAGCATTTCATCATCTACATCAAGTTCAAGAATGCATCATCATCCAAAAAGCATCATTCCAAGAGGCTCACATCCAGTTTCATATGCTCCATCATCAAATGTTCCAAGGCATTCATCCATCCAAGCTTCAAGACTCTACAATCTTCAAGTTATGAGAGTCCACTCTACATATGAAGAGGACTTCGAGCATCATCATCATCTACTTTCTACTACTCACTCTTCAAGAAGATGCATCCAAAGAAGATCAATCTACAAGTTACCTGCAGAAGAAGAAACATCACAGTGTTAAATCAAATGAAGCAACATCTATCATACATCCAGTTTACAAGAAGATGAGCAAGGCAAGATCAACAAAGCATTCCCAAACATTCAAGTATCAAAGCAATCACATCAAAGACATCACAAGAGGATGCAAGTTGGGAATCCATCAGAGTTGCCAAGGTGACACCTACATGGCAGACGCTCATCATCAAGCCAATCACAAGTTGCCACATCATTCGACAAGCAAGAAGACAAGAGGATGCCTATGTGGAAGATGTTTTAAATCTAAGTTGCCGGTTCTGGTGTGGGTGCAGGTTCGGTTCGCGGGTTCGGCCAAAATTTTTTTGGGGGTTGGGTTCGTTTTTATATATATATATATAAATATATGTATATGCAAGAAAATTAAGCCTAGAAGCAAGAATTAAGTGTAGAATTGCAAGAATAAAGTGTAGAACACCACATAGCATCATATAATCAACAAAACCACCATCAACTTGAATATCATAAAACATAAAACTCGAACTTCAAGTTCAATAACAAGATTCAAAATAATAATATCATGTTCAACAATCTCTTTGCAAAAATCTCTTCCTTTCATCTTCTTGGCAGCCTCTAAACCGTTGGAAATGAGTAGGAATGGTGGAGCAATGGATTTCCAACCTTCAGGATTCAATCTTCAAGCTTCTTTCTTCAACCACAAATTTTTTTTTGAGTTCAACCACAATGGAGAGTTTTTATGTTTTGGAATGAAAGAAATGAGTTGAAAATGGCAAAATTGTGTTTATAATGTCTTTTTAGGGTTTCATTTGCATTTTAGAATGTTTAAAAAAATATAAAATTGATGTTTAAGTTGAAAAAAATTTAAAAAAAATGAATGGGGGCGTGGGTGCATTCCGGGTGCTATGCGGGTTCTCTTTTTTTAGGCTGGGTTCGAACCCAGCAAACCCGAGTGCATCCGGGACGCACCCAGCCCCCTTCCACCGCACCCTACCCGCACCCACAGGGCACCCGCACCCGCACCCGAGCCACACCGCACCCGCACCTCTGGCAAGCAAACCCTGCAACTTAGTTTTAAATGATTTCATCTTACCTTATCACATTGGAAAACATGCCTTCATTGCCTCTCTCTTTTATACTAAAAATAGCCAGTTGTTGTAACTACCTGTTGAGGTGGCATGGTCTGAGCCCTTGGCTACATGAAATGATCTAAGCCATTCATTGTATTTTGGACACTATATAAAGGCCTTGTTGCCTCATTTGTAATTCATTAGAACTAGAGATTAGATTTTAGTAGAATAGAAGAGACTCTCGAAATTCTCTGAGAGGACGTGAAGTTGTTGTAAATATTTCTCAAGAGTAATGCAAAGACATTGGAAGTTTATTTGGTGTTAAGTGTTGTCTTGTGAAATAACATGGTTTCTTGTACTTTGATGAAGTGGAGAGGTGTTTCAAGTAGATTAGAAGTAGATTAGGAGCTCATTGATGTGATGTATGTATGTATTGAATATTTGATCAACTCCTAGCTCATGCTTTTAACATTCATCACCGATGAAGTGTTGTGTAAAGCTAGTCTGAGCCTTATCATTTGCTTGAGTTCGATTGTGGATGCTTGTTTGAGCTGCGTCATCTGATGGGTGCTTGTATAAGTCTTCGTGATTTGAAAACCATTCGCATACCTTAGGAGATTGCACCAACTTCATGTAGTTGTAGGCATCCTTGGAAAAGTGAAGTTCGGTTAATTCAGGAGTTTGTCTATTCTTACATCATCATTGCTTCATTGACCTTCGATTAGTTTTCTAAACCCTTATCTTTTCTATTTCTTTGTTATTGAGACCTTGTACATATATTATCCACACTGAAGGAGAGATAAGCTAAATGAAAGAAGAAAGATATGATGTAAGTCCCTTTGTGATAATCAGCAAGATCACATGTAATCACTGAGTTAACCCATCATGAATCATAAATAAGGAACCTTGGAGTTACTTCACTGGATCACATAGTTCAGCCTTTGAAGAGCTTGATTCAAGAGAGAGTGGGATACTCTAGTGTTTTACTCTATTGTTGACATGTCGGAAAACAATCATCAACATGTAGCATGAAGCAGAGCCCCTACTTTCTATCATGCAGAGGGCGTAGCATCCATCCCATGATAGTAGGCATTTCATGCATAGTTGGGATTGAAGACTACAACTAATTGAACAACCAGATTGGATTATGGCTAATGACTTTATATAGGCATGCACCAAACATGCAACTGGAGATAGACTTATAGGCCAGAGCTAGCAACTGATGGTGTTTGTTTCTTGCAATTGATTGGAGCTATTGTAATCAAAATAACTACACGAGATGACATTTACCTTTCATTTGTATTTTAATTGAGTTGGTACTAGGGATTTGAAATTGGTCCGATGTTGCATGTAGAAGTGGAATTAGTGCATGAGTTAAATTGATGGACTTCATTCAAAAAGAGTATATGCCTAGATCAGCATAGCCCACCATATCATGCAAATCAATTATCAAAGTAGAAATATAGCTCTATATGAAGAGCTACCATTGTGATGGCAAGAAGAAGTTGTTTTCTCTGTATAGGCCAAGGACTGCAAATTGTAATGAATGTCAAAGCACCTAATTGTTAATCTGTGTAAAACCATTTAAACAAGATGCAACTTTGATGGAAATTGAAATTGCAGGTGGGTTTTAACTCTTGTAGTTACATATGCAATCACCAAGGCACCTAGTATCTCTAGTTATTTTGACTGCATCCTCTTTTGGCATGGAGGTGAGGTGGTGCTATGGCTTGGGCTTAATGCGATACATGGTTGTTGCAGCTAGAGCCCTCAAGAATGGTTTAGAGTCTTTTGCAACATCAGATTCCACACCCTGTTTTGCATCTATGACTGGTCTCTGGCACGAATAACAACTTTTAAGGAGCACAATGTTTTGGGCCTTTGTCTATGGCTCTTGCATTCCAGGTTGCTATACTGAGTCGATAGAGGGTCTTGATAACACTTTTGTGGATTTGATTGTGGGCATGACACCGTGACATCAATGTTGCTTGCAGATGAATGTACCGCTTCTGGTTGACCATATATTAGAATGGAAGGAACATAATGTTTCCAAAACATGTGGAGACTTTCTGATGATAGAATCTGATGAAGAATTGGTTGCATGTGTTGCAAATTTGTTGTAGAAAGAGCAAAGGTATTATGACCTTTGTCTACCCAGGGAATAAAATTGGCCACACAAATATAGTATGAACGAGGATATTAATTTTATTACTGTGATAAGCTCCATAAAATGTAAATTGCTTCTCCAAATCAATCACCTCCATCATAGCAGCTACTTGTGGCCACTTCAAATTCTTTGTGAATTAGGAAGATCTGGCACTGCCCATAATGAAAAAATATATAAATTCATATTTCTTGTTTTCTTGACAGTTCCCAGTAAATTTATAGAGCCCAGAAGTTGAATCCTCTCTTGTCATAGATTGCTCAAATGGTAGAATCAAGCACTCATGTGATGTCTAGAATTTTGTGGTGCTCATGATTGGGTGGTCAACTGTAAGCCCGCAGGATGACATGAATCCAAGAGCTTAGTCTACGCAATGAGAAAGTTCAAGATATAGGCGATAGAAAAGTTTGTACTCCCAAATTTAATATCAAATATGCAATTCATAACCATGAAAAATCTACAAAGCCTAATGGCAATCTTACCTTTCACCTTGCTCATTGTGGGATGTAAAGTCCAAATTCCATTGGGTAACTCGCTGCATTGCTACATAGCCTCCTGTTGAAAAAACCCGAAGAAGGTTAAGGGTTGCAACTGCCTGGCAACGCACCATCCTCTCAGGACCAAGCTGGCGAGATCCCAGATCAGATCCATCACCATTCACAATGTCTCCACGATAGCTTGGGACTTTGATCTACAGTGCATAGAAGCATTCAAAAGTTATATAATTCTGCAACAGGATTTTTCAACATCATTTAAAATACAAAAGCTACATATTCCAAACCAAAATATAAATTCAAACTCCCTAATAAAATTTTTACAATCCAGTTCTAAAACAACTCTCAACTCAACTATACCGCTTAAAAAGCCAGTAATCCAGAAGTAATTTTAGAAATCGACAAAATAGGGTAAAGAAACCAAAAAAAAAATCCTAAATCCACTAGCACTTCACTTCAATTAAATCTAGCTAAAAAAGGCTCCTAAAAAAACTAAATTTATCACATTATGCCCTCTTTAACCACCAATGCAGTTCACCTTGCATTGCCAAATATGTCACAACACGTAGAAAAATCATTACCATTGAAAATCTTATAAACCTTTAGTTCTTTTGAATTTTTATTTTAAAACCGTATGTTGTACATAAAACAAATTACTCCTTACAAAAAGAAAATCCCATAAAATTTTAATAAAAACTTCTGAAAAAAATTTGTATGAACAAAACAATTAGTTGCCTGAATGCCTTCTGTTTGCCAAAAAAGGACCAGTAAATAAGGGCCAATAAATTGTACGGAAGATGCCTTCTGCAAATCGTAATGAGCTGTGAATGTATAAAAGTAGCGTGTAGCTAATTTTAATACTGGAATCGTGGTGTGGGCAGTGGGGATACAAATTCAGGAATGACAACTTCTATATTTAGTGAATTGTTTAGTGGATGTTATAGCAACTAAACATTTATTGGGATTTTGGTGCTCTTGTTTTTTGGGGAAAGTAATAGAAATAAAAAGAAATAGTTACATTTCAGTTTTTGGAAAGAAAAATGTGTTCTGGAACAAGGCATGCACTTCCATCAAAGTTTAGGTGGAAGATTTTTATTCTTAACAAACTCAAAACCATATCACCGGTTAGCTAAAAATCAAACAGCATACCTTCTTGCAGCAGCTACCTGGCACTTGAAGCACCGAATGGACTATCTCATGAAACCTGAAAGCAACCAATAGAACAGATATATTCCACTGAAACAATCACCTAGTAGAAAAGAAGCTCGGCACCAACACCATCTGTTTCAGGGTTCATCCACGCCAACAACTCTATATCGCTTGCGCTTGGCAGGGTACAACAAATATGATAGACCACAAGATAAATATCCCATCATAAGGTGAATAGAATAAGCAACGCACTAAATTATGTGCCACATTGTTATATAACAATAACAAAAAAAAATTCAATAATTGACCACGTCTATCATTGTATTCAAATCTAACCCTCAATTGAAACCAATGAACAAAATCTAAACTTAACAGCAAATCCTGTGTATATATTTGCAACCCGTTTCACTTGCCAGTGAGAAATGGATGACTCAAGGCTTGTGATACTGTTAGCGGCTTATCTGGGTCCAAAAAAAAAAAAAATCCTTTCCAGGAGATCTTTGAAGGTGGATAACATTTTGGTATCCTCCTCTGGAGAGTTTTGGATAAGACTACCAATATCTTTGCGTTTGATATTCACCAACAGTCTTTTCACTGTCTTGTTTGAAATAGGATCCTCTTCTGTGGCATGAAAGTTCAAGTCGTGATCAAAATACATGACCTGTAAAACTTCCCTATTCCTTCACGGACTGCTTAGTACTCCACCTTCATCAACATCTTGGCTACACTGCAAACTCCCCACACGCGTCATCCATGCAAATTCCCCTCCCCACGTCTGTAAGCATGGAGACACGCGTTAGTTCTGGAAGAAACAGGAAAACATTAGAAAGATAACAAATTTATTGATGGGAAAATTCAAAAGATTTTTTAGAAGAAAAAAACATTACCAATGGGCTAAAATTGGCTAAAATTGAAATCGCCCAATGAAAAAATTAGAATTACTGAATTGGCAGAGACCAAAATTCGTTGAAAAAAAACACATTAGTATAAGCATGATATTTTTGTCATGGCACGGTTCTCAAAGCAGGATTAATACCTGCAGGCAAAAACAAGAGTTACCCTGCCTGCGGCAGGGACTAATAATTCACTTCCATGGTACGAATACTATGAGCAAGACGTGTTGTATGAATACTACTACATTGACCATGACTCTCCCATAGAAGTGCGTCAAGGAGAATGGATAATTACAATGGTAGCATGTTATGATGTGAGGATTCAAGTCATGTATATTATGCTTCGGAATCGAGCCATGCATATGTTGAGGAAATTTCAGGTGTCCTGAGGGGGAAAGGAATAATGAAGAAGGGTTCTGGGTAGAGGTGAAAAGAGATGAAGAGAGGAAAACTGTAGGTGTGTTCAGAACAATTGTTAAAAGTTACATCATTTATGAGTGGATTGTATAAGGGACAATTGTTTTGTTTTTTTAAAAACTGAAGATATTTTAAAGAAATAAACTTTTTAAAAAAAATATTTGTAATGGTGGAAGAGATTTTAGTTTTATTAATGTAAAAAGAAAATTGACCTTTTAAATTATAGTGTTCACCAAAGGATCTCAATTATTTCTGCCAAAGAGTTTGGTATGCATATACATTATGACAAGAAATTTGAGGGTTTTGTGTAATTTTATAAAAGCTTTCTTAAAAATAAAACTGTTAGTTGAGAGATAGATTAATAAATACGAAGTTTAAAGTGATGTTTGTAATAATTATTAAGCATTTTTTATGTACTAATAAATATAAAGAAGTCTCTATATTTTAATGATTTTTAAGATTATAATCACTGTGAAGAAATAGTTATATCTTAATAAATTTATTTAGGTCAATTAAATAAATGTATTTTATAGAAGTATAAATTAACTTATATAAATGAGTTGGGAATAATAATAGAAATTATTTAAAATAAATGAGGAAATTAAAAAAATTAAATGTGATACTTAGCTTAAAAATTGATGATGGGAAAATGACATGTGAAATGTATGATTCACCTTGGTTTTAGAATTTCGGGGCTTTTGTGACAAAGATCTCAAATTATTAAAAATCATTGTATATTAGCTCTAGATCATGTCTACTATTGTGGAACCAATCTCCATAAGTGTTGAAATAATCCATTCCATTCCATCTCTTCTTTACTGTAGGTCAATTGTACTTGTCTATGAACTCGATCGAAACTACACAAGCTAGTTTGCCCAGTGTATTATGAACATTAATCTCAACACAATTACAAAATTCACTATATCTAAAGTAATTGCCAAATATCTAAAATAATTCTTGCAGCATAACAACACTTACAAAATTCACTATTGAAACCTCAATCATCCCAATTTGAGATTCTAATACCCAAAACCCAACATGAGTCCATAGGCTATAAATAACATATCCCATCCACCTATTATAAACTCATCATAATCCACTTACTAACTTGGGCAGTCCATTTTGGCTCCATTCAAATATGTCTTATAATGTCATAACATGCATCATAAGTTGGTCAACAAGTTTAACTCTCTCTTACAACTCTTTTATGTGTCAGGTATATGCTCTTACATTTCTAATGCAAGAAACCCAACTTTCAAAGGCCATAAATTTTTACCTAAGAAGTCATTGACCCCGTTTATTTTTATAGAGCTTAAAGAGATCTATGGCTGAGAATCCCTAGAAGCAATGTCGAACAACCCAATTTAAATATATTTTGGCCAAAAACTCTATAGCCCTAAAATTAATTTTTTTGTTTCATAGTTTGAAAATTGAATTTTTTATATTCTTAACATTAGAAGCAAGGTTGAAACACATTTCCTAGAACAAAAGTGCAAGTTTCAAAAACTTTTCCTATTGATCTTGACTCATGCTACATTATCTTTGGACACTCATGCTCATATTATTTCTAATGAAGATGATGTCTCTCATAGATCAAAATATAGTTAATATTATGAAGATAGATTACCCAACTCTAAATTAGATTTGATATGTTTATGAATAGATTAGGATTGGAGCAACAAGGTATCCATAATTTATTTTTCCATTATAGTGAAGGGTTTAACATGTAAAATCTTGGTTATGATGGAAAATGATAGAGATTGGAGCAACAAGGTATTCATAGACTTATCAATTCTATGGGGAAGAATGATACTAAAAGCATTGGTTATTGATGCATTATTGATAATGATTTTGATTTACCCTTAGTTTGACTATTTATGATATTATGTATACATTCCCTCCCTTCGATACCTTTGCAAATGATGAAGCATTAGCTAAATATTTGGGAGTTTATGAGAACTTATCTAGATATCATCATGATAGAGGCTTCCCCCGAATTCTTTAGGTGGCATCATATTTTGGGGAAGAAGGTCCTTCTTTAGAATATTCTCTTGATGCTTTGACTACTCAACTATTTATCAAGGAGCATAGCATGCTTAAATAGTTGGTAATACTTATGAAGTTGAGATGGATCCAAATGATAAAGAAAAGATTCTCAAGTTAGGAGATTGCCTTGATCAATATGTGTTGGGAATTAAGGTGTTTCAATCTTAGCAAGTTCATGGATTTAATTTTGATTATCTAATAATTTTCCTGCATTTTATATTTTATTTAATTTAGCCTCACTTGGAAATTGGGGTGTCAGATTTTGAGGTGACATATTTTACCAAGTGTTGGTATTTTGTGGAGTGTTGTTAGAAATATTAAATTTTCTTATTTAGAGAACAAATGAGATGCCCTACTTTTGTGGGATTTTATGATAGATTCTTATGGTGCATAAGAGCTTGAAATAGTGGGAGTTGCTTTGGAATCTTGACCAACATTATGACAGGTGTGTACACTTATCAAGCAACACTAATATTTGATAGGTGGAATTATGACAATCTAGGTGCCCAAGTTGGGTGATCAAAATTGACAATTACAGACAAATAAATGACTAACTAAAAATAGCCAGAATGAGGAATCTTCATTTGTAGCATTGGAATTTGGGGTCATATATGGGCACCATACTATTAATGTAGAAGATTATTGTTACTACTTATTATTTAATAATTAATTATGCATGTACTTTGACACTTGGCATTAAGCCATCTTAGATAGCTATGTGGTGACTTGGATAGTTGGTCAAACTCATCCAAGGTATGTGGTGCAACTACTTGCTATGTGGCAGAGCAATCTTGCCACCAGTATTGGTGTGTATAAGTTGGCTTCTATTTTGACTCAACCACCTCTCACTATATGTACAAACATTGTTCATAGTATTATTCAATTCAACTTACCATTATCATGTTAATTCTTTGCTTGTATTATGTGTTTTCATCTAAACTTTGCAGGGTGTGTGATTGTCTAAACTCTCATGGCCATTTTGATGCCAGCATTATGTCCAGTCAATCCTCAAATACAATATGGTATTAGAGACAAACTAGTTTGCTTGATGGTTTGACAATGTGCAAATATTAAATTTGGAACTATGTTTGCATTCTAGGCAAACTTTGTTTGTTTTGTGCTACTGTGTATTATCTAGTTGGAAGCCCTAATTGTGAAGATCCATGGCTATGTGCAAGAAACCTATGTGTTGAGGGTACAACAAGTCTTTTGGCTCGTTTCCCATTCCTGTAGCCTCATGTATGCAATCAAAAAAGGCATCTAAAAGGCATTTTTTACCTGAGTGGAAATCAAGAGAAAGCATTTTAAACCCTTATGGTGTGTTTTGAAAGCTCTGTGGCATTTTAAAACCTCCATGTGGTGGTTGAAACCTCCTTGTGGTATCTATGTGGGTGTATGGATTGCAACAAGGCATATCAAGGTAGATCATTTGTGTGTGGGGTGCCAAATTGAAACCAACATAAGGCAAAACTATTCACAAGAAAAAAGGGAGATTTGTTGAGGTTAGCAAAAATAGTGGTTACACCATTAAAGGGGGAGACCCACCAAAATATTTAGCCCCTTGGTCATATGGTGTGGTCATGACCAACCAAAGGGGGCTAAACTCTTCCTCTTTTCTATCCTTCTATTTTCCAAATTTTCCAAGGCATGTAAATCTTTTAATTTCTTAGGTTTTGAAGGCATCGTAAAAAAAAATAGTGCAAATTTAGGCAAATAGGAAAAATAAAAAAATTAATGAAACTTTTGACCGGTAACTCAAAATTGAGTGCTGAATTTTTTGAAAGTGATTTTTTTAGCTTGATCTATTGGAAATGATTTCACACTATTTTTATAAAGTGTCATTTTTCATTCCAAATAGATCACACCTATGCACTAAAATTGTAAAGTGCCAAAAATTTAGGAGGGATAAAGATATTCAATGTTAAATTGTGGCAAGTTCCTTCATATTCAATGTTGAATTCTATATAACTCTAATAGGATTAGTCAAATTTATGAAAAACAAACATATATATATATATATATATATATATATATATATATATATATATATCATCATCATCATCATCATCAAATTCAATCTAAATACATGAAAATTAGCATAAAAACAATATGAAACATGAAACTATTAGTTTCATTATCAAATTCTATCTAAAAACATCCAATTTACTTCTTCTATGTTGAAAAACCAAAAAAATGTGGTGGATTAAGTAAAAAATGATTGTCAAAATGTCAACACCATGAAAAACATTTTTTTGTCCGACACTGCATGAAAAGCAAGGAATAATAAAGCATGTGAGTCTAATTCATGGATCCCACATGCTTTTTGTCTATTTTTTTGGTTCATAATGCGAGCACATTTTGTCATGTATGGTGCAAAATTTTATGTCATTGTGTTTTTCTCATTGTGAGGGTAGTAGGGAGAGAGAGAGAGAGAGATGATTTTATTTCACAATAACATGAGCGTGTTATAATGTGCTCGTGTTATTATTTGCTTTGGTAAGTTACAATCCTTTGGCTTGGATTTGCCTTGGGCATATAGATAAACATGTGCATGTTGTGTAGGCTGAAGAAGCAAGATCATTGAGTGTTAGAGTAGAAGGTGCAAACCTAGAGGCTAGGGAGAACTTGATGATGAACATTGTTTTGTTGAAACTTGCATGAAAGGATGATGAACCATGGTTTAGAAAGAGTCTCTTCTAGCTAAGTGCAAGCTTAGAGGAAAGTGTTGCAATCTAATCATTAGTGGATGCACCACAAACACATTAGTATCAATAAAGATTATGCATAAGTTAGGGATGAAGATAGTCATGCAAATCACAAATTACAAAATCATGGATACAAAAGGGATAGTAACTCATGATGACATAGTAACATTAAGTTACATTCTACCTTGAAGGATATGCAAATAAGGTATGGTGTGATGTGATTTTGATGTATGCCTACCATGTGTTACTAGGAAATCCTTGGTAGTATGATCGATGCATTGTGCATAGGGGCACAAGAACACCTTCACCATCAAGAACCTAATGGGAAAATTTTGAGTTACTTCCCATTAAGGATGAGAAAGAGTTCATGTAGAAGGCCAAGGTGTTGCTATTATAAAAATGAAAATTTCTCAAGGAGATAGAAGACTTGAAATACTACTATGCACAAGTAGTCAATCCCACATAGGAGTAGATTGAGCCACAACTTAGAGGAGACAAGTTGTGATCCTACATGAGGAGTTCATAGATGTGATTTGTCAAGGAATTGTAGATGGATTTCCACCAATATGTAGCATCTCATACTTCATGGATATGATTCTAAGTTCTAGTTTTTCGAACAAGCTTATATATGCCTTAAAAAGGAGGCAGGAATTATTGTATGTAATGATGGTTAAACTAGTGGGCATGGAGGTGATGAAGGATATCTACAACAAAAATCTATATTTTATAGATACATGGAATGCATTAGTAGAACCCTAGATGGGAGATATAGTCTTATATGAGGAATAATTTGCATGAGGGATACCTATTCAAGAGTTAGTAACTGTCCATATTGTAGAGTTCTAGGAGGGAGAATATCATTAGAGAGTTACATTAAGGTGGACTTGGAGGATATTTTCATTTCTAGAAAATACATGATCCATGTTGGAGTAGAGGTATCACTAGCTAAGTTTGAACAAAGATGTACATATATTCATTGAAAGAGATACCATCTACCAAAAACAAAGATAATTACATAAAACATTGGGTTTTATAAGCCATTGTGCATGCCAAATAGATTGTGGGAGGAACTATCTATATTTTGTCCTTGGATCTATGCACATAGAGGGGCAATGATTCTATCTTCATAGTGGTATTTTTTCCTAAATGTAACACTTCATTCCTTGTGTGTAGTTGAATGAGACATTTTGGATAGTGGATTTATTCTTCAAGGAGATGTTTTGGTTGCATGGGTTGCTATGGAGCATAACATCTAACCATGACATGAGTTCCATAGCCAGTTTTAGCACAACCTATGGAATAAATTTGGTACAAATCTCAATTATATCTCTATGTATCATCTACAAATGGATAGATAGACATAGGTTGTTAATCAAAGTCTTGGGAATATACGTAGATGTGTGGTAGGGGAAATAATTAGGTTGTGGAACTCTATGCTGGTGCAAGTAGAGTTTGTGTACAACAACTTGGGTGAATTTATCATCAATGAAGGTTCTATTCCAAGTGGTGTATGGGACATTCACACAAGGTGTCATAAATTTGTTGGGAGTAAAAAAAAGGCAAGTGAAAAAGTCTAGAAGTTGAGGAATTTATGCAACATGTATGAGAGAGATTCATGCACAAGTCAAGGAGTAGATGGAGGAGAGTAGCACAACGTATATGTATTACAAATGATGATCATTATAGAAAGAATATTTACTCAAAGTGTGAGTTAGTCATGGAACATTTAAGAAAAATAATTACCTAGAGGAACCTACAATAAGTTAAATCTAAAGAAAACCAGTCCATGCTACATTATATGTAGATTTTCTAAGAACACATATGAGATATATTAGGACTAGGGGTGATATTCACCTTGTAATCAATTTAGACTATTGTAATTTATTCAGTAGTCAATTAATTATGTGTACAACTCCAAGGATCATGAAAAGGGGAAAATTGGACTTAAACATGAGTCCATACATTCTCTAGGTGACTTATAATATGTTTGTAAGGGGTATTTAATGTGGATGGAAGCAAATGTGTAAGGCATGATTGGTAACTTAGCACAAAGTGGAGGGTAATCTATGAAAATTTATGACATTTTAAGATGTGTAAGAAACATATATGACATTGTAAGAGGTGTAAGACACAATATATATGATGACATGTAAGAAGTTGGTTGTCATTTTTGGACTTGGGGAGTTGTTATTTTGTCCTTTAGTGAGTTGTTTTTGTCCTCTGGTGAAGTTGCATAAATGAGTTCATGAGAAAGGTCTTGAAGCTTCTAGAAAGATACTTGTAACTTCCACACACATGTCATGAGGTCTCTTTTGCATGTTGACTACTTGGCTCATGATTTGAGTCTAGTGTATTGGAAACCACAAATTGGATTACATTTACCTATATATTGGAGGCATGGGATAGTAGTTTGTATGGTATTATAGGTTATGCTGCTATACTACCAGAATTTTGTTGGACTAAAGGGGAAGTTGTGTTAATGTACTCTATATTTGAGATTAATACTTGAGATTGTAATCTCTTTGGTGGTGGGGTTTTATACACATTGTATCTCCCTATTGGTCCTCTATCTCTCTCTAAACCCTAAACCTCTAAACCTTAACCCCTAACCCCAAAACCATAAACCCTAAACCCTAAATAATGTCCCTAAACCCAAGAAACCCTAAACCTCTATCTCCCCATCTCTCCCTATCTCCCTATCTCTATCATCCCTCTACCTCTCAATCTCTCTATGTCTCTGGACATGTCTCTCACTCTCTATCTCCCTATCTCTCCCCTTTGTCTCCTCTAGATCTCTCCCAATCTATATCAGTCCCCTCTCTCTATCTCTCTTTAAACCCTAAACCCTAAACCTGAGCAACCCTAAACCCCTAAACCCTAAATAATTCCCCTAAACCCTAACACCTAAACCCTAAACCCTAAACTTGAGCAATGCTAAACTCATAAACCCTAAACAATGCCCCTAAACCCTAACCCCTAACCCCAAGCAACCCACACTCTCTCTCTATTTATATGGTTCAACTATTGAGTAATGATAAAATGTAATGTGGTAGGATGTGGTGAGTTTTAGATGTTGCGATATAGCATGGAGATATGTCTACATGTGGTGATGATATGGAAATTTAACCATGAGTCATTTGAAGAAGTACTCACAACTACATATTTAATTGTGCTAGTAGAAGCATAAATAATAATGCATGTGGACTTGTAGCAGACTTGAAGTTCATGTGGAACAATCTAGAGGCTTGGTTATGTTAAGAGAATGTTATACAATACTACAAGTTGAAGGAATTGGTTAGATGGTTGTAGGTGTTACCACAAGCTTATGGGTGGTAGTGGTGGTTATATAAGAAGACATGAATACATTGAGTATAGTTAGTAATTTAAACTATTGATATTTAATGTGTAAGGTAATTTAAACTATTTATATTTAATGTGTAATGTGTAATTTAAACTATTTATATTTATATTTAATGTCTAATTTAAACTATTTATATTTATATTTAATGTCTAATTTAAACTATTTATATTTAATAGTTTAATGTGTAATGTAATTTAAACTATTTATATAAACTATTGATATTGATATTTAATGTGTAATGTAATTTAAACTAGTTATATTTAATATGTAATGTTAAACTAAAAAACAATGAAAAGAATTGGGTAAAGAAAAATAGATATCCGTTTCTGAAAACATAAAAAGGGAAAAAAGAGGTATGCATTTTGCAAACCTACGGCTTGCAAAATGCATACCTCTCATAAAATAGATATTAGAACTCCAGAATGGATATCCGATCCAAAGAGGTTAGTAAATTTGCATTTTTTTGTTTGTTTTGCATATTCAAGCAAGTTTTTTGGTTTTTATGCTAAACAGGTATGTTTTATATTTTAAATAGGTAAAATAGATGAACAAAATGAAAACCCAAACCCTCCACGACCAAACCCTCCCCCTCTAACAATCAAAGAGAAAATTCAAAGAAACATTGATCAAATAAGTAGAATTGTAGAAATGTATCATTGCCACCCTCTACAATGACATCAAATTTAGAGGGAATTATTAGTCATGTTCGAACCCTGTCAAGCCAACATGAATCATTTAGGCAATGACGAGAAACCAAGAAGGCAGAATATGCTAACGGTTTATCATATGATCAAGTGAAAGAGTTAGACATTACGAAAGCTATGTTAGCCCAACATTTTGTCAATCCTAAAACTAGCTTGCATGTTGATGTTCGTAAGCCCAAGTATTCAATTAAATGGTGTACACATGAGGGCATTAGTTAGAATTTTTGGGATCGTTGGTGGATGGTTTTTGATAAACCACCCAACAAAAATTTAGATGTACCTTTGTATTTCCTTTGTAAAGGCTATGCTGAGTTCATCATGGGCCACCATGTTAATTATTTTGATTTTAGAGATTTCCAGGGAGTAGGTAAGGGAATGCCTCAAGATAGACCTGGGGCAATGAGACAAATACAAGGTCCCTATATTCCCCCTCCTACTATCCCTTCTTCAACCCCAATTCAGCACCTAGACATTGTTGCAAATGCAACACAACAGGGCCTCAGTGCAATACACTATTTGACCGAGCACTTGATTATATAGACTTCTCAGTTTGCACAACCACATGATGTTGGCGATGATATTGAATCACCTGATTTTACTAGACACTCCTCGTCCACACATGTTTGTGTGCCCCATCATTGTATTTTTTGCAATCAGTTGTGCTTAGGTCCTATTTTGCAGAGTAGCGAGCCACCTTTGAACACCTCAGAGTATGATCTCCATTCATGAGATGACGTAGTGGCCTCTAGAACTCAAGTTGAGGGGTTGGGGACAAGAGCAGAAGCACAAGCATTGGTGGAGCATAAAGAAGGAGAAGACCATGTCTAATATTTTATGCAGGTGAAATTTAAAGTTAAATTTCATGGTGTATTCCATATGAATAATATACATAAATTTATTAATACTAATGTATCTATGGGGGATAACAGCTGATGACAGAGGAGGAGTTGACATAAGTTGATCATGGAACTTTGTCTGCCATCCAATTTGGCTTTGACTTGCCGGTATAATTTGTTCTACACATCAATTTTTTTGGTATGCATTTATTTCTTTGTGAGTAATTATATATTAATTTATATCATGATGTTAATTTAATTAATTTAATGTTAATTTAATTTATATCATGATGTCTCTTTAATTTTATATCCAGAATGTGAATGATGTGGCATGTTTGTTTCTTCAATTACAACATATGACTCTTCAAATTCCACAATTTTGCAACTTTTGGCAATTTTGACAATATTTTACAAAAGTGGCAATATTTTGCAACTTGACTCACCAAAACTCCTAATGACCTAACACGAACTCTAACACATCCAAAATGGTCTTAAAGACCTTATTACACACAAAATGACTCAACTAGACCAAAATACCAACATTTAGCAACTTTACCCATGAACACCTTGGTGCCCTGCACCATTGTCTTTCTCTATGGCTGTCACAAATTGCAAAAATAGTTCTCTAGAATTGAATGGGCCCTTCGCATTAGGTTTTAGAAGATCAAAAGGGCATAAAGAAAAATCATACTATTCTTCAACAAAGACCATCTCCTTGGTCCAAAATTTCAAAAGACCTAGATTCAAGCACATCTCAATGCACATTTAGATGTATAGACACACTTCCAACTTTATTGAGCCAATTGAAAAAAGAAAATTCATTCCTTGAAAGAAAGCCAGTCATATAATAAGAAAGTTTCATAGATCCTTCCCAAGTAATTGCTGAAGGACTCAATTTAATGGTGCCATTACAAATGCTAAGCGAGAAGGAAAGGCAAAGACAAAACATGTTTGGGCAGGCAATAAGTAACATCTTTGTCAATATCAAGCAACACTAATTCCACTAATTATGAACTTTGAAATGTGACTTTTGACATTGTATTGATGCAGAGTAGGGTCACAAACTAGACTATTGATAGGGAAGACTTCTTTAGTCATGACAGTCCTCTCAAGTTTCAAAGGTGCCAGACCTCTCAAGTTTGTGGGACAGCATGGTAACACCATAGAAAGCATTGGGTGATGATATAAATGACATCACAGACCTTTCAAGGTCTTAGTAACCCCCAAATGCATGGGCAGATTTAGTAACTCTTACACCCTAAGACTGTGAAATCAGTCCTCTTGGGACAATCATGCCTTAACTTGTGTCAACCCTTCAAAGATGTTCAAGACCTATGGTTCATGGTCTATAGGACCTCTCTCTCCATCCATCTATCATTTCTCATGACAAACAAACAAAAAATAGGCTCTAACACATCAAATCTTCCTTGTTTCTGTTGTGCACAGTCTGATACATCCAAATATCAGACTTCTTTAGTCAGGATAGCCATCAAAGCATAAAGGATATAGGAAATTTGTCACATGCTGTAATTACAGCTTCCCTTGTAGACATGTATTGAGTGGAAGCATATACAAGGCACATGAATTGTTTGGCATGATGCCCCAAAGAAATGTCACATCATGAAGGCACATGAACTGTATGGAAAGTGTGGAAGCATAGACAAGGCATATGAACTATTTGAAATGATGCCTCAAAGATATGCACAGTCTCACATAATGCAATGATTGCAAGATATGCACAAAATGGATTATTTGAAAATGATTTATAAACTTTCAAGCAAATGCAATTGGCACGTGTAAAAGCAAATTCCTGTAATGATAATTGATCATCATATTAAATATTTAATATAAGCTGCCATATACATAATGTCATGAACATAACATCTCCCTTATATACAAAGCCATATAGGCATATCAAAACAAATCCATATAGGCATATATTCAAAAATATACATCGGTAATTCATACAAAAGTATGTATACAAAGCTATCTAGGCATACAAAAAATGTCCCAAAAACTAGTTTCCAATCAGTGACTCATCCTCTCTTTGTCGTCGAGTAGACGTCTTCGACAGAAGTTCATCCAGCTCCACCTGTTAATGCAATCAAACAATATATGCACATTGATATAGAAAATATATGAAATATATAACATCACATATGTAATCGATCACTTACCGCCACCTAATGATGCTTCTCCATCATCTTGTCTCTAGCTTCTTTGGTCGTAGTTGGACGGGTTGGAGTTGTGACCACCTGTGAGAAGAATCAAGAAGCAAAATTGATTAAACATAAATATCATTGCATGAAGGATATGGGAAATCTGTCAGATGTTGTAGTTGCAACTGCCTTAAGAGACATGAATGCAAAGTGACGAAGCATAGGTAGAAATTAGTATGTAGAAAAAGATAGAAAGAAAAATATTAAGAAATTCAAATTAACACTAAAAATCATACCTTGGGTATAGTCAAAATAACCTATAATGCCATGCACAATAACCTCATTCACAATCCTGTATAGTCGAAAACATGCATTATAGTTAAAGAAACAAGATTTTTAATTTAAAACATAGAAAAGTTTAGCAAATTTTGGCAGGTGTGAAGCAAAGTGTGGAAACATAGAAAAGTGTGCAATTTGATTTCATTTGTCATACCTACTTTCTTGAACATGGTCAAGTTGTCATTGGAACCATTTATCCAAAACCCAAGGAAGTAGAGATTGCCATATACTATATGAAATATACCATATGAGATTGCATGAAGTATATGGGAAATCTGTCAGCTGTTGTAGTTAAATTAACACTAAAAATTGTACCTCGGGTCTAGTCAAAATAACCTATGATGCCATGCAAAAAAATCTACAATGCCATGAAAAATAACCTCATTCACAATCCTATATAGTCAAAAACATGCATTATAATCAAAGAAACAAGATTTTTAATAAAACAATTCTAAAAAATTAAAAAAAAACAAGAACAAGTTAAGATAAAAAAATGTCATACCTATCCATCTGAAAGTTTAAATGCTAGTCAAGCATACCTTCAGGGTCATCTCTTACCTTCAGAGTATGCAATATTGCTTCATGATCAGCATTACTAATTGTCCATAGTTGTTTTGATTTTGGTTTTCCATGATGTTTTAGTAACTTGACATTTGTTGCTACAACTAGGTACGAATACATCAATATGGTTTTATGCTTCTCAAAGTCTTCAAAGGCAGGGATGCCATTCTTTATAATCATATATGTTCATAACCAAGTCCTAGCAATAACAACTGATCATGTAGGATATGTGAACCCATCATCATCTGTCATAGGTTGTGTTAGCTTTTATTTTCCCTGTACACATCATGCCAACCAATAGTCTGACCTCTCTTCATTTCCATGCGGTGCAACAACTGCATAAACATGACCTGGTTGTACAAGGTCTGAAAGATGTTCATAGTCGAATAATCTCTCCATGTCATTGACAGAAGATGATTAACCTTGAGATAAAGGGGTTAAATATTATGGAATCCATGTATTGACACACTCACTTGACTTGTAATTATCCCAATCACATTTAATACAAATCTAACAAAAATAAGCTAATTATTGTGTCCAAATAGTCCATGCACTTGCATCAGAGCTTTGAAATGAATGCATCTTTCACGATTCACTGATTCTCTGACAATCCCATTTCTCTTTCTCTATCCCATCATCAACCAACCAAAAGAACCTGCGTACTTCTGAATCAAGAGCCACTCCTTATGACAATGCATAGTTACATCACTTAATAATAGAATCTGCATCACTGAATGTAGCACCACCTCTAATCTTTAGTTGTTCTTTAAAAAGAGCTCTCTTCACATATGCACCCGCTCCATCATGTTCACCTTTTCCATGTCTAACTTCAAAAAAATCCCAAATATGAGGTATACCCATCTCTACATGCTTTTTGCACAACCAATAGAATATACGAGCATTCTTAAATTGATCGATGCAATTATTTGACCAAATGAGGTGTTGATCCATTCTAATATCTTTTTCTTGCAAGAACCCATAAAATTGTTCAAAACAATATTGCACATACTCTGATGAATGAAATCGATCATCACTCATGTAAAAATGGTATTCTCTGACAATCTTCCTATTCTCTTCTATACTATCAGGGGCATGTCTGTATGTGATGTGAACAAAAATAGCAATCTGAATATAATTGTAGTACTGGGATTGAACTTCATTTTGGGGTTGCAATGTGTAGTTTTCTGCAAAATTAACTACAAAGACAATAGTTCCAATTGGAAAATAGTCTTTACACATCCTAAACTATTGATCTAACCATCGAGACCTGTGGCTATGTCTGACATACTTGTAGAAAAGATTTTTCTTAAAATCATCAATAAAATCAGCAATACTTACCTCTCTTACAATCAACTCACATCTAGAACCTTCACCTCCACTTTTCAAATTGTATTTCATTGTATCATATATCTTTATCTCAACCATTCTCTTTCCAAAATCATGGTCACTACCCTCATGAAAACATGATATAAACTTTGATAACCCACCACATTGTAAACACTTTTCATTTAAACAATCATTCTTATAGAAAATGCAACCATAATCTCTAATACGTAGAAATAAATCCAATAAGTCCCTAGATGACTTTAGTAGTTGAATTATACCACACTCTTGTAACATTTCATTAGTGTACAAAGTAGAACGAATATTGCATAATAATTCATGGTACATAGAAAACTTTACATGGTATTTGCAACAACATGCATTACAAACTTTAAGAGGAACACAATAAAATGGCTTAAGAGATTCAAATGATCTTTGTGAGATTGTCATACCTAGGTGTGTTTCACAATATTGTTTGTACAATGTCGTTTGGCTACATTCCATGTAATGTTTAGGATGTGGTGTGTGGTCTTTATCACCAATTCTTAACTTTAAAACATCTTTTGCATTCGGTGATACTCTAGAGTTAGTGTGCCAAAATCATTCAATTTCTTCCTTTGTGCTATTGATTAGCTTCTTGTCAACTCATGGAAGCCTACCACTAAAAGCCCAAGTATCATTTCCAAAAGGTCTATCTAGCCTTGATCTTAACGCTAGTGCTTTTGCCAATGTTTTATGATTCACTCTTAAGTCAACACAAGTTTGCCTCATTAATAGAGCATTTCTTAATTTTTTGCTTACTATTGAGGTTGTTATTACTCTAAGGGCATCTCTTTTATCTTTCTCCTTGCTAGTCTTTCCAATAGAATTGAGTGCATTGAAAAGGCTTCTAACAATAATTTTATTCCGATCAGGCACTTTGTTTAACTGAATCTTTAATTTCTTTAGTAAAGGTCTTATTGTGTACATCTTTAGTAATTGTACAAAAATTTGGCATTGTTTAGTTAATGTTTTATTCTCAAAGTATTCATGGAAGAGTTTTGAAGCCCACAACCGAACCGTTCGTGACGACCTCTTGCCTTCAAGTTTTTCCATTATGTTATCATCAATTTCAAGTAACTATTTTGGGGTTCTTGGGTGTTTTCCAATTTCATCACGCTTATTCTCTTCTTGACAAATGTCCTCTCTTCTTATGAAATTTAGAGATACATTGATTTTCATTGTTTCATCCATGTTATCAACCCCATCAATTTTATCAACAAATGAATGGAGTGCAAATTCAATATCATGAGGCTCATATCCACTTTGTTCAAGCACACATCTTTGTTTTTCTTCTTCTTTGTCCATGGTATTTCTCTTATCAATAGGTGTTTCATAACATTTTGCAACATTTTCATTTGCAATATCATGGTGAATTTCATTCTTATCTAACATTTCATTATAATCAAAATTAACATCTTCAATTTGCATATCATTGGATGGTAAAGAAGAAGCTTCACCTTGATGAGCATCCGCCAAACCTGCTCTTCCAATCCTCTTCCTTACCCTATCCTATTCCCTAATTGCTTCAATTTCCTCCAATGTAACTTTCCTCCTTTTTGCTTTACGATGATTGTTGCTCCCCATTAGGGGAACAAAAAGATCACCCTTATGATTGTAGCAAGCAAATTGTGTCTCCAAAAGTGCATAAGAATGTTTTTTTCACTGTCACATGCATAAATCACGAGTTTTTCGACAACAAATGGTCTGTAGGTGGGGATGTTGGGCCCAACAATATTCCTTTTGTCTTTTTCTTGCATCTACATAATGGATATCCATTTCTTAAGCTAATTCATTGGGCAATGGTCACCCGACAACGTCCATATCACTTCTACAAAACGGATATCCATTTTCAAGGCGGCCAAAATTGATATCTGTTTTGTTTTCTTCAATTTAAGCATGAAACTATATACATAATCTATGAAGTATACAACTATATACATAAATGAGAATGGAAGATGCATAAGAACACATAAGAAGGAAAAATTAAATGTTAAAATACATATATAAATAAGTAAAGAATAAGAATGCTAAATGTGTAAGAACCATAAGTATGTTTAAGTATTAGAAACATCATGATAAGCATGGAATATGGATACATAAGAGATAGAGATCACAAGCATAGATCATAGAAACATAGGGACATCATGGATATATAGCATAGGGATATATAAGTAAACAAGGAACATGGAAAAATATATATTCTAAACATAGAACATAGAGATGTTTAGGAACCAAACAAGGCATAGAGGAAAGCATGGGAGGTAAGGACTGAATATATGAAAGAATAGGAGCTAAACAAGTAACATAGGATAGTATAAATGGTAATCATGGAAGACAGGAACAACAAGTCATATAGGAAGAGACATGGAAAGAATTGAAAGGAAAAATGTCCCCACATGGGTCCAAACAAAGATCAACCAATAAAATTAGAGAGATAACCATGTAAAAGAGGTCATCCCCATCCCAAGAAGTAATATATCAAGTTCTTTATCCTCAAGTAAATGTAATTTTTTTTATAAGAAGTGGTTCTCTTAGTGAAAAAACTAGCTCAACGCGTGCAACTATTGAATTATTTTTCTATATCCATTGTGCTTTCTTCCTTTGAGGTGGCTCCATAGAGAGATTTTGCACTTGCTTTGCCACAGTTCATTATTAAGTATCTAGGACTTGAAGTAGTTCCTTTGGAATGAAATGTGGGTTTATCATACATAATGTCCTTGTTAATCTCTTGATTTCTTGGTATGTAAGGAATGTGTTCTTAATAAGATCATTGGAAGGCATGCATCTATCATGAACTTAATGTTTAAAAATTTTAGGATGTGCAACTTGAGTCTTGGGCATTTTTTGTCATAAGTTCTAGAGTGAGAAGGTGCATAAGTAGCTTCTTGATTCTTATTCATATTTTTATTCTACTACTCTTCAATAACTATCAACTTTAACAACAACAACATGTCTTCATCAACAACTATTTGACTTTATTAATGACTACTCAACTTCATTAGCAAGGGAAACTTTGGTAGTAAAGAGCCACTTCTAGAGAAATTGTCAACTTCTACAATAACAAAAAATTAGGACATGACCCTGATCGTCTAATTATTTCAAATGGATCCAAATTAACTGCTTAATTTTAGATCAATATGGGTTTGACATCTATCATCACCTTTTCCACATGATCTATGCACCACATGCATGTACATATGTATAAAAGTATAGACAAGGAAGAATTTAAGCTAAACATTGCACATGTGTGCATGCCTTCTCCAATTCAATAAAGTAGTTTGTTCAAAGTCTTTAATGCCTTTGAATATATACATTTGGATTCTAGACTAGGGATTCATTTTATTATTCTATAGACTTGTGAATTACCATCTAATTTGAATGTTTACACACTAATCCACCTAGGTAGATCAACTTAATAAAGCTCCATATAAGCCATTATTTTATTTGAGCAATTTTACTTTGGACACATTTGTGAAGACTCCTAAAGAACCTCCATATAAAATTGTAAAGATGATAGAGCCTCCATATAAGCATAAAGATGATATATAATTTTAGTTTGTTGAAGGCCATGTTTCACTCATTGATGAGGACTCTGCTACACCTTTAAAGTTGAGTCCTTTGTTTGGAACTTTGAAGCATGCAAAGAGGCAAGTGAATTGTAATGCTTAAGTAAACACGAGTCTCAACATGATGTAGTTCAACTTGATGACATGTCTAAATGACACATTTTAGTTTGTGTTGCATGAGGACTTCCTTATTCATGCATATCAAATTTCTAATTAGGTATATTTTTTTGAAGTGTATGAGTTTGTTGAGGCTTCCAATTTTTGTATTGACTCACTTGAAGATGCTAGCATCCATGTGAACATGATTAATATGGTATCCAAGAGTTGTCCTTTTCCTATGCATTTGGAGTCGATTGTTGGCCCTTATGATTGTTTACATCATGTTGGCCTAGCATTTGAATAGTTGCTTCATGACATGGATGGGAATAGATCATGCTCCTACTACCTATGGCTAAATTATATTGACGACTCTAATGAGTTTGACTATTATCTTTAAGAAGTAGTGTCATGGTCATGTTTGGATGTGTAAGATACTTCATGTCAAGTAGTTAAAAGGTGGATACATAATCAAGTCAAGATTGAGAATCTCATTCATGAAGGTTATTTTTTACTTGGAAGGAGATGTACTTTAGTTTATCTATTGTAGCATGCAAACAAATCTCCCCACAAGAATTGACTTGCAACATGTTCTTGATGTTATTTGCATGACATGCTTAATTTGTCCTCTCGTATGCCTTTAGGTCAATTAGCTGCAAGTTTTCACTTTTATGCTTTGTCCTAAGGGTTCTAAGTTGTGTTCCATCTATCCTTGTCTATAAATATTGGTGTGTGTTTGTGTATCACCCCTATGTTTTTAGACTTCCCCTTTTCCATTTTGGTCTACACCCTAGAACTTTTTTGGATTTTCATAGTGTCAACATGTGATACTCATCCTCAACCAAAGCTTATGTTGGCATTATTTTTTGTCTAACCTTCTGATATGCATATGTGCTCTTCTAACTTGTATGAACCTTGGTGTATATGTTTTTATGCTTCAATTCTCAGTTTAGATGTTCATTGTTATTCTCCATCATTAAGGTTTCATTTTGAGCATAAGCCTCTTATGGTTAGGGTTTAACTTGTACATTTTCTCATTGCATGCACACCCTTATTCTAAGTGTTCCTTGATGTTTATATATCTCTTTGCATGGCTCTATGTAATATACTTGGACCATTTGTATCATGACACGTGTTATCCTAGTGATGCCAACATTGGTAGGCCTTGATGTTTATTTTTCATGGGTGTATGGTCTCTCATGTGGCTTATGTGGATTCATTATCGGCTCTTTGCTTGCCATGTATTTCCTTTGATGGTGATGGACCCAAGCATTTATTATGTTGTCTTTACAATATGAGGTGTCATTCCAACTTGGTGGTGACTATTCTCTTATAAGATAGTTAGGTATACTACATGCTAGATCCTTCATCTCATAAGAACACATAAAACCAAAACCTTTGGACACTTGGTTTTGGGCAGCCCCAAAACGCCATAAATGGATATCCATTTTTAGCTGCCAAAACGGATATCCATTTTGCTTTGATAACAAAGCAAATAACAAAGCAAAATGGATATCCGTGTTGCTTTGGTAACAAAGCAAAACTGATATCCTTGTTGCTTTGGTAACAAAGAAAAATGAATATCCATTTTGGTTGTTGACTTTTCATGGATTCTAACGTGTTTTCATGTTTTAGTCTCTTCTTCGAACTTCACCCTTCATGCTGATGACTTTTTTTTAATGCAAAATTGTTAAAACGAAAAGGGTTTATAGAGGAAATTGTCAGCTTTCTAAAAATATAAGATTTTCTTTATTATCATTTTATTAAATAATTATTAATAATTTTCTATATAGTGTGTGTCTAAAATCCTGATGGACACACTGATTGAAAAACATCCATAACTTTTAAACCGTTTCACTTTTTTCAGATCTAAAAGATGCATCACACTCAATGCTTCGTTGGTTATAGGATTAAAAAAAATTGAATTCCAATTTTTTTTATCAAGTTAGGTTGGCTGAAAAATTACTTTTTAGTTTTTTAAAAAAGTCACAGTAGAAAAATCATAACTAATTATTTTATTAGAAAAAAAAATTCAAAAAAATATGCATCACATCCAAGCATGAGTTCTCTACTTATTTTAAAAGTTTCAAAATTTTTTTTTGCTCATAATTAGGTTGGGTGGACAGACACCCACTTTTTTTTTTTTTTTTTCCTGAAAAAATTAATAGTTGTTCATTGAAATATTCATTTTTCATTAAGTAAATTTAGTTTTTTTTAAAAAAAATAGTAGCCCATAAATTAGATTCAATTCTCTATAAATTTTGTTCTTACATCTTTTTCAAATTATGTAGATAATGCATTCAAATTTTCACATGAACTTGATTAAGTCTAATTTTTTGTATATTCGTTGCCACTTAGAGGTATAGTTTGGCCCATCATGATCCTGCACATACCCTTTTCACAAAAAAATTTCTCATGGAAAGAAAAAGATCCATTCTCATAACATTTAGAAAGGATTTCTTTTTTCTTTGTGACAGCTATCCAAGGTTGGGAAAGAAAAATAAATATATATTGACAAATGTTCCTTCTCATGACTACAACTATCAACATACATTCCCTTCCTCCAATTCCTAAGCTATAGAATTTAATTAATCAAGAAAAATCTCCCTAAATATTAAATTAAGGGAAAAGAAGATTAATCCCATACAATTTAATAACTACAATTTAAGGACATTAGTATTACAAGATCAACAAAGATATATCTATTTATTTTTAAATAATTCAAAAGTAAGAAAATACAAAAAAGAAAGAAATAATAATTAGGAATAAAACATCTAGACAAAATCTACTATCAATCAAATATACAAACTTGCTCCTTCTTTGTAGGCCAGCAAGAACATTTTGCATTCCTCAATGCATCCCTTAATTTGCAATATAGTGAATGTGGGATTATAAAAATTACCAATTAAATCCTCATTCCCACACAGTAACAAAAGCAAAGCATTTAATTTTATACTACAAACGATATTCTAAAGAAACCCATAATTGTTTATATCAAAGCACATACATATCTCATGGTAAGTTGAATAAAGAGCCTAGAAAAATTTAATAACTTTATTAATATACATAAACAATAATATCCATTACAATGATTTAAACCTCACCTTCACCTATATCCACAATTTAAGATCATATAACAAAATGAAATCCAATATAATCATAATTTAACTCATTATATAAACTCGTGAGTAAAAGTACCATAAACAAGTTTAGTAAGTACAAACAAATTGTTAGAAAATACCAGGCCTCGTAATACATATTTAGTGGATGCTTCCAATTGAAAAATTTGTAGATTAGATCTAATTTACCTAGAATGAATCTAGATATAATATATGTTTCACCAAAATTAACTTTTTTGTTGGAAATACTTAAATTCAATTATGTTGATAAGTTGGCCTGAAGTGTGACACAACTTTGAACTTTTATCCAAACCAAATTGGACTTAGACCAAAATGCAAAAGAAAACAAAGGTTGAAAGGATCAAATTTAACGTAAGGGTCCCCAATTTCAAAAGCAATAGGGGCACATTGTGGAGGCCACAACACATCCTCAATGTGTTTATCAATTACCACTAATATTATATCATTGGTAAAGGGTGTTAAATGTAGTCCTTATAGATGCCCTATGGATAGAGAAAACTAGTTGGATGCATTGCTTGGCTTTGACTTGCTAACACTCCAAAGTTTTAGGTACAAAAGTTTACCACTTCCCTTTTTATTCTCAGCCAAAAATACAATGGCCTAAGGTCTAGTAGCATCTTGTTTACTCATAAAAGCTTAGAATAGAAAGCATTGTGAGCTTCTTGTATCACCTTAGTTCTTAAGTCACCACTAATGAGAATGTATAGACATCTTCTTTACATCTTATTATGTATTAATTATACAGTTGAAAGCTTTTAAATACCAAAACACAGCAATGAGATACACAAAATATGTATCAAGTCAACTCACAATGGATAGCAAGAAAGGGTGAGGGTTTATGAGTGGCACAAGATTGAACCTAGGTATGAAAGTGCTAGTTTCAAAATAATGAGTGATTGTATGGATATAGTTGCAAATGCAGGTGTAGTAAATGATACCTAAATGGTGAATATATGGAATGTGAGTAAGTAAAAATTAGATAAAGTTGAATGTATAGGAATAAGTGTAAATGAGACAAAATAAGACTTAAATAAGAATTATGGAATAAGCCAACCTTAATACCAAAAGTTATCACTAGTGAATATATTAAGTCATTCCATTAAAATAGAGACCCAAAACTAAATAAAAATTAACATAAATTTATTAATTTTACCATTATAAAAATAATAATAAATTTAAAAAATACATTACATATACTTTTCTCTTATAAATTTTATAAAGTTTTAAAAAAACTTTGACCAAATATTAAAACATTGAATAGTACAATTAATATTTGAATATTACAAGAGGCATGTTCTTTTTTTTTTTATCCCATTCAACACAGCTCACTGACCAACTCAATTTCAATGGTCACTAATAAAATGTTTCGTCAAAGATTGAAGTTTGAAAGAAAACACCAAATCGAATCGTCCATGTGCGGGTTTCCCTAGGCACCTTCAAAGCATTGGCCTTTTTATTTTTTTATTAATTTTTATTTAAGATGTTTTGACTAAAGAACCCAACCTAATTTTTCTCAGCATTTTCCTTTTTATTTTTTATTTACAGGGCGGCGTTTGTCTAATTTCTGAGCACTTCCGTTTTAATTTTTTATTTACAGGGCGGCGCTTGTCTATTTTCTCAGCATTTTCTTCGAAACAACGAGGAAAGCACTGAACCCGCAGTATGATCTATTTAATTTCCTCTTTCATTACGCATACTGCATTCAAATCCTATTCGCTCTGCTCTTTCTCTTTCTATCTTTTAAAACGGCTTGTTAGCGTTTCAACTGGAAGTAATGGCGTCTTCTTCATCTCCTCACCAGCAAAATCAGGAATTAAATGCTTTTCCTGGAAGTGGCAAAATAAGGAAAGTTAGTGAATCTTCAAAATTGTTTGATGTTTTCATCAACCACAGAGGCCCCGATGTCAAAACAACTTTGGCTACTCAGCTTTACAAATCTCTTGCGCAGTTGGGAATACGGGCATTTCTTGATTCCCAAGAGAAGGAACTCGGAACTTCCTTTCCTTCTACCATTGAGACTGCCATTCTCTCTGCTAAGGTACACATTGCCATCTTTTCCAAAAGATATGCAGAGTCAGCTTGATGTTTGGCTGAGCTGGTTCTCATGTTACAAAGTAACGCCAAAATTATTCCTGTTTTTTATGAAGTGGAGCCATGGGAACTCCGCCACATTGAAAAGGGAAAATACGCTGATGCATTCATTAAATATCAAGAGACGGGCAGGTACCTGGAGAAGCTTAACGAGTGGAAGGAAGCTCTTCAGTCTCTTTCATTTACAGCGGGCGAAGTATTTAAAAGGTAAAATTTCTGTAAATTTGGTAGTTGTACGTTATATAATTCCTTGAAATCCGGTTCAACATTTTTCTCATGAAATGCTCCCTTTATTTTATAAAGTTTCAGTGACTGGGACTGCCAAAAAATATTAACAGCTGTGAAAAAAGAGGTACAAAAGAAAACAGGTTTACATGTGGCTGAGCATCCAGTGGGGCTTGATGATCTTGTGGAAGATTTTGAAAATAGGTGCCAGCTGGAAGAAGGGAAGCATAAGGCTAAGATATTTGGTATTTTTGGCATGGGTGGATTGGGGAAGACAACTCTCGCCAAAGAGCTGTATAACCGAAAGAAATTGAATTACGATAGAGTACGTTTTTTGTTTGATGTGCGAGAAACCTCTGTCAAAAGCAAATTACACAGTTTGCAACGTCAGCTTCTCAAAGATCTCTTTGACGAAGAGCCCGCATTTAAAAGTACAGAAGAAGGAATGAGCTATCTCAAAGATCATCTAGGAAGGAAGCCCTATTTAAACTTTCTAATTGTTGTAGATGACGTGGATCATGTGGATCAGTTAAATGCTCTACGGATCATAGATTTATTAGGTAGATCTTGTAATAGTCTGGTTATTGTCACAACCCGTGATGTTGGTGTGCTTATAACCGCAGGGATTAATGTTGGTTATAAGTTAACAGGAATGAATAGATATGATGCTACGAAACTCTTCTGTTGGCATGCCTTCCGCCAATCCCATCTATCGAGCGGGTACGAGGTGATGGTTGATGCCTTCGTAGACGTGTGTAGAGGGTTGCCTCTGTCTCTTCTGGTTCTGGGCCGGCACGTTCATGGTAGAGATCACAGATTTTGGGAGTCAGAATTGATCAAAGCTAGAAAGACGCAGCCTCAAGACGTGAAAAAAAGACTCAGAATAAGTTTTGATGCATTGGATGACGAAGAAAAACAGGTTTTCATGGATGTTGCTTGTTTTTTTTGGATAAGCCGAGGAGTATAGCCGAAAGAGTATTGGAGGGATCAGGATGGAATGCTCACAATGCAATTGAAACACTCAAAGATAAGTGTCTTATAGAAAAAGAAGAAATCACAATCCGGGTAGGGTATGAAGAGGAAAATGGATTGAGAATGCATGACCACCTGAGGGACTTGGGAAGAGAACTGGCAGTTGAGCTCAGCCCTCCTCATCGCCTGTGGCGTCCTCAAGATCTGGTATGCTTGTTACCCCTTCAGGTTTCTCCTCAGTATTGTAAAATTCCAAATCTTAACTTGATATTACATAAATAAGAATCTAAGCTACTTCTGTGCATGCAGGAATTAATGGGTTTCAAAACTATACTCGCCAGAACAGATGTCAGGTGTTTCCATTCCATTTTTGACGAGTCCATGGGTTCTAGGGTTACATTCTTTATGGGCAAATCAAATGATTTTTTTGAGACGTCAGGTTCCTTATTATGGCTCCAGCTTGAGGGCAATTCCACAAGCATTCCTTCATGGATTCCTCTTCAAAATTTGCAGTATTTGAAAATCAAAGGCGGACAACTTAAAACGTTGTGGGAGAATAGCATACAGGTATTTTGATCTTCTCTCTCCAAAACTAAATCTTTGTCAAAGGCTATAGTGGAATGCGTTATGTTGTGGTTGACTCCGGACTATTTTTTTATCATTGAAAGCTTTACACAAATTTGTATCTTGAATTTCAGGCGCCCTATAAGTTGAAAGAGCTGCAAATTTCTGAAACCTCTTTGAAAGAGTTTCCAGATTTAGAAAATGGGAAAAAATCTACTAGCGTTAAGGCCGCAATGAGTGGCCTTGAAAAGCTAGAGATTAGGGGTGAAAAATTTGTATCGAAGATATTAATTAGTGGAATTGACTATCCCGACCTTAAGTCACTCCAACTTGATGGCATGGAAAATCTTATGGAAGTGAATTTAACAAGTGTAAAGACATTAAATTGCCTTGATATTCGAAATTGTAAAAAACTCGAAATATTCACAGGAACATCTGATCTTACCAATCTTGTGCTGTTGAATATCAGTCAATGCCCAGAGCTTAAGAAGCTGAGTCTCGGGGGTATGAACTATTTGGACAGCATAAAATTTGATGAAAGTGTGAAGGTGAAATATTTTGAGTTGGAGGGTTGTCAAATTTTGAACACACTAAAATTTGGTTGTGAAAAGCTTGTAGAATTGATCATTCGGGGCTGTCCGACGCTTAAGAAGTTGCCCTCTTTTAGAGGTGCAAGTTGCCTCGAGAGGATAATTATTGATGGATGTGAGATGTCGGAACTTCAATTCTATAGATGTCAAAATTTGAGAAGTGTGTCATCTAACTTTGGGCTTACAATGCTGATTATTGAGGAGTGTCCTGAGCTTGAGGAGTTTTCAAGTGTTGCCAAACTGAGCAGGAAAATTGTGATAGACTCTTGTGAGAAGCTGCAGAACATATCAGGTATTGAAGAGATGCATGCACCACTTTTTATGAGACTGAGTTATTGCAGCAATGCAGTAATACGGAATTGCATTCATAAGTTGAAGGTAATGATTTCTTTACTCCTTTTTAAACATCATTTCGTTATTGACCTTCAGTTTTGTTTTGCCATTTGTCTAATTACAAGAATTTAGCGTGGATGAAGTGAGAGTATTTTGTCGTTTATTTCAGAGTGTGCCGACATTAGGGAGAATGGAAATGGTTGGAAGAGCAGCGGATGGAGCGGAGTCAAGTTTAAACAAAAATATGTTTTGTGACGCTCATATTGGCGCTGATGCAGTTACAGATGCATTCACTGACCTAAAAAACAGTTACAGGAGCTGCCTTATTGGATGCTTTTTGGTTGTGGTTGATAGCTCTACATCACGGGTAAAGGATATAAATGAATCACTTCATATATATCCCATATATCCCGATTACTCTTACAATAACTCTCCCATACAAGTGCGTGAAGGAGAATGGATAATTACAATGGTAGCATGTCGGGGTCTTGGCGCTGATATTGCTTGGCAATATGTTCAGGAAATTTCAGGTGTCTTAAGGATGAAAGGAATAATGAAGAAGGGGTTTTGGGTAGAGGTGAAGAAAGGTGAAGAGTGGAAAAGTGTGGTTGTGTTACAAACAATTGTTGATAAGCTACATCATTTATAAGCATACTATTGTTTTTTTAAAGATTGACTATATTTTAAAGAAAGAAGCTTTTTCTTTTAAATTGTAATGGTTAAAAGAATTTTAGGTAGTTTTATTAATGTAAAAAAAATTGACCATTTAATTTATAGTGTTCATTAAAGGAGCTCAATTATTTGTTCCAAAGAGCTTGATATGCATGTACACCATCACAAGGAATTTGAATTTGAGGGGTTTTGTGTATTTTTAAAACTATTTTTAAAAATAAAATTGTTAGTTGAGAGATAGATTAATAAATAAGAAGTTTAAAGTCATGTTTGTAATAATTATTAAGCATTCTTTATATATTAATAAATATAAAGAGGTCTTTATATATTTAATGATTTTTTAGGAATATAATTATTGTGAGGAAATAATTATATCTTAATAAATTTATTTAGGTTAATTAAATAAATGTATTTTATAGAAGTATAAATTAACTTAGATAAATGAATTGGGACTAATAATAGTAATTATTTAAAATAAATGCGAAAATTAAAATAATTAAATGTGATACTTAGTTGAAGAATCAATTATGTGTCAAATGTATGATTATTTTTCTCTTATGCCCTTTTGGGGTTTCAAACTCCTTAGATTCTTGATACTCTGATTCCTTAGGAGTCCCAATCTCCTTAGGGGTGGAATCCAAAGAGGCATAAGCCAACTCACCCCATCATAAAGGAATGATGCATACGGATCATGTCAAATGTCATTGCGCTTATGGATGTGCTAAGTGGACTTCATCAAAATGAAAACATGGTACCACCACAGCTCCGATGTCTAGAAAATGTTGCCATGGAATGGGGATGTGTAGATTGGATAAGGGATGCAAGGATAATGATTATGTGAAGGCATGGAGGAAGGGGATGTGAGTGTGGGTGTATGGGGGATAATGGATGTAATTAGGTAAGGGTGGGAGGATAGAAGGATGAGGAAAGTGCATGGGGCCAACGGGAACTAGGACCAACATTGGCACACACCATAAGGGATTATGCAATTTGATTTGCATGGGATGGGATGAGGAATTTTGATGTTTGGGGTGATATTAGAGATGAATAGGAATGTGTGATTTTAGATTTTGGGATCGGGAAGAGGGATTTTGGGACTATTGTGTTGGGGATTTGAGGACCCAAATAGACTTAGGATTTTTGGAATTTTTGATTGGGTGTGAGATGGGAGATATGGATTTTGGGATAAGCGAATGGAGGGGGACTTTGGAGAGGTGGATTGTGATTCTAGGGGTGTAGATTTGGATGCTTCATTTGGATTTATTTATTTTCTTTGCTTTGGGACCCAAATCATATTTGTGTTGCCTTTTTGAGTGGTGGACTGATGCAGTTACCGATGCATTCATTGGCATAAATCTGATGGAGCGAAGTTGCTTGAATTGCTTGAGCTCCCTTATTGGATCTTTTTGGTTGTGGTTGACAACTCTACATCAGTAATGGATATAAACATTTCACTTCTAATGTTCATAGTTGACAATGACTCTCCCATGCAAGTGCATGAAGGGGAATGGATAAGTATGATTGGATTCATGAATACGCTTTGGTAATGGTTGGAGTAATGAATATGTTAAGAAAATTTCAAGTGTCTTAAGGAGGAAAGGAATAATGAAGAAGGAGTTTTGGGTAAAGGTGAAGGGAGGTGAAGAGTGGAAAATTGTAGGTGTGTTAAGAACAATTATTGATAAGTTACATCATTTATGAGTGGGTTGTTTAGGGATAATTTTTTTTTTTTAAGACCAAAGACATTTTAAAGAAAGAAATTTAAAAAATAATATTTGTAATGGTGAAAAGGATTTTAGTGTAGCTAAAGTAAAAAGAAAATTGACCTTTTAAATTATAGTGTTCATTAAGGAGCTCAATTATTTATGCGAAAGAGTTTGACCTATGTATGTACACTATGACAAGGAATTTGAGGGTTTTTGTGTACTTTTTTAAAAGTATTCTTAAAAAATAAAATTATTAGTTGAGAGATAGATTAATAAATAAGAAGTTTAAAGTGATGTTTGTAATAATTATTAAGCATTTTTATATACTAATAAATATTTAGAGGTCTCTATATATTTAATGATTTTTAAGATTATAATTATTGTGAGGAAATAATTATAACTTAATAAATTTATTTAGGTTAATTAAATAAATGTATTTTATAGAAGTATAAATTAACTTATATAAATGAGTTGGGACTTGTTGGTGTATACCTTTAATCTATAGGCATACACATTTGTAATTAATCATACTTAGGCGTATTGACACGTGTTCTTTTGAACTTGTCAAAGTAGTTGAGATGTTTTGAGAGGTGTTGATTTACATCGACACCTCACGCTATGTTTGTGGGAGGTTACTCGCCACAACTCCATGTAGAGGAGTCCTATCCTCTTTTCATGGAGATTCAGGTACCTACACTTCTCTATTTATACTCGCCTCATTTGATAATACACTATGGTAGTATGAGTTAGATTGACTTAGATTTATATGCATTTTGTGCAAAGATATTGGATTCTATCTTTAAATGCACTCATGTAATTTCTAGTGTGTTCACTAAAGGAGGTCAAACTTCCAAAACCTATAGGCCCTACAAATTCATTGGAACCAAGGAGTTTTGAGTGCTTTCTAGAGCTCACAGTCAGTTGGCTAAGCTATCACTTTTCTAGTGTTAATTACCATACTAGTGGGAAAAAAGCACGATGTGAGATAGTTTTCCGAGCACCAATGCTCACATATAAAAGCATATCGACTAATTAGCAATTTTACTTATGTGTGGTTTTGACATGAAAGTCTAAAATTTAGGATTCTTATGGTTCAGACCCTCATGTCTAATTCTCACTAGTGTAAGTTTAGTTTAGAAATATAAGATAAAGGGTCTTTGAGGTTCAACAAAAATTTTGCACACTTGATCCTAAGGCCCAAAAAGTTTAGATCTTTAGGATTTTGAGATTGGATTACACATGTTCATATATACACTTTTGAATGAAAAACTCAAGATAACAAGGCTTTAGGATTATTTAAAATTATTGTATTCATCCATTCTTAGTTCAAAACCTTAAACTAACACCTTCTTCAGGGGCTTAAGTAGAATGTGAAATTAGAATTTTAACTATTAAAATGTGAGGTGCTTGATACATGCATACTCTAGATAGAGCTCACTTCATGGATTTCCAAAACAAAAAATCATAACTAGGGTTTATTCTAAACTAAATTAAATTGAGAGACACTTGAACATACAAAACTTTTAAATTAGGGTCTCGTCACTTTCTCAAAAAGTCCCTCTTAAAACTATCATTTAAGAGCAAAGATAGTATTGAAAATTGAATGACATGAAATAAAATACAAAACTCAATGAACCCTAACACCTCACCCAATTCCTAATTGTAGAAGTAAAAAGAAAGCACAAAAGAAAATCCTCTAGAAAGAACTTGGAATGGAACATGAAAGGGAGGCACCAAATCAAGAAAATGCTCAACAAACACTCGAATCTAGAAGGTGAACTGAAATAGAAGTTTGAATAAGATGAAATACTTTGAAATCACACTAAAAGGAAAAGGATAAAGACAAATGAGGGAAGACAAAGCACTCTAGGGTTTTAAGACCCACTCGCACAAGTGAGCATTTGATTCACACCAACCTCTAGAGTTTTGGGTTTTGATGTAGATTTACATGTCACGTGAATTAGCGGTCATTGGTCAAGGTGCACAAAATTCAAGGTTATGGTTTAAATTGCATTTTACATCACTCTACTAAATAGTTTGGGAAGTTTGACCACATGGAAATTTTACATCACTCTACTAAATTGTGAGCTTCCTACATCACCTTAGTTCTTAAGTCACCAATAATGGGAATGTAGAGACATTTTATTTATATCTTATTGTGTATTAATTACATGAATGGATGTTTTTAAATACCAAAACATAGCAATGAGAGACACAAAACGTGTACCAAGTCAACTCACAATAGCTAGCAAGAAAGGGTGAGGGTATAAGAATTTGGATTTGATTTTTTTAAATTTAAGATTCGATAGCAAGCACCTGAAGATCAATCTTGAATGGCACAAGATTGAACCTAGGTATGAAAGTGTTAATTTCGAAGTAATGAGTGCTTGTATGAATATGGTTGCAAATGTAGGTATAATAAATGATATCTAAATATTGAATATATGGAATGTAAGTAAGTAAGAATTATATAAAATTGAATGTATAGGAATAAGTGTAAATGAGATGAAATATGATTTAAATAAAGATTAGGGAATAAATCAACCTTAATATAAAAATATATCACTAGTGGATATTAAATCATTCTATTAAAATAGAGACCCAAAACTAAATAAAAATTAACATAAATTTATTAAAACAAAATGTAGACCACATATTAAAACATTGAATAGGTATAACAAGAGGCATATTCTTTATTTTTCTTATCCCATCCAACACGGTACCCACACCCTCCCACAATTTCAAAAGAAAATTTTTCGTCAACGATTAAAGTTTGAAATAAAGAATTAAATTGAGCACTTTGCGGCACTTTTCTAGTTTCTGAGCACTTTCCTTTTTATTTTTAATTTAGACTTGACGTTTCAAGAAAAGGATTGAACGTGCCTCCTCCTTTGGACAGGGCGGGCGTGGCGCTTGTCTAATTTCTCACTATTTTCCTCCAAACAAACGAGGAAAGCATTGATCTATTTAATGCACTCTACCCTTCCTCGTCCACAATGATTGCAATCAAATTCTGTTCGCCCTGCTCTTTCTCTTTCTATCTTTTAAAAGCGTTTGAACTAGAACTAATGGCATCTTCTTCATCTTCTCACCAGCAAAACCAGGAATTAAATGCTTTATAATAAGGGAACTATATTGAGAATGCATGACCACCTGAGGGACTTGGGAAGAGAACTGGCAGTTGAGCTCAGCCCTCCTCATCGCCTGTGGCGTCCTCAAGATCTGAAACCTTTGGTATGCTTGTTACCCATTCAGATTTCTCCTCAGTATTGTAAAATTCCAAATCTTAACTTGTTATTACATAAATAAGAATCTAAGCTGCTTCTGTGCATGCAGGAATTAATGGGTTTCAAAACTATACTCGCCAGAACAGATGTCAGGTGTTTCCATTCCATTTTTGACGAGTCCATGGGTTCTAGGGTTAGATTCTTTATTGGCCAATCAAATAATTGTTTTGAGACGTCAGGTTCCTTATTATGTCTCCAGCTTGAGGACAATTCCACAGAACAACCAAGCATTCCTTCATGGATTCCTCTTCAAAATTTGCAATATTTGACAGTCGAAGGGGGACAACTCAAAACGTTGTGGGAGAATAGCATACAGGTATTTTGATCTTCTCTCTCAAAAATTAAATCTTCGTCAAAGGCTATAGTGGAATGCATTATGTTGTGGTTGACTCCGGACTATTTTTTATCATTGAAAGCTCTACACAGATTTGTACCTTGAATTTCAGGCGCCCTCTCAGTTGAAAGAGCTACAAATTTCTAAAACCTCTTTGAAAGAGTTTCCAGATTTGGCCGCAATGAGTGGCCTTGAAAAGCTAGACATTAGCAGTGAAAATTTTGTATCCAAGATATTAATTAGTGGAATTCACTATCCCGGCCTTAAGTCAATCAAACTTCATGGCATAAAAAATCTTATGGAAATAAATTTAACAAGTGTAAAGACATTAAATTGTCTTGATATTTACGATTGTGAAAAACTCGAAAGACTCAAAGGTGTTGGGCACGTGGCAACTGTGAAGCCCAATGTAACCGATTTGTCTTCTTCTATAAACTCAGAAATATTCCTCTTGTAACCATTCTTTATGTAACTGCCATTTCTTGGCATGAGGTCGAACAATTGCAAATGGCCTGGCGGTGGATAAAAGTTAGAGGATGGTCTTTAGACAGTGATGTGCGCGTGAAGTGCTGCTATAATTAAGATGAGAACTAAACTTATTTTAAGGAGAATCCCTTATTTATGGATGTAGCCCATTTATATGGTGAATCACGTTAATTGTTTTGGTGTTGTCTGTATGTGTGCGCTCTATTTTCTTTTCAAAATATTTGTATTTTCTTTGTCTATGTTTTAGATTTACAATTGGTATTAGAGCTTTGTGTGAAGCTCGGTCCAGGAGATAGCATGTGAGGATTTTTTTGGAACTTGTAAAGAAATCAAAATGGATGATATAGAAAAATGGAAAATAGAGAAATTCACTGGCCACAACTTTAGACTGTGGAAGGTGCAAATGGAGTCGTTGCTCATCAAGCAGGATCTCTCACTTGCATTGCTGGGGAAAGCAAAAGGCAAAGGTTCAATGTTAGATGAAGACCGGGACAAAATGGATATGAAAACGAGGCAACTATATTTCTCTCATTGTCTAGCAATGTATTATTTAATGTTTCAGCTGAGAATACTACGAAAGAGCTTTGGGAAAAGCTCTCCAGCATGTATGAGATTGCTTCTACTTCCAATAAGATATTAATTATGAAGAAATTATATAACTTGAAAATGAAAGAAGGTGGGATTATGTCAAATCATCTGAATAAATTTAACACCTTAGTTACCGAATTGACTTTGGTGGGTATAAAGTTAGATTATGAGATTAAAGCAATTTTTCTATTGTATTCCTTACCAAATAGTTGAGAAGGTGTTGTGATGGCTGTGAGCACTTCGTAGCAGCCAAAAGTACATCAATGACGTTACAGCCACTCTTCTCAGCGAAAACATGAGAAGAAAAAATAGGAACCCTCTTTCGGCGATGCTCTAACAACTGTAAGAACAAGCAATAGGGGAAGAAGCTAGGAAAGAGGTAGATACAACAATCAGAGAAGATCAAAATTTGGTTCGCGATCGAAGTCTAGGGGTAGAAATGGGGCTTGTTAGTTTTGTGGAAAACCTAGTCACACTAAGAAGAATTGCTAGAACTACAAGAAAGCTCAAGGAAAAGTGAGCACAAATAATGAGGCAAATACTACAAGTGATGGTGTTTTGGTCTTATCAGCAAGTAACACAAATGTAGATTCGTGGGTCCTCGATTCTGGCGCTTCCTTCCATGCTACTTCATGTTGCAAGGCTTTTACAAATTTTCACGAAGGCACATTCGGTAAGGTGTTTCTTGGTGACAATAAAGAAAGTGACATCTTAGGTAAAGGTGATATAATATTGAATTTGAAAAATTGAGACAAATTAACTTTGATGGATGTTAGATATGTACCCATGTTAAAAAGGAATTTAATTTCAGTCAGTCAGCTTATAGCACATGGCTGCAATGTTAAATTTTCTCTTGATTCATGGAAAATTACAAAGGGGCTTCTAGTAATGGCAAGAGGAAAGAAGCAAGGTAATCTCTATATTTTGGAATGTTTTGGTGAAGTGGGAGCTGCCTTGCCGGCTATGGATAGTGGGTCTGAAATATGGCACAAAAGGCTTGGTCAAATGAGCCAAAAAGGACTTTAAGTTATGCTTCAGCGCAATCAGCTTCCAGGTCTCACCTCCGTTGATTTAGAATTATGTGAACATTGCCTTTATGGTAAACAGTGCTGGACCAACTTCTTGAGAATGGGGCATGACAAGAAAACTACTCCATTGGAACTTGTTCATTCCGACGTATTCGGTCCGACTGAGGTAACTTCTTTCGATGGAGGTAATTATTTTGTAACCTTTCTTGATGACTGCACTCAGAAAATCTAGATTTATACGTTGAATAGAAAATTTGAGGTATTTTCAAAATTTAAGATTTTTAAGGCTACTGTTGAAAATTAGATTGGGCATAAAATTAAATGCCTACTAACAGACAATGGTGGAGAATATTGCTCTTCATAGTTTGATTCATTTTGTGCAGACCATGGTATTTGACAGATAAAGATTGTCCCTTATACACCTCAGGAGAACAGTGCAGTTGAGAGGCTTAATCACACGATACTTGAGAGAGCTAGATGCATGCTCTCTAATGCCGGATTGGGAAAAGAGTTTTGGGCATAGGCATGTAATACTACAGTGTATCTAATCAATCGAGCTCCATCATCCAGGCTGGATTTTGACATTCCTGAGGAGAGATGGCTTGGAGAACGAATTTCCTATTATCATTTGTGGGTGTTTGGCTGTGAAGCCTTTGTTCACATTCTGAAAGAGCAGAAAACTAAGTTAGATTTCAAGTCAAAAAGGTGTGTTTTTTCTCAACTATGGTGAAGATTAATTTGGCTTTTACCTTTGGGATCCCATTGCAAAGACCATAATCTGTAGCTGTGATGTTGTGTTTAATGAGAAGAATTTTCCATGTTTGCAACCTTGCAATTCACCTCCGCAGGAATATGTTGATGTGGACTTGTTTGATAATGGAATGGTAAAGCAACCTACCATTACTTTCTCTCAGCCACTAGTTACATCTGCTCATTATTATACCACAAAGGCCCCTAGTTCTACCACTACTTTGCCTTCAATTGGATGCACTTTACCTACGCAGTCTTCTCACATTTCAACTCTGCCTCTAATATATAATACACAGTCAACACATGTTCCAATGCACCCTTCAAACATTGGCGTCCCTAGTGTGGATAATGTGGGAATTCCAACATTGCCTTCATTACATGAAACACAACCCATTACGTATTCATCACTGCCTTCTAATGTTTTTGTGTAGCCTCTATCTCCTACGATGCCAGTTATTGGTCACCAAACCTCTCAAAATCTAATGCACCTATTTAACACTTCAGTGCCACCCTCATCGGGTCATACTAGTACGCAACTAGTCATTCACCAAATGCAGTCCCTTGTGCATAATTCGCAGCCTCTCTTGGATAAAACACAACCTGAAAATATACATTTGCTACCTAATTTCCCCTCTCACACTATCGTGCCCATGCCTATAGAAGGTGATTTTTCATAGAAATCCAAAGGTTAATTTTCATTATAGATAGGAACTGCAAGGCAGAGCAGTGTCACTGAGTAGAGTAGGGTGCAAAGACAGGGGAGTTTGCCATAGGGTCCTCTACAATCAGATATTAATGATGTTCAAAATTTACTACAGAGACTAAATTTGGACTCAAATTTATAGCTAGAGCAAGGTCCACAATTGAGGAGGTCTACCCGTGAGAAGAGGAGACCTGCGAAATATGAAGACTATGAGTTATTGCTCTCTGATTATGCAGAGTCGGCAACATATAAACAAGCCTACAAGGATTAAAATGCACAAAATTGTATGGTAGCCATGAACAAAGAAATGAAGTCATTGAGAGTCAATAACACTTGGGATTTGGTTCCTCTTCCGCCAAATCGAAAGCCTCTCAAGAACAAATGGGTTTATTGTTTGAAAGATGAAGATGGAGGGAGTAAAAGGTATAGGGCCAGATTAGTCGTTAAGGGGTTTGATCAACCAAAAGGTATCAACTTCAATAAATTTTTTTCTTCAGTTGTCAAAATGAATACATTTTGTGCTGTGTTGGGTTTGGTAGCTATTTGGGATTTAGAACTTGAGCAACTCGATGTGAAAACAACGTTCCTACATGGAGACATTGATGAGGATTTATACATGGAGCAGCCTGAAGGCTTTGCTCAACTAGGTCATGAGCATCTATTTTGCAAGTTGAAGCAGAGTTTGTATGGGCTGAAGCAAGCTCCAAGACAATGGTATTTAAAATTTGACCGCTTCATGACTGATAACAACTTTATTCGATGCGAATCAAACCCTTGTGTTTACTACAAGAGGCTAAATACCGGTGAGTTTGTCCTCCTTTTGCTATATGTTGATGATATGTTAGTTGCTAGTACTAGTGTTAAGATTATTGCTCAACTGAAGCAACAATTGGCTCTTTGTTTTTCCATGAAAGACCTCGGACCAACCAAAAGAATCCTTGGGATGCAAATATTTAGAAACAGAAATAAAAGAGAACTTAGATTGTCCCAAGCAAACTACATTGCCAAAGTGTTGGATAGATTTAATATGTCTCATGCCAAACCAGTATCTACTCCTTTGGCTGATCATTTCCAACTATCTTCAACTATGTCTCTAAAAAATTAGGAAGAGGAAGAACAAATGAGGTCTGTTCCATATACATTTGCAGTTGGCAGTATAATGTATGCAATGGTGTGTGCTCGTCTGAACATTGCTCAAGCAGTCGTAGTTGTGAGCAGATTCATGAGCCATCCAGGCAAACTGCACTGGCAGGCAGTTTAGTGGATTCTACGGTACTTGAAAGGTACCTCACATTATTGTTTATGTTTTGGAGGTATTGACATTCAACTTCGTGGTTATGTTGATTCAGATATGGCCAGAGATTTAGATAAGCGCCAGTCTACCACTGGTTATGCATTTAGGTTTTCCGGGGCGGCCATTAGTTGGGTTTCTCGGTTGCAACAAGTTGTAGCTTTGTCATCCATAGAGGCTGAATACATTGGACTCACGAAAGGAGTAAAAGAAATGATATGGCTTGAGCGTTTGTTGACTGAACTGGGCTGTCTGAAATTAGTTTTTCTATTGTATTGTGATAGCAATAGTGCTATTCACTTGGCTAGGAATTTAGCTTTCCACAATCGAACCAAGCATATTGACCTTCGATACCACTTTATCCGCCATATTTTTGACGAAGGTAAGTTGCAGGTCATAAAGATTGACATGAAGGTAAATCCGGCGAATGCATTAACCAAGGTTGTTCCTCGAGAGAAGTTTGAGTTCTGTAGATCTTCTCTCGGTCTTGTTTCGATGTGATAATGAGCCTCATGCGGGGGATTTCTCTGAGTAGCTCTTTTGTTGATCCCATTGGCCTTCAAGTGGGAGATTGTTGGGCACGTGGCAACTGTGAAGCCCAATGTAACCGATTTGTCTTCTTCTGTAAACTCAGAAATATTCCTCTTGTAACCGTTCTTTATGTAACTGCCATTTCTTGGCATGAGGTCAAACAATTGCAAATGGCCTAGCGGTGGATAAAAGTTAGAGGATGGTCTTTAGACAGTGACGTGGGTGTGAAGTGCTACTGTAATTAGGATGAGAACTGAACTTATTTTAAGGAGAATCCCTTATTTGTGGATGTAGCCATTTTATATGGTGAACCACGTTAATTGCTTTGGTGTTCTCTGTATGTGTGTGCTTTGTTTTCTTTTCAAAATATCTGTATTTTCTTTGTCTGTGTTTTAGATTTACAACAGGAACATCTGATCTTCCAAATCTTGTACTGTTGAAAATCAGTCTTTGCCGAGAGCTTAAGCTTAAGGAGCTGAGTCTTGGCCATTCGAGCTGTTTGGAAAGGATCGAAATTTCTTGTTGTGAACATTTCAAAAGTGTGTCAGGAATACCAAATTTTGTAGAATTGGATATTTCTTATTGTTGGAAGCTAGAGTTTGAGTACTTGCATCTCAGGTGTATGAACTGTCTGAAGAGCATACAAATTAAGGGTGGTGTGAAGGTGAAATATTTTGAGTTGGAGGGTTGTCAATTTTTGGAAACACTAGAATTTGGTTGTAAAGAGCTTGTAGAATTAATCATTCGGGGCTGTCCGAAGCTTGAGGTGTTGCCCTCTTTTATAGGTCCAAGTTGCCTCGAGAGGATAATTATTGATGGATGTGAGATCAGGGATCTTGAATTCAATGGTTGTCAAAATTTGAGAAGTGTGTCAGGTAACTGTGGGCTTACAACACTGACTGTTAGCGAGTGTCCTGAGCTTGAGGATTTGCGAAGTGTTGCCAAAGTGAGTCAGAAAATTGTAATCGACTCTTGTGAGAAGCTGTAGAACATATCAGGTATTGAAGAGATGTATGCACTTGATTTTATGAGACTGAGTTATTGCAGCAATGCAGTAATACGGAATTGCATTCATAAGTTGAAGGTAATGATTTCTATACTCCTATTTAAACATCATTTCTTTATTGACCTTCAACTTTGTTTTGTCATTTGTTCTTATTACAAATAGTCTATGTGTTCCTAATGTTTTGAGTGATCTGTAGATGAAACTAATTTACGGTGGATGAAGTGAGAGTATTTTATCTTCTATTTCAGAGTGTGCCGTCAAGAAGGAGAGGAATGGAAATGATTGGAAGAGCAACGGATGGAGCGGAGTCAAGTTTAAACAAAAATCTGTTTTCTGATGCCGGTGCAGTTACCGATCCATTCACTGACATAGAATACAGTGACATAAAATACAGTCACTCCCTTATTGGATGCTTTTTGGTTGTGGTTGACAGCTCTACATCGGTCGATCTTCCACGATACGCTTACTTTGAGAACCATTATATTGACCTTGACACTTCCGTTACCGACTTCTATGACAAGGACTTTTCCATGCAAGTGCGGCAAGGAGAATGGATAATTACAATGGTAGCATGTTGGGGTAGTTGGACTTATTACAATGAGGATTCTCATGAGTATGTTGTGGACATTTCACATTGCTTAAGGGAGAAAGGAATAATAAAGAAGGGGTTTCGGATAGAGGTGAATGATGGGGAAGCTATAGGGATGGGGAAGCTATAGGGGTGGTGAGAACAATTGGATAAGTTACATTATTTATGAGTGGATTGTATAGGGGACAATTGTTTTGTTTTCTAAGACTCGAGATATTTTAAAAAATATATTTTTCTTTAGTACCTGCCTTAGGCCAGTACTATTGCAATGAGTTTGCACTTATCTGGGTATTAATCTATTGATTGCAAACCAATCAAAAGACATGATTATTTTTCTTGTTGGGTAAATTTGTACTTTTCCTATGTCAACATGAAAATTTTTTAACAAAAAATTATTGAAAAATGATTTATCTGTATTGTTATTGGCTGAAAAAAAAAGACCTTTTCTTTGAAGGGAGAGTGCAACAAAAAGCTATAAATAGGGAGAGAATTTTGGTTTGAGGGGAGGATGTGGCAAGTAAACAAATTATGAATACAAATTTTGTCTCCCACTAGTTAAGTCATGCCTAAATGTATGGAGATAATTATGAGAGAGAAGAATCATCAGTTTTTATGAATTTAATTTTTTGCTTCATTAGCTAAGCGTAAAAATTACTTTTTGTCAAAGGGACAAAGTTATAATATTAATAATGTCCTATTAAAAATATAGGGTTCTACACATTTTATTTTATGAAATTAGATTATTTTTGGGATTTCAATTTTATTTATTCAAGAGTTAAAAATCTAGTATTTCAATTTTATTTCACCATCTTATTACATTTTTTATTTTATTCTTCAAACATACAATATTTTAATGTATTTTAAATTATCACAGTATTAATATTATTACATTTTAATATCTTAAACAGATATTTCAAATCTCTATACACTCAACTAGGGCCAGAGCTCTCCACATAATACAAATATGCAGGCTTTGTAAAGTTTAGTTTTATAGTTAAGGAAATATTTGTGTTATTTAATAAGCTTTGTAAACTTTAGTTTTATAGCTAAGTAAATATTTTAGTGCTATTTTATTTTTACTAAATTAAATTATTTTTGAGATTTCAGTTTTATTTACCCAAGACATTTCAAAACGAGTTCACATAATTTTTTCCTTATAAATTTAGTTCTTGAAATATAAAAGTTACAAATTTGAAATGATAAACAATTCTTTATCTTTAGAAAAATTATTACTAAACCACAATATTAGATTAATTAAAATAATTAAAATCATGTTCTTAAAAGTACTTACTATTATTACTTAAACAAAAAATTAAGTGACTAAGATAAAATACTGTAGTGATCTAAATATGAATATGTTATTGTTATTATATTGTGTAATTGTTCTTCAAACTTACAATATTTTAATGCATTTTAAATTGTAATAGTATTCAATATTATTACATTTTAATATGTTAGGCAGGCATTTCAAATCTCTCCACACCCAACTAGGGTTAGGGATCCTCTCTTGAGAGTCTGTGCGACCTACAAATAGTCTGGTAAGCTGGGCACACACTTGATCAATACCATGGGTTATTAGGTCTTCCCTATAAGTCTCATCTAATCTATCCCAAACCCTTTTGGAAACTCCAGTGATTGAGTTAAGGACTTGCTTTATAGACTCCAATACTTGTGGCTATAAAATTAGTGACCCATGTTCTAATAACATCAATACTCCTAGTATTTTCAACATCATCGTAGGAGTCAAAATTGATCAATGGAGGTGTTTCAACTTTATAATTCTAGATGTTTCTATATGGATCTAATCCATTTCCATTGGCACTGGTCCCTCTTGCCATTTGCAATTTTCCTTGGGACTTTTCTTCAGGAGTTGCATCACGCAACGTTCCTGTTTTAGGATCCCATACCTTTTCAATGGTAGGGTCTTGGGGTTTTAATTGAAAACCTTTTCCTTCATGCTATGCTTGTAGATATGTAGAAGAGTTGGAAGGAAAATTCAATTTCTTTGGGATAATGGCTGGTTTTGATTGTATAGAAACTACTGACTGAATTGCTTGAGATTCCTTTTGCATTGTATTTTCCAGGCGCAAAGTGGTATTACTTATATGTTCAATGATTTCATGAATCTTCTAAACCTTCTCAGCAATTTGTAAAACTTGTGTGTTGGAAGAAGATAACTCAGTATGAATGACTTGCAGATCAGTGCCAACTTCAGTTCGTACTGTTTGGACAGAATGATTGTGATTGGTGTTGTGTTTTTGCTGATTGGTCCACTAGGCTTCTGCTTGTTTCTTGAACTGATAATAATCAGTTCGTAGTTGAGCAATTTTATGTTGAACTATGGACTTCCATTCCTTAGTAAGACGATTTTCAAGAGTCTATATAGAGGCAACTAGGGAATAGATATTGGCTTGCATACTGACATATCATTTTTCATTTGCAAGAAATTCATCTTCATGTTGATATTTCTAATCTTGAGATAACAAAAGTTGTTTGCATAGACACAAATTTGTCTAGTTAAGGAGCTTGCTTTGGCTAGAGGCTTGATTTTCCCTGATTGGAGAGACATGTTGAGGCCAAAATTCCAACTAGAATTTCCCGGTCATATCATACATCATGAAGTCCTTAAAAGGGGGCATGAAACCAGGAATTAATGATGAACCAGCAGGAGTAGAGATAATTTTTTCCTCTTTATCCTGAATAGTGGATTCAGGAAAAGAAACTATCTTTCCTGATATCATCATGCACAAATGCTTTGGAGTAAAGACAAAACTACAATCATCACACTTAAAGACTCCTGTTTCAATTTTAGAATAATGTTTATGGTCACAATTAGATCCCAATTGCGGTGGTTGTGGAGTGGATGAACTGGCATGTGGGAACTAAAACAATTGTTCAAACCTGGCTGAGGGTTGAAGGTGGATTGATTGAGATCTTGGAAGTGGTCTTCATGGCGTTGGATTGTTGTAATTAAAGATTCTTTCCCTTGGTGTGGATGAGGATTGACAAATGGAAGAATGAGAGGAAGAGAATCTTAACACAACCCTATCATCGATTTCTTGGATACTGACTCCTTGTAATTGAGGAGGCTTAGCTGGACGTTCATCCTTACTCTAGAGTTCTAGTGCCCATTCTTCTGGCATTTTAATATCCTTATGCTTAACTATGTGAGGAGCTCAGAGTTGGGTAGTAGAGCTAGTAGATTTCCATATAGTAGACAATCCTTCTTTGGGTGTCATGGCTGTTCTAGGATTAATCATTAATGGGATTGTTTTATTATATAACCTATAATGGATGACAAAGCACAAAGAATGATCTATGGACTTGTCTTTCATATATAGGTTCATGCTTTTAAACTCATAGGTCAGCACATCATCTAGATTAGCATCTTTAAGGCTGACTATAAAATCCAAGGCATAGTCAATATAAATAGGACCATTAGACATAGAATCACAGGCACCTCCTAACAGGGCATGAGACCTTTTTAGGAATCGTGCATCTCGAAGCAACATTAGAACAACTATAGGAAGACCTTTTCTATAATGTCCCATTATGCATATTCGGACAAATGATAGATGCATATACTGATAAGCTTTTGGATCTAACCTAGCCATTTCCTGCCATCGACCTATTTCAATTTGTGTAAACAACTTTAATTTACTCTCTGAACCATTTTTGACAACATGTTGCAGTTCTGCAACTTAACACCTCTGAAGACTCTTATAACCAAACCAATCCTTGAAGCCATTAGGTAAAATCCAATTCTTAGGCACATCTCTATAGATATCTGATGCCTTTATTTTAGGAACCTTAAAGGGTTTATTACTTGTGCTATTAGAAACATTTTTAGGACTTTCATCATATAACTCATCTAAAACATTACCACTAGCTTCTGGCATGGACAATATAGATTCATTCTGAGCAAAGAAATTAGTAAAACTTGCCTCTTGATTTTGAAGCTGAGTTTGATCATTTGGTGGAATAGATGAATTGAATGATGATGCAACGTCCATACTACTCGCTCAAATCTATGATCGAATCTGCGCTCGAATCACAATATTATTGCCCTTAAGACTACCCTAAATACAACACAATCGAGACTTACAAAGATAGGGACTTACAACAGAATAACTAAAATTGTGAGAGCTTTATGGAGAGCAATACAGAGAGCTATAAGATAGAACATCATGAATATCAAGATTCATTTCTTCCCAGATTAACAACAAACCAGGCTCTGATACCAAATTTTTTACAAGTTGCAAGACAGAGTGCAAACACATTCAAGACAAAATTGGAACACATATGTAAAAGAACAAACTCTGTACTTTCATTGCTCGCTTGATATTACATGCCAGATAATACATATGGAAATCAAAAGATAGTATGTCTTTCTAAGAAGTCTAAGGTTTTGATTCCCTGATTAAGCGAAGAGAATACTTCTCTATTTTCTTCAGACTCCTATTACTTCCTAGACTTGACCTTAGACTGAGAGCTACTCAACTGACTGGACTTATTGATCTCTTCTCAAGACTGAACTCACTAAGACTCGATGCCTTCAAAATGAATGAATGAGCAGTATTTATAGAAATTTTCAATCGTCTCTTCATTTTACAATATAGAATTATTTTTGAGTTCCACTAGTAGAAACATGACAACAAAGCATCTCTTTTCTGTAGGGAAGACCACAATGAGAAGATAAGATTCTTTGTGGGGTGGTCCCAATCATCTCGTGAACAAGAAAGGGACAAGACTCACCGATAAAGCTAGTGGGAATCTACTTTTTCCAAAGTTGCTTTTTGATCTCAGGAAGATTAACTTGAGGTTACATTGGGGTGGTAACCTTACCCCTTTTACCGTGGTGTGGTCCATGTCTATGCTTTGCTTACGGAGTGATAGATGTCTCTAACGAGGGACAAACCCCACTCATTAGTCAGTGTCATTATCTTTGTCAGATGCAACTGGTGTTGGAATACAACAATGATAGGAATCTAGAGGATGACTGAGAAGACAACTTTCATGATCAGATTCTCATGCATAAGGATTAGTGGATGGACTAGGTTCTTTCCAAAGTATAGTCATTGTTTTGAGTTTACAGGGTCCGTATATGCCTTGGGCCATAGCACTTGTATCACCAAGTTCAAGGCGTTAAGTTTTTGTTGTTATCCATATGGGTTGCTGATTGTTATATAGGTGGCATATCCTGGCTCCGATTGTCCAGTACTGAAACATGGAATCTACTCCAAAAGAACCATAATGTTGACAAACCTAGAGATTGATCAAGTTATCATGATAAGATCCTAATGTCAGTTTGAATAATACTCCTTTATAGCTGGCAGATTCTCCAAACTGCATTTGTGAAATAGGATAGGGTCCCTGAAACATGTCTCGCATGTATTCGATTCCCTTTTCTCCTTAGAGCCATCGATCTGGTTGCTAGATTAAAGGATTCTAAAACTTGACTCGTAATTGAAAATCTCCAACCTAGTTGGGAAGGCATGCACCAATTTCAGGATCCACAAGTTCATCTTGAGCAGAGAATTGGAAGAATGAATTATTGCTCCAAACACCTGTGGTTGTTAAAGCCTTTTTTGCAATAATCATTTTGTGCCTGTCTGACAAGTAGTCATTTGCCAGATTGAAATTATGTCGATCCCTTCGATTGAAAGGATTACTGCTAAATTCTGGACAACTTTTCTCATACCATCTTTCTTCACGCATCTGAATGACTCAGACAGTGCCCTTTTGAACAGGTGCTTCTTGATGGCCTTCTCAGGACAGAAAGTCTGCAAAAATATTTTGCTTGCCTTGCAAGTGTGCAATATTAAACTCAAAAGTGTTAAGAAATTGTGCCCATCATAATAACCTTCCCTAGACGACTTTGTCCTTGGATTCTCGTCGGAAAAATCCTATGAGATTTTAAAGGTCACTACGAACAAGAAATCTTTTATCAACAATGAACATATAAAATGCTTTTAGTGAATTGACAACAACAAGAATTTCTTTATGAGTACTATGATAATTGAGTTCACTGCCTTTAAATCTGCTAGAGGCAAATCTAACAATTTCTTCTTTGTCATTGGGAAGTTTTTCTTTCAATACCCCAGCCCATGTACTTTCACTAGCATCGGTTTCGACTATTTTGGGTCCATTACCAGGGACCCTTAATGCAGGTAAATTGGCACATTTTTATTTAATCCAGGCAATGTAGGCATCATGTTTGCTTTTCCATGGAGGTGGGTGTTTTGTCAAGAGTTCATTCAGGATTTTCTGATCCTGAGCAATGTTTGCATAAAAACCAGCAATATAATTAATCAACCCAAGAAATCTCTGGAGCTCTATAAGGGTTGTTACTTAGAGGTTTCCAATGTGGCTGAGAATATGTTCCTGGGCTTCCATCTTACCATTAGGAAGAAGCTTAACACCAATGAAAATAATCTCAGATTTAGTAAATTCACTTTTGGAAGGATTAATTGCCAAACCATGTGATTGACAAATTTGAAGAAATTGTCTGAGATGCTCAAGGTGGCTTTGTGGACACTTGCTGAAAACTAGGACGTCATCAATATATGGAATAATAAATTTAGAATATTTTCTAAAAATAATACCCATATGCTGCTAAAAAATAGAGGGAGTGGTTTTGATACCAAAAGGTAAAACTTTCCATTCAAACAATCCCTAAGGAACTGAGAAAACAATTTTATGATAATCTTCTAGTTTAAGAGATACCTGCCAAAACCCCTTTGTGAGATCAAATTTGGAATATTTATTACTTCCTTGAATACTCTGCCAAATATGGTCTTTGCTTAGAAGAGGATGCCTATTATTCTGCAAACATTCATTCAAAGGCTTGTAATTGACTACCAATCTTTTTTCTGGTAATTCCTTTCCATGCTGATCATATTTTGGAACATACATTGCATGGCATGAAAATGGTGAACTAGAGTTTTGAATCAAATCAAGCTGTAAAAGTTCTTCTATCTCCTTTTTACACATTTTTGTCTCTAAAGAGCTCATAAGGAAATAGTTATCCTTTTCTTTAGGTAGAATTTCTTGATCTGATGCATCCTTCTTAAGAGTGATGTTACAAAACTGATTTCTCTTATGCTTTTTCAAATCCTTTGTCATGATTGTTTCTGCAAATTCTCTTTTGATCTGTTCTAATGGATTTTTGATAGCTGCATTCTGCCTAGCAATCCAGATTGTATTCTTTTTACATCTGTGTTCTAATTCTGTCTTGCTTGTATAAGCAAACTCTGTAGACAGTCAAGGAACTTTGAACTGATTCTTTAGAGTTATGCTATCCTGAGCTAGTAAAATTGGTTCCCACATTTGCATGGCAGCACTTCCTATGACTCCATCATAACCATATATTTCATAATGGACAAAAGGTATTTCTTCTACATGATTTGAATCTAGCTGAATAGGTGCTTTACATACCAATTTAGATGTGTGTTGTCCATTACCAAACTGAATCTTAATTGATCCCTCGGTCCAAATATTTTTAGGAAAGCAATTGTATCTGGCTACATTGAGGTTTGCACCAGTGTCCCAGAGGAATGACAATGGACAAGGCTTTATTCTAGGAAAATGAATGTGTAATATGAGACTAGGACAGGTGGTAGTCCCTGGACGCTGCAGAGCTCTAAATTGTCTTTGTGAGGAACTTCCTACCTCATGACTGGAAATGCCTGTGTCTGGATCAATGCCTTCTCCCCTAATAGCTTCTTCTATCAGAGGACTATAGGATTTCTCATGACAAAATAGATCTTCTTCAGGTTGGGTTACTTTCTTGGGGAGTTGTACAAATCCTAGAGAATTAAATTTATCAATATAGGATTCCAATTCCTTATTTTTGCCTCATTCAAATTCTCATTCTCTTCTTCCTCTATTTCCTCAATTTCAATTTTTGCTTGAGCAATAACTATTTCTAAATAGGCTATTCTCTACCTATGCCAAATCCTACGAGCCATATTGCTTGCTACAGGTGCTTCAAGGGCATTTCTTTGTGGCAACGGTACAATTGAGGGAAGAGATTTAGAAATATGCGGTTGTTGTGGCTATTATTGGGACTGCCTTTGTTTAAATAGAAGGTCCTTTTTGGCATATAATTGTTCTAACTTAATCTTCTTCTTTTTCCGTGTCTTCGGACCAAAGTTCATTTCTTTTAAAGAATTTTCTGTATCAAGAATTTCTTGGATTACTTGATCCAGAGTTGCCCATTTCATCATTCTATAGAAGAATGAAACTTTAGAATTATTTTCTTCATCGTCCTTTTCAGCTTTTGGATCAGACTTTTCTTGATATGAGGGAATTGAGTCATCCCTTGAGGATTCTACTTCTTCTTCCTCAGATAAAATAATATCTTCTGGATTAGAGGGATAATCATCAACATACTCATATTCTTCTTCATTGTCCACACGTGCTTCTTGAGCTAGCCTGACTTTACATTTACTTCTTGCTTTATGACGGTCAGGACACTTGTTAGCACAATGTTCACCTTTACGGATATAACAGGTTGGTTTCCATTTTCCTCCTTTTTTGAAATTATTCCTTTTTCTGAAATAGCCCTTCCTTTGGGGATATTTTGAGAATTTCTTTTTCTTATACCCTTTATCAGGCTGAGTACAATCATAACACTTCTTTTTACCTCTATAGGAGGACTTTTCTGATTTGCCCAGAAACTGATTACCAGGAGTAATCTGGTAACAAACTGCAGATGAAATTAAAGGTTTGACCTTTCTCATTTCCTTTTTCTTTTTTGACTCAAAACAAATTTCTTCATTAAGTTTAGTTAAAAACTGAACTAGTTGAGGGAATGTAACTTCTTTTAAATCTAAGTTTTCTGCAACTAAATTTTCTAGAACCCTCTTATGATAATATTCTCCCATGACATCACCAAATCTTTTCAAGAATGTTGTATACATAAATTCTTGATTTTTCTCTTTACCAGAATGATAAAAATTCTTATACTACTCATGACAGTATTCTTTAAAGTACCTCATGTCCTTACATTTGCCTTGGACAAACTTGTTATAGGCCATCCTCTCTTGAGAGTTTGTGCGACCTACAAATAGTCTGGTAAGCTAGGCACACACTTGATCAATACCATGGTTTATCAGGTCTTCCCTATAAGTCTCATCTAATCTATCCCAAACCCTTTTGGCAACTCCAGTAATTGAGTTAAGGGCTTGCTTTATAGTGTCTTGTTTTGAGACTCCAGTACTTGTGGCTATAAAATTAGTGACCCATGTTCTAATAGCATCAATACTCCTAGTATTTTCAACATCATCATAGGAGTCAAAATTGATCAATGGAGGTGTTTCAGCTTTATAGTTCTGGATGTTTCTATATGGATCTGATCCAAAAGTTAAAAATCTACAGTATCACGAAAAATATTTTGCCATGTTATTACATTTTTTATTTTATTCTTCAAACTTACAATATTTTAATGCATTTTGAATTATAAAAGTATTAGTATTATTACATTTTAAGGAAATATTTGTGTTATTTAATAGGCTTTGTAAAGTTTAGTTTTATAGTTAAGGAAATATTTTAGTGCTATTTTATTTTTACCAAATTAGATTATTTTTGAGATTTCAATTTTATTTACCCAAGACATTTCAACTCTCTTCAAAAATTAATTTTTCAATTATTGGAATGCAACTTGTCTATACAACCATACCTAATCAACACAAAAATTACAACTAAACAAATACTATATACAACCAATAGCTAATCAACAAAAAAATTACAACTAAACAAATACTATATACAACCAATAGCTAATCAACAAAAAAAATTACAACTAAACAAATACTATAATAACAACACTAACTACTATATACAACTAATAGCTAATCAAAAAAAAAAAATTAAAACTAAACAAATACTATAATAACAACACTACAAGGCAAGTACTAACCACTACGTGGCACTTGTTTAAATATTTGTAATGGTGAAAGAGCTTTTAGTGTTATTAATGTAAAACAAAAATTGATCATTAAAGGAGCTCAATTATTTATGCCAAAGAGTTTGGTATGCATGTAAATTATGACAAGGAATTTGAGGATTTTTGTATAATTTTTAAAAATTATTCTTAAAAATAAAATTGTTAGTCTAGAGATAGATTAATAAATAAGAGGTTTAAAGTGATGTTTGTAATAGTTATTAAGCATTTTTTATATACTAATAAATATAAAGAGGTCTCTATATATTTAATGATTTTTAAGATTATAATCATTGTGAGGAAATAATTATATCTTAATAAATTTATTTAAGTTAATTTAATGAATGTATTTTATAGAAGTATAAATTAACTTATATAAATGAGTTGGGACTAACAATAAAAAATATTTAAAATAAATGAGGAAATTAAAATAATTAAATATGATACTTAGCTTAAGAATCAATGATGGGAAAATGATGTGTGAAATGTATGATTCACCTTGGTTTTAGAATTTTAGGGCTTTTGTAACAAAGATCTGAAATTGTAAAAAATGATTGTATATTAGCTCTAGATCATGTCCACTATTGTGGAGCCAATCTCCATAAGTGTTGAAATAATCCATTCCATTCCATCTCTTCTTTACTCTAGGTCAATTGTACTTGTCTATATGCATTTTGTTGATTAGCCTAGACTAACTTGAGCAATTGTGTTTTTCCCTTTTCATTTTGGTGAACTCAATTGAAACTACACAAGCTAGTTGGCTTTTAAGCTTTTACCATTTTTAAAACTAAAATTATCCCTGATTATTTTTTATTTTCAAATCTTAATCGTCCTTTTGCCTTTATGCTTTATTGATAGATTTTCCTTTTAGGGTTTTGTGTTGCTTCTCCCAAGCCCATCTTTTACTCACCCTACCCATCCTAGATTTTCCTTAGGTTAACTCTTCCCACGTATTTCATATTCAAAGATGATAGGGCTCCATTATATTTAGAGGCACATGTTAAAGTTCAAAGGAAGCAACGTACATAAAAATGCTTCAGGTACACTAACCTTAGAGAAGAGTATTGCGCAAATTTATGATCTTTACAATTACTTGAAAGAGAAACACATATAAAAACATAAAAAAATATTATAACACAACACGTGTACATGGGGAAAACCCTTTTGGGAGAAAATCCCCACACTCCAAAGTAGCCCAATGTGTTATTCAGTAATCTCAACACAATTATAAATTTCACTATATCTAAAGTAATTCTTGTAGCATAACAACACTTACAAAATTCACTATCGAAACCTCAATCTCAAGAACCTAATAAATAGGAGATGCAATACATGAAACTATCAAACAGTAAGTATGAAATAATGAACTAAAACCACTCAAAATATGATGCCCAAATCCCAAATTGAAAATCTAATACCCAAAACCCAACATGAGTCTATAGGCTATAAATAACATATCCCATCTACCTGTTATAAACTCTGTTGAAGTGTTGTCATTGATGTCAAAAGAAAGAGATTATTGAAGTGTTGTCTTTGATGTCAAAGAGAGGAAGATTCACAAACTGGGTCATCAGTTTCATAGTTTGTTTATTTGTCGATTCACTGACAAAGGCGTGGTGATGGAAGTTTGAAAGAAAAAGATTGAAGTTAAGTTATCAGAAATATCTTTATCAGAAAAAATTTTGTTTTGTGAACTGGTTTGTCAGTTTCGTAGTATGTTGATTTTTTCGTTTCATTGACAAAGGCATGAAGAAGAAAAGTTTGAAGTATAAGGTTTGTGCTATCAGAAAATTTTGTGTTTCATGAACTATTTCGCGAGTTCATAATTTCATCGATTCACCGACTAAGCGACAAAGGAGGCTTGAAGACAAAGCTTGTAGTAAATTAAGTTTGTCGACTTAAAGTTTTACTGATAAAGGAGACAAAGCTAAAAGTTCGTGAAAGTGAATGTTTGCCGATAAAGGGCTTTTGGGATGGTTTCTAAATAGTAACTTTTGCTAATAGAGGTATATAAGTGTAAGGTTTGTGAAAGAGATTTTTGCCAATAAAGGAACCAAAGGGCAAGTTCGTAAAAGAAAGATTTTTCTGATAAAAGTGAAAAGGGCAAGTTCGTGAAAGGTAGTTTTCGCTAGTAAAGGTGACAAAGGTCAAGTTTGTAAAAGCAAGTTTTTGCCGATAAAGGCCTTTTATGCTAAGTTCATGATAGTGAGTTTTCATCGATAAATGACTAGAAGTTAAGTTGGAGTGATAATGAAATGAAGATAAAAGATATTCAAATTAAAGATTTGAATATATGCCTTGAGGCCAATTGGTAAGATGAATTAACGGATAAGTGAATTCAAAGATTTAAAATGTAGGTTGAAACCGACTCAGTGATATGGAATAGAGAGTTTAAATATATGTATGGATTTGTTTTTGTAAGTGTGGATTGTTCAGTGTTGGGTCTTGACCTATTTTTTGGGTGGACCTAAGTATATGTGATTTGGGCCTTATTTCATAATGCCAAAATTATAGGATGGGCCGCGTCTTGGAATTGTATACATTGGAATTCAAAATTACGGATGCTGACATGGAAGTTGGAATTGAACAGATGAATATATATATATCAATTCAGTTTGTGCATTTGGATGTATCCATGTGTGTGCAAGAACTGAAGCAAAAAATCTAAACATATGCGAAGTGACTGGATAAGCAAAGTATAAGATAACATTAAGCAATCAAGCGTGAACAAACAAGTGGAGTTGAAGTGTGCAAAGGGCATGAACTGGATATGATTCTGAGTTTGCACAATAAGTTTTTTATATTGAGAATTGATTATGTTTCTATTTGTTGGGTTGAAGCTTAGTCTATAGAGAGGTTGAAACCTTAGTTTGTAAGTGTTGTAGCACTTCAGGGAGTTGCTGCTTCCTTTGGATTATTGCCCATAAAACTATGTATCAAGGAGTTGTTTCTTCCTTTGGGTTGTAGCCTATAAAACTATGTATTAGGGAGTTGTTGCTTCTGTATTGGTTTGTAGCTCAATTTGTTTTGAGAATGAAGTCTATAACAGGTTAAAGCCTATAGATTTGTAAAAAGGATTGCAGTCCTTCTTAGGTTGAAATTCCTGTAGGTTGGAGCCTACAAGATATTGTAATTCACATTTTCGTTATTTGTGAGGCTAGATTTGGACAGTAGATCAAAGCAACTTGCTTACCGTGGTTTTTCCTTCTCAGCTTTCCATGTAAATCTGGTGTTATGGACTTTTGTGTGGATGTGTGAATTTGCTTATGCTTGCATAGTTCTTTCAAATTCTATTTGATGTAGTAGAGCTCATGCTAGTGCAGTAGAATTGTTTTAAAAAGTAGCATATACTAATTCACCCCCCTCTTAGTATATCTGTGTGTTCTAACAATTGGTACCAGAGAAATGTTCCTTAGTGCAACATAACAGCTGGAAGTAGATCTTAGATAAGAACACATGGCTAGTCAGGAAGGATTCACTTCTAACAGAGCACCACTATTTGATGGATCTAACTACACCTTCTGGAGTATAAGGGTGAAATCCTATCTAACTTCTCTAAGGTATGATGTTTGGAGATCTATGATGAGAAATGCAAGCAAAGACACATCTAAAAAGGAAGCTACATTCAAAACAACAAAGAAATAAGAATCCCTATTCATGGCTATGGAAGTCTTTGCCAACCTAGGAAGCACTGCTGTTAATGAAGAAGACATGAAAATCATTGATGAAGAAGAATGTGAAGTTGATCTTGAAGGTGAACTGATCTCTACCTTGAAGACTTAGATCTAGCAAGGAAAGAAAATGAATAACAAAAGGCCAAGCTCATATAATCGGAGGAGATGATTGTTAAATTGAAGGAAAATGAATTGCAGACATGGTGAACACTGCTTTCAAAGACAAATTAGATGAGTGTTTAAAACTTGAGGAAGAAATTGTTTCATTGAGAAAGGAAGTTTAAAAAGTACATCATTAGTTGAGTAATAATATCAAGTTTGGAAAGAGCTCTAAAATTTTAGATGATATAATAAACATTCAGAGACCTCTATTTATTTTAAGTTAGGTTTGGGCTATGATGAAGAAGTCACACAATCTTCTGCTCCCACAAAGAAGACTGATTCATAGAAGATTATGCAAAATTAAGAAACCCCAATGAAGAAGGAGAGTACAAAAATTGAAGTTGATTTCATTCTTGTCATCTCTCAAAGAAGAAAATTCAGAAGATAAATTCCTACCAAACCAACATTCATGAACATGTTTAATTATGCTTTCTCTGGTTACTGTTTCAATTGCAATTAGTATGGTTACAAAACAATTGAGTGTAGATCTAGGATGAAGAGAAGTAGCTTTATTTATAGAAACACTTTTGATCCATTAGTTGACTACAACATAATGTGTTATATATGCAACAACTTTGGGCACATAGCAAGGTACCGTAGAAGTGGACTTGCTAAATTAGAAACTCAAAAAGTTGATATCAGAAAAGATAATGGCATTCCTATAAATTAGAAGACAAATCAAAAGAAGGAATGGAAAATCAAGAAGAACATTCATGAAGATGAAAAATCAATGATTGTCCAAGCTGCGTTTCATGCACAAGGACAAGAAAATCCTTGGATTATAGATAACAGATGCTCAAATCACATGACAAGGGACAAGAGCAAGTTTCTCAATCTTGAAAAGTGGAATGGTGGATTAGTCAAGTTGGAGACAACACATCTACAAAAATATGTGGCAAAGGCTTAGTAAGTGTTGATGGAAAGAATATGACTGAAGATGTTCTATATGTATAAGGTCTGAAGCACAATCTTCTTAGTGTAAGTCAGATGTGTAGCAAAGGATATAATCTTATTTTAAATGCATAAGGATGTGAAATTAGAAGAGAAAGCACTAGCAAACTTGTGGTAGAAGCAAGCAGAACAGAGAATAACTTGTACAATCTGTGTGAAGTCAAAGGCAAGAGTTACCTTTTAGGACAGGTTGATGAGAGTTAGTTGTGGCATAAGAGGATGGGGCACATCAACTTTGACAATCTTGTGAAGATCAGCGCTAAACTTTCAGTTAGAGACATGCCAAAGATTGCCAAACCTACTAGTTCCTTTTGTACTTGGAATGTCAAATTGGGAAGCAAACAAGGACCAAGTTCAAGACCAAAGAATACTATTCTATTGAACTGTTGGAGTTGATTCATACATACTTATGTGGTCCTTCCAAGACAAGAAGTCTTCAAGGTAAAAGGTATTTTATGTTGCTCATTGATGACTATTCTAGGATGACTTGGGTTACTTTTTAGAAAGATAATCAAAAGCATTCAATAGACTTAAAATCTTCAAATCCATGGTTGAGAATGAAATGAATGCTAGAATCAAGTGTTTAAGATCAGACAGAGGTGGTGAGTTCACATCAAATGAATTTGAAGAATTCTATGAAGAAAATGGGATAAAAAGACAAAACTCTATTGCAAGGACTCCTCAACAAAATGGAGTAGTTGAAAGAAAGAATAGAACAGTCTAGGATATGGCAAGAACAATGTTGAATGAAGCCAAGATGCCTTATGTATATTGGAAATAAGCAGTTCATATTATTTTTTATATCTTGAACAGAGGACAAGTAAGAGTGAACAACACTAAGACACCATATGAGTTATGGACATGCATACCTACTTTTGTCAAACATTTCAAAATTTTTGGAAGCAAATGCTACATTAGAAGAGATAAAGACAACTTGGGCAAGTTTGACTCAAGATTTGATGAAGGAATTTTTCTTGGTTACTCAACTAGAAGCAAGGATTATAAATGCAACAACAAGAGACTAAAGAAGATAGTTGAGTGTAAATGTTAGGGTTGTTATAAAAAGGTACATCCATCTACACATGATTCATCTTGCATATCAAATGATTTAGAAGACTAATGTTCAAATGATCCACCCTGCACAAAAGAAGAAGAAGAAGGTGAAGTTTCTGAAGAAGAAGCATCCATGGAGACTACCAAGACACCTATAAAGTTCATTCAAAAGAATCATTCTAAAAATTAGATAATTGGATATAATAATGAAGGAGTTATGACTAGGAGAAGACTCAAAGAATAAGTAAACGTCTCACTGATGTCCAAGATAGAACCAAAGAATTTTTCTGAAGCCAACATGGATGAAAGTTGGAATGATGTAATGCAAGAAGAGATAATCAGATTGAGAAGAATAAAAATTGGGAACTTGTTTCGAGGCCAAAGGACAAGAATGTGATTGGAACTAAGTGGGTTTTCATAAATAATTTGAATGAAGATGGAGAAGTTGCTAGAAACAAAGAAATATTGGTCTGCAAGGGTTATTCACAAGTGGAAGGCATTGATTTTGAGACGTTTGCTCTTGTGGCAAGAATGGAAACAATAAGGATGTTCCTTGCATTTGTAGTTCACAAAGGCTTCAAGGTGTATCAAATGGATGTCAAATCTGCTTTCTTGAATGGTGATCTTGAGGAAGAAGTTTACATAGAGCAGCCTGAAGGACTTCAGTTATTAGAAGATTAGAATTTGGTATGCAGAGTTAGAAAGGCCTTATATGGTTTCAAGCAAGCCCCTAGGGCATGGTGTGCAAGGTTGGACAAGTACTTATATCAACAAGGTTTCAAGAAAGGTATTATGGGTAAGTGCAAGAAGATGGGGGGCCTAAAAGGGGTCTTAAGTGGCCACTTTTTTTCTGAAATCAGGAAATACTGGCCTTGGATGAGAAATTGAGCATAGTTACACTCAAAATTTAGAGATGCAATCAAAATAATGTTCGTAGTGCTCCGAGTCTACTTTCTAAACTACTAATTTTTTTTGAAAATGGTATAGATTAAGGGGTTCAAAAGAGGGAGCCACAGAAATTGGTGTTGTTTCTGTCAAAAAAAAATAACATAGCATGTTTTGTGGCTCCCTCAAAAGGTTAACTTTTTTTTGGTATTTTTAAAATCGCTTCAGTGAAAAATTAGCTAACAGCATGTAGTTTATGCCTGATTATTTTGATAATTTTTTTATGAATATTTGATTTTTTACTAATTTTCAAAGTGGACACATCCTAAAAAACAAAATTTTGGTCGTGTTGCCCCTATAAATTTTGAAAACTAATTGAAAATTATTTTTTCTTTTTTTTTAATATGTGTAGAATGGAGTCTAGTTTCTAAATATGTATTTTTTTTTAAATTTCAATGAATGGTTAATTTACAATGAAAAAAAGATCAAATAGTGGTTTTTGCCCAAAACCGGACACACAAACAAAAGAAATTAAAGATGAAAGGCTTAACATTGTCAAAGTGTGAAAAAAATTACATCGTTAAATAGCTAAGAGAAAGCCTAACATTACCCAGGTGTTCGATTTGTTTGACCTTGAAACACATGCAAATCTAAGGGTTAGCATGAACAAAATTATGTGAAATCTTGAAGAATATGCAAAAACACGTCTGTGGATGTTGAAAAGGCACTCCAAGCCTTTGGGTTGGAAATCCAAAGCAAATCCCAAGCCCAAGGCTTGGGATTCCCAAAGCACAACATAATGCGAGCACATTCTGTTGTGCTTTTTTGCTTTTTTGCATGTTTGCCGGTGTTTTCCCAGTTTGACATAACACGAGCGTTTATAACGTGCTCACATTATGTCTTCCTTTGAATGAGATATGTTCAAATTTCATAAGTATGTTTCATGGATGTTTATATCTATTCTTGTAGGTATGTATGCATGTACATGTATGCATGCTTGTATGTATGCATCTTTGTATGTATGTATGTTTGTATGTATGCATGTATGTAAGTGTTTTGGGTTTAGTGTATATAAGGACCTGAGCCTGTATAGTTTTGAGGGATTAGGGCTTAAGTAATAGGTAGAGGGTAGAGGGTTGAGGGTTACAGTTGAAGGTTAATATTCAGGTTGTTGAGTGTATAAGATTAAGTGTGTAAGGCGCGGGGGATTAGGGTTTAGGGTTTACGATATGGATTGAGGGTATATAAGGCATAGGGTGACTTGGGTTGAGAGCACGTATTGTTTAGGTTTAATTTAAGTATAGGGTTGAGGCACAATATTTGAGGTTTAGGATATAAGGGTGAGGTTATATGGTCTAGGGATGAGGGTTTGAGGGTGTAGGCTTTAGGTTTAAGGTATAGGGTTGATGATTGAGGTATTAGGGCTTAAGTATATTGTTGAGGGTATAGGGTTGAGGGTTTAGGGATAGGTTTTAGGGTTTAAGGTTTAAGGGTTAAGGGTTGAGGGATATGGTTTAAGGTTTAGGGGTAAGGGATTAAGGTTTAAGGTAAAGTGTCTTAGGTTGAGGTTTAGGAATAGGGATAGCATTTAGGGTTTAGGGATGAGGGATTAGGGTTGATGGTTGAGGGATTAAGGTTTAAGGTATAACTTGCTGAGGGTTGAGTGTTTAAGGATAGGGTTTAGGGTTTAGGGTTGAGGGATTAGGGTTTAGAGTTGAGGGATTAGGGTTTAAGGAATAATGTTGAGGGTTGAGGGTTTAGGGATAGGGTTTAGGGTTGAGGGATTATGGTTTAGGGTTGATGGATTAGGATTTAAGGAATATTATTGAGGGTTGAGGGTTTAGGAATAGGGTTTAGGGTTGAGGGATTAGGCTTTAGGGTTGACAAATTAGGGTTTAGGGTTGACGGATTAGGGTTTAATGTTGAGAGTTGAGGGTTGAGGGTTGAGGGTTGCGGGTTTAGGGATAGGGTTGATGGTCAAGGGATTAGGGTTAAAGTAGAGTGTTGAGGGTAGAGGGATTAGGGATAGGGTTTAGGGTTGAAGGTTTAACGATTGAGGGTTGAGGCTTTAGGGTTGAGGGTTAAGGGATTGGGGTTTAAAATATAGTGTTGAGTGTTGATGGTTTATGGATAGGTTTTAGGGTTTAAGTTTTAAGGTTAAGGGTTGAGGGATAGGGTTTACGGTATAGGGATAAGGGATTAGGGTTTAAGGTATGGTGTCGAGGGTTGAGGGTTTGGGAATAGGGATAGCGTTTAGGGTTTAGGGATGAGGGATTAGGGTTGAGGGTTGAGGGATTAGGGTTTAAGGTATAGCATCAAGGGTTGAGGGTTTATTGATAGTGTTTAGGGTCGAGGGTTGAGGGATTAGGTTTTAGGGTTGATGGATTAGGGTTTAAGGTATAGTGTTGAGGGTTGAGGGTTTAGGGTTGACGGATTAGCGTTTAATGTCGAGGTTAGGGTTAGAGTGTTAAGGGTAGAGGGATTACGGATAGGGTTTAGGGTTGAAGGTTTAAGGATTGATGGTTGAGGCTTTAGGGATGAGGGTTTAAGGCTTAAGATATAGTGTCGAGTGTTGAGGGTGTAGGGATAGGGTTTAAGTTTTAAGGGTTAAGGGTTGAGGGATAGGGATTACGGTTTAAGGTATAGTGTTGAGGGTTGATTGTTTAGGGATAGGGTTTAGGTTTGAGGGATTAGGGTTTAGGGTTGATGAATTAGGGTTTAATGTTGAGAGTTGAGGGTTGAGGGTTGAGGGTTGAGGGTTGAGGGTTGAGGGTTGAGGGTTGAGGGTTGAGGGTTGAGGGTTGAGGGTTGAGGGATAGGGTTGATGGTCAATGGATTAGGGTTAAAGAAGAGTGTCGAGTGTAGAGGGATTAGGGATAGGGTTTAGGGTTGAAGTTTTAAGGATTTAGGGTTGAGGCTTTAGGAATGAGGGTTAAGGGATTAGGGTTTAAGATATAGTGTCAAGTGTCGAGCATTTAGGGATATGTTTTAGGGTTCAAGTTTTAAGGGTTAAGAGTTGAGGGATAGTATTGAGCCCATTGAGGGTTTAGGAATAGGGATAGTGTTTAGGGTTTAGGGATGAGGGATTAGGGTTGAGGGTTGATGGATTAGGGTTGAGGGTTGATGGATTAGGGCTTAGGGATAGTGTTTAGGGTTGAGGGATTAGGGTTTAAGGTATAGTGTTGAGGGTTTAGGGATAGGGTTTAGGGTTGAGTGATTAAAGTTAAGGGTTGAGGGATTAGGATTTGGCGTTGAGTGTTGAGGGTTGAGGTTTTAGGGTTGAGGGTTTACGGATAGGGTTGAGGGTCGAGGGATCAGAGTTAAGGGTTGAGGGATTAGGGTTTGACGTTGAGGGTTGAGTACATTAAGGTTTGAGGGTTGAGGGTTTCAGGATAGGGTTGAGGGTCGATGTATTAGGGTTAAAGTAGAGTGTTGAGGGTATAAGGATTAGGGATAGGGTTGGAGGGTTTAGGGATAAGGGATTAGGGTTTAAGGTATAGTATCAAGCCCATTGAGGGTTTAGGACTAGGGATAGCATTTAGGGTTTAGGGATGAGGGATTAGAGTTGAGGGATGAGGGATTAGGGTTGAGGGTTGAGGGATTAGGGTTTAGGGATAAGGTTTAGGGTTGAGGGTCGAGGGATTAGGGTCAAGAGATTAGAGTTAAGGGTTGAGGGATTAGGGTTTGATGTTGAGGGTTGAGGGTTGAGGTTCAAGGGTCGAGGGTTTAGGGATAGGGTTGATGGTTGAGGGATTAGGATTAAAGTAGAGTGTCGAGGGTATCAGGATTAGGGATAGGGTTGGAGGGCTTAGGGATAAGGGATTAGGGTTTAAGGTATAGTATCAAGCCCTGTTGGCGCCTGCATGAACATTCAGGCTTCAAAACATTTAAAATCTATAGGCCCCTTCATAAAAACCCAAAAAGTTCTAAGATCATCAGTGTGAGTTTGCTTTTGTCTCAGCGATCTTGTTGTTCACAAAGGTTTATTCCTTTCATCGCCAAGACAGTAATCATCAATGGGCCATTTTGCATTCTTGCCGACACGCCGATGGAGGTTCAAACAAACGTCCAAAGGAGCTCATCGTTGAGACAACGCGCATCGGCAACCAAGTCCAGTGTTTCTTTGATCGCCGATGGAAATGCAGGGTGCAAACATTCAGGATGGTCTTCGATGAGACCTTGCACATCGGCGGTGAGGTTTAAAGTCTTTCTGACGGGTTGATGGGATATATGCAGCATGGTCGTCGGTGTAGCGCTCTTCGTTGGCATGTTGTGGAGAGGTCGCGCTGACGGGTTGGGGTCTTGCCGATGGGTTACCCTGTCGGCATGACATATGGTATCGGCAGAAGAGTTTTTGGTTGCTCTGATAGTTTGGGTCACACCGACAGGGTCTAGGCGATAGGCTGTTAGCAGGTGGTTCACTGGTCACGGTGAGGAAAATTGTGTGACATTATGTATGCTCACAGTTTGGTATATAAAGTATTGAAAGGAGCATTGCAGGGTGAATGTGGGATTATTTGATCTCACAAGTGTCAAAGGTTAGCGATAGATAAAGGGCACTTACGTGGCACGATTGCATTGGTGGAGGACTTTTCTATGCTGCTGACATGGATCTTCAAGGTGAATGGGCAGATTGCAACCATCGATCTTGCTTGCATGGAGCCCGATCCTGTGGCTGAGTTTGAATGCCTCAATTGACTGTCTGTTGGCACTATTTTTTGCGCGCTCATTCTACAGTCAACAGACCATGCTGCACGGTGATTGAAGGAACATCACATCTATTTGCTTGATCAAGGTCCAGGTTGCTTGTGCCGCTAGATTTTATGGTGAATTTGACTGCTTTAGCAACATGAATTGATGAAGGATCTGTTTGTTTCTTCGAAAATTTGGAGGGAATGATCTCTGCATTTATGAAGTCTGTCAGTATGTAGGTGGCCGGAGGCATGTGTGCTCTTTAAGAAGGAATCCATGGCCATTCTACAGGGGTTGGATGTTTTTTGGGTCTTTTCTGCTCTAACGTTGAACACAAGGTGTTCACATTTTGAAAGGCATTTTTTGTTACAGACTTGGTCCTTGCTCTAGTCTATTAGTCTTTCTTGCCTTATAAATGATAATTTCCTGTATGATGATTTTCTATGCAGATTGAATTTAAATGAAAAATGCTTGCTGTGTGTATTGCTTATGATTGTCTCTTGTGTGTTATTTGTTTTCCTTTCAAACAAGGTTGTCAAGGGCTTCCAAGTTTTTCAGTATACACTAGTCATACTGTGTATCTGGTTTTGGCGTCTACTCAAGGAGTGGATTAAATAGCCTTTTGATCAGATACAAAAGAAAATGGATTGCATCATAGGATTTGCCAAGTATGATTATAACTAATACTCTGTCGTGGACATGTTGTTAGGCAGTAACATTTTACCTGGGTCCTCTAGATATGAAGTTATGTTGTCATAGGGAAACATTTGCATTCGTAGATTTGACTCTGCTGCCCAGATAAGGCACTGGTCTGGGAATCTATCTATTCAAAGGGTCTAGGAAAATCCCATAACTCCAAACATAAATACAAACCATTTCACATTCCCAACCTATTAGTTGTAGGAGTAGAAATAGGACCCCTGCATACTCTCATCCATAACCATTCAGATATGTCCAAGAAAGTTGCCAGCCTTGTGATCTATCATGCATATCTTGGTCCACACATGAGAGTATTCTGCCCGTTGTTGTAAAGCTAAATTTTTCTGTCATTGGGAGAGTAAATGTCAAATCTTTAGCTATAGGCATACCCCCTGTTGGTGCCTAAATTCACTATCAATTAATTTAGCAATTTTCATGCAGGCACCATCCCGAAATATCCAAAAGGTTCTAAGTTTTGGCCACCCTTTAGTGTTTTTCAGCATCTGCATCTCATTTCTTGAGAGGGGTCTTCGTCTTTTCTCCATCGGCATGCGTTCGTTTTTGTGTCTTTGACATTTTGGTTTGAACTTGAACCCTTTTTCTCTAATTTCAATGGTTCAGTGGTTCGAGGTTCATTTTTCTTCTAACGGGTCACATTATGCATTTGCCTTGCACAAATATTGCATCGTCGAACCTCTCGCTTGAACCTTTTTGTTTGGGTTCAAGGTTTAATGGTTCAAAGCTTTTTTGCCTATGGAGTATTATTTTTGATGTTTGAACCATCGCGTTGAACCCTAGTGTTGAACCCTTTTGGTTCGGGGTTTAATGGTTCAAGGCTTTGTGTTTGTGTTCGGCAAATGTTCTTTTCGAAGTGCTCCGTTCGGCATTGAACTTCTCGGTTGAACCATCGGGTTGAACCAGTTCGTGGTTCAACAGTTCAACAGTTCAGCGCTTTACGTTTTTGGTCTTATCGGAGTGATCGGCCTCATCGACGAAAGATTTCTTGAGTGGTCCGATTGTTTTGGTTTGGCCGATGGATGTCCATCGGCGTGTGTTTGGCTGTCGGCGAAGCAAATTTGTGGCCCGCCGATGTAAGGAGTTTGGCTGATGGAGGAGCAGTGTGTGGCTGGCAAAGATGTCGTCGGCATGACCTTTGAGATCGACAGGAAGCTTTTTGGATGCTCTGATGGTGTGTGTTACACCGACGGAAGGGGAAGAGCCAGGGTCTATCGGCATGGGTTGTATTGTCAGGTGAATAGTGAAATGGTTGGCCGATAGACTAATCTCTGGCCAATGAAGGGAAGTGTTGTGTATGGTCTTCGGCGTGACTTGTGTTGTCGGTGAGGATGGATTGTGGTGGGCCGACAGTGGGAGGTCTTGCCGATGAAGGAGTAGAGTATAATTCGTTGGTGCATCGGTGAGAGTGTGGTCTATCGGCAGAGGGATCTTTTGCTTGGCCGACGGTATTGGTCTGGTTGACAGGGGATTGCGGTGGCTTCATCGGTGTAACTGATGAGATCGGCGAAGGTTTGGATGGTTGGCCCGATGATGCATCTCTGGCCGATGGGGAAGCGAAGGTAGCGGTCGGCAAGACCATTGAGATCGGAAGGAGAATTCTGGGGTGTGTCGATGGCTTGGGTTTTGGCGATGGGCTTTTGGAGAAGGCTTATGCGTCGAGTGTGGCAAAAGGCGCTCGACACCTATTATGCTCGCGACCATGTTTTTAAAGTATTGAAGGAGTCTCCGCGGCACCAATGTGGGACTATTCTTCCTGCACATTTGAAACTTCAGTAAAGTGCATTTTGGCAGGAACTTCTGTTTGAACGCAGCGACGGTTTCCAGGTAGGCCGCAGGTGGTTGAAGCCTTTAATGGCGACGGTGCAGAGGTATGGGCAATGGTACACATGATCATGTCGCCTGATTTTTGAGTGAAGACTCCCAGATGGCGGCGCAGGGCTCGAGGCTTCTCTTGTCTGTTGCTGTAATAACTTCTGAGCGCCATTCCTTTGTGGAATCTGTATCTAGCGGATTTTTGATTTTTGACCATGTAATTAATTGCTGCGGGTACACTTTCTGGCCAATATAGGCAGACTGTGTTACCATTGTTTTGGTTGTTGAAAAATGGACATTTTGGCTCTGTAATAAGATACAACTGGTTTTGGTTGCTCTATGCAGCAAAACTTGCGAGTTTATGTATCTCCTGTTGTACATTTGTGCATGAATCCACTGATTTCATGGTTAATTTTATATGAATAATGCTATGTTTGCATGTGTTATGCTGATTCTGTCTCCAGTTTTGCATGTATCTTTCTTCTGAGTCCAGGCATTCAAGGAATGTCTGAGATTCTAGAACATAGAATTCCTGTGTTAAATGTTTAATCTTTTAACTTCGGCTCAAGGGGTAGATTAAACTATTTTCAGATTAAATATTGGGAAGGGTATACTGCAATAGGGATGCCATAAGTATCGACAGCTTAACACTCTGTATTGGGAGATATCTGTAAGGCAGATATCATGTGTAACCCCCTAAAATCTAGTTTTAGTTGTTCATGCTGATCATTCACAGGTGTATGTCTACTGACTCCAAGCCCTGGATAGGCACCAATCTAGCTCTGTGTTGAGGTTATACACCAGTTCCAGGTTTGCATCCAAACATCAAATCAAACCATTTCATCCTTCCACCTGTTAGTTGTAGGAGTAGGATTAGGATCCCTGCGTACTCTCATACCCAACCAGACATATATGTCCAAGAATGTTGCCAACCTTGTGATTTGTTATACAAATCTTGGTCCTTACGTGAGAGTATTGTGCTTGTTGCTGTCAAGTTATATCTTTCTGTCATTGAGCTAGTCAAGGTCATACTTTTATCAAAGAGGGACACCCCCTTGGTGCGGCAGAACCAGAAGTGAAGGGGAGGAGCTCACGCAACCTCCTGTATTCAGTTGACTGAATCTACCTGTGCATTAGAACTGGCAAACCCTAATGCTGATTCAGAAGAAAAACCAACAAAATGGCGACTCTACTGGGGAGAGAGAGAGTCAAGTAACCTGAGGGCTGGAAAATCTAGTTTCCAATGAAGTTGTTGCAGCAAAAAGGAACCATGTGGTGCTCTACTGGGGTGATGAATCCAGAAAACAAAAGTACCTTGCTGACATTCTGTCCTCTCTCTAAGAGGTGGCGACTCTGTTGAAAGAACCTATCAATGCTGCAACATATATCCAGGTATTCATCTTTGATTCAAAATGTTGAGTTTAGAACAGCAAGCCTGGTCGTGCTCTTAGAGAAGACCATTCTTTATTGAAAGATATAAAGCCCTAAATTTCATAGGGATATATGGTTACCCAAATATTATTCCTAATAAAATTAGAATATGTTTGCCAAAATATAGTGGATCAGATTCTGAATCGGCAAACAAACATCTGCAAAGATTTTGTAATTTAATTGAAGATTATGAGGTAGAGGATGAAGATGTAGTAATGAGACTCTTTGTTCAATCATTGGAAGATGATGCTAGGATATGGTTTTCAGACCTGCCTGTTTGTTTAGTTTCTTCATGGATAGATTTAGAAGTTGCATTCCTAGGGCAGTTTGGTGAAAGGTTTGATGTGGCCTCATTAATCATACATTTTATGAATATCCAAAGGGAAGATGAGGAGCTGGTTCCAGCCTTTAATCTTAGGTTTATTAAATTGCTCAGGCAGATCCCTGAATATATGAGACCTAATAATGCATTGTGCTTAACAATTTATTTGGCTGCATTTGATGAAGAAATGAGTTATCTGTTGAGAGATAAAGAACCAGTCACACTTCACTAGGTTTTCCAATTTGCTATGGACATAGAAAATAATGAGAAATATGGAATGCCAGTAGGTTTCATGGCTGCAAGTTGTCAAAGCAGTTATCAAAGTGAATATATTTCAGCTCTCCCAGTATGTGCATTGAGAAATGATTGTATAGAGGGAAATATATTTTAGAATAATGTGTGCAGCCATGATGTGATGCATGAAGAAAATGTTGTAGAAAATGTAAGCACATCTTGTAATAATGAAAACAAAGATTGTTATCAGCCTTTAGAAGACAAGCCTGCAGACACAAGGTGCCCTCCAATTGATCAAATGAGAGACATACATGAAGTTGTGTCTTGCAGCAGTGTGCATATCCCAGTTATGCCTGATTATTTATATGAAGTGGATATGCAGAGCTTCACTCTGAATATAGAAAACATTGATTCAAGGGATGATAGTGAATATGCTAGTGATTGCCAGCATTCAGATGCATATGTGAGCCTTTCAGATGATGAAATATATTTGGATGCTGATTATGAATGTTTCCTTGAAGATTTTGGCCACCTTCATAGTGCAGAGGTTGAAAACTTTGCTTTTGATTATCAGGGCACTAGTGAAGATAAAAAACAAGGTCACTATTCAGAGGTGGATGGGAAAATTGCAGATGTGTGTGCTCATACAGTTGGGGATAGTGTTGATTGTAGGGGTGACTATGAAGCTTTCAGTGTAGGGCTACATTCTGAGTTATTTCTGCCTTCTCTTGAGACATTTCAGGTGGGCATTAATAACAAAATTGTCGTGCATGATGATGATGGATATCTGTATGTTCATCAAGATAAATTTGATTATGAGATGTTGCTTGTGCCTGAATATTGCATGTTTGATACAGAGGAGCTCTTATTTTTTAAGGAAGGGCAAAATTCTGATGTGGATTCATTTGTTTCATGTGAGTTTGTTATTTTTCCAAGCAACATCAGTGACTCATATGATGATGACATTCTACAACTGCTAATTATATATGCTGATGAAACTAGCTATAGATTTGTTGAAGAAAAAGAAATGAGCAGCAGCACAAATAATTGCCAAGGGGCTTGCTGCAGATAGTTAAATGCTTTTAGGCTTCATTTGAAGAAATCAAAAGAAAATCAGGTGTTTGACAAAGGAAAAGTCTGGTTTTTCCTTTTTGGTGGCCCTGGGCCACCATGTTTATTTTAAAATAATGTGTTTGGTGATGCAGATTGGTGCAAGTTTGACTCTGTGCCCAATGGATAGGGGACTGGTCTGCATCCCAGAGATCTGGGGTTCTCGCTGCAGTCTTGCACCTGCACGTCCCCAATCAAAGCCACTGTTGGTGCCTAAATTCACTGTCAGTTAATTTAGCAATTTTCATGCAGGCACCATCCTGAAATATCCAAAAGGTTCTAAGTTTTGGCACCCCTTCAGTGTTTTTTAGCATCTGCATCTCATTTCTTGAGGAGGGGTCTTTATCTTTTCTCCATCGACATGCGTTCGTTTTTGTGTCTTTGACATTTTGGTTTGAACTTGAACCCTTTTTCTCTAAGTTCAATGGTTTAGTGGTTCGAGGTTCATTTTTCTTCTAACGGGTCGCATTATGCATTTGCCTTGCGCAAATATTGCATCGTTGAACCTCCCGCTTGAACCTTTTTGTTTTGGTTCAAGGTTCAATGGTTCGAAGCTTTTTTGCCTATGGAGTATTATTTTTGATGTTTGAACCATCGCGTTGAACTCTAGTGTTGAACCCTTTTGGTTCGGGGTTCAATGGTTCAAGGCTTTGTGTTTGTGTTTGGCGAATGTTCTTTTTGAAGTGCTCCATTCGGCATTGATCTTCTCGGTTGAACCATCGGGTTGAACCAGTTCATGGTTCAACGGTTCAACAGTTTAGTGCTTTACGTTTTTGGTCTTATCGGAGTGATCGGCCTCATCGGCGAAAGATTTCTTGAGTGCTCCGATTGTTTTGGTCTGGCCGATGGATGTCCATCGGCGTGTGTTTGGCTGTCGGTGAAGCAAATTTGTGGCCCGCCGATGTAAGGAGTTTGGCCGATGGGGAAGCAGTGTGTGGCTGGCGAAGATGTCGTCGGCGTGACCTTTGAGATCGGCAGGAAGCTTTTTGGATGCTCTGATGGTGTGTGTTACACCGACGGAAGGGGAAGAGCCAGGGTCTATCGGCATGGGTTGTATTGTCGGGTGAACGATGAAATGTTTGGCCGATAGACCAATCTCTGGCCGATGAAGGGAAGTGTTGTGTATGGTCTTCGGCGTGACTTGTGTTGTCAGCGAGGATGGATTGTGGTGGGCTGACAGTGGGAGGTCTCGCCGATGAAGGAGCAGAGTATAATTCGTTGGTGCATCGGTGAGAGTGTGGTCTATCAGCAGAGGGATCTTTTGCTTGGCCGACAGTATTGGTTTGGCCGATAGGGGATTGCGGTGGCTTCATCGGTGTAACTGATGAGATCGGCGAAGGTTTGGATGGTTGGCCCGATGATGCATCTCTGGCCGATGGGGAAGCGAAGGTAGCGGTCGGCAAGACCATTGAGATCGGAAGGAGAATTCTGGGGTGTGTCGATGGCTTGGGTTTTGGCGATGGGCTTTTGGAGAAGGCTTATGCGTCGAGTGTGGCAAAAGGCGCTCGACACCTATTATGCTCGCGACCATGTTTTTAAAGTATTGAAGGAGTCTCCGCGGCACCAATGTGGGACTATTCTTCCTGCACATTTGAAACTTCAGTAAAGTGCATTTTGGCAGGAACTTCTGTTTGAACGCAGCGACGGTTTCCAGGTAGGCCGCAGGTGGTTGAAGCCTTTAATGGCGACGGTGCAGAGGTATGGGCAATGGTACACATGATCATGTCGCCTGATTTTTGAGTGAAGACTCCCAGATGGCGGCGCAGGGCTCGAGGCTTCTCTTGTCTGTTGCTGTAATAACTTCTGAGCGCCATTCCTTTGTGGAATCTGTATCTAGCGGATTTTTGATTTTTGACCATGTAATTAATTACTGCGGGTACACTTTCTGGCCAATATAGGCAGACTGTGTTACCCTTGTTTTGGTTGTTGAAAAATGGACATTTTGGCTCTGTAATAAGATACAACTGGTTTTGGTTGCTCTTTGCAGCAAAACTTGCGAGTTTATGTATCTCCTGTTGTACGTTTGTGCATGAATCCACTGATTTCATGGTTAATTTTATATGAATAATGCTATGTTTGCATGTGTTATGCTGATTCTGTCTCTAGTTTTGCATGTATCTTTCTTCTGAGTCCAGGCATTCAAGGAATGTCTGAGATTCTAGAACATAGAATTCCTGTGTTGAATGTTTAATCTTTTAACTTCTGCTCAAGGGGTAGATTAAACTGTTTTCAGATTGAATATTGGGAAGGGTATACTGCAATAGGGATGCCATAAGTATCGACAGCTTAACACTCTGTATTGGGAGATATCTGTAAGGCAGATATCATGTGTATCCCCTTGAAATCTAGTTTTAGTTGTTCATGCTAATCATTCACAGGTGTATGTCTACTGACTCCAAGCCCTGGATAGGCACCAATCTAGCTCTGTGTTGAGATTATACACCAGTTCCAGGTTTGCATCCAAACATCAAATCAAACCATTTCATCCTTCCAACTGTTAGTTGTAGGAGTAGGATTAGGATCCCTGCGTACTCTCATACCCAACCAGACATATATGTCCAAGAATGTTGCCAACCTTGTGATTTGTTATACAAATCTTGGTCCTTACGTGAGAGTATTGTGCCTGTTGCTGTCAAGTTATATCTTTCTGTCATTGAGCTAGTCAAGGTCATACTTTTATCAAATAGGGACACCCCCCTTGGTGCAGCAGAACCAGAAGTGAAGGGGAGGAGCTCATGCAACCTCCTGTATTCAGTTGGCTGAATCTGCCTGTGCATTAGAACTGGCAAACCCTAATGCTGATTCAAAAGAAAAACCAACACCCCCTTGGTGTGGCAGAACTAGAAGTGAAGGGGAGGCAGCTCACGCAACCTCCTGTATTAAGTTGGCCAAATCTGCCTGTGCACAGGAACTGGCAAACCCTTTGCTGATTCAGACACCAACAAGCCTGTTGAGGGTTTAGGAATAGGGATAGTGTTTAGGATTTAGGGATGAGGGATTAGAGTTGAGGGATGAGGGATTAGGGTTGAGGGTTGAGGGATTAGGATTTAAGGGTTGAGGGTCGAGGGATTAGGGTCAAGGGATTAGAGTTAAGGGTTGAGGAATTAGGGTTTGACATTGAGGGTTGAGGGTTGAGGTTCGAGGGTCGAGAGTTTAGGGATAGGGTTGAGGGTCGAGGGATTAGGGTTAAAATAGAGTGTCGAGGGTATAAGGATTAGGGATAGGGTTGGAGGATTTAGGGATAAGGGATTAGGGTTTAAGGTATAGTATCGAGCCCGTTGAGGGTTTAGGAATAGGGATAGTGTTTAGGGTTTAGGGATAGGGTTTAGGGTTGAGGGATTAGAGTTAAGGGTTGAGGGATTAGGATTTGATGTTAAGGGTTGAGGGTTGAGGCTTTAGGGTTTAGGGTTTGGGGATAGGATTGAGGGTTGAGGGATTAGAGTTAAGGGTTGAGGGATTAGGGTTTGATGTTGAGGGTTAGGGTTGAGGGTTGAGGTTCGAGGGTCGAGGGTTTAGAATTAGGGTTAAGGGTCGAGGGATTAGGGTTAAAGTAGAGTGTCGAGGGTATAAGGATTAGGGATAGGGTTAGAGGGTTTAGGGATAAGGGATTAGGGTTTAAGGTATAGTATCAAGCCTGTAGAGGGTTTAGGAATACGGATAGTGTTTAGGGTTTAGGGTTGAGGGATTAGAGTTAAGGGTTGAGGGATTAGGATTTGACATTGAGGGTTGAGGGTTGAGGGTCGAGGGATTAGAGTTAAGGGTTGAGGGATTAGGGTTTGACATTGAGTGTTGAGGGTTTCAGGATAGGGTTGAGGGTCAAGGGATTAGGGTTAAAGTAGAGTGTCAAGGGTATAAGGATTAGGGATAGGGTTGGAGGGTTTAGGGATAAGGGATTAGGGTTTAAGGTATAGTATTGAGCCCATTGAGGGTTTAGGAGAAGGGATAGTGTTTAGGGTTTAGAGATGAGGGATTAGAGTTGAGGGTTGAGGGATAAGGGTTGAGGGTTGAGGGATAAGGTTTAGGGTTGAGGTAGACAAGGAGCGACTAAGAGACATAGAGAGGGGAGAGGTTGAGAGGTGAGGGGGAGAGATAAGTGAGATATAGAACATGAGCTAATAGAACTAGAGGTGAGATATTGTAAAGGTGCTATCAAAGGTGAGATAGGCACAAATATTTATGGATCAATCTATAACAGGACAACGTTTTGTCCTTCTATAGAAATGGTAAAAAAGTGTTGACCCCTGTGATCCAGGCCCACATGCTTTGTTTTCATGCTGATTATGCACGTTCTCTGACAAAAAAAAAGTGCTTTCATGTTGTTGGGAAGTTCACATGTACATTTTACACATTCTACCACCTTTGCATGATCTTTCCACCACCTTTTTTGCTTTGCCAACTTGAGAAGGAGGAAATAACATAGTTTTCACACCAAGTTTGATATATATCTATTCAAGTTTCAATTTTTGTAGTGTTGCAACGTTAATTGTGATTCAATTTTAGGAATTTAACATTATAGATTGGTTAATAGTATTGTTGTTAGTAATTATATTTGAGTGTTATTCAATTTAACATTGAAAAGGAAGCAAGTGGTGAAAAACTCAAATTGTTGAGGAGTTTGATGCAAGAAGAAAAAAACACTACATAATTGGGTACTCTCTCCAATCGAATCTTCATTTTTTAGGTATGTCAAATCTTTACATGCATGTTCTTTACATTTTACTTAATTCTATTTGAATTACTTTATCATGCTTTATCATACGTGTTTAAAATAGACACATTCCCAATCAAGAAAGCAACCTACAATCTCACATGATGCCATGTATATTTTCTACACTTGGGCTCTTTAATAATTATGTGTAATAAATAGACCTTAACATACCATGATGTCAAACTATACAAGAATAAATCCTTACAACATAATAAAAATACAATCCCACTATTATCTTGTCATAGTAACAAATTAAAATACAAATTAATAGGTGCCAAGATCATACAAGTATGCACATGACATGATGATTTGTATGCACATATCTTGGGCTAGGACATTCCTTATGCACCTATTCATGATGATTTGTGCATGCACATGACACAACAATTGTTGTCTATTCCTTCACAAGCCACCCAAATCCTAGTATGCCTAGTACCAACAAAACACCTTCTCAATTCCAAATCCTAGTAGCCCTAGTAACAACAAACATATCAAATTGGGTCTGCCTCAACCTTTTCAAGCATGAAGTCCCATGTACTCTTTTCATGGCTGCAATAATTTGCTTTGTATACTTTGTACCTATTTTGGTTGAGTGACATTTACTCTTTTACATGATGATTGTATATACATTTACTATGAAGGGTTGAATGACATATATTTTAGTTATTTGTATGAATTCATTTCTTAGGAACTAATATTGGTCTCTTTATCATGCTACAAACAAATTCTCTATCATGCCAAGGGAACGATCAAGAATTAAACCAACACAGGAAGAGATAGAAGCTAAGAATGCAAAGAAAGTAGTGGCTATGAGGGAACTTCGTGAGAAGAGGAAATTGGACATGATAAATGAAGACATGCCAATTGAAGAGGAACCACAACCATCACAAAGAGATATGGTATTGGCGGCACAAAGAGAACGAATGCAAAAACTTCATGCTACAAGAGATTTGAATACCATAGTTGGAGACACGTCCTCTACCGCAAGTCAACATGTAGGGACACCATCTACCACATCTCAAGTTGAGAGTACATCATCACTCACATGTGATAAAGGAGGTACGCCATCATTCCCACCTCAACCTCAAGGTATGTCATCTATTCCATCTTCGATCGAAGGTATGTCATCTAGCCCATCTCATTTAAATATTGATGAAATTCCTAATGTTGAGATGAATTTACCTAACACCACCTAGAATTTTGCATAGAAAGCCAAAGTATTTGATTGATATTGATTAGAATATTTTGCATCCAATGGAAGGTGAGATTCCAAAATGCACTTGTAGAAGATATGCTCATAAGATTTGGAGATTGTTCTTTGAAAAGTTAAATGAGACTGCAACATGTCAACTATTTGTTGAAATGATGCGAAGTATAAAGTATAGGTCCATCATGAAGATTCTTGGGTTGAGAACATCAGAGGCTTCAAGTGAAAAATCTATTGTCAAGAATCTAATGAGTGCGTATAAGAGTGTGGGTAACACCTCATGCACAAAAGATAGTAATGCAACATGGCATGTGATTACATCAACTATAGTAAGTAGTCAAATGAGGAAATTTCGTCTCATTAGAAAGACGAGTCAAGAATTGAGAATTAATAGGAAAACTTTATCAAGAGCCGTTGGAAGACACCAATAATTGAGGACACTAATGCCAATGAATTATGGGCATTCTCGGGGAGACTACCATGAAAAGATAAACCAATTGTTGAAGCATTGAGATCACTAATTGAAGACATTTGGAAGAATTACACAAGGGTATCTCCGAATCAAAGGGATGTGGTAAGAAGGAGAATCGGTAGTCAGAACCGTGAGCCACATCCAAAGCATTTTTTGGATGAGACTCAAACACAGTTTTATGTTAAATTTCTGGAGAAGTATCCTCAAATTAAAATTTTTCAAAGATATTTTGAAATTCTAAAACCTTTCTATGTCAAGATAAATCACACACGCACTACTTGTTGTTGTAGATTACACATTGAATTTTCTAACCATTTTGATGTTTATAGGTCTATATGTTTAGATATGCATACTAACAATGTTTTGTAGGGTCATGCCATACATGTCCCACCAACATCTTCATGAGACTTCATATCAAGAATTTTATGTGAAAGAGAGGAAGGTCAAATATTCTACAAGAAATTATGCTTGGATGGCACATTTCATTGTTGCGGTGGCTTGCAACATTTGCCAATATGTGAACATATGGAAAGAACACATGTGGTTGGAAACAAACTAGTAGAGTTTGGCAAGTATAAAACAATGGCATACAATACAAAAGATGGTAAAGAAGCAAAGAGGTGTGAATTGGTTATTGAAAAGATTCCAGTGTATCAGTTTATGCCTATATTTTGTGACAGCATAGGGTATGAGTATGCAAGACATGCCCATAGAGCTCGATGGTTGGACTTCCAATTCAAGTTATGTAAGGACACATTTCTAGTTGGTAGAATTGTCTCAGTCGTCGACTTTGCAGAGAACTACAGTCTACAGCCACAGCGTGAGGTGCAATCACAATATTACAACTCCACACAGGTTTCTATATTTGTGCACATCGCATTCATTCATGTGAATGATAGTACAAAGGATGACAGAAAGATCATAAGGGAGTATAATTTCTATATTAGTGATGATTGTATGCATTCTATGGAGTTCATGCAAGGTTGCTTTTAGGTGTTCCACAATGATTTGGCTAGAAGGGGCATATCGTTTAGTTGGCATATCATATGGTCAGATAACTATGCATCACAATTCAAGAACTCATGGAATTTCTATTGGCTGAGTAGGAGGCATAATTTTACAAGTATTCAGCATATGTGGAATCTTTGTGAGGCCAGGCATGGAAAGGAGGAGCATGATGGTGCAGGAGCATGTATCAAAAGAGCCATAACACAAGAAGAGTTAAAGTATAAAGACAATGCAAAGTTGACATATGCAAAATTGATTATCAAGTGGTGTAATGCTTCCATGGGTCAAGGTAATGAAGGTAAGTCTTTAGTTCATAGATTTTTTTGGTTGATAGATGATACTAACATTGCACCATATGAGGACTGTTCTACACTAATAGGATCAAGTGAGATGCACTCTTTCAGAAGCTCAATTGCAGGTTCATGGAGTATCCATATGCGAAAGATGTCATGCTTTTGTTCTTCCTATACAATTCAAGCCTGGGATGAGTGCGAGTCAAAGGAGTGGGTTGATGAATGGCAGTTAAGTTATCTTAGCCCACTTGACACGTATCGACCCCCAATAGCACTGGAACTAACACAAATGGAATCATCAGTTGACTTTGACCACATATCAGATCTAGTTCAACTAGGTAATATATCTATTTGCATAGTTTTTGAAATTCCTAATGTCATCTTACTTTGTAGTGTTTTTGTAATGTTGACTAATTTCATCTAATTTGCTACACATATCAATGTAGGGCACGTATATGCAATTATTGCAGATGAAGATAATGAAGAGGGAATAGATTATTACTTATGTTGTTGTGTTGAGGCCAAAAAGAAATTGGAGGCCCCAGTTACAGATGGAGAAAACATCGAATACCCTACAGGCTCAGTGGTTATTATTGGAACATGGCTTAGAAGGTACCCACATAAGAGTGTTCAAACTGGCAGTTCCAAACATTAACACTCTTATGTGGGTACAATAGACCACATGGCTTAGAAGGTACCCAATAGACCTAAATGGTTCATTGGATTAATTTGTAAGTATTCACATTGATTTTATAAATTCATGTTACATTGAGTTGTAAGTATGCACATTAATTTGTAAGGTTTGTCTTTTTTTATTTCCTGCTGCATTTGTACACATATACACATTTTTACATCATCATGTTATGCTTCATGGGGTTAGTCCTAAGTGATGGATGAAGTTGATCATGAGAATAATGTATAAAATCTAGGTAATGTATAAAACATAGGTGTCTCTAGGTGTCTTAGTTTCTAACTAGATAATAGGTGTCTCTAATTGTGTCTTAGGTATATACGATATGTCAACTAGGTAGATAGAGACTAGAAAATAGGTGTCTTAGGTGTCCTGCATCTACTAGACTACATGTGTCTTAGGTCTTAGGTGAGGCCACATGAGCTTCCACCTTCATGTGGTTCACCTTGTTAGTATAGAATATTTATTTTTTTTGAAGCTAAGGGAAGCTCTTTTTCTTAATAGGAAAACTTTATTGACTTCAGTTGCACTAATGGTGCAGGGGCACCTAGGTTGTCATGCCTCCAAGAGGGGTCAAAAAATGAAATTTTGTTTTGATTGAGTCAATTGTATGTAATAAGGTCTTCTAAGACCATTTCATTTGTTTTTAAGTCACTTTGAGTCATTTGGGGTCAGTTTGAGTCTTTAAGTCCTGTTGCAAAAAAGTGTCAATGTTGTCAAGTTGCACAAAACAACTTCTGCATTTTTGGTGTCCTGCTCCTGATGCGACCAAAATGATAGTTCCAACGTATTTGGATGGGTACATTTAGGCTAGGCATGGTTCTATTTTTCACCCAAACATGTTGAAACAGTTCGAGCTACATTGTACCGATGATATCCCTGAAGAGTCCAAAGTGCAAAAAGGCAACAATCTTTGATGAGATGTTACTCAAAAACTATTTCACTTAGAAACATTCTGTCTAAGGAAACACGATCACATAGAATGCCTCTACAATAACCTCTCTCAGTTTTTTATATCTCTGAGGCATTTGCCCGTGGTGAAAGGTTTTCTGCTACCACAAAAATCGTCAGAAGGAGGCAACGTAAAGTTGCAAAGGGGTGTAACTTTCATCCTGCTCCTGATGTGACCAAACTGACTATTCTAACATGTCCAGATGGGTACATTTATGCTAGGCATGGTCCTTTTTTTCACCCAAACATGTCGAAACAGTCCGAGCTACATTGTACCGACGATATCCCTGAAGAGTCCAAAGTGCAAAAAGGAAGCAATCTTTGATGAGATGTTACTTGAAAACCATGTCACTTAGAAACATTCTATTTAAGGAAACATGATCACATAGAGTGCTTCTACAATAACCTCTCTCAATTTTTTATATCTCTGAGGCATTTGTCCGTGGTGAAAAGTTTTCTGCTGCCCCAAAAATCATCTGAAGGAGGCATTGTAAAGTTGTAAAGGGGTGTAACTTTCATCCTACTCCTGATGAGACCAAACTGACTATTCCAATGCATCCGGATGGGTACATTTACGTTAGGCATGGTCCTTTTTTTCACCCAAACATGTCGAAACAGTCCGAGCTACATTGTATCGATGATATCCCTAAAGAGTCCAAAGTGCAAAAAGGCAGCAATCTTTGATGAGATGTTACTCAAAAATCGTGTCACTTAGAAACATTCCGTCTAAGGCAACATGATCATATAGAGTGTCTCTACAATAACCTCTCTCAATTTTTTATATCTCTGAGGCATTTGCCCGTGGTGAAAGGTTTTCTGTTGCCCCAAAAATCGTCAGAAGGAGGCAGTGTAAAGTTGCAAAGGGGTGTAACTTTTGTCCTGCTCCTGATGCAACCAAACTGACTATTCCAACGCATCCAAATGGGTACATTTATGCTAGGCATGGTCCTTTTTTTCACCCAAACATGTTGAAACAGTTCGAGCTACATTGTATCAACGATATCCTTGAAGATTCCAAAGTGCAAAAAGGTAGCAATCTTTGATGAGATGTTACTCAAAAACCGTGTCACTTAGAAACATTCTGTCTAAGGCAACGCGATCATGTAGAGTGCCTCTACAATAACCTCTCTCATTTTTTTATATCTCTAAGGTGTTTGCCCGTGGTGAAAGGTTTTTGGCTGCCCCAAAAATTATCAGAAGGAGGCAGTGTAAAGTTGCAAAGGGGTGTTGTTTACACCAGATATAGATTTTATTGAAAAGACTTTACAATTAAAATCCTAAAACCTAATATCAAATGCAACAGGAAGATAATGATAAATTATTGAAACCACATAAAAATAAATGTTACTGAATTCGTTTAAATGTGGTTGCTCATGATTTTTGCATAACTCCACTGTAAATGTTGTCGGGTAATAAATGAAAATGAGTTTGATTTTTATAATGTTTTGGGGATGGTTTCAAAAGTGGTTTGATCAGTTGAACGGGAAAAGGTAGGTAAATAACGAGTTTTTGGTTATGTGAATCGTAAATAATAAATTAAGTTTATTAATTTTAATTTATTATTTATAGGAGGATTTTAGGTTTAGTAAATAATAAATTAATTTTAATTTATTATCCATAGGATATGGTAAAAGGTAAAGATATTTAGTTAATTAATTAAAATTAATTAAATTTTTAGGGGATTAAGGGTGGATTAAAGATAAATGGAAAATTAATTAATTAATTAAAATTAATTAAATTTCATGTGAAGGGAGGAATTAGGAAATAGATCATAGGTCAATTTTTGATGTCTACATTTTGCCCCTCTTTGAGATGATGTTGCGAAGCAATGTCATTTCAAAGAAGATTAAGACATAAGTTTAGATTTGGATCTTGGGTAGGCTGGGGCTTATATGGGGCTCATAAAAATGAAGCATTGGTAGATAATGAGATAATGCCCCCTCAAGAGGATATGCAGGGACGAAGGAGGTGGATAGGCTCTTGAAAAAGGAAATGAAGGGGAGGATGGGGAGTTATGCTGATTAAAATTGGAGCAACCTGATGTTTGATATAGCACCTGACATTATGCACCAAGGTATAAAGACTTAGGTGACGATGTGTCCTATGCCCTAGCGAAATACAACCTTGTCTAACGTATGAGGAAGTAAACTTAGAGTATTTAAGTCTGAATGCACAAAAGGTATTATATGACCTTAGATGCAAAAGATAAAGCAAAAAGCTATTCCAACAGACACAAGATATGAATATTAGCTGGAATGATGTGATTCAAATGCAACATGAAATGATGACACACACAAGCAATCAATCAAGTAGACACAAATGATTCAAAAACAAACAAGGTGTTGCCCCTGTCAAGCTAAAAAAAATGATGATCAATTGGATTGATTGATGTTGATAATGATGATGATCGATAGATAGCATTGTTGATGTGGGAACGATTTATCCCGAGAACAACGTGAGGATTGTGTTGTTGATAGGGGAACGATATATCCCGAGAACAACACTAGGATTGGGAACGATATATCCCATTGATGATGATGATTGATTTGGAAGAATTGATTGGATTGGATTTGGATTGATTGATTTGATTTTTGTTGGATATTTGTTTTTTTTTTTGTATTTTGGAAATATTGTGATTTTTTTTTTTTGCTTTTCAAATGTTATGATTTTTTTGGATTTTTGGCATGGGAGTGTGTGTAGATAGCCTTTGAATAGATACCAATGACAAGGAAAAACCAAACCACAAGGCAAGGATCAATAATGAATGGGAATGAACAATAGTGAATGCGATAGATAAAAGGATTGGATGAATGGGTAAGAGGATGGGCGATAGGATAAAGGTAGGAGTATAGATGGATAAAAGAATCAGCAATAGGATAAAGGTAGGAATATGGGATTGGGGATAGAAGGACAATGAATGGGAAATATATGATAGATGGATGAATTGACCTGAATATGGATGAAAGGAACTGAGGATGTGATCTCAAAGGATTACGTCACATAGGAATAACCTACCCCCTCCTCTATATTATGCCTTAGGATTCAATGGGGTGATGCTAATTAGGATGCATGATAGGGATAATGGTTGAAAGGGACGAATGGAATTAGTAGTGGATGGATGTATGGAGGATATTTTAGAAATAGATGGATGGAATTGGGAGTATGACAAGAGGTGTCTAAAAACATTTTCAACATTATGCCCCTACTCTTATCAAGATCAAGAGGAAGGGAATATAGATGGATAGTGCAATGAGGAAGGTATGATAGATACGATGGATAAGATAGGATATATGCGATGGGATAGATAGGATGGGATAGATTAGACAACATGCCCCCAGGTGTAAAGCACATAGATAATCATCTACGCATGACGCCTATTTGCCAGGTTTTCATCATGGTACTTGTCCAAGGCGCCTGTTTACCAGGTTTTCACCATTGGACGAAATAATTTCTCTTTACTATTTTGATTGTTTTTTTTTAATTATTATTTTTTTTTTGTAGGGGATAGTTAGATGGAATAGATGAGGACTCAAGATTTTGTTCCCATAGAAATGTCCCTGGAACTCATAGACCATGTCAAATGTCATTGTGCTCATAGATGTTGGTAAAGAATTGTATGAGAGGGTAATAAAGTAAGAAGATAGCATAGTATAGATGGATAGTGGATTATGTATAGATCATTTATATTTAATCATGATGGGTATTAGGATGGAAAGATAGGGAATAGTGGGTTATGATGAGGATTATTGATGAATATATACACAAGGATGATTGGAAGGTTTATTCAAAAGCATGGACCATAGGATTATGATGGAAGAAATAAGTAGGATAGCAAATGGGCGATGGGAGGATGGGTGTATGTGGGAATGTTGTGGAGTGGAAGGGAACCAAGACCAACGGTTGCACACACTGAAATGGATTTTGAAGCTTGGAAGGGGGATTTGGGAGTAATGGAGATGTTATCTTAGGAATTTTCCTATTTAGGTCTCTAGGAACCCAAATGGACTTATGAATTTTAGGATTTTGTGATAGGGAGCGGGATATTTGGGATTTTAGAATTGTGGATGATCCATTTGAACTAGGTACTTTTTGCTTGGGGACCCAAACCATTTTGGTTTTGAAATTATCTTTCTGAGATGTGGACTTGGGTAGCATTTTTGAATTTTGATTTTTCTTTGATTCTTCGCATTTGTGCCATATGGCATGAGAATTATTGGGATTTTTGGCTTTATGGGTGGAGGCATTCAAATTTTTATTTTTGAATCCCATAGGGGTGTTTAGGATAGCCCCATGTTTATTCAATGTGTGCATTTGTTGATCATGATTAGGAATTGTAGGGGATTTATGGGAACGAGATGTATGAATGGATTTGTGGTTAAAGTCATAAGGAGATTAGAGGATGGGAATATTAGGAGTTGGAAGGAGTGAAGGTAAAGTGGATGGAGGGATGTTAGGAGTTGGTAGAAGTGGAGGTAAAATGGATGGAGGAAGATGAATGGTCACATGCTTTTTGGGTTTGTAGGATAATGGAGGAATGGAAACATATGTATTATGGGTATGATGAAGTACACCTAGTTTGGGCTTAGATGGAGTGGATTTAGGAGGCGGAAATGTGGTACCAACATCTTGATATTGCTTATCTTGGGGTGTATAACCAATACCATATGAGCATGGAGGGACTTTGACATGAATGGGTTCCAGATTACCTTGCTCGTGAAGGCCTAAGCCTTTACCTTGATAGTTCATGTTTTGGAACATACGATGCGCAATGGGATGCTTATTTTTGAGGATACAAGACATGCGTTCCTTATTGGATGAGGAGGGTGAGGTGGCATATATAGGTTGCTGTTCTCCTAGGGAAGAACATTCATTTAGGAATGTAGTAAGAATAATAGGACATGATGGTGGATTTGAAATGGCATCATTATGAGATGGTGAAGGAGCAATAGGATCTTGATTATGCTCATTATACTCATGAAGATTCAATGTATTTGTTTGATTATCTATGTGTTTGTGGGGACCAAGTGTCTCATCAAGGGAAGTGGATATTGTGGGATGATGGATATGAGTGGTGTAGGTTTCTTGAACATGGATAGTATTGGGACTGTGAATGGAGGAAGTGCGAAGCTCTTGATCACAGATAATATCTTGATCATAGAAAAGATATAGGTTATGAATAGGTTGAAAGGAAGATCTTTGATCTTGATTTGGTAAGGAGCAAAGTTGATCATGCTTTAGATTTGACTCTTGACATAAGTCTTGAGTTTGGATAGGAATGGAGGTTTCTTGGATAGATTCAATGTATGGTGGAGAATGAATTGGGCTTATAATAAGTGGATCTTCGAGAACATTTGAAGGTTCTTGCATACTTTCAAGAATAGGCATTTGATGGCATGAGGGTGGTAGCTGATTCCTTGCTAGTATCCAATGGATCACATCCTTCATTAGTACATGGGTGGATGGACAATATAATGGATGGAGAATAATGGTAGATGGTGTAGGCTTAGAATGTAATGGGAGGATAATGGGATTAGATGTGATAAGAGTGGGATTAGGATTGGATAGAAGGACAAGAGGGTTGGATATAATAGGATTGGGATTTGGATTAGGTGGAGGGATGATAGGATTGGTTGTGATAGGATCAAAACTTGGATTGGGCTTAGATGGATGGTTAATAGGATTGGACTTAGGTGGAAGATTTGATGGTTGAGAGTTTAAGTGTGTTAAGGATTGGCTTAATGGATTAGGATTTGGAAGGTTGGAAGGAATATATGATGGAGGTTCCATAGGGATGGATGGATGAGGAGGACTAGTAGATGGATTGGTGTATGATTCCAAACTTGAGGTGGTATCTCCCTTGTCAAGAGTATCATTAAGAAGACTTGTGAATTCATTCTCATGTGGAGGATTTTGAGATGGATATTGAGGAATATTCATGAGATTGGTTGATATGGAGGGACTAGGTTGGCATGATGATGAGGGTGACTCATAGAATTTAGGTTGAATTTGTTGATGTTGTATGGATGATGGTGGTGAAGGTAACGAAGGGATTGATTGATGAGGAGGACTAGTGAATGGATTGGAATTGAAATTAGACAGAATTTATTGTTGTTGCATGGATAAAGGTATGATGGATGATGTGTTAAATGAAGGTTGTGGTTTTTGGGCTAAGATTTGTTGTTGTTGAAGGAGGGCTTGTTGTTTTTGGATTTGTTGTTGAAGATATAAGGTGAGGGGACTTGGTATGTGTGAAGATGAAGCATGGGTAGGGATCTGGACCTATGAGGTTTGAGGTAAATTTTTTATTGAATAGATTTAAGGTATAGATGTGGGTTGATATGAGTGGTAGATTGGTTGTGATAAAGATTTGTATGAGGTGGATGGAGATGACTCATAGAGTTGGGGTGTTGACATGGTAGGATGTTGAAATTGTGAAGATAATTGTGATAGTTGTACCAATTGAAATCTAAGATCAGCCTCTTGTTGTAGTGATTGAGCGAGTTGTTGTTGTAACTGAAGGACTTCAGGATTAATGGATGTCGAGGTTGAGACCTGGGTAGGATTATAATTTTGTGAGGTTGAGGGCATGGAAGGAAAATCTTGGGTTGTGTTGTGATGATAGGAATGTTCTTGTGGATAATGATCATCATAGATATGTTGAAGCTCTTGTATTTCCTCATATTCTTGAGATGATAGTGATGTTGGTGGAGGCCAAAATGGGGAGATATATGGTTCATGGGTATCGAAATATGCATCATGATCTACCAAATTCTCATCATTATTATATCTAGGAGGGCCTCCATGAAGTGTGAGTTTTGGTTTTTGATTTGTCCTAGAGTTGTTGATGGTCACAACCATTTTGACGTTGACGAATAAGGATTGGACTAGGTGGGAAATGGATGGATTAATTGAAAGAGCTCCTTAGGATTCAAAGTGACAAGGTTCCACTTGAGATGTGACACAAAAGGATGATAGGTTCTCAATTTTGAAAGTTAAGTTGATGATATAGGAGACAAGTTGTCATGGTGATGATGATTAGGTACACATAATCATATAAGACACACGACAATTTGATTGGTTGTTTTTGATGACACCTTGATGTTTTGCAAACACTTGTAAACATGCATGATCCTAGGCTAGGAAAGGACAATACTTGTTGAGTTCCCACTTGGTTTTACCCATCCGCGCCTACTTATGGTGTATAGCTCCAGGAACTTGGGGCACGGGCTCCTCCTTACAGTGCACTCACTTCTCAGGCACACCAAGTTCTAGGTCCTAGGACGCGCAGATCCTGAGGTACCTTGCTATCTCTACCATAAGCTGCATCCTCTTGTATCAACAAGTAGAGGGTTATTGGCCACTGAACAAAAGGGTTCTAGTGAATATCCAGGGGACCGGCACCTTACGAGCATCTAGCAAGCCACTAAAGGCTTTGACTAACCCTACTAGGAGTTTAATATACACAAAGGTATGCCTCCTTTCAAGCTAGCACTGTACAGTAAGCGCTAATACCGGTTAGACTTGGTTTTCACCTTATCCTCAATTTATATAGCGGGCTGGATGAAAGTACCACTTGGGGTCGCAAATGAGTTCTCCTTGCGGCTGTGTCTCAAGAGCAGGCCCACTCTAAAGATGACAAAAGCAAGGAAACATGTTGTTTTTGATCTCCCAGATCATACGAAATGCAAGGAGAGAGCATACACAACGTCTTTACCTCACACTCGCATGGGGTTCATTTTAATTCCAAATCCAAATGTGTGGGTGGTTATACAAAATGTCAAAGGAATGCTTTTGATTCTCAAGATCGCAGAATGGCGCAAGAGAAGAGCATACGCATTCAATGACAAAATTGCAAGCCACAAGACATGGCAAACACTTGTTAATTTTAACCCTTGTTTATGATGTGATCTAATCTATAAAAAAGAAGACACGCTGTTTCAAGATTAGATTCTTTGACAATCGATCCTGCAAAAAAAAACTGATTAGTAGTTTGAAAAATTTATCTTTGACAGGCATATAGCAAAAGATTTGAGATGATTTTAGGAAAATGGTCTTCACCATGGTGTATTTCTTTGAGTGACCTTTCCAACGCCTACAAAAACATGAAAATACGATGAGAAACAAGAAAGTTATGATTATTTGAAGAAAACAGCCTCCAAGGGCTAAAAATGGGCTCTCTGGCGATTAATTGACTATTGACAGTTTACAAGAAATGTGTTCACATGCAATGATTATCTTCTTGGCAATTGTTTAATACTATAAAAAAGTCTTGTGAGGACAATAAAATCAAATTTTAAGGTTATCTTCTTGATGTCACCACTTAACCCTGCACACACAAACCACTGATATTAGTATGTAATGCCCATAATTAATATTTTAAATCAAGTACTAATGATCAATGTTGTAACCAAATGTCTAGCTCCGGTCAAAACAAACTAAAAGTAGCGATTTGATAAATCGTGTAGTAAACCGTTAAAATGATGTAGCTAAAGCCAACTGTTAGCAAAGTGAACACTAAACACTTGCTCTTGGTATGCAAAGTTCTAGTGTTTAAAATGAAGAAAACAACAAGGAAGTTGAATTGATGTTATAGGGTTTCAAAATACCGTCTATCACACCGTTCATTTGCAAAATAAGTAACTATGAAATGCTATGCAATATTTGTTATCCACTAAGTATGTCCATTATTGAACAAAATTGTGATGATGCTCGTACTTCACTTTTAATTTCTTGACTTCCAAGTTCAAAATGATTTGCTGGCTCTTCTTGTGTCGACCATGTCAAAATTTATAACCATGGGATCATCCTCGTCAACAACAAGAAAACAAAACATACCTGGCTCGACCAATAACAATAAAGGCATTATGATAGGAACAGCCGATGACTTTAGCAGATTTTGTAGCATTTAATTCTTATTTAAGGCCCTAATGATACACCAATAGGAACAACAGATGATTATGACGTGAGATAAATTTTGCAGTATGTAAAATCCATTAGTTCAATAGTAACAGCCAAGAAATTTACAAAATTTGCTACATGAATTCTTTTATATCGTGAGACAACTTTCATTCAAGCAATACGCTGATAGGAGCAACCATGAGATTTAAGGAATACGCCGATATGACCAAACAACGGGTTTAGAAAACTTCTGGCATGAGTGTTTTCACAGTGTGGCACAATTTACCGAGCACTATAACGTTTACATATAAAAGCTTATTGGTGGTTCCAAAAAAAAGCTATTTGTAAACCACAATTGACATAATTTATTAGCATTAACAAACACAAAACTGTTGCTCCAAGGCGGTTAGGGTTAAAGATGACAACCAAAAACCTCTGCACAATGAGATTCAACCCAATGTTAGATTGTGATCAGGAACACCACGTATCTCATTGTTGAGTGAACAACCAATGTGACAAAGAAAGCTTGAAAGTTGAGCCTCAAGATTGTTCGAGAAGTGCATCAAAAACCTATAAAAACTCAACCAGAGCACTTGAAAAGCAATGGATTAAGAAAGGGCATGTTCACGTCGGGTTCACCATTGTTTACACCAGATATAGATTTTATTGAAAAGACTTTACAATTAAAACCCTAAAACCTAATATCAAATGCAATAGGAAGATAATGATAAATTATTGAAACCACATAAAATAAATGTTACCGAATTCGTTTAAATGTGGTTGCTCACGATTTTTGCATAACTCCACTATAAATGTTGTCGGGGGTGTAAATGAGAATGAGTTTGATTTTTATAAAGTTTTGGGGACGGTTTCAAAAGTGGTTTGATCAGTTGAACGGGAAAAGGTAGGTAAATAACGAGTTTTTGGTTATGTGAATCGTAAATAATAAATTAAGTTTATTAATCTTAATTTATTATTTATAGGAGGATTTTAGGTTTAGTAAATAATAAATTAATTTTAATTTATTATCCACAGGATATGGTAAAAAGTAAAGATATTTAATTAATTAATTAAAATTAATTAAATTTCATGTGAAGGGAGTAATTAGGAAATAGATCATAGGTCAATTTCGATGTCTACAGGTGTAACTTTTTTCCTTCTCCTCGTGTGGCCAAACTGGCAGTTCCAACGCGTCTGAATGGGTACGTTTAGGCTAGGCATGGTCATGTTTTGCACCCAAACATGCCGAAACGGTCCGAGCTACATTGTACCGGCATATTAAATTATTGACAAATATTGAATCATATAAATACATAGAAATCATTTTAAAGCATAAACTAACTCCTCCAAGTCAAGGCACAGATTAAGGTATGTGAAAGTTGAAATATGTGCCTAGCAAAAGATAGCCTCATATTTGTCATTTTAATGACCTCAATCAATTATAGATGTCTTAGAATGGTTTTCTTCTTCAAGGAACACAATCATAGGTGTCATTCTTATGTAATTTCTTCCTGGGCACTCATTTAGGTGTGCAGGGAGTCAAAGTGCACCTAGATGAACTTAGCCCATTCCTTAGCCTTTGAACACTTTCAAATAAGGTGAGGTCTTTTATCCCTGATTCTTGCCTCCTTCACAAGACTAGGCGCTAGTTGAAGGTTGCTCAAGTGACAATATGTGCCTAGATTCTTTGGCTTATTTTCTTCATTTTTGAATCAAAGTAACACCAGATTTCATAGTTTAAGCTTCCTCATGTTTAGGCGCTAATATGTGATGTTTTGAGCATAAAATAGCGCCTTGATGCTAATAAGTGTTCTCTCCAAGTTAAGCGCTCATCAAAGGTAAAATGAGTTGAAAATTGTGCCTAAGGTTTTCATGTTTGTTAATCAATGCTTAAATATTTAAGAAAGTCCCCTTCATCTTAGGTGCAAATGTAACATTGTTCAGAGTTGAATGGGTGCCTAAGCTAGATGAAGACTTTTTACCCACCTCATCCTTCAATCATTATAATTGTTCTCAAAAGACATCATCAAAACATGAAAAAAATCCAAGACTTGTAGTTTTAAGTTGATTTCCTCCAAGGCACCAATGTGAGGTTGTTTTGATGGCAAAGGGTGCCTTGATTCATGATGTTGAATCTCCTTCCTCCTAGGCACCAAAATGGATAGTTTAGATAAGAAAAGGCACCTTAGTATACTTAGCTCATTTCTTGGCAATTTGATGGCTTCAATCACTTGTTCAAACCTATAGGAGACCATTTTACACTTAGGCGCTAGATCTTAGGATTTAGAACATCTTCCCTCAAGGTGCCAAAATGAGGTTATTTAGACACAAAAGTGCGCCTCCATACAAGATGCTTATTCTCCTTCAACTTAGGCACTCATTCATGATGATCCAAATGACAATAGGCACCTAGACTTCCTTTGGTAAGAGTTAGTCATTTTGAAGGTTCTAACACTAGGCTCTACAGTTGGAAGTGATTTGAAGTTCATTTTCCTCTAGGTGCCCAAAATGGATGGTGGAGACAAGAAAAAGTGCCTAGGCTTCTTTTGACGATTTTCAAAGTCTTCCTAAATTATATTATGTTATATTGACCCTTAGGCGCAAATGGATGATCTAGGATGACTCTAGGCACATATCCAAGGTGATATCTTTCTAGGCGTAATCTTCACTAAGTTTAGACTTCACTTTACATCAAGGCACCAAAATGGATAGTTTAGAGAGAGGAAAAAATGCACCTAGAGGTATGATGCTCAGTTTGATGTGTTTGATCCAATCCTTTTTCCCACCCTCATATCAATTAAATATGACCTTCGATTATGATATGGCACTCGAGATTATGAGAGTTTACCAAAGACGCCGGTTGAGTTAGGTTGAAGGCCCGGTGAACTAATGACTTAAAGACCCTTCAGTAGGTTGATTTAAGTGATAGTAACTTTTGATTATAAATCAATATTAAATTAAAACAAAAGTGCACTTTACACACGACAAGCAATTGAGGGTTTTAAAGTCTTAAGAAAAGTAGATTTTTTTTAGGGTTTAATGCCCAATATTCAAACCCTAACTATTAATAAGATTATGATTATGAAAGTTTGTGTCTTCTCTAACTTCTTATTACAAGAACAAAACCACATCCATCATGAATATGAACCTTGCATCATATCAACCTTTCAAGATAGACCTTATTATGAAAACCATATTCACAACAAAACCTTGCATGAACAAAACCACATCCACCATGAACATGAACCTTGCATCATATGAACCATGTTTGTCTTGTGCAACATCAACATGAATTGAGAGACCTTATCATGAAAACCATATTCACAACATCATGCACCTCATGACCATCACCTACCTTGAATCACTGTATCACCTTATCAACATCATGGAATCAACCTTGACATCAATGACAAACAACCTTGACCCTTTGACTTCAACGACAACCTTGAACCTTGATTGTTGATGACTTATGGAAGCCTATAGCCCCAATGTTATGTTGCATACTAAAATTAAGACTCAATGTAATCTCATAACCTTGCCTTATATGCAAGAGGAATTACATTTAATAACCACAATGGTCATCAGGTGCTCATAAGCATATGATTTTGACTATCTTATTCAAAACAACAAACATACTTTCTGCGTCCCAATATGATATAATAACAAGAAATTAAGAAATATTTTCAATTGACCAACTCATAAAGAATATGGATCAACATACTCATTTGAATATTTTCAATTGAGCAACTCATAAAGAATATGAATATTTTCTGTTCAATATGATGATTCATTTTTTTTAAATACAACTTTTATCTTTTAGTTCCAAAATGAGGTTTAGGTGATACTTGAATAACAATAGCTAGCTTATTGGATCAACAAGGATCCTATGTAATACAATTGGACTTTAAATATTTGAAGTAGCCATCTACAAATATCTATTCAAACATGGATTTATAATGCAAGTATGAACGCCATCAATAAAAAAGATTTTTATTAACCAAATATCCATATAGGCATACATCAATATCTATCGATATAAGTATAACATATATACAAAATAGCCATATAGGCTTACAAGAATGCCATATAGGCATACAATGTCAACTATATGCAATACAAAATATATGTCCACAAATGCCATATAGGCATACAACAAAGGAACACAATAAAAAGTCATTCCCCTCTGGCTGTGAAGAGAATAGATCACAGGCAACCTTTGATCTTCTAGGGGATGGAGACACATATGTGGGTGGTCTACTACGAACCCGAGGGCTGCTCCTCCTATTTAGTTATTCCTGCATCTTTAGCTATTACAATAAAAAGTATAGACATTAATATATAGAAATTACATGTTATAAAAAATGAAACATTTAACAAAATAATCACTTACCGCTACCATATAATTTGTCTCCTCACTTGCCTCAGTAGCAGGAATAGGCTGTGGTGATGTCATGTCCTATAGAAACCATCCAGATAGAAATTAAACTTCAAATCAATAATCTTTTGATTTTTCAAAAGTAAACAACTATAACAATGAATGTAAATTGAAATTTACTAATCTGCCTCATACCCCTATCAATGGCATGGAGCTATGAATTGCAGAGGTCACACTATGCTCCATTTCCCTATGAACATCGGGAGGTGTCTCCACAACCTGCATCATCTGGAAATAAAACAACATTATTCAATTACGAAAACTATAATAGTGATGCAAATCATGGCTCCTAACATACACACACGTTCATCTAAACATTAAAGTACACACAATAAAGCACACAAGTCACATACAAAATCTAGTAAGTACAATTCATTTATTAATCTATTTATTTTATTACGTCGGTGAAGCTTTGAAGTCCACCATCGCTGGCAGGTGTTGCCGTGAAATCTCCAATATTAACTTATTCAACATCTAAAATCAAATATTAGAATACCATTCATATAATGATGCTATTCACATGTAATATTTATAATTGTTTACTAGTTACATACCTCGATAGTAGATGATGTAGTGTAATATGTAGGTGGAGAACCACTAAAAACTGCATCAACGCTATGACCCTAAAATTTTATTAAAATCATCAAACTAAATTAGTTAATCTTGCATTTCAAAAATAAAATTTAATAAATTAAATTCAATAAACTTGCTAATATTTACCTGAGTATCAAGGCTGAAACTCTCACTCAAGAGGGTATCTGTCATCACCATCTGCTCAGCTGCAGATGTAGCCTGTGCACCTATGTCCTGACTATCCATGGTGTCATAACCATAGGCTAACCCACAAGTCTGACAAGCATGGGGTGGGACCCTACTCCTCGCACTATCTCCCAATCCACGCTGTGTTGTAGGACTGGCATTCTCTATGATGCTCTGGGTCAAGGCACTAATAGACTGAAGTGTATCAACCTCAACATTCTCCTTCACAATGGAAGGGATAGAAACAAGCTCATGGGCTTGTCTGCTGATTACTCGTCTCACTGGCCGCTGTGGGTCAACACGTGCCCCTGGTCTATCTTGTGCTAACCCCCCACCTCTACCCTGGAAGTCCAGCATATCAAAATAGTTTGGCACTTTATTAAGGACAAAATCGTAGTAGAGTTTTCTCAAAAAGTATTATGGGACCTCATTATTATTGCATGGAGGATGGTCAAAAACTATCCACCACCTCTACCCAAAATTGTCCCTTATCACTTGGTTGTTGCACCAATGGATAGGGAACCTCTTGCATGTAATGGGTGGAGGTTGATTTGTTTGTGGGTTTATGAAAATGGAATACAAGTCTAATTTTAGAATTTGTAACTTTCTCACATCTTCATATGATAGCTTGTCTACATAATAGTCTCTAAACTCTCTCCTCTTATCCAACCAACTAAATATTTTCTTTCCAATTGAATCTACATTTGATAACATAGATTCAAGAGATTGAGCAAGCATGGACCTATGCAAGGTTGAAGTGGAAGGATCTTTCAACCTTGCAATTATGTCTTCAATTTATTTTTTTTTGTTTTCAATTTGCCCCATTAGATTTTCTTGTGCTACAGGGGCATGTTGAGGAATGGATGGAGGAGTTTGTTGTTTGGGTTGTTCTTTGGCAGGTATTTCCTCTTCAGGATTTTGTGGATTTTGAGGAGGAGGAGGAGGAGGAGGAGGTGCATTAACATTTCCTGACAATTAACAAAATTTACATCAAAAATCAACTCAAACCTACCTATTTAGAAACAAATTCAAACAAAAAAAATAAAACTCACTCCTTTGGCCTGCTCGACGTCGTGGCGGCATTTTGGCGATGAATTCGTAAGATTTTGGTGTTGAATCGAAGCTTCCAAAATGTGAGCGCGCTTCTTAGGGTTTGCAGGCTGTGGGTGTAGAGGAAAATAAAGAAATGAAATGAGCAGAAATGCTCTTTTTTTATATATAATTAGTCATAACATGCTCACGTTATAATGCGAGCATGTTATGATTTGGTTTTGCCAAGCCTTAGGCTCATCATTACCAAACCATAACACGAGCGTGTTATAATGTGCTCGCATTATGTATTAATTTTTTTTGAAAAAAATTTGGCCACTTTTTGGCCCCCCAACTTTTTGCACTTACCCTTATAGACAGTAATCTCTACATCAAGGTAGAAGGTGAGCATATCCTAATAATAGTAGTATATGTTGATGATATTACCTTTTGGTGGCAATGATAGTATGTGCAAAAAGTTTGAAGAAGAAATGTAGGAAGATTTTGAAATGTCTATGATAAGTGAACTTTCATTCTCTCTTAGACTTCAAATTGTTCAATCAGACAAGGATATCTTTATTTCGCAAACTAAGTATGTCAAGGAGATGTTGAAAAAGTTTGGCATGGATGACTGCAAACCAATAAGTACACCTATGGATCTTAGATAAATTGGGTAAGAGGAAAAGGTTTCCCTTCAGATTTGAAAAGATTTGAAAGAGAAGATCAGAGAGTGGTGGAATATAGATGTGGGAGGCACTATCATGTATAGGTTGGCAAAAAAGTTGCATAATGTCAAGGGGTAAGTGCAAAAAGATGGGGGGCCAAAAAGTGGCCAAAAAATTTTCAAAAAAATTTAAGGCAAAATGCGAGCGCGTTATGGCTTGGAAATGACAAGCCTTAGGCTCGTCATTGCCTAGCCATAACGCGAGCGCGTTATAACGCGAGCACGTTATAACGCGCTCGCGTTTTAAACTGTTTCTTATTAAAAAAAAACCCGCTGCCATTTCATTTCATTTCATTTCTATGAGTTTTTCCTCCGCCCGCGGCATAAAACCCTTGCAAAAAGGCGCTCGCGTTCTACAAAACACCGTTCAACACAAAAGATTTGTCGATTCATCGCCAAAATGCCGCCGCGACGTCGAGCACGCCAAAGGGGTGAGTTATCTTTATTTTTTTGTTTGAATTTCTTCCTAAATAGGTAGGTTTTTGTTGATTTTTGATATATATTTTATTAATTGTAGGAAATGTTAATGCACCTCCTCCTCCTCCTCAAAATCCACAAAATCTTGAGGAAGAAATACATGCAGAACAACAACCTCCTCCATTCATTCCTCGACATGCCCCTGGAACACAAGATAATATAATGGGGGAAATTGAAAACAATAAAAAATAAATTGAAGATATAATTGCAAGGTTGAAAGATCCTTCCACTTCAACCTTGCATAGGTCCACGCTTGCCGAATCTCTTGAGTCTATGTTATCAAATGTAAATTCAATTAGCAAGCAAATAACTAGTTGGACCGATAAAAAGAGAGAGTTTAGAGATTACTATGCAGATAAATTATCATACCAAGATGTCAAAAAATTACAAATTACAAAAGTAGACTTGTGTTCAATTTTCACAAACCCACAAACAAATCAACCTCCACCCATTACATGCAAGAGGTTCCCTATCCATTGGTGCAACAACCAAGCGATAAGGGACAATTTCAGGCAGAGGTGGTGGATGGTTTTTGACCATCCTCCATGCAATAACAATGAGGTCCCGCAATACTTTTTGAGGAAACTCTACTCCGAGTTTGTTCTCAATAAAGTGCCAAACTATTTTGATATGCAGGACTTCCAAGGTAGAGGTGGGGGCTCAGCACAGGATAGACCAGGGGCACGTCTTGACCCACAGCGGGTAGTGAGATGAGTAATCAGCAGACCAGCCCACGAGCATGTTTCTATCCCTTCCATTGTGAAGGAGAGTGTTGAGGTCGATACACTGAGGTCGATTAGTGCCTTGACCCAGAGCATCATAGAGCATGCCGATCCTGCAACACAGAGTGGGTTGGGAGATAGTGCGAGGAGTAGGGTCCCACCGCATACTTGCCAGGCTTGCGGGTCAGCCTATGGTTATGACCCCATGGACAGTCAGGACGCAGGTGCACAGGCTACATCTGCAGCTGAGCAGATGGTGATGACAGATACCCTCCTGAGTGAGACTTTCGACCTTGATACTCAGGTAAATATTAGCAAGTTTATTGAATTTAATTTATTAAATTTTATTTTTGAAATACAAGATTAACTAATTTAAATTGATGATTTTAATGAAATTTCAGGGTCATAGTGTCGATGCAGTTTTCAGTGGTTCTCCACCTACATTTTTCACTAGATCATCTACTGTCGAGGTATGTAACTAGTAAACAATTATAAATATTACATGTGAATAGCATCGTTATATGAATGGTATTCTAATTTCTAATTTTGGATGTTGAATAGGTTAACACTGTAGATTTCATGGCAACACCTGCCAGCGGTGGTGGACTTCAAAGCTTTACGGAGGTAATAAAATAAATAGTTTAATGAATGAATTGTACTTAGTAAATTTTTGTATGTGATTTGTGTGTTTTATTGTGTGTACTTCCATGTTTAGATGAGCGTGTGTGTATGTTAGGAGCCATGATTTGCATCACTATTATAGTTTTCGTAATTGAATAATGTTGTTTTATTTCCAAATGATGCAGGCTGCGGATACACCTCCCCATATTCATAGGGCAATGGAGCAGGGTGTGGCCTCTGCGATTCATAGCTCTATGGCATTGACAGGGGTATGAGGCAGATTAGTAAATTTCAATTTACATTTATTGTTATAGTTGTCTATTTTTGAAAAATCAAAAGATTATTGATTTGAAGTTTAATTTCTATCTGGATGGTTTCTATAGGACATGACATCACCAGGGCCTTTTCCTGCTACTGAGGCAAGCGAGCAGATAGATTATATGTTAGCAGTAAGTGATTATTTTGTTAAATGTTTCATTTTTTTATAACATGTAATTTCTATATATTAATATCTATACTTTTTTTTGTAACAGGTAAAGGTGCAGGAAGGACTAAATAGGAGGAGTAGCCCTCGGGTTCGTAGTAGACCACGCACATGCATGTCTCCATCCCCTAGAAGATCAAAGGCTGCTCGTGATTTATTCTCTTCACCAGCTAGAGGGAAATGACTTTTTATTGTGTTCCTCTGTTGTATGCCTATATGGCATTTGTGGACATATATTTTGTATTGTACATAGTTGACATTGTATGCCTATATGGCATTCTTGTAAGCCTATATGGCTATTTTGTATATATGTTATACTTATATCGACAGATATTGATGTATGCGTATATGGATATTTGGTTAATACAAATCTTTTTTATTGATGGCATCCATACTTGCATTATAAATCCACTTTTGAATGGATATTTGTAGATGGCTACTTCAAATATTTAAAGTCTGATTGTATTACATAGGATGTTTGCATTTTCTTTGATAGGCTTGATAGGCCATGGATTACATGATGGTGTTTGATGGAAAAGTATGGTACTAGAAGACTCTAGTTCATTCTTAATAGGCTTGTGATTGATAATATCTTTGCATGATTGCACTTGATCTTGGATCATGGGCATGTTGTTAGGATTTTGATTGCATTGTGATGTTTGATGGATGGGCATGGTGTAAGTGTAAGATACCCAACTAGTTCTACGAAAAATTTTCCTTACTTAAACACTTTTACTTGCTAACAATTCATCAACTACTTCAATAACATAAAGATATACATCAAGATAACTATTTGAATGAAACAACATTAGAGTTGGGTACTTGTCTTGTTACTTGATTCAATCAACTTGCAATGTCTTATTACATGGAAAATGCTTTCAATAGCATGAAGTACAACTCATTCAATGGAAATACAAGGACAGGCCTTGAAGCCTTGATGTTACAATGTCTTCCTTACTTGAGCAACATTTGAAGATTTGGAATGTTCAACTCATCACCTCACAAGGTAGGCGCATATTTGAAGGATTTATAGGTTTTTCTGACTTGGGCGCCAAGTTGAGGTGACCTCCTCCTGAAGTTGCGCCTTGTCAACATTAGGTGCCAATTAGAGTTTATGGATGCTCTGGATTGTTTCCAAGAGTAGGCGCCAAAACATCATCATTATGAAAGTGTTTTAAATGCTAGGCGCCCAAATAAGCCCTCTGGAGTCTAGGCGCTCCTTTCATGCATTCTGTGTTCTAGGCGCCAATTGAAAGGAGTGGAGAACAGGGCAAGCGCCTTCCAAACTAGGTGTTTCCTTGAGGTGACAAGGACTTAGAAAGTGTGCCTCAGGTGAGCGCCTTGAGTGAAAAGGTCTAACAAACATCTTTGAACCCCCTTTCAAGGTTAGGCGCATTCTGGAGGTGGAAACAAGTAGAAGGTGCGCCTTAGCTTCCTTTGTCAATTCTTGCAAGTCTTTGTTGATTAGGAAGGTGGAATGCTTCATTGTAGAATGAGCGCCTATCTTCTAATGTCCAAACTACTTCTTCTGGCTCACTCTGTGGCTAGGCACCAGAGCTAAACTGTTCACACAAGGGAGTGCACCTAGACTCACTTGATGTTTTCTTACTACTTCAACCCCTGGAAGATGTTCCAAGGTGTTCCCTTTTACAAGCACCTGACCTCCCAAGTTCCTTCATGTGTTATTCCTTGAAGGCGCCAAAACTGAGCTCCAGTGCCATGGGATTGTGCCTAACATCTTTGAAGAGTTTCTAAGCCTTTTGCAAGTTGATATCCCAAACTCATCTTCTAGGTGCAACAGGAGCTTTCCAATGGAGTTTCCAAGTTTTAGATGCCAAGCGAGGTCATGGGTGAATGGAACTGCGCCTTAGGAGATGACTGGATCCTAAGCGTCAGTCTAGAGTTACAGTGGAATTGATATGCACCTCAACTAGCTTAGGCGCCCATTTGAAGTGATTCCTTTAACACTTCTCTGTCAATCTCAACTGCAAGGGTGATCTCCTAATCCAATTTTGATCCTCTGGAGATGCAAATAGCTTTACATTTCACTAGGCTCCATCAATGATGATCATCAACCAAAGCACATTTCAAAGGTGAGATAGGCAAGTGAGGCACCAAACTAGTCCTTAAGACTTATCTCCTTCTATCAAGTCAATTTCAACTATGTGAGAGAGTTCTATTCTAGGCACAAAATGGAAATGTTTCATCAATTGGTGCATCTTACAAAGCTCCCAATTCTAGGCGCCAGAGCCAAAGAGTTTTTCCCAACACATGCACCTGGGCTAGGAATTCACCTAAGAGACATCACTTAGCTTTAAAACTTTCAATCTATAGCCATCTGGGCTAGGCGCTCCAATGGAGGATCCTTGAACTCATGCATTGGTGCCTTCTAGTTCTAGGCACCCATTTTGGATGATTCATCCTGATACTAGCGCCCAAAATGACTAGACTCTCTTCATTATCCAATTCACTTAGAAGACTCAAGTTGGAGACTTAGTTGTCTATCCATGTTCTCCGGAAGATTCATTGTACCTCTATGCACTATCTCCTTCAAGGCGCTCCTTAAAATCATTGGAAGTGCTCAGGACTTACCTTAGTCCAAAGCGCCACAATCCATTCCTTAAAGCACAAAGAATTCTCAAAGGCGCCCCTATTTACCTCTAAGCACTCAAATATCATTTAGATTCAAGGTGCACATTTAGCTCCAAAACACAAATTTCCGTCATCAACCCATCAAGGTGCATCATCTTCCCTTTGTATCCCCTTCAAGGCGTAGACATTCACTTCTTCACACTCAAACTCACTCTCTGGCGCCAGAATAGGTGTATAACTTCAAATAAGGCGCTAATCTTAGGTTTCTAAGTACTTAGTTTGATCTTAAGGCTATCCTTCCTCTAAGCACTCTCTTCAACTCCCTCACTGAAGGCCCTCTGTAAGTTTGGGCGCATTTCATCCCAAGGCACTTCAACATCATCCAAGGCGCAAATTCACTCTCCAAGACAAGGTGCAAAAAACCCTATCCTAAGGTGCTCAAATCTTGCTTCTAGACCTAGGCGCACAAACATGAGATTAAGGATCATTCTAGCCACCATCACTTCCCTAAAGGCGCAAAATTGGTGTAGATACATTCCATTTATTAAGGATCATTCTGGCACCCAAATCTTGTCAAAGCAAAGGATCAATAGGTTCTCTCTAAGGCGCACTCCAGGGTTTGATCTTGCAAGACTTCTCACGTCAAAATTTTGACCAAGACACTCAAGGCACTAGTCTTTATCATCTAACCCTACAGTGCACTTACTCATTATGATATACTCCTCAACTTTGTATTCAACCTTGCCCAAGGCGCATATTCACTATAAGGCATTCTCACGTTGTCAAGGCTCAGAGGGCTTCAACTTGCTAAAGGTTAGAGGTCTAGGCGCATATCTGACTTGAAGCTCAAGGTGCTCCAACCCTCTTGCTCTGGAATTCCTTCTAGGCACTAAGTGACTTCTCCACTTCCTTGAAAACATTTGAAGTGTTTTACCTTCTCAAGGTGCTCCTTCGAACTTGACTCCAAGGTGTTATAATCTCAAAGGTGCTGACATCATCTCAACCAAAGGCGCTCAATGATTCATCCCATATCTAGGCACTAAAACACTTAATCAACCAAGTCATTCAAGGTGCCATTCAGTAAACTCATCTTCCATGATATTCCTATCAAGGCGCATATCAATTCTCTCATGGGCTTTAGGCGCTCAGTTGAGTGTTTCAATACTACTTAGGTGCCAAATTCATTTTAATGCACCAAACACAAAGAGCTTTCAAACACTGGGCGCTCACAAAGAGTCTTCCAACCTTGGGCGCTAAATTAGGTCTTTGCAACTATCCAAGGCGCATATCTTCATTTGAACAACTTATGGTGCCAAGACAACTTCTCATTAGGGCGCTCAAAACACTTGTGTTTACATTTGAAGTGCTTTACCTTCTTAAGGTGCTCCAGACTAACCTGACTCCAAGGCGCTCCATCATCATCCTTAAGGCGCTAAAAACATCATCTCCACTCTAGGCAAAAACATCATCTGACTCCTTAAGGCACTTCACTGTCAAAGTCTGAAGGCGCTCTACCTAGACCTTTCCCCTAGGCGCCAGAACTCCTAAGCACTCACCAGATAACTCTCTTCTTCAAGGCGCAAATCTTCCTATACTATGATTGCCTCTGAAACATCGATTAACGTGATGTGAGGGTGCAAAGGCTACTCCAATCCTCAGTGAGCGCCTAGTTTAAACAAGGAGAAATAAAGCATTCAAAACTATCCAAACGATCATCCCCTTCCTAATGTCTTCACTGCTCCGGAAAACCTTGGCCAAAATGACACATAACAACTCCTATGAGCGCCCTTATGCCCTAGGATCATCTAGTTTGTGCGTCTTGTAATGAGGAGTTCATGTAAGTTTGGAATGAGCGCCTTGAATAAGTGTAAACTAGCCTAGAGAAGGGTATGTGCGCCTTGAGCATTCCAGAGATAACTGTGCGCCTAGAACAATATGAGTGCTCATGATGATGATTAACGCCCTGATGAGACTATGAGCGCCTTGTTCAGGAGATACCTTGTTTGATCATAAAATGCACCTTGAGTCTTGAAGGTTTTGAGCGCCTAGGTGATTTGGATGTTGGGATGTTGGTATGCGCCCAAGATTGAGGTAAGTGAGCGCTTCTAATGGAGGAGAGCAATGAGATGAGGTTTAGCACCTCCAAGTAAGGTCAGAGGTGAGGTTAGAGGTGAAATGCGCCTTTGGACCATTCTGGCGCCTTGGATGAAGAACCTATATCTTGAGCCCAAGAGGTAAAATTTGCGCCTTAGTGGATTTGGAGAGTTACAGATATTAGAGAAAAGTGCCTTGAAGACAGAGTTGTTCAAGGCGCATGTGTGATTTGGTCAAAAACAGGCGCCTAGAGTGAATAGGCTTTCATCCTGACTTAATACACTGCCTCCTTCTGACGATTTTTGGGGCAGCAGAAAACCTTTCACCACGGGCAAATGCCTCAGAGCTATAAAAAATCGAGAGAGGTTATTGTAGAGGCACTCTATGTGATCCTGTTGCCTTAGACGGAATGTTTCTAAGTGACACAGTTTTCGAGTAACATCTCATCAAAGATTGCTGCCTTTTTGCACTTTGGACTCTTCAGGGATATCGTCAGTACAATGTAGCTCCGACTGTTTCGACATGTTTGGGTGAGAAATAGGACCATGCCTAGCATAAATGTACCCATTCAGACGCGTTGGAATAGTCAGTTTGGTCGCATCAGGAGCAGGATGAAAGTTACACCCCTTTGCAACTTTACACTGCCTCCTTCTGACGATTTTTGGGGCAACAGAAAACCTTTCACCACGGGCAAATGCCTCAGAGCTATAAAAAACTGAGAGAGGTTATTGTAGAGGCACTCTACGTGATCCCGTTGCCTCAGACGGAATGTTTCTAAGTGACACAATTTTTGAGTAACATCTCATCAAAGATTGTTGCCTTTTTGCACTTTGGACTCTTCAGGGATATCGTCGGTACAATGTAGCTCTGACTATTTCGACATGTTTGGGTGAGAAATAGGACCATGCCTAGCATAAATGTACCCATTCGGACGTGTTGGAACAGTCAGTTTGATCGCATCAGGAGCAGGACGAAAGTTACACCCCTTTGCAACTTTACACTGCCTCCTTCTGACGATTTTTGGGGCAACAGAAAACCTTTCACCACGGGCAAATGCCTAAGAGCTATAAAAAATCGAGAGAGGTTATTGTAGAGGCACTCTACATGATCCCGTTACCTCAGACGGAATGTTTCTAAGTGACACGGTTTTCGAGTAACATCTCGTCAAAGATTGCTGCCTTTTTGCACTTTGGACTCTTCAGGGATATCGTCGGTACAATGTAGCTCCGACTGTTTTGACATGTTTGGGTGAGAAATAGGACCATGCCTAGCATAAATGTACCCATTCGGACGCGTTGGAATAGTCAGTTTGGTCGCATCAGGAGCAGGACGAAAGTTACACCCCTTTGCAACTTTACACTGCCTCCTTCTGACGATTTTTGGGGCAACAGAAAACCTTTCACCACGGGCAAATGCCTCAGAGCTATAAAAAACCGAGAGAGGTTATTGTAGAGGCACTCTACATGATCTCGTTGCCTCAGACGGAATGTTTCTAAGTGACACGATTTTTGAGTAACATCTCGTCAAAGATTGCTGCCTTTTTGCACTTTGGACTCTTCAGGGATATCGTCGGTACAATGTAGCTCCGACTGTTTCGACATGTTTGGGTGAGAAATAGGACCATGCCTAGCATAAATGTACCCATTCGGATGCGTTGGAATAGTCAGTTTGGTCGCATCAGGAGCAGGACGAAAGTTACACCCCTTTGCAACTTTACACTGCCTCCTTCTGACGATTTTTGGGGCAACAGAAAACCTTTCACCACAGGCAAATGCCTCAGAGCTATAAAAAACCAAGAGAGGTTATTGTAGAGGCACTCTACGTGATCCCGTTGCCTTAGACAGAATGTTTCTAAGTGACACAATTTTCAAGTAACATCTCGTCAAAGATTGTTGCCTTTTTGCACTTTGGACTCTTCAGGGATATCGTCGGTACAATGTAGCTCCGACTATTTCGACATGTTTGGGTGAGAAATAGGACCATGCCTAGCATAAATGTACCCATTCAGATGCGTTGGAACAGTCAGTTTGATCGCATCAGGAGTAGGACGAAAGTTACACCCCTTTGCAACTTTACACTGCCTCCTTCTGACGATTTTTGGGGCAACAGAAAACCTTTCACCACAGGCAAATGCCTCAGAGCTATAAAAACTGAGAGAGGTTATTGTAGAGGCACTCTACGTGATAGCGTTGCCTCAGACAGAATGTTTCTAAGTGACACGGTTTTTGAGTAACATCTCGTCAAAGATTGCAGCCTTTTTGCACTTTGGACTCTTCAGGGATATCGTTGGTACAATGTAGCTCAGACTGTTTCGACATGTTTGGGTGAAAAACAGGACCATGCCTAGCGTAAATGTACCCATCCAAATGCGTTGGAACAGTCAGTTTGGTCACATCACGAGCAAGACACCAAAAATGCAAAGGTTGCTTTGTGCAACTTGACAACATTGACACTTTTTTGCAACATGACTCAAAGACTCAAACTGACCCCAAATGACTCAAAGTGACTTAAAATCACCTTGATTATAGAGGTCAAGGTGCTCCTTATCATTCATTCATTATGAGCGCCTTGGGAGAATGGTATATAGGTCATCATCATGATTGGGCGCCCTGGATCCAGAGTGTTGGAGAGATCATCAAATGGTGTCTAGTAGGGTGAGTTATGAGTTTGGTCACATCAGGAGCAGGACACCAAAAATGCATAACATGATGATGTAAAAATGTGTACATATGTGTAAAAATGCAGGAGGAAATAAAAAAAGACAAACCTTACAAATTAATGTGCATACTTACAACTCAATGTAACATAACTTTACAAAATCAATGTGAATACTTACAAATTAATCCAATGAACCATCTGGATCTGCTTTACTCTTTATTGTGTCAAGTATTGCTTCATGGTCAGACTCACGCACCTTCCACAATATTTTGTTCAAAGGTCTACCCCGATACTTTATCAAATGAACATTGGATGCCACGACAAGGTTCGAGTAATGAAGAATCTTTCGATGCATGTCAAAGTCCTGAAATAGCCAAATATTAACACTCTTATGTGGGTACCGTCTAAGCCATGTTCCAGTAATAACCACTGATCCTGTAGGGTATTCGATGTTTTCTCCATCTGTAACTGGGGCCTCCAATTTCTTTTTGGCCTCAACACAACGACATAAGTAATAATCTGTTCCCTCTTCATTATCTTCATCTGTAATAACTGCATATATGTGTCCTACATTGATATGTGTAGCAAATTAGATGAAATTAGTCAACATTACAAAAACACTACAAAGTAAGATGACATTACCTGGTTGAACTAGATGAAATTAGATGCATATATGTGCCCTATATTACCTGGTTGAACTAAATCTGATATGTGGTCAAAGTCAACTGACGATTCCATCTGTGTTAGTTCCAGTGCCGTCGGGGGTCGATACGTGTCAAGTGGGCTAAGATAACTTAACTGCCATTCGTCAACCCACTCCTTTGACTCGCACTCATCCCAGACTTGAATTGTACAGGAAGAACAAAAGCATGACATCTTTCGTGTATGGATACTCCATGAACCTGCAATTGAGCTTCTGAAAGAGTGCATCTCATTTGATCCTGTCAGTGTACAACAATCCTCATATGGTGCAATGTTAGTATCATCTATCAACCAAAAAAATCTACGAACTAAAGACTTACCTTCATTACTTGGACCCATGGAAGCATTACACCACTCGACAATTGATTTTGCATCTGTCAACTTTGCATTGTCTTTATACTTTAACTCTTCTCGTGCTATGGCTCTTTTGATACATGCTCCTGCACCATCATGCTCCCCCTTTCCATGCCCGGCCTCACAAAAGTTCCACATATGTTGAATACCTGTAAAATTATGCCTCCTACTCAGCCAATAGAAATTCCGCGAGTTCTTGAATTGTGATGCACAATTATCCGACCATATGATATGCTGACTGAACGATATGCCCCTTCTAGCCAAATCATTATAGAACACCTGAAAGCAACCTTGCACGAACTCCGTAGAATGCGTGTGATCATCACTAATATAGAAATGATACTCCCTTATGATCTTTCTGTCATCCTCTGTACTATCATTCGCATGAATGAATGCGATGTGCACAAATATAGAAACCTGTGTGGAGTTGTAATATTGTGATTGCACCTCACGCTGTGGCTGTAGACTGTAGTTCTCTGCAAAGTCGACGACTGAAACAATGCTACCAACTGGAAATGTGTCCTTGCATAACTTGAATTGCAAGTCCAACCATCGAGCTCTATGGGCATGTCTTGCATACTCATACACTATGCTGTCACGAAATATAGGCATAAACTGATACACTGGAATCTTTTCAATAACTAATTCACACCTCTTTGCTTCTTTACCATCTTTTGTATTGTATGCCACTGTTTTATACTTGCCAAACTCTACTAGTTCATTTCCAACCGCATGTGTTATTTCCATATGTTCACATATTGGCAAATGTTGCAAGCCACCGCAATGATGACATGTGCCATCCAAGCATAATTTTTTGTAGAATATTTGACCTTCCTCTCTTTCACATAAAATTCTTGATATGAAGTCTCTTGAAGATGTTGGTGGGGCACATATGGCACAACCCTGCAAATCATTGTTAGTATGCATATCTAAACATATAGACCTATAAGCATCAAAATGGTTAGAAAATTCAATATGTAATCTACAACAACAAGTAGTGCGTGTGTGATTTATCTTAACATAGAAAGGTTTTAGCATTTCAAAATATCTTTGACAAATTTTAATTTGAGGATACTTCTCTAGAAATTTACCATAAAACTGTGTTTGAGTCTCATCCAAAAAATGCTTTGGATGTGGCTCGCGGTTCTGACTACCAATTCTCCTTCTTACCACATCCCTTTGATTCGGAGATACCCTTGTGTAATTCTTCCAAAAGTCTTCAATTAGTGACCTCAATGCTTCAACAATTGGTTTATCTTTTCGTGGTAGTCTCCCCGAGAACGCCCATAATTCATTGGCATTAGTGTCCTCAATTCTTTGGCGTCTTCCAACAGCTCTTGATAAAGTTTTCCTATTAATTCTCAATTTTTGACTTGTCTTTCTAATAAGACGAGCTTTCCTCGTTTGACTACTTACTATAGTCGATGTAATCACATGCCGTGTTGCATTACTATCTTTTGTGCGTGAGGTGTTACCCACACTCTCATACGCACTCATTAGATTCTTGACAATAGATTTTTCACTTGAAGCCTCTGATGTTCTCAACCCAAGAATCTTCATGATAGACCTATACTTTATACTTCGCATCATTTCAACGAATAGTTGACATCTTGCAGTCTCATTTAACTTTTCAAAGAACAATCTCCAAATCTTATTAGCATATCTTCTACAAGTGTGTTTTGGAATCTTACCTTCCATTGGCTGCAAAATATTCTCATCAATATCAATCAAATACTTTGGCTTTCTATGCAAAATTCTAGGTGGTGTTAAGTTAGGTAAATTCATCTCAACATTAGGAATTTCATCAATATTTAAATGAGATGGGTTAGATGGCATACATTCGATCGAAGATGGAATAGATGACATACCTTGAGGTTGAGGTGGGAACGATGGCGTACCTCCTTCATCACATGTGAGTGATGATGTACTCTCAACTTGAGATGTGGTAGATGGTGTCCCTACATGTTGTCTTGCGATAAAGGATGTGTCTCCAACTATGGTATTCAAATCTCTCGTACCACGAAGTTTTTGCATTCGTTCTCTTTGTGCCGCCAATACCATATCTCTTTGTGATGGTTGTGGTTTCTCTTCAATTGGTATGTCTTCATTTATCGTGTCCAATTTCCTCTTCTCATGAAGTTCCCTCATAGCCATTGCTTTCTTTGCATTCTTAGCTTCTATCTCTTCCTGTGTTGGTTTAATTCTTGATCGTTTCCTCGGCATGACGGAGAATTTGTCTGTAGCATGATAAAGAGACCAATATTAGTTCCTAAGAAATGAATACATGATAATAGTGGGATTGTATTTTTTTTATGTTGTAAGGATTTATTCTTGTATAGTTTGACATCATGGTATGAACTAAGGTTTGTTTATTACACATAATTATTAAAGAGCCCAAGTGTAGAAAATATACATGGCATCATGTGAGATTGTAGGTTGCTTTCTTGATTGGAAATGTGTCTATTTTAAACATGTATGATAAAGCATGATAAAGTAATTCAATCCGAAATAAGGAAAATGTAAAGAACATGCATGTAAAGACTTGACATACCTAAAAAATGAAGATTTGAATGGAGAGAGTACCCAATTATGTAGTGTTTTTATCTTCTTGCATCAAACTCCTCAACAATTTGAGTTTTTCACCACTTGTTTCCTTTTCAATGTTAAATTCTTAAAATTGAATCAAAATTAACATTGCAATACTACAAAAATTGAAACTTGTATAGATATATATCAAATTTGGTTTGAAAACTATGTTATTTCCTCCTTCTCAAGTTGGCAAAGTAGAAAAGGTGGTGGAAAGATCATGCAAAGGTGGTACAATGTGTCAAATGTGCATGTGAACTTCCCAATAGCATGAAAGCACTTCTTTTTTGTCGGAGCACGCGCAGAATCAGTAAGAAAACAGAGCATGTGGGCCTGGATCATGGGGGTAACCACTTTTTTACCGTTTCAGTAGAAATACAAAATGCGAGCGCATTATAACGCGCTCGTGTTTTGTCCTGCTATAGATCTCTAAACCCTAAACCCTCAACTCTGATCCCTTGACCCTCAACCCTCAATGTCAAATCCTAATCCCTCAACCCTATCCCTAAACCCTCAACCCTCAATGTCAAATCCTAATCCCTCAACCTCAACCTTGTCCCTAAACCCTAATCCCTTCAACCTCAACCCTATCCCTAAACCCTTGACCCTCGAACCTCAGCCCTCGACGTCAAACCCTAATCCCTTGATGCAGAGCGAAACTAGTTGAACATTAACACAGGTGAAAAAATCCTTGAAAGTCCACAAAATAACCTTTACAGTGTATATCGGCAAGACAATTTAAATGTCACACCGAAATGTACCTATTCTTGCCTATCAGCAAGACAATGGCTATCGGCAACCACCTTTCTCTCATCGGTCGATGAGGTAACTCATGCCGACATATGTTACATCGGCCGCACTTTCCCGTCGTCTTCCCGATCGGAGAGAACATAACTGTCGGGGAACTCTTTAAGTCTCCTGCCGATGCTATCGGTTACACCGATAGACTTACCATCAGCAAGACTTCTTGAATCTCACCCCGATCGGTGAGAGATCCTACCATCGGTCCAAACCAACTTTCTTATGCCGATGGCATTACTCACACCGATATACTTCGCTTCTCTTTCGTCGGTCTGACTTAGACTATCGGCGTAACTTAATCCTTGTCGTCCGATATCAAACTTTACGCCAATGCACATCCTCCGCTTTACCTTTGTCGATGTGACTAAGACCATCGGTGGGACTCTTCGCCCATCTTCCAACAATACAACTCTTACCGATAACTCAACATAATGCTTCATCTTCGGTAAGACATTACCATTTGTCACCTCGACACAAACACGATCGGCAAGATTAATGTTATCGGTTCAATGCAACTTTGTCTACCTGATAGACATAGTCAATCTGATGACTTCTCCATACATTGCTCGACTTATTCTTCCGGTCCTCCTTACTGTTTCCACCGGTCATTTCTTGCATCGTTCAGAATGCTTATTCTAAAAACCTCACATACAGCAATGATATTCAAATGGAAGATACGAACTGTCCTCACAAACATTCATTGTATACACATAAAGTGCTAATTCCTTCTCTGCACATTGTAACCGAACAGAACACACAGAAACACTAAAACTACATAACAGAAATAAATCTAACTACATGGAGGTCATTCCACTGATTTCAAAGAAATCCACCAGTGGAATGACTCCAATCGGTATCACTGTAGTTTGACCAGAAAACACAGAATTTCTTTATTCCTTCTGCTTCAGAATAAAATACAATTTCTCTCTCTGTTCGTTCACTCCCCTCTACATGAACAGAGACCAACAATATAAAGACTCTCAATTGACAGTTACACACGGTGGAAGGTGAATCACCTATAACCACACTGCCAATCGGTTACAAACCTTTCAGACATTCAGTTCGGTTACAAATGGTAATGACATGTACACAAACTACTCAACATTATGCCGTTACTTGGCCAAATTCTAATCCCTCAACCCTTCACTCTAATCCCTCAACCCTAAACCCTATCCCTAAACCCTCAACACTATACCTTAAACCCTAATCCCTCAACCCTAACCCTAAACCTTGTCCCTAAACCCTAATCCCTTCAACCTCAACCCTATCCCTAAACCCTTGACCCTCGAACCTCAGCCCTCGACGTCAAACCCTAATCCCTCAACCCTTAACTCTGATCCCTCATCTCTCAACCCTAACCCTAAACCCTCAACCCTCAACATCAAACCCTAATCCCTCAACCCTCAACCCTAATCTGTCATCTGTCATCCCTCCACACTCTACTTTAATCCTAATTCCTCGACCCTCGACCCTCAAACCTCAACCCTCAACCCTCAACATCAAACCCTAATCCCTCAACCCTTAACTCTAATCCCTTGACCTTCAACCCTGATCCTAAACCCTAAACCCTCAACGCCAAATTCTAATCCCTCAACCCTTCACTCTAATCCCTCAACCCTAAACCCTATCCCTAAACCCTCAACACTATACCTTAAACCCTAATCCCTCAACCCTAACCCTAAACCTTGTCCCTAAACCCTAATCCTTTCAACCTCAACCCTATCCCTAAACCCTTGACCCTCGAACCTCAGCCCTCGACGTCAAACCCTAATCCCTCAACCCTTAACTCTGATCCCTCATCTCTCAACCCTAACCCTAAACCCTCAACCCTCAACATCAAACCCTAATCCATCAACCCTCAACCCTAATCTATCATCCGTCATCCCTCCACACTCTACTTTAACCCTAATTCCTCGACCCTCAACCCTATCCCTAAACCCTTGACCCTCGAACCTCAACCCTCAACCCTCAACATCAAACCCTAATCCCTCAACCCTCAACCCTAATCTATCATCCGTCATCCCTCCACACTCTACTTTAACCCTAATTCCTTGACCCTCAACCCTATCCCTAAACCCTTGACCCTCGAACCTCAACCCTCAACCCTCAAAATCAAACCCTAATCCCTCAAACCTTAACTCTAATCCCTTGACCTTCAACCCTGATCCTAAACCCTAAACCCTCAACGCCAAATTCTAATCCCTCAACCCTTCACTCTAATCCCTCAACCCTAAACCTTATCCCTAAACCCTCAACACTATACCTTAAACCCTAATCCCTCAACCCTAACCCTAAACCTTGTCCCTAAACCCTAATCCCTTCAACCTCAACCCTATCCCTAAACCCTTGACCCTCGAACCTCAGCCCTCGACGTCAAACCCTAATCCCTCAACCCTTAACTCTGATCCCTCATCTCTCAACCCTAACCCTAAACCCTCAACCCTCAACATCAAACCCTAATCCCTCAACCCTCAACCCTAATCTGTCATCTGTCATCCCTCCACACTCTACTTTAATCCTAATTCCTCAACCCTCGACCCTCGAACCTCAACCCTCAACCCTCAACATCAAACCCTAATCCCTCAACCCTTAACTCTAATCCCTCGACCTTCAACCCTGATCCTAAACCCTAAACCCTCAACGCCAAATTCTAATCCCTCAACCCTTCACTCTAATCCCTCAACCCTAAACCCTATCCCTAAACCCTCAACACTATACCTTAAACCCTAATCCCTCAACCCTAACCCTAAACCTTGTCCCTAAACCCTAATCCCTTCAACCTCAACCCTATCCCTAAACCCTTGACCCTCGAACCTCAGCCCTCGACGTCAAACCCTAATCCCTCAACCCTTAACTCTGATCCCTCATCTCTCAACCCTAACCCAAAACCCTCAACCCTCAACATCAAACCCTAATCCCTCAACCCTCAACCCTAATCTATCATCCGTCATCCCTCCACACTCTACTTTAACCCTAATTCCTTGACCCTCAACCCTATCCCTAAACCCTTGACCCTCGAACCTCAACCCTCAACCCTCAACATCAAACCCTAATCCCTCAACCCTTAACTCTAATCCCTCGACCTTCAACCCTGATCCTAAACCCTAAACCCTCAACGCCAAATTCTAATCCCTCAACCCTTCACTCTAATCCCTCAACCCTAAACCCTATCCCTAAACCCTCAACACTATACCTTAAACCCTAATCCCTCAACCCTAACCCTAAACCTTGTCCCTAAACCCTAATCCCTTCAACCTCAACCCTATCCCTAAACCCTTGACCCTCGAACCTCAGCCCTCGACGTCAAACCCTAATCCCTCAACCCTTAACTCTGATCCCTCATCTCTCAACCCTAACCCTAAACCCTCAACCCTCAACATCAAACCCTAATCCCTCAACCCTCAACCCTAATCTATCATCCGTCATCCCTCCACACTCTACTTTAACCCTAATTCCTCGACCCTCAACCCTATCCCTAAACCCTTGACCCTCGAACCTCAACCCTCAACCCTCAACATCAAACCCTAATCCCTCAACCCTTAACTCTAATCCCTCGACCTTCAACCCTGATCCTAAACCCTAAACCCTCAACACCAAATTCTAATCCCTCAACCCTTCACTCTAATCCCTCAACCCTAAACCCTATCCCTAAACCCTCAACACTATACCTTAAACTCTAATCCCTCATCTCTAAACCCTAAATGCTATCCCTATTCCTAAACCCTCAACAGACTCGATACTATACCTTAAACTCTAATCCCTTATCCCTAAACCCTCCAACCCTATCCCTAATCCTTATACCCTCCACACTCTACTGTAACCCTAATTCCTCGACCCTCAACCCTATCCCTAAACCCTTGACCCTCGAACCTCAACCCTCAACCCTCAACATCAAACCCTAATCCCTCAACCCTTAACTCTGATCCCTCGACCTTCAACCCTGATCCTAAACCCTAAACCCTCAATGCCAAATTCTAATCCCTCAACCCTTCACTCTAATCCCTGAACCCTAAACCCTATCCCTAAACCCTAACCCTAAACCTTGTCCCTAAACCCTAATCCCTCAACCCTCAACCCTAATCTGTCATCCGTCATCCCTCAACTCTAATCCCTCATTCCTAAACCCTAAACGCTATCCCTATTCCTAGACCCTCAACAGGCTCGATACTATACCTTAAACCCTAATCCCTCTACCATCGACACTCTTATTTAACCCTAATTCCTTGACCATTAACCCTATCCCTCAACCTCAACCCTCAACCCTCAACCCTCAACTCTCAACATTAAACCCTAATTCATCAACCCTAAACCCTAATCCCTCAAACCTAAACCCTATCCCTAAACCATCAACCCTCAACACTATACCTTAAACCCCAATCCCTCAACCCTCAACCCTAAACCTTATCCCTAAACCCTAATCCCTCAACCCTCAACCCTAATCCCTCATCCCTCAACTCTAATCCCTCATCCCTAAACCCTAAATGCTATCCCTATTCCTAAACCCTCAACAGACTCGATACTATACCTTAAACTCTAATCCCTTATCCCTAAACCCTCCAACCCTATCCCTAATCCTTACACCCTCCACACTCTACTTTAACCCTAATCCCTTCAACCTCAACCCTATCCCTAAACCCTTGACCCTCGAACCTCAACCCTCAAACCTCAATGTTAAACCCTATTCCCTTAACCCTTAACTCTGATCCCTCATCTCTCAACCCTAACCCTAAACCCTAAACCCTCAACCCTCAACGTCAAATCCTAATCCCTCAACCCTAAACCCTATCCCTAAACCCTCAACACTATACCTTAAACCCTAATCCCTCATCCCTCAATCCTAAACCTTATCCCTAAACCCTAATCCCTCAACCCTCAACCCTAATCTGTCATCCCCCAACTCTAATCCTTCATCCCTAAACCCTAAATGCTATCCCTATTCCTACACCCTCAACAGAATCGATACTATACCTTAAACCCTAATCCCTTATCCCTAAACCCTCCAACCCTATCCCTAATCCTTATACCCTCCACACTCTACTTTAACACTAATTCCTCGACCCTCAACCCTATCCCTAAACCCTTGACCCTCGAACCTCAACCCTCAACCCTCAACGTCAAACCCTAATCCCTCAACCCTTAACTCTGATCCCTTGACCCTCAACACTATACCTTAAACCCTAATCCATATCCCTCAACCCTTAAAACTTAAACCCTATCCCTACACCCTCAACACTTGACACTATATCTTAAGCCTTAAACCCTCATCCCTAAAGCCTCAACCCTCAATCCTTAAACCTTAAACCCTAAACCCTATCCCTAATCCCTCTACCCTCAACACTCTAACCCTAACCTCAACATTAAATGCTAATCCGTCAACCCTAAACCCTAATCCTAAACCCTCAACCCTCAACACTATACCTTAAACCCTAATCCCTCAACCCTCAACCCTAAACCTTATCCCTAAACCCTAATCCCTCAACCCTCAACCCTAATCCATCATCCCTCAACTATAATCCCTCATCCCTAATCCCTAAATGCTATCCCTATTCCTAAACTCTCAACAGACTTGATACTATACCTTAAACCCTAATCCCTTATCCCTAAACCCTCCAACCCTATCCCTAATCCTTACACCCTCCACACTCTACTTTAACCCTAATCCCTCGACCCTAAACCCTATCCCTAAACCCTTGACCCTTGAACCTCAACCCTCAACCCTTAATGTCAAACCCTAATCCCTCAACCCTTAACTTTGATCCCTCGACCCTCAACCATAATCTGTCATCCCTCATCCCTAAACCTTAAATGCTATCCCTATTCCTAGACCCTCAACGGGCTCGATACTATACCTTAAACGCTAATCTCTTATCCGTAAACCTTCCAACTCTATCCTTTATGCCTTAACCCTCATGATGAATAGCCTTGAATGTAAAAAAATTTGAGTGGGACATAACGCGAGTGCGTTATAACGCGCTCACGTTATGTCAAACATGGCAAAAGACAGACTTGCGGGAAAAAATGTAAGGCAAGAAATAACGCGAGCGCGTTATAACGCGCTCGCGTTATTTCTTGCTTTGGGAATCCCAAGCCTTGGGCTTGGGATTTGCTTTGGATTTCCAACCCAAAGGCTTGGAGTGCCTTATGAACAGTCACAGACGTGTTTTTCTGTATTCTTCAAAATTTCACATAATTTCGTTCGTGCTAACCCTCAGATTTGCACGTGTTTCAAGGTTGAACAAATCGAACACATGGGTAATGTTAGGCTTTCTCTTAGCTATTTGACGATGTGATTTTTTTCACATTTTAACAATGTTAAGCCTTTAATCTTTAATTTCTTTTGTTTGTGTGTCCGTTTTTATGCAAAAACCACTGTTTGGTCTTTTTTTCATTGTAAAATAACTATTCATTCAAATTTCAAAAAAATTACATATTTAGAAATTAGACTCCATTCTACAAATATTAAAAAAATAAAAAAATGATTTTCAATTAGTTTTCAAAATTTATAGGGGTAGCACGGCCAAAATTCTATTTTTTAGGATGTGTCCACTTTAAAAATTAGTAAAAAATCAAATATTCATCAAAAAATTATCAGAAAAATCAGGCATAAACTACATGCTATTAGCTAATTTCTCACCGAAGCGATTTTAAAAATACCAAAAAAAAGTTGACCTTTTGAGGGAGCCACAAAACATGCTATGTTATGTTTTTTTGACAGAAACAACACCAATTTCTGTGGCTCCCTCTTTTGAACCCCTTAATCTATGCCATTTTCAAAACAAAATAGTAGTTTAGAAAGTAGACTCAGAGCACTACGAACATTGTTTTGGTTGCATCTCTAAATTTTGAGTGTAACTATGCTCAATTTCTCATCCAAGGCGAGTATTTCCTGATTTCAGAAAAAAAGTGGCCACTTAAGACCCCTTTTTGGCCCCCCATCTTCTTGCACTTACCCCAAGATCAATGTGTAAAAATGGAACAAATCCTCCTTTGGTTAGATCTTAATCATTCAACCCTTCAGAAGGAAGATGAAATTTAGAAGGAAGCGATGCTTTTTCCTCTAGTTTACTCAACTTAGAAGGGCCTCTCAATCAAAATATGGAAAATACTCTACTACAAGTCATCCCCAAAGTTTTGAATGACAGTGATAATAAGATTACTAAAATTCCTTTGAAGGAAGATATTAGAGGTGTTGTTTTCTCATTTGAAGGTAACAAGGCACTAGGCCCGGACGGCTTCCCCCACTTTTTCTTCCAAACCTTCTGGGAGATTGTGGCCATGGACATTTGTAATGCCACCAAGGAATTTTTTGGTAGCAAAAATCTTCTTAAAGAATTAAACTCTACTTTTCTTGTCCTTATCCCGAAGAAGAATGGTACTAACTCCTTTGCGGATTGTAGGCCCATTAGTTTTTGTAACTCGATCTATAAGATCATCTCAAAGGTGGTGGCTTGCAAGCTTCAAGTGCTCCTCCCTAGCATTGTTTCCTTGCAACAGAGTGGCTTTGTCCTCGACAGACATATCCTTGACTCCATTATTTCAGTTTAGGAGAACATTCACTCTTTGGGAATGAACAAAAAAGAGGACTTCCTTCTTAAGCTTGACCTCATGAAAGCCTATGATAGAGTGGAATGGAACTTCCTTCTCAATGTTTTGAGGAAGTTTGGCTTCAATGAGAAAACCCTTGATCTTTTTTGGCAACTTATCCTTTCTCCTAAGTTCTCCATCCTTATCAATGGCTCTCCTTCGGGATTCTTTAAGAATTCTAGAGGATTGAGGCAAGGGGATCCAATATCGCCCTTCCTGTTTATAGTCATGGTGGAAGTCCTTGGTAGAAATATTTAGAAAGAGGTTCATGAAGGGCGGTTCAAATGTTTACACCCCTCTTCATCTGGACCTTTATGTTCTCATCAACAATTCATGGATGACACTATCATTATGGAAGAGGCCTCTGTTAAAGAAGTAGGCAAGGTGAAGAGTATTCTACAGAATTATGAAGTGGCTTCTAGTCAAAAGATTAGTCTTCCCATAAGCTTGATCTTCTTTTTCAATACCCTTGAGTTTAGGCAACAAAAGATTGCATGTATTTTGTAGTGCAAAGTTGAGTCCTTACCAACCATTTATCTTGGTATGCCTCTGTATGAAAAAAGGATCTGATTCCTTCTGGCTCAGAATGGTTGATAAATTCTAGTCCAAACTTGCTGGATGGAAGGGAGCAATCCTTTGTCAGGGGGGTAAGATCCAATTGATTAAAGCTACCCTTTAGAATCTGCCTTTTTATTTCATGTCCCTATTTAAAATTTTGGCTAAGATCAAAGACAAAATTAAACAAATCCAAAAAAGATTCTTTTGGTTGGGAACTATGGAGAAGAAGAGAATCCCACTAGTCTCTTGGGACCTGGTTTGCAAGCCTAAGAAAATGGGGGGTCTTGGTCTAAGGAAGTTAAAAGATTTTAATTCTGCCCTCTTGGCAGCCAATGATTGGTGCCTGATGAATGAAAGGAAAGAATGGACAAAAATTGTGAAGAATAAATACCTGAGAGGAGTCAATAACTTCAAGGATGCACTAGATTGTATTGATCTCCTAGAGGGATCTAAAATTTGGAGAAACATATCTTAGGCCAGAGAAATTATTAAGAAAGGGTTGAAAGATGGAAGATTGGGGATGATAGACATGCTGACTTCTAGAAGGATCTACAATTTGGTAGCACCCCGCTTAGTCAATAGGAGTGGGCAAGTCCTTTCGAAGAATTATGCTCTGCCAACTTTGGAATGAAGGTTGTGGATTACATCATGGATGGAAGATGGAAGAACTTCTTGGTGACCGATAGGTAGATGGAGGAGTTCCAGACCAAGTCAAATCTCTTTCATATCCCTTTTGGTTCGAAAGAAGATTAGCTCATTTAGCAAGCCACTTTGTATAGTCAATTCTCTATTGCATTGGCTTTCAATGTTTTGATTCCTAAGCTGGATGACCCTCCCTTTTGGGCTAGCTTATGGGATGATAAACTTATTCCTAAAATGAACATTTTCTTCTAGCTGCTAGTTCAGATTCAAGTGCTTACCTTAGATAAATTGTGTAAGAGAGGGTTCTCACTGGCTAATAGATGTCCCTTATGCCTTAAGAATTCTAAAGACTCCTTCCACTTGCTCCTCTCCTACCCTTACTCTCTGGAGGTCTGGAAAAAGGTTCTTTCTTTGTGGAACTTGAACTAGACCTTTCCTAATTCCTTCAAGGAGTTGGTTTCTCAATAGTTCTACCCTGTCTCCAATCCGTCCCTCAAATTTCTTTGGTCCTTGACAATCTATCATATTGCTTGGAGCCTATGGAAGGAGAGAAATAATAGAGTTTTTAGGGAGATCATCTTGGATTTTGATAAGTTGTTTTTCAAGGTGGTCATATGCATCAAGGAAAATTTTAAAGTCAGGATCAAAGAGCAATTTTCTCAAGGAAACAAGTTAGAGGTGTCATAGGTGGAGATTGATATCTCTAAAAACTGAAACATCAAATTGAAGATATTTCCATACCTTTTAAACATATGAAACAACTCCATAGGGAAGTGGTGTGGAAGTTGCCTCCTAAAGGGTGGATCAAAATTAACTTTGATGGGGCAACGAAAGGGAACCCTGAAGCTACTGGTAGTAGGGGAGTGATGAGAGATGATCTTGGTAGGTTCTTAGTGGCAGTGGCACACCCTCTGGGTGCCCAGACAAACCACTTCACCAAAGCTACAACTCTCTATCACACTATTGCACTTGCTCATGATAAGGGGTACATAAAAGTTTGGGTGGAAGGGGATTCTAATAACATCATAAATTGCCTAAAGATTTCCCTAAAACCTAGTTGGTCTATAGCAACCCTTGTTGAAGATGCGATTAAGATTTTAGGGACCTTTGATGAAACTTATATTTCTCATATCTTTCATGAAGGAAACAAGGCGGCAGATATATTTGCCAACTTTGGGGTTACTAGCCAATCAAAGATCATATGGGATGATGTGAAAATAACCCTAAGAAAGGTTAAGGAGATAATTGTCAATGATTGCAAGCATGGTACGAGGCTCAAGATGCAATGAAGAGATCATTATGATCTCAAAGGGTCTAAAGGCTTACTCTTTCATGAAGAGTCAGTTCACATAGATTATGGGTAGATGAATGGCCATAATTTCTATTACAGGCTTCATTTCCTTTTTGTTCTCGTTCTACTTTGTAGTGGCTGGTTAAATTATAGGGGTTCGAAGTTTAGCATGGGTGGTGAGAGGAACAATGTTGAGCCTTTGTCCTGTGAAGGGACCTATCAGAAATAGAAGGTATGGAAAATCTTGGAGGCTGGTGGGTTAACTCCCTACATGGAGAAATTACATGGAGCCGACCCTAATATGATCGGGATGTTTGTGAAAAATTAGAAAAATAGGAAGGTCTTTGTGTATGGCCAGGAGTTAGCCATTACGGAAGACCTCATAGCTTTGGTCTCTAGGTTATCTACCAAAGGGAAGAAATTCTTCCGTGAACAAAAATACAGTGAGGAAGCCCTGAATAATTTCTTCAAGGGTAATGAACATGACAAACTGGTTAAGCTGCAGTCTGGAGGGTATAACTACCTTTATATCAAGATGATCTGGGCCAAGGTGGTGGAAGTGATAATGAAGTATATCATGCTGGATGGGAGGTACATTGCAGTCTATAGCTATCACTTTAATCTGCTCAACCATTTCTTCCATGGTATGTATGTCTCCATCCCATTTTACTTGCTTCCCTCGCTGGAGTATGGCATAAAGGAAAACTGTAGAAACCCTAAGTTGCCCATTTTACATGAAAGCCTTATTCTTTTGATAATGGAATATATGAAAATCAACACTCCTAGAAAAGGGCTTAAGGAAAAGCATAGTGGCAAGAAAAAGGTGCGTATGGTGTCTAGTGAGGAGGAAACCCACTCAAACGATGAGGACTTGTTTATGGAAGATGAAGAGGAGGAAAGTGAAGGGGAGTCTAGAAAAAAAAGGAGGACTCAAAAGAGGGAAGTTAATATTTCTTGTTTGCATGGGTCAAATATGGGAGATGAGTCTAATTCTTCTCTCAAGGAGGTGAAAGGTAAGAAGAGTTTGGCTGTGAAAAGGAAAAATTCTACTCTGACGAAGAAGGGTAAGCAGTCTCCTGAGAAAGAGATTGAGGATTTGAAGGTTGAGTTGGGCAGAGAGAAGTTCACACAGAAACAAGGGAACTATGATGTTATGGCTTAGATGGGAATGGAGAGTGGTTTCAAAGCTAAGGAAACCTTTGGTAAAACTTTACAAACACCTGATCCCAAAATTGGCCTTCATTTTCCTGAGATTCTAGACTCGTCTTACAATCTCGCTGAGGACTTTGATGATCTGCTTGCCAAGGACAATAATAGAGACCAAGTGGAGGAAGTGTTTGAATTGGTGAAAAATGTTGTCAACTCATAGCATAAGATGACCAAATGGTTCTCTGTTGAGATCAACAGAATCAACATCAAATTACAACTGACACAGGAATGCCCGGGGAAAGGAGACAACATGGCTATGGAACAAGATAAACTAATTTTCAAAATCTGGGAAGCTATACTGAAAATGGAAGAGATTGAGTGTGAAACGAGAAGGATGAGGGAAGAGTATGACACGAGAGTTCAATATTTGGAGGAAAAATTAATGGATTTTAATAATAATTTAGAGAAGATAATGCATATCAGCAAGTTAACCATATGAAACACTTTAAATAGAATGAAGATGCTGATAGAAAAGCTCAAAGAGCTCAAAAAAGATCAGTTCAAAGATTTCAGAGCTAAGGAGATTCTGAATGTGGAAGAACTAGGCACACATGACAAAGATGAAGGCCCTAAAAGGAAAGGTAAATAGGTCACTATGGAGGATTCAGGTGGCCCTTCTACCTGCACAAGGGGAAGTAAAAAGAAATAGTTTGAGGAGGAGAAAAAGGAACTGATAAACTTCGCCAAGATGCATGAGAATTTCTACGAGTAGGAAATTGAGGCAGTAGAGAGGTTGTTCCTTTTTGCTATGTGTTTCTATGCTTATGTTGTTTATGTAGCTTTTAGTTGGCAGATGGTTGGCTTACGATTTTTAGTTTTGCTTCTTTTTGTAAAGGGTTTTAGGTCCCCTTCAAAACATGTTTGACCAATATAATCAAAAACATGTTGTCATCTTAGCAAGGATGATGAATCACCTCAAGCTAATTAGATTCTTTATAGATCCATGATTGGAAGTTTATTGTACTTGACTGCTTGAAGGCCAAACATTATGTAAGTTATTTGTATGGTGGCTAGGTTTCAGGCTGATCCAAAAGAAACTCTTGCGAAAGTGGTTAAAAGGATCTTTAGATATCTGAAGAACACATTTTACATCACTCTAGGGCTTAAGACCTGCTTGCATAAGTGAGCATTTGATTCACACCAACCTTTAGAGTTTTGGGTTCTAATGCAGATTTACATGTCATGTGAATTAGAGCTCATTGGTCAAGGTGCACAAAATTCAAGGTTTTGGTTTAAATTACATTTTACATCACTCTACTAAATAGTTTGGGAAATTTGACCACATGGAAATTTAGGGTTCGTACCCTAATTGTAGACATGCAACTTTATACAAAATGGTCAATAAATCCTAAGATAGATAATTAGGGATTTAGACTTCAATGAAGATTTTGCAACTTGGAAAACATGACAAAAAAGATAATTAGGGATGTAGACTTCAATGAAGATTCTGCAACTTGGAAAACACAACAAAAATCAAAATTTTCTAGGAAAACAAGTTTTGATTCCAAACTTAGAAGAATTTGGTGGAACCTCAAATTTTGCCTTTTTTGACAAGTTCACAAATACTAAGGAATTTCAATAAGTCCACTTAGACACACATCCAAAAACTCTTAGATATTAAAAGATTAAAGGATTCCATAAAAAATTCCTTTCTAGAAGTGATCAATTAATTAAATAAATAAATAAATAAAACATAAATCAAACTAAACAACATGAAATAAAAGATTCCTTTCTAGAAGTGATTAATTAATTAAATAAATCAATTAAACATAAATCAAACTAAATAATAGGAAATAAAGGATTCCTTTCTAGAAGTGATCAATTAATTAATTAAATAAATCAAATAAACATAAATTAAACTAAACAATAGGAAATAAAAGGTTCTTTTCTAGAAGTGATCAATTAATTAATTAATTAAACAATAGGAAATAAAAAATTCTTTTCTAGAAGTGATCAATTAATTACACCGAGAGGCCTCCTACATAGTGGTAGGAAAGAGTTGAATCATGTAAACAAATAAACATGTAAATATTATTCAAAAATTCTAAAAAATTCAAAAAAATTAAATAAAAAATAGAATAAAAAATTGAAGTGCCATAATAAATGGCTGATAGTGAGATGATGATAAATTGAAGAACCTAATTATTACCTGTAGTGGGCGCCCAAAGAGGAAAATGAAGTGAAAAAAAATAATTTAACTGAAACATATACTATAAAAAATTAAATTAGTTATACTGTCTACACATTTTAGAGTTTATTAAAAGAGAATCACAAAGTTGTGCTATTCCAGCCTTGAGATTTGGCATCCTTCATATAAATATTTTATTTAATATTAATTCCATCTTGTGATGTAGTGGGTGAATCTCATCCTTTGTTCTGTATTTTTGTTTTAGTTTCTAGTTTGTTGCACAATATAAAACATTTTAAAATAAAATTTCTTTTTATAATCACTAAAGTTACCCAATACTTACCAAAAGTTTATTTGCTTATTCTTTCCTTTTTAAATGGAGTTAATTTTTTTTAGATACCAAATTTTTATAAACTTTGATAAAGTTTAAATAGATATGCATTTGTAGACTATTAAAGACCTTTAAAAAAACACTGTTCCATAAATTAAAAGATTTGATTTCTCTCAAAACCCTTTTTCAAGGACTTAATTACATTCCAAAATTATTATAAAAAGAAAAAGAAAATTTAAATGAAACATCAACATTTTTAATAAGACAAAAAAAGAAAACAATAGTTAAAAATAAAAGAAAACATCTAAAAAGAAAGTCATAATCTATGTAATTTGAAAATTAAAAATAAAAAAAAGAAATAAAAATTTGTACTTTTTTAAAAAATGAAAAAATTAAAAAAGAATATCCTTAAAAATCTTTAAAACCCAAGAGAAAATGCAAAATAATCAATATTTTTTAACAAGAAAAAAATTACATATCTTTAACTTATAAATATTCAACAAACATTTGAAGTGGAAATCCCCACATGCATGTTGGATTCTTGGGATTTTCTGAAGCAAGATTTCTTCATTTAAGCTTTCAAAACCCTTCATCCTTGCAACAACTCACATCCTAGAAAAATTACCAATAGGGTTAGCCAAATAAAAATAAAAATAGGAAACAAAAATCAGCTTTTGGGTTAACCCAAATCCCATACAAATATTTGAAGTAGAAATCCCCACATGCATGTTGGATTTTTGGGATTTTTTGAATTAGATAAATTATAATTCAACTTCATTTAAGCTTTCAAAACCCTCATCCCTGCAACAACAAACATCTTAGAAAAAGTACCAATAGGGTTAGCCAAATAAAAATAAAAATAGGAAATAAAAATCAAGAACAATAAATCCATGAGGAGTATGAATAAATTTACCTCATCTCATAAAAACCCCTTCTTGCTCAACTTTAAAACTTTGTAGCAAAAAAAATGAAACCAAGAAGTAGTCTAAAGAAATTCTAAATCATTGTTTAGTGGGCTCCTACTATGTAGCTAACTTAATTTAATTGAGATATTGTTACTTTAATTAAACGTTTAGATTTGTTTTTATGAAAAGAATATTAATTTTTTAAGTGTTAATTAGACTTTTTGTAGTAGACTATCATTTAGGATGACTAAAAAAATATGATTATTTGGTTATTTTATATAATTTAAATAAGATAGAATTTTTATCATTAAATTCCATAAATACTAAGGCATTAAGGAAAATAGACATCTCCTTTAAAAATAGTGGAAAACCTCAAGTTTAATTGTTTTTTAATTTTATTTTAATTTTATTTCTGCTTTTAATAAATATATTGATAGTAATATTTGACTAAGTTTTAGAAATGAATAATTATTTAGGCTTATTCTTCATATTATTTTTCCCATGTTTAAAATTTTTATTAAGTTTTAAATATAGATGGGAATTTAATTTTATTTGCTTTATTGTAGTAAAGGTAAGAGAAATGGATTATTATTATTAATTGAGTTTGTATTTTTAAGAATCAGGGTTACAAATAGAGTTATAATTAGGGTTACAATTAAAATTAACATTAGGGTTAGGGTTAGAGTTGGGATTACAATTATACTTAGGATTAGGACTAGAATTAAATTTACAATTATGGTTAGTGTTAGAATTAATATAGGTAGGGGTAGAATTACCGTTAGGGCTAGAATTACTGTTGGGATTAATGTTAGGGTTAGGGTTATATTTAGGGTTAGAATTAGAGTTGAAAGTAGAATTGTGATTACAGATAGAATTTGTTTTAGGGTTAGGGTTCAATTAGAATGAGGGTTCAATTAGAATTAGAGGTAGCGATAGAATTACAATTAAAATTAGGGTTATGGTAAGAATTATGTTTATGGTTAGGTTTACGGTTACAAATAGAGTTATAATTAGGGTTACAGTTAGAATTAACATTAGGGTTAGGGTTATAATTAGGGTTAGGGTTAGAGTTGGGATTACAATTATACTTAGGATTAGGATTAGAATTAAATTTACAATTATGGTTAGTGTTAGAATTATGGTTATGGTTACAAATAGGGTTATAGTTACGGTTAGAACTAAGGTTAGGATTAAGGTTAGTATTAGTGTTAGGATTACAATTAGGGAAATAATTAGGGTAAGTATTAGACTTAGAATATAGTTAGAATTAGGGTTCAGGTTAGAAATAAGGTTAGGTTTAGGATTAGAATTAGGGTTAAGGTTTGAATCAAACTTATCTAAATGTCAATAAGATAAATTTTTAAATTAGGCTTATATGTAATCATTATATATCATTTTAATATTTAACTACAAAAAATATACGCCTATTTCCATCTATGTGTAGTAAATTGATTAAAAAACTAGACACCTCAAGAAGGATATCCCTTGACGTACTTTACATATATTTTTTAAATATAAATATACTAGTTAATTAAATAAATCAATTAAACACAAATCAAACTAGACAATTTTCCCACTGCAATCTGTTGTGGGCACCACGTTGAGGCCTAAGACGACAACTTGAAACTTATTCCTCCACATTCTACGGCCGAAAACGAAGTCAATGCCATTTTAAATATTTATTCCTTCACATTCCATGACGGGAAAGCTGAGTCAATGCCGTTTTAAATATTAATTCCTCCCCATTCCACGGGGAAAACGGACTACCTACTATAACAAGGCCATTTTTAATATTTATTATTCTTCTACGGTCTAAAAGCAGTTTACAGGCCTTAAGTAAATCTTTATGGAAATATTATGGAAGTGAATTTAAGAAGTGTCAAGACATTAAATTGTCTTGATATTAAAAATTGTAAAAAACTCAAAAGATTCATAGGATATTCTGATCTTACAAATCTTGTGTTGTTGAATCAGTCAATGCACAAAGCTTAAGCAACTGAGTCTTTGGCCATTTGAGTTGTCTGAAAAGGATCAAAATTGTAGATTGTAAACAGGGTTTAAATTTAATAGTTGTATAGTTGTATTTAGTCATTTTTGCTGTAAAATACAATCAAAAATTTAAAAAGACTGTATCTTATGTAAGGAGAGATTTTGGACAAATTGTCAAAATTTATATAAGATTATGCTTATATATATATATTTGGTTTATGTATAATCTACTTATACTAATGTATGCCATAGTATTTTAAAGGAAACATTGAATAGATTACTGTCATAAGAAAATTGCTTGACAGTTAAGGTCGACTATCAAATTTAAGCCCTGATTGTAAACATTTGAAAAGTGTGTCAGGAATATCTAATCTTGCAAGGTTTGTAGAATTGGAAATTTCTAATTGTGGGAAGCTAGAGTTTGAGTATTGAAGAACATAAAAATTGATAAAAATAGAGTTACTGGAGCTTCCTTATTGGATGCTTTTTGGTTGTGGATGGCAACTCTACATCGGTAAAGGATATAAATAATTCACTTCCAATGTATGACTATTATTCCTACTTTCCCATACAAGTGCATCGAGGAGAATGGATAATTACAATGGTAGCATGTGGTCGGGAGGATTGGAGTCATGACTATGATGCTGAGGATTCGAGTCATGACTATGTTGAGGAAATTTCAGTGTCTTAAAAAGCGGAAAGGAATAATGAAGAAGGGGTTTTGGGTAGAGGTAAAAAGAGGTGAAGAGAGGAAAATTGTAGGCGTGTTGAGAACAATTGTTGAAAAGTTACATCATTTATGAATGGATTGTATAAGGGACAATTGTTTTGTTTTTTAAAGACTGAAGATATTTTAAAGAAATATTTTAAAAAAAAAAATATTTGTAATGGTGAAAGAGATTTTAGTGTTATTAATGTAAAAAGAAAATTGACCTTTTAAATTATAGTGTTCATTAAAGGGGCTCAATTATTTCTACCAAAGAGTTTGGTATGCATGTACATTATGACAAGGAATTTGAGGGTTTTTATGTAATTTTTTAAAAGTATTCTTAAAAATAAAATTGTTAGTTGAGAGATAGATTAATAAATAAGAAGCTTAAAGTGATGTTTTGTAATAATTAGTAAGCATTTTTATCTACTAATAAATATAAAGAGGTCTTTATATATTTAATGATTTTTAAGATTATAATAATTGTGAGGAAATAATTATATCTTAATAAATTTATTTAGGTTAATTAAATAAATGTATTTTATAGAAGTATAAATTAACTTATATAAATGAGTTGGGACTAATAATAGAGATTATTTAAAATAAATGAGAAAATTAAAATGTGATACTTAGCTTAAGATTTGATGATGGGAAAATGATGTGTCAAATGTATGATTCTCCTTGGTTTTAGAATTTTAGGGCTTTTGTGACAAAGATATCAAATTACAAAAAATGATTGTATATTAGCTCTATATCATGTCTACTATTGTGGAACTAATCTTCGTAAGTGTTGAAATAATCCATTGCATTCCATCTCCTCTTTACTCTAGGTCTATTGTACTTGTCTGTATGCATTTTGTTTATTAGCCTAGACTAACATGAGCAATTATGTTTTCCCTTTTAATTTTGTTCAACTCAATCGAAACTACACAAGCTAGTTTGCTTTTAACTTTTACCATTTTTTAAAACTAAAATTATCTCTGATTATTTTTTTATTTTCAAATCTTAATCATCCTTTTGCCTTTATGCTTTATTGATAGATCTTCCTTTTAGGGTTTGGTGTTGCTTCTCCCAAGAGTATCTTTTACATACCCTAACCATCATAGATTTGCCTTAGGGTTAACTCTTCCCACACATTTCATATTCAACAATGATAGGGCTCCATTATATTTAGAGGCACTTGTTAAAGTTGAAAGGAAGCAATGTACATGAAAATACTGCCTACACTAACCTTAGAGGAGAGTATTGTACAAATTTATGATCTTTACAATTACTTGAAAGAGAAACACATATAAAAGCATAAAAAATATTATACCACAACACAGGTGTACATGGGGAAAACCCTTTTGGGAGAAAAGCCCCACACTCCAAAGTAGGCCAATGTATTATTCAGTAATCTCAACACAATTACAAATTTCACTATATCTAAAGTAATTACCAAATATCTAAAGTAATTATTGTAGCATAATAACACTTACAAAATTCACTATCGAAATATCAATCTTAAGAACCTAATAAATAGGAAATGCAATACATGAAACTATTAGATGGTAAGTAGGAAACAATGAGCTAAAACCACTCAAAATATGATGCCCAAATCCCAAATTGAAATTCTAATACCCAAAACCCAACATGAGTCCATAGGCTATAAATAACACATCCCATCCACCTATTATAAACTCTGTTGAAGTGTTTTCATTGATGTCAAAAGAAAGAGATTATTGAAGTGTTGTCTTTGATGTCAAAGAGAGGAAGATTTGTGTCTAAGGAATGAAAAGGAGAAAAAGTGTCTAAGGCAGAAGAGAAGAAAAGTTTCTAAGGAATGAGTTATGCCTTTAGTTAGAACAAAGTTTAGTTCACAAACTTGTAAGCTCGCCAATAACTGGTTTTACCGATTCCAAGTTGGCTGATGAAAAGCAGATAAAGGAAAATCTAAGGCAAGAATAATTTCTGCCTTCGGTCGGCAAAGTCTTTATTTTGCAAACTGGGTCATCAGTTTCACAGTTCGTCGATTTGTTGATTCACCAACAAAGGTGTGGTGATGGAAGTTTGAAAGAAAAAGCTTGAAGTTAAGTTATCAGAAATATCTTTATCAGAAAAGCTTTTGTTTTGTGAACTGGTTTATCAGTTTCATAGTTCGTTGATTTGTTAATTTATTGACAAATGCATGAAGAAGAAAAGTTTAAAGTATAAGGTTTGTGCTATTGGCAAAGTTTGTGTTTCATGAACTAGTTCGTGAGTTCATCATTTCACCGATTCACCGACTAAGCGACAAAGGAGACTTGAAGACAAAGCTTGTGGAAAGTTAAGTTTGTCGACTTAAAGTTTTATCGATAAAGGAGACAAAGCTAAAAGTTTGTGAAAGTGAATATTTTCTGGTAAGGGGCTTTTGCGATGGTTCCTAAACAGTAACTTTTTCTGATAGAGGCATATAAGTGTAAGGTTCATGAAAGAGACTTTTGCCAATAAAGGCACCAAAGGGCAAGTTCGTAAAAGAAAGATTTTGCTGATAAATCCTTAGTTTGTTGGGTTGAAACTCAGTCTATAGAGAGGTTAAATCCTTAGTTTTTAAGTGTTGTAGCACTTTAGGAAGTTGCTGCTTCCTTTGGATTATTTCCCATAAAACTATCTATCAAGAAGTTGTTGCTTCATTTGGGTTGTTTCCCATAAAACTATGTATTAGGGATTTGTTGCTTATGTACTAGGTTGTAGCTCAGTTTGTTTTGAGATTGAAGTCTCTGGTAGGTTAGAGCCTATAGATTTGTAAAAAGGATTGCAGTCCTTCTCAGGTTGAAATTCCTATGGGTTGGAGCCTACAAAATATTGTAATTCATTGTTTCATTATTTGTGAGGCTAGATTTGGATAGTAGATCCAAGTAGCTTGCTCACCGTGGTTTTTCCTTCTTAGGTTTCCACATAAATATGGTGTTATGGACTTTTGTGTGGATGTGTGAATTTGCTTATGCTTACATAGTTCTTTCAAATTTGGTTTAATGCAATAGAGCTCGTGTTAGTGCAGTAGAATTGTTTTAAAAGGTCGCATATACTAATTCACCCCCTCTTAGTATATCTATGTGCTATAACAATTGGTATCAGAGAAAGGCTCCTTAGTGCAGCCTAACAACTTGAGGTAGATCTTAGATAAGAACACATGGCTGGTCAGGAAGGATTTGCTTCTAACAGAGCACCTCTATTTGATGGATCTAACTACACCTTCTGGAGTATAAGGATGAAAGCCTATCTAACTTCTCTAGGGTATGGAGATATGTGATGAGAAATGCAAGCATAGACACATCTAAAAAGGAAGCTACATTCAGAAAAACAAAGAAAGAAGAAGCCCTATTTGTGGCTATGGAAATCTTGGACAACCCAGGCAGCGTTGCTATTAATGAAGAAGACATGACAATCATTGATGAAGAAGAATGTGAAGTTGATCTTGAAGGTGAATTGATCTCTGTTCTTGAAGACTTGGATCTAGCAAGGAAAGAAAATGAAGAACAAAAGGCCAAGCTCATAGAATCGGAGGAGATGATTGTTAAATTGAAGAAGGAAAAAAGAATCGCAGACATTGTGAACACTACTTTCAAAGCCAAATCAGATGAGTGTTTAAAAATTGAGGAAGAAATTGTTTCATTGAGAAAAGAATTTGAAAAAGTAAATCATCAGTTGAGTAAGAATATCAAGTTTGGAAAGAGATCTAAAATTTTAGATGATATTTAATAAACATTCAGAGACCTCTATTTATTTTAAGTTAGGTTTGGGCTATGATGAAGATGTCACACAATCTTTTGCTCCCACAAATAAGACTCATTCAGAGAAGATTATGCAAAATTAAGAAATCCCAATGGAGAAGGAGAGTACAAAAATTGAAGAAGTTGATTTCATTCCTATCATCTCTCAAAGAAGAAAATGAAGAAGATCAGTTTCTGCCAAACCAACATTCATGAACAAGTTTAATTATGCTTTCTCTAGTTACTATTTGAATTGCAATCAGTATGGTCACAAAATAGTTAAGTGTAGATCTAGGATGAAGAGAAGTAGATTTGTTAATAGAAATACTTTTGCTCCATTAGTTGACTACAACATAATGTGTTATATATGCAACAACTTGGGACACATAGCAAGGTACTGTAGAAGTGGACTGGCTAAATCAGAAACTCATAAAGTTGATATAAACAAAGATAATGACATTCCTATAAATCATAAGAGAAATCAAAATAAGGAATGGAAAATCAAGAAGAACAATCATGAACGTGAAAACTCAATGATTTTCCAAGCCCCATTTCATTCACAAGGACAAGAAAATCCTTGGATTATAGACAACAGATGCTCAAGTCACATGATAGGGGACAAGAGCAAGTTTCTCTGTCTTGAAAAGTGGAATGGTGGATCAGTCAAGTTTGGAGACAACACCTCTGCAAAAATATGTGGCAAAGGCTCAGTAAGTGTTGATGGAAAGAATAGGACTAAAGATGTTCTATATGTAGAAGGTCTCAAGCACAATCTTCTTAGTGTAAGTCAGATGTGCAAAAAAGGATATAATCATATTTTCAATGCACAAGGATGTGAAATTAGGAGAGAAAGTGCTAGAAAACTTGTGGTAGAAGCAAGCAAAATAGAGAATAACTTGTACAATCTTTGTGAAGTCAAAGGAAAGAGTTTCCTTTTAGGACAGGTTGATGAGAGTTGGTTGTAGCATAAGAGGATGGGGCACATCAACTTTGACAATCTTGTGAAGATCATCTCTAAACTTTTAGTTAGAGACATGCCAAAGATTGTCAAACCTACTAGTTCCTTTTGTAAGGAATGTCAAATTGGGAAGCAAACAAGGTCCAAGTTTAAGACCAAAGAATACTATTCTACTGAGCCATTGGAGCTGATTCATACATACTCATGTGGTATTTCCAAGATAAGGAGTCTTCAAGGTGAAAGGTATTTTATGTTCCTCATTGATGACTATTCTAGGATGACTTGGGTTACTTTTTTTAAAGATAAATTAGAAGCATTTAGTAGACTTAAAATATTCAAATCCATGGTTGAGAATGAAATGAATGCTAGAATCAAGTGTTTAATATCAGAAAGAGGTGGTGAGTTCACATCAAATGAATTTGAAGAATTTTGTGAAGAACATGGGATAAAAAGACAATACTCTACTACAAGAACTCCTCAACAAAATGGAGTAGTTAAAGGAATGAATAGAATAGTCTAGGAGATGGCAAGAATAATGTTGAATGAAGCCAAGCTGTAACATCCATATCCGAATTGACAAGAAAAACTAGGTTTTCACAAAGGTAAATTTTTTTTTTTACTAGGTAATCAAATACAAAAGAAACTTATCTATAATCCAATACAACATTTTTCATTTTATCATAAACATGATCTCATTTTCATAAAACTGAAAGAAATGATATACATTAAACATTTTGTTTTCTAACAATTTGAAATTTTCTTGAGTCAACAAATATTGGAAACATACCATTAACATGCATCTCGATTATCGACCCATCACATTCAAGACTCGGCAATCCTTAGTATTTGGAAGAGAAAGTATCTTCAAGGAGCTTAACCTCCAACCACAGACCGTCGGTCTCCTGCACTCCTTCCTAACCAGAAGTGGCCCTACCCTACTCAAGAGGATAGACTTAGGATAACCATCGGTGTTTGCCATCTGAGCTCTGGTGTTGTAACCTACGTGTCTTGTTATCATGCAGATCCCTAGATACCCTCTAGTCATGCACGACTCTCCACAAGAAACGCCATCCAGTTACAGTGAACATTCGATGCACTTGAGGATAGTACACCACCTTGGCCAAAGGATTTGTTTTTAATTAGCATTCTAAGAACGCATGAACTTAGTTCACCCACCCTACTCGACTTGAACTGATCGAAATCCTACAGTTTCCTATTTGTATGGTTTGAACTAATTGACGACCTTGATGACCTCAAGGGTTTAGGATTTCCTCCTGTAATGGCGCATGGCACAACATTTACTCTAATCCTGAATTCATAGTTTCATAATCCCATATTCATGTAAAAACATTGTTTAATAACACCCACTCCTAAGTCGTTTCATACAAGTTTACTCAGTTCCCATGTTTGCACAAGATACTCAAGTATTTAAAACATTTTTCCCGTTATCCCAAAGTTCAAGGGTGCCAAACTCATAAGGTCTACAAAATAAAATGATACTAGCACCATCGCATGCAACGTAATCTAGACTCACATGCAGGTTTTCCACTCTAATTGTTCATTTCAGAACCATGACTGTTTTTGACCATTACTAATACTTTAACTTCCTACTCCTCTTTCCATGTTATTTAGTTTCACATGATTCATAAAGATAAGAGTCGTAAATAGGATATAAATGGTTTTGGAATCTTTCTTATGTCATTAGAGATGACCAAACGCATGGTCGACCTCTAACTAAAGATATAAGACGAAAAGGTCACTAGCTGGTTACAATGACCTCTCCAGTTGCCAATCACACTAAAGTTTACATCCCAAACATGCTTTAAATCGAAGGTTTTTAAACTCCCTCACAACATGCACGTGGAGCAAAGTGATTTCTCACTGTGGAGCTATCTTTTCAAGTGCATCAAGGGCAATTTTAAGTTAATAATATAGTCTTAAAGAAAACTCTTTGAACATACGTCATTGCCAATCATTCAAAGAAGGTAGTTTACATTTTGCATCATGTAGAGTTCGTTCCTAAATGTATGTACTTTAGAGAACTGTGTTCTTTTATCATACCGTGTCGTCCCTGACAAGAAATGCTATAGTTTCTGAGTTCACGAATTCTAGAAGACAGCAATACTTCTATTTCTGAGTTATTGAATCTCAAAACACAGTAATGATACCATTTTAATGATCCACTTCACACAGAAATCACAGTAGAGAACAATATCATCATATTCAATTCATTGTAACGTATTTATCCATGCACAGATGAGACACATTTATAGGTCTACACTGAGAAAAAGAAGAGTGTGGGATATAAACCTGTCGAAAGGACTGAAGTTTGCTGTGGCAAGTTCCACGTACTCCTCTGGCAAAATGTGCCTCCTCTGGACTCCTAAACACAATCTCCTATCCCTCTCTCTGCCTGACCACCACTCCGAGTGAAGACCGGCTCCCACAGTTATCTTTCTCACTTCTAAACTCTCCCGACTACCTCCTCACTGCCATTTTTTTTCTCTTTTCATGATGTAGGACTCCGTCCATTGCGTTTCTCTCTCCATTTCTTTTTTCCTAACTCTGCAGTTTCTTCCTCTATTTAATCCCACGATAGCCACCTCCGGCTTTTCCCACTTCTAAAACTGCCCCGACTACTCCATCACTCTTTTTTTACTCTCGCTCAGCCACCTCTCCAACCGTCCCCTCTTTCCATGATGCAGGAGTAAGAAAAGATCGCCTTTCTTTCTGCCGTTTCTAACTTCCCTTCAAAACAGTGACAGCCAACCACAACCACTCTCTTCTCTACCATTTTTCTCTCTTTTCAAACCAAGACAGTCCCTCCTACAACTCCTATCTCCACTCCCTTATCTCCGACCACTACCAAGAAGATTTCCCTCCGTCGATATAGTATAACTGACATCTAATCCTCGCTTACCAATTCTAACTCTACCTTACAATGGTTCCTGATCTCCCTCTCTTATATGATGGAGCATCAGCATTAATTGACAGTTAAACTTATTATCCATAGCATAATTCGTCACAACACAGCGAAGGAAAAGGACTAACTTCTAACTGTGGTTTTAAAATCTAACCATCACATGCCTATCCACAAGGGTCGATATTAACTGCAACTATTCGACTCCACACTTGCAGCGGTCCCAACCAAAAGGAGGTTCTAAATGACAACGTCACATAGCAACTTCGTCATTCTACCACAAGAAGACCTCTAACCTTCAAGAGCAACTAAAAGATGAATTGAGGAATTAAACACAACAAGGTAGCAGATAATAAATGCCTAAAGCATCTCTATGGTTGAATAAGAAAAGGAGATAAAGATCACTTTAGAAAAGAGACTCAAGGTTAGACCAAAAATAAATCGTGGTCAAAGCTAAAAGAAAAGACTCATGCTAAACAACGACCATAACAAATTATTACACACTATGGCTTCAAATTGACATTTGTTGATCTACAAGAAAAGAATAAATTCACAACACAAGTTCAACGCATTTTACGACAATCACAACGGATTGTTCGTAACGCAAACAAGTTTCCTAGATTGTTAGATGCACAAAGCCGACTTCTCGCATCTTTCAACTACGAGACATGATTTATCAATCCGCCACAAGAAGGTTCATTTAATTACTTTAAACGAAATAATAAATGTCTATATAAGTCGACTTGCTATGGTGGACTTACGATGACACCGACGACTCCAAGATTCTATATGATGACTTTCGACTAGGATGTTACACTTTATCCTCTGACGTCGACATCTAGTTAACTAACCCAACCGACAAACAAGACTAAATTGATGGTTCCAAGGTTTATCTACCTGTTTGGCGTTCTCATTAACAAACACCCATGGTTAATTTCCAGAGTCTATACTCTCTCTTGAAGATACTTTCTCTTCCTGTCGAACATGGTCCACCTGTTCCTGCAACGACAGTCTCACATACAATTTTGTGGTCAAAGCACCTATGTTCCAAATCAAAACATAATATATCCAAAACATCATTTCACTTAACAAAAAGGACATTTAGTCTACAATATCACATTGATCATAATCAATAGATTCTATAATTTCATAAAACTAACTTTGTATAATAAATCATCAGTTTCCATGTCGTCCACAACATATTATATTACTAAAAATTTCAAGAAAGTAAATAGCATAATTGATTCCAAAAAGAGGGATGTAACACAAGCTGCCTAATGTATATTGGAAATAAGCAGTTCATATTATTGTTTATATCCTAAACAAAGGACAACTAAGAGTGAACAACACTAACACACCATATGAGTTATGGACAGGCAGACCTAATTTTGTCAAATATTTTAGAATTTTTGGAAGCAAATGCTACATTAGAAGAGATGAAGACAACTTGGGCAAGTTTGACTCAAGATTTGATGAAGGAATTTTTCTTGGTTACTCAACTAGAAGAAAGGCTTATAAATGCTACAACAAGAGACTAAAGAAGATAGTTGAGAGTGTAAATGTTAAGGTTGATAAAAAGTTACATCCATGTACACATGGTTCATCCTACAGTTCAAATGATTTAGAAGACTGATGTTCAGATGATCCACCCTGCACAGAAGAAGAAGAAGAAGAAGAAGTTGCTGAAGAAGAAGCATCCATGGAGATTAGCAAGACACCTACAAAGTTCATTCAAAATAATCATTCTAAAAATCAGATAATTGAGAATGAAGGAGTTATGACTAGGATCTAAGACTCAAAGAACAAGTAAACTTCTCATTGATGTCCAATATAGAACCAAAGAATTTTTCTGAAGCCAACAAGGATGAAAGTTGGATTGATGCAATGCAAGAAGTGATAAATTAAATTGAGAAGAATAAAACTTGGGAACTTGTTCCAAGGCAAAACGACAAGAATGTGATTGGAACCAAGTGGGTTTTCAAAAATAAGTTGAATGAAGATGGAGAAGTTGTTAGAAACAAAGCAAGATTGGTCTATAAGGGCTATTCACAAGTGGAAGGCATTGATTTTGAGGAGACATTTACTCCAGTGGCAAGTATAGAAGCAATAAGGATGTTACTTGCATTTGTAGTTCACAAAGACTTCAAGGTGTATCAACTGGATGTCAAATCTACTTTCTTGAATGGTGATCTTGAGGAAAAAGTTTACATAGAGCAGCTTGAAGGACTTCAGTTATCAGAAGATTAGAATTTGATATGCAGAGTTAAAAAGGACTTATATGGTCTCAAGCAAGCCCCTAGGACATGGTATGCAAGGTTGGACAAGTACTTGTATCAACAAGGTTTCAAGAAAGGTATTACAGATAGTAATCTCTACATCAAGGTAGAAGGTGAGCACATGTTAATAGTAGTAGTATATGTTGATGATATTACCTTTGGTAGAAATGATAGTATGTGCAAAAAGTTTGTAGAAGAAATGTAGAAAGATTTTGAAATTTCTATGATAGGCGAACTTTCATTCTTTCTTGGACTTCAAATTGTTCAATCAAACAAGGGTATCTTTATTTCACAAACTAAGTATGTCAAGGTGATGTTGAAAAAGTTTGGCATGGATGACTACAAATCGGTAAATACACCTATGATAATAGGTTGTCATCTTAGCAAGGATGATGAATCACCTCAAGCTAATCAGACTCTTTATAGATCCATGATTGGAAGTTTATTGTAGTTGACCACCTTAAGGCTAAACATTATGCAAGTTGTCTGTACGGTGGCTAGGTTTCAGGATGATCCAAAATAAACTCATGTGAAAGCAGTTAAAAGGATCTTCAGATATCTGAAGAACAAATTTTACATCACTCTAGGGCTTTAAGACATGCTCGCACAATTGAGCATTTGATTCGCACCAACGTTTAGAGTTTTGGGTTCTAATGTAGATTTACATATCATGTGAATTGGAGGTCATTGGTCAAGGTGCACAAAATTTAAGGTTTTGGTTTAAATTACATTTTACATCACTCTACTAAATAGTTTGGGAAATTTAACCACATGGAAATTTAGGGTTTGCACCCTAATTGAAGACATGCAACTTTATACAAAATGGTTAATAAATCCCAAGATAGATAATTAGGGATTTAGACTTCAATGAAGATTCTGCAACTTGGAAAACACAACAAAAATCAAAATTTTCTAGGAAAATAAGTTTTGATTCCAAACTTAGAAGAATTTGGCCGAACCTCAAATTTTGCCTTTTTTGACAAGTTCACAAATACTAAGGAATTTCAACAAGTCCACGTAGACACAAATTCAAAAAGTCTTAGATATTAAAAGATTAACGTATTCCATAAAAAATTCCTTTCTAGAATTGATCAATTGATTAATCAATTAAATCAATTGAACATAAATGTAACTAGACAATAAGAAATAAAAGATTCCTTTCTAGAAGTGATTAATTAAGTAACTAAATTAATTAATTAAACACAAATCAAACTAGACAATAAGAAATAAAAGATTCCTTTCTAGAAGTGATCAATTAATTAATTAAATAAATTAATTAAACATAAATCAAACTAGACAACATGAAATAAAAGGTTCCTTTCTAGAAGTGATCAATTAATTAATTAAATAAATCAATTAAACAAAAATCAAACTAAACAATAGGAAATAAAAGATTCCTTTCTAGAAGTGATCTATTAATTAATTAAATCAACTAAATAGAAATCAAACTAGACAATAGGATTCTTTTCTAGAAGTAATCAATTAATTAATTAAATAAATCAGTTAAACACAAATCAAGCTAGATAATTTTCCCATTGCAATATGTTGTGGGCACCAAGTTGAGGCCTAAAATGACAACTTAAAACTTATTCCATTGCTGAAAATAGAGTCTATAGAGATGTTGAAGCCTTAGTTTGTAAGTGTTGTAGCACTTTAGGGAGTTTCTTCTTCCTTTAGATTGTTTCCCATAAAACTATGTATCAGGGAGTTGTTGCTTCCTTTGGGTTGTTGCCCATTAAACTATGTATTAGGGAGTCTTTGCTTCTGTACTAGGTTGTAGCTCAGTTTCTTTTGAGATTGAAGTCTTTGGCAGGTTAGAGCCTACAAATTTTTTAAAAGGATTGCAGTCCTTCTCAGGTTGAGATTCATGTGGGCTGGAGCCTACAAAATATTGTAATTCACTATTTTATTATTTGTGAGGTTAGATTTGGATAGTATATCCAAGCAGCTTTCTCACCGGGGTTTTTCCTTCTTAGGTTTGCATGTAAATTTGGTGTTATGGACTTTTGTGTGGATGTGTGAATTTACTTATGCTTGCATAGTTCTTTCAAATTCTATTTGATGTAGTAGAGCTCATGTTAGTGTAGTAGAATTGTTTTGAAAAGTGGCATACTAATTCACCCCCTTTCAGTATATCTGTGTGTTCTAACAATTGGTATTAGAGCAAGGTTCCTTCGTGCAGCCTAATAGTTGGAGGTAAATCTTAGACAAGAACACATGGTTGGTCAGAAAGGATTCGCTTCTAATAGAGCACCTCTATTTGATGGATCTAACTACACCTTCTAGAGTATAAGGATGAAAGCCTATCTAACTTCTCTAGGGTATGATGTTTGGAGATCTATGATGATAAGTGCAATCAAAGACACATCTAAAAAGGAAGCTACATTCAAACAACAAGGAAAGAATAAGCCCTATTCATGGCTATGGAAGTCTTGGACAATCGAGGCAGTGTTGTTGTTAATGAAGAAGACATGACAATCATTGATGAAGAATAATGTGAAGTTGATCTTGAAGGTAAAATGATCTCTGCTCTTGAAGACTTGGATCTAGCAAGGAAAGAAAATGAAGAACAAAAGGCCAAGCTCATAGAATCAGAGGAGATGATTGTTAAATTAAAGAAGGAAAAAGAATCGCAGACATGGTGAACACTACTTTCAAAGCCAAATCAGATGAGTGATTAAAACTTGAGAAAGAAATTATTTCATTGAGAAAGGAAGTTTAAAAAGTACATCATCAGTTGAGTAAGAATATCAAGTTTGGAAAGAGCTCTAAAATTTTGGATGATATAATAAACATTCATAGACCTCTATTTATTTTAAGTTAGGTTTGGGCTATGATGAAGAAGTCACACAATCTTCCACTCCCACAAAGAAGAGTGATTCATAGAAGATTATGCAAAATTAAGAAATCCCAATGAAGAAGGAGAGTACAAAAATTGAAGCAGTTGATATCATTCCCATAATCTCTCAAAGAAGAAAATTTAGATCAATTCCTGCCAGACTAACATTCATGAACATGTTTAATTATGCTTTCTCTGGTTACTATTTCATTTGTAATCACTATGGTCACAAATCCATTGAGTGCAGATCTATGATGAAAAGAAGTAGCTTTGTTAATATAAATAATTTTGCTCCATTAGTTGACTACCGTGTAATGTGTTATATATGCAACAACTTTGGGCACATAACAGGGTATTGCAGAAGTGGACTGTCTAAATCAGAAACTCAAAAAGTTGATATTAGCAAAGATAATGACATTCCTATAAATCAAAAGACAAATCAAAAGAAGGAATGGAAAATCAAGAAGAACAATCATGAAGGTGAAAACTCAATGATTATCCAAGCCACATTTCATGCACAAGGACAAGCAAATCCTTGGATTATAGACAATAGATGCCCAAGTCACATGACATGGGACAAGAGCAAGTTTCTCAGTCTTGAAAAGTGGAATGGTCGATTAGTCATGTTTAGAGACAACACCTCTGCAAAAATATGTGGCAAAGGCTAAGTAAGTGTTGATGGAAAGAATAGGATTGAAGATGTTCTATACATAGAAGGTCTCAAGCACAATCTTCTTAGTGTAAGTCAGATGTGCAGCAAATGATATAATATTATTTTCAATGCAGATGCATGTGAAACTAGAAAAGAAAGCACTAGTAAACTTGTGGTAGAAGCAAGAAGAATAGAGAATAACTTGTACAATCTTTGTGAAGTTAAAGGAAAGAGTTGTCTTTTAGGATAGACTGATGAGAGTTGGTTGTGGCATAAGAGGATGGGACACATCAACTTTGACAATCTTGTGAAGATCATCTCTAGAAACTTTCAGTTAGAGACATGCCAAAGATTACCAAACCTACTAGTTCCTTTTGTAAGGAATGTCAAATTGGGAAGCAAACAAGGACCAAGTTCAAGACCAAAGAATACTTTTCTACTAAGCCATTGGAGCTAATTCATACATACTTATGTGGTCCTTCCAAGACAAGGAGGCTTCAAGGTGAAAGGTATATTATGTTGCTCATTGATGACTATTCTAGGATGACTTGGGTTGCTTTTTTTAAAGATAAATTAGAAGCATTTAGTAGACTTAAAATATTCAAATCCATGGTTGAGAATGAAATGAATGATAGAATCAAGTGTTTAAGATCAAAAAGAGGTGGCGAGTTCACATCAAATGAATTTGAAGAATTCTATGAAGAACATGGGATAAAAAGACAATACTTTGTTGTAAGGACTCCTCAGCGAAATGGAATACTTGAAAGAAAGAATAGAACAATCCAGGAGATGGAAAGAACAATGTTGAATGAAGCCAAGTTATCTAGTGTATATTGGAAATAAGAAGTTCATACTGTTGTTTATATCCTGAATAAAGGACAACTAATAGTGAACAACACTAAGACACTATATGTGTTATGGATGAGCAGACCTACTTTTGTCAAATATTTCAAAAATTTTGGAAGCAATTGCTACATTAGAAGAGTTGAAGACAACTTGGGCAAGTTTGACTTAAGATTTGATGAAGGAATTTTTGTTGGTTACTAAACTAGAAGCAAGGCTTATAAATGCTACAACAAGAGACTAAAGAAGATAGTTGAGTGTAAATATTAGGGTTGATAACAAATTACATCCATCTACACATGATTCATCCTACATATCAAATGATTCAGATGACTGATGTTCAAATGATCCACCCTGCATAGAAGAAGAAGAAGAAGAATTTGCTGAAGAAGAAGCATTCATGGAGACTACCAAGACACCTACAAAGTTCATTCAAAAGAATCATTATGAAAATCAGATAATTGGAGATAAGAATGAAGGAGTTATGACTAGGAGAAGACTCAGAGAACAAGTAAACTTCTCACTGATGTCCAAGATAGAACCAAAGAATTTTTTTGAAGCCAACAAGGATGAAAGTTGGATTGATGCAATGCAAGAAGAGATAAATCACATTGAGAAGAATAAAACTTGGGAACTTGTTCCAAGGCCAAAGGACAAGAATGCAATTGGAACTAAGTGGGTTTTCATAAATAAGTTGAATGAAGATGGAGAAGTTGTTAGAAACAAAGCAAGATTGATCTACAAGGGCTATTCACAAGTTGAAGGCATTGATTTCGAGGACATGTTTGTTCCTATGGCAAGAATGGAAGAAATAAGGATGATCCTTGCATTTGTAGTTCACAAAGACTTTAAGGTGCATCAAATGGATGTCAAATCTACTTTCTTGAATGTTGATCTTGATGAAGAAGTTTACATAGAGTAGCCTGAAGGATTTTAGTTATCAGATCAGAATTTGGTATAGGGCATGGGATGTAAGGTTGGACAAGTATTTATATCAACAAGGTTTCAAGAAAAGTATTGCAAACAATACTCTCTACATCAAGGTAGAAGGTGAGCACATGTTAATAGTAGTAGTACATGTTGATGATATTACCTTTGGTGGTAATGATAGTATGTGCAAAAAGTTTGCAGAAGAAATGTAGAAAGATTTTGAAATGTCTATGATAGGTGAACTTTCATTCTTTCTTAGACTTCAAATTGTTCAATCAGACAAGGGTATCTTTATTTCACAAACTAAGTATGTCAAGGAGGTGTTGAAAAAGTTTGGCATGGATGACTACAAACCAGTAAGTACACCTATGGTAACAAGTTGTCATCTTAGCAAGGATGATGAATCACTCAAGCTAATCAGACTCTTTATAGATCCACGATTGAAAGTTTATTGTACTTGACTACCTCAATGCCAAACTTTATCCAAGTTGTCTGTATGGTGGCTAGGTTTCAGGCCGATCCAAAAGAAACTCATGTGAAAGTGGTAAAATGGGTCTTTAAATATCTGAAGAACACATTTTACATCACTCTAGGGCTTTAAGACCTGCTCGCACAAGCGATCATTTTATTCACACCAACCTTTATAGTTTTGGGTTCTAATACAGATTTACATGTCATCTAAATTGGATCTCATTGGTCAAGGTGCACAAAATTCAAGGTTTTGGTTTAAATTACATTTTACATCACTCTACTAAATAGTTTGGGAAATTTGACCACATGGAAATTTAGGGTTTGTACCCTAATTGCAGACATGCAACTTTATACAAAATGGTCAATAAATCCAAAGATAGATATGTTGGAGTACAAGACAACACTAAGAGGGGGGTGAATCAGTGTTGTATAAAATTTTAAAACCTTTTTGCACTTTTTGATCTACTAGGTAGGGAATGAGAGAAACTTCAAAGGTTTACCAAATATACATGAACAAGTATGATTATAAACATTGTTAGGGCACACACATAAAGATTAATAACATGAACCATCACACAAGTTTTTCATGAGTGGAAAACCCTCAACAGGAATAAAAACCACTTGGAAATGCCTCACTGGCATACAAAGCCTCACTGGTAATACATCAGCCTCACTGGCATTAGGTCAATCTGTGTCTTACTGACATGACCTTACATCATCTTAGCATGAAGTAACAAATTCAGAGAATTACTCTATTTCCATACAATCCATTGATCTATCTTTGCATTTAGCAAACAATGAACATCATACTCAAAACAAAAAATCATGAAAATTCTGCCTCAACCTCTGATGCAAACTACATGATATAAATGTAAATGCTCCAAGCTGATGATGACAACTATAATCTTTGAAAACATGACACCTATGTTTGAATCAACACATCAAAATGACCAGATACAAGGTTAAAGACATTATTTCATACTTTTCACACAAGCAATAAATTCAACATACCGACTCTTAATCTCCCTTCAAACTAAAATCAGGTCCTTGTTGCAAAGATTGCAACCAAGGCCAACATAACTCCTGTAAAACAAGAATTCCAACTGTACTAGCATGTGTTCAATAGATTTGCATCAATTAGAACATAGGAGAACATTATCATACTAAAACATATCTTCTCTAAAAGATCAGACTTTGTAGATGACTTCTCTCTCAGCCCATTCACTGATCATACTTCCTGAATTCTTCATTTGAGCAAACCCTTAAGTCCTTTTGAAGATATTGCAATCAAGGCACTTATTTTCTTAGTCAAAGAACATTTCATCTACACTTGTATTGGTTTGTTCTATCTTACACAATATAAACAATATTGTCCATCTATAGGCTTTCACCAAATCATTAAATCCTCATTATTGTTGAATTGGCATTATATATAATTTCCTGCCTTCATAGGTGGTTCTAAGGTAGTTGCAGAGTCAGTTAGGGCACCCTACCCGTCAAATTTCAGAATTGAACTGAACCGTTGGAAATTTGAACCATTTTTAAACACACACCATTGATTTTATGTCTCATGGGCTTGGGCAAATGAATAAGGACCATCAATACTAGTTTGTCACCCACCACATCACAGATGACCAGAGAGCATCAGTTTACAAGAAGAAAAGGGTAGATTAACCAACGATAATAAGACACATAAGTGATAACTTAAGTTATACTTGACTTATAATAGTAAGTCAACATCTCGATATAACATAAAGGTAACCTATCATATTACTTGCCCTTTAGGTTTTATTAGGACTTAAAACCATTCTTAGGGTTTAAGATTTAGACTCTATAAAAAGACACTTTAACCAAAAATGCATCTTCAATGACCTAGGGAACACTATCATTTAGACAAGATTTGCAGAGGACATGGAATTAGTCTGAGATGATAGTTAGAGGTTTTAAGAAAGCTCAACAGGGTTGAGATTTTAGGTCTCTACAAAAAGACAAAACCATAATTCTTTGGTAAATTTGGCACATTTGATGAATAGAATATTCATGGTCCATAATCTTTGCCTCAAGTCATTGGTAATAAACATCATACCAATCTAAACTGATTGCACCAAAATTGACTGCATCAAACTATTTGTGTATACAAGCTCTAAAAAAGAAAGCAAAGTGTCTTGTCAACTTCATAGCATTATAGAACTGCAACATCAAGAATAAGATCACACTAAGCTCAAACATCATGACAACTCAACACCACCATGAGCACGAATATTCAAAGACCATCTTGAGACAATGAATTCTATGAGGATCATGAAGACATCATGTATGTTACCTTAACAATAAGCATTCTGATAAGGGTCATGAAGATCAATATATATCATGAAATCCTTTGTCATAAACAACAATATAAGATGATCACTGCATGACATGAACTTATCCACCACTTATTTAATGTATCTGTCATCTACAAGCACAAACCCCTTGATCACTTATCACTTTGTCATTGACATCACTGTCATCTATTTGATCACTGTTCATATCTCATATGCTATCCATACCCCTGAACCATAACAAAATAACATATGAATGACCTCACTCCTGAAGTATCATGAAGAATATGAAACACAACAACATCTAAATGAAGTCCTAATTCTATCAGCATGAACAACATGGCATCCAAAGTCCTGATTCCATTAGCATGATTGATTCCAAACAACATGTGTGATAAGCAATAAAGCATCTAAGCACTAAGACATCCTTCTATCATGATGAATAACCAACTCCTAATCAATGAATCCAAACAACTCAAACATGATGATCCTACTAACATCAACTCCTGATGATATCATCTCAAACCTTGAACAACAACAACACATCTTTTGACAAGCATAACAAACTTTCACACCTTGATCCTACACCTTGATCCCTTACACACCTTGACACCTGGAAGCAACCAATCTATCAAACTATGACAACACCTAACCTAACCCTTTTTGACATCAATAACAAACTAGCCATCAATATCCCCCTTTGTCATTGATGGGAAAACCTCTATAGCTCCTCCTCACTCACTGTCCCTTTTTGTCATCAAGTGACAAAGGGATAACAAAAAACCTCTTGTTTACATGAAGCTCCCCCTATCAAGAAGACTACATCATGGATAATTAAAGGTAACACTGTCCTCATATGAAGAATCATCAAGAATTGGAGATGCACTAGATTGTCTAACTACAATAAGAGCACTAGATTCTTGACCTGACAATATCCAAGTATTCACACTATTCAAGTGTTTATTGAGTATAATGTAACTATCACTGAGATAGACATTGAGGCATGCAAACAAGAGTACAATCATCTGTCATATCTCCCCCTTCTTTCATAAATAACAAAGGATGAACAAATAACCCTATAGGAACTCTTATATGTATTGTCCAAATGATGAGTGACAACAAACCTTGTTGCATCAATGCTAGTATCCATATCAATTCAAATGTGTGTGAAAGTCAATGATTTTAGTAAAGTTCACTAAGATACTTGACTAATTTTCATTGGTCCTTGCACCTATTACTTCTCCAAGACACCCTTTTTGCACTAAACCTGCTGATACAACCCTGCTTCTAATGGGAAGTACTATGACATACAAGCAATATAAACCCATTCTTTACCATATCAGTCCAAGATAGTCCTAATATTGCAACAGTCTTTGTCATTCAAGAGAAATTTGTGGAGGAGGAAGAACATCTAAACAAATTCTTTCATTTTGTAACTGCAGATATTACATAAGTTCTCCTTCCTTCTTCAACAAACAAAATTTCATTTAAATGAAGAGAGTAGTGAAAGAGAGTTTTCTTCACCCATTCATAAACAATACTTTCACAGGCCATTGTGAGGAAATGAAACAACCAGATTTTATTTGCAAAAATATAAATGCAATAAAATAGATATCTCTTTTCTTCCTTCAACAAAAGGATATAAAAAGTAGAATACTCTCAACTACACAAATCTTTTACAAGCCACAAAGGGAAAGGCATCCAAATACCTTAAATTATAAAAATACACAAAGCCCAAATTTCTTCCAAGTTTCACCAAGACTCCAAGATCACCAACTTGCAAAAAAATTAAATGAAGCCCTCACATGCCCACGGGGATGCTCGCCTCCCAACCATAGACTTGAGAAGAGTCACCCCCGAGCTTGGAGGTCACCCAAGCAACTGGGTTCAAACCACAACAAGAACATCACATCAAAATTACACTCATGCAAGTAAGAACAAATCCACCCAAGGATTGCACAATACAAATCCATTTGAATGGATATTTGGGCGTAGGAGAGTGGATTTCTCTCAAATCTAGAGTGTACCCAAAAATCACAATAACTCATATTCCTCATAACACAAGGCCTCTAGCCTTAAACTTTCTCAAATTTCACATTTCTAAGGCACTCATGCCTTCACAAAAAATCTCATTTCTTCCCAAAATACCTCATGGCCATCAATATCTTAATAAAAATGGTGAGGGTGACCTCGAGGAGGTTCACTCCTCTCACACCCTAAACAAAATGAGCTCTCTCTAAAATGGAGAGCTTCATCCAAATTCCCACAAAAGAAACCCACACAACAACACAAAAATCAAAACTACACAAACAATCACCAACACAATGAAATGTAAAACAAAGGGAAGGCTTCTAGCCTTGAAGCTTTCCTTTTAAATCCCAAAATGGTAAGAGTTGGTGGAGAGCTCCTCCAAATCTCCCTCCAAGCCTCTTGCCTTCCAAAATTTCTCCAAAACTCTAACTAACTCTCTCCCCAAACAATCATCAAGAAAAAATAAGGGCAAAAAGAAGAACCCTCTCCCTCTCTCAAAGAGGGAGTTTAATAGGCTACACATGAGAGCTTTGAGGAATGAGAAGGTGACACATGTCACATTATCCTTCCTCTTCACAATCCCACTCACCATATCCAAGGGATGAGGAGGTGACACATGTCACACTCCTATCCCTCAAGGTTTCACATTCTCACACAAGTGCATAGTGGAGATGTGAGTCCCACTTGGAGACTCCATGAGGATAAGAATGAGACACATGTCCTCATCTTGTCCATCAAGGCAATCCCATTCCCTCCAAGATGCTCTCACACATGTGTGAGAGCATAGGGATGGGATCCTCTCACACTTGAAGGCCTTGGGAGCTTCTCAAGCCTTCAAGGTAAGGTAGACCAAACCAAGGGTAGTGGGGATGGTTAAGGTGGACCCTTGACTTGTCTACCCCATAACCAAATTAAAAAATTCGTCACTTTACTTCGGGGTAAAGTTAAAGTGACTCAATAGAGATATAACTAAGGTTTAACATGTCCAAGTTGGCCCTAGACCCTAGGGGTATGACCTAGGGTCATTATTTGGCTAAAATAAACATCATAGCGTGCATAAAATCACTAGAAAAGGCCCAATAAAATAAATGACACCAAATGGTGCAAATTAAACAATCCACATTTACAACACATTAATAAAACAATTAGAAAGGGTGAAACCTAATCTGAATTAATCATAAATGTAGTCATCATGAAATCATCATGCACCAACACAATTGACTTTGGTCCCTCTTGGGACTAGGTCGACTAAACATGGATTTCACTAGGGGTCACTGGAATGACCTTTGAATTTTCCATGGGCATGGAAAATTTACCTGTACACTTCTGCAAATGGATTAGTAGCACATGTTCATCATAGCTGAAGTGAAAGGAAGGCATACACACACACCATATCTAATAATCACAGACATCCTTGATAATACACATGCTAACATAAATATGCTTCATAATTCATTACTCATCCACTAACATTTTAATTTCATCAAAATAAATAATTCATAACATTATACATTCAAATGAAATCTATCATGTGAACTATGATCATCATCATAACATAATCTATCTAATCAAATCATAGCATATGAAATAAATCTTGAAAGCCTACATAATAGGATAAATAGTCCCAATATCCATATGTCATCAAAATGTAAATACAATGCAAGAAAAAATGGAGGTGAAATAAGTAGGCCTCACACGGGGTCAACAACCCCTAAAATGTCTGCATGCAAGGATACTCTGAAATATAAGTCTCATAAATAAAACAAGAAGTACAACACATGGTAGCCTCGCATGACAACACTAAAGGTTCCAGTTTAAACACAACAGGTAATAATCCAAACAACCCCCACTAGGGTGTGAATCACATACACCTACCCAACTAACACAACCACCTTAAATAAAAGGTCCACACAACACCACATAGCCTCGAAGATAGGGTCACTCTCCCATAAGTCAAACCCTTAGCTTGGTGAAGCAAAACAACATGGTCTAAAAGTGCAACTAATCCAGTCGCACAAGGGTGGGCCTCACATTCATCACCATCTTAGGCACATTACAGGCACACATTGACAATTGGACTTCACCACAACAATTGCTGAAGACACACTTAAGGGTTAGGATAGTCTCAGGTCTACTCCCCACCTACTTGGAGGACTTTTTGAAAATGACAAGATTGTGCACTCTCCTCAAGAAATACACTATCCTTGCCTCACATGGAGGGATTAAGATAAAAATGATATGCACAATATCCCACCTCCACAGAGGGCTTAAATGATTGTAATAGATTCAAGATTCACAAACACACGTTGCTACCATCTACAATAGACAACTTACCTTATATATGCCCCCACCATAAGGTGGTTGATGTCGTGTATTAATATCAAGCATGTTAAGGTAGGAAGAAAAAAGACAAGGGAACATGAGCTCTCGCAAAGCCCATGCCCCCTAAAGGTGACATGTAATTTACGATCACCAAATGTTCCCACAAACACATAATTCCCTACAAGAAAAGGTGTTAGCATCCATATAATCATGATAAACAACAATGCATATGATCATTCACATAGAGAACTGAGGAATGCAAGATTCAAGATAGACAAAATGCATGAAGTAGTAGTATTGTTATGTTTTATAAGTGCGATAAGACAACATCAAGATCACATGAAGTGATTCTACTAGCCAAGCATCGGATAATATATAACAACCCCATCGTAATGTATGGAGCAAGTCCATTTTTTGATTACTTGCTAAAGGGACACTAGGTTTGCATCAGTATAATATGTTTTTCATCATCGACCCACTAGATAGAACCACTAGAAGAAGGGAAACAATAAATCAAGAGAGGAGAAACAAGTGCCTTAGGGATAGTCACGTAGGAGGGTTCCCCTAGGTCACCAATTGTAATGCTATATCCATAAGACACAACACACAACAATGAAAATAGAGGAGAAGCAATATAGAAGAATGATGATACAAATAGAAGAAGGGTCACAACAGAGGTGGTCTCCCAGTATCCTTGACCTTACGAGAGTATCTAGGGTCATCCTAGGAGGCCTCAATAACACATAACACATCATGGGGAAACACATCACAAAGGTAAAGGGTTAGAAATAGTTACTAGCTAGTACAATCATACTAAAATTTGGAACTTGTGAGCCTCTTGGAGAGATGCTCTATCAAGTTTTGTATAAATCTTGAGTGGTTCTTATAAGAGTCTTGTTTGTTATCGGGAAGTCCATATGATGTTTTTTTCTCATATCCTTGTGTATATAAAGTCTTTTGTTGCTTATGAGGAGGAGAACCATTATTACTTCCAACTGATGATAATCATCTTACTCTTTTCCAATTTTTAGTTAGCTTTCTTTGTTGAGTTTGTCTATCATAGTGACAAGGACTATCTTATACTGTCTTGATCTTTTCATTTGTGAGAGTCTCTTGTTTCGATTGTTCCATTTGTATTTATGATGTATGTTGCATATCTCCTGATCCCTGAAGGGATAATGGAGGAGGAACTTCAGAATAAATACCATTCCTTCATGGACAAGGTGATACTTCAGTATTTTCCTTATCCACTTCTATTGTAGCAATAATCTCATCATAGTTTAGGTAGTCATCTTCTACTTCAAGTGTATTTTGTTCCATCATGTTATTATCGGTATGCTTAGGAAAAGGATTAGTGAAGATTTGTAAGTTCTGATTCAGCGGAGCAACTGACTTATTCCCATTATCATTCACACCCGATACTCGTATCACATTTGAGTCAATGACGTCTTGTATTTCATGTTTAAGATGCATGCATCATTCAGTATCATGTCCTTGTGTCTGATGGTAATGATAAAAAGCATTGGCATCGAAATAAGGTCATTGCATTCTACTAGGATCTAAAGGTTTAATTGAGGGAAGCTTCATAAGATTATTACTCAGAGCCAAGATTCATGATAGAATGATAGGATTCAGATATCGGAGTAAACTTTCTTTGTTGATATGATGCCTTCTTTGGATTAGTGATAGTAGACACTTGTGAAAAGCTATTTGAATTTGGTCCATTAACCTTGATGAAACTCCTAGTATTCCTCTTGAAGTTGTTTTGTGATGCTCCACCCATGGATTGACAAACTTGAGCTGATGAGTTTTGGTTTTCCTACTGACTAGACGAAAGTTGATAATCACGAAGGGTGATGCATAAATGTTGAAAGGAGTTATACTTCATCAAGAGAATCTTATCACAAATGTTAGGTTGTAGATTTGTAATAAACACTTTCTAAACATCCTCACTCTTCATTTGATATTGAATTTGCACATAGAGATATTGATATCGACTAATAAACTCAGTTAACTTCTCTTTCAGACATTGCTTGCAATGAACTAAATCGATCAAAGAGACTTGAGGTCCAATATTTGTTTGAAAATTTTGTAAAAACTGATCAGCTAACTACAAAAAGGAATGTATTGAATTCATAGGTAAAGAGAAAAACCATTCTAGAGCTATATCTTTGAGAGATCACGGGAAAAGTTTTGCCAGCAAATCCTCTTCAAAGTAGAAATCACTACACATAGTCATGAATGCTGCCACATGCGTATTAGGATCATATTTTCCACCATATTTTTCAAGGCAAGGATTCTCAAACCTCTCAGACATAGGGGTTCTCAAGATTGCATAAGGTAGAGGGTTACAAGCATGATAAGTTGGTATGTTAGGTTGTGTGGAATTTGTTAAGTTTGTCACCTTTTGGTGTAAAGAAGTCATGCCTTGCAAAAGTTGGTTTAAGATGGTATCATTGGGAGATGCGATTTGTTGTGAAGAATTAGAACCAAAGTGAGGACGTGATTGAGCCTGAGTAGTGATGGGTGAAGGCTATGAATAGTTTAGTTGTGGTTGAACATATTGATAGGTGGAAGGTGGTTGCAAATAGGTGGGATGGAGAGGTGGTTGAGAGTACTTATTCATAGAAGAAGTCCCTTTTGATACCAAGTTTTGATAGTTAAATCCCACAGCTTTGTAATTTTGCGAATTTGTGCCATTAGATACTATAAAACCAATGGTAGCATTGCTACAAGTATTTACATTAGTGGTTAAAATCATTGATGTAAATGTAGATATTCCCGTAGTCGATATAGGTGCTGATACTTGTGTATGAGATGGTGACGACATGTTCTTAATACCATTCGCACATTCAGTTTCTGCCATGACATTATTGTGTACTATATGCATTAAACCTAGAACAACATTAATACCATCTTGTCCTTATTTTATCAATTCTCTTATGTGGTGGATCATAGGGATAGCTCCTTCCACTATCCTTTCATTTCTAACAAATGTTTGAAATTTGGCTAAGTCTTTATCAAGTTTGTTTATTTTCTCATCAGGTACATGTGTGACCAACTAAATAGTGTCATTGACATCATGAAATGTTTGATCTTTCATAGTGGTTGTAGAAGGTATAATGTCTTGCAAAATTTGTGTCTCACCTTTTGTAAAGAAGGTATTCAATGGATTTTCAAAGGTAGGAATGTTGAATTCTTCAAAAGCACTAGATCCCCTGAGTATTATACTTCTTAAAGGGATATTTCTATTAGGGTAGTGAGTTATAATACTCATACAATAGTATGCAACTTTTAATGCACAAATTAATAGAACAAACCCTAGGAGCAAGATATGCTAAGATAAAAAATGCTTGATTTTTCAAAAAAATTCAATGCGAATCACTAGGAGAAAAGGTGTTGTGAAAAATTTCAAGAGGGATAGAAAATAATATGTCTAATAATATTCCAATGATGCATAAATATCTTTCACAACATGCTTTTAATGCAAACCTAGGGTGATGACAAGTCAAAACCTAGTGAAAATATGCTAAAATATGCAATTTTTCAACATTTTTCTATGCAAAGGCCTAGTAATAGGGGTGTTGTAAGGAGATTGAGGAGGAGAAGTAGATAATAACCCTAATAATAGCTAATTAATGCAACAAAATCCCTTACAACATGCTTATGATGCAAATCTAGAGAGACGATAAGGCCAAAATCTAGTGAAAATGCAAGGTTTCCAAACCCTAGACATGAAATTTTGCAAGAAGGCCACTATGATGAAATACTACTATTAGAAATCATTCCTGACGAGTGTTTGAAAATGGTAGTAAAATTTGAAACAAGATTTTGACTACAAATCCTAGCTAATGCAAAACTAGGTTTTTATGAAAAACACAAAATTTCAAGCAATTTTTGTCAAATTAAGCACAAAAATGCAATGCAAGTGAATTCTAAATGATGGATTTCTGTAATTTAAATCAGATCTGATGAAAATGATAGAAATTTAATGCTAAATAATTCAAACTGTGCTAAAATGCAAGCCTAAAATGCCAGTTTTTTCAAAGTTTTCAAAATTTTCAAATTTTTTCTAATTTTTTAAATGTAATATGATGAATGAATGCAAATATATCAAACAACACTTAGAAAGGTGCCAAAAATTCTAAAAAATTGGGTTCATCAAAATTTTTAGTAGGAAAGAGGGGGAAAATGGGGTTTTAATGGTTTGTGTTCAATCCTCCTTTCACACCAAACATTCCAAGGGCATATCAACCGAGTTGAATCTCCACTAAGTGAGAGCAATCACCTATCAGGTTTGGTTGCCACTTGGGAAGCTATGGATTCTTGAATGTATCAAACAATATCTCAATTTAATGCTCAATTGTACTTAAAAACCCTAAATATGCAAATTAGTAAGCAAATTATCAAATTACGGAAAATCCTTTCAACTAAGATAATGGACGGAGATATTTAACTCATTATTTCTCGAAGTTCAAAAGGCGGAGAAGTCAGGAACACAGGGACTAGCCTCCAAGTCAAAGGTACATTTGTCTTTGTGGAATCTTGATCTCCTTCTAACACTGATCTGTACTGCAACTTTCATTTTCAAGAATTCAACTACAGAGGACATGGGGACTAGCACCCTAGTCTAGGAAAAGCTCCAGTGTCTTGCTTCTTTTTAGATCTTGAATCCTCAATGTCTGCCACTCCTTCCTGCAACTCCACTCCATACAGATGCGACACCTATAACTTGCAATCATAAGGAGTGTGGGAGGGGGTTGCGGTGTTTAGAGGCTTACCTCAATCAAGTCCTAGAGAGACATTCAAGTCTTCTGAACACTATTGTCAGATGAGAGTGCGTATCCTGATGGGATAGAGGCAAAAATCTAAATGATAAATGATTGAAAACACAATAGATATCACCTTGTAGTGAAGATCTCATGGAAGAAAGATGCTCTTCATGCCATGATGAGATGGATATCAAATCTGCAAATACAAACACAATAATAAGAAAGTACTGCTCTATAACACAATGAAAGCCTTGAATCACTTTCACATAACCTTGTCAATCAAAATGTCCATCTAGTTTGCAAATGAAACCTAATCATGCTTATATATGCAACTACAAAGATTCCCACTAAGAATTTCATAATTCAAACTTTAGATGTCGGCATAGGACCCAAATAACAGTCACTAAACCAACATTTGAAATTAGGGTAGACCCAAAGTAGGGTTGGACTAGGGCGCTAGCGCCCAAGTCCACCTTGCCATTTTTGCTCGGTGATCATTAAAGTGTAGCCCTCTAGGTCCTATTTGTCATAAGACCTAAGGGTTTTCTCATCGGGAATCAGAAATAACATGCAAGATATTCTAAATACAATTATAGAACTCGGGAGCTAAACCTTAAGAGGGAAAAGCCCCCAAGGGGACATTCTCCAACATAACATTGATAAACCCAGATCCTACAGGAAAGCTATTCTAGTATATGATAGTGATTATTGGCAACTAGCCATGCAGGAGGAGATGATGGCTTTAGATTATTGTGATACATGGGATCTTTTTCATTTTCCCAATGGAAGGAAGGTAGTTGGATGTAACTGGGTCTACAAGAAGAAATTTGAAGAATATGATTATTGGAAAAGTACAAGGCTATATTAATAGCTAAGGGATACTCCTAGAGAGAGGGAGTTGATTTTGGTGAAATATTATCTCTTGTTGGTGTGATCCCACAATACCGTATCCCACTTTTTGGCCAAAGTAGGACATTGAAATCAACATTTTTAACCAAATTTTTACTTTCTGACACCTATAGAAACTAAACCATTGAGAATTTGAAGATGATATGAACTAGTGATTTTTGATATTTTGTGTGTAGATTCTAAATGTATTTTTTTTAATTTTAAGAAATAATTTGTGAATTTTTTACATAACTTTTAATAACTTATTTTTTTTATAGTTAATAGTATTTTATAAAAGTAATGTTTATACCATACATCATAACTTTTTTAAAGAAAGGATCAAACTATAAAATTTTAAACATAGATTTGTAACACCAATATCAAATGTGCAAATATTTTTTCATAATTTTTGTTGCATATATTTTTTTATTAATTTTTGAAGTGAGAATAATTATATTTTAGATATAGGTTTATACCATACAACATAACTTTTTATATATGTAATTAAATTGTTTTTTGTTGAAACAAGGACATCAATACCTGGTGTGCAGATATTTTTCAGAATTTTTTTCTCTACTTTTTTATTTTTTTCGCGTGTGTGGAATAGAGACCCTGATGTTCGATGAAAAAGCTATGTTCACTAGAAAATAGAAAATAAATATAATAATCAAATAAATATATTTAAAATCATACTTTTTGGAAATCTTATAATAAGAGCTACATGCTTACAAAATAGAATTTCTAAATGACTTCATTTGATCCCCCAAAAGGTGAAGAAAAATTGGTTTTTTGTGAACATTTTGATAGGTGCAAAGGAGACTCAATCGAGGTTTTGATTTAATACTAGGGGGTTCTTTCCAAGGGGGTTTTATCTAACCCAATTCAATTAAACCCCTTTAAATGGAACCCCTCAAGGCTTAAACCATTAATTTTTCTAAAAATATGTGATTTTGGACAAAAATCAGGATGTCCCAAGTTTGGGACTCAGTATTGTGGGATCACCCATTGCTAAATTATCTTCTATTAGATTTATTTTATCCATAGTTGTTGCTTATTATTTTTAAATTGAGCAAATGGATGTTAAGATTGTATTTTTGCATGGAGATCTGGAAGAGAAAATTTATATGTAACAACCTAAACATTTTGAGGTAAAAGGGAAAGAACACTTGGTTTGCAGATTAAAATGGTCTCTTTATGGTTTAAAATAATCACCTCGAATGTGGTATCAAAAAATTGATTCTTTTATGTTGAAGTTGGGTTTTGTGAGAAGAGAAGAGGATCATTTTGTTTACATTAGATGTATTGATGATCATATACTAATTATTACCTTGTATATGGATGACATTATTTTTTAGTAACATCAAGGGCATGATTACTGAGCTAAAAACTCAACTTCTAGGTGCATTTGAGATAAAGTATCTAGAGGTAGTAAAGTGCATATTTGGAATGGAAATCAAGAGAGATCGAGGTAACAAAAATCTGTAGTTGTAATAAAGTAAGTATGTGAATACTATTTTGCATAGACTTAATATGCAAAATTATAAGCCAGGTAGAATTCCTTTACTAGTTGGCACTAAGCTTACTTTAGATATGTGTCCCAAGTGTGAAGATGGTTTTAAGGATATGTCTAATGTGTCATATGCTAGTGCAATAGGAAGTTTTATGTATGCAATGGTTTGCGCTAGGCCAGATATTGCACAAGCAGTGGGAGTATTGAATAGGTTCAGGTCTAACCCCGATAGAGAGCATTAGAATTATGTGAAGAGGGTATTATGATATTTGTGTGGTACTTATAATTATTGTTTGGTTTATTTTGGCACTAACAATATGGATAAGACATTGGACATATAGGATTTTGTTGATGCAAATTGGGTAGGTGACTTGGATAGTCAAAGGTCCACTAGTGGTGTTGAAATACCCAAGACAACTGAGAGTGTGGGTGAATCAGTTGTCACAAAACTTTACCCACTTATGAATATCAACACTTCAAAATCTTAATCATTGTTATTAAGATTAACCATGAAATCATGAAACAAGAAGCTCAACACAATAACGCATAAGACACCACAATTTTTACGTGGAAAACCCTATAAGGGAAAAACTGCGGTGGGTGTTAGCCCATAGAAATAAATAAGTTATAGAAGTACAGAAAATCAGAGGCTCACTGCCCAAAATGCTCACTGCAAATGTTAAGGCTCACAACCAAGATCAACTCACTATTAAGGGGTGACTCACTGCCAGAGGTTTGTGAACTGATTTGTTAGCATCTACTCCATGTTTGGGTTCAGTTCCATTGAAGCATGATATATCTTCTCTGCTCTACTTTTCTTACACCTTCACACTTATCTTTTCATTTTCACACAAGGATGTCTTTTTCGCAACTACATTACATATTTTTATACAACTCATCAACCTTGGAATGTACATCAAGGTCGACATTACATTCATCAATCGTTGGAACAATCTCCAAGGTTGGCATTATAAACATACATAGAAATAGGTTTGGACCTAAATAAGATTAGCTAAGGGAAAGATGTATGCAGATCATGTTATGCCTTAGCTAGGACTCAAATGCAATCTTCCATACCATAGCATGCTTCCACATTCTTCAATGCATCTCCACAAGTAGTGAAAACAACCAGGTCGGCCAAGACTGGTGTTAACATTAAGTGTTCTAAGAACATTCTTCATCTACGATCCAAATTTCTCTTTGCAAACCAATCCAAAGGTAGGAACATGATTAGGAGACATCCAAAAGCACATTGTAATCACCAAGAACAACCACATAATCTCTAACCACTCTGTCAAGAAGATTCTTCAAACTGAAGCACATAAACAACACTGTCAGCTACTGTATAAGGAAAAGATCACTTACGGATCACCAAATCACGAACCATTTGAGCTGAAGGCACATAACACCATCCCAGACTTAACTCTAGAACTATAGACCAAAATACTTAAATGCAAAGGAATCCTCCCTGTCACCATCAAATATATAGAAAAAGCAATTTTCACTCTGGTGAACATAACTCTCTCAAATCTTCATACTGGAGGCTGAAACTTGTAACATAGCATCTTCAGACATGTATCTAAATAACTTCCAATCTATAGATAAATATTCAATTTTCAAGAAATGTGGAGCAATATACTAGACTGTTCTACTATATCAGGAACACTTATTATCATCAACACTTAACTCATTACAAAAAAGCATCAAAATAAGAGCATAGTTGACACCAATGACAACATATATATGTTGACATCAATGACAACACTAATTAGGTGTTGAAATGTACAAGACAACTAAGAGGGGGGTGCATCAGTTGTCCTTAAAACTTTGAACACTTATAAATATCAACACATCAAACACTTATTTACTGTTATTCAGATTTAACCATGAAAGCATGAAATAAGAAGCTCAACACAATAACACATGAAACACAATATTTTTACATGGAAACCCCTATAAGGGAAAAACCACAGTGGGTGTTCACCCACAAAGATATATATGTTATAGCAATATCAAAAAATAGAGGCTCATTGCAAAAGTTGAGACTCATTGCCAAAAATGGCTCACTGCCAAGGGGTGGCTCACTGTCGAGGGTTTTGTGAACTGATTTGATAGCATCTACTTCATGCTTGAGTTTAGTTCTATTGAAGCACAACAAATCACCTCTTCTCTGCTCTTCTTACACCTTCGCACTTATCTTTTCATTTTTGCACTAGGATACTTTTTTGCAACTTAATTACATGTTTTTATACAATTCATCAACCTTGGAATGTGCATCAAGGTTGGCATTACATTCATCAACCGTTGGAGCAATCTCCAAGGTTGGCATTATAAACATACATAGAAATAGGTCTAGACCTAAACAAGATTAGCTAAGGGATAGATGTATGCAAATCATGTTACACCTTAACTAGGACTCAAAAATAATCTTCCACGCTGCAACATGCTTCCACAATCCTCAATGCATCTTCGTAAGTAGTGAAAATAACCAGGTCAGCCAAGATTGGTGTTAACACTAAGTCTTCTACAAACAGTCTTCATCTTTGATCCAAAATTTTCCTTGCAGACCAATCCAAAGATAGGAACATGATCAAGAGACATCCACAAGCATATTGTAACCACCAGGAACAACTACACAATCTCTAGCCACTTTGTCAAGATGATTCTTTAAACCAGAGCACATAAACAACATTGTCATCTACTATCATAAGGAAAAGATCTTGTGGATCACCAAATCATGAACCATTGAAGTTGAAGGCACTTAACATCATTACCAACTTGATTCCAGAACTGTAGATTGTGAAACTTCAATGCGGAGGAATGCAGAGCAAAATACTTTCTCCTTGTCACCATTGAATACATAGAAAAAGTAGTTTTCACTCTGGTGAACATAACTCACTCAAATCTTCATACTGGAGGCTCAAACTTGGAAAATAGCATCTTTAGACATGCCTCTAAATAACTTCCCATCTGCAGAAAAATATATTCATTCTATAGGAAATATGGAGCAAACTATTGGATTGTTCTTCTGTAAACAAATATACTTTGCAATACACTGTTTCCATTTGCAACTTACTAATTCCACCAGAGGAGCGAATTTTCTCAATATCCTTAGCATCAGAATCACTTATTATCTTCAACACTTGCATAGGAAAATACAAAGCATCTAAGTCATAACAAGATAAGAGTATAGTTGACACCAATGACAACACAGATATGTTGACATCAATGACAACACTGGTTAGGCACATACTTGCAACAATCTCCCCCTTTGTCATTGATGGCAACATATGATGTGAAAAACTTTAATGACCATCAAGACAAGATGCTCCCCCTTTCTTTTTACACATTTGTATTCTTTCTCCCCTTGAGTTTTTCACATAATTTCTCTCCCCCTTTGACATCAATGGCAAAGGGCACATACTTGCATGCTACTACTCCAATCCATTAAACTTTCTCTGTTATCAACACTTTATTTATCAGAAACATCTAGCTACCCCCCCTAAGAGGTAGCCCTCAAAACATCAATCCAGATCAAAGAATGAGGCTTTGAGCACCACTAGAGTAATACATTCCTATACATTTTACTTCAGAGCAGGAGGGGTAATGACCCCTAACTTTTCTCTGAGATACTCAAAGGTATCTTTAGGTAGAGTCTTAGTGAAAATATCTGTAGTCTAATCCTTTATGGACACATATTCCATCTTAACTTTATTATTTGTCACCTTCTCTCTCAAAAAGTGATGCCTTATTGATATGTGCTTTGTTCTTGAGTGCATCACTGGATTCTTTGAAAGGTTTATGACACTTCTATTATCACAAAAGATTGCATTTGGATCCTCATTTATAACTCTTATGTCCTTCAAAGTTTGCTTCATCCATAACACTTGAGTGCAACAACATGTTGCTATAATATACTCTACTTCTGCAGTAGACAAGGAGATTGAGTCTTACTTTTTCCTCAGCCGTGAAACCAATCTATTTCCCAAGAAGAAGGCACCTCCACTTGTACTCTTTCTGTTGTCGACATCTTCTGGCCCAATTTGCATCTGTGTATGCACTGAGAGTGAAGTCGTTGTCCTTTGGATACCATAAGCCATGATCTGATTTGCCTTTCTAATACCTCATAATTCTCTTGATTGCTATCACATGTGATTCTCTAGGATCTTCTTGAAATCTTGCCACAAGACAAATTGCATGCATTATATCAGGTCTAGATTGAGTTAGATAAAGTAATCCTCCAATCGTGGATCTGTACCTTTTCTAATCAATCTTAGGAACAATTCATCATTTTTACTCAACTTGCAACTAATCACCATGGGAGTACATACTGGTTTAGAGTCCTCCATTCCAAACTTCTTCAACAACTCTTTCACATCCTTAGATTGGGATATGAAGATTCCTTTATTTGATTGAGTAACTTGTAGACCTAAAAAGAAATTTATCTCACCAAACATAGACATTTCAAACTCCTTTTACATTTCACCAACAAACTTCATGCACATACCTTCATTGCCTTCAAAGATAATTTCATCAACAAAGACTTCAACAATAAAAAATTGATCACAATTAATCTTGAAATAGAGATTACTGTCAGCAGTACCTTTATTGAACCCTAATTGCAACAAGTACTTATCCAACCTTGGATACCAGGCTTTAGGAGCTTGCTTGAGTTCATACAAAGCTTTCTTCAACCTACATACCATATCACCTTGGTCTGATAACTAAAATCCTTCTGGTTGTTCAATGTAAACTTCCTCTTCCAACTCACCATTTAGAAATGCAAACTTCACATCCATCTGATACACTTTGAAATTTTTGTGAGCTGCAAATGCCAAAAATATTCTGATTGCTTCAATCTAAGCCACTAGAGCAAAAATCTCTTCAAAATCTATTCCTTCAATTTGAGAATATCCTTTGCACACAAGCCTTGCTTTATTCCTTACAACTTCTCCATTTTCATTCATCTTGTTTCTAAAGACCCATTTGGTTCCAATAACATTTTTACTAGTAGGTCTAGGATCCAATTCCCAAGTTTCATTCTTCTCTATTTGCATTAGTTCTTCCTTCATGGCTTTTACCCAATTTTCATCATTATAGGCTTCATTCACAGTTTTTGGTTCAAATTTAGAAAGCAAATAGTAATTCACTTGTTATTCTGTAGCTCTTTTCCTTATCAGTACTCCTTTGCTTTGTCTCCAATAATTTGATCTTTTGAATGATTGATCCTTACATACCTAAGAGTTTTGATTGTAGTTTCTATAGCCATCTCTTCTTCATCTTGACTATCTTCATGTTCCTCTTTCTTCTCATTTATTGTGGCAATAGGTTCATCTGATTCGTAGCCATTCAGATCTAATGTTCTTCCTTTGCCTTCATCCACCTTCACATTTGTACTCTCAACAATCTTTTTGAGCCTTTTGTTGTAGCATCGGTAGGCCTTACTCTTGGTAGAGTATCCAAGGAAGATTCCTTCATCACACCTTGCATCAAACTTCCCTAGATCTTCTTCTCTTCTGATATAACATTTGCTTCCAAAATTTTTGAAATATTTCACTATAGGAATTCTTCCATACCATAATTCTGAAGGAGTTTTAGTACCATTACCTTTCACTTGAACTCTTTTTTGAATGTAGATAGTAGTATGTATAGCTTCTTTCCAAAAAACTTCCAGCAGACCTACTTCTATCATCATTGTCCTAGTAGCCTTTTGAACTGCCATGTTCTTCCTTTCCACAACTCCATTTTGCTGAGGAGTCCTAGGTGCAAACAATTGTCTTTTTATCCCTTGCTCTTCACAGAAAATATTGAATTCATTTGATGTGAATTCACCTCCTCTATCAGACTTTAAGCATTTGATTTTTAGTTCTATTTCATTCTTGACCATTGCCTTGACAAATTTAAACTTCTCTAGAGCTTCTGATTTGTCTCTTAGAAAAGTAACCCAAGTCATTCTAGAATAATCATCAATAAGCAACATGAAGTACCTGCTGTCACCTTGTAGACTTCTCACCCTTAAAGGACCACAGAGATCTGTATGCACTAAATCCAGCAAGCCAGCAGAAAATTGCTCTTTGCTCTTGAAACTAGTTCTTGTCTACTTCCCCAATTGACATTCCTTACAAATGATATTGGTGGGTTTCACAAGCTTTGGTAAATCTCTTATAGCCTGACCTGAACTTATCTTTACCAAATTATCAAAATTTATATGACACATCCTTCTATGCCAGAACCAACTCTTATCTTCCTGAGCCAATAAATAGTAATCATTAGTTCCTCTTAACTGATAAATGTTACCTCTGGTCTTCTTACCAGTAGCAATTACTATTCTAGATCTCTCCATGACCTTACACCCATTATATTTGAATCTCAAATCATATCTGTTGTGATGTTCACAACACGCCCCATTATGCTCCTTAGCAAAATGGGGACCCCTGCTGTCGCTTTACTTTTTGCTTCTGCTTGTGTTTTTCTGCTTTTTGGCGGTTTGGTAAAAATGAGTCAGGTGCATCATCATCATGATATTGGATGAGGTTGGTCATCATCATGAGGTTAGTTTGTCAAAGTTCATATTTTGTTTCTGTGACCTCATATTTAGAAAGAGCTTGAAATTGCATGCAAGTTTGCCTTTTACATCACTTGAAAATTCGTCCATATGAGGGAGTTATGAGCAGTCAAAGTTTTGGTCAAACCTGATATTCGCAGGAGGGTCATCATATTTTCAGTCATGTTGTCAAGGTCATCATGATCTTGGTCTATCACCCGATAAAAATCATGCAGTCGCAATATCCGGACGTCAATCTTAGGTGGTAGTGCCCTTTACCCGTCAAATGACCTTATGCGCATCGTGAGCATCATGATTTTAGGAGGGTCACATTTTATAAACTCGGTTTTGCTGTATGAAGAACATCATCATCATATTTGAAATGCCCCCCCGATAATATCCTGAGGTTCAAATATCCGGACGTCAACTTTAAGTCATAGTAAGTTTTCCCCGTCGAGCGGTCTTTTGTATCGCGAGCATCATGCTGATATTTTAACATTGCCTGATATTATAATATCATGCTGATATTAGATATCACCCTGACTTAGAAAATCCACCATCTGCATAATTTGCATGCGCATGCCAAAATCCTATCGGAGCGTCATCATCCTGACCTTTCACAAGAGGGTCATATTTGCTGAAATTCGCTAAGATGATGATGACGTCTTCATATCCTCCTGATCTCCTTTTGCATGATCATATTTTAATATCACTCTAGCGCAAACTTGATGATGACCTCAACTCATCTTCATGCTTCGAAGATAGAAAATGATGGTTACGTCATCATGATAATTCGATGAGGAGGATCATCATATTTTTTATCCTGTCATATTGTCAAGATCATCATGATCTTGTTTGTCTACCCGATATTTCGTGAAGCCCTCCTGCCGAGAAATATGACCTTTTGCAAATATCCTGATGATCATCATCATCACATTTCCCTTCGGCAGGATATTTTCCAAAACACGATCCGGTTTGTGAATATGATGATGACGTCATATTTTAAGTTTAACAAAGGCCCCGGATATCATGATGACGTCATCCCGATCTGATAAATGAAGAAGTAAATATCCTGATGATCATCATCATCCTGATCTTTCGAGAGGGTTACCTTGGCCGCAAAGGGGTCATATTACATTCACCACCTGATCATGCTCCTTAGGTGACCCGATATTACATTTATCCCCTGATCTTAACTGAACATGACGATGACATCACCTTTTGCATTTTAATGAAGCCCGGATATGACGATGACGTCACCATCATATTCCTTTCCTCAGCAGCAGGATTATATTCCATATCCTCCTATTTTTCCTTCGACATGAAGATGATGATGATGTTATTCTTTTCCCCAATATACAGAAGCGAAACATCCTGATGACATCATCTGGACATTTGAAAGAAGGAGCATCATATTTCCAAAATATCATGCAGATGAAGCGAACATCAGCCGAGCGTTTTTTTTGACACGCCGATGGGCAGGAAATGAAGTGGTGGAATTTTAAAGCATTTTTTGGCGCCCGTGGCATTTTCCCGGTCAGCGATGGTTGACCCGATGGGTTTTGAGAGGTCTGAATGCGTTTTGAACGCGTTTTAAGAGTATTTTGGACCCGATTTCCACAATTTTGCGCAGTCACCTGGATTTAAACGATTATTTTAATTTCCTGCTGTTTATGTGATAAATGTGATACTTATTGCTTGTCTTGTCTTGCAGGCTTGCAGTTGAGGAAGCAGCTGGAAAGTCAACACAGTGACCTCATGGAGGAAGAAAATCTGATCTCAGGAGCAGGAAGATAAGGATGAAGTGCGAAAAGTCAAGGCCATTCAAGTGAAGGACAGAGTTGCAGCTGAAGGTATTACTGCAACAGACAAATAGAAGTTATTGCCAAACTGCCACAACTTCTCAGAAGGGGCAATATTTCGCCCAGATTTGACACTGCTCAGAGATATTTTGAAGAGCTGGTTCACCTGTATTTATTGCTGTAACCAATGGTTTGAACCAGGGGTTTAGTTAGGTTTTTGCTGTAGTGAGGACAATCAGAATGTCTTTATATTGTGCCTCCCTACACTGTAATACTTTACAATAGGGATTTTAGGAAAACAATAGGGGCTACAATAGGATTTTCTTTTAGGAACTTACAGCAAGTTAGCATAGTTTAGAAGTAGAAGAAGGAGGTCGCCTATTTGTCTGCAGTAAGGTGCACGTAGAATGTCTGGCTGTCTTACTGTATCTGTAAAGCTTGTAAGTTCTCTGTAGTATGATCAATGAAACTAAGAGTCATTCCTACATTGTAAATCATGTATGACTATTCGTTTCTAATACAATAGAATCTGGAGTTCTGCATCTATCTTCTGAGTGTTCTCCTGCTCTTTTTTGTGTTTTGAAATATTTTCTTTGAGAGCTTGCAATTTTAAATGTATGTTTGTGAAAATGCTCAGAACTTACATTTAAGGTTTTTACTGTGGATTTGATCAAATTACTGTGGTATTTACATAGTGCATAACAGAAACAATTAGATCCTTCGGTAGATTAAATGAGGTATAGATTAGATCTTTCTAACTTTTCCCAATCCATCTGAAATATTTAGCTGAAAACGTAGAAATCTAAAGGAAATTGTCACAAATTTGAAGAAGCCTGCATAACAGAGTTATAAGTAGACAGTTTTCATAAATAGATAAAGGAGAAAGCAGTAATAATTCAAGAAAATCATCTGAACTTGCAGCACAGTAACACTTGTATGCAAATGAACCAAAATACTTGTTGAAATCTATGATCTTTTTACATATTCTTAGTCCAGTAAACCACCAAACAAACCTAAACTATGTAAGGCCCCTTGAACATTACAGCTTCACATTGACCAACTGAACTTGACCAACTGAACCATTGTAGACTTGGGATTAGTTGAATCTCAAATGATTCCTTCTTATCTTTCAAGTATAGTTTCAGTTCATTTCATGTGAATTTTAACTTATTGTTATGATTGCATCAAAACAACCATCAACAGTTTTCTGGCGCTAGAAGGAGGGCCTTCCTGAGTTAGGTTTCATTTCAAACTGGCTAACGACAGTAATAGAGTGACTAGGTCTAGGTCCAGTTCAGGAGATATATTTGTGCAACTACCTGATACAAGGCGAAGTAAAAACCCTTTAATTTGGAATCCAAAGATATTGCAAGCAAGAAGTTCATCTGGAACACCTCCTGGGTCACCTTTTAACATCCGTAGTATTGTGAGTCCTGACAGATCACTGTTCAGATCTTTAAATCTTGGTTCAGGCACTCCTAGAGGTCTCAATCCTCCTCTAAATCCTAATCCACCAATCAATCCAGGTATTCCTGCAGGTTCAAGTCAAGCTCAAACACCTGTAATGGCTTATTTCGATGTCAATTCTCCCATACTCTTCAATGATTATCATGAGATGCCAAAAAATCTAGAAAAGATATGTCCCAAATACCAGTTGCATCAGGACCCAGAAGATCATATTAGAATATTTAAGGAGGCATGTTTTAGGGCTATGTTAGAGCACGAGGATGTTGTGTGTAGATTGTTTCCTTACACCTTTAATGAGCAGGCCTCTAGCTGGTACGTAAACTTACCCAATGGTTACATTTCTTCCTGGGCACTTATGGAAGAAGCATTTCTGTCAAGATTTAGAGGACCCATTGACCCTTGCGCTTTGTATCATAAATTGGCTGCTATAAAACGAGGTGAGGGAGAGCTAATTGATAATTTCAATGACAGAGTTCAAAAGGCCTATTCTAGGCTGGTAGCCCCTTATACCATAGATGATGCTCCCTTGTTGGCTATGTACTATGCTGCCTTGGATCCTTTAACCGCCATGTTTGTCAAAAGAAAACCTGACATAGATTCAATATCCAAAGCCTATAAAGAGGCAGCCTCAGTGAACCAAGAAATGAGACATACAACTTACAGTCCATTTGTCAATGGAGGAAATTTTGGGGTGCAGAATCAGGCACACCCATGGAATGGAATCCCTGTGCAGCACGCTCCACTAGTAAATCCGGTTCCTTCTTATACACCTGTGTATAATCCTACTCCAATCCAAGCTATAACTCCTTACACGGCTAGTACTTCCAATAACAATCAAAATAATGGTCAGCCTTTCTTCCAACTTCCTAGGGATGTAACTGTGGCAAAAGCACAAGAGGATAGGGAAGAAATCAAAGAAATTACTGCACATTTGAAAAGATTAACAACCGAAGTGACACAACTAAGAAATGAGAACCTCTATGGAAGAAGCAACCAAAACTACAATCCCCATCAAAATCACAACCAAGGGCAAAATCAGAATTATAGTCTCAATCAAAATCAGCAGTACAATCAGAACCAAAACTACAATCAGCATCAAGGCCCCAGTCAGGGGCAACCAATGCAAAATAGGGGGCCAGTGGTAGATAACAGGACCTGGGGCAATAATAACAAAAATTAGAATCAACCTAGGCCACCCAAGACATGGAACACTGGGCCCAACAACGGTACTCTGGCTTCTCCTTTTGAGAATACAGATAATCATGGTGCAAAACAAATGACTAGCATACAAATGGCCAGTACAGCACCCAAAAATTGGTGCAGATTTCACAATACCAATGCCCATGCTGAGCACGACTGTCCACAGTTCCACTTGGCAGCTAGTATTTTCAACATAGATGTACAGCCTCCTACCTCTGAATTTCTCATTCCTAAGGGTAATGAGGTAGTACCCTCAGAATATGACACAGCATTAGTCTTAGAAACGTTTACCTTTGCAACTGCAGAAGAGGAGGAGGATGAATTGCTAGAGGATGAACCATACTATTGTGAAAGTCTTTATCCTAAATTAGCCTTTGTGTTAAATGCTTTTTAGTTTCCTTTTGAGTCTGAAAATGAGATATTAAATGAAACAGATGAGGTGCAGGCCTTTCAACAGACAAATAAAAGCCACACCTACAATTTGAGGAACAACCCTAGGCCGGGAGGACCTTTCACCACCTCCACTCCTCCGAATAACATCAATACACCCCCAGATCAGAATGCTAGCAACAATCCTGCCATACTTAAAGCTAGTCAGCACACAAATAACAGAATAGCAGTGCAAAAGGATCAAACAAGTAAGACAGAAGCAATAGAGACAACAAGATTAGTGAATTACTTATCAAAGGAAATAAAGAAAATTAAGGTCAGTATACCTCTAAATGAATTATTGAAGACCCCAGGGATCAGAAATGCTTTTTTAAAATCCCTGGATACATCCATAACAAGCAAGGTGTCTGCTGATACAACTGTTCCTAATAGTGATTCACCACCTAAGGAGAAAGGTAAGAAAGTTGAGCAGCCTTCCAATACAAATGTAGTAATACATGCGGATAAGAGGGATACTCAACCTTTCTTGTTAACTGTTAGGTTGTGTGGGAAGAATATACACAATTGCACGGTAGATTCTAGTGCTTCAACCAACGTAATGCCCTTGGGAATATGCAAAACTCTCGGGCTGACTCCCACCAAATCTGCCAAGGTTGTCACGCAGTTAGATAAGACCGAGGTTAGCGTGATAGGAGAACTCATGAACATTCAAGTGCAATTAGCTTCAGACCCTAGGGTAAGCCAAATCATTGACATTCAAGTAGTGGATATACCCGTAAATTATGGAATGTTGCTAAGTAGGGATTGGTCCAAGACATTAAATGGATATATGGCCACTGACTTTTCACACATGTGGTTACCGTGGAGAGGCATCCCAAATCAGATCAGAATAGAGGCAGAGCCCAGAATGAAACATATGATAACAGAGTATAATCAAACTAATGAAATATTATATGCTGCTGTTGAACCAGGTGTCTATAGAATTACCAACAATGGGATGCAGATTGAAGAGATTATGATGTTAAACATAAGAAAGAAGTGTGTCAGCAATAGAATGGCACTATTCATTGAGTCTGACGGGAATTCTTCAGATGAAGAAAACAATGCAATAGACAAATTTGGTCATGCCATTAGACGAGAGCTAGAAGAGTGCGTTACACACAATCTCCCAGTCCAATGTAAGTTATATAAAAATAGGTGTAGAGTTCATGATAGGCAACATTCTGAGGAGAATTGTGAAATATGCAAAGACATCATTGAATATGAATACAAAAAGTGCATAGGGAGGGTAGAGTCACAAGAGGAAAATGAGAATCCTGATCCGACACAGAGATATGTTCAGGATAATATAGATGCCTTGATTCCAGATTTAGGAAAAGAAATAGAGGACAAGGGTAGTTATCTTTCTGAGTTGCAAACTAAAAACACACATATGAAAGATAACCAAACGGAAAAACCCATGAATAAACAAGATAACACCCCACAGGCAATAAAAGGGACAAAGTATGCCAAGGTAAAAGATCAGAAAAGTAAAGATGGCATGTGGACGTTAAAATGTGATGGGTCCAAATCAAAACAGGGCGCAGGTGCGGGTATTGAACTCATAAATCCTCAACGTAAATCACATTTGGCATCATATAGATTACAATTTTCCTGCACTAACAATATTGCTGAATATGAGGCCCTAATTTTGGGACTTGTCATGGCCATCAAGAAAGGGGTAAAAACCATCAGAGTATTTTCAGACTCTGAATTAGTAGTCAGACAAGTGAGGAAACTATATGCCTGCAATTATAAGAAGATGATTAGTTACAGACATAGAGTATGGGGTTTAATGGATTCGTTTGATGCTTTTAACATAGAGCACATTGCTAGAGAGCTGAACCATAGGCCAGATGCGTTAGCAGTTGCTGCTAGTACATTAGAACCATTGACACTGTCAGGATTAAGATGATTTGCTGTTGAGCTAGTTAACGTGCCCAGTATACCAGACAACGTTACACACTTTCAGGTATTTGGAGAGGATCAACAAATTATTAATTTTCTGACTTGTAATGAGGCATTTGAGGCCCAAATCATTGATGAACAGGAAAGGCCTGAAGTAACATGGGACGAAGAAGATATGATCAACTTAAAGAGCAACTTCTTACCAAAAGGAGTAATTGAATTAGAACACATCTATGACTTCGACGGGGTAATAAGACAGAAAGACTTACCCAAAACAGAAGGGGGTAGGTGTGATTTACATAACTTAGGGACTGAGCTAAATCCACAAAGTGTACTAATTGGGAAAGCTTGCTCTGAGAAAATTAGGAAAGAGGTTCTGGACGTTCTGAAAGAATATAAACATGTCATAGCATGGACTTACGAAGACTTGAAAACATTTGATGAGTCCATCATAACTCACGTAATACCTTTAAGAAAAGAAGTCAAACCATTTAGGCAGAAACAGAGGCCTGTAAACGCCATTCTAGAGCCTTTAATCTTTGAGGAAGTTAGAAAATTACTGTCCGCTGGAATAATTTTCCCAGTCAAACATTGTGTCTGGGTAGCTAACTTAGTACCAGTGAGGAAGAAAAATGGAGACATCAGGTTGTGCGTAGACTTTAGAAACTTAAACAAGGCATCTGAAAAGGATAATTATCCTTTGCCCCCAATAGACGAAGTACTGCAAGCAGTAAATGGCGCAAAGATGATGTCTTTTTTAGATGGTTTTTCAGGTTATAATCAGGTCTTAATTGATAGAGAAGATAGGCTAAAAACCACCTTCACTTGCAAATGGGGAAATTATGCGTATAGAAGAATGCCTTTTGGTCTAATTAATGCAGGTGCCACTTTTCAGAGGGCCATGGACGTTGCATTCCGTGGATTATCAGGTAAATGCATTGTTGTGTATATGGATGATTTAACTATGTATTCCAAGGATGCATCCACCCACGCTGAAGACCTCAGGAAAGTGCTCAAGCGATGTGAAAGGTATGGGATTTCCCTTAATCCTAAGAAATGCATATTTGGCGTAACTGAAGGTAAATTATTAGGCCATGTCATTTCTGAAAATGGAATTTCAATTGATCCGGATAGAATAGAATCCATAAAAAATTTGCAAATACCAAACAGTAAGAAAGAATTGAAATCATTTTTTGGTAAAATTAACTTTGTTCGGAAGTTTATAACAGGTTTTGCAGAGATCGTGCAGCCGTTGAATGCTATGTTAAAGAAAGATGCACAGATGGAATGGACGCCAGTGGCCAAAGTCGCATTTGAAGATATCAAGGAGGCAATTTCTAATGCCCCTATATTGGCAAGTCCAGACTACACAAGCCTGTTTTACATCTACTCCTTTGCATCTTCTCATTCTGTCGCGGCTGCCTTGACACAGAAAGGTGAAAATAATGAAGAGAGGCCCATAGCATTTATGAGTGTGCCTCTGAAGGATGCATAGCTGAGATATCTAGATATCGAAAGACAGGCATTCGCATTAGTGAAGGCTGTGAAAAAATTTAGACACTACATTCTGCGCAGCCAGATTAAAGCCATAGTACCAGATGCAGCAGTAAAAATGTTGCTGATGCAAAACGAGCCTGGAGAAAAAAGAGCCAAATGGATCACCACACTGCAAGAATTTGACATGGAGATCATTCCTGCAAAGCTGGTCAGAGGGCAGGCGCTGGTGCAGACAATAGCAAACATGGATCCAAATCTGATAAAACAACAATATGTATTGAATTCCCAAGACGCATCAGGCTGGTACGATGATTTAAGCACCTTCCTGATAGCTGGAAAGTACCCAAGCAAGATGAAGGCTTCTCAGAGGAGAGCTTTGAAGATTAAGGCACAGCATTATATGGTGCAAGGAGGTCTTCTATTCAGGAAGAACCATGATGGAATTTATCTGAGATGCATAAATAGAACTGAAGCTGATAGAGTGTTGACAGAACTACATGACAAGTACGGAACCGGTCATGGTTCCCATTTAGCTACAACACACAAAATACTAAGGGCAGGCTATTACTGGCCCACTATGTTCAAAGACACTAAGAGTCACATCAGAAGTTGCCACACCTGTCAGACTATAGCAGACAAAGGGAGAAATCCGGCCAATCCACTGCAACCTGTGATCGAGTCCAGACCGTTTGCACAATGGGGCTTGGATTTTATCAGAGTCATCAATCCCCCATCTTCTGCAGGACACAAATTTATATTAACGGTAACAGACTATTGTACAAGGTGGACTGAGGCCACCTGCTGCAAGTTTTCCACAACTGAGGTAGTTATCAAGTTCCTTGAAGAAAACATTATCACCAGGTTTGGAACGCCCTATTCATTGGTATGTGATAACGGCCCTGCTTTCTCTTCTTTAAAATTTTCTAAATGGGCATTTGAATATGGGATTATTCTAAGGTTTTCTTCGAATTATTACCCTCAAGGTAATGGACTGGCTGAATCAACAAACAAAATTTTATTAGACATAATCAAGAGGTTAATTGCCAAAAGTCCTAGAGAGTGGAATACCCTGTTAAGGTATGCATTATGGGTAGACAGGACCAAGTTCAAAACAGCTTTAGGTAGCACACCTTATCACTTAGTTTATGGGACTGATCCCATACTTCTGGTTAATCTGAGAATACCAACCTGGAAGTTTGCCAATGAATATCTAGGCTTTGATAACCATAGGGAAGCCAGAATAGTGTAAATGTTACAACTAGAGGAGAAAAGAGGTCAAGCCCTCGAGAAGTTTGCCAAACACCAAGCGGTCGTTAAGAGGTGGTTTGACAAAAGGGCAAGAGTCAAAACATTTAGGATATCAGAGTTAGTGTTGTGCTGGGACAAAGCACATGAAAAGAAAGGAAGTCATGGAAAATTTGATAAATTATGGCTGGGTCCATTACAAATCTCAGAAATAATAGGAGATAACACCTTTAGACTTAAGACCTTGACTGGAGAAGATATGCCATTACCAGTTAATGGCCAGCATTTGAAACACTACTTCCAGGCTTGAGGTAAAAGGGGGGGCAGTCCTTTTTTTCTTAATGTAAAATGTTGTGGGTAATGTACAGTGCTTCTTGTGTGTTTTCTTTTGGGTTGGCTGTTTGTATAGCTTGTCTTCTGTTTGTTTTTGCTTTTTGTTTCTTTCTGTTTGTACAGTTTTTTCTTTTGTTGTGTTGTTTGTACAGCCTGTTTGGTTGGTTTGTTTGTTGTCTCCTCAGCAGGGATCTTTATTTTACTTTAGAGTATTAAGGAGCAAAACTAGCAACCATTCAAAACAGTATAAAATTTAGGATATTCAGGTTAACCATTTGCAATTTACACATAATTTGTCACTGTCATGAATGTAGAGAGTTGTTCATCTTCTGAAGTTTTGTATTCAATAAATGTGATTGAGAATTTGAAGCAGGTTTCTCACGATGACACACCTAAAATCCTTGGGTTTGTTGAACTTACCAGTGTAGATATTAGGTGAAAAATCAGAGGTCACCCTTGCTACCATTACAATTCTCAGCTTAATTTCAGCAAGTGTCCACTCCTTGCATCATGAAGTTACAAATTGCTACATCTTATGAAATCTTTCAAAATTAGAAAACAAAAAAATAAATAAATAAATAAATAAAGTGGATTATAATGAAAATCTAGATTAAGCCAGCTAAGTAACTCTACCGGGGCTATGGACGCTCGCTGGCAGTGGGGCTCTACTTAGGAGAATTGTAACGATAACCTTGCCGGGGCTATAGACGCTCGCTGGCAGCAAGGCTCTATCCGGTCGGCTATGAGGGAATATCCTCACCTACGTAGGCTAATGTCAGTCACTGGTTTGTTCAACTGATCTTCAAGATGAGGATAATTAATCACGTGCACACAACTAAACTGAAAATGGAAATTCATGCATCTTTATTGAATACTTTGAGTCTCAAGCTGAATAGTAATTTGCAGGAAAGATAGTTGGAAGTTATGAGTTCATTTCATCTAGTTTCCTTGAACACTTTGAATTTAATTGTTTTGTTTTGGTTGCTAGTTGTTGTGATGTTCACAACATGCCCCATTATGCTCCTTAGCAAAATGGGGACCCCTGCTGTCGCTTTGCTTTTTGCTTCTGCTTGTGTTTTTCTGCTTTCTAGCGGTTTGGTAAAAATGAGTCAGGTGCATCATCATCATGATATTGGATGAGGTTGGTCATCATCATGAGGTCAGTTTGTCAAAGTTCATATTTTGTTTCTGTGACCTCATATTTAGAAAGAGCTTGAAATTCCATGCAGGTTTGCCTTTTACATCACTTGAAAATTCGTCCATATGAGGGAGTTATGAGCAGTCAAAGTTTTGGTCAAACCTGATATTCGCAGGAGGGTCATCATATTTTCAGTCATGTTGTCAAGGTCATCATGATCTTGGTCTATCACCCGATAAAAATCATGCAGTCGCAATATCCGGACGTCAATCTTAGGTGGTAGTGCCCTTTACCCGTCAAATGACCTTATGCGCATCGTGAGCATCATGATTTTAGGAGGGTCACATTTTATAAACTTGGTTTTGCTGTATGAAGAACATCATCATCATATTTGAAATGCCCCCCCGATAATATCCTGAGGTTCAAATATCCGGACGTCAACTTTAAGTCATAGTAAGTTTTCCCCGTCGAGCGGTCTTTTGTATCGCGAGCATCATGCTGATATTTTAACATTGCCTGATATTATAATATCATGCTGATATTAGATATCACCCTGACTTAGAAAATCCACCATCTGCATAATTTGCATGCGCATGCCAAAATCCTATCGGAGCGTCATCATCCTGACCTTTCACAAGAGGGTCATATTTGCTGAAATTCGCTAAGATGATGATGACGTCTTCATATCCTCCTGATCTCCTTTTGCATGATCATATTTTAATATCACTCTAGCGCAAACCTGATGATGACCTCAACTCATCTTCATGCTTCGAAGATAGAAAATGATGGTTACGTCATCATGATAATTCGATGAGGAGGATCATCATATTTTTTATCCTGTCATATTGTCAAGATCATCATGATCTTGTTTGTCTACCCGATATTTCATGAAGCCCTCCTGCCGAGAAATATGACCTTTTGCAAATATCCTGATGATCATCATCATCACATTTCCCTTCGACAGGATATTTTCCAAAACACGATCCGGTTCGTGAATATGATGATGACGTCATATTTTAAGTTTAACAAAGGCCCCGGATATCATGATGATGTCATCCCGATCTGATAAACGAAGAAGTAAATATCCTGATGATCATCATCATCCTGATCTTTCGAGAGGGTTACCTTGGCCGCAAAGGGGTCATATTACATTCACCACCTGATCATGCTCCTTAGGTGACCCGATATTACAATTATCCCCTGATCTTAACTGAACATGACGATGACGTCACCTTTTGCATTTTAATGAAGACCGGATATGACGATGACGTCACCATCATATTCCTTTCCTCAGCAGCAGGATTATATTCCATATCCTCCTATTTTTCCTTCGACATGAAGATGATGATGATGTTATTCTTTTCCCCAATATACAGAAGCGAAACATCCTGATGACGTCATCTGGACATTTGAAAGAAGGAGCATCATATTTCCAAAATATCATGCAGATGAAGCGAACATCGGCCGAGCATTTTTTTTGACACACCGATGGGCGGGAAATGAAGCGGTGGAATTTTAAAGCGTTTTTTGGCGCCCGTGGCATTTTCCCGGTCAGCGATGGTTGACCCGATGGGTTTTGAGCGGTCTGAATGCGTTTTGAACGCGTTTTAAGAGTATTTTGGACCCGATTTCCACAATTTTGCGCAGTCACCTGGATTTAAATGATTATTTTAATTTCCTGCTGTTTATGTGATAAATGTGATACTTATTGCTTGTCTTGTCTTGCAGGCTTGCAGTTGAGGAAGCAGCTGGAAAGTCAACACAGTGACCTCATGGAGGAAGAAAATCTGATCTCAGGAGCAGGAAGATAAGGATGAAGTGCGAAAAGTCAAGGCCATTCAAGTGAAGGACAGAGTTGCAGCTAAAGGTATTACTGCAACAGACAAACAGAAGTTATTGCCAAACTGCCGGAACTTCTCAGAAGGGGCAATATTTCGCCCAAATTTGACACTGCTCAAAGATATTTTGAAGAGCTGGTTCACCTGTATTTATTGCTGTAACCAAGGGTTTGAACCAGGGGTTTAGTTAGGTTTTTGCTGTAGTGAGGACAATCAGAATGTCTTTATATTGTGCCTCCCTACACTGTAATACTTTACAACAGGGATTTTAGGAAAACAATAGGGGCTACAACAGGATTTTCTTTTAGGAACTTACAGCAAGTTAGCATAGTTTAGAAGTAGAAGAAGGAGGTCGCCTGTTTGTCTGCAGTAAGGTGCGCGTAGAATGTCTGGCTGTCTTACTGTATCTGTAAAGCTTGTAAGTTCTCTGTAGTATGATCAATGAAACTAAGAGTCATTCCTACATTGTAAATCATGTATGACTATTCGTTTCTAATACAATAGAATCTGGAGTTCTGCATCTATCTTCTGAGTGTTCTCCTGCTCTTCTTTGTGTTTTGAAATATTTTCTTTGAGAGCTTGCAATTTTAAATGTATGTTTGTGAAAATGCTCAGAACTTACATTTAAGGTTTTTACTGTGGATTTGATCAAATTACTGTGGTATTTACATAGTGCATAACAGAAACAATTAGATCCTTTGGTAGATTAAATGAGGTATAGATTAGATCTTTCTAACTTTTCCCAATCCATCTGAAATATTTAGCTGAAAACGTAGAAATCTAAAGGAAATTGTCACAAATTTGAAGAAGCCTGCATAACAGAGTTATAAGTAGACAGTTTTCATAAATAGATAAAGGAGAAAGCAGTAATAATTCAAGAAAATCATCTGAACTTGCAGCACAGTAACACTTGTATGCAAATGAACCAAAATACTTGTTGAAATCTATGATCTTTTTGCATATTCTTAGTCCAATAAACCACCAAACAAACCTAAACTACGTAAGGCCCCTTGAACATTACAGCTTCACATTAACCAACTGAACTTGACCAACCGAACCATTGTAGACTTGGGATTAGTTGAATCTCAAATGATTCCTTCTTATCTTTCAAGTATAGTTTCAGTTCATTTCATGTGAATTTTAACTTATTGTTATGATTGCATCAAAACAACCATCAACAATATCCTTTTATCACACATCTGACCAACACTCAAAAGATTATGCTTTAAACCTTTCACATATAAGACATTATCAGTGTTGTTCTTTCCATCAAAAGAAATAGATCATTTCCCACAAATCTTACCAGTTGCATTATCTCCAAGCCTAACCAGTCCTCCATCATACTTTTCTAGACTTACAAACTTACTTTTGTCACCAGTCATGTGATGTGAACATCCACTATCAATAATCCATTCATCCTTATCTTTCTCCACCTAAACAGCCAAAGCACTTTCCTCCACTGGTTTTTCTTCCTCCACATAGCTAGCATGATTAGTAGACATAGGTTCTTCTTTAATTACAATAAACAAGCACTCATTTGCACTAGTATTAGCATCATCAAATTCATCATTTGTTATACTTTCATCATCAATGTCTCTAACATAGTAGCATTTCTTTGGAACTCTAGGTTTTCTCTCAAATTTTTTTATATTTCTTTCAATTCTTTCAGGACATCTAGAAGCATAGTGACCAACCTTACCACATGAAAAGCATTTGAAAGGTAATTTGCCTTTATACTTACCGGACCCTCTTTGTAGTCTGTCAACAAAGTTGGCTTCAATTTCATCAAGCTCATCATCATATTCCACTCTGTACTTCTCAGCTCTGGAAGTCTTCTCTGAAGTGCTAGCTTTGAAAGCAATTTCAACCTTTGGCAAAGCATCATCAAATTCTCTCATTTCAAAAGATGTAAGCTTTCCAAGTAACTGGTCCTTAGAGATGTCCTTCATAGTCATTACTTCTTCAATTGCAACTACCTTGTGACTATAGGACTTAGGTAATGACCTAATAATTTTCATTACAACTTCCTTCTCATCAAGAGTTCTTCCCATTCCTTTTATTCCATTAACAATTTCATGATCAACTCTTTGCTCATCTTCAAACTTTCATATTTTGCTTTCAAACCCTGCAATTTGGCACTTTTTATAGATGTATCTCTTTCATATAGATTTTTTAGCTTCTCCTAGACTTCATGGGTAGTTTCCAAATCCATGACCTTTATCAATTCCGTGTTAGACAAGGCACTTAGGAAAGAATCTCTATCAATTATGTTCAATTCATATTCTTTGATTTCATCTTCAGTTGTCAAACCATTCTAAGGCATAGTATACCCAAGGCAAAGGAGATGAATTTTAATTCACACCTTCCAAAGAGCATAATTTGTTCTATTGAACTGTGGAGCTTCTTTCTTATAAGACATCCTGGATCTTCCTCAAGCCGTTAGGCTTACTTTCGAGGAACCTTGCTCTAATACCAATTATTGAAATGCACTGGACAACTAAGAGGGGGGGTGAATCAATTGTCCTTAAAACTTTGAAACTTATAAACATCAACACATCAAACATTTATTTACTATTATTCAGATTTAACCATGAAAGCATGAAATAAGAAGCTCAACACAATAACACAATCAACACATGAAACCCTAGATTTTTACATGGAAACCCCTATAAAGGAAAAACCACAGTGGGTGTTATCCCACAAAGATATATATGTTATAGCAATACCAAAAAATAGAGGCTCACTACCCAAAATTCTCACTGCAAAAGTTGAGGCTCACTACCGAGGGTTTTATGAATTGATTGATAGCATCTACTTCATTTTTGGATTCAGTTCCATTGAAGCACAACAAATCACCTCTGCTTTCCTCTTCTTACACCTTCACACTTATCTATTCATTTTTCACTAGGATACTTTTTTGCAACTTCATTACATATTTTTATACAGTTCATCAACCTTGGAATGTGCATCAAGGTCAACATTACATTCATCAACCATTGGAGCAATCTCCAATGTTGGTATTACAAACATACATAGAAATAGGTCTGGACGTAAACAAGATTAGCTAATTGATAGATGTATGTGGATCATGTTACACCTTAGCTGAGACTCAAAAACAATCTTCCACGCCACAACATGCTTCCACAATCTTCAATGCATCTCCGCAAGTAGTGAAAACAACCAGGTCGACCAAGACTGGTGTTAACACTAAGTCTTCTACGAAAAGTCTTCATCTTCAATCCAAATTTTTCTCTACAGACCAATCAAAAGATAGGAACATGATCAAGAGACATCCACAAGCACATTGTAACCACTAGGAACAACCATACAATCTCTAGCCACTTTGTCAAGATGATTGTTTAAATTGGAGCACATAAACAACATTGTTAGCTACTGTCATAAGAAAAAGATCGCTTGTGGATCACCAATTCATGAACCATTGAAGTTGAAGGTACTTAACATCATTACCAACTTGATTCTAGAACTGTAGACTGTGAAACTTCAATGTGGAGGTATGCAGAGCAAAATACTTTCTCCCTATCACCATTGAATACACAAAAAAATAATTTTCACTCTAGTGAACATAACTCACTCAAATCTTCATACCAGAGGCTCAAACTTGGAACATAACATCTTCAGACATGCCTCTAAATAACTTCCCATTAGCGGATAAATATATTCATTCTACAGGAAATGCAGAACAAACTATTGGATTGTTCTTCTGTAAACAAAGATACTCTGCAATACACTATTTTCATTTGCAACTTACTGATTCCACTGGAGGAGCTAATTTTCTCAATATCCTCAGCATGAGGATCACTTAATTATTATCTTCAACACTTGTATAAGCAAATACAAAGCATCTTACTCAGAACAAGATAAGAGTGTAGTTGACACCAATGACAACAGAGATATGTTGACATCAATGACAACACCGGTTAGGCACATACTTGCAACATTAGGCACATACTTGCATCAATCTCCCCCTTTGTCATTGATGGCAACATATGATGTGAAAAATTATAATGACCATCAAGACAAGATAATCCCCCTTTCTTTTTATACATCTGCATTCTTTCTTTTCCTAAGTTTTTCACATGATTTCTCTCCCCCTTTGACATCAATGGCAAAGGGCACATACTTGCACTTTGCTGCTCTGATCAAACTAAAACTACTCTTAAATAGAAACTTATGTCAGTAACATCTAGCTACTCCCCCTAAGAGGTAGCTCTCAAAACATCAATCGAGATCAATGAATGAGACTCTAGTCACCACTGGATTGATGCATTCCTATGCATCTTAGTTCAGAGCAGGAGGGGTAATAACCCCTAACTTCTCTCTAAGATAATCAAAAGTATCCTTAGGTAGAGGCTTAGTGAAAATATCTGCAATTTGATCCTTTGTGGATACATACTCCATCTTTACTTCATTCTCTATCACCTTTTATCTCAGAAAGTGATATCTTATTGACATATGCTTTGTTCTTGAGTGCATCACTGGATTCTTTGAAATGTTTACATCACTTGTATTGTCACAAAAGATTACAATTGGATCTTCATACACAACTCTTATGTCCTTCAAAGTTCACTTCATCCATAACACTTGAGTGCAACAACATGCTGTTGTAATATACTCTACTTCTATAGTAGACAAGGAGATTGAATCTTGCTTTTTGCTCAACCATGAAACCAATCTATTTCCCAAGAAGAAAGCACCTCCACTTGTAATTTTTCTATCATCAACATCTCTGACCCAATTTGCATCTGTATAAGTACTGAGAGTGAAATCATTATCCTTTGGATACCATAAGCCATGATTTGATGTGTCTTTCAAATACCTTAAGATTCTCTTGACCGCCATAACATGTGACTCTCTAGGATCTGCTTGAAATCTTGCCACAAGACACACTACATGCATTATATCAGGTCTAGTTTGAGTTAGATAAAGTAATCCTCTAATCATAGATCTGTACCTTTGTTTATCAGTCTTAGGTGATTCATCAGTTTTACTCAACTTGCAGCCAGTCACCATGGGAGTACAAACTGGTTTGGAGTCTTCCATTCCAAACTTATTCAACAACTATTTCACATATGTGGACTAAGAAATGAAGATTCCTTTATCTAATTGAGTAATTTGCAGACCTAGAAAGAAATTCATTTCACCAAACATAGACCTCTCAAATTTATTTTGTATTTCTCCTACAAACTTCATGCACATACCATTATTTCCTCAAAAGATAATTTCATCAACAAAAACTTCAACAATTAGGATTTCATTATCATTGATTTTCAAATAAAGATTGCTATCAGCAATGCCTTTACTGAACCCCAATTGCAACAAATATTTGTCTAACCTTGCATACCAGGCTCTAGGGGCTTGCTTCAATCCATACAATCCTTTCTTCAATCTGCACGCCATATCACCTTGTTTTGATAACAGAAACCCTTCTGGTTGCTCAATGTAAAATTCTTCTTCCAACTCACCATTCAAGAATGCAGACTTCACATCCATCTGATACACTTTGAAATCTTTGTGAGCTACAAATGCTAAAAATATTCTGCTTGGTTCAATCCTAGCCACTGGAGAAAAAGTCTCTTCAAAATCTATTCCTTCAATTTGAGAATATCCTTTACACACAAGCCTTGCTTTGTTTCTTGAAACTTCTCCATTTTCATTCAGCTTGTTCCTGAAAACCCATTTAGTTCCAATGACATTCTTATCGATAGGTCTAGGAACCAATTCCCAAGTTTGATTCTTCTGTATCTGAATCAGTTCTTCTTCCATGGCTTTTACCCAATTTTTATCATTACAAGATTCATTCATAGTTTTTGGTTCAACCTTTGAAAGTAAACAGTAATTCACTTGTTCTTTTATAGCTCTTTTCCTTGTCAACACACCTTTTTTTTGTCACCTATAATATGATCTTTAGAATGATTAATCCTTACATACTTGGGAGTCTTAACAACACTTTCTGAAGCCTCTTCTTCATCCTGATTGTCTTCTTGCTCAACTTTTTCTTCATTCACTATAGTCACAGGTTTGTCTGATTCATAGCAACTCATATCTAATATTCTTTCCTTGCCTTCATTCACCTTCACATTAGCACTCTCAACAATCTTTTTCATTTTCTTACTGTAGCACCAGTAGGCCTTACTCTTGGTAGAGTAACCAAGAAAAATTCCTTGATCACATCACATATAACATTTGCTTCCAAAAACTTTGAAATAATTCATTGTAGGAACTCTTCCATACCATAATTTAAAAGGAGTTTTAGAGTTGTTACCTTTGACTTGAACTTTGTTTAGGATGTACACAGTAGTATGTATGCTTTCTCTCCAGTATACTTCTGATAGGTCAACTTCTTTTAACATAGTCCTTGCAGCCTCTTGAATTGTCATGTTCTTTATTTCAACAACTCCATTCTATTAAGGAGTCCTAGGTGCAGACAAGTGTCTCTTTATCCCTTGTTCTTCATAGAAAATATTGAATTCATTTGATGTGAACTCACCTCCTCTATCAGACCTTAAGCATTTGATCCCCAATTCTAACTCATTCTCAACCATTGCCTTGAAAACTTTGAACTTGTCTAGGGCTTCAATCTTTTCTTTTAGAAAAGTGACCCAAGTCATTCTAGAATAATCATCAATAAGAAACATAAAATACCTATCACCTTGTAGACTTCTTGTTCTTGTGGGACCACACAAATTTGTATGTACTCTCCAACAATCCAATAGAAAATTGTTCTTTTCTTTTGAAACTTGTTCTTGTTTGTTTCCTAAATTGACACTCCTTGCAAATGGTGTTGACAGGCTTCAAAAATTTAGGTAGATCTCTTATAGCCTATGCAGAACTTATCTTCACCAAATTGTCAAAATTGATATAACACATCCTTTTATACCACAACCAACTCTCATCTGTCTGAACCAACAAATAGTAATTATTAGTTCCTTTTAATTGGTAAATGTTACCTCTAGTCTTCTTACTAGTAGAAATCACTGTTCTAAAGCTTTCCATGATCTTGCACCCATTATCTTTGAATTTCAAATAATAACCTTTATCACACATCTAACCAACAATCAAAAGATTATGCTTTAAACCCTTCACATATAGGACATCATTAGTGTTATGCTTTCCGTCAAAAGAAATATATCCTTTTCCACAAATCTTACCAACTATATTATCTCCAAACCTAACCAGTCCTCCATCATACTTTTCCAAACTCACAAACTTACTTTTGTCACCGATCATGTGATGTGAGCATTCACTGTCAATAATCCATTCATCTTTATCTTTCTCAATTTGAACAGCCAAAGCACTTTCTTCCACTAGTTTTTCTTCTTTCACACGGCTAGCAAGATTAGTAGACAAAGGTTCTTCTTTAATTGCAATAAACAAGCATTCACTTGCACTAGTACTAGTAACATTAGATTCATCATTTGTCACATCTTCATAATCAAGATCTCTAACATAGTAGCATTTCTTTGGAACCCTAGGTCTACTCTCAAATCTTTTTCCATTCCTTTCAATTCTCTCAGGTTGTCTATAAGCATAGTGACCAACCTTACCATGTGTAAAACATTTGAAAGGTAATTTGCCTTTGAACTTACTGGAACCTCTTTGCAGTCTGTCAACAAAGTTAGCTTCAATTTCATCAAGCTCATCATCAGGTTCCACCTTGTACATCTTAGCTCTGGAGATTTTCTTTGAAGTATTGGCTTTGAAGGAAGTCTCAACCTTTGGTAGGGCATCACCAAACTCTCTCATCTCAAAGGCTATAAGCTTTCCAAGCAATTGATCCTTGCCGACATCATTTATAGCCATTACTTCTTCAATTGCAGCTACCTTGTGACTGTAGGACTTAGGTAATGAATTAAGAATTTTCATCACAACTTCCTTTTCATCAATAGTTCTTCCCATACCTTTTATTCCATTGATAAGTTCATCAACCTTTTGCATGTAGGCTATTATGTTTTCATCTTCGCTCATCTTTAAACCCTCATATTTTGCTTTCAGGCCCTTGTAATTTTGTTCTTTTTACAGAATCATCTCCTTCATACAGATTTTTCAGCTTATCCCAGACTTCATTTGCAGAACCTAGATCCATGACCTTTATCAACTTAGTGTTAGATAAGGCACTTAACAGAGCATCTCTAGTTTTATATTCAACTAATATTCTTTGATTTCATCCTTAGTTTGCAAACCATTCTGAGGCAAGGTATACTTTGTCTCTATCACTTTCCACACTCTATAACCAAGACTAAGAAGATGGCTTTTAATTTGTACCTTCCATAAAGCATAATTCATTCCATCAAACTGTGGAGCTTCCTTCCTATAAGACATCCTAGATCTTCCTCAAGTAGTTAGGCTTTCTTATGAGGAACTTGCTCTGATACCAATTGTTGAAATGCACATGAAAACTAAGAGGGGGGTGAATCAATTGTCACAAAACTTTAACCACTTATGAATATCAATACTTCAAAATCTTAATCATTGTTATTAAGATTAACCATGAAAACATGAAACAAGAATCTCAACACAATAACACATAAGATAGCATAATTTTTACGTAGAAAACCCTATAAGGGAAAAACCACAGTGGGTGTTAGCCCACATAAATAAATAAGTTATAGCAATACTAAAAATCAAAGGCTCACTGCCCAAAATGCTCACTGCAAATGTTAAGGCTCACTACCAAGATCAGCTCACTACCAAGGGGTGGCTCACTGCCAGAGGTTTGTGAACTGATTTGTTAGCATCTATTCCATGCCTGGGTTCAGTTCCATTGAAGCACAATATATCTTCTCTACTCTGCTTTTCTTACACCTTTGCACTTATCTTTTCATTTGCACTCAAGGACATCTTTTTTGCAACTACATTACATGTTTTTATACAACTCATCAACCTTGGAATGTACATCAAGGTTTGCATTACATTCGTCAACTGTTGGAACAATCTCCAAGGTCGGCATTATAAACATACATAGAAATAGGCCTGGATCTAAACAAGAATAGCTAAGGGAAAGATGTATGCGGATCACATTATGCCTTAGCTGGGACTCAAATGCAATCTTCCATGACACAACACGCTTCCACAATCTTCAATACATCTCCGCAAGTAGTGAAAACAACCAGGTCAGCCAAGACTGGTGTTAACATTAAGTCTTCTAAGAACATTCTTCATCTATGATCCAAATTTCTCTTTGCAGACCAATCCAAAGGTAGGAACATGATCAGGAGACATCCACAAGCACATTGTAATCACTAAGAACAACCGCACAATCTCTAACCACTCTGTCAAGAAGATTCTTCAAACTGGAGCACATAAACAACACTATCAGCTACTGTCATAAGGAAAATATCACTTGTGGACCACCAAATCATGAACTATTTGAGTTGAAGGCACATAACACCATCACAAACTTAACTCTAGAACCATAGACCAAAATACTTAAATACAGAGGAATATAGAGGAATACAAAGGAATGTGGAGCATAATACATTCTCCCTATCACCATCAAATATATAGAAAAAGTAGTTTTCACTCTAGTGAACATGACTCACTCAAATCTTCATACCGGAAGCTCAAACTTAGAACATAGCATCTTCAGACATGTATCTAAATAACTTCCAATCCACAAATAAATATATTCATTCTTTAATAAATGTGAAGCAATATACTAGACTATTCTGTTGTATCAGGAACACTTATTATCTTCAACACTTAACTCATTACAAGCAAGCGTCAAAACAAGAGCACAATTGACACCAATGACAACACAGATATGTTGACATCAATGACAACACCGATTAGGCACATACTTGCAACAAGTGGGTATATATTTACATTCTTTAGAGGCTATGAGTTGGATACTAAAAGGTCCTCTAGTAATCCTAACCTAACATTGATATGAAAAAGTACACAAAGAGAAGGGGATAAGAGGAAGGTTAGACAATCTAACCTTATTTTCAAACCCTCCATACACCATTCAACAAACTAGGAAGTTCAAATTTAAACCAATCTTCACATGACCCAATGTGTCATAGCTCTAATATGTAATATGATGTGATCTTTGTTGTACTCAAAATTAGCTACACTCGTTTTTGTAGACAACCCCCACGAAACTTGTCTGTTTCATGATCTACACTCTACGTTTGCAAATCAAGACAAGATTCTCTTGATCCCATGTGAAGTCATATGGCATCCTAAATCAGTTTACGACATTCCCTCGAATCAATTCCTCGATCTTTGTGAAAATTGATTAAGTCGTAAACTGGTCAAAATGTCAGTTTTGGTCATTTTTTTGGGTGTTAGTGAAATTTTTAAGTCTTTACATGTAAAGTCAGCCTAAACCAATGCTTTTACATGTCTTTTTTTTACTTATGTAAAGTCAGAAAAAAATGCCGCTTTTACATCATTTTTCTTTTCTTACATGTTTGAGCGACGCTTTTTACCACCATTACATGTTCTTGTTGAAAAGTTGTTGCACATGCGGGGTCGGTGGTTTTTGCTGCCTTTGCATTTTTGTGGAATACGTGTAAGGTCAGCCAAAATTGCCGCCTGAGCAAGATCTCTAAGATCTTGAACTTCAAGTAGCATTAATGGTTGTTCGTGCGAGGTGTTAAGGGTTTGTTTAAAAGCTTTTTAATATGTTTCTTTGTTGTTTGTTTTGTCATTTCTTTTCCTAATACTTCCTGGTCAGTCATTAGACTCTCCTCGCATCATTCTACCACATTCATCATTCTACCACGTTCGCCATCGTCGAGCTTAGGTTTTCAAACTAGACAGGTAGTATGTTCCAATGCTTTCACTTTTTTAGGGTTTTTATTATTGTTATCTTTATTTAGCTTCAAATCGTTAATAAACTTTTGTGAGATCTTGTGTTCCCATTTTTTGTGGTCATCTTTGTCTTGGTCTTGTTTCATTTTGTAAACATGTGTTAACTGCGTCGTCAAAAAAATCTCCGATCAAACTATGCCCTAAGTTTCATACCAACCTGTGTTGTTGTTGGTTTTTGCTAATCGAGCATCAAAACCAACTCAAGGTTCATTGAACTTGCTTGTGAATTGCCATAATTGGCTATATTAGCTGTTTTAACATGTTTTATGTTGTGAAAGAGTTAAATGCATGGTCCACATTAATTGCCGCTTATGCATTTGAGCATATTGAAATGTAAGTGTATGGGCGGCAAAATTCGTCGCCCTTACATGAAAACCTTGCAAACTATGCCAGCTGGCAGGGGCGGTGAAAACACCTGCCTGGACACATTTTAACTTCCCCAGCATGCAATGTCAGCGTTTTTCACCACCTTAACACACATCTTTCCAAGAAACATGCAATAGTGATGTTTTTTTTTCTGACTGTACATGATAAAGCAGTTCTTCCCAAATACATGCATAAGCGGTGAAAATACCCGCTTTTACACATGCAAACACTTCCTCATGTAGGAGTGGTCATTTTGACCGCTCATGCATATTTTCTTGAATCTCTCAACACTGGGAAAATTTATCTTTCAAGCCCTGTTAGCCCGCTTTCACCTTTGCCTCAATTTGCGTGCACTCAAGCCCTTCAACGCATGCTCCCTTGTCCATGATCATCGAATCGTGGTTATCCTAGTTTATCCATTTTTCCCCTAACTATGAGATCATGGCCTTTTGCAGTTCTCAACAAGTGTTCATGGTAGACATCAATCTCAAAGTTCTCTTCAAGAGCTCATGTTAGAACCATCTCCGTCAAAGGCCAAAATCCTGAAGTACAAGTACCAAGGTGTCTTTCCAGTGACAGCAGTGCAGTCAAATATTGATGAAATTAGAGACACAGAAATTGGACATGTGGACATGGTAGAGTTTGTAGATAGAACAAAATAGACAAATCCTTCTAAGCCTATGGAGAAAATCATTGACAATAATATTCTTTTGGTTGCATCATTTCCAGATTTTGCACACAATCCTGAGTTTGTTCTTTAGGTAGCCAACCATTACAACAGAGATACTAGAGTTGTGACAGATTCACAGGGGAATGTAATTATGAGATTGGATGCAGAATTCCTCGACAAAATCTTCATGTGTCCACCCATTGAAAATATTGGATGGAGTGACTTTGCTCAGGGGCAACAGGATTATGATAAAGATGTAGAAGCTGCTAGAAGGTACATCAACAACAAATGGTTGAAAATCCCTAGAAGTAATTTGATCAGATGGCCAAAAGATCTTCACAGGAGTGACTTTGTAGAAGAAGTTTGTGATTTGATTACTCTTTTGAGTCGCATCAGAGGACTCCCTTCTACTTCCAAATTCTAGGACTGGATGTACACTTACATCAAGGTAATTCTACGAGGTAATCAAAAAATATTCTGGGGAGAACAGATCAGCAATGCATTACACGAACAACTGGTAAAGGTTAATACCACATTAAAATTTTATATGACCTCTTATCTTGTCTATGTTGCTGCAAACATGAGGAACTTTCTAGGTTTAACTCAGGTAGGAGACAGGAGATTGATCCCAGTATATGAATATTACCCTCAAATCACTCTAAAGGGATCAATTCATCATTTTCAAAGGGTCAATGATGCATTCTTTTCAGTATTCATGTGCTTATGGGATAGTGAACTGGTTCAAAAAAGGATCTTTGATGAAGCTTGGCATGTTGTTAATTCTTTTGGTTGCTTGTTCCTGCAATTTCCCACTTTCACATATCTTTGGGTAGGGTATTATCCTGGTTACCCTTATATGCTTCCATGGTATCCTAGTGACCGTATTGTTCTTATGGAACTATGTAGACAGTTGATTATAGTGCACAAAAAAATAGATGGAGCTGAAGAAGTCGGGGATAAAATTCCCCATTGAAATTGGAAGGTATTCAGTTCAATCAGCCAATAAAGCAAAAATAATTGATTCTGAATTACAACTGGTCACTATGAAGACTTACAAGAAAAGAGACCATTTTAACTTCAGAAGAGTTTAGGATAAGATCAAAAGGAAGTCAAACTTCCATGTCCCAATGGTTGAAGACATATGGGCTGATCTTAGGACACAAAACAAGATCAGAAAGCTAGACTTTTACAGACTTCACCTAAGTCAGATTGAAGAACTAGGCCTCGTTGATATTCTAGATGGAATGGAGGATGACGAGAATGTTCTAGATCCCAAATACAACACAGAAAATGTTCAGGCTTCACCTCTTCCAGAGGTGAAATGGTCAATCAAAGAAGAAACATCCATCAGGAAAAGGTTTCAATCAATACTAGCTAACACCAATGTGTGGTTGGAAAGTAAAGGGATTAAATTGAAAGAGTTCCTCACAGGGTTAGAGACTGAGACACAGGAGTAGACAGGCAAGAAGGCTGAGAACATAACCAAAAATAAGAGTGACACCCCTTCTTCTTCTAAGATATGCAAACCAAAGATCAAATTTGTATCCAAAGGAGGGAAGAAGAAGGAAACTCAAAAAACTTCCAACATCACTGAGTCAAATGTTGAAGATACTAATGTTGATCAAGTGGAGATGGAAGATGTTGAGGCTGAAGAACAAAATATTCAAAAGTCTAAGGATGATCAACAGGCGATAGTATCTGATAAATCTGATGAAGAGGATGAAACTGAATAAGGTGAAGACGAGGATGCAGAAAAGGAGCAACTTGGTGATCCACCTTAATCACCTAAGAAAGATCTTCCCATAGGAACACAAGTTTCTACACCTCCTCCTCATGTTCTGGTTTCTGGTAGTTTCCCAGTGATTTCAAATGTTCCCCTTTCACCTATCTTTGTTGTTTTCTCTGATAATACCCTTATTTCTGTGAAAACTAGTTTTGGGACTATTTTTGATTCCTCTGGTTCCATTCCAAGTCTATCTTCTCCATCTTTTGACATCGGTGAACAATCTATTTTAGAGAACCTTCTGGATGCTTCAGAAAAGGTTGTTGATATAGGTGTGGTTTTTACCAACACCAGTCCTATTGTGACTATCACAGGTGTGAACATGGAGCCGACCAAACAGGTAGTAGATTCATCCTCGGTTGTTGGCACTTTTATGCTTCCCCCATGGTTATCTGCATATACTCTAAAGAGGAAGAAGCAAGCTATCTCACCTGATGAGATCGATATTGAAAAGCTGTTACCTGTAAAAGTAAAGAATCAGAAGAAGAAGCCTAAGACTGTTTCTAGGCTTGTCAATGAGAAAGGAATCAAGTACGTGGAAATTGCCAAACCACCAGAAGATGCCACCATTGACAATTTTGACATGAGTGATTATGTCATTTCAAGGGTTGAGTTGGGCAAGTTGACTCATGAGAGTATAAAGGCATATTTTCAAATCACTGCCAACACTTTACTTGAAAAGTATGATGAAGTCAAGAAAGAGAAGGAACAGTACAAAGCTAAAGTAGAACAACTTGCTGCTGTCCTTCAAAAGATAGTAAAGTCATCAGAAATGGTAGAACCCATGGGAGTGACGATGGAAGATCCCCTAATTCAGAAAGTTGAAAAAGCACAAGCCAGGGGAAGGGTCGTAGGAGATGTAGTGGAATGCCTATTAGCTCAAGGGTGAATCCTATTGAAAACCACTGTGGAAAGGAAAGAGAAGATGGACAAAGCTAAAGCTGAGCTGGACAACCTGGTAGATCTACTTTCACAAGAGCTGCAAGATCAAGAAGATAGTCTGGAAGAGTGGATAGATATGAAAAAGATCAAGATAAAGAATCTGATCACCATTGGGGTCATTACAAATAGAGAATCATATTTCAAGACCAAGGAGACTCTGGTACATTGAATCCACATAATAAAAGGTCTACTTGAAGATCTGTGTCAAGTCCGAGAAGCCAGTGAAGATAGTGATGTCATACTTCTACACTGGCTAGAAGAACTTCCATGCACCCTAATAGGGGAAGATCACAAGTTTCTCTCAGCAGAGGATATGGTAAGTTCCTTTGAAGAGATGGTCCAAAGAAAATTTGAAGAGGAGGTGCCCTCAGTGCTTTCAATGGATAATCTATATGACCAACACTCGACTCTAGAGTACCTGAAAGATAATCTAGACAAGCATGAAAAGACAATAAAGGCGGTAAAAGACTCCATTCTCTGGGCCTGCACCATCTCAGTGAACATAGCAAAACCAGATGCATGCGAGATGGCAGCCATCGAAGCTATGTACCAGAACTTTCTAAAGAAGAATGACGGAGGAAGCTAGTGCCTTAATTTATTTTTCCTGTATATGATATGTAATTTGAATTTTGTTTTGGACATTTTCACATGTAATTTTCCAAAATGTAATTACATGTGAGACAAGAGAAGTCCCAAGTCAAATAGGACTCTTTTGTTGAATAAGTCAAAGTAGTTGTAAATTTCCTATTTTTGCTCTAGGCTCCTCCCTATAAATAAAGAGGGCCTCTTTTGTAAATATCATCTTTTATCTATTGTAACCAAACTCTGCCAAATTGAGAAGCAAGTCGAGACTTTGTGCTTATTTGTGTAAATTAATTATCAAATATTTATCAATACAGGAAAGCAAGTTCAATTCCATTCTTTGTCTTGGGATTATTTGTTTTATGATAGAATTGTTCTTACGTCTTTGCTATCATATTATCTTTGATAAGTAATTGAAGTGTGAGAGTTTATTTCAAGTGATTAAGGAGTATTCTAAATCTAATTTTAATAGACTTTGAGCTATAAAATCATTTGTGAGGATTGTGTTTATGTTTGTAAGGATAAAATAGCTTGAAGACTTTCTGCTACAAGTTGTTATATTCAATCTACTTTTATCATCTTGGAGAAGAGTGAAGACTTTGGACTGCATTCAACTTCAAACAGTTCTATTTGCAATTAGTAAGTGAGGCAACAAAAAACTTTGTGTTTCTATGGTTTTGTGATAGTTTGTAAGTTCTTTAATATTACTTTCATTGAAATCAAAGTCTTGAAGTATAAACATCTATTCTAAAAAAAGAGAATGGGATGAAATGGAACCACCACAAATATAGTTTTTAGTGTACATAAGTTTCATAAGTTATTTGTTTGTAATAGTCAAGCAACTAGAGGGAACCTCCCCTTGCTGAGAGGAGAGACTTTGTCTCATCATAGCTGTGGCTGATATACCCATTTTGTTGTTAGTGATTTAACGACAAAATATTCACCCAACAGTTTTTTGGTGACTCCGCTGGGGAAGGAACGTGCAACTTGAAGCCTCACGCTTCGAGTTGAAGCATTTTCAGTTCTTTTCCATTTGTTGCAAAATTTTGTGGAGTATACTACATTCTGGCAGATTCACAGTATACAAGAAGCAAGAGAGCTCAAGGTATTATTGATCCTGTATTTGAATTGATGCAGCAAAATAATTTTGGTCTTTTGCCTCTACGACCTCGTCTTCAGTGAACCAAGAGTTTTCCTCCTACCAATGCTAGGTCTCCAATACCAGGTGAAGCTTCTAGTTCTAGAGCTAGCAGAGTTTTGTCTGTTCATACTCCATAAAGGTTTGTTATCCCACTTTTTAATCAGCGCATCATGGCAGCCCAAGGCCCTTGGGGTAACCCTTTTGGTCCTCTAAATTTAACCCCACCATTGCATGAACTACTTTGTAGTTCGAGAAAGAATTTTCCCAAATTCTATGGTGATGGGAAAGTTCACCCTGATGAACACATTGCAGCTTTCTGCATAGCTTGTGGTGTGATAAGTGTTGAGCATGAAGATGTAGAGGTAACGCTTTTTGTAGAAACACTGCAAGGTGCTGCTGCTAATTGGTTTTATCATCTTTAAGCTCAAACTCTAACCAACTGGAACACTCTCAAAACCAAGTTTGAGGCTAGGTTCAAACCTACAGAAGATGCACATGCCTTGTTGGCTCAGCTTACACAAATGAAGAAAGAACCTCATGAACCTATGCGAGATTTCATCGCTAAGTTCAATAAGTTGAGAAACAGGATTCCTGCAAATGCTCAGCCAACAGCGGAGAATCTTAAGTGTTTCTTTATTAATACTCAACTTCCTGAAGTGAGTTTTCTATTAAGGCGGGCTGGTCCTGCAGATCTTCCTGTAGCTCATATATTGGCCACTGAAGTTGAAGATGATCTTATCCTTGTAGGTAAGATAAGAAGAGTTTCTAATAGAAATAAAGGTTTTTCTTCTGCTGAAAACTCTTCCACAAGCACCACGAACCCTATGGTGCAAAAGCTAGCAAATGAATTGCTAGCTCTAAAAAGGCAAATGTCCCAAGGTATGTCTGCCCCTACTTATCGGGATATACCAAGGAGGACATTTCCAAACAATTCATATCAAGGCAATGCTGCTAAAAATCAAGGACAACAAAATCATCTTCCACCTACACAGGGGAAGCTTGCCATTGAAGCAGCGCCGGTCAACTCAGCAGTTGGCTATTATGAAGCTAAACATGATCATTCCTTCCAACCTGAGTTGGACCAAGAGAATGATGCTAATCTCTTTGCAGAAGGGGAAGATGAATTAGCTGGCGACTCTACCATCATCTTCCTGAACTACCAAGATGAAGCTAAAAAAGAAGGAGAAGTGTATTATGGAGCATATGTTGTTTTCACTAGATCCCAAAATCAATCAACTCAACAAGTTGATAAAGGAAAAGTGAGAGAAGAACCTCAACCAGTGATTCCAATTGCTAAACGAGGAACTCCGCTGCCTTTCTAATCAAAGGACCCGGTGGGCAATAAGCAAGTAAGTACATCTAACAATCCTGTACCTTCTGCTTCTATCCCTCAGACCAGTACTACCTCAAATAAAAATTAGAATGATGGACTTCCTTCCACTATTTCTAGCTCATTCCAGTTATTTGATATAATAGATCATGCTAGGAAGACTAAGATCCAAATGTCTAAAGTTGAGTATTTACAAGCTAATCCTGAACAGTTTGATAGGTTAGCTAAATATGTCAAAAACAAGACTGTCCCTACAGGACAAGATTTTCCAAAAGTTGCCCATGATTCTTCAAAAAGCAAACCTACCCAAAATAATCTTGTCACTACTCCCCTTGTTGCCTTTGGAAATATAGAACCTTTCTATGTTTCTCTATTGGTAAATGGTCACAAGTTGAGTAACTGCATAATAGATTCTGGAGCTTTTGATAATGTTATGCCTGCCAAAGTAGCAGACTCCCTTGGGCTCACCTTAACTAAGACTTTTGGGAGATGTTTCTCCATGGAAAACAAGAAAGTACCACTTTTGGGTCAAATCAAAGATGCCCAATTTTTATTTGCAGCCTTTCCAGAGAAGAGGATTAAAATGACAATCCTAGTAGCTGATGTTCCAGTTTCCTATGGTATTCTACTTGGGCACAATTTCTGCAAGGATGTAGGGAGGGAGTTGAACATGGATCTATCTGAAGCAAGGATACCTGTTAAAGGTGTCATGCAGAAGTTGCTTCCTAAGAAGGAGGCAAAATAAATTGTTACCCAAATGGCAAATCCCAAAGCTCAAATTTTGTTTGAGTCCTCGGGAATGGGTAATTATTTCCTGTCCACTGAAGATGTTTCTAGTTCATCAGATGAGAGTACATCAGGTGATAGCTCAGATATATCAGATGGAGACTCAGATGAGTTTTCAGATGAAAGTTTGGGTGAAGGTATAGTAATGCTAGATTCTTCCCTCACCGATGAAGAGGAATCTTATGATCAAAGAAATTCCAAAAAATCAAATTCTAATGAAGTCTGGATTTTAGAATTTGATGGCAGTTATTCATCTACCAGTTCTGGAGCCAGATTTGTTTTGATATTCCCACAAGGTGATATCTTCCCTTTTTCATACAAGTTACAATTTGACAATACCAACAACACTGCTGAATATGAGTCATTGTTACTCAGATTGGAAGCTGCTCATGCTAGGGGTGTTAAAATTCTTCATGCTTAAGGAGATGCTAAATTAGTGGTTTGTCAAGTGAGAAATTTGTACCAAACCAAAAATGAAAGATTGAGACACTATCGTAATCGTGTATGGGATTGCATTGAAGGTTTTGACGCTTTCAACATTTCTGTAGTGCCAAGAGAGTTTAATGATCGTGCAGATTCATTGGTTGTTTCCACCACTCTCATGGTTCCTCATAAAGATTTCAAAGGAAACAAGTACACTATTGAGCTGGTCTTCCGACCAAGTGTACCTGATAATGCTGACCATTGGCAAGTGTTCAATGGTGATAACCAAATCATTACTTTCTTGGAAAAGATGGATAGCTTTGACGAACTCTATTTTGAAGACTGTGAATCTCCACCACGGGAATATGTTTCTGAGATAGATTCACAAACCAGTGAAGAGTTTCTTCAATTGAAAGGGAATAAGATTCCAAAAGGTTTGGTTTCCCTTGAGAAGTTATTTGATAAGCATGATAGGTATATCAAGCAGCAGCAACAACAAGATTCAAGTTTCTCTATGGAATTTGAGTAGGTAAATTTGAGTTCGAAGGTAGATCCCAAAATGGTCAATATTGGGAAATGTTGCACTGCCAATGAAAAGTTCAAATTCATTACACTCCTTTGCCATTACATTGATGTCTTTGCGTATTTCTATGATGACCTGAAGTCCTTCAGGCCAAAGGAAATTCAACATGAAATTCCCCTCAAAGCTAGATTTTTGCCTCACAAGCAGAATCAAAGGCAATACAACCCCAGAATATTAGGTACGATCCTTTCTAAGATTCAGAAGATGTTGAATGCAAGGATAATTTTTCCAATTCATCATTCCACCTGGATTGCAAACATAGTTCCCATGAGGAAGAAGAATGGAGAAATCTGTATCTGTGTTGATTTCAGGAATCTCAACCAGTCTTCCCTAAAAGATAACTACCCCTTGCCCATCATGGATCAAGTATTGCAAACAGTAACTGGTTCAGAAATGTTGTCTATGCTAGATTGTTTTTCAGGGTATAACCAAGTGGAGGTCAACGAAGCAGATCAATTCAAAACTGCTTTCACCACACCATGGGGCACATTTGCGTATCACAGAATGCCTTTTGGTCTGATCAATGCTGGCGCCACATTTTAGAGAGCAATGGACCTTCCCTTCAGAGATGAGATGGGAAGTTCATTGTGGTGTATCTTGATGACTTGACTATTTTTTCAAACATCGTCATGATCGTGCGCATCATTTACGACAAGTGCTAGAACGCTGTCGGCAAATGGTATCTCTCTCAACCCTAAGAAGTCAGTTTTTGGGGTTACAGAAGGTAAACTTCTCAGACACATTATATCTTGAGAAGGCACTAAAATTGACTCGGAGAGAGTCAAATCTATTCAAAGTCTTACTCTACCTGCTAGTAAGACTGCAGTTCATTCTTTCTTTGGAAAGGTGAATTTTCTGCGAAGGTTCATTCCTAAATTTGTAGAGAAAACCCATCACATCATCAACATGATGAAGGGTAATGCTACCTTCCGTTGGACTGCGGAAGGAAAAGAAGCATTTGAGGATATCAAGAGAGCTATTGCTCATGCTCTAGTTCTTGTTTGTCCTAACTATACCAAAGATTTCGTAGTTTACAGCTATGCTTCAGAACATACACTTTTAGCTATTCTGGTTTAGGAGAATGAAGAAGGTGTGGAATCCCCTATATCATTTATGAGTTGTCCTCTCAAAGCTCATGAATTGAAGTATTCGAATATGGAGAAGCATGCTTATGCCGTGGTCAAAGCGGTGAAGCATTTCAAGTTCTATATTCTAAATTCGCACACTGTTGTTTTGGTTCCTGATACAACAGTCAAGTCTATCCTAACTCAATAGGAGTTCAGAACAAAGAGAGGTAATTGGATTGCTAAGATCCAAGAGTTTGATCTGGATATCAAGCCTACCAAGCTTGTGCATGGTAAAGGTTTATGTCAATTGATCACTGATAATGTTCCAAAAGAGACAGGGGATGAAGAAGAAGAGGTTGAGGATACACCAAATGTTCTTTTTGTCACTACTACCGATGAGTGGTATTCAAATATCGCTCATTTTCTTACCTATGGTGAGTGTCCTACCCATCTGTCTTATAAGGAGAAAAGAACTGTTAAGTTGAAGGCAGCTAACTATGTCCTTTGGGACAATGGTTTGTACAAGAGAAGCCTTGATGGGGTATTTCTCTATTGAGTGGATAAAGCGCAACAAAGTAAACTTCTGGAGTCTTTCCACAATCTAGCTTGTGGAGGACATTTTTCTGCACCTATGACAGCTCACAAGATTCTGCAAGCTAGATACTATTGGCCCACATTATTTCAAGATGCGTACAATTGGGTATGTAGGTGTGAGTTGTGTCAGCAGTTTGTTGGGAAACCGAAGTTGGCCGCTCTACCTCTCAAACTAGTGGTGATCGAAGAACCATTTCAGCAATGGGGCATCGAATTCATTAACGCTGTGAACCCACCATCAAGTGTGGGACATAAGTATGTTCTCACCACGACAGATTATTTTACCAAGTGAGTGGAAGCCATCCCAGTCAAACATGCTACTTCTAAAGTGGTATGCAATTTCCTTAAGGAGAACATTATTTCCAAGTTTGGAGTTCCAAACAAGATTGTAGCAGATAATGCTACTTGTTTTTCTTCCCATGAGATTACTGAATTTTGCTACGAGCATGGGATCATTCTTTCCCATTCTTCAGACTATTATTCGCAAGGAAATGGTCAAGCAGAATCAAGCAATAAGAATCTAGTCACTATTATCAAGAAACTGGTAGATGAGAATCAGAGAATTTGGCATAAAGCATTGTTTGATGCTTTATAGGCAGATAGGATTACCCCCAAAAGGGCAATAGGCATGTCACCATTTCATCTTCTATATGGTTTTAATGTAGAGATACCAATTACCTTGGAATTGCTAGCACTGAAGTTGGTAAAGGCATTGGAAGATAGAACTTTTGATAGTTCTATTGATAAACGGATTATGTATCTAACTGAACTTGAGGAGCAGCGAACTATGGTAGTGGATCGTATCGCTGAGCACCAAAGTCAGGTAAAGAAACTCTTTAACAAGAAGGCAAGGATTTGTGAGTTTCAGATTGGAGATTAAGTCTTGTTGTGGGACAAGAGGAGAGAACCAAAGGGAATGCATGGAAAATTTGATTCCTTGTGGAGAGGTCCGTTCACCATTCATCAGTTATGTGGTGAGAATAGTTTCTTGCTGGAGTTTTAGGATGGGACACCATTCTTACTGCCTCACAGTGGACAACATCGAAAGCACTTCAATCCTTGAAGTATCAGATAAGTTTATTTGTACATTTGTACAGTTTTGTGTTTTTATTTTTATGTTTTTGTTTAGTCTTTTGTGTCTTTTCCTTTTTAGCTTGACTCTATAGCCCAATGGCATGGATGAAGGCACTTAGAGATTGGATTCTTCTCCCTTTGATTGTTTCAAAGTTTGATCAAAGGAAGTTCCCCAGTTAGAGCCAGCTGTTGTTCTCAAAATCAGCTACACTCGTTTTTGTAGACAACCCCCATGAAACTTGTTCGTTTCGTCATCTACACTCTAAGTTCATAAATTGAGACAAGATTCTCTTGATCCTGTGCGAACTCGTATGGCATCCAACATTAGTTTATGACATTCCCTCAAATCAATTCCTCGATCTTTACAAAAATTGATTAAGTCATAAACTAATCAAAATGTCAGTTTTGGTCATTTTTTTGGGTGTTAGTGAAATTTTTAAGTCTTTACATGTAAAGTCAGCCTAAACCACCGCTTTTACATGTCTTTTTTTTACTCATGTAAAGTCGGCAAAAAATGCTGCTTTTACATCATTTTTCTTTTCGTACATGTCTGAGCGGCACTTTTTACCGCCATTACATGTTCTTGTTGAAAGTTGTTACACATGCGGGGTCGACGGTTTTTCCTGCCTTTACTTTTTTCTGGAATACGTGTAAGGTTGGCCAAAATTGCCGCCTGAGCAAGATCTCTGAGATCTTGAACTTCAAGCAGCATTAATGGTTGTTCGTGTGAGGTGTTAAGGGTTTGTTTAAAAGCTTTTTAATATGTTTCTTCATTGTTTCGTTCGTCATTTCTTTTCCTAATACTTCCTAGTCAGTCATTAGACTCTCCTCGCATCATTCTACCACATTCATCGTTCTACCACGTTCGCTGTCGTCGAGCTTAGGTTTTCAAACTCGACAGGTAAGTCTATTCCAACACTCACTTTTTTAGGGTTTTCATTATTGTTATCTTTATTTAGCTTGAAATCGTTAAGAAACTTTTGTGAGATCTTGTGTTCCTGTTTGTTGTGGTCATCTTTGTCTTGGTCTTGTTTCATTTTGTAAACATGTGTTAACTACGTCGTCAAAAAAATCTCCAAACTATGCCCTAAATTTCATACCAACCTGTGTTGTTGGTTTTTGCTAATCAAGCATCAAAACCAACTCAAGGTTCATTGAACATACTTGTGAATGGCCATAATCAGCTATATTAGCCATTTTAACATGTTTTATGTTGTGAAAGAGTTAAATGTGTGGTCAGCATTAATTTCTACTTATGCATTTGAGCATATTGAAATGTAAGTGTATGGGTGGCGAAATTCGTCGCCCTTACATGAAAACCTTGCAAACTATGCCAGCTCGCAGGGGCGGTGAAAACACCCGCCCAGACACATTTTAACTTCCCCAGCATGCAATGTCAGCATTTTTCACCACCTTAACACACATCTTTCCAAGAAACATGCAATAGCGGTGTTTTTTTTCCGACTGTACATGATAAAGTAGTTCTTCCCAAATACATGCATAAGCAGTGAATATACCTGCTTTTACACATGCAAACACTTCCTCATGCAGGAGCAGTCATTTTCACTGCTCATGCATATTTTCCTAAATCTCTCAACACTGGGCAAATTCATCTTTCAAGACCTGTTAGCCCGCTTTTGCCTTTGCCTTGATTTGCGCGCACTCAAGCCCTTCAACACATGCTCCCCTGTCCATGATCATCGAATCGTGGTTATCCCAGTTTATCCATTTTTCCCCTAACTATGAGATCATGGCCTTTTGCAGTTCTCAACCAGTGTTGATGGTAGACATCAATCTCAAAGTTCTCTTCAAGAGCTCATGTTAGAACCATCTCTGTCAAAGGCCAAAATCATGAAGTATAAGTACCAAGATGTCTTTCCGGTGACAGCAGTGCAATCAAATATTGATGAAATTAGAGACACAGAAATTGGACATGTTGACATGGCAGAGTTTGTAGATACAACAAAATAGACAAATCCTTCTAAGCCTATGCAGAAAATAATTGACAGTAATATTCATTTGGTTGCATCATTTCCAGTTTCTACATACAATCCTGTGTTTGTTCTTCAGGTAGCCAGCCATTACAACAGAGATACTAGAGTTGTGATGGACTCACAGGGGAATGTAATTATGAGATTGGATGCGGAATTCCTTGACAAAATATTTATGTGTCCACCCATTGAAAATATTGGACGGATTGACTTTGCTCAGGGGCAACAGGATTATGATAAAGATGTAGGAGCTGCTAGAAGGTACATCAACAACAAATGGTTGAAAATCCCTAGAAGTAATTTGACCAGATGGCCAAAAGATCTTCACAGGAGTGACTTTGTAGAAGAAGTTTGTGATTTGATTACTCTTTTGAGTCGCATCAGAGGACTCCCTTCTGCTTCCAAATTCCAGGACTGGATGTACACTTACATCAAGGTAATTCCATGGGGTAATCAGAAAATATTCTAGGGAAAACAGATCAACAATGCATTGCACGAGCAACTGGTAAAGGTCAATACCACATTCAAATTTTATATGACCTCTTATCTTGTCTATGCTGCTGCAAGCATGAGGAACTTTCCAGTTTTAACTCAAGTAGGAGACAGAAGATTGATCCCAGTATATGAATATTACCCTCAAATCACTCTAAAGGGATCAATTCATCATTTTCAAAGGGTCAATGATGCATTCTTTTCAGTATTCATGTGCTTATGGGATAGTAAACTAGTTCAGAAAAGGATCTCTGATGAAGCTTGGCATGTTGTGAATTCTTTTGGTTGCTTGTTCCTACAATTTCCCACTTTCATATATCTTTGGGTATGGTATTATCCTGGTTACCCTTATATGCTTCCACAGTATCCTAGTGACCATATTGTTCTTATGGAACTATACAGACAGTTGATTATAGTGCACAAAAAAATAGATGGAGCTGAAGAAGTCAGGGATAAAATTCCCTATTGAAATTGGAAGGTATTCAGTTCAATCAACCAATAAAGCAAAAATAATTGATTCTGAATTACAACTGGTCACTATGAAGACTTACAAGAAAAGAGACCATTTTGACTTTAGAAGAGTTCAGGATAAGATCAAAAGGAAGTCAAACTTCCATGTCCCAATGGTTGAAGACATATGGGCTGATCTCAGGACACAGAATGAGATTAGAAAGCTAGACTTCCAGACTTCACCTGAGTCAGATTGAAGAACTAGGCCTCGTTGATATTCCAGATGGAATGGAGGATGACGGGAATGTTCTAGATCCCAAATACAACACAGAAAATGTTAAGGCTTCACCTCTTCCAGAGGTGAAATGGTCAATCAAAGAAGAAACATCCATCAGGAAAAGGTTTCAATCAATACTAGCTAACACCAATGTGTGGTTGGAAAGTAAAGGGATTAAATTGAAAGAGTTCCTCACAGGGTCAGAGACTGAGACACAAGAGCAGACAGGCAAGAAGGCTGAGAACATAACCAAAAATAATAGTGACACCCCTTCTTCTTCTAAGATACGCAAACCAAAGATCAAATTTGTATCCAAAGGAGGGAAGAAGAAGGAAACTCAAAAAACTTCCAACATCACTGAGTCAAATGTTGAAGATACTAATGTTGATCAAGTGGAGATGGAAGATGTTGAGGCTGAAGAACAAAATATTCAAAAGTCTAAGGATGATCAACAGGTGATAGTATCTGATAAATCTGATGATGAGGATGAAACTGAATAAGGTGAAGACGAGGATGCAGAAAAGGAGCAACTTGACGATCCACCTCAATCACCTGAGAAAGATCTTCCCATAGGAACACAAGTTTGTACACGTCCTCCTCATGTTCCAGTTTTTGGTAGTTTCCCAGTGATTTCAAATGTTCCCCTTTCACCTATCTTTGTTGTTTCCTCTGATAATAACCATGTTTCTATGAAAACTAGTTTTGGGACTATTTTTGATTCCTCTGGTTCCATTCCAAGTCTATCTTCTCCATCTTTTGACATTGGTGAACAATTTGTTTTAGAGAACCTTCTGGATGCTTCAGAAAAGGTTGTTGATATAGGTGTGATTTTTACCAACACCAGTCCTATTGTGACTATCACAGGTGTGAACATGGAGCTGACCAAACAGGTAGTAGATTCATCCCCAGTTGTTGGTGCTTCTATGCTTCCCCCATGGTTATTTGCATATACTCCAAAGAGGAAGAAGCAAGCTATCTCGCCTGACAAGATCGATATTGAAAAATTGTTACCTGTAAAAGCAAAGAATCAAAAGAAGAAGCCTAAGACTATTTCTAGGCTTGTCAATGAGAAAGGAATCAGGTATGCAGAAATTGCCAAACCACCAGAAGATGCCACCATTGACACTTTTGACATGAGTGATTATGTCATTTCAAGGGTTGAGTTGGGCAAGCTGACTCATGAGAGTATAAAGGCAGATTTTCAAACCACTGCCAACACTTTACTTGAAAAGTATGATGAAGTCAAGAAAGAGAACGAACAGTACAAAGCTAAAGTAGAACAACTTGCTGCTGTCCTTCAAAAGATAGTAAAGTCATCAGAAATGGTAGAACCCATGGCAGTGATGGTGGAAGATCCCTTGATTCAAAAAGTTAAAAAAGCACAAGCTAGGGGAAAGGTGGTAGGAGATGTAGTGGAATGCCTATTAGCTCAAGGGTGAATCCTATTGAAAACCATTGTGGAAAGGAAAGAGAAGATGGACAAAGCTAAAGCTGAGCTGGACAACCTGGTAGATCTACTTTCACAAGAGCTGCAAGATCAAGAAGATAGTCTGGAAGAGTGGATAGATATGAAAAAGATCAAGATAAAGAATCTAACCACCATTGGGTGATTGCAAATAGAGAATCATATCTCAAGACCAAGGAGACTCTGGTACATCGAATCCACATAATAAAAGGTCTACTTGAAGATTTGTGTCAAGCTTGAGAAGCCAGTGAAGATAGTGATGTCACACTTCTACACCAGCTAGAAGAACTTCCATGCACCCTAATAGGGGAAGATCACAAGTTTCTCTCAGCAGAGGAGATGGTAAGTTCCTTTGAAGAGATGGTCCAAAGAAAATTTGAAGAGGAGGCGCCCTCAATGCTTTCAATGGATAATCTATATGACCAAAACTTGACTCTAGAGAACTTGAAAGATAATCTGGACAAACATGAAAAGGCAATAAAGGCGGTAAAAGACTCCATTCTCCGGGCCCGCACCATCTCAGAGAACGTAGCAAAACCAGATGCATGTGAGATGGCAGCCATCCAAGCTATGTACTAGAACTTTCTGAAGAAGAATGATAGAGGAAGCTAGTGCCTTAGTTTATTTTTCCTGTATATGATATGTAATTTGAATTTTGTTTTGGACATTTTCACATGTAATTTTCCAAAATGTAATTACATGTGAGACAAGAGAAGTTCCAAGTCAAATAGGACTCTTTTGTTGAATAAGTCAAAGTAGTTGTAAATTTCCTATTTTTGCTCCAGTCTCCTCCCTATAAATAAAGAGGGCCTCTTTTGTAAATATCATCTTTTATCTATTGTAACCAAACTCTGCTGAACTGAGAAGCAAGTTGAGACTTTGTGCTTATTTGTGTAAATCAATTATCAAATATTTATCAATACAAGAAAGCAAGTTCAATTCCAATCTTTGTCTTGGGATTATTTGTTTTATGATAGAATTGTTCTTACGTATTCGCTATCATATTATCTTTGATAAGTAATTGAAGTGTGAGAGTTTATTTCAAGTGATTAAGGAGTATTCTAAATCTGATTTTAATAGACTTTGAGCTATAAAATCATTTGTGAGGATTGTGTTTATGTTTTTGAGGATAAAATAGCTTGAAGACTTTCTACTACAAGTTGTTATATTCAATCTACTTTTATCATCTTGGAGAAGAGTGAAGACTTTGGGCTGCATTCAACTTCAAACAGTTCTATTTGCAATTAGTAAGTGAGGCAACATAAAACTTTGTGTTTTTGTGGTTTTGTGATAGTTTGTAAGTTCTTTAATATTACTTTCATTGAAATCATTGTGTTGAAGTATAAACATCTATTCTGAAAAAAGAGAATGAGATGAAATGGAACCACCACAAATATAGTTTTTAGTGTACATAAGTTTCATAAGTTATTTGTTTGTAATAGTCAAGCAACTAGAGGGAACCTCCCCTTGCTGAGAGGAGAGACTTTGTCTCATCATAGCTGTGGCTGATATACCCATTTTGTCGTTAGTGAGTTAACGACAAAATATTCACCCAACAATCTTTTATGGAAAATTGAACCATCACATTTTTAACTTAAGCATTTATTGTGCATCTCAATTTGAATGAATGACCAAAATAACTCAATATACTAAAAAATATTCTTTAAATTCCATTTGAAGCATGCCAAATCAATGAATTAAATGTAATAAGAAAAGAAAAGATGTTATAGATTGAAAACCATAAAAAGAAAGAAAAACTCAAAGAGAATGGAGTAACAAAATTTGTATTATATTCAACGAAGAGGTTTCCAACAACTTTGCAGCCCTTTATAATTATGTGTTACAATTAGAGTTATACAGGTTTGTTGGGTAAGGAATGTGAAAGGTTTTCCCTCCCAAAAGCTAAATGAGATAAAAATACAAAGAGAAGTTTAAAAGTTAATTTGACTTGCACTTTAGACTTCTAACGCTTCATTACATTTCATTTAAAGTTTTACATGCAAATACATGTTATGTGACTTGTGCTCGCTTTAGCTATCTTTTGCATTCTTCTATGACTGTTCCTATGAGTACACTATATAATTGTCTAAAAGTATCCCGACATGCTCATGATCTAGACCATTTATGTAGACAAACTTGACATCAAACTCAATGAAATCATCTAACTATTTATCATGCATTTACTTATACTTAGCTAATTTCTTCTCAAATTCCTCGCAAGAGGTCCATATCCTCAAGTCAAGTAATTGATGTCGAGTCAAAATTGACATTTTTGGAAGATAATTTCTTGATTATCTCATCAAATTGGTCTTTTTAGATTTGTTTTGAATTGAATATGTGTTCACAATCATAAAAAATAGCACCCAATCCCTTCCAAAAACTCTTCATGTCACAAAACGCATCCTAAACCATGTTATAGGTTGCTTCAAATTTCACTTTGCAAATTTTCAAAATTTTCATCTAAATTTGTATGTTTCTTACCATTTATTGTGCAAATAAGGTTCCATTCCATTCAACATCCCCTCATCCACCAAAATTTGGATGTCCACCTTTGTCATCTCCACGACCTAGGGATAAACACTCTTAATCACTCTCAATTCCTTATCAATTTCCACCTCCAACATTTTCATTGAATCAATCTCATTTGTGATTTAGTCACACATAGTAGCAATGTTATTCACAACATTGTGTCCTAAGGATAGTAACTTTGCATTCCAAGCCTTTGTTTCTCTAACAATAATCCTTAATTCTCCCACAGCTAGTATATATCTTTTTCCTTGGTTTAAATGAATTGAAGAGTAGTAGTTGTAGCTAACGAATCAATGAAACCCACTAGATATAAAATATAAGACATTCAATATATGAAACCTTGTCCTTAAATTCATCCTTGGTGGATTTTTCCTTATTAATATTTTGAATCATCAAATTAATTAAGGACTTAGTAGCTTGGTCAACCTTGTTAGATAAGAAAGAGAGAACTAGCCCACTAGATTAAACTAGGTCAAAACTCTCTTCTATCCAACATTGAGACACAAGATGAGCTTGGCTTCTATCCAAGAAGGAGAGCCAAACTACATGGGTTTTGTCCATTTGTTGTATAGAGGAGAATCAACCAAATCCAACCAATCAAGATAGGTCAAAGTTGAAACCCTAGTTAAGAAAGATCTATGAAAATAAGATTGTCAGAAACATATATCAAAAATCTAATACTACAATGGGGATCAGAGGGCAGAGTAGAACTAGGATCTAGATTTGAGAGTCTAGAAGGACCAGGGCACTTGGGCTTCATGGACCTTGATTAGGGTTTTGTAGAATGTTAAGTTTCTTATGTCTTCACCCTTCTGTGTTCCTACTTCTTGTAACTTGTTTTTTGCAAATTCTTCTAGATGCTACCCTCACACACACAAGAAGGAAATTTTTTGGGTGCTATTTAGGTGCTTTATTAATTCAAGCATCATGAATGGTGTTTCTACCTCCACAATAGCAATGATGAGATCTCAAAGAGTGTGTGCCCTTGGAGGGTAGAGGCAAATTTGAAGTAGAATGGAATGCTAGAACAAAGCATGAAGAAAAGAAGTCACCACGAGCATGGAAACCCTAGCATGCTTGATTCAGCATCACAACTTGACTCAAGAAGTTGGTGTAGCCCAAATAAGTAGAAATATCTTCATAAGACCCAAAATAATTTAGTGCAACAACAATAATCCACCATAGAGAGCTTTAGAGAAGAATAGAGAGCATGATAGAGAAGAAGAGAGAGTGCAAGTATGCCTAGATTGCATAGAGAACTTAGAGATGTTCAAATAAATAAACTAACTTTTATATGCATTCCTGCTCACAAATAATGAATGAAACCAAATGGAGTCGACATGCTAAAGTTAAAGAGGTGTTCTAAGTTGACACCATAAGAGAGGGGCTAAAGGACCCAACTGGGACCAGAGCACTAGGGCACCCTGGTCCTTTAGCCCCACAAACTCTAGGGAGAGTCCATTTAAGTGGGCTTAGACCATTCCTAACTTTATTTTATTGGGTTTATTCATTAGGATAGAGATTTAATTGCTTAATGTTCAAAAAGGTGTTGAAATAGGTCCTGATTAACAAGGGTAAACATTTTAGGTCCACCCGGGTACTAAACTAGGTGTAAAATGCTAGTACACACCTTTTACTCCATAACATTTATCCCCCACTTTAGTGTGAGTATGATCTTATGTTCATACTTGCACTAAAGTAAAGAGAAGACAGATTTCAATCACCACAAACATAGAAGTCATAGAATGTCACGTAAATTGAGGGGTGATCAAGCCCCCAAGCTTAGGCTTCTAAAAGTCTATGATGAATCGCATACACATAAGACACAAGACATAATTTATTCATACATGAAGTACTTAGAAAACATGAAACAAGACAAGATATACACAAGGCACACACTTGAGCAATCACAATGCATACACACAATACACAAAGCATAGATGCCATACACAAAGTATACACACCAAGTATAAAGTATACATAGAATACACATGAAACACACATGGAATACACACAAAGCACTCAAGGAGAATACATAAGGGATACATAGAGAAAACATGCGAAGCACACATAGAGAATAATAATATACAAGGAGAATACATACATCATACAAAAATCACAAGAAGTACATAATAGAAGACCTTGAGTCAGCATCACAAAAGAGATGTCAATCTAAAGGGTGACTCAATCACCATGCATCATTCCTCAAGATGCAATAAGAAGAAGGCTAAAGGGTTAGTTAGAAATGATAAGAACAAGAGGACATAAAGACATCATACACATAATCTATCTAAAGAGAAGTGTTTCCACTCAAGGGAATACATAATCCACATCCTGCAAGAGGATTTAAATGAAGCCTTGCAAAATAAGAAGGTGAAATGACCTTACTACCAAACTCTAGTTGGCGGCACAACCCTTCTTCCAAACATGCAAGGAGCTTCAACAAGATAGACTCAAGATCTTGTTTCTAAGTGTACCATGCAATCCTTTCCAAAAAAAAATCAACAAGTGTTTTGATAGAAAGGTGATAGTAAGACTCATAGCATGATATATTCCCCCACCTTAAAGTGATTGCTAACTCCATCAGGGAGCAATTACCTTTAAAGTAGAGTGAGGAAGAAATATAAAACATGCATAAGAGCTTTCTAAAAGCACATTCCCAAATGATATGTTTTTTCAAAGGCTACATCGTAAAAAGGGGTTGCCCCTAAGATGAGAAAACCAAGGTGATGCTTACAAGCATGATACCTAATGGCTTATGTAGCCATGGTATGATGCTAAGCATTGCAACTGTAATGTAGGTAAAAGTTTGGATAGATGATTTGTGGGTGTTTGATTAGTTTGATGTCTATCCTCCTTTCACCAATTACATTCAAGGAATTTGGGTTGAGTGGCAATGCACTATCAGACCCTTGGTCACTTAGGAATGCAGTGGAGATTGGATTTGTGTGATTTGATTGTCAATTATGCTTACTTATGCTCAATTTTACCTCAAAACCCTAATTATGCAATTACGGAAGCAAACGGACAAATTACTCAAAATGTTGCTACAGGAAGATGTAAAATGATAGATAAATGTGCACTTATTTTAGAAGTTTGGGAAGCAAAATAGTTAGGGACTAATGAGCGGGTGCCCTAGTCCAATGCCTAGGTTTTTGTCAAGATTTGCAAACTTGATCTACAACCTATTCCTGCTGCATCAGAGATTTCCCTGTCACAGAATCTGAAGGACTATTGAGTGGGCACCCAAGTCTAGGGTGCTATTTTTAACTCTGATCTACAAATCAGACACTCTGCAACATCCTCTTGCAACTCCACTTTTCCTGTATCCTCAATCTGTAACCTGCAATCATAGAAACTTTGGGAGGGGGTTGTGGTGTTTAGAGGCTTGCCTCAGTCAAGCCCCGGAGAGACATTCAAGTCTTTCGAACATCGTTGTCAAATAGAGAGTGCATGCCCTTGGGAGGTAGAGGCAAAAGCTAAATGATAAATTCTTAAAATTGTAATTGATGTCACCTTGTAGTGAAGATCACATGGAAGGAAGAAGCTTTTCATGGCATGAGGAGATGATTGCTCAAATCTGCAAATACAAACACATAGACAACACAAATCTGCTCTTGCAACACAATGAAAACCTTGAATCATCTTTAGAATGCCAAAAGATCACAATAATCATTTAGTTGTAATCTAGTTTACAAATGAATGCCTAAACATGCTTATATATGCAACTACAAACACTCCCACCAAGAATTTCATAATTCAAACTTACCGTGTCGTCATAGGACCTAATTAACGGTCACAAGATGACACTTATAATTTGGGACTAACCCAAAATAGGGCAGGACTAGGGCGTGGGTACCCAAGTGGTCCCCCCTTTATTTGGTCAGGGATAAGTTCAAGGGATCCCCCTAAGTCCCATTTGTCATAAAACCCAGGGTTCATTTCATCGAGATGTCAAAATATGATGCAAGATGTCCTAAATGCATATAAAAGACTCGGGAGCTAAACCTTAGGAGGTAAAATCCCCCAAGGGGGACTTTTTTTTGACATTACATTTAGCACCCACTTTAATGTATGTATAAACATGAGGTCAATACATGCATTAAAGTATGGTCAACAAACATGCCAAGCACGGAGAAGACACATCAATCATAGAGAAGATAGTAACAGGCACGCAAAACATGGAGAAGATAGTTACAATCACACTAAACACAGAGAAGACAACAAATGCATAGAAGACAGTTAATGCATAAAAGATAGAGACGATTTCTTTTCTTTTTCTTTTTCTCATATATATGAAATGCAAATGCAAGTACAGGAAAGTAAACACACCTCCCATAATGCAGGAAGCACTCATCGCACTGGTCTTTAGATTGCATATATGGGGCAACACACATGCAAGACATGCCAAACCTCCCAAAATGCAGGAAGCACTCATCGCACTGGTCTTTAGACTACATATGGGGCAACAGACACACCAAACAAAGCAAGCACGCCAAACACACACACTTTGTAGACATGGAGAAAACATGGCAGACAAGCGATGGAGTGTTCCTATTTCTAGGCTCATCACCATCTCAAGCACATTATAGGCACACACCAATGATTGGGCTTCACCACAACAATTGTCAAAGACACGCTTAAGGGTTGAGTTAGTCATATAACCGCTCCCTGCCTCTGTAGAGGACTTTTGAAAATGACAGAATGATGCAATCTACTGCGAGAAGTATACCATCCCTGCCTTCGTAGAGGGCTTAAGATGATTGATTGAAAACAAGCTCAGAGTGCAGGAGGGACTCATCACCACCAGTCTTTAAATTGCACTTGAGGACAATAACATTGCTAATATCTACAATAGATAGCTTACCTTATATATGCCCCCACCTTAAGGTGGTTGATATCATGCATTGACATCAAGCACGTTAAGGTAGGAAGAAAACACACAAAGGAACAAAGACTTTCACAAAGCCCATGCCCCTTGGAGATGACATGTACTTTACGATCACCAAATGTTCCCACAAACACATCCCTACAAGAAACATGTTAGTGTCTACAAAATCATGATAAACAACAACATTAATGCATATGATTAATCACATAAAGAGACAAGGATATACCACGGATTCGGAGATCGAGGATAACCATGGGGCTATATCACGAAAATCTCCAAACTGATTACCACCAAGGCGAGATTCAAAGATAAACAAAGTGCGTGGAGAAGTAGTATTGTTAAGGTTTGTAAGTGAGATAAAAACATCATCAAAATCACTATGCAGAAAGCATGGAGTGCTTCTACTACCCAAGCGTTGGATAATATATTACAACCCCATCATCATATTAGGAACTAAGTCCAATTTTTGATTTCTCACTAAAGGGATGCTAGCTCCACATTAGTATAAATGTTTTCGTGATCCGCTCGCTAGATAGAAACACTAGAGGAAGGGAAACAATAAATAAGAGAGGAGAAACGAGTGTCCTAGGCACAATCATGTAGGAGGGTGCCCCCAATTCACCAACTGTAATGCTATGTCCATAAGACACAACACACAACAATGAAATCAGAGAGAGGCAATATAGAAAAATGATGATACAAATGGAAGAAGGTCACAACAGAGGTGATCTCCTAGTATCTTGGACCTTACGAGAGAATCAGGGGTCATCCCAGGAGGCCTAAACAACACATAACACATCACAGGGAAAGCACATCATGAGAGAGATAAAGGGTTAGAGATACTTACCTGTAGGGTCTTCATGCTAAGTCTCGTCATCAAGTAAATCATCATCATCCTCCCACTCCCAAATTTTAGAGGAAAGTGGGACATAAGGTACAATAGCCTAGTTCTTGTCCTTGTCTTTAGATTGTTCATTGTTAGGATCATCTTTGTTTGGTTCAATGTTTAGATCAATGTTTTCTTGTTGAGATGCAAGGTTTATGGCATAAGCTTGTCTTCTTCTCCTTCTTTCTCTTACTTTTCTATTTCTTTTTCTCTTACCACTTATCTCTTGTAAGATAGGGCTTTACTCTTTCATGGGTTTTTGCATTCTAGAAGAGGAAGCACCAAGATCAAATCTTGTTTGTCCAGGTGGAATGCTTTGTTGTCAACAATTACCTCCCCATCCTTGTAAGGATGATGGGGGGAGGAACCTTAGCATAGGGACTTTGTCCTTTTGGTCTATGGTTCTCTTCAAATGTGGGTTGCTTGTCTTTTGTTATTTCTTTCATAGAAGGATCGACCATCGGATGTCATAGTTTTTCTTTGTAATTTTTATAGCTCAAGAAGTTAAAGTCTATTCGCGGCTCTGGTTCCTTTTTAGTTTTGTCACAAAAGTAATCCAGTGTGCAATGTTTTCTTGTAACCAAAGGTTTATACTTGTTGTGAGGTATAGTAAGCACTTGTCCATTCAAACAGAATTTTAAACAATTGTGAATTGTTGAAAGGATAGATTTCATAGCATTTAACCGTGAATGTCCAAGTTTTATGTGAAAGAGATCAGAAATGGGGACAACATAAAACCATTGTTCTACATGTTTCTTGAGTACAGTTACCAACAATGATATCGTACCTATAGGATTTATAAAGGGTCCCTTATGTGTTTTGATCATCATATCCGAAGGGTCACAAGATCCTTGCATCAAATTATGTGCATAGAGGAACTCTTCTGTGGCGACATTAGTCATGCAATTAGGGTCAATAAGGGCTCCATCCACAGGGTTTCCCATTATTTTCACAGTGATGTAAAGAGGTCCTTCAGTGTCTCTGATTGTTCTATCATGAGGTGTAAACACAATTTCAGGTTCAATGACCTTTCTCTTCATCTAAGGTTTGGGAGGGAACCTATTGTTGTTGTTGAGATTAGAAGCCATGTGTTTAAGTTTTCAAATCAATTCAATATCATATTTTAAAAGTTTTCCAAAAGTATGCAAAAGACAAGGGCAAAACTATATGCAAAAAATGACCTAAAATGCTTGATTTTTTGTACTTTTTCAATGCAAATATATGAAAGAAAAGGTGTTGTAAATATTTTTATTAGGGGAAGAAAATAATATGTCTATTTTCAGTCCAATTAAACAATAAAACCCTTTACAACATGCTTTTTTGATGCAAATCTAAGATGACAAGTCCAAATCTAGTGAAAATGCCCTAAAATATGCAATTTTTCACAGTTTTTCAATCCCAAGACTAGGTCATAGAAATTAATAGAAATTATATCAGTCACCTAGAAGCATAAAATCTTTTACAACACACTTAGGGTGCAAACTAGGTCAAACCCTAGGGCAAATATAGCAAAAATGTGCAATTTTTCACCAAATTTTGAATACAAGAGCCCAATAAAGAGGTGTTGTAAATAATTTTAGGAGGGGAAGAAGATAATAAACCTAATAATAGAAAATTAATGCAAAAATATTCTTTACAACACGTCTATAGTGCAAATCTAGAGAGTTGATAAGGCCAAATCTAGTGAAAATCAAGGTTTTTCAAGCCCTAGGTTTGAGATTTTGATACAGAATGCTATATGAATGTCTTGTAATCTGATTTATGATGAAATTTAAATGCTCTCATATCTTAAAATTATTTCAAAGCCCTAAGATGCAAAATACAAGTGCAAATCTAATGAAAAATCAATGAAAATGCTAGTTTTTTGTTGAAATTTTCTATGCAAAAATGCAAATTTTTGGAATCTAAATGCAAATTTATACTAAAATGCAACACTAAATCCAAATGTAAATTTGAATTAGTGTCTAATATCAGTAGAAAAATTTGAAACAAGATTTTACCTACAAACCCTAGTTTTTGAAATTACTAGGTTATATGCAAAATTCACAATTTTCAACAAAACCCTAACAATTCTATGATGAAAATGCAATGCAAACTATTGCATTTTTGTAATTTTCTGAAATTTAGCTTAGATCTAATGCAAAAATTAGAAATTTTATGAAATTCAAATTAATTGATGCAAAATAGGAACCTATATGAAAATGCAATCTAGGGTTTGCAAATTTTTTCAAGTTTTTCATTTTTTTAAAAAGTTTTCCAATGCAATAGGATGAATGATGATATCAATGAAGGAAATCAATGCAAATCTGAAGTAAAAAAACTCAGAAAGGTGCAAACATGTCCAACAACATGGGTTCACCAAAATGTATGTAGGTAAAAGTTTGGATAGATGATTTGTGGGTGTTTGATTAGTTTGATGTCTATCCTCCTTTCACCAATTACATTCAAGGAATTTGGGTCAAGTGGCAATGCACTATCAAACCCTTGGTCACTTAGGAATGCAGGGAAGATTGGATTTGTGTGATTTGATTGTCAACTATGCTTACTTATGCTCAATTTTACCTCAAAACCCTAATTATGCAATTATGGAAGCAAACAGATAAATTACTCAAAATGCTGCTACATGAAGATGTAAAATGACAGATAAATGTGCACCTGTTTTCAAAGTTCAGAAAGCAGAATAGTTGGGGACTAATGAGCGGGTGCCCTAGTCCAATGCCTAGGTTTTTTTAAAGATTTGCAAACTTGATCTGCAATCTATTCCTGCCGCATCAATGATTTTCCCATCATGGAATCCAAAGGACTAATGAGTGGGTGCCCAAGTCTAGGGTGCTAGTTTTAACTCTGATTTGCAAATTAGACACTTTGCAATGTCCTCCTACAACTCCACTTTTCTTTTATCCTCAATCTGTAATGTACAATCATAGAAACTTTGGGAGGGGATTGTGGTGTTTAGAGGTTTGCCTCAGTTAAGCCCCAGAGAGACATTCAAGTCTTCCAAACACCATTGTCAAATAGAGAGTGCGTGCCCTTGGGAAGTAGAGGCAAAAACCAAATGATAAATGCTTAAAATCACAATTGATGTCACCTTGTAGTGAAGATCTCATGGAAGGAAGAAGATCTTCATGCCATGAGGAGATGATTGCTCAAATTTGCCAATACAAACACATAGACAACACAAATCTGCTCTTGCAACACAATGAAAGCCTTGAATCACCTTTAGAATGTCAAAAGATCACAATAATCATCTAGTTGTAATCTAGTTTACAAATGAATGCCTAAACATGCTTATATATGCAACTACAAACACTCCCGCCAAGAATTTTGTAATTCAAACTTACCGTGTCGGCATAGGACCTAATTAACAATCACAAGCTGACACTTAAAATTTGGGACTGACCCAAAATAGGGCAAGACTAGGGTGCAGGTGCCCAAGTCCCCCCCCTATTTTGGTCAGGGATAAGTTCAAGGGATCCCCCTAGGTCCCATTTGTCATAAAACCCAAGGTTCATTTCATTGGGATGACAAAATATGATGCAAGATGTCCTAAATGCAGATAAAATACCTAAGAGATAAACCTTAGGAGGGAAAAGCCCCCAAGGGGACATTTTCTAACATTACAACAACAAGACGCCACATAAATATGAAAACAAGGGGAAAAAAATCACATGACAATAGAGCACACATAAATAGAATCAACATGAAAGTATGCTAAATCATCCAAGAAAAAAAAGCTAAATTGTACATCGTGACATATAGAAGGATGAAGATACATATAGAGGAATGACAAAGTATTCTTTCTCCTTGTACCTTTGTGCTAACAAGGGTGTCAAGGGAGAACTAACAAGACCACCATACGGGGATAAAATTACATACAAACATAACACAAATGAGAGGGAGGGACCGCACTTGCGAGTTAGCCTATAATAAATCATCCTCCCCCAACTTTCTTATAAAATAGATGGAGGACAAGCTACTCTAGGGACTACATCAAGCATGTTAAAGAGTTCTAGAGCCATACCTTGTTCGAAGTTGTTGAATTTTGTCACCCAAGACTCAACATTCCTTAGTGGAATAGCCAAGTGCTTGATGATATGCACAATAATGAGGTGTTGAATGATTATTTTGTTGAATCTTTTTGTGTGTTGGAGGAGGAAGAGTGATTAAGCAGTCTTTGAGTAGACTTGGAAACATACACTCTTGTTGAGATAGAAGAGAAGATATAGGTGGAGTAGGAAGCAACCCTCATTGTTGCGAACATAGTGGAGAGAACGTAAGCGAAGGTTATAAAATTAAACCTACTTTATATAAGTGCGGTGTTGGTTCCATAGGTTCCTTAATTCCTTGTTCATTACATCCTAACCCATTTCTATTGTATCCTTATTTAGAAAGGATTTTGAATCCATGCCCATAATTCATCTCCAAGTCCGAAGGAAGAGGAGAGGTCATATGACTATCTTTGTTGAAATGAGAATTGTCATCATGTGTTGAAGAAGATGGAGAAGGATCATTTTGTTTATCATGGTGAGGAGGGTCCATCTTTGTTTCTTTTGCAAGTATGTGTAATCGGTGTTGTCATTGATGTCAACAATCTTGTGTTGTCATTGGTGTCAACTATGTCATTTGTATGAGTTGATTTGGGTGCAAGAGTATGAGTAGTTTGTGTTGAGTGGATATTGTCTCTAATATGAGGTTATTGCAATGGTATGGGCTATTTGGTCAAGTTTTTTTGATAAAGATGATGTGGTTGCTTTGAAGAGTTTCTAAAGATGTTAGGAATGTGTTTCTATTGGTTGGCTTCCAAGTGCTTTTGAGAAAATTTGGTTAAACTTTTTGGCCAAACTTGACATTGAAATCAACATTTTGAACTAAATCTTCACTTTCTGACACCTATAGTTGCTAAATCATTAGGAATTTGAAGATGATGCGAAATAGTGATTTGTGAGATTTTGTTTGTAGATTCTAAATATATATATTTTTAAAAAAATTGGACTTAAATTGTAAATTTTTTTGTGTCTCCTTTGATAACTAGTTTTTAATAGTAAACAACATTTTTTTTAAAGTGATGTGTATTCTGTCGCACATAACTTTTTTTCTACAAGGGATAAAATTCTGATTCTTTTAAATTTAGATTGGTAACACCGATATCTAGAGGATTCATTTGGTTTCATAATGTTTTATTGAATATTTTTTTAATTAAGTTTTGAAGTCAAACTAATTATAATTTAGACATAGGCATATTATGTCCAACATAACTTTTTTCGTATGTATCAGATTTCATTTTTTTTGTTGGAATAAGGACATCAATACCAAGTGGACATGTATTTTTTAGAATTTTTTTCTCTATTTTCCTATTTTTTTTGTATTTGTGAAACAAAGGCCTTGATGTTCATTGAAAATCCTACATTCACAAGAAATAAAAAATAAATATAATAATCAAATTAAATATATTTTAAATTATACTTTTTTGGAAGCTTATAATAAGGACTACATACTTACAAAACATAAATTTTAAATGAATTCATTTGATCCCCCAAAACATAAATCAAAAGTGGTTTTTTATCAGCATTTTGATAGGTGTAGAGGAGACTCCATTATAGGTACAGTTTAAAACTAGCGGGGTTCTATCCAAGGGGGTTTGATCAAACCCTATTTAATTATAATCCTTTAAATGGAACCTTTCAAGGGTTAAATCATTATATTTTCTAAAAATATGCGATTTCAACAAATATCAAGATGTCCCAGAAAGTGTAACCCATTATTGTGGTAGCACCCAAGGAAACAGTGTGTTGAAGTGGCTTCTTGGCTTAAAGAGTAGCATTTTGATTTTTTGTTGAAGATCTATCTTTGTGGTTTGGATATGTTATTCAGAGGTTTGAAGAGCTACTATACCAAATTTGGTACTCCAGTTTGATATGCAGAGGAAGTTGTGCTCACCAGTGTGTGGACTGTGTTTCTAAGTGTTACAGAGGTGTCTAGGAGAGATGTTTTTGCTCTGCATTTCTTTGCAAAGTGGTTTCAGGTCTTGTGGTTCTAGATTTGTGCTTATAAGGTTCCTATGTTTCTCTAGTTGAGGTGGTTTGTGATTTGGTGCTCTAGAAGAGGACTTATCAAGTTACAATATATGACATAGCTAGGTAAATAGGATAAGGTTGTGCGGTAGGTGAAAGTTGTTACGAAGCAATTTGTTGGATTTTAGGAAGTTTTAGGATGATTCTGGAATACTCTAGATTGTGTTGAATCCTTTCATGTGATCCAGAAGTTGTCTTTGGGTTTGAGGAAGTGTGTACTTAAAAGATCATTGTGTTAACATAGGTTTGGTTGACCTTGGGTGTTTACACTAATTAAAAAGTTGCTTTGGTGATTGTGAAAGTGTGGAGTAGCATACTTGGATGAATTTAGGTCCAAGATAAGGTGTGTTTTGATTTTCCTTCATTCCTTTCCACCATGGGAATGTTTAGGTCCAGACCTAATTTTAATCTTCTAGGTTAAAGTGATTTGCTGGCCTTGGAGAATGTTCTCAAGTTTGAAGACAGTATAAATAAGTGTCAAGAGGTTGTGATTGGGTGTGTGAGCATAATGGGTATGATGTAAGCAATAAATTGGTTGAGTGAGTGGAGTAGTACATGCCTTCATGTGTTAGATTACTGAATGCAGTGAGCAGAAGGTGTCGACTATCTTTCATTGGTGCTGTAGAGATGATGTTGATGTTGTGGTGAATATTGAGCTTCATTGGAACTATACTCCATGCATGTGTTAGATACAATCATAACAGTTCAACCCTAGCAGTGAGCCATCTCTTCTATATCTTTCTTTCAGGATAGTGAGTCATTTGGTAGTGAGCCACATGCAGTGAGCATTCTTCGATAATGAGCTAATCCTCACCATAGTTTTTCCCTTGGGTTTTCCATGTAAATCTAGTGTTCATGTGTTATGAGTTTTGGTTGTTTGTTTTATGCTTGATCTCCTTCATGACATTTAAGTATATTGATTGGTTTAAAAGTTTGATTTGTAAATGGTTTAATAGAATATTGATTCACCCCCTCTCAGTATTTTGGTTGTTCAACAATTGGTATCAGAGCCAAGTCCTTTGGAAGAAGCTTAACCGCTCAAGGAAGATCTTGGAGATTGAACACATGGCTTCTAGAAGGTTACCTATTCCTTTGGAAGAGATGCCTACCATTAATATCATTGAAGAAGATGGTATACTTGACCAAATAGGAGAACTCAATATTGCTCTTGAAGATCTTAAAAGAACTAAAGGACAAAACATAGATCTAAGAGCAAAAGTCAGGAATTTGAAAGAGAAAGTCAAGAAGTTTAGAGACAAGCATAAGGAAGTCTGTGAACAATTGGAGCAAGAAAATAGAAGTATCACTAGTCTGAAGGTGCAAGTTGAAAAAAAAATAGAATTGAGGATTTTCTTAATTTAGTTGTGAAAAAAAAATATGAAGAATGTGTTGGTTTTTCTCCCGAATCAACAGAAGATTTGCTAGTTCCCATGCACAGGCAGATTCAGCCAACTAATATAGGAGGTTGCATGAGTTGCCTCCCCTTCACTTCTAGTTTTGCCGCACCAAGGGGGTATCCCTATAGCTAAAGATTTGACATTTGACTCACCCAATGACAGAAAGATTTAGCTTTACAACAACAGGTAGAATACTCTTATGTATAGACCAAGATTTGAATGATAAATCACAAGGTTGGCAACTTTCTTGGACATATCTCACTGGTTAGGAATGCGAGTTTGTAGGGGTCCTAATCCTACTCCTACAACTAATAGGTTGGAAATATGGAATGATTTGTTTTGATATTTTGGATGCAAGACAAGGGGGTTTTGGATCATAACTACTACACAAGAAGCAGACCGGTGCCTATCTCAGGGCAAGGAGTCAACTAAACGTATACAAGAGAGTGGCTTGCAACTGGCATTCAAGTTTCAAGGGGTTGGGATTGGTATTTGCCTTACAAACACCAGCCAAGGATAAGTATTTAACTGTCTCTACTTACAAATATCCTTGCTGACATACAACCTTCTCCATACTTAACCTAAAACAATTTAATCCACTTCTTGAATTGAAGTTAGAAGATCAAGCACGTGATACAGAAATCTATACCCCAGAATCTGAGAAACTCTTAGCAACCAGATTCAAAAGAAGAAAATGCATACAACAAAAGGAGACAGACAGTTATACACATGCAATGAAGCATTTTTCATATAAAATGACAAGAAACTGAACATATGTGCAAGAGACACTCAAATGCAACTCATAAACTCCAACAGAGATACAACAGCCAAGAAAATGCTTTGTCTTTCGTTATTTTTCCCCAAAAAATACCCAAGTCTTCAACAACCATAATGAGTAACACAGTTTTCCTTTTATGGCAAGACTGTGCACCCAGCAAATTAATTACATGGCAATTCAAAAAATCCCTAGAATACAATGCACCAAGAATGGCACCCAAATCATTCAATGCAGCAGTGAGAAACAAAGGAAAGAGTAGGTGGAAATGGGATACGTGCCACCATCTGAAGATTTTCCTCACAAATTTGGTAGTTGGCTGGTCAATCAGACCCAAACCTCTGCAAATCACCATAAATGGCTCAATAGCCCACAGTCTCCCCTTGAAATTTGCAGCAGCATGTCTTTGAAGTTTTCCTGCCTAGAATGCGATTGTGGATGTATAGGAAAATCCCTCGCTGAAGTTTTAAAACATGGTCGTTGATCATCTCCCTATCATCAAAATCAATGGCTTCAAATCACTTGAAAATTCGTTGATCAATAGAATCGTGCCACGTAGGCGCTTTATCTCATTTGACTTTTCCCATCACAACATTCATTTTGCCTTTTTTGCCTCAATTGCTTTTTAAATCTTTGTATATGCAGAATGCATCTACATGCAACTGTTTGGACACATGGCAGCATTTGATTTGCCCGCAGTCGCTATGCATTTGCCTCCATCGGCTGTTGGAATGACCCAAGAAGTGTTCGCCGATGTAGGAGGTCTGGCCGAAATCCCCAAGCATATGCCTTTGCATGTCGGGCTCTGTATATCGCACATACAATGTGCAACATACAAGCCACGGACTCCAAATCCTCATAGAATAATTTGAACTTTCAATCAGGTCCAGGCCTTGCATCTTCTTTTTGCATCTTCGCTTTGTATATTGCTCATACAAAAGCAATATACATCCTGCAGATTTCAAATTTTTATGAAGCATTTTGAAATTGCTTTGAAATCTAGCTTGTATCACACTCCTTTGTATATTGGCATATACAAGCACCATATACATGCAAGTTGAGAATTCCAACCACTTATCTGCTGCAACACATTCTTCATTTCACGTTCAGGTTGCATGTTCTTCCTTTGTATATAGCCAATGTATGTCACAGATACAATGCGGACATACAAGCATTAGACTTTATCCTTTATTAATCGGATTGCATACCTTGTATACATAAGCATCGGCCATCAGGGAGAAATTTAGCCAAACTATTGATGACCTTTATCATGCCCACAGAGCCCTTTGTATATCTGCCGATATACATTTCCACTTGTAAATGCCCCTTTATATGTTATCGGCCCATTGGAGAGACATGGGAGTTGACTGCCGATGCACTTTGTCTTGGCGATGAACCTTTGCACTGTAGCAAATTTATGTCGACCCTTTGCATATTTGCAATGTACATTCCCAATGTATGTCAGACATACATTCACCTTTGCATCTGTCTCAATGTACATTGTCCCTTGTATATTTTCTTGTATGCGCCCAATGTATCTACCTGTTGTATGTTTGAACATACAATGCAAATATACATGCAATCCCCAAGATACAAACACAATATATTCCAAGAATCTATGAAAGATTCCTCAATGCATATACAACCCGAAATGCATTGTGAAATGCATACAACCAATTTTTTCACCATTTTCAGAGGCCGACAGAAATTTCTGCAAACCTGCCAATGGTATCTCCTCTTGTACATACAAACCCCTTTGTATAGACATAGATACATGCATTTTAACTGTGAAGGCCAACAAACTTATCATTTTTCTAAATTTTTTAGAAGGTGCCTACGAATGTAAAATGCTTGAAACCTAAATTCTGAGCAGGCACCAACATAATGTACAAGGCTTGAAAAAGAAGTTGTGACTCTGAAATCAGATATGGAGAAGGCAAGGATTCATGAAGAAAAATTCAAGTTGAGCACTGGAAGGCTTGATGAAATGATTGCAATTCAGAAAGGTCAAAATGACAATGAAGGCTTATGATTTGAAAAGGATAAAAGCTCAAAATCAGGACAGACATCAAATACTTAAAACAAGAAGAATAATGATAAGTAGGTCTGAAATCAAAGGAATAAAGCCAAAAGACCTCTAATCAGACAACCAAATGCTCAAAGGTACCCATCTTTTAATGGTTTTTGTCATTCTTGCAATAAGTATGGACACAAAGCAATATAATGTATAAGTAGAAGGAATCAAAATGTTCCATCTTTCTCTAGTCAATGCTTTACATGCAATAAAATTGGTCATAGAGCTATTGAAGGCAGAAGTAAAATAAGTCAGAACTCTATTAGATGTCTTGCATGCAATAAGATGGGACACAAAGAAAATGAGTGCAGAAGTAGAATACAAAGGTAGAATAGGAACAATGCCCAATCATTTAATGGATACTTCCATACATGTAATAAGTTTGGCCACAAAGTAGCTAATTGTAGATCAAAGGCAAGAAGGAGTGGAAATGCTCAGCAAGACATGTGCAACTATTCTGAGTGCAATGAAACAAGACACTCTCAAAGGTATAATAAACCTATTGATGTTACTCCACAAAAGAAGGAAATGGATAAGATCTAGAGAAAGAAGGATGTAGTAGAGGTTAAGGATGAGGTTGTATTGACATTTGGTGCAGATGCTTCCTCCAAGAACTAAGATAAATATTTTCTCCCCTACCAAAGAAATGGTGCTGAGCCTCAGCATGAAGATATGAGATGAAGGTTGACATGCTTAATCATTTGGTGAAGTCTGCGGTAGGAAATCTCCTAACGCAGAAGTTTGTGAAGAATTTGAAGATGACTGGATATATAGTGAAAGGTTTTACAACTTTGTCAGATGAAGCATTTATGGTGAATTAAGGTAAGGCAAAAATGAGTCAGTTCTGAAAAATCATCATCAATTCTTCATTGTAATTAAAGTACACATTAACAAAAGTTTAAAGCATTTGAAATATTTGAGGAATCTGGTTTCACAAGGAAAGGGGTTTCTAAGAACAAGAGGGACTAAGAAGCAGTGGAAGTGAATATTTCTATTCCATCACAGAATGGAAATGGTGAAGGATCTGTAGGAGGAATTGAGAAGGATGTTGGAAGAAGTGAAGGTGTCTAATGTGCAAAACATGAGCAGTGTGGAATCATAGTGCATGACTTGGGTTAGTGAACAAGGTAAATGCATCCAACATCAAGAACATCTTTCTAGAGATGTTTGTAGTGTATCCTTGTTGCAAACATGGAAGGTTCGCATCAGACTAAGTAATTTATGCAATAGGGGTTTTAAAGCAAGTGGTCTTCAAGTATCCAATTCAGGTTCTTCTTGTACAACTATTCAAACTAAAACCTAAAGTATAAGAACTAGTGAAAGACATGGTGGAAGACAATCATCTGGGAAATAGGTTTAGGAAGGGGAATTTGAATCACAACAAAAAAATTCATAGCTCATTTAGTGAATCAATAAGTTGCTCTTGAGATCATTGTCTTGGAACTTCTAACCCTTTTGCTAGAGAATCCTACAGATGACATTGTAGAAGTTGTTGATTGAGTTTGTGAAAGAATGTGGACCTTTACTACAAAACCTTTCACCCAAAGGTCTTTATGGGATTTTTGAATAACTTAGAGTTGTGCATGAAGAATTGGATCTTATAGAGTGAGAAGATCAATTAACACATGAGAATGAACTTGATCAAGAAGTTGTTTTGGATGTTTTTAAACTAGATTCTGAGTGCTTAGAGCTTGAGACAACCTATGAAAATTATAGCAAGACATCTTTGAAGATGCTTCTTTAGATGAAATAGAAAGGGGGAATGACTCAGAAGATGATGATGTTGAAAAAGATGAAGTTGAGGAGGCACTAAGAATACAGGTTGAGACATAGATGAACTTAGTTAATTTAAGATGCACAATTTACTTAACAATTATGTCAAGCGTTAATTTTGGAGGAATCTGGTCACAAGCTACTAAAGATTCTAGGAGGATACTATTTTCCCTTCCTGGACATTTATAAAGGTTCTCTTCCAGAACCTGGCAAAACAATTAAGCATACTGTTGCTTAATGAAAAGTTAAATGATCCAACAAGGACAATCTTAAACTTTGCAACTTTCTATCAATTTCCTCAAGTGTATGTGAGTATTTGAAGAATATGTCAAGGTTTATAATGTAGCAACAAAAGTCTATACTTGAGTTAGATAAATTGACCTCTAATGATGATACATCAAATTCAAACTCTGAGAATGAAAGTGACAGTGATAGTAACTCTAGTAGACACTATTTTACCTAGACTAATGATGGCTATCTCTCAGGGGGAGTAGGTAGTAGTATCTTGTAGGAGAAAAGTTGTAGATAGATGAGTGTTGATCTAAGGAGATTGTTGGCTATATGTTTTGTCATTTTTATATTATGCATTGTTGTCATAAGCTTGATAAAAGATGAGATATTATGTTCCTAAAGAAGAAGGAATGTTCATGGTTAGATGTCATGCCCTAATCAGTGTAGAATTAAATTTAAAGTCTTGAGAATCTATAAGATATGTTACTTCAGAAGTGTTAGTTTGTCAAGGTCTTGATGTCCTCTAAAATGAAAGTAAGAGTTGGTATAGTTTGGTATGTGCTTCTAAGGGTGAACAGGCATGAAGAGTAGTAAAAGAAATGATGTTGTAGATCAATAGTAAGTATATACAAGTCTAAGAAGTCATCTAAGAGTAAGATTTAAAGAGAGAAGTGAAGCCCTTTGGCATTGATGTCAAAGGGAGAGAGAGAGAAATGTGAAAAAGCAAAGAGTTAGTGATCAGGGAGAGAGAGTAAGAGTTGTAAAAGAAAGAAAGAAAGGGGGAGAGTGAGAAAGAAAAGAAGCTTGGTGTAGAAGTTGTGTCTTGATGGTTTTTCACATTATGTGTTCCCATCAATGACAAAGGGGGAGATTGTTGCAAGTATGTGTAATCAGTGGTGTCATTGATGTCAACAAGCTTGTGTTATCATTGGTGTCAACTGTGTCATTTGTATGAAATGCGTTTGATGCAAGAGTATCAGTAGTTTGTGTTAATTGGATATTGTCTCTGATATGAGGTTATTGCAATGGTATGGGCTATTTGGTCAAGTTTCTTTGAAGAGGTGCTGAAGTTGTTAGGAATATGTTTCTGTTGGTTAGCTTCCAAGTGCTTTTGAGAAATTTTGATTATGAAAGGAAACAATGTGTTGAAGTGGCTTCTTGGCTTATAGAGTAGCATTTTGGTTTTTCTCCACATTTCCTCCTTGTTGAAGATCTATATTTGTGGTTTCGATATGTTGTTCAGAGATGTGGAGAGACACTATATTCCAAATTTGGTGCTCCAATTCAATGTGTAGAGGAAGTTGTGTTCACCAATGTGTGGACTATGTTTCTGAGTGTTACAAAGGTGTCTGGGAGAAATGTCTTTGCTTTGCATTTCTCTACAAAGTGGTTTCAGGTCTTGTGGTTCTAGATTTTTTCTTATAAGGTTCCTATCTTTATCTAGTCAAGGTTGTTCATGATTTAGTGCTCCAAAAGAGGACTTATCGAGTTGCAGTATATGACAGAGACACTTGAGTTTGTTGGGTAAACATGATAAGGTTGTGTGGCAGGTGAAAGTTGTTGCAAAGGAATTTGTTAGATTTTAGGAAGTTTTAGGATGATTTTGGAATACTCTAGATTATTTTGAAGTCTTGCATGTGATTTGGAAGTTGCCTTTGGTTTTGAGGAAGTGTGTACTTAAAAGATCATTGTGTTAACATAGGTTTGGCTGACCTTGGGTGTTTACACTAATTGAAGAGTTTCTTTGGTGATTGTGAAAGTGTGGAGTAGAGTGCTTGGATGAATTTAGGCCCAAGTTAAGGTGTGTTGTGATTTTCCTTCATTCCTTTCCATCGTGAGAATGTTTAGGTCCAGACCTAATTTGAATCTTCTAGGTTAAAGTGATTTGTCAACCTTGGAGAATGTTCTCAAGGTTGAAGACAATATAAATAAGTGTCAAGAGGTTGTGATTGGGGGTATGAGCATAATAGATACGATGTAAGTAATAAAGTGGTTGAATGAGTGGATCAGTACATGCCTTCATGTGTTAGATTATTGAATACAGTGAGCAAAAGGTGTCTACTATCTTTCATTGGTGTTATGGAGATGATGTTGATGTTGCAGTAAATATTGAGCTTCATTGGAACTATACTCCATGCATGTGTTAGATGCAATCATAATAGTTCAACCCTGGTAGTGAGACATCTCTTCTATCTCTTTCTTTTAGGATAGTGAGTCCTTTGGTAGTGAGTCACATGCAATAAGCATTCTTGGACAATGAGTTCACCAATTGTATCAACCTTAACTAGTTGCCTTATTGATATATATTGTGAGATAATCCTCACCGTGGTTTTTCCCTTCTTGGATTTTCCATGTGAATCTGGTGTTCATGTGTTATGAGTTGTGGTTGTTTGTTTCATGCTTGATCTCCTTCACTACATTTAAGTATATTGATTGGTTTAAAATTTTGATTTGTAAATGGTTTAATAGAATACTGATTCACCCCCCCTCTCAGTATGCTAGTTGTTCAATAGTTTCAACAAGCCCATGGGTGTTAAAGTCTAAAGGGACCTTGTCATTACCAAGACATGCATTAGAAGAAGATAATTCATTAGATTGAGATGATAATTTATCACAAATGACACCTTTTCTTTAGAAGAAAGTGGATCTTCATCGATATCAAAAGTTCCATCACTATTACTTTTGAGTTTAATTTTGTTAGGAGTATGAGATTGTGCTGAAGAAGTTTCATTTACCTTCAATGTTTTTGTGTGTGAGGGTGAGATTTTATATTCACCCACAAAGGAGGGTGTAAAATCTAATGAACCCCAATCATCACCGAAAAATACATTCAAAGGATCAACACTATCTTGACCAACACTGTTGTTAGCAGCCGAGGGTAGTGGTTTAACTTTTGTTAAATAAGGGATCAAATTACTTAGAGGAATTTGATGTCTTGCTTCTATTTGCAAGCAACTTGCTAGAACCAAATCATCTTTGATCATATAGGTCTTGTTTTCAGAGACAAACTTTATTGAGCAATGAAGAGTAGACGAGACTGCCCGCATGACATGAACCCATGGTCTACCAAGAAGGAGATTGTATGCAAGAGAATTAGGCATGACATGGATAAGGGTAGGCGATGTCATAGGTCTAGCCTTAACATTTAATGTGATTGTACCTAGTGATTTTTTACCAACATTATCAAAGCCACAAAAGATGAGTTTATCTGGTTTAATGAATGATGTATCAACATTGATTTTATGTAACAAGTCTTTGCCACAAACATTAATACCTGATCCACCATCAATCATAGTGCATCTTACCCTAATTCTATAAATAATGACAAATATCATAAGAGGCTCATAATGGTTTTGCACCTCTATGGGAGGTAATTCATGTTGTTGAAATGAAATATTTGATGTTCTCACATGCATACAACTAAATAGATATGCTACATCTTTTGGTCTAACAAAAGGTGGAACAAATACATTTTGTAGAGCCTCCTAGAGCATTCTGTGGTATGTAGGTGATGTTTGTATTAAATCCCATAGAGAGATCTTAGTCGGAGTAGCACAGAGCTACTCGAAAAGATCATATTCTTTACCAATATGTGGAGGAATAAGAGGTGCTTGAGGAAGCATAGGTTGAGAAGATGGAAGAGAAATGGGCGCACTCAGTGCTTGCTTACCTTGTTTCTTATTACAGATGTTGTATGTGTGAGAAACTACATAATAATGAGGTTGTTGTGAGACATTTTGAACTCCTTGATTCCTTTGAGTAATTTGTTTTTCAATATTGAGAAAGTAACTAGGAGGTCAAGATGGTTTTAGAACACCTCAAACTGTAATTGAGGTTTAGAGAAAGGAGACGGATTAGGTACCTCATGTACCATTATTTTAGGAATATTTTGAATATTAATGCACTTATTCACTATCCCCTTAGTAGGCAAAATAAGTCTAAATTAATGATGGTAGAATTTACATTGATATCTTTTTGAGATGAATGCCTAATGTCTTCCCATGGGTAATCCACTAAAATAGAAGAATCTTCATCCACTAATGCTTCATCTTTTGATGGGAGAGCATTGGAATGAAGAGAGGGTAAAGTTATGTTAAGAAAATTGTTGATGATTATATCTTTAGTGATGTCCAAAGGGCTTGAACATGCAACCAAAGGAGGAATACCAAGGGTCTTCACATCCTTAGTGATATCCAAGGTACTTGAACATTCAACCAAAGGAGGAAGATAAAGGTTCTTCACATCCTTAGTGATATCCAAGGTACTTGAACATTCAACCAAAGGAGGAAGATTAATAGGATGATTCATTGGATCATCATGTGCTATGGTAGTATAAATGGTATGCTCAACATCCTCTAATGCCACATCTCTAGAAGAGAGATCATTCAAATGAGGAGAAGGTAAAGTAATATTAAGGAACGTGTCAATGATTTCATCCTCTTATGCCAAGATGTTCTCACTTTTGAGAGAGAGATCCAAAGCATAGAGTGATGTAGGAAAGGCTAAGTCACCATCATATAACTTAGAGGTGATGTCAATGGTATTATCATGAATTGTAGTAGAAAAAGAACTATCACTATCATCTTTCTCATGACCATTCATGGAGATGAATTTAGCAAAGTCCTCTAATATTGATAGAAGTAATATGAAGAAGCTGATAATACATGTAAGTGTGATATGGAACAACAATGTACAATTGAATTTAGACATGATTTGAGTATCTAAAATAATATTGCAATCAATGATCTACAAGTGCGAGATAAGCAGGGCTTCCCAAAAATGTGGTGTTTTTTGGAACCACAACAACTAAGTCTTGCAAATGAATATGTGTAGTACATGCAAATGATTTTCCTAAGTAATCATAAGAGGGATTTAGAAAAATATTATTTAAATGAAGATGCATAAGTGTCAAATGAAGCTAGATAGTTTTGTATATGCTATAGCTTTCAAAATTTAAAGAGATGATAAATGCATGAATATTCTTGCTTTCTAATTTAAATAAATATGACACATATGATGAGTTACAACAAATTAAAATCATATTTATCAATCATTCAACATAGAAAAGATCTGAAAATAAGATTTCAAATATAACAACTAAATGCAAGACTAGCTAGGGTTTTACTATCAAACCCTAGATCTTAAATGTTTATTCCCTAAACCAAAAATTCTTTGATGCAAGAATGATTTTTCTTTGTAATTTGAACACAAATGATATTTATGAAATGCAACATCAGATTTGACCACTAGTTATTATTAGTAATATTTGAAATAAGATTCTACTCAACAAACCCTAGGTGCAAGACTAGCTAGTTTTTCCAAAAATGCAAATTTTTTGAAAACCCTACTAATGAATAAGTGAATATGCCGAATATATCACTAGAAAAATGATTAAATGATGTGATACCAATCAGATCTGATGCAAAAATCATAAATTTATATCATTCCATGATGATCTAAATTTATGAAACATAGATAATGTGACAAAAATGCTTTATTCTACCTCTTCATTGAAAATGCTTGATTTTCTAATTTCAAATGCAAAGATGCAAGAATGTCCTAAACACCATGAATGATAAGGTACAAAAAATGAAATAACTTTAACCAACCTAACAATGCAACAAGATCTGAAACAACTCACTAATCTACAAACCCTAGGTTGAAGATTAGCTAGATTTTCTAGAAATGCAAGGTTTTTGTAAACCCTAACAATGAAATAATGTTAAAATAAGCTATGTAACTATGCAAAATGATGAATGAATGTAACCTAATCAAATATAGGGAAGAAAATAGCTCAGATATGAAGCAAGAAGGATGCAAAAGTGCATGATATGATGGGTTCACTAAAATGTTAGATAGAAAAGAGAGACCTAGTCCAAGAGGTTAAACTAGGTCAAAACTCTCTTCTATACAACATTAAGACACAAGCCAAGCTTGGATTCTACCCAAGAAGGAGGGCCAAACTACAGGGATTTTATCTCTTTGTTGTATAGAGGAGAATCAACCAAATCCAACCAATCAAGCTAGGGCAAAGTAGAAACCTTAGTTAAGCAAGATCTGTAAAAACATGACTATCAGAAATAGATATCAGAAATCTAACACCACAATGGGGATCATAGGGTAGAGTAGAACCTGGATCTGGATTTGGGATCCTAGAAGGACCAAAGTGTTTGGGTACCCTATACCTTGATTATGGTTTTACAAAATGTTAAGTTACTTATGTCTTCACCCTTATGTGTTCCTGCTTCCTGTAACTTGTTTTCTACAAATTCTTTCAGATGCTACCTGCAAACACATAGGAAGGAAAATGGTTAGGTGCTATTTAGGAGCTTGCCTATGTCAAGCTTTGTGAATGATGTTTCCACCTCCACAATAGAAATGATGAGATCTCAAAGAGTGTGTGCCCTAGGAGGGCATATAAGCAAATCTGAAGTAGAAAGGAATACTAGAACAAAGCATGAAGAAAAGAAGTCACCATGAGCATGGAAACACTAGCATGCTTTATGCAATGTCACAACTTGACTCAAGAAGTTGGTGTCAACCAAATAAGTAGAAATATCTTCACAAGACCTACAAGACGGTAGTGTAATAGCAATAATCCACCATAGAGAGCTTTAGAGAAGAATAGAGAGCATGAGAGAGAAGAAGAGAGAGTGCAAGTATGCCTAGATTGTGTAGAGAACTGAGAGATGTTCAAATGAATAAACCAACTTGATTTTATATGCATTCCCGCTCACAAACAATGAATAAAACCAAATGAGGCTGACATGCTAAAGTTAAAGAGGCATTCTAAGCCAACACCACAAGAGAGGGGCTAAAGGACCCAACTAGGACTAGGGTGCTCAGACACCCTAGTCCTTTAGCCCTGCAAACTCTGAGGAGTGTCCATTTAAGTGGGATTAGACTAGTACTAACTTTATTTTGTCAGGTTTATTCATCAAGATCAAGATTTAATCATTTAATGTTCAAAAAAGTGTTAAAATATGTCCTGATTAACAAGGGTAAACATTTTAGGTCCACCTGAGTGCTAAACTAGGTGTAGAATGCTAGTGTACACATTTTACTCCATTACAGACCTCATCCACCAATTGCTTTTTAAGGGAGACCATAGTTATAGTGAAATCAATAAACTACAACTCTACTTCTTATATATCTACTAGGGGCATTATAATTTAAGCCTACCTAACTCCTTGATCATCTATTGTGATGGATGATCTTAGCTTGGATTTCTTTCAAGGAGGAGGATTTGGGAACATAGCTGCCAATTAGGTAAGATCATCTAAAGTAGGCATGGTGATTCTTTTTCTCTTTTGAATAATTTGGTCAAATGATTTAGGTGTTCTTGTTGTAGTTGAACCTTCCTATTGTGCTATCCTTTTGTCATTGTTTCTCATCATATTCTTTTGGAGGAGTTCTAGAGGGGGAGATGTACTTTAGGAGGGGATGGAGTATGAGATTTAGGAATTGGAGTGGGAGTTCTCTTAGGATATTGGACATGCATATTTATAGGAGAGTATTTTGGAGGCTTCATTGGTGGAGCAATATTACCAATTGAAGAACCTAGTGGAGAAGGAGGAGAATTAGGTGGGGAGAGAGTAGGGGACTTGGAAGATTGTGATGGGGTGGAAATAGGCTCTTCTTGTGTCTCTAAGAACTTCTTAGAAGAAGAAGGAGGCTTATCTACTTGAGTTTGCTCCATTTGAGTGGTAGAAGGTGGAAATGGACAAGGAGAAGCTATGAGGTCTGGTGAAGAACCCTCTCCTTTATGCACAAATGTGATTGTAGGATTATTCTTGTTGAACACATCAAGATACTGACAAGGGGGTGAATCAATATCTAAACAAGGAGAAGCTATGAGGTCTAGTGAAGAACCCTCTCCTTTATGCACAAATGTGATTGTAGGACTATTCTTGTTGAACACATCAAGATACTGACAGGGGGGTGAATCAATATCTAAACAATCTTCAATTTTAACAACTTCATCTTATCTAGAGCAGATTTAAAACTTAAGAATCATAGCATTAATATGAACATGAAAGATTAACACAATGCACATCAACACATAACACCAGATATATGTGGAAAACCCTAGAAGGGAAAAACCACAGTGAGGATTAATTCACAATATATGAAGCTCAAATAACAAATTTGTTTTAGGGCTACAACATGTTGGTTCCTCCAACAGATTAGGTCCAAAACCCCCTAAAGACTAGCCACTTTCTTATCCTCGAGGATTTCAAGTCAGTGGCCAATGAATAGGATTACAACTCATAAGAGTTGAAAAATCCTCTACACTTTTGGTTCTGCAGGACCAAGGTGGGTGTACCTATACAACATTCAAGGGATACATCTAGGCTTTTGCTAAATGTTGTATTATAGCAGACGATTCTCAATAACACTTCACCAGGGAAATACATGACTCCATTTGGAATGGCATAATCCTTACAGTAGTGCAATGCAAACCCTGATTAACAAAAAAAACTACGTGGGACTATTCTCAGAAATAGCAAATAGAATCTAAAATAATTTTGATTTGTTTAAAACGAGTCCATATTAGAATATCAGGTTAGTGAAAGACCAGTGCCTCATCCATTGGAAAATAGAATCAGGGCGGCACACAACACATGTATCATTCAAATAGTAGCATTTTATCAAAGATGGACTAACTACATCAACACCTCATGCCAATATATCCTTCACATGATATTGTGAAGTTCCCTCTTTTAAAAACATATACAGACAAGGTTAACTAAATGAAATTCAAGTGAATTAATTCTCTCCTTAAAAGAAAGCCATGAGAAACATTCACAACATAGAAAACTGTAAAGATGAACTGTGATATCCTTGATATCCAATATTCATATCAACTTCATGTAGATGCAATATGGAGAAAGTTTAGAAAATCAATGCTATACTTCATTAAAAGATGAAAAATATTTGTTCTAAAGATTTAAACATGTATTGAAATATAGCCTCTTTCTATTTGCAACACTGAAACTACATTACCATCTCCAACAGGAGAGCCACAAAATTTCTATATCTAGAACCCCTTACAACATGGCCCAGATTCCCATTTATAAGAACATGGGAGAAAAACAAGCGATAGGCCATGTATAGATGTCATATTTTCATTTGACAAACTTCAACCACAAGAATAAAAAACATCAGTTTACAACCACTAAAACATGCCTCTATAGAAAATCATCACTCGAAGCAGGCAGGAAAAATTGATTTTGTCGTGTATACTTTCTTTCTACTAATGTGGAGGTGAGCCATGTTTTTGATAGAAAATGGGGAACGTAGGATACTCCAATAGATAATCTCCTCCTTACAAAAGGACATTTATTTCCCATGCGAGGACCCTCCGCCGATTCCCATCAGCCACGCATGTGAGCAAGGGAGTGCTAGCAAGGATCAATAAGGAAAGGAAGTGCCAGAAATCTAGGTCCCTCTCATTATGACCACTCACAGGCACAAAGAGACAAATCCATTCCTCTCTTCGGGAAGTTCCAACCCAACTCACCCAAAGAAGAACCAAAGGATACCTTTGATAACTAGCACTGGTTGAGCCAAGTCTCCAGCTAGGAAGGGAATAGCAACAATCTTAGCAAGCTCCTTTCTTTACACTTGTCTCATCCAGGAGGACCATACCCCACCTGAGCTAGGACTGACAATACAGAGGGAGAGAGAGAGAGAGAGAGAGAGAGAGAGAGAGAGAGAGAGAGAGAGAGAGAGAGAGAGAGAGAGAGAGAGAGAAATCCTCTCTCCCTCCATGCCCAGTCTGGGGACTCACAGGAATAGAGAGTCACTGGAGTATGTAGACCAGAACGTAAGTCCCTCATCTGAATGAAAGAAAGGGGGCAAGGAGGAGCTACAATAGATCAACGAATGCCACCAAACCTCCCAAATATTACCAGCCCCACCAATGCCTCAAAAAGGCTACTCTGAACTCTTAATTCTGTAAGGATAAGCTATCAACCATGTGAGTAGAGAAGAAGCTTCTAAGGAATAGGAGGACCACTGTAGCATACTGAAAAGATAATAACCCATATTGTCTGGCCAAAAGATAACTTTGCCTAAAATAGCAATAGAAGAGTTGATTTATAGTGGTATTACAAAAACTCCCACAATCAGAATGATCATACTCTGTCCACCAATCTTGCAAGACTGCTCCTGAAAGTACCATGGTAATATAGACCCATAAGGGGAAATCCCATGCAAGCCTGTCTGACTCGTGAGGAGAGAAGAAGATTTGACACTTGGTCCTTGATCCCAAGTTCTAACAGGTATGAAAATTAATCACAGTCCCTATTTCCATAATAGCCAAAGTTAGTTTCTCGATTTCTCAATTCTAGCATTCCCCAATTCTTGACAATAATCACATACTATTTCCACTATTAGCATTAAGGGGTAGCACTAACAAATAATTGCAAGCAAGGGTGGCATTTTGCACATCGGTAGTGGGAGGAAAACACCAAGATCCTCTAGATACAACAAATTTTCATTCATATCACAGGTCTCGATAGAAGGGGCCTGAATAAACCAACTTCTTCCCTGACCAGCATCTAGATGAGACACAACACATGCTTAATCCCTGGCAAATATCATTCAGGATAGCCATCTTGGTCCACCGTATAGAGTGTCTCACCATTACAGTAGGTTTCCATTTTTTACTGCTCGATCCACCATATGAATTCAATCGACGGTTACTCTGAATAACAAGCATGCTTGGAAAATGTGCAAACTAGTTTGAATTTCAACTGTGGATCAACACCAATCAATGCTCCCATAGAGGTTTGAAAATGCTCCATTGAAGACCAATTTTCCTAAAACACCTTGTCCCCCACCTGCCACGATGGCACCTTCTTTCTCCGCATATAGCCCCTTAGGGCCTCGACGGAAACCTTGACCTTAGAAAAATGCATGTGTCCATCAATACATCAAAATTGCCATGAGTCCCCCACTATCTTGTTGAAGCTCCTAGATATCTCTCGTGAAAGCAAGAGTCCCAGTGGATTGGCCACATCAAATATAAAAACCTTTTTCCTACCTGTGCTAATTTTTCTGACACATGTTTCCACATGGGTACCACTTTGTCAAAAAGAGAATATGAGCCCTCACTACCTTGCATGAACCTAAAAGGTCCCACCGAAGGTGGCCTCCTTCAGCGGATAGGTTACTAGGATGCCACATGACCATCACATCAGAGTTCACTATGTTGTTGAAGCCCATCATAAACCACATCGATGAGGATACTTCCTACAAAAAGAAGCTCTCCGTGGACGTGGCCCAGTTCATAGACTTGAATTCAACACATGCATAAAAGTTATTTTAAAAGGGGGGCCATGCTAGCATAAATGTCTGAGGGGACATAAGGCGTATTGGTATATGATCAAAAGGTGGACTTATCATTGAAACCTTTTAAACTTGCTTTGATTACCGAAAACAATAGGCAACCCTAGAAGTGGGGGTTGGTAACCTGACGAAAAGGAGGACTTCAAAGACAACTTACATGACCAAGAATAGGCTGTTGGAAGTTAGTTGGAAGAAAAATAATGGGGACTAACCAAGGTAAATAAGGTGACACATCAAACTATAGGGTTTTACATGGTTTTAGTAGTCCAATAGAAGGATCTCAAGGCCACATGCGCACACTAAAATGTAGGTGCAAACAATGGCTCATGTTTGGGGATGCATGCCTCTTGTGGGCATGGTGAGATTCTAGATCTCTGGGACGTAGACCAAGTGCCTACTCAATTGGGTGGCTCTGAAAAATGCTCCAACCTGTAATTTGCAAAGCTCCAACACACAAATTCTAAACATTATTTGGAGGCCCTGGGCCCCCAAAAAGGAAGAACCAAAACCTTCCTCTATCAAATACCTGATTTTCATTTGATTGCATCAAGTCAAATCTAAAAGTACTACCATAAACTGCTCACAAATTAACCCTATCACTGACATGCTTGACCATATCACTGAGCCTACCACTATCAACATTAACTCTGTCAATCTAAATATTGGATTCATATACTAACTAAAATCCATAATTAGTGTGACATTTTACCTTATCCTACTCATTGTCATGTTGCACCAAATGCTTATCTAACTGAACTAAAAATTGAAAATAGTCATAGTCCTTTTGATAATTAGTATCGTTAATCTTGAAATCATACTCAGTTTTCATATTAAACATAAAGTTGTAATAGAGGCACTAATGCAAACTATGCAAACAACCTTCAGGAGTATGAAAAGAGAAACCTTCATATACAGGTGTCTTGTGGAACTGCAATACATTATACTGGCAGGGACATTCACCTAAGCATATTGACTCAACCATATCACCACTTACTCTAGTGTCTTACAACTTATCTGTGTCATCATCATCATCCCATAATTGCACAAATGCACACATTTCTGGTTTAGTGACATAATTTGGTTTAGCTCTTAAATCATCACTCACATCCATGTACATAGCTTCATCAGAAGGATTAGACAAGTCTAAAAATATCCTACCCTGAAAACATTATGAAGTTTGAATCTCTCATCAGTATTAGCATTTTTAGATTAATCATTGTCCATTAGAGGAACACAATCACAATCAACCTAGAAATAATGGTATTCAATATCACTTTTCACTTCATCGCCTAATTGTCCCATACACATGTCTGAAATATCTACCATTTCAACATAATCTGAGATAGCATGGTCAAAAGGGTATTCAAGTTCCATAATATTATCAACTAGCAATTGTACTATTCTATAATTTGCATTTTCATCATAATGCATAACCTTATCATTTGAGAGTGAACTCATGTCATCAACATCCTGCCTGCTAATGTTATCCTCATCTAGTGTAAAACTTTCCAACTCTACTTCATATAAGCCACTATGACCAACAGAATAACAATCAGTATGATCAACTTCATGGGTTGAGTACATATGAGAAGACCTAATGATATCATGATCATTATCAACAACACTCTCAACCCTGGCAATATTACAATTAGGACTACATGGTTCTTGCATACTTAATGATGAATACATTGTATCACTATTACTCATGCCATGGAGCATATCATTTGAATCAAATGAATCACAGGACTATAGCTAAACTTCCTTTGTAATTTTATCACCATGAATATTTGCATCAACACCACACTCAACACCTGTAAGCCTTAAACCATGTGAGGCACATAAACTGTGACTTGTATGTTGTAATGATGGACCAATCGGAATAGTGGAATTATAACTATCTTGACAATAGTTTTCATGTTCTTCCTTGGATTAGATGTATGCATAAGATGTTCTAGAGCAACCAACACTTGCTGACATATGTTCTCTCATCATTGCAAATTTTAAGTTGTTCTCAATACCCATAGCAGTTTGATATGCTTGATGAAGTGTTGTAGTTCTTTATCCCTTAAGAGGTAGCTTACCTCCTCATCAAATGCACCTAGGTATATAACTAGACATGTTGCATCATTTGGCTTGAAATTCTCAGGGATATCACTTAGGGTCTTTGCAAACCTCAAATTGAAATCTGGAACAAGCTCATTCTCATCTTTCTCAATGTTGATAAATTTGTTTATCACTGAACTTACATTGATTCTTTCACCAAATTGTTCCATGAAAGCTACCTTGAACTCCTCCCAAGAACAGATAGAACATGCTGGCAAATAAGAGAACCAATCTCTTGCATCTCCTTTCAGAGACTAAACAAATAATCTCATGACAACATCTTCTGCATCAACCTCATAATCATCTATTACATCAATGAAATCTTGTAGATGCCTAGTTTCTAATTCAGATTTACTACCACTAAACTTTGATATTTTATTTCTAATTTTAGGTGATATATGATTTGGGAAACAAAAGATATTGCAGAAACTTATGGCCTTATATCTTTCAGTAATGGGACTTCTTTGATAACATGGTTGGGGCTGCATACTATGCATTGTTACACTTGAGGCCTTACTAAGATATAGATTGGTAGCACAATCTCTCTAATCCCTTAGAGACTTCTCACATTAACCTGGAAATTTGTTACATTTGTTGCAAGTTTTCCTCCTGAATGGAGACTTAAGAGTGCTGAAATATCTTCACGCCTTTGTCAGGTTCCTTTTCGCAAAGTCGCCACCTCTTATCATAGAGGATTGATCTTCAAACAACACAAAGCTCTTTAAAGCCTTCTTTCATTCTAGGTTTTCTCTAAAAATAGAGCCACAAAAACACTTCTTCATACACAATTGGTTTTCCCCTTGAAACACAGGTTCAATAGCAAGCAGGGTCGCCACCCTCTAAACAGAATGATTATTCATTGTATATATGCACACCCTAAATACCCAAGACAGACCACTAAACTGATCTGTTGCTAGCTCAAATGGGAAAAAACTTTACCAAAGACTCCATGGTAGGATTTGACAATACTTTCACTTCCACTCCCCAGTAGAGTAACCAATCTATTGGTTCCTCCAACTTATTAGGTCCAAAACCCCCTAAAGACTAGCCACTTTCTTATCCACATGGATTTCTGGTCAGTGGCCAACGAATAGGATTACAACTCATAAGATTTGAAAAATCCTTTGCACTTTTGGTTCTGCAAAACCAAGGTGGGTGTACCTAAATAACATTCAAGGGATACATCTAGGCTTTTACTAAATGTTGTATTATAGCATAAGGTTCTCAATAACTCTTCACCAAGGAAATACATGACTCCATTTGGAATGGCATAATCCTTATGGCAGTGCGATGCAAACCCTAATTGAGAACAAAAACTACGTGGGACTATTCTCAGAAATAGCAAATAGAATTGTGATTTGTTCAAAGTGGGTCCATATTAGAATATCAGGTCAGTGAAAGATCAGTGCCTCGTCCATTGGGCAATAGAGTCAGGGTGGTACACAACACATGTATCATTCAAACAACAACATTTAATCAAAGATGGACTAACTAAATCAACACCTTATGCCAATATATCCTTCACATGTGTAGACACCCAAAAATTACCCATGTCTTCGCATCACTTGCATTTTCATCTAATTTGTAAAATCACCTACATCCAACATTAATTAAATAATCTAATTATTTAATTAATTTCATCAAATTCTTCCAAATCACTTTTTTTCAACATTAATTAAATAAATCCTCTTTATTTAATTAATTTCATTAAATTCAACTTTATTTCTTCCAAAATTAAATAATTTTTATTATTTAATTAAATCATTATCCTTTTCAAATCTACATTAATTAAATAAATCCAATTATTTAATTAATTCATCCAAATCCTCTCTTATCTACAATTAAATAATTCTACATTATTTAATTAAATCATTTATTCTTCTAAATTTAAATAAATCATGCACATTTATTTAAATTATCTCAATCCTCTAAAAATAAATAAAATCAAGTATTTTATTTATAATCTTCATATTCCTCTATCATGCACAATCAATTAAATAAATTTATTTATTTAATTTCAATTATCATGTTAACTCATGTGCAAAATCAATCTTATTTTTAGAACTCTAAAAATGACAAATCTAAAGTTAAGTTAATTGGTTTTAATTTATCTTATTTTCATCAACTCGTGAATTAGAAAAAAAAGCATTCTAATTTATGAAATCAAATCTATCTTTATCAAAAAAGCAATTATCTTAATAAAAATACCTTTTTGGAGTGACACATATCGTGTGCACATTCAGCATGAGTTATTTGATTTATCTCAACCATCCATTCTATGGATTTATTTCATCCATTGATCGATCTTTATTGAAACCTATATATACCCCCCTCATATCCTTCACAAATCCTCTTTGATTATTCAACCTTATGACCTCTTTGATCATTTATTCTTAGGCATTCCTTAACAACGAATTGAGCATACATCGTATTATTGAGCACATCGATCTTTTGAGCACCAACACTACCTATATCCACTTGTTGCAAACATGGTTTCACAACGTTATTGAGCAATCCACATTCATACGAAGAGAACAATACAATCTAGGTGTAGTCTTTCTTGTTTTAAATTGATTTATTCATTGATATTGGCTTTTTACTTAGATTGATCTCTTTATGTTATGAGTAATTGATCTGTTATTATCATTGCTTTGATTTTATCATTCGACCTCTTGATTTTTCCTCATACACATTCTGGCACACCCGTTGGGACCCACTAATCACTCTTTTTCTTTAAAGAAATTGATTTTTTTGAAGTACAGTATGGAACAACGCACATCAACACAGAAAAGTGCCTTTGGTAGAGCAGTACAGCGCTTTCAGGCGATCCTGGGATGCCTTTGATAGAGCAATACAGTGCTTTCAAGTGATCCTACGGTGCCTTTGGTAGAACATAACCTCACTTTTTGTATTACAGAAAAAGCGCACTTTTTATAACAGTAAAGCGCACTTGGTATAACATTAAAGTGCACTTGGTATAATAGTAAAGCACATTTGGCATAACAGTAAAGCACTTTTGGCTAGGATAACAGGCTTGCAAACTTCAAAACCCCATAACTTTCTCAAAACTTAATGAAATTTGATGCTTTTTTAAAAAATTGCATAGAAAATCATAAAGAATCCATTGGTGATATTTAAGCTTTTGTATCTCATCATAATTGTCACCAATTTTCTAGATTTCACTTTGCTTTTCTAGGGTTTCTAACTTATTGTTAGGGTTTTGACTTGATTTCTAACATCTTGTTGTTTTCTTTGGAACTAATATCACTTGTTGCAGCATCTTATCACTTATCAACATCCTGGATCATCATTCAATCATTCAATCATCCTTTGATCTAGCTTTCTTGATGAAATATTATTTTTTGCAGGCCTGTTAGTACACTGCACATTTGGTAGTATAGTACCGCGCCTTTGGTAGTACAGTAGCTCGCTTTTGGTAGCACAATAGCTCACTTTTGGTAGCACAGTACCAAGCTTCTAGTAGCACAGTAGATCACTTTTAGTTCTATAGTAACTCGCCTTAGGTATAACAGTAGAGTGCTTTCGGCAATATAGTAAGTCACCTTTGGTAATACAGTAAAGTACTTTTGGTCAATTGATTTATTTTTTGCTAACTTTTGGGTTTGTGTGAAACTAATCAACTTGTTGTAGCTTCCTATCACTCAAACAGAGAAAATGGGTTTCCCTAACATGTTCATGCAGGACAAGCTTTGAAGAAATTGCCAAATCTATCAATTTCGGTCTTAGGAACATATTGCTTTCTTAAGGAACAATTGAACAATCATCTTTGCAATCTTAGAAAACATATTGCTTTCTTAAGGGATAATTGAACAAATCATCTTTTTGCAATCTAAGTCTTAGGAACATATTGCTTTCTTAAGGGAAAATAGACATGAATGCAAAAACACTTCAATTTTCTAAGGGACAATGGACATGAATGCCAAAACACTTCAATTTCATAAGGGACAATTGACAACTACAAATCATGTGTGTGCTTAAACTAGTTGCACCTTATTTTTCTTATAACGAGACAATTGCACCTTTGTTTGACGTGCTTGATCTTACTTTTCAGTTATTCCTTTAGAAGGGCTTGCTTTTAGATTGTGCTTCATCCAAAAGGGATGACCCTAAGTGGAGTTTTCCTTTGAACTGTTATATAAGAGGGATAAGGTGAAAGCTAAGTCCTAACCAGTGTCAGCTTTACCTTGTGGTGCCAAATCGAAAAGAGGTGTACTAGCACTTTGTGGAAATGATTTTCACATTGTGCAAAGTGTTTAATACTCTTAGTAGGATTGGTTAAAGCTTTTAGTAGCTTGTCACATTGCTCGTAAGGTGTTGGTCCCTCAAAGAAACTAAGAACCAATCTAAATAGTGACTACTCGATCCACCTCTGAATGTTGCGGTAATCATCAGTGCAAGGGGAATCAATTTAAGCCCTCAAGATACTCACCATTGCCTCCCTTGAGAAGAGATAATATTCCCTCAGCCATAAAGCTCTTGTGACCTACTTGAGCTTTCCGAGGGGAGGGTGAGATATCCCTACCTATCATCTCTCGCAAAGATACAAATGTCTAACACCTTTATGGAATGACATTTGGTCGACAGAGAATTAAGTTGTGAGCTAATCTACTACAATGAAACCATGTCTCTAGGGATAAAAAGTGCTTGAATTGTTTGCAATTGTCTTATACTTATGGAAACATTGGGCTTTTTGTGAGCCTTGAACATACACTATCTATTGTGTCAGTCCTTTTTTGCCACTTTATTTGATGTGTTTTCTCTTTCCAAAGCAAATCCAATCAGAATCAAATCAAAATCTATCAAAATTTGCCTTATAAACATCACTGACACTACTTTGGCACCTTTTGTATAACAACATCTCATTTTTGGTATAACAGTAGCTCACCTTTAGTATAACAGTACCTCGCTTCTGACAAACCTGCTTCAGCACCCTTGGAATAACAGTAGCTCACTTTTGGTATAACAGTAGCTCGCCTTTGGTATAACAGTACCTCACCTCTGGCAGCTTAGTCCAACACTTTTGGTAACACAGTAGCTCACTTTTGGTAACACAGTCTTGTGCCTTTGGTAAAATAGTATAGTGCCTTTGGTCAAGTAAATTGTTCATCAAAATTACATTTTCCAAAAGAAAACACAGCAAAATCCCAGCAAGCATCTCAAACAAAGTATGCTAGTGCATCCCATGGTAACCACTAGACTCCAACAAACTATGAAGGCTAAACAAGTTGTCCCAAGGAAGTACAAATCACCTCCTCATACACCTCAACCAAGCCAATCCAACATGACTCCAAAGGGTACTCCAAAAACACCAATGGAAAGACCAACCAAATTTCAAAATAGGTCACAAAATGACCAACCAACCAATCCTCAAGAAGGTAATGTTCCTTTGGTAAATGCACCTCAATATACAACCGGCATGCCTCAAGATTTTGTTCCACAAGGTTATACCATAGGTCAAGTATCATCTCAAGAAGAGTGACACTTTGAAGAAGGTCAATCCTCTCAAGCAGATAGACATGACCTTGATGAAATCATACAAGATCCTAGAGCCATGGCCGCCTTTGAAAAAATCCTTAGCAAGAACCAAGATCATTTCTTTTGCTTACTAGCAGAGAAAGGAGCCAAATTAGCTCAAGATTTTGATCTATCCATTCTCAAGGACACAAACAAAACCTATGACACCATACCTACAGTCCAAACCATGTCAATTGTGACCACACCCTGGTGCAGGAGCACTAAGGAGACTAAAGGACTTATGTCTTATTTTTTATGTTAATTTTGTCTTGTTGATTCCATAAGGTCTTGAAGACCATTCTCATGTTGTAATAAGGACCATGTCCATCTCTTGTTGATGTCATAAGGTGTAATAGACAGTTCTATTTGTAAGCCTTCTAATGCATGTAAGAGGCAGTCATAGAAACATAGGGGCAGTCATATGTTTTCTCACATTGTAAGCCTTTTTGGTGTGTGTTAAGGGGTGAGAGACTTTGCCAAAGATTTAATGACATTGTCAAAGGTGTTGACAAGTCATAAACCAATCAATGCCATTATGCCAAAAGTTGTAATTAGTTTCAATTTCAAAACAGGACAGTTGCAGTCCTAAAACAGGGTAGTTACAGAGAGGGAATTCGATGGTTATTATATAGTCCCATCGACCCCAACTACCCTCTAACTATCCAAAGGTGTTGTAGCAGGATTCTTAAATCCCTTCCCATGATTATTGTGTGGAGAGAAGATGTTTGGGGGAAGAAAACAATAAGAAACTCATATTTCTTGCTCTCTTTCTATGTAAAATCATTGTTGCAGTTTGTGGTACTCTTCTGTACGGAAGTGTCATAAGGCATGTGTTGGTGAAATGGTGGAGGTATGAATTAAGTCTCCTTTTCATGTGGTTAGAAGCCTTGAAACTATTCTGTGTGTGAGTTATCTGTATTTCTCTGAAACCTATTCGCCATAACCTAAAATAGGGTTTTGATAGGAATTATGCATTTTCTTGCCATTCCACTGATTTGATTCACTCTTGATCAATGGGACAGGTTGTTGTAGGTCTGTATTAGTATGTTATGATAGGTTTTTGGCAGGAAACTTGAGGAGGAGGAGTTTTCTTTGAGGAAACCTAACATCCTCATGTGTTAGGTGATGTCTAGAGACAAAGGAAGAACAAAAGAGGACCAATCAGTTGCAGTCCATGTTGCAGCCCCAAAACCCACAAAATCCATAGTTTTGACATGTATTCTAACTGGTCAAATCATTGGTTGGGTTTTGTGCATGCATTTTACAGTGGTCTCTTTGTATTTTTGGCCTAATTAGGGCTCTAGGTCACTAGGGTGAGTTATAGGTTGGACTATACTGTCCAAAACAACCTATATCCATTTTGGAATATGTGATAGGGAGTCCAAATGGGTATCTCTAGATTATCTAAGATCTGAGGTAGCAGGTCTGTATCAAAATTTATTGATGACTATTCTCTTTTCTCAGGCTACAAGGAATATCTTAGGTTTGTGAAGGAAGTACCAGTTCTGAGTTTGATCTGCCTTTGCCAATGGTTGGAGTGGGTCCCATAACATTTGAAATCAACCTTTCCATGATGATATCAGAGCCTCTAACTGATGTTCCCACTTTTGCATGAAGAGCCTTGAATTTGGGCATTAGAGCATAAGAAAACCTTGTCATCTTGTCAAATCCTTCTACCTATCCTAGTGCCTCTACATCACACCCATACCTGAACAAAGCTCACAAGGGAGAACAATTGCACAATATGAAAATCCCCTTTATCAAAATCTAACGACAGAGAGACCCATATCACTGCTCATGACTCCTATGGAGATCTACAAACACCAACAAGAGACTCTCTAATGTCAAGCAGAATTAGTCAAACAAAATGTTATAGCTCAATCAAACATACAACAAAATCCTAAAATTCCCACACCAATTGCAAGTGGAACATTGGTTACCCCATCACAAGAAGGTTTCCCACCAAATTACAACCCAGGAAACACTTATGTAGCCATGCAACAAGGGTCTCACCAAACACCACCCCCAACATCATCAACCCTTCATATCATTAAACCAAACAATGTCATACAACCCCAACCTTCACAAAATGTCAACACCACCTATCTCCCTCCACCACAACATTCTTCTACACTCCATCCTACCTATCCCCATCTTAGTCAACCCCAACCATCACAAAACACATCAACCTATGTCCCTCCACCACAATGATCTTCCACTCTCAACCTAACCCACACCTATCTCAACCCGCAACATTCCCAAAACCAAACTTCCCAAAGCTATGTTCCACCACAGAAACTAAACCCAACAAACTTTATCCTTCCTCCACCAAATTCTTTCGTCACACCACCTCCGCAATACCAACAACAGAACTCTTATCTACAACCATCACAAAGCCTACATTCTTCCCTAGTACCACACCCACCTTCCCAAAATCAAACCACCCAAAACCAACCCAATCCAAACCCAACATACAACACATACGATCCTAACCAATCATACGACCCTTATAACACCAACGCCCATGGCTTCCACTACAATCTTCCATATGGGCAACAACAACCACCTCTCGAACAACAGGAGATGTTTCCAACCCCTCCCACAACTATGGAGCTAAAACTTGCAGAGGTTTAACAACAACTATCTGATCTTACGTTTGGCCACACCAAGAAGACCTTCTCTTGGGAAGAGGATTGTCCTTATCCATTTGATTGGTCACTACCCATGATCCCTTTTCCTCACAATTTCACTATTCCCAAACTTGATAAATACAAAGGAAAAGGAGACCTAAAAGACCATCTTAGATAATTCTATCTTGCTTGCTTCGAGGTCTCACATAATGACACATATCTTATGTACCTCTTTCCTCGTAGTCTTGGAGGTCAAGCTCTAGAATGGTTCTCGCACCTACCCATGGGTATCAAATCTTTTAATGAGCTTGTAGAGAAATTTACCACTCATTTCTCTTACAACATAGAACATGAGATCTCCATGACTGATTTGTGCAACAATAAACAGAAAATTAGGGAAACTTTCATCTCCTTCCTTCGAAGATGGAGATAAATGGCTATCAAATTCCCATTCAAGATACTTGAAAAGCAGCTTGTTAGCATATTTGTGTAGAACCTCAACCAAGAATTGGGTTTCCATTTGCAAATTCTTAATGCTACAACCTTCGATGAAATTACCTACAAGGGCATCAACATTGAAAAAGCCCTCATCGCTAAAGGCATGGTCAAAATATTCAAAGACAATAAAGACAATGCTCCTCAACAACAAACAAACGATAAACCAAAATTTTGGAACAAAGATAAAAACGTGGTCAATGATGGTGTGGTAGATTCTAAACATGTCCAAATACTGCAAACACCCCTTCAACTTTCATCAAAACAAAGTCACCCTCTGCCTCAACCAAACCAACAACAAAAAAGACAACCATACCAAAATCAACAACAATGACAACAAGAGAGACCTCAACAAGATTACCCTCTGCAACATCAATTCACTCCCTTGGGAGAGCCTATAGAGACTATTTTACAAAAACTTATAAACAATGGACTCGTCACCTTACCTAATGCTCCCCCATATGGTGAACCTGTTTACAAAACCACATGGTATAGAGAAAATGAATATTGTGAGTACCATAGGAGCAAAGGACACAGAACCACATCATGCATGAAACTCAAGCACATGATCCAAAACCTTATTGACGGAAACAAAATCACTTTTGAGGATGAACAACCAACTCAACACACCAATAAAGACCTCAACATGTACAAGGAACCATTCCCTAACCATGGTCAAGGTCCACCTCTAGATAAATGTAAAGGTGTTAATAAAGCTTCCACTTCCTATGACTCTATTGTGGGTCATTTTGAAGAAAGTCGTGTATCTACCCTCACAACCAAAGGCAAATCTATGAATTGCACTGTGACAACTTGTCGTGATCATATCACCATTCGTGGTCCTACACCAAGTCTCCCAACTCAATCTAATTATAATATTGTTGAACATCTAGGGAAAACCCCTACACAGATCTCCATTTTGGACCTTCTACGGTCGGCACCCGCACATAAAGTTGTGCTTGAAAAAGCCCTACAAGAGTCTTCGGTTCCTAACAACATAGCGGTCACAAATTTCCAAGATATTTTAGGTAACATTGCCTCACCCTACAATGTGGTCTTCTCTGAAAAAGACCTCCCATCTCACAATCCATGTCACAACGATGCCCTTCACATTGAAGTTCTCATCCATAAACGCAAGATCAAATGCATACTTATAGATGGTGGTGCTGGTCTTAATATCTTTTCTCTAAAGTTACTCAAACAATTGGGATACTCTAAGTATCATGTCAACATTGATCAAAGTATTACAATCAAGGGGTATGATGATGCTAAACGTTCGGTCAGAAGGTGTTATCCACTTTCCTATACAAGTAGGCCCTATCATGCTTGAAACTAGGTGCCAAGTCCTTGACATTGAGCTACCTTTCAACATTATCCTAGGATGTCCATGGATCCATGCCATGAAATTTGTTCCCTCAATGTACCATCAGTCTCTTAAATTCCCATTTTAATGGTACGGAGATCACTATCCCAGGAGATCCTAATCCCTTCAAATTCTAGCGTGTCTTGCAAGGCAATTATAAGAATTGCAACCAAGTACCCAATAATGACAAAGCCCATGAATCTCCACTGTATGTCAACCCTAAAAATCTGACAAAATCCTCTGCAACTGAACCCAATCCTCATCCTATTCCTAAAATCAAAGCTCACATCCCTGATATATGCTTTGGAGAATATGATATCTTAAAATATTGTTGTGTAGGGCAGATGCCTTTATCTCCTAAATCCTATGGCCAACCGTCCATTGCCAAAGCAACTAAGAAAGAAGCTATTCCTCCCCTAGCATCCCTAACCCAATTCCAAGAGGCAAAATTATTGGCAGAGGAAACTATTGAAGACATCTCTTCTTGGCTCTACAAGGAGAAAGAACTAGTCACAATACCAGTCAAACAATATGGCAATGGCTTAAGGAAAGTCAAAAACATGGGCTATAAAGGCAAAGGTGGCCTTGCAAAATAGAATCAAGGAACAATGGAACCCATTATTGTGATGAAGAAACTAGACAAGAAGGGGTTAGGATTTGGTAGGAAGGTACCACACACCTTGGACATTGAGGGTATCCTCGACAAGGTGGTAGAAACTTTTCCTACCGATTCGACATCTAATGTGGATATCATCGATGACTCTTCCCTCCATATGATTGACCTATTCATTGAATTCTCTATATTTATGCTATCATCCATCTCCTTAACATCCACCACCAACACCTAGATTGTAACACTTGTCTACCCTGAACTTATCAATTGGGACCAACAAGGGTCACCTGTTCTAGATGTATTTCAGAATGACAAAGCTATTGCTGAGTTCATGGGACTCTAGGAGGGTATCCCTCTGGGCAATCACAAAGATATTTTTGTAATGGAACTAGAGTAAAATGCTTATTTTGGTGAGAATGCCAAATCCTCCAGTCGCAAAAGTAAAAATAAAGAAAGATCTCTAAGTCAAAACCACACTGTGGCACCTCCTGATCACAAAATAGTAAAAACAAAGGATGTATCCACAGGTGAAAACCCAACTATGGCACTTGAGGATGGAGGATTTGACCTTCCCCTACCATCTAAGTATCAAGAGAAATTAGCTCTCCTAGTGGAAGATTCTACAGAGATAAATCTTGGCACAGAGCAAAATCCTAAGACAACATTCCTTGCAGCATCATTATTAGAACAAGAGCACAAGAATCTTAGCAGCTTCTTCTTACAAAGAACTATCAACTTTGCATGGACCTATGTTGATATGCTAGGGCTAGACCCTAAGCTAGTTGTTCACTATCTCACAGTTGATCCAACAGTTAAACCAGTCAAGCAAAAGCTAAGGAAGATGCATCCACAGATAGCTCTCTTGGTGAAAGTGGAAATATAGAAGTTGCTAGATGCCAAATTCATCAAGCCTATTGATTATTTGGAGTGGGTCTCAACATTGCACCTGTGGCTAAACCAAATGGGGGCATCCACATGTGTTCTGACTTCAGAGATCTCAACAAAGCATGTCCCAAAGATGACTTTCTGTTGCTGAACATTGATCTTATAGTAGACTTGACCGCCGGTCATGAAATTCTTTCTCTCATGGATGGATTCCAGCTATAATAAGATAATGATAGCAGAAGAAGATCAATATATAACAGCTTTCACTTGTCCTTGGGGTACCTATTGTTGGTGCATCATGTTGTTTGGTCTGAAGAATGCAGGGGTAACTTATCAAAGAGCAATGACAATGATATTCCATGATCTCTTTCATCACATCATGGAGGACTATGTGGATGATATACTAGCAAAATCTTCTAGGGTAGATCACATACAAGTTCTAGGACAAATCTTTGATAGGCTTGAGAAATATCAAGTATGACTCAATCCAAAGAAATGTGTCTTTGGGGTAACATCAGGAAAACTATTGGGATACATTGTATCTCGTAGGGCCATTGAAGTAGATCCTACAAAAGTCAAGGCTATAGTGGAGATGCCTCCACTAAAGAATCTAAAAGCATTAAGGGGCCTTCAAGGAAGGTTACAGTCTATTAGGTGTTTCATCTCATAGCTAGCAGATAAATGTTAACCATTTCAACACTCACTCTGAAAGGATGTCTCATTTCAATGGGATGATAAGTGTCAAGCAGCATTTGATCAACTCAAAGAGTATCTAGCTACACCTCTAGTCTTGGTACCACTAGTTGCCGATAAACCTTTGATCTTATATATCTCAACTACAACTGCAACCCTAGGTGCCCTTCTAGCACAGCATGATGAGTCAGGAAAAGAGCATGCAATCTACTATATTAGTCAAACCTTGGTGGGTTATGAACTCAATTATTCACCTATGGAGAGAGCTTGTTTAGCCTTAGTGTTCACTTCCCAAAAGTTGTGGCATGACATGCTAAATCAACATGCAAATCTCATAGCAAAAATTGATCCATTGAAGTATCTACTAGCAAAAGCAGCTCTTATAGGTAGACTAGCAAAATGGGTCATGATCCTTAGTGAGTTTGACATTGATTATGTGGATAGAAAAGCAATCAAGGGACAAGCCCTAGCAGATCAACTAGCAGAAGTACCCATGACAGATGTACATCCTATGGTATCTGATTTTCCAGATGAAAATCTCTTCACTCTTTCTACCTCAATAATGTGGAAATTGTATTTTGATGGTTCCTACACATAGCATGGATTAGGGGCCGGCATTCTGTTTATCTCACCACAAAATGACTATATCCCCAAGTCATATCGGCTTGCATTTCCTTGCACCAACAACATAGCCAAGTATGAAGCACTCCTCATAGGTCTCAATACAATAGTTCAATGGGATATCAAAGAACTATAGGTATATGGAGACTCATAACTAGTCATTCGACAAGTCACTGATGAGTACCAAACAAAAGATGAAAAGTTGGTCCCCTACAAGGAACTAGTGGATGCGTACAAACCACACTTTTCTAGCATCACATTTGAGCAAATTCCAAGAGAGCATAACAAGGCTATAGACTCTATGGCCTCTATGAGGTCACTTATAGACATGCCTGTAAACACATAGAAATGTGAGTTCTTGATTGAGTGATTGTTGATACCAGTCATTGATGTTCCAACTACTGAAATCATCTACAAACTTGTTGGTCCCAATTCCCCATGGTACAAAGACATCTATGAATACCTTAAACACGATACCTTTCCCTTTGAGCTATCCGCTACCCAACGCAAAACCTTTATCCATCAAACCTCCCATTACACTATTCTAGGTGATACACTTTATCGCCAGAGTCTCTATGGTATCCTCTTACGTTGTCTTAATGCGAAAGAAGCCAAAGCTACCTTACGAGACATACACAAAGGTGTCTATGGCACACATTATACCAGTGTTCATCTCAAGAAGTTCTATGCCTGATCCTTAGAGTATCCAAAAAAAAATCCATCCTATGTTGAAAACCTGGTAAACAGGCGCCTTGGATAAGTACCATAGTGAAAACCTGGCAAACAGGCACTATGTGTAGATTCAACATCCATCATCTATCAAGTCCTATTCATTCCATGACCATTTTGCAGCAAACTTCATCCATCCATCCATAATAAAACCATTGACCTTGTTTGCATTTCCATCTCCCTATCTAGAATAGCTTGGAAATTTGTCAATGTCGATTGTCGTCATCCCATGTCTTGATCTATGTCAACAGATATCACTGTCTTGTCCTAGGTCAAACTTTCTATGTCTTCTCCATCATCGGCTATCTTATGTTAGAACCATAACAACACCTCTACCAGAATGGGGGTAATTCTTTCCTTAACCTAGGTCTAGGAATGGATCCTTGTTCATGGTTCACAAACAACAAACACTTCACCCTTCAATCAAAAAATAATCAAAAGCAAAAACACATCAACAAACCAAACAAAAAAACACAAGCACTTCAACCCTCTCCCCACAATGACAACACTTTTCCTACATCATCACACCAACTAGAACTACATATAATATTCTCAATCTTAAGGTACCTTGATCCCATGGATATGGGTATGTAGGTAGTCTGGAATACGAAGGAAGTTTCCAGTACTCAGGTACATAAGATCTCATCATTTCACCAACCCAAGCTCAAACACTTTGACCCACTCATCACTCTACCCAGAACTATATATTATCATCTTTTCATCTTTCCTCGTAATGTGCCTTGATCTCGTGGATACAGGGTATGTAGACAATCTGGAATACAAAGGACATATCTAGTACTCAAGCGCATACGATTCATCTTTCTTCACCCATTTCAATCCATTGACATGTCATCTTTCTAGTCTTTCATTTATCAAAATCCATTCACCTCGACTTGACTAACTCAAGCAGCAAAACAACAAACAAATGCATCCTTTCAAAGCAAAAGTCCTTAAACAAACCTGAAGTAAAGAAACTTACTTACATAACCATATATTGTCCTACATATTGATTGCCAACATCAGCTAAATCAATCTCAACCAAGCACAGATCAACACACTTGTCTTATACAAAATGTTCCATGATCGAAACCAAACCAGACATCTTATACGACATGTTGCATTTCCTAAAACCAGACATTATCCTTTCAATAAATAACACCCTTTAACAGACACACCGTTCCTACGATAAGGCTGTTATCTACCCAACCAATCCAATCTATCCTGAGCAACCTCTTTGGTAAGAGAATATGTTGGTTGTATGTTTACTTTGTAAGTCGGTCAATTTGCTTTATGGTTTATCTTTTGTTCCTCTGTTCATTACCTATTCAAGACTACCTTTATTTATCTATATCTTGGTATGTGGTGATGCAGTACAGATTGGGGGTATAGTCATTGCTTTTGTGTACCGTGTTTGTGGAATGATCTTTAGCATCTTTCTTAGCAGCATATTTATCTTGTGTGTGTTACAACCTAGCATCTTACATATTTATATTCTTCTTGCATTTATGTATTGAAGTTTATTTTATGTTCAAGACTATGGCTCATTCACATGTCCAACAAGGTTATATTATGTCTAAGTGATCTAAGTTCAAACTGCTTGCTTGCAGAGTCAATGTCCATGCACTCAAATATCATAACACCTTGGTCATTTATACCTTGGTGGCAAACTATCCATGTGCTACATGAAAATAAGGATTGCTCTTTATAAACATTTGTGAAACCAATGCAACAAGCTTATCCATTTACCCATCCATTTATCCATGGCCTTATATACTTTTCAAGAAAAGATCGATCAACAGTCTTTCTCTCATGTCCTTTTCTATCTCCACTTTCTTCTATCTAACCTCGTCTAACTCAAACACAATCTTCTAGTCGAGCGTCAACCCAATCCTTCTCTCGCTTCCCTGTCTTTCCTCTTGAGGGGGCACTCTACGCTGGCTACATTGGGGCATAAAAAATTTTATCATGTCTTCAGCAATCGTTTTCTTTGACACAACGCTGTAAACTGCATTGCATCAAAGAGGGGCAAAATGTAGACACCCAAAAATGACCCATGTCTTCACATCACTTGCATTTTCGTCTAATCTGTCAAATCACCTGCATCCAACATTAATTAAATAATCTAATTATTTAATTAATTTCATCAAATTCTTCCAAATCACTTTTTTTCAACATTAATTAAATAAATCCTTTTTATTTAATTAATTTCATTAAATTCAACTTTATTTCTTCCAAAATTAAATAATTTTTATTACTTAATTAAATCATTAACCTTTTCAAATTTCAAATCTACATTAATTAAATAAATCCAATTATTTAATTAATTCATCCAAATACTCTCTTATCTACAATTAAAGAATTCGACATTATTTAATTAAATCAATTATTCTTCTAAATTTAAATAAATCATGCAAATTTATTTAAATTATCTCAATCCTCTAAAAATAAATAAAATCAAGTATTTTATTTATAATCTTCATATTCCTCTATCATGCACAATCATTTAAATAAATTTATTTATTTAATTTTAATTATCTTTCCAATTCCTCTAAAAATATCATGTTAACTCATGTGCACAACCAGTCTTATTTTTAGAACTCTAAAAAAGGCAAATCTAAAGTTAAGTTAATTGGCTTTAATTTATCTTATTTTCATCAACTCATGAATTAGAATAAAAAAGCATTCTAATTTATGAAATCAAATCTATCTTTATCAAAAAAGCAATTATCTTAATAAAAATACCTTTTTGGAGTGACACATGTCATGTGCACATTCAACATGAGTTATTTGATTTATCTCAACCATCCATTCTATGGATTTATTTCATCCATTGATCGATCTTTATTGAAACCTATATATACCCCCTCATATCCTTTACAAATCCTCTTCGATCATTCAACCTTATTGATGCAGAGTGCACAATGGAAGCACTTCAAAACAGGTTTAGTACCCATCAAACCCACATTTAGATCCTTACGACACCAAACTACACACATACATTCTTCACTTTTCACTATCGGTGAGACATATATTATCAGCGAGCTCAAATTCTATTGTGCCAACATACCGATCAACCCAATGACCCTTTGAACCACCACCGTCGGTGTGACTTAGATCATCGGTGAAGTCTTAAATCCTTCCACCGATATACAGATGCACTATGTGACTTCGGCAAGACTTAAACTGCTCTCCACCGATACGCCTTCCATCGGTTTGACACCGTGATCAGTGAAACTTCACAAAGCTTCCCTGAAGGATGTTTCACGTTGATGTCATTTCTCCAACTCTGTAACTACGCGAACACTAAACAAATATATAGAGACAACCAAAATTCAACAGAATGGTAGGATCTATAATCTTCTACAACTCTGTAACTGAACAACTTCACAGAAATAACAACTCAATCGAAGGGAAAACAATCTACTCCTAAGGAAGTCATTCCACTGATTTTGAAGAAATCTCAACCAGTGGAATGCTTCTAATCTACATCTCTACGAGTAAACCAAACAAAACTTCTTTATTGCTTCCTCTCAAAAATAATATACAATCTTCTTTGCCCCTCTCTCTCCCTCTATGTGTCTCTTTAACGAACACAAACTGACTATAAAGACTCTCATATCAGCAGTTACACAAGATGGAAGGCGAATCACCCTATAACCACCTCTGTCGTTTGGTTACAACACGTATACAGACTCAGTTTTATGTCGTTACTCGGCTAAGCATGATTCATTATGGCGCTAAGGCCTTACAAACATGACACTTTGGACAAAACAGAATATGCATGGAATCCTCCTAATTCTGAGGTCTTGAGGTGCTCCTGCACCACTTATGACCTCTTCAATCATTTATTCTCAGGCATTCCTCAACAGCGAATTAAGCATACATCGTATCATTGAGCACATCGATCTTTTGAGCATGAACACTACCTACATCTACTTGTTGCAAACATGGTTTCACAACGTTATTGAGCAATCCACATTCATACAAAGAGAACAATACAATCTAGGTGAAGTCTTTCTTGTTTTAAATTGATTTATTCATTGATATTGGCTTTTTACTTAGATCAATCTCTTCATGTTATGGGTAATTGAGTTGTTATTATCATTGCTTTGATTTTATCATTCAACCTCTAAATTTTTCCTCATACACAACATGATATTGTGAAACTCTCTTTTAAAACCATATGTAGACAAGGTTAATAGAATGAATTTCAAGAAAATTAATTCTCTCCTTGAAAGAATGCCATGAGAAACATTCACAACACAGAAAACTGTAAAAGATGAACTGTGATATCCTTGATATCCAATATTCATAACAACTTCATGCAAATGCAATATGGAGAAAGTTTAGAAAATTAGTGTTATATTTCATTAAAAGATGAAAAACATTTGTTCTACAGATTTGAACATGTATTGAAATATAGCCTCTTTCTATTTGCAATGGATTACAACACTGAAACTACACTACCGTCTCCAACAAGAGCCCCAAAATCTCTATATCTAGAACCCCTTACAACATGGCCCTAATTCTCATTTATAAGAACATGGGAGCAAAACAAGTGATAAACCATGTACAGATGTATTTTCATTTGACAAACTTTGACCACAAGAAGCCAAAACATCCGTTTACAACCACTAAAACACATCTCTGTAGAAAATCATCACTCGAAGCAAGTAGGAAAAACCAATTTTATCATGTATGCTTTCTTGCTACTGATGTGGAGGTTAGCCATGTTTTTTATGGAAAATGGGGAACGTAGGACATTCCAATAGATATTCTCCTGCTTACACAAGGAATTTATTTCCCAGGCAAGGACCCTTCTCCAATTCCCATCAGCCACGTGCATGCGAGCAAGGGAGTGCCAGCAAGGATCAACAAGGAAAGGAAGCACCAGAAATCTAGGTCCCTCTCATTATGACCACTCACAAGCACAAAGAGACAAATCTCTTCCTCTCTTTAGGAAGTTCCCAACTAACTCATCCAAAGAAGAACCAAAGGATGCCTCTGATAACTATCATTGGCCGAGCAAGGCCTTCAGCTAGGAAGGAAATAATAGCTATATAAGAAAGCTCCTTTCTTTCCACCTATCTCATCCAAGAGGACCATACCCCACCCATTGCGATCCTAGCTGAGCCAGGACCCACAATGCGAAGGGAAAGGGAGAGAGAGAGAAATAAGGCCTCTCTCCCTCCATGCCCAGTCTGGGGACTCACATGAATAGGGAGTCACTGGAGTATGCAGGCCAGACTGTAAAGCCCTCATCTGGATGAAAGCAAGGGGGCGAGGAGGAACTACAATAGCTCAACGAATGCTATCAAACCTCCTAAATTTTACTGGCCCCACCAATGCCTTAGAAAGGATACTTTGAACTCTTAATTTTTTAAGGATAAGTCGTCAGCCATGTGAGTAGAGAAGAAGCTTCTAAGGAATAGGAGGACTGCCATATCATACTAAAAAGATAATAACCCATATTGTCTACCCAAAAGATAACTTTTCCTAAAATAGCAACAGAGGAACTAATTTATAGTGGTATTATAGAAAGTCCCACAATCGGAATGATCATACTCTATCCACCAATCCTACAAGTCTGCTTCTGAAAGTACCATGGTAATACAGACCCATAAAGGGAAATCCCACACAAACCTACCTGACTTGCGAGGAGAGAATAAGATTTGACACCTGGTCCTTGATCCCAAGTTCTCACATGCATGAATATTAATTGTAGTCCCTATTTCCATAATGGAATAGCTGAAGTCGGTTCCTCAATTCTAGCATTCCCTCAATTCTTGACAACAATCACATACTATGCCCACTTTCAGCATTAAGGGGTAGCACTGATAAATAATCACAAGCAAGGGTGGCATTTTGCACATCAGTGGTGGGAGTAAAACACTAGGATCCCCCAGATACAAGACATTTTCATTAATATCATAGATCTCGATAGAAGGGGCTTGAATAAACCAACTACTTCCCTAACTAGCATCTGTATGAGATGCAAAACATGCTTAATCCCTGGAAAATATCATTCGGGATAGCTAACTCGTTCCACCGTACATAGTGTCTCACCATCATAGCAAGTTTCTATTTCTGACTGGTTGATTTACCCTATGAATTCAATCGACGGTTACTCCGAATAACAAGCATGCCTCAAAAATGTGCAAGCTAGTTTGAATTTCAATCGTGGATTAATGCCAATCAATGCTCCCACAAAGGTTTGAAAATACTCCATCGAAGACCAACTGTCCTAAAACACCTTATCCCCAGCTACCACAGTGGCACCTTCTTTCCCCACATAGAGCCCCTGAAGGCCTAGTGAAAACCCTAACCTTAGCAAAATGCATGCGTCCATCAATACGTCAGAACCCGCCATGAGTCCCCCGCTATCTTGTTGAAGCTCCTGAATATCTCCCGTGAAAGCAGGAGTCCCAGTAGATTGGCCATGTCGAACCTCAAAACCTTTTCTATGCCTGTGCTAATTTTTCTAACATATGTTTCCACGTGGGTGCCACCCTATCAAAAAGAGAATCCGAGCCCTTGTTGCCTTGCGGGAACCTAAAAAGGTTCCACCAGAGGTGGCCTCCTTAAGAGGATAGGTTACTATGATGCTACATGACCACCACATTAGAGTTTTCTATGCCGATGAAGCCCATGCTCAGCGATGAGGATACTTCCCGCGAAAAGAAGCTCTTCATGGACGTGGCCAAATTCATAGACTTTAATTTAACACATGCATAAATGTTGTTTTAAAAGGGGGGCCATGCTAGTCTAAACATCTAAGGGGACATAAGGCATATTTGGTATATGATCAAAAGGTGGACTTATCATTGAAACCTTTTAAGCTTGCTTTGATTACCAGAAACAACAAGTAATCTTAGAAGTGGGTGCCGGTAACCCGACGGCAAGGAGGACTTCAAAGACAACTTACATGACCAAGAACAGGCTGCTAGCAGTTAGTTGGTGAAAAAATAATAGGGAGCGAACAAGGAAAACAAGGTGACCCATCAAACTCTAGGTTTTTACATGGTTTTAGTAGTCCAATAGGAGGATGTCAAGGGCACATGCACGCACTAAAATCTAGGTACAAACACAACCCAAGGAATCTTCTACTCCCTAAAGTACTTTGATTTAGGGTCACTCCAAAGGAAGCTTCTACTCCTTGAAGACTTTGTTTTAGGGTCACTCCTAAGGAAGCTACTACTCCCTGAAATGAGAACACACTTACAAAAGATTACAGTATGACAATCTTTTCTACTATCTAAAAGTTGACATTGAAACTCACACTTTTGATGATTGCACTTTTGCCTCTTCACACTTTCTTCTAAAGATCTGATTAGTTAGGCACACTCTATACTTGATCACTATCACAAATATGTCTTCAAGATGAATCCAGATAGCATCAATAACTTCTGCTCTTTCTCCTTTAGTCGCACATCAATAATGCATTTATTTTACTTTGTATCTTCTTGCAAACTTTCAATCAACTTGAAATCACACCTCTCCCCACTCAATTTGATTCACTATTTATACATGATATTACATTGATTGCATTTCTTGTCAGCCAGATACAATATGAAAAATACATTTACAGGTCAGCCAGACAACACAAAATATGAAACATGTAGAAGATAGGTCCTAAGTGAAACCACATGTTACACCAACAGAAGATCCATGCCTTGCTGACACCAACACTTGCTTAACCAAGTCCAAAATGTCCTTCACATCTTCAAACACCAAGGAATTACATATGCACAATCCGCTCATTTGGAAATAAGACAGCTTTAAACAAAACATATGAAAACTTGAAGCATAATGACCATATCAACTTAAAAACCTTGTGTGGTACTATAAACAAGAAATATCTTCATGAAAACTATTCTAGATGAGTCCACATGACTCATACAACATCTCCAAACACACCTTTAGCACCGCACATCAAAGAATTATGCCACACATCTTCAATCACGAACTCTGGGAACAATTTGTCATTCGGAACACACTATAACATGCTATCATTTGAAAAACTGAGCTATAGACCACTAAGAACCTTGAAACTGCATGGAAGCATGTAATACACATCCATAAACATGTTCTCAAATTGAAAGGTAATCATTTATTTGCAGAGGAATGCGGAGCATTCCAATAGGCCTTCAACACTAGTATACTCTTCTAGAACACATTCCAATACTCTATCATGCATAACTTTCATAGCGGAAGGACAAATGATCTAAAAACTTGGAATTATCACCTTCACTACATCTTGAACACCATTGTAGAACCCCATTGCCATATCTACAAATGCGGAGGAATGCGAAGCATTCCATTGTCCTGTATAGAACTTCACAGAAGTGAAATTGTCTTCAAACAATCAACAACAAAACACTCTTCCAATAATGCAATCATCATGGAACTTGGATCATACATACTACATGACATCAGTAGCATCAGCAACACATTTGATCATCTTTGTGCTTCTAATTGACATCTTAATATGAACTATATCTTCTCTCTTTTCTTGTTAGATGGGACACGACATCCAACCATGAATTGTATCTTCTTCTCTTATTGGATTGAACCATGAACTGTATCTTCTTCTCTTGTTTGATGGGACATGACATCCAACCACAAACACCATCACAACACCATGATAGTGTTGACATCAATGACAACCTAGTGACTGTGTTGACATCAATGACAACCCTATGAAGCATATGTGTAAAACTTCTCCCTCTCTAGTTTGAGAATTTATTCTTTTTTTTCTCATTCTACTTTACTTCTAATGTTTACTACCTTGAGTGAAACTTTAGACGCCTATTTTTCCTCTCCTTCATTCATCTTTGATGATTATCTCACTAGTAGACTATGTTTCTTTTCCATGTCATCCATCCAATTCTTGCTCCTATGGACCACCTTCTTTGTTCTACCCTCAATAGTTTTAAACTCATTTACATTCTAGTCTCTTCTAGGAAGAGGTTTGTCAAAAAATCTATCTAGATCATAGGAGGGGTCCGTGACTTTTTCATCGTCCTTTATTTCATATGGTACAATGGCACTATGATATATTTTGATTTGATGCACATCAAGGGATGAGTAAACCTCGCTTGTAGACTTCATGCTCATTTGCATAGCTTGCCCAAAAGTCATCTTGCTTGTGTTTGTGTTTATAAGTAGATCTCAACCTTTCTATGCAAGATATAGGGTTGAATTAATCTCTTTCCTTGAATGCATGTAAATTTACTTGTACCATTTCTATTTTAGTTGTCTTTGCAACCTGGATAATGAGGCAACCGTACTTACTAATAGAAATAGGGAAGGAGATGCCCTTACTTTATATTCTAAGCACACCTATTAAACCACAACTAATTATATACACGATTGTAGTAAAACCCAATTATCACTAACATATGTGGGTAGCTTGAGTTGCACCTATGAGAATCTTCCCACTCTAAGGTTAGTGAATATAGAAAACTAGATGTACTAGTTACCCCATTTTTTTATCTCTTACATTGCCTCGGTAAATATCCTTTTAGAAAAATCATTCTCTAGAATCCTGATGATGAAGAAGATGAAGGCATCATTAACTCTCATGAATGCCTTAGCACTTTCTCAAATTTCTAGTTAAGGATAGTATTCATATACTTTTTCTAATCACTTCCCATTACTCCCTTAGTTTTAAGTCCATCAAATCACTACCTTCTGGACAATACAAACATTAGATACGAGGTGACATAGTAGACCTTTGATTCAACCGCATTACTCAATTACTCATGAAGGTTGTCATTAACCAATGTGGCCCAATCAATGAGTTCCTTTCCGACAAGGAACTTGACAATGTATTGAAACATCCAAGTTTGAAGCTCTTTTATAGTCTATTATCTCATGACCTTGCTCAATATTGTGATTATCTCATGAATTTCTTTCTAAAATTCACTTCTATCAAATTTATTTGGAGCCTAGAGGATGATGCCTTTCGCTTAATGAACCAATTTCTATTCATAATTTGTACACATTTATCCACATGGATATCATATTATTCCATAGAGAATTCCATAGTAATCTCCATGTATACAAACTCTAACTAGGAGAGCCAAAATTTTATCTATATATTGTGGTTGTATATACAACATTGCATTCCTCTCTTTGTTCCTTATTTCCTTGGTGTCTTTGTTGTACAATTTTACACATGTTATTACTAGGTCACTAGATTGTATTGATTGGGGAAGGAAACAATTTGGATGAGACCAATTGCCTTTGATTTTTGTGCCCTTAGGTTTCCCCCACTAGCTTCATTTATATCCATGTGTGGAACTCTTTTAGACCTACATGACCCAAGTCTAAATTGGTTATAATGGCCATTTTAGTAACTATCTTAGATGGTGGAATGATGCCCTTGAACTCATACTTCATTTTTTCTAGTGAAGACATTATTTTGAGGTGTCCAACCAAAAGACAAGATGGAATTAGCATTCAAACCTAGGAAATTATATAAGTTTTAAAATGTTTAAAAAATTTAACATTTTCTCTCAATGGTAGGATCTCGAGATTCCACAATGTCTTTTTAAGCCTAAAAAGTCCACCTCTTGAAGAAATTTGATATTTTCTTATAAGTGAAAATACATTTATTTTAGGATTTATCTAATGTTTTACAAGAATGTATTTTGGTGTTTTGGGTCCAAAATGCATTCTTGCATGCTTGAGAAACAAGCTAAAGAGTTTTCTTCATGAGGATTTCCAAAACAAAAAAATCATAACTAAGGTTTACTCTAAATTGATTAAAATGAGAGACACTTGAGCATACAAAACCTAAATTAGGGTTTTGTCACTTTCTCAAAGATTCCCTCTTAAAACTATCATTTAAGATCAAAGATTGTATTGAAAATTGAATGACAGGAAATAAAAAACTCAATGAACCCTAACACCTCACCCAAGTCCTAATTGTAGAAGTAAAAAGAACACACAAAAGAAAAGCCTCTAGAAAGAACTTGGAATGGAATATGAAAGGGAGGCACCAAATCAAGAAAACACTCAACGAACACTTGAATCTTGAAGGTGAACTAGCATAAAAGTTTGAATGAGATGAAATACTTTGAAATCACATTAAAAGGAAAAGGAAAAAGACAAATGAGGCTAGACAAAGCACTCTAGGGCTTTAAGACATGCTCGCACAAGCAAGCATTTGATTCACACCAACCTTTAGAGTTTTGGGTTCTAATGCAGATTTACATGTCATTTGAATTGGAGCTCATTGGTCAAGGTGCACAAAATTCAAGGTTTTGATTTAAATTATATTTTACATCACTCTACTAAATAGTTTGGGAAATTTGACCACATGGAAATTTAGCGTTCATACCCTAATTACAGGCATACAACTTTATACAAAATGGTAAATAAATCCCAAGATTGATGCAATTAGGGATTTAGACTTCAATGAAGATTCTGCAACTTGGAAAACACAACAAAAATCAAAATTTTCTAGATAAGCAAGTTTTGATTCCAAACTTGGAAGAATTTGCCTGAACCTAAAATTTTGACTTTTTTGACAAGTTCACGAGTACTATGGAATTTCAACAAGTCCACTTAGACACACGTCCAAAAACTCTTAGATATTAAAAGATTAAAAGATTCCATAAAAGATTCCTTTCTAGAAGTGATCAATTGATTAATTAATTAAATCAATTAAACATAAATCAAACTAGACAATAATAAATAAAAGATTCCTTTCTAGAAGTGATCAATTAATTAAATAAATAAATCAATTAATATAAATCAAACTAGACAACATGAAATAAAAGATTCCTTTCTAGAAGTGATTAGTTAATTAATTAAATAAATCAATTAAAGAAATCAAACTAAACAATAAGAAATAAAATATTCCTTTCTAGAAGTGATCAATTAATTAATTAAATAAATCAGTTAAACAATAAATCAAACTACACAACATGAAATAAAAGATTCCTTTCTAGAAGTGATCAATTAAGTAATTGATAAATCAATTAATATAAATCAAACTAGACAACATGAAATAAAAGATTCCTTTCTAGAAGTGATTAGTTAATTAATTAAATAAATCAATTAAAGAAATCAAACTAAACAATAGGAAATAAAATATTCCTTTCTAGAAGTGATCAATTAATTAATTAAATAAATCAATTAAACATAAATCAAACTAGACAACATGAAATAAAAGATTCCTTTTTAGAAGTGATCAATTAATTAATTGATAAATCAATTAATATAAATCAAACTAGACAACATGAAATAAAAGATTCCTTTCTAGAAGTGATTAGTTAATTAATTAAATAAATCAATTAAAGAAATCAAACTAAACAATAGGAAATAAAATATTCCTTTCTAGAAGTGATCAATTAATTAATTAAATAAATCAATTAAACATAAATCAAACTAGACAACATGAAATAAAAAATTCCTTTCTAGAAGTGATTAGTTAATTAATTAAATAAATCAATTAAAGAAATCAAACTAAACAATAGGAAATAAAATATTCCTTTTTAAAAGTGATCAATTAATTAATTAAATAAATCAACTAAACAAAAATCAAAATAGACAATAGGAAATAAAAGATTCATTTCTAGAAGTGATCATTAATTAATTAAATAAATCAATTAAACACAAATGAAATTAGACAATTTTCCTGCACTCTCTTGTGGGCACCACGTAAAGGCTAAAACGATAACTTAAAACTTATTTTCCCATATTCACGGCGGGAAAACTGAGTCAATGCCATTTTAAATGTCCACGGCGGAAAACGTACCTAGGACCGAGCATAGCAACGCCATTTTTAATATTTATCATTCTTCTACGGTCTAAGGCAGTTTACAGGCCTTAAGTCAATCTTTTATGAAAAATCTTGTGGAAGTGAATTTAACGAGTGTAAAGACATTAAATTGTCTTGTAAAAAACTCGAAAGATTCACAGGAAAGTCTGATCTTACAAATCTTGTGCTGTTGAATATCACTCAATGGTGGGCTGATAGATAGATTAATAAATAAAAAGTTTGAAGTGATGTTTGTAATAATTAGCAAGCATTTTAATATACTAATAAATATAAAGAAGTTTCTATATATTTAATGATTTTTAAGACTATAATCATTGTGAGGAAATAATTATATCTTAATAAATTTATTTAGGTTAATTAAATAAATGTACTTTATAGAAGTATAAATTAACTTATATAAATGAGTTGGGACTAATAATAGAAATTATTTAAAATAAATGAAGATTACAAATCTTGTGTGTTGAATATCACTCAATGGTTAGTTGAGAGATAGATTAATAAAAAAAAATTTTAAAGTGGTGTTTGTAATAATTATTAAGCATTTTTATATACTAATAAATATAAAGAGGTTTTTATATATTTAATGTTTTTTAAGACTATAATAATTGTGAGGAAGTAATTATATCTTAATAAATTTATTTAGGTTAATTAAATAAATGTTTATTTATAGAAGTATAAATTAACTTATATAAATGAGTTGGGACTAATAATAGAAATTATTTAAAATAAATGAAGATTACAAATCTTGTGTGTTGAATATCACTCAATGGTTAGTTGAGAGATAGATTAATAAATAAAAACTTTAAAGTGGTGTTTGTAATAATTATTAAGCATTTTTATATACTAATAGATATAAAGAGGTTTTTATATATTTAATGCTTTTTAAGACTATAATAATTGTGAGGAAATAGTTATATCTTAATAAATTTATTTAGGTTAATTAAATAAATTTTTATTTATAGAAGTATAAATTAACTTATATAAATGAGTTGGGACTAATAATAGAAATTATTTAAAATAAATGAGGAAATTAAAATAATTAAATGTGATACTTAGCTTGAGAATAGACGATGGGAAAATGATGTGTGAAATGTATGATTCACCTTGGTTTTAGAATTTTAGGGTTTTGTGACAAAGATCTCAAATTACAAAAAATGATTGTATATTAGTTCTATATAATGTCTACTATTGTGGAATTAATCTTCATAAGTGTCAAAATAATCCATTCCATTCCATCTCCTCTTTACTCTAGGTTTGTTGTGCTTGTCTCTATGCATTTTGTTGATTAGCCTAGACTAACATGAACAATTGTGTTTTTCCCTTTTCATTTTGGTGAACTCAATTGAAAGCACACAAGCTATTTTCTTTTAAGGTTTTATGATTTTTAAAATCTAAAATTATCTCTAATTATATTATATTTTTCAAATCTTAATCATCATTTTCCTTTATGCTTTATTGATAGATCTTCCTTTTATGGTTCGGTGTTCCTTCTACCAAGCCTATGTTTTACTCACCCTACCCATCCTAGATTTGCCTTACGGTTAACTTTTCCCACACATTTCATATTCAAAGATGATTGGGCTCCATTATAATTTGAGGCACATGTTAAAGTTGAAAGGAATAAATGTACATGAAAATGTTTCGTACACTAACCTTAGAGGAGAGTATTGTGCAAAAAATTATGATCTTTATGATTACTTGAAAGAGAAACACATATAAAAATGTAAACAATATTATAAATAAACATAGGTGTACATGGGGAAAACCCTTTCAGGAGAAAATCCTCACACTCCAAAGTAGCCTAGTGTATTATTTAGTGTAGAAAACCAAGATCGTGGAGTAGACAAACAAGCACACAAGTTTGCAATGAATCGACCTGATTGTATTAACAAATATGTGAATATAAATAGGTGAGTGTGGGTACCCAAATCTCCACAAAACAAGGATAGGACTCCTCTACATGAAGTTGTGGTGAGTAACCGCCCACAAAGATAGCACAAGGTGTCAATGTAAGTCGACACCTCTACAAAACGACCAACTACTTTGACATGTTTAAAGTAACATGTGGTAAAACGCCTAAGTCTGGTTAAATGCAAATGTGTATATGCCTATGATTAAATGCATACACCAACACCCCCCCTTAAGCATAGCTTAGGTGAGTTTTATGAAAAATGGGTCTCGGCTATAAGCTTGGTGAGGTACCCATGCAAAAGAAAAATGAGTCCCGGCCATGAAGCCTGATAAGGTACTCAAGTACAATGTAAATCTCTCAGAAATACAGAAAGATAGAAAACCCAGTGGGAAAAAACTATCCTCCAAAAAGAGAGATTATATAAGTGAAGAAGTACTACTTCTTTCACTAAGTACAATATAGGATTCCCCCCCATAGGAGAGAAAATGATAGAAGGTCTATGAGAGTCCCCCATAATACATGTCCTACTGCAGTGATACTGAATAGTTGACAAAGGATGTAGATGTAGATCCAAGAACACTGAACAATGTTCCTTCCCTTGGGAAGAAATGAAACCACCTGAAGATGCCTGAAGATGTATGTATGATCTTGAATCATGCTAAAGCTAATCCAAGGATGATGGTGCCCATGTCGATTCCTTAGAAGAGTGCTTAGGTGTCCCCATGTCGATGCCGAAGGATGCCATAATCAAATCAGGTGCATGTGCAATAGATGAGGATGATGATAATCTAGAACCATGTGTAGGACAATGTAGAGCATGAATATCTGAAGAGGACAATGGAGATGCCGCTTCATTGAAACTATCTTGAAGAGAAGACTAATGTCTTCAATGTGTGCTTCCATGTCAGTAATACAAGATTCTACAAATAGACAAGTGATATCAGATAGAAATCTATGCCAATCAATAATGCTAGGAAGACTAATATCCTATTGCAAAGAGGCACTAGAAGCTTTATGGTGCAGGAGCACCCCTTAAATAGGATCAACATACACAAGAGGGAGAAGAATAAGACTAATATAGTTTTGACATTTCATGTTACCTTATAGCATCTTCAAAATGTATCATTCTATATTAGCATTTCATGTTTGTAAACTCCAAACTTGACATTTTAGACAGTTTGGATTAAGAGAAGGGTTAATCAAGGTGTCTTAACATTAAGAGTTTTGTTGTCCCATGCAAAATAGATGTCATGTAATTAACTAGGGGCTTCTACAAATAATTTTGGAAAACCAAAATCCCAGAAACAGAGGAGAATGTCAGTCTCTCACCATTGGGAAAGATAAATAGGAAAATCCTCTAGAATAGAGAGGTGGTGTGTTTTGATTTTGGTCAAACAGTGGAATGTAATTCTGAAACACTAAGAAGGAGGAGGAATAGAAGTTCTGAAAATTGTTTTCTTTCAAAATTCTAAATTCTGTGTAGAGACTCTGTGTAGAAATTCATTCTGTATAGGATTTGTATATAATTTAGTTCAGTGCCTCTATGGTCGAAATAACTAAATAAATCCATTACACTGGTGGATTTCTGTGAAATCAGTGGAATGGATCTGTAAGATAGTTTTTCTTTCAATTTTGTTTCATTCGAAATTACTGAACCACTCCAAATACCTCCTCGGTGTATACCGCTACTACAGGAATGACCTCCGTGTTTTTAAGTTTGTTTTATATGTTGTAGGAAGCAATTGTGTCTGTGTGTTGTTGGTCATAACGGTTACAGAAGAGGAATTGTGCATTTTGTGTATGAATTGCATTTGCATGGGGGGGTATTTTGTGTGTATCCATCCGTAGTATCCGTATGTGTATCATTGACCAGTTTGGTGTCAATAAGTCAATAATGTATGCTCGAAGGCATCGACATAAGTTTTCATTCGTGTCGCCGACGAAGGAGGTATCGGTGAGAGTCAAGGCGTCGACAAAAAGAAGTTGTGTTTATCCGACGGTGAAAGTCTCGCCGAAGGAACAGATCGGGGTGACCGTTGGCAAGTCTCACCGATGACAGCATTGGCCTAAGGTGTCGGTGTGACCAGGAATATCGGTAGAGGATACGAGGCTTTCGCTGATAGTTCTAGGTCTTGGCGATAAGGAGTTTGTGTTTCGGGGTGACAGCGGGGAAGTGTCGCTGATAGGGATTTCATTGGTAGGAGACTACCCATCAGGGAAGACTTTAAGAGTCTTACCGATAGTCAGAGTCTTGCTGATAGTGAAGTGGGTGCTAAGCATATCGGCGTGACCAAGGACATCAGCAGAAGGAATAACATCTTAGCCGATAGACGTATGTCTTGGCGATAATGTGTTTGGCGATGGCGTGAGTGGGGTATCAGGGAGACTTCTCATGGCTAGGCCGACAGTATAAGTGTTGCCGATAGGCAACTTAGTCGAGGGTGGTGACCATTAGCGGAGGTGACAGGGACCGGCGATCACCGGTTGAGGATTATAGGTATCAGTGTGACAATCGGCGTCAGCGAACTAGATAAAGGTCAGACCGATAGGCGATATCCTGCTGATAGGCAAATAAAATGAAACCCTCATCAGTGTGAAATGGGCATTGGGGTGAGATGCATTAGAGGTGCCGATAGCCATTATTAGGCTGATAGGATATATCAGCGAGACATTTTGTTAACTCTTGCCGATCAAATGAGAAACACCAAATTTTGCCATTGGTAGGCGTTTCTGACTAGACTCTCTGCATCAAGTGGTATCAGAGCTAGAGAAAGGTCTAGGAAAGGTTGTTGTGTATTTTGATTTTTAAAGGTGTTTGTTCCATCTAGCAGCAGAAGGAGAAAGAGAGCAAGGAGTATCTGTGGGGTAGAAGGAGAAAGCAAAATGTCAGAAGGAGAAGCTTCAGAAATTTTTCTAGCAAAGATAACTAATGCTGAATTGATGGCCTTGGTAAGAAAGCAAATAGCAGAGAGCAGAGCTGATAGAGCTCAAAATCAGGCATTAAAGGAAGAACTAGAGAAGTTGAGGGACAGAGTGGAGAAAGGGGAAGAAAACTCTGGTGAACAAGAAGATGGGGATGAAGAGGAGACCCCAGAGCAGGAAGAGCTAGTGGTTCCTGCAGACTAGAGGCCCTTACTCAATGCCCTCAGGTCCATGGAAAGAAGGACCATGGATGTGAAAATAGACCTGCCAGTGTTTGCAGGAAAAATGGAACCTGATTCAGTAATGGAGTGGATAGACTCCTTGAATAATTTTTTTGAGACAGAAGAAATACCTGAACACCAAAGAGTGAAGATGGCTCAGTCCAAAATGAAAGGAGCTACACTGACTTGGTGGAATTTCATCCAAGATGACAGGGTGAAAGAGGGAAAGAACAGAGTTGCAACATGGAAGAGAATGATGGCATTGGTGAAGGAGGCCTATGTTCCATTGGAGTACAATATCCAATTACATAAGAGGAAACAGAATTTGAAGCAGAAGGAGCTAGATGTCAGCTCATACACAGAAGAATTCATGAAGCTGTGTGTAAAAACAAAGGTAAGGGAAGATGAGGAAGAGAAGGTAGCAAGGTACCTCAATGGATTGAGGTTCAACATCCAAGAAGACCTAAATCTATATAATCCAGATACAGTTCAAAAATGTTATCAAATGGCACTCAAAGTGGAAGAAAAATTAAAGAGAAGGCATGAGTAGAACAATAGAGGTAGAGGAAGACAGCAAAGAGGAGGAAGAAGTCCTTTTAGAGGTAGAGGATTTGGATATCAAAGTGGATCCAACCAAGAAAACAATAGAGGAGATAGTTCAGTCAGAACCAAGGGGGAAGTTACAATCAAAAGGGAAACTTCAGGAGCAGAAGACCACCATTTAGAGGAAGATCTCAGGGCAGAGGACTTATCAGATGTTACAATTGCAATCAAGAAGGCCATATAGCAAGTAGATGTCCAATAAAGGCAACAAGTTCAATAGGAGAAAAGAGGATCAATCTGATCCAAGAATCTGATTGTCAAAGTGTAGCAAGCTCAAGCACAAATCAAAGTGTGAATGCTCCTGACAGTTATGGGTATCCTGAGAATGGAGAATCTTTGATGGTTAGGAGAGTAATGACCACCATGAAGGTGCCTGGAAAAGAACCCCCACAAAGGAAGTCTCTCTTTAGAACTAGTTGCAAGGCAGGAGGAAAGGTATGTAAAGTTCTAATTGACTCTAGATCTACTGAGAATTTTGTATCCATTGAGATGGTAGAAAAGCTTAAGCTTAGGAGACTGCCACATCCTTGCCCATTTAAAATTTCATGGCTTGCCCAAGGTCAGCAAACAGTTGTAGAAGAACAGGCTTGGGTAGAATTTCAAATTGGCCCATACAAGGATAGGCTATTGTTTGACATTGCCAAGATGGATGCTTGCCATCTCCTATTTGGAAGACCATGGAAGTATGATTTAAAAGCATACCATGATGGAGTTAGAAACACCTATTCAATCACCAAGAATGGTAAGGTGATAGAACCGATACCATTAATGGAGAATGAGGTGGAATCAAAAGGAAAAGAAGTCAAAGTGATGATGGTAGAAGGCAAACAATTCATGAAAGGGATAGGAGAAGAAGGAGCAGTTACATATGCTCTAATTCCTTGCCTGAAGGTGGTCAAGGAACAACAGCAAGAAGTCAAGGGAGAGAAGAAACAAAAATTCATAAACCTAGCTGTCCAAGAACTATTGGAAAAGTACAAAGGCATTATCTCTGATGGGATGCCAAGTTCCCTACCACCTATTAGGGACATTAGCCATTGTATAGATCTGATCCCAGGATCTACACTTCCAAACAAAGCAGATATAAGCTCACTCCAGATCAGAATACAGAGGTAGCAAGGCAAATTGAAGAGTTGTTGGAGACAGGCCTAATTGGCAAAAGTTTAAGCCCATGTGCAGTACCGGCTGTACTAGCACCAAAGAAAGAAGGCACTTGGAGACTTTGCACTGATTCAAGGGCTATCAACAAGATAACAATCAGGTATAGATTCCCAATCCCTAGGATAGAAGATTTACTTGATTGTTTAGGAGGTGCTAAATACTTCACCAAAATAGATTTAAAGAGTGGTTATCATCAGATTATGATTAGACCTGGTGATGAGTGGAAAACTGCATTTAAGACTAATGAGGGGTTATATGAGTGGAATGTCATGCCTTTTGGTTTGTCCAATGCCCCTAGTACCTTCATGAGATTGATGAATGAGGTCTTGAGAGAATTCATAGGTAAATTTGTCATAGTATATCTAGATGACATCCTGATTTTCAGTAATATGAGGGAAGAACACTTCATCCATATAGACTTGGTTCTCAAAAGGTTATATGAAGAGCAGCTAAGAATCAATTTAGCAAAGTGTCTATTTATGCAGGAAGAGATCATCTACTTGGGATTTGTTATCTCACATAACAAACTGAAAATGGATCAAGAGAAGGTAAGTGCCATATTGTCTTGGCCAACTCCCAAAACCTTGAATGATGTTAGAAGTTTCCATGGATTAGCAACCTTTTATAGGAAGTTTATAAAGGGATTTAGTCATATTTGTGCACCCATGCTTGACACCATAAAGGGAGGACAGAAGTGCAAGTTTACATGGACAAAGGAGGCAGATAATTCTTTTGAAACATTGAAGAAGAAGGTGGTAGAGCAACCAATTCTTGCATTTCCTGACTTCAGCAAGATTTTTCAAGTAGAATGTGATGCAAGTCATATCACAATTGGAGCAGTACTCAGCCAAGAAGGTAGGCCTATTGCATTCTTTAGTGAGAAATTAAATGATGCCAAGAAGAGATACTCATCCTATGATTTGGAGATGTATGCTCTAGTCTAGTCACTTAAGAAATGGAGACATTACTTGATTCCCAAAGAATTCATAGTGTTCACAGATAATCAAGCCCTCAGTTTCATAAACAGTCAAGAGAAGCTGAACCATAGACACATGAAGTGGGTAGAAACTCTGCAAGCTTTCACTTTCACACTCAAGCACAAGAAAGGGGTTAAGAACAAAGTAGCAGATGTTTTTAGCAGAAGAGTTCTGACCATAAATCAAATCCAATTGGAGAGCGTTGGGATTGATTCTCTGAAGACAATGTATGATGATAATGAAGACTTTGGAGAGATCTACAAGGTATGTACTTTTGGAGACAAATATCATGTTGAGTTTTCTGAATTTCTAATCCAAGATGGATTACTTTTCAAAGGTGGACAACTATGTATTCCAAGATGTTCTATGAGACTGAATATTATTCAGGAAAAACATTGTGGGGCGATGGCAGGACATTTCGATCTTGATAAAACTCTAGATCTTGTGAAGAGGCATTACTATTGGCCTAAATTACAGTCAGATGTGAGAAAATTTGTAGAAGCATGTGTAATATGTCAGAAAGCAAAAGGGAGATCCACAAATGCAGGTTTGTATCAGCCCTTACCCATTCCTTCTAGGCCATGGGAGAGCATAAGCATGGATTTTGTACTAGGTTTGCCTAGGACAAGGAAAGGATATGATAGTGTTTTTGTGGTAGTAGACAGATCAGTAAAATGACACATTTCTTGCCATGTAAAACCACTTGTGATGCTTCATATGTTGCTGATTTATTTTTCAAAGAGATAGTGAGGATACATGGTTTGCCATTGACCATAGTATCAGACAGAGATGTGAAGTTTATTGGTCACTTCTGAAGAACTCTTTGGAAAAAGCTTGGAACCAATTTGTCCTTCTCATTAGCCTACCATCCTCAAACAGATGGGCAGACTGAAGTTGTGAACCATTCATTGGGTAATCTACTTAGGTGTTTAACCAGGTAGCATGGAGAGAAATGGGATAATATCCTCCCACAAGCAGAATTTTCCTATAATGACACCATTAATAGGAGTATAGGAAAATCACCTTTTCAGGTGGTATATGGCATTCATCTAAGAGGTATTCTGGAGCTAAGAGATCTGCCTATAAGAGAGCCTATTAGTGCAGCTGGTGAAGCTTTTGCTTCAGCTATCAAAGAAGTACATGATCAGGTCAAAAACCAACTCCAACAAGCTACACTGTAGTACAAAACATATGCTAAGAAAAAGAAAAGAGATTTACAGTTTGAAGTTGGAGATTTGGTGTGGGTAAATTTGAAGAAGGAGAGGCTCCCCAAAGGTAAGTATACCAAGCTAATGTAGAGGAAGATTGGACCATGTCAGATTTTAAAGAAGTGTGGGAAGAATGCATATGAGATCCAACTCCCTCCTGATCTTGGATTGTCACCCATTTTCAATGTATGTGATTTGACTCCCTACAAGCCAAATGCAAATGTAGAACAAGAACCATTGCCGGATGCAGCAGATGATGATATCCCTAAGCATGATCCACCAAAGTTGAAGCATATCTTAGACTCAAGAGTGATAAAGATGACCAAGAACAAAGAATACCTGGAATATTTAGTGACTTGGTAAGGGAAACCAGATTCAGAGGCCGTTTGGATGACTGCAAATCAGATTTCAAATCATGGTGCAGACCTCCAAACTCTGATCTCAAAGGGGCTTGAGATCTCTTCTCCCGGGGACTATGGTGTAGGAGCACCCCTTCAACAGGATCAACATACACAAGAGGGAGAAGAATAAGACTAATATAGTTTTGACATTTCATGTTACCTTATAGCATCTTCAAAATGTAACATTCTATATTAGCATTTCATGTTTGTAAACTCCAAACTTGACATTTTAGATAGTTTGGATTAAGAGAAGGGTTAATCAAGGTGTCTTAACATTAAGAGTTTTGCTGTCCCATGCAAAACGGATGTCATGTAATTAATTAGGGGCTTCTACAAATAATTTTGGAAAACTAAAATCCTAGAAACAGAGGGGAATGTCGGTCTCTCACTGTTGGGAAAGATAAATAGGAAAATCCTCTGGAATAGAGGAGAGGTGGTGTGTTTTGATTTTGGTCGAACAGTGGAATGTAATTTTGAAACACTAAGAAGGAGGAGGAATAGAAGTTCTAAAAATTGTTTTCTTTCAAAATTCTAAATTCTGTGTAGAGACTTTGTGTAAAAATTCATTCTGTATAGGATTTGTATATAATTTAGTTTAGTGCCTCTATGGTCGAAACAACTAGATAAATCCATTCCACTGGTGGATTTATGTGAAATTAGTGGAATGGATCTGTAAGATAGTTTTTCTTTCAATTTTGTTTCATTTGAAATTACTGAACCACTCCGAATACCTCCTCGGTGTATACCGCTGCTACAGGAATGACCTCCATGTTCTTAAGTTTGTTTTATATGCTATAGGAAGCAATTGTGTCTGTGTGTTGTTGGTCATAATGATTACAGAAGAGGAATTGTGCATTTTGTGTATGAACTGCATTTGCATGGGGGGGTATTTTGTGTGTATCCGTCCGTAGTATCCATATGTGTATCATTGACTAGTTCAGTGTCAATAAGTCAATAATGTATGCTCGAAGGCATCGGCATAAGTTTTCATTTGTGTCGTCGATGAAGGAGGTATCGGTGAGAGTTAAGGCGTCGGTGAAAAGAAGTTGTGTTGGTCCGATGGTGAAAGTCTCGCCAAAGGAACAGATCAGGGTGACCGTTGGCAAGTCTCACCGATGACAGCATTGGCCTAAGGCGTTGGTGTGACTAGGAATATCGGCAGAGGATATGAGGCTTTCGTCGATAGTTCTAGGTCTTGGCGATAAGGAGTTTGTGTTTTGGGGTGACAGTGGGGAAGTGTCGCCGATAGGGAGTTCATCGGTAGGAGACTACCCATCGGGGAAGACTTTAAGAGTCTTATCGATAGTCAGAGTCTTGCCGATAGTGAAGTGGGTGCTAAGTGTATCAGCATGACCAAGGGCATCGGCAGAAGGAATAACATCTTAGCCGATAGACATATGTCTTGGCGACAATGTGTTTGGCGTCAGTGTGAGTGGGGTATCGGGGAGACTTCTCGTGGCTAGGCCAATAGTATAAGTGTTGCCGATAGGCAACTTAGTCGAGGGTGGTGACCGTTGGTGGAGGTGACAGGGACCGATGATCATCGGTTGAGGATTATAGGTATCGGTGTGACAATCGGCGTCAGTGAACTGGATACAGGTCAGACCGATAGGTGATATCCTACCGATAGGCAAATAAAACGAAACCCTCATCGGTGTGAAATGGGCATTGGGGTGAGATGCATTAGAGGTGCTGATAGCCATTGTTAGGCCGATAAGATATATCAGCGAGACATTTTGTTAACTCTTGCCGATGAAATGAGAAACACCAAATTCCACCATTGGTAGACATTTCCGACTAGACTCTCTGCATCACTTTCGAAGAAGCAACTCTAGAATTTGATGAAGCAATAGTAGGAGTGATGACTTCTTTTATGTCACTGGAATATTTTGTTTTTGTATCATGATTAAGGATGACAGTTGTGATCAAAGCAGGATCGTGTGGGAATGGAGAAACATTCGAGTCTCCATACATCTCCCAAATTTTGATTCATAATGCATGTGGACAGTCAATATCCATGATGGCATACAAAGTGGTATCTGGTAAATGTAAATTGATCAATCTAGCAATGTGATCATGATGATTAAACCACTTAGCCTTCTGAGATTGTTTACCCAATTCAGGGACAAGTCCACACAGATGGGGTGTGAGATTATGGAACCTGAGGTGTTTCAGGATGCCTTCACACTAGGACTTATAGTTTCCCTTGTTTAGGTTGATTACAAAAGAGAGATTTTGATATCCCATGATTAGAACAAGTTAGTTTGACTAGACAATAGAAATCAACACATTAGGCAACCTAGATTAGTTAGATCCCTAATTGAACTTTATGTAAAGTGGCACTTTATAAGTTGAGTGCATGATTTTTCTTAATTTCCCCCATTAAAGTGACACTTGATAAAGTTAGTGCCTTATAAAAAATGAACACACAAGACTATCCCCCCTTGATTATGTATTTTCCCTCTAAATTTGGCACTTTATAGAAGGAGTGCGTTAGGTCACCCAAAAATAGCATAAATAGGAACTTTATAATTTTAGTGTGATTTTAGGCTAGTTAGATCGGTGATGAAAAACATCCACTTTTGCAAAAAGAAGCACTTGATTTCAAGTTGATTTGCAAAAGTTATAGGACTTGCAATTTTTGCATAATTTACAAAAAAAATCCTTCCTTAGAAAAAATAATTTTCAAAATTTGGAAAATTTAATTTTCTTGCAAATTTTATGGAGAAAAGATAAGAGGAGAAAAAATAAGTCCTCTTGGGCTATGCACAACCAGGGGCTAAAACCCCATGTGACCAAGGGCTTAAATTTTTGAATTGGTCTCCCCTCCCTTGCTTACATCACCCCCTAGTTTCTTACCTCAACATTTTTGACAAATTCCACAATGAATAGTGCCCACGTGATTGAGTTAAACTTTGACACCCATCGTTGTTGCTAAGAGGCTGTTGAAGGGGTGAAACAGGGGCAGATGAGGGTGATTTGGTGGCGCAGAAAACACGCCTTTGTGTGGTGCCTTTGTTCGGCCTCAAGCTCCCCGCTGTAGGCTCGATTATGGGCATTTGTTAGCCCACGAAGCACACCCTTCAAAGGGTGTTTGGAGCTATCTAAGCAGACCTGAGCCTATTTATGAGCATTATGTTTGAGGGCATTGCAGGCCCTTGTGTGGTCGTTCTATGGTGAGGTAAAACAATGACCTCTATGGGTGTTTTGACCTCTGCAACAAACACAGCAAGGAACACAGTTAATAAATAACAAAACCAAACAAAATTGATGCCTCACAATATGAAGATTGACATGCAAGGGAGCGAATCACACAATAGAAACCACATGTCTTGAAGCTATCCACAATGCTCTGATACCATGTAGAAAACCAAGATCATGGAGTAGACAAACAAGAACATGAGTTTGCAATGAATCGACTCAATTGTATTAACAAAGATGCAGATATAAATAGGTGAGTGTGGGTACCCAAATCTCCATGAAACAAGGATAGGACTCCTCTACATGAAGTTGTGGTGAGTAACCACCCACAAAGATAGCATGGGGTGTCGATGTAAGTTGAAAACTCTACCAAACGACCAACTACTTTGACATGTTCAAAGTAACATGTGGTAAAATGCCTAAGTATGGTTAAATGCAAATGTGTATATGCCTAGGATTAAAGGCATACGCCAACATTTAGTAATCTCAACACAATTACAATACACTTGCAAGAAATTCTTTACAAGAGTATCACCAACCAAAGATTTAAAGTAATTCTTGTAGCATAACAACACTTACAAAACTTGTTGTCAAAACCTAAATCTCAAGAACCTAATAAATAGGAGATGCAATACATGAAACTATCAAATTGTAATTAGGAAACCATGAGAAAAAAACACTCAAAATGTGATGCCCAAATCCCTAATTGAAAGTCCAATTCCCAAAACCCAAGATGAGTCCATACGATAAAAATACCATATCCCATCCACTTGTCATAAACTCGTCATAATCCACTCACCAACTCAGGTAGTCCATTCTGTCTCCATTATCTCCATTCAAATATTCCTTATGAAATTTCATAACATGCATCATAAATTGGTTAGCAAGTGTAACTCCCTCTTACAACTCTTTTATGTGTCTTAGATGCTTTTGCATTTCCAATGTGGGAGACCCAACTTTTAGAGGCCATAACTTTTGACCTGAGAAGTCATTGCCCCCCTATTTTTGTAGAGCTCAAAGAGATCTATGTATCGAGCATCCCTAGAAGAAATGTTGAACAACCCAAATTATTTATTTTGGCCAAAAACTCTATAGCCCTAAAATTATATTTTTCTATTTCAAAGTCTAAAAATTGCATTTTTTATATTCTTAACATTAAAAGCAAGGTTGAAACACCTTTCCTAACAAAAGTGCAAGATTCATAAACTTTTCCTATTAATCTTGACTCGCATGCTACATTATCTTTGGACTCTCATGTTGATATTATTTCTAATGAATATGATGTCTCACATAGATCAAAACATAGTCAATATTATGAAGATAGATTACTTAACTCTAAATTAGATTTTATAAGTCTACGAATACCTTGTTGCTCCAATCCTAATCTGTTTCCATTATGGTGAAGGGTTTAACATATTGTAAAATCTTGGTTATAATGGAAAATGATAGGGATTGGTGCAACAAGGTATTCATAGTGTTATGTCAGAAAATGTCCCCTTGGGGGCTTTTCCCTCTTAAGGTTTAGCTCCCAGGTCCTTAGAATGCATTATAAGCATCTTGCATGTTAATTTTGAATCTTGATGAGAAAACCTCGAAGTCTTGTGGCAAATAGGACCTAGGGGGTGCTATTTAAACAGCTCCTAACTAAAATTGGGAGGGTGGACTTGGGCACTAACGCCCTAGTCCTGCCCTATTTTGGGTTAGCCCTAAATTTGAATGTCAGTTTGGTGACCACTAATTAGGTCCCAGGCTGACACCTTAAGTTTGAATTAAGAAACTCTTAGTGGGAATATGTGTAGTTGCATATTTAAGCATGCTTAGTGTTTCATTTGCAAACTAGAAGATGATTATGAACTTTTAACAAACTTATCATTTTAGAGCATTAAGATATTCATTGTTGCAAAGAAGAGCATTGTTATTGTGCTTGTGATAGCAGTTTTAGCTTCATCTTCTCATGTGTTGATGAATCTTCATCTCTGTGAGATCTACACCTCTGAGGTAACATTTATTTATGCGTAATCATTTATCATTTGAATTTTGCCTCTATCCTACAGGGATACACACTCTTTATCTAACAATGGTGTTTCGAAGACTTGAATGTCTCTCTAGGGCTTGATTGAGGCAAGCCTCTAAACACCACAACCCCCAACCACTCTGCTTGTGATTGCAGGTTACATGTGTCGCATCTTGACAGAGTGGAGTTACAGGGAATAGTAAGACAGTGTGTATATTTTAGATGCTTGAAGAAAAGGATTGCTCAAACATGAGCATTAGTGGCAGTGTTCCCTAAAGTTGCAAACATAGAAATCATTGTAGTAGTGACTGTATACACCTAAAAATGACATGACTCTACTTAAATAAATATTTTAAATATTTATTTCATCTTCATAGTCCTCTAACAATAAATAAATAAATTTATTTATTTTTTTGATTCACTGCCTCCCATTTAATTAAATAAATTTCGTTTATTTAATTAATTTCATCTACATTAACTTTATTCTTCTAAATAATTAAATAATTTCAATTATTTAATTAAAACACCCCTTCTTCTAAGTAATTAAATAATTTTAATTATTTAATTAAATCTTTCATTCTTCCTAATTTAAATAAAATGCAAATTTATTTAAATTAAAATCCCCAAAAATAAAATATAATTAAATATTTTATTTATTCTTCCAAAATCATGTGCAAGTAAATTAAATAAATTTATTTATTTAATTTGCTTTCTTATCTTCCAAATCTTCTAAAAATGAATTAAATAAATTTATTTATTTAATTTGTTTTCTTATCTTCTAAATTAAATAAATTTATTTATTTAATTCTTTTTCTTATCTTCAATATCTTTTAAAAATAAATTCCTTTTGTCATACAAAAGTAAAAGTTGAGTTAAAGCAACTTTAAAGCAACTTTGCTCTTAAATTAGAAAAATAAATTCTAATTTAAAGAAAATGAAAACTCATCAAGAAAGCTTTTAACTCAACAAAGCTTCTTTTTGAATGACACATGTCTTTCTTCCATTTGTTGCACGTTCCTCAACAATCCTCCTCCGTTGATCTCTTCTTTTCTTATCAACCATTGATCTTCCCTCACTCTCTTCTATAAATATAACCTTCTTCTCTTCATTTCAGAATCCATCGTTTGAGTAAACTTATGCTACAGGAAATCTAGCGCGCCGTTGGCACTTCATAGCACTTCTTAACACTTCTTAGCACTTCATAGCACTTCATAGCCTCCATTGTTAGTGTTTTTTGAAGTTCATCTTCAAATACACAAGTATCTCAGCCATTCCATCTTTGCCATCTTTAACAAGCAAGGGAGCAAAAGCTTCTGAGGGCTTCATCATCAAGATCAAAGAGAGATAGGCGAACTACAGAAGACGCAAGGTAAAGGTGAAGGTATTATTGTTTTATTTGTTTTAATCTCCTTTTATCTTCAGATTCTATAGGTGTTTGGGATTATGTTTCATTAATTTGAATAACCTGATTTCCCCCTCACAGTGACAATCAAAATCTGAAGAGGCTCCGTCATTCTGAAAATCATTTGGCCTTGGACCTAGGTGCTACTGGAGGTGTTCTCCACATCTGTCGAGGCAGAAATATAAAGTATAATGATCATTAGTGCCAAGAGAAGACCAGGATTCCATAGAGAACTTGTAGCACATTGGACAAGTTCATTAGTGGTAGTGTCCTTCACTTTTTCACATCCCAAATTTTGAAAAATGATCAGTTATTAATCTCTTCCTACTACCTTAGTCTGCAAGGATTTGTCATAATTCATCAATTTACTTACTGTTTTGCATACTTAGGGTTTTAAGGGTGTTTGTGCATTGAATTGATATATTATTTGATAACATCTAAGATTCCACATCATTCCAAGTGACCACCAACCTGTAGGTGAATCCTCTTGTAAGAGTTGTGATTCAACTCGGTTGAATGCCCTTGAATGTTTGGTGAGAAAGGAGGATTTAGCCCTTGTTTTCATTTCCCCCTTTTGCATACTAAATATTTTGGTGAACCCGTGTCTATTTGAATTTTACACCTTGCTGAGTGTTATACTTTAGATTTGCATTCATTCATTTTATTGCATTTGAAAAATTACAAAAAAATTTGAAAATTTTGAAAAAATTGAAAAAATTGGCATCTTAGGCTTGCATTTTGGCATAATTTGAATTAATTGGCATTTAATTTCATTTGATTTTTGTTATTTTCATTAGATCTGATTTAAAGTACAGAAATTCATCTTATTTTAATCATTTTCATTGCATTTTCATGCTTAATTTGTTAAAAATTGCTTGAAATTGTGCATTTTTCATAAAAACCTAGTTTTGCATTAGCTAGGGGTTTGTAGTTAAAATCTTGTTTCATATTTTACTACCCTCTTCAAACACTCATTTAGTACTGATTTCTAATTGTAGTGTTGCATCATAGTGTCCTCTTTGCAAAAATTCATGTCTAGGGTTTGAAAACCTTGCATTTTCTGTAAGGTATGCTTGAAACTTATGATATTTTATTAATTAGTGCATTATTTTGAAATAATTATTTAGATGATTGTCATTTTATGTTTTATATTTATATATGAATTTTATAAAGAATTTTAGATATGAATATTTATCACAATTTAAGTTAGTGGTACTGGTGAAAGAAGAGGAAATGAAAAGTCATGATTGGCATATGAAAAGCCATGTTATTTAGTTTTAAAAGAGAAAAGTGGGGAATGAGGAAGTCTTTATGTTTTGGGATTCTTGGAAAGATGGATTTATTTTGCAGATCTGGAAGGATTTTGGTTTTAGGAGGGGAAAACTATTTTCTACGCAGCTCCTGGTTTATTTTTCTATGTCTCTGTGATATTTCAGCCCATATTATGCTCGATGCCAAGATAAGCTTTAAGAATTGGTTTTTTTAATTATGTTGCTTGTTCTATGATATTTTCTTTTAGCTATGTTCAAAAGAACGAAGGCATGGTCTCAAAAATTTGGTTTAAACCTGTAATTTGTGTGTATTTAATGTAACTTGTATCTTTTAGAAAAACCTTTTTGGGAATTATGTTAGATGGTCTGTGTACCTCATCAGTGCTTCCATAAATCGCATTCAATTAAATATCTATATTTTTTTAGTTGTAACATTTCTGGAAAAGGAAACTGCCTTCCTTCATGCATTGATGATTGTCCATATCCTCTTTTAATGGTCTCTTTATGATGCATGCTGACAAGGGTCGCAAAATCAAGATTTTTCTCCTGCATGCAATTGCTGTGATATCTTTATCAAATCCATTGTGCATATTCCTCTTATTATTGTATTCCACGAGATACCTCTCTAAAATATTCTATTCTTTTAATCCACGCGACTTTCCTTGATTCATCATTTTATGCTGCATGATAGTATTTCCCACTGCTATTGGTTTGAGTGTATTATTATTCAAACTAAATCTACATATCAAATTTGTTTGTGCGTATCCTGCTATCATTAGATAAAATCTTTTAAACATTTAATTTGCCTTGAGATAGGCATCAAATCACAAGGGATTTTCTAATCGTCTATTAGGTGGTAGTTCTAAACTTAGCCATATTAGTATTTCTTTCTTGGTGAAGAGATGGCCTGAGCAGAGACTTAATCTTTGTTCTTGAAAACCATTCTTTGACCGTGTCTTTAAACTAAATTATCTTATTATTTGATCTTTGTGTTTTGATCCTCAAATCTAGTCGATTTAATTATAATCTTAACATTAGCTTAGAATATATGAGAAGCTACCTTTTGTTTTAGTTTCTAAAATTTGTATTTAGCATTTTACAGTTCATTATTTCTTTTGGTTTATCTTCATGATCGAATGTATACTATGAGTATATCTCAAGTTGATTTGAACTATTAAACTTTAGACTCTTAAGCACCCAAGTCGATTTGATTTACCTACAAGTCTTCAAGAAATGTAATGCGACATTTATAGGCTCCTTATCCCTGAATGGTGATTTGTTTATGAATAAAACCCATCTAATAGATAATCATGTATCACAATTGTCTTATTACATTAATAATGATTTATCTTTAGGAACAAATATATTTTATATTTCTATCTTTTTAAGTGGAATATCTTATCACCCAGCGTAGTGAAGCCACTGTCAACAAATCCATTTCATGCATATCCTGAGATCATTGCATTTCATCAGATGACATCTCTTTGAGGCATTCTGTCAAATAGTTTCCACGCCTTGTCTATGATTTCACATTTTACATGCAAGTTTCTAAGTCTTTTTATTAATTCATTGTTCTTACCCATTCTTAAACTCAATCTTTAATCCATTAGTTTTGGCACATTAAGGAAAGGTATTTACTGGCAACTTAAGAACCCTCTATTCCTGAGCCACCTTTACTAGAAATAGATTGGCTTTTGTTAGAATCCAAGCGGCCTTAGTTAGAAACTATTCGGCCTTTCTAATTTTAAACCAAAATGTCTTAAAGCGATGCATTTGGAATTATCTCTCTCTCACTCATTCCATGATTTGTGTATTATTTCCTTTTCTTACTATGCTAATCACCCTTTGTTGAAAGTCTTGCCAGATCTCTTAGTTTAACATCACTTGTTATCTCCATAAGAACTTCTTTCCTATTCTTCAAATGTTGGCTTCGATTATGTTCTAAATCCTCTATCGAATGAATATTTTCTAGGATTATTGTAACTTGTATTTTCTCATCTTGTATCATTTCCATAAAGATTCTCTTATTATTCCTTATCATTATGATTCCAATCGATCCCTTTTAAGATTAAGAAATGTCTAGTTTAAGAAATATCTTGTTGATTAGTATGACTTTGAATTGCTTTAATGACATATTCTTTCTGGTATTTGATAAAACGAAACTAGATTTGAGTTGAGGGATCAGTTTTATATTATATATATAGTAACAACTCTTAATGCACGTAATTTTGAACTTTGGGAAAATTGATTTGGTATGGAAACGTGTTAGAGTCTTTGATAAGTTAATAGATTTTAGAGAATAAAATGACTTAAGGTTATCTTTTCTTTTTGTAAATTGAGATTTTGGAACATTTAGAAGATAGTAATAACTTGATAAATAATAGACAATAAGGGTTCTTTTCCAATTAGTCTATGAGATTCCTTGCATGTTCTTGGTGTTAATATGAACCTTTGTTTGAAACTCAGCCCATGTAAATTTAAGACTACTCTTGTTCTTAGAAAACTTCTTAGGTAATTAAAACTAGAATGTCATTGTTGGTACCTTCCAAAGTTGAGATGATGAAAGAAAATAATTTAAGATAATGATAATGGGTTAGGTTAGTTTATTAATGCTTTAATTGGCTTTCTCATTTACTACATATTTTTGCATGTTAGCTTGTAATTTCTCAATTTAGCTTTAATGTTTTTATAATATGTTTATATAATATGAGAATGCCATCATACATGAATATTTGAAAACTTCCTATATTTTTTACATTCTCTCTACTTGTGTGTCTTTTATGAGAATTCTCAATTGCTTTATTGTTATGTAATATGGTTCTATAAAGAAATTTAATTCTTTTGAGGCAAATGAATAATTTAAGTTATTAGATATGAGTATTGTGATTACTAATTCCTTTAGTATTTTTGGAAGGATTATAATCTCTCACTCCTTAATATGATTTTGTGGGAAAACTATTTCTAGTGAATAACTTTATATCTTCGTGGATAATTTTAGAAGATTTATTCTTTTATTAGGCTATTTAATTGCAATAAGGGTTGGTATGGAACTGATCTAGTCATTTAGTTTAGTATTTTTGTGCCTTCATACTAGAGAGTATTGGTTAAACTTAGATTAAAATATGTGATTAATGGTTTTCAATTCATGACTTATTTTGATAGATGGATAATGTATTGAGCAATATAGTGATGTTCTTGAGTATTATAAAAACTTTTATTATATATATAGTATGAAAATATTTTAAAGTTCAAGTTCTAATCTCAAACTATGAAGTCTCTGCGCTTTGCGTATGTAAGCAAGGCCATCATGATCCCCCGAGACATTAGGTCAGCCCCATAGGGCCTTAGGCTAGTATAATGCTATCTGTTATGTATTTGATGGATTTGTGGAACTAATGTCTGCATTTAGTTGTGTAGATACAGGTTGTAGACCGAGCCAGATAATGGAGCTAAGGAAGAACTTTACACCTTGTAGAAAAATGTTCTTATGACTTTCATTGTGAATGTGTATAATTGAATTGAAGATGTTATATCTTATATTTACTGTTATATTCAATTTGAATAAAACTTATGTTTATTTTTAAAGATTATTTCATTAATTCTAACAAAATCAATAATTTATTATTAATTATTAATATTTTATTGAGTGGGCATTACATAGGTATCAGAGCACCATGTTGCAACACTTGGGAGCTTTGGGGAAAAAGTTGAACCTATTTCATTGGTGTGAAATATGGATGATTTATGTGAATATGATGCTTATAAGATTTTTTCCAAAAGCACTAATGTTTTATTAAGATGTATTTCAAGAAGAGTGGACCAATTATTTGTTTTTATGAAAATAAATGCAAAGAGTTTTAATATAAGGGAAAAGTGAATTATTTTTTTCATAAAAGAAAGAGTTGTTATTTTCTCTAACCGAATCTTTCTGGAGTTAAGGTTGCTGTGAATATACTAGATTGTTTGAAAAGTGGAAAGCTAAAAAGCTAATGAGTTGATTTAGGAATGAACAGCCAAGGTATGATATTTAAGAATATTTTGGCTATGACATGATCATTAATAAAAGATCTGCTATATAGATGGGTAGTAATTTGGTTGAGGAAATGAATTGTGTTTGTCTCTTTGGTTACTTGAATAAATTCTAGTAATAATATTTGAATAATGATGATGGTCATATAGGGAATTGATTTTGTGAGTTTTGGAAGTTATGAATTATCAGATATTTTGCTGATATGATATGGGAGTATAGGCAAGGGAGTTACATAAATCCTAAACCTCATGAGAGAATTTTTTTCTTTTATTTTCCTACTGGAAAGTTTGTGAAATAAAATGATTGTTTAATGATTGTTATTGAGCAAGAAAATATTTTATTTTTATATTTTACAAGGAAAAGCATATGTTGTAGAAAATAAGTTTGAATAGATTTGTACTGTTAGATATTGCTAGTGCTTCTGAAACAAATCTTGTTTAGAAAATAGTTTAGTAATTAGAGTAATAAGTTAAGTAATTCAAATAATTGTTCTTATTTGTTATTATGGGGAAAATGTATAGTCTCTGTTATTTTGGTTTTATTTTCAAGAAATATGAAGAGTTTTGAGAGAAAGCTTTATTAAAAAGAAAATAAAGAGAGTTATTTGATATGCTGGAGAAAAGAGGGTAGTGTTGTAAATAATTGAAACAGATTCTTAGGAGGAAGGAGAGCTAGAGGGAAGAGACAACAAAAGGGATTTGAATCTGGAGAAAAGAGGTAAGAAACATTTATTGTTTATGTTGATGTTCTTCTCAGATCAATAATGGATTTTAATGATTTGATATGATACTAACATTATGCTCTGTGTGAGCCATATATTTTCTCTGTGTGAGCCATGCTCTATGTGAGCCATGCTCTGTGTGAGCCATGCTCTGTGTGAACCATTTATTTGCTCTGTGTGAGCCATATATTTGCTCTGTGTGAGCCATTTATATTGCTATGTGTGAGCTTTTGGCATAAATTGTGCTCTGTGTGAGCTATTGGGAGATGTTGTGCTCTGTGTGAGCTACTGAATGGTGATAAGGGAGATACAAATGTGATAAGGGAGCTACATTGTGAAAAAAGGGAGCTTTCTAAACTTTGATTACTCATAATTGTTGAATGTTATAACTGCATAAATTTCATGGTCTATTTCTTTTGTGGTACATGTTAGAGCTCCATGTGGTTTGATACCACCACATTCCCCTCCTCCCCTTAGGTGTCTCATTGAAGTCACATAGTACTTGAGATGTTTAGTTTTGTGAGAAGATTTGAAATTTTTATTTTCTTATTTAGAAAGTCAACAGTTTGAAGATTTCTTAAGATATTTGATTGTTTATTGTCCTTTTGCCTCAAGGACTATTCTATTAAGGATTTTGGTTTTGATTTGAACTATTGCTTTTTTGTTAATTAATTTGTTTTTATATGAAGTTTTATTTATTGTTTTTTTATTTTTATTTGACATTTTTACTCATTGGAACTTCTGTATTTTGACGCTTTATTGTTGCTGGATTGAGTGAAGTAATGTGAATTGTGTAGATTGTCCTGGTAGGTTGTATAGGGGAGAGACGCCTTGGGGAATGTATATTGTGAAATTGTGTAAGGTCTACTGTATGGCATTATGGTTATATTTGACACTAATCATTTCAATCTCATTTAAAGTATATATATGATGAATGAAACTAATATTTGTGATGTTTAAATTGTAAGAGAATATATGTTGCAATGAATTTGATTATCAATAATTTATATTGATGCTTCTATGATAAGTAATGAAGAAAATTCTTGTATAAGCATTTTTATTTTAGTTGGTTACTCTGTGTGAGCTATTATTTGATTTATTAGAACTATTGTGGTATGGGATAACTAAAAATTTTCTAGAATAAATGTATGGCTGCGAGTTGTTGGAGGAAGAAGGTAAGGAAATCAATTGCATTTCTATTTTATATGACTTCATGATTGAGATGAATGTATACAAGTAAATTTTGGAAAGAAATCTGTTATGATATTATTGTGTATTTGATTTGGCAAGATTGATGAATTCTTATATGAATATTATTATAGTTGTGATGGAAAGAATTGTTGGAGATATTGATTTTGTTATGAAAGAAAGTGAGATAAAATTTATGATTTAGAAACTTGAAATGGAATTGTATATTTGTTTAATATGTTGAACATCGAGAAAATGTTTCTCTTTATTTTCTCGGAGGGTGGATTCGATTAAGTTGATCCTATGGTTGGGTGGTGAGCAAATCTAAATTTTTATTAACTTTGTGGTTGCAGATTAAGTGAGTTGATCTGGGTGGATAAATGCAAATCTATTTCTTGTAAAGGATTCCTTTAGTAAATGAATTGGTAGAAGATTGGAGCAAAGAGATGCTTTTGCGCAATTGAGATATATTTATTCCTCTTGATGACTTCCAGGAGGAAGTCCATTCTTAGGGGGGAAGAATGTAAGGTATACTTGAAACTTATGATATTTTATTAATTAGTGCATTATTTTGAAATAATTATTTAGATGATTGCCATTTTATGTTTTATATTTATATATGAATTTTATAAGGAATTTTAGATATGAATATTTATCACAATTTAAGTTAGTGGTAATGGTGAAAGAAGAGGAAATGATAAGTCATGATTGGCATATGAAAAGCCATGTTATTTAGTTTTAAAAGAGAAAAGTGGGGAACAAGAAAGGGGGAAGTCTTTATGTTTTGGGATTCTTGGAAAGATGGATTTATTTTGTAGATCTGGAAGGATTTTGGTTTTAGGAGGGGAAAATTGTTTTCTACAGAGTTCCTAGTTTAGTTTTCAATGTCTTTGTGATATTTCCGCCCATATTATGCTCGATGCCAAGGTAAGCTTTAAGAATTGTTTTTTTTAATTATGCTACTTGTTCTATGATATTTTCTTTTAGCTATGTTCAAAAGAACGAAGGCATGGTCTCAAAAATTTGGTTTAAACCTATAATTTGTGCGTATTTAATGTAACTTATATCTTTTAGCAAAACCTTTATGGGAATTATGTTAGATGGTCTGCATACCTCATCAGTGCTTCCATAAATCGCATTCAAGTAAATCTCTATATTTTTTTAGTTGTAACATTTTTGGCAAAGGAAACTGCCTTCCTTTATGCATTAATGATTGTCCATATCCTATTTTAATGGTCTCTTTATGATGCATGCTGACAAGGGTCAGAAAATTAGGATTTTTCTCTTGCATGCAATTGTTGTGAAATCTTTATCAAATCTATTGTGCATATTCCTCTGATTATTGTATTCCATGAGATACCTCTAAAATATTCTATTCTTTTAATCCATCCGACTTTCCCTGATTCATTATTTTTTGCCACATGACAATATTTCCCACTGCTATTATTTTGAGTGTATTATATTATTCAAAATAAATCTGCATATCAAATTGGTTTCTGCATATCATGCTATCATTAGATAAAATCTCTTAAACATTTAATTTACCTTGAGATAGGCATCAAATCACAAGGGGTTTTCTAATAGTCTATTAGGTGGTAGTTCTAAACTTAGCTATATTAGTATTTCTTTCTTGGTGAAGAGACGACCTGAGCAGAGACTTAATATTTATTCTTGAAAACCATTCTTTGACTGTCTTTAAACTAAATTATCTTATTCTTTGATCTTTGTGTTTTGATCCTTAGATCTAGTCGATTTAATTCTATTCTTAACATTAGCTTATAATATATAAGAAGTTGCCTTTTGTTTTAGTTTCTAAAATCTATATTTAGCATTTTACAGTTTGTTATTTCTTTTGGTTTATCTTCAAGATCAAATGTATACTATGAGTATATCTCAAGTTGATTTGAACTATCAAACTTTAGACTCTTAAGCACCCAAGTCGATTTGATTTACCTAAAAGTCTTCAAGAAATGTAATGCAACATGTATTGGCTCCCTATCGCTGAGTGGTGATTTGTTTATGAATCAAACCCATCTAATAGATAATCATGTATCATAGTTGTCTTACTACATTAATAATGATTTATCTTCAGAAACAAATATATTTTATATTTCTATATTTTTAAGTGGAATATCTTATCACCCAGCATAGTGAAGCCTCTGTCAACAAATCCATTTTGTGCATATCCTGAGATCATTGTGTTTCATCAGATGACATCTCTTTGAGGCATTCTGTCAAATAGTTTCTGTGCCTTGTCTATGATTTCACATTTTACATGCAAGTTTCTAAGCCTTTTTATTAATTCATTGTTCTTACCCATTCTTAAACTCAATCTTTAATCCATTAGTTTTGGCACCTTAAGGAAAGGTATTTACTGGCATCTTAAGAACCCTCTATTCCTGAGCCACCTGTATTAGAATTTATAGATTGCATTTTGTTAGAATACAAGTGGCCTTAGTTAGAAACTATTTCACCTTTCTAATTTTAAACTAGAATGTCTTAAAAGGATACATTTGGAATTATCTCTCTCTCACTCATTCCATGATCTGTTTATTATTTCCTTTTCTTACTATGCTAATCACCCTTTGTTGAAAGTCTTTCTAGATCGCTTAGTTTAACATCACTTGTTATCTTCACAAGAACTTATTTCCTATTCTTCAAATGTTGGCTTTGATTATGTTCTAAATCCTCTATCGAATGAATGTTTTCTAGGATTATTGTAACTTGTATTTTCTCAGCTTGTATCATTTCCATAAAGATTCTCTTATTATTCCTTATCATTATGATTCCAATCGATCCCTTTTAAGATTAAGAAATGTCTAGTTTAATAAATATCTTGTTGATTAGTATGACTTTGAATCGCTTTAATGAAATATTCTTTCTGGTATTTGATAAAATGAAACTAGATTTGAGTTGAGGGATCAGTTTTATATTATATATATAGTAACAACTCTTAATGCAAGTAATTTTGAACTTTGGGAAGAATGATTTGGTATGGCAACGTGTTAGAGTCTTTGATAAGTTAATAAATTTCAGAGAATAAAATGACTTAAGGTTATCTTTTCTTTTTGTAAATTGAGATTTTGGAACATTTAGAATATAGTAATAACTTGATAAATAATAGACAATAAGGGTTCTTTTCCAATTAGTCTATGAGATTCCTTGCATGTTCTTGATGTTAATATGAACCTTTGTTTGAAACTCAGCCCATGTAAATTTAAGACTACTCTTGTTCTTAGAAAAATTCTTAGGTAATTGAAACTAGAATGTCATTGTTGGTACCTTCCAAAGTTGAGATGATGAAAGAGAATAATTTTAGATAATGATAATGGGCTAGGTTAGTTTGTTAATGCTTTAATTGGCTTTCTCATTCACTACATATTTTTGCATGTTGGCTTGTGATTTCTCAATTTAGCTTTAATGTTTTTGTAATATGTTTATATAATATGAGAATGCCATCATACATGAATATTTGAAAACTTCCTATATTTTTTATATCCTCTCTACTTGTGTGTCTTTTATGAGAATTCTCAATTGCTTTATTGTTATGTAATATGGATCTATAAAGAAATTTAATTCTTTTGAGGCAAATGAATAATTTAAGTTATTAGATATGAGTATTGTGATTACTAATTCCTTTAGTATTTTTGGAAGGATTATAATCTCTCACTCCTTAATATGATTTTGTGAGAAAACTGTTTCTAGTGAATAACTTTATATCTTCGTGGATAATCTTAGAAGGTTTTTTCTTTTATTAGGCTATTTAATTGCAATCAGGGATAGTATGGAACTGATCTAGTCATTTAGTTTAGTATTTTTGTGCCTTCAAACTAGAGAGTAATGGTTGAACTTAGATTAAAATATGTGAGTAATGGTTTTCAATTCATGACTTATTTTGATAGATGGATAATGTATTGAGCAATATAGTGATGTTTTGGAGTATTATAAAAAAAATTATTATATATAGTATGAAACTATTTTAAAGTTCAAGTTCTAATCTCAAACTACAAAGTCTCTACGCTCTGCGTATGTAGGCAAGGCCATCATGAGCCCTTGAGACATTAGGTTAGCCCCATCGGGCCTTAGGTTAGTATAATGATATCTGTTATGTATATTGATGGATTTTGTGGAACTAATGTCTGCATTTAGTTGTCCAGATATAGGTTGTAGACCGAGCCAGATAATGGAGCTAAGGAAGAACTTTCCACCTTGTAGAAAAATGTTCATATGACTTTCATTGTGAATGTGTATAATTGAATTGAAGATGTTATATCTTTTATTTACTATTATATTAAATTTGAATAAAACTTATGCTTATTTTTAAAGATTATTTCATTAATTTTGACAAAATCAAAAATTTATTGTTAATTATTAATATTTTCTTGAGTGGGCATTACATTTTCACTAGATTTGACCTTATCGTCTCTCTAGAATTGCATCATTGGTGTGTTGTGAAGGTTATTGTTGCATTGTTGGATTGATATTGAGATTATTATTTGCTTCCCCTCACAAAATTCTTCACAACACCTCTTCTTTTAGTCATTTGCATTGAAAAATTGAGAAAAAGGTGAAAAATCAAGCATTTTTAGGTCATATTCATACATAGTTTTTGCACTTGTTCCTTGCACAAGCATTGGAAATATTTCAAAATATGATCTTGCATACATTTGAATACATATACACATGGATTATAAACATAACAATAATTCTAGGCTTCCCCTAGGCCTTATCTGAAAAGAAGGAGCCCTGAACCTAAAATTACATTTACACCTCATGACAAAACATTCATAGACAACGAAGGACTTCTTTACATTACTTTGAAAATAATGGAGATTCCAGTAAATGGTACATTATAGATCCCAATTGTATGAATAATGTGATAACATAAGAGTTTCTCCTTGCACATAATTTGACACAAGATTACTATGAACCTTCAGATATAAGGATTAAGACACATAATGGAGCCTTAATGCCTACCTTTGGGAAAATAATTTTATTGGTTATAGCTTCTGATAAAGCCATGGATCAATTATTTGAGGTTATCCCTTTATCCAATCTCTTCCGTGTAAAACTAGGACACCCATGGTTGAAAGTTATGGACACTGTCCCCTCAACTATTCACAATTGTATAAAATTCCCTTTACATGGACAAGTGTGTACTATTCAACACAATATCAACCTTTGACAATGGAAAACAAATTTACTCTTGATTACTTTTGGCTGCAACCTGATAGAGACCCTGAGCCATGAAGAGATCACTCTTTCTTGCAATATTGACAATACAAAGTAAAACTTATATCTTGAGTGGTCAGGCCTCCTATGCAAACAATAAGAGATAAACAACCTATATTAGAAGAACTTCCTAGAAGACAAAACAACATAAGAATAAACCAAGATTATTATGACTATGATGAAATAATTAGAATGATAGATGTGGATAAGGACAAGTTTCATAACTCACCTCGTCCATGAAGATATGATATCTATGCTGAGGTTCCTCTCCCAACATCCTTACAACGATTGGGAGTGAATCATCGAGAACAAAACAATCCATTATGACAAATGAGATTTGAACATGGTGCTTCCTCCTCTAACATGCAAAAACCCATGGACAAACATGACAACACTTTTGAAAACATAAGCAACAAGACAAAATAAATAGACAAGCCAGAGAAAGAAGGAGAAGAAGACAAGTTTTTGCCCAACGAAATGCACCTCAACAAGAAAACATTCCACCTAACAATGCATCAAACCAAGAAGAACTTAACAATGAACAATTTGAAGACAAGAACAAAAGTTGGGCTATGATACCTTATGAACCTCTCTCCTCTAGCATTCAGGATTGAGAAGATGATGACTTACTTAACGATGACCGCTAGTTCAGTTGTCTCTTCAGGTAAGTATTTCTAAACCTTTACCTCCATGTTGTGTCTCCCCCATGATGTGTTATGTGTTGTTTAGGACTCCTAGGATGAGCCTTGATACTCTTGTAAGGTCAAGGATAGTGGGAGACTGCCTTTGTTGTGACCCTTCTTCTATTTGTATCACCATTCTTCTATATTGCCTCCCCTCTATTTTCATTGTTGTGTGTTGTGTCCTAGGGGCATAGCATTGTAGTTGGTGACATGGGGGCACCTTCCTACATGACGAACCTAGGGCACTTGTTTCTCCTCTCTTGATTTATTGTTTACCTTCCTCTAGTGGTCCTATCTAGTTGGCGGATGTCAAAAAACAAATAAGACTGATACAGACCATGTGTCCCTTCAATGAGTAAGCAAAAATGGACCTAGTCCATACATGATGATGGGTTTGTATATATTATCTGACACTTGGCTAGTAGAATCACTCCATGTGATATTTTGATGGTGTCTTATCATACTAACAAACCATAATAATACTATTGCTCCATGCACTTTATTTATCTTGGATCTCGCCTTGTTTATACTCGGTTCTAGGATCTCTGCGGTATAGCCCCATGGTTATACTCAGGTTTCATATCTATAGTATAACCTCAGATTTTTGATGTGATTATGTTTATGCATTGTTTTGATCATGTGATGTGGTTTTTGTCTTAAGGAAATATTTCTAATCTCTTTTCTTACAGGAAATTGTGTGTTTGTGGAAACATGTGGCGATCGTAAAGTACATGTCACTTTTGGGGGCATGGGCTTTGCGAGAGCTCAAGTTCCCTTGTGTGTTTTCTCTCTACCTTAACATGCTTTATATCGGTACACGATATCAACCACCTTAAGGTGGGGGCATATATAAGGTAAGTTGTATGATGATTTTGGTACTAATGAAGCATGTTTGTAAGCCCTCTACGGAGGCGGTATGTTGTATCTCCGCATGAGTACACATCTTTATTTTATATTGCAATGAGAAAGCCCGTTGCAGAGGAGGGATATCATGTATATCCTTTTATTTTAAGCCCTCTGCAGAGGTAGGGATGGTGTATTTCTTGAGGAGAGTGCACATCCTTTCATTTCTAAAAGTCCTCTGAGTAGGCGGGGTTGGTGTATCCTCCCTTAAGCATGTCTTTGACAGTTTTTGTAGCGAAGCACAATCATCAGTGTGTGCTTTAGATGGTGGTGAACCTAACAATAGGCTCCTTCCATCACTTTTTTGTCATGTTTTCTCCGTGTATTCCATGTGTGTGTATGGTGTGTTGGGCGGGTGCAAAAAGTTGGGGGCCAAAAAGTGGCCAACCTTTTTAAAAAAATGTCTCAGCCATAACGTGAGTGCTTTATAATGTGCTCGTGTTATAACGCGAGCACGTTATGCTTAACTATTTAAAAAAAATGTGTTTTTCCTCATTTTTCCATTTCATTTTCTTCTAGTCGTAGCCTACAAACCCTTGAGAGTGCACTCATGTTATTAGAGGTCAAATTCATCACCCAATCATCATCGATTCATTGTCAAAATGCCACCACAATGTCGGGGATGCCAAAGGAGTAAGTTGTATTTGGTTTTTTATCTGAATTTATTGTTAAATAGGTAGGTTTAAGTAGATTTTTTATGTAAATTTCTTTAATTTACAGGAAATGATAATGCACCTCCTCCTCCTCTTGAAAATCCACAAAATCTTGAATCACTTGAACAACAAATATCTGCTGAAGAATAACCCAACAACAAACACCTCCATTCATTCCTCAACATGCCTATGAAACACAAGAAAATCTAATGGGGCAAATTGAAAACAATAAAAAACAAAATCATGACATAATTGCAAGGTTCAAAGATCTTGCAACTTCAACCTCGCATAGATCCATGCTTGTCGAATCTCTTGAATCTATGTTATCAAATGTAGATTCAATTAGCAAGCAAATATATAGTTGGTCAAAAAAGAGGAGAGAATTTAGAGAGCACTATGTAGACAAGTCATATGAACAAGTAAAAAAAGAACAAATTACAAAATTGGACTTGTGTTCCATTTTTACAGACCCATGAACAAATCAACCTCTACCCCTTACATGCAAGAGGTTCCCTATCCATTGGTGCAACTACTAAGTGATAAGGGACCATTTTGGGCAGAGGTGGTGGATGGTTTTTGACCATCCTCCATGCAACAATAATGAGGTCCCACAATAGTTTTTGAGGAAACTCTACTGTGAGTTTGTAAAAAATAAAGTGCCAAACTATTTTGATATGAGAGACTTCCAGGGTAGAGGTGGGAGGTCAGTAGAGGATAGACTAGGGGCACGTGTTGACCCACAGTGGCCAGTGAGATGAGCACTAGCCAAACTAACCCATGAGCACGTGTCTATCCCTTCCATTGTGAAGGAGAGTGCTGAGGTTGAGACACTTTAGTCCATTAGTGCCTTGAACCAGAGCATCATAGAGCATGCTAGTCCTACAACACAACGTGGGCTAGGGGAGAGTTTGAGGAGTAAGGTTCCACCCCATACTTGTCAGGCTTGCAGGTTAGCCTGTGGTTTATGAATCCATGGATAGTCAGGATGCAGGTGCACATGCTACATCTGTAGCTGAGCAGATGGTGATGACATATGCCCTCTTGAGTGATACTTTTAGCGTTGATACTCAGGTAAATGTTAGCAAGTTCATTGAATTTAATTTATTAAATTTCATTTTTGAAATGCGAGATTAACTAATTTAGTTTGATGATTTTAGTGAAATTTCAAGGTCATAGCATTGATGCAGTTTTTGGTAGTTCTCCACCTGCATATTACACTACGACATCTACTGCCAAGGTATGTAACTAGTAAAAAATATAAATATTACATGTGAATATCATTGTTATATGAATGGTATTCTAATATCTGATTTTGGATGTTGAATAGGTTAATCTTGGAGATTTCACGGCAACACCTGCCAGTGGTGGTGGAGTTCAAAGCTTCACTTAGGTAATAAAATAAACAGTTTAACTAATGAATTGTACTTACTAGATTTTTGTATTTTATATTCATATCATTGATTACATTGCATTGCACATCTTTCAAACTCAAAGCATTATTAGACATTGCATAACTAATAACTAGATGTTGATAGATGACAAAATTTCAATTACAATATAGTTATTTGAAAAAATGCCTCAAAGAAATGTGGTCTCATGGAATGCCATGACAAGCATATGCATAGACAAGGACATCACCATGAGACTACATTTCTTTGAGGCATATTTTCAAATAGCTCACTGCCTTGTCTATGCTACCACATTTTTCATACATGTTTATCAAATCTTGTTGATCCCCTCCAGACTATTCTTTGACAAATTCTCTCTAATAAACTCATCCAATTACCACCAATTAGACCCCAGGACATGACACTAGAGAGGGGCACGAGCCTATGACATCTTTTATAGCATATGATTGACTCCAACATCATCTAGGTTTTATGTATTAATTATGGGGGTAACAAGTCACCCCTAACCAAAATCTTCAAATCTACACTAACCCATTCCCCTACAAACTATGTCAATCTTATTGGCTCAATTTATTCCATCCCTACTTCTGATCGTACATCTAACCCACCTAAGTCTAATCAGGACCCTTCATTTAATACTACTATATTCTTTGAGATGAAAGATAGCACAAAATCCTCCAAGAACTCACATAAACATGTACCAAAAGAGAACAATAGCAATGGAGACTTGAGGAAGCATAAGAAAGAGATATAGTATATCACCAAGAGAGCAAAATCTTCACAAGAGTTCACAACTAGTTGAAGAGCCAAGAGAGTTCACCATAGAATGCATGAGAATCAAAAGTGAAATTAAAAAATCCACCACATGACATGGAAAACCTAGAGATAGAGTCAAAACAGAGACATTCTGAGCTGCAAAGAGGTGTTACTGAAATCTTGAATCATGAGCCTAATATATTCTAACAATGGACTATGACCATTTCCATTCCTACAACCTGATAATGTTTCATTAGTTTGATAAGTTTATAAATGAAACTTGACTATTTTGACACAAATATCTTCACCAATGAACCACCATTGTTTTGAGCCTATAATTTAATAATTGCTTAATAGGTTGATAACTTCACCAATGAACCATGGTTATTACAAACTTGCACTCTAATAAAGGTCCATGTAATTTATGTCTAAACATCAATAAACCATGACTATTTCAACACCTAAACTAAACAATTTTTCATGAACCAATATATTTTCCAATAAAATAGAACCATTTCAATGTCTACAACCTAGTATTTTATTTTGCTAATTTCTAACTTCTTAAGGGAATCATGAACTTTTCTTAAAATTATCAAACTCCTCACTTCAAAATTTTAAGAACTTTCAACCCACTAAATCTTAAAATTTAATATTTTTTTAATCAATAACACTATGTTTAAACCAATCAACCTAACCAACATTAATATATACAACTTAATAATCAATATCAATAGACCAAAAAGCACAAGACTCTATAAAACCTTAGGGTTAAAGTAGCACAACCCCTTTCCCTAACTAAACATACCACCACATTTCCAAGGTGTTAATATCATACAAATGCTCATGGCTCCTTTATTCTTTTTAAGGGCAAAGTAAAACACCTCTTTAAATACACAACCACCTTTTCTATGGACCCCTTAACCTTTGAAATGATCAAAGTTCCCTCATATAATATACTTTACATACTTGGAGCCTAGTAGGGTTCTAATTTCTATCCATAAGGGAGTTGATCATATCTTCCCTATCCAAAATAAGAAATAACTTATTTACAATTTCAATGATTGTTACCTCCAACATTCATAGTTCTCAACCCAAGAAGCTAGATCAATAGATTAAACTCTTGGTTGTGATGTTTTTGATGCCCATACCCAAGACTTTACTATGGGAATTGATGGTGAATAATGTGTATTATGTGTCTAGTTGTATCATGCTGATGCATTGGTGACAATGAATATCTTTTTTTGGTACAATACAAAGCTTCATTACAATATCTAGACAAAGTACATTTTGCATAATTGGATACCTTTAACATGTTATTTGTAGAGTTAGATCATGTTATATATTTAGATGGAGCCCTTTTACATTTATCTACTTGGTTGGAGTCCTTTCCGCATAGTAAGAGTTTTTATCACTTTTAGTAATAGGTGGAATCTCTCATCCTACTATTTTTAATTTTTTTTAAAACAATTTAGCAAGTCATGGTTATGCTACCCAACAACCCTACCACCAACCTAAACCTAAACTAACACCTTCACTCCCTCTCTAACTTATTAAACCTAAAATTTGATATTACTATGGTCCCTCCTTTGTTGACCCTTATACCACACAATAGTCATGAATCTTTGTCTAATTTGTATATATTCATACATGACTTATGTGCTTTATTGTGTGTACTTCCATGTTTAGGTGAACGTGTGTGTATGTTAGGAGCCATAACTTGCATCACTATTCTAGTTTTTGTAATTGAATAATGTTGTTTTATTTTCAAATGATGCAGGTTGCAAAGATACCTCCTGAAGTTCATAGGGCAATGGAGCATGGTGTGTCCTCTACAATTCATAGCTCCATGCCTTTGATGGGGGTATGAGGTAGATTAGTAAATTTTAAATTACATTCGTTGTTATAGTTGTTTATTTTTGAAAAATCAAATGATTATTGATTTGAAGTTAAATTTCTATCTAGATGGTTTCTATAGGACATGACATCACCACAACCTAATCCTGGTACTGAGGCAAATGAGGAGACAAATTTTTTGGTAGCAGTAAGTGATTATTTTGTTAAACATTTTTTTTTTATAATGTAATTTCTATATATTAATGTCTATACTTTTTATTGTAACAACTACAAATCCATGAACAACTAAATAGGAGGAGAAACCCTCAGGTTCATAGTAGACCATCCTCATATGCGTCTCCATCCCTTCGAAGATCAAAGGCTACCCATGATCTATTCTCTTCACCAGACAGAGGGGAATGGCTTTTTATTGTGTTCCTTTGTTGTATGCCTATATGGCATTTGTGGACATATATTTTGTATTGCATATAGTTGACATTGTACGCCTATATGGAATTCTTGTAAGTCTATATGGCTATTTTGTATATATGTTATACTTATATTGACATATATTGATGTATGCCTATATGGATATTTGGTTAATACAAATCATTTTTGTTGATGGTGTCCATATTTGCATTATAAATCCATGCTTCAATGGATATTTGTAGATGGTTTACTTCAAATATTTAAAGTCCAATTGTATTACATAGTAGGATTTTTTAAAATTCAATCGTCTCTATGGCTCTCATAATCCACTTAGCACACAAAGCTAATCCTTTGAAGACACCCAACAAAAGAGTCCTTTAAAATAAAAATTAATCATCATGTTGAATATCAACATGAGATTGTATATTAAAGTCATAAAAACTTGGGTTGTGTGTGGTGAATTTAATATAGTGGAAGTGGCATCAAACAAGTATGGCAATTTCTCCCCATTAATAGACAACTAGTGAGATGGAAGCTTAGTCCTACATACACAATAGATTGGGGTTTTCTTATCTCAATATTGTATGATGTCACAATCACTCTCCATGGTATATGTGGAATAATCTCTACTTAGAATATGTAAGGGTTTTCAAAGGGCTTGAATGACCATTTATGACATGTTTACTAGAATTTGGAGCCACACCCTCCTCATTAGACTAGCTAGATTGAATGGTGAAATAATATTATCAAGCATACATGCCACTTTATTCACATTTATGGGTGCTAGTTGGTGCATGTTCACTATTGTTCATACAAGGTCACCACCATAAAGCTCTATCATGTCACTTCTAAGTTGAAAGAGCCTAACCCTTAAGAGGGATAATGCCTTTTACTAGTATGTGAAGTGCTACATGAATGGTTGATGCATTGATGTTGAAAGCAACCTAATTTATTGGTGTGAGAAATAAAAATGACGATAAAGCATGGAGAACATTTGCAGAAAGTGTTATCTTGATCTTCTCACAAATACTAATGACATTTCAAAGGTAAAAAGTTGTGACCCTTCGAATAGGAAATACTATGACCCTTTTATAATGAAGGGCAGTGACCATGCGTAGCGTATATGTGCCCAACTAGACGTGTTGGCGCTAACTATTTCAGCATGTTTGGGTGCGAAGTAGGACCATACCTAGCCTAAATGTACCCATCTAGATGCACTGGAACTGTTGGTTTGGCCGCATGTGGAGCAGAACGAAAGTTACACCCCTTTGCAACTTTACATTGTATGCATCTGACCATTTTTGGAGCAGCAGAAAAACTTTCTCCATAGGCAAAGTCCTCATAGATATAAAAAACCAAGAGAGGTAATTGTAGAGGGACCCTACATGATCCCATAGCCTCAGACGAGATGTTTCTAAGTGACATGGATTATGAGTAACAACTTGTCAAACATTGCTACCTTTTTGCACTTTGGTCGCTTAAGGGATATCATTGATACAATGTAGCTCGGACTATTTTGGCATGTTTGGGTGTGAAACAGGACCATGCCTAGCCTAAACATAGCCATCCAGATGTGTTGGAACTATCATTTTAGCCACACAAGGAGCAGAACAAAAGTTACTCCCCTTTGCAACTTTACACTGCATTCATCTGACCATTTTTTGGAGTAGCAGAAAAACTTTCACCATAGGAAAATGCCTCAGAGATATAAAAAACTAAGAGAGTTTATTGTAGAGGGATCCTATGTGATCCCATAGCCTTAGACATAATGTTTCTAAATGACACAGTTTCTGAGTAACAACTCGTCAAAGATGTTACCTTTTTGTACTTTGGTCTCTTAAAGGATATCACCGGTACAATGTAGCTCAAACTATTTCAGCATGTTTGGGTGTGAAACAAGACCATGCCTAGCTTAAATGTACCCATCTGGATGTTTTGGAACTATAGGTTTGGCTGCACAAGGAGCAGAACGAAAGTCACACCCTTTTGCAACTTTACACTGCATTCATTTGACCATTTTGGAGCAGAAGAAAAACTTTCACCATGGAAAAACACCTTAGAGATATAAAAAACTGAGAGAGGTTATTGTAGAGAGACTTTATGTGATCCCGTAACCTTAGACAAAATGTTTCTAAGTGACACAGTTTCTAAGTAACAACTCGTCAAAGATTGCTGCCTTTTTGCACTTTGGTCTCTTAAGGGATATCACCAGTACAATGTAGCTCAGACTATTTCAGCATGTTTGGGTGTGAAATAGGACCATGCCTAGCCTAAATGTACCCATCCAAATGCATTGGAATTGTTAGTTTGGATGCACGAGGAGCAGAATGAAAGTTACACCCCTTTGCAACTTTACATTGCATGCATCTGACCATTTTTGGAGCAGTAGAAAAGCTTTCACCACAGGAAAATGCCTCAGAGATATAAAAACTGAGAGAGGTTATTGTAGAGGGACCCTACATGATCCCATAGCCTTAGATGGAATGTTTCTAAGTGACACGGTTTTTGAGTAGCAGCTCGTCAAAGATTGCTTCCTTTTTGCACTTTGATCTCTTAAGGGATATCGCTGATACAATGTAGCTCAGACTGTTTCGGCATGTTTGGGTGTGAAAAAAGACCATACCTAGCCTAAATGTACCCATTCAGATGCATTGGAATCATTAGTTTGGCCGCCCAAGGAGCAGAATGAAAGTTACACCCCTTTGCAACTTTACACTGCATGCATCTGACCATTTTTGGAGCAGCAGAAAAACTTTCACCACGGGCAAAGGCATCAGAGATATAAAAAATCGAGAGAGGTTATTGTAGAGGGACCCTACATGATCCCATAGCCTTATAAAAAATGTTTCTAAGTGACATGGATTCTGAGTAATAGCTCATCAAAGATTTCTGCCTTTTTGCACTTTCGTCTCTTAAGGGATATCACTGGTACAATGTGTTGAAAGTTGTTTGTCATTGATGCCAAAAGGTAAGGAGGTGTTGATCATATCCCTATTAGTGTCATTGTCAAAGGATCAAGATGCTCAGTTATGGTGTTCATGTTTCATGGTATGGTCTTCACAAGATGCCTTCATTCATAGAGCTCACATGCCTTTCATGCTTCAGGATGGTGTGTTCATGTTTCACAAGAACCTTGCAAGACATGTATGCAAAGTGTGGAAGCATATACAACAAATGTGAACTATTTGACACGATGCCTCAAGGAAATGTTGTCTCATGGAATGCAATGATTGTAAGATATACATGAAATGGATTTTTCATAAGGCTTTAAGAACTCTCAAGCAAATGCACAAGAGTAAATTTCAACCAAACACAAATTTTGGCACGTCTAAAACAAAATTGCACAACCTTATCCAACTTCCTCCTTGCCTATGCCAGAATGGGATCTAGGGAACATGGTGTGGCCAACCATCAAAGCATAAATGATATAGGAATTTTGTCACATGTATTGTATTTGTAGCTGCCCTTGTAGACATGTATGGAAAGTGTGGATGCATAGACAAGGCACGTGTCCTATTTGAAATGATGCCTCAAAGAAATGTACAGCCCCACAGAATGCTTTAATTGCAAGATATGCACATAATGGATTATTTGAAAATGATTTATAAACTTTCAAGCAAATACAATTGGCACGTGTAAAACCAAATTCTTGTAACGATAATTGATCATCATATTAAATATTTAATATAAACTGTCATATACATAACGTCATGAACATAACATTTAGTTTATATACAAAGCCATATAGGCATGTTCAAACAAATCCATACATGCATATATAAAAAAATATACTTCGGTAACATACAAAAGTATGTATACAAAGCCATCTAGGCATACAAAAAATGTCCCAGAAACTAGTTTCCTTTGGACTTTTATGAAATAATCAGTGGCCCTTGCTTGACCATGGAGATGGAGAGTCAATTTGTGACATCCTCTCTTTGCCATCGAGTAGACCTCTTCGACAGAAGTTCATCCAGCTCCACCTGTTAATACAATCAAACAATATGCACATTAATATAGAAAATGCATGAAATATATAGCATCACATATGTAATCGATCACGTACCACCACTCGATGATCACTCTCCATCATCTTGTCTCTCTCTTCATCCGTAGATGGACAGGCTAGAGTTGTGACCTCTTGTGAGAAGCATTAAGAAGCAAAATTGACTAAACATAAATATGATTTATGTACATCAAATGACATGAGATAAAACAAGAAATACAAAATTATGACATTTTCATGTTATTAGCTCATACCTTGATCAAAGTATAGGAATCCTCAGCAGAATGGAGTGGTTGAAAGAAAGAATAGGACCGTTCAAGAAGCTACAAGGACAATGGTAAGAGAAGAAAACATATTGGATGTATACTGGAGGGAAGCAATTCATACTATTGTTTATATACAAAGCAAAGTACAAGTAACCATCTAGGAAAGTTTTATGCATACTTACAAATTAATCCAATAAACCATCTGGGTCCGCTCTACTCTTTATTGTGTCAAGTATTGCCTCATGGTTAGACTCACGCACCTTCCACAAGGTCATGTTCAAAGGTCTACCCCGATATTGTATCAAATTAACATTGGATGCTACGATAAGGTTTGTGTAATGAAGAATCTTTCGATGCATGTCAAAGTCCTAAAACAACCAAACATTAACACTCTTATGTGGGTACCTTCTAAGCCATGTTCTAGTAACAACCACCGAGCCTGTAGGGTATTCGATGTTTTCTCCATTTGTAACTGGGGTCTCCAATTTCGTTTTGGCCTCAACACAATGACACAAGTAATAATCTATTCCCTCTTCATTGTCTTCATCTGCAATAACTGCGTAAACATGTCCTACATTGATATGTACAAAAAATTAGATGAAAGTAGTCAACATTACAAAAACTCTACAAAGTAAGATAGCATTAGGAATTTTAAAAACTATGCAAGTAGATATATTACCTGGTTGAACTAAACTGATACACTGGAATCTTTTGAATAACTAAATCACACCTATTTTCTTCTTTACCATCTTTTGTATTGTAGGCCACTATTTTATACTTGTCAAACTCTACTAGTTCATTTCCAACTTCATGTGTGCTTTCCATATCTTCACATATTGGCATACGTTGCAAGCCACCACAATACTGACATGTGCCATTCAAGCACAATTTCTTGTAGAATATTTGAGCTTCCTCTCTTTCACATAAAATTGTTAATATGAAGTCTCTTGAAGATGTTGGTGGGGCATGTATGCCACAATCTTGCAAAACATTGTTAGTATGCAAATCTAAACATATAGACCAATAAACATCAAAATCGTTAGAAAATTCAATTTGTAATCTACAACAAGAAGTAGTGCATGTGTGAATTATTTTGAAATAGAAAGGTTTTAGCATTTCAAATATCTTTGATAAATTTTAATTTGAGGATACATCTCTAGAAATTTACCAAAAAACTGTGTTTGAATCATATCCAAAAAATGCTTTGGATGTGGCTCACGGTTTCGACCACCAATTCTCCTTCTTATCACATCCCTTTGATTCGGAGACACCCTTGGGTAATTCTTCCAAAAGTCTTTAATTAGTGATCTCAATGCTTCAACAATTGGTTTATATTTTCATGGTAGTCTCCTCGAGAACGCCCATAATTCATTGGCATCAGTGTCCTTGATTCTTTGGTGCCTACCAACAACTCTTGATAAAATTTTTCAATTAATTCTCAATGCTTGACTCATATTTCTAATGAGACAAGATTTCCTCATTTGATTACTTACTATTGTTGATGTAATGACATGTCGTGTGACATTACTATCTTTTGTGCGTGAGGTGTTACCCACACTCTCATATGCAATCATTAGATTCTTGACAATAGATTTTTCACTTGAAGCCTCTAATGTTCTCAACCCAAGAATCTTCATGATAGACCTATACTTTATACTTCACATCATTCCAACGAATAGTTGACATCTTGTGGTCTCATTTAACTTTTCAAAGAACACTCTCCAAATCTAATGAGCATATCTTCTGGGTGTGTGCAAGAAGTTGAGTCCACTTTTTGGCCAAAAAGTGGAAGTGTTTTCTCTGATTTTCAGAATTTGTCACATTTGACCTAAAAATTTGAAGCACTTAAAGGTGGAATCATGAAAAAAGTCAATAAATATGAAATGTAGTACTCGAAGTCTAGTTTCCAAATATGTAATTTTTTTTAATACCCAGATGATACAAATTAATTTTTAATAGGCATTTCTAAAAACCACTATTTAAATTTTTTTTTTACTATACCATGCACGTGTACGTCATCCACATTTTGACCTAAATAATCATATTTTTCTAAATCCTTTTGGGAAAAGATTTGTAACTCACTGAAGTACATTTTCCATATTTTTTTGTAATTTTTTAGTGAATATTGATTTTTGTTAATTTTTTATTGGCCATTTTTGGTGTTTTAAAAAATCATCATGTACGTCATGCATAAGATGACCTAAACTTATCATTTTTTGAAAATTTTTCTTTCAAATTGAAAAGAATTGTCTGAAGTATGTTTTCATACAATTTTTTTAACAAAAAAATATTTTAATAAAAAGTTATTAAAATACTAAAAAACCTTGATAATTCAAGCTTATGGACCTATTTCATCAGAAATTAATTGAAAAATAGAAAAAATAATCCAATTGTAAAAGAAATTACATATTTGGAATCTACACTGTCTCGTCTATAATGGGTTTTAATTTCATCAAAAAATTCTACAAAAAGGGCCTTCAGACATATGCCCAAAGTCACTATTTTGTTGTGACATTGATAGGACCTTCAACTTGCAGGTCAAACCAGGTCCAAAGCCAAGGGTTAGATTCCCAAGCCTTTTTTCTGACCCAAAACCCATAGCAAAAATTGGGTCAGAAATTCAAATTTTATGAAACGAGATCCCGTTTCAAAATGGATTCTAGAAACGAGATCCCATTTCAAAACGGGATCCCGTTTCTAGAAAATGGGATCCCACTTTTGGCTCGGGATCCCGATGCAAAACGGGATCTCGTTTTGGTTTACCCGATTTTGGGTTTTTTTCTAAGTCTGAAACTTCCACCTTAAGTGGACTCATCTTTGTGCATTTACCCTTCTACAAGTACAATATGGAATCTTACCTTCCAGTGGTTGCAAAATATTCTCATCAATATCAATCAAATACTTTGGCTTTCTATGCAAAATTCTAGGTGGTGTTAAGAAAGGTAAATTCATTTCAACATTAGGAATTTCATCAATATTTAAATGAGATGGGCTAGATGACATACCTTCGATTAGAGATGGAATAGATGACATACCTTGAGGTTGAGGTGGTAACGATGGCATACCTCCTTCCTCACATGTGAGTGATGATCTCTCAACTTGAGATGCGGTAGATGATGTCCCTCCATCTTGACTTGCGGTAGAGGACGTGTCTCCAATTGTGATATTCAAATCTTTCAAAGCATGAAGATTTTGCATTCATTCCCTTTGTGCTACCAATACCATATCTCTCAAGTTGATGGTTGAGGTTCCTCTTCAATTGGCATGTCTTCGACAATCGTGTCCAATTTCCTCTTCTCATGAAGTTCCCTCATAGTCACTGCTTTCTTTGCATTATTAGCTTCTTTCTCTTCCTGTGTTGGTTTAATCCTCAATCATTTCCTCAACATGATAGAGAATTTATCTATAGCATGATAAAGAGACAAATATTAGTTCCTAAGAAATGAATATGGTTCCAAATTTTAGGTTTACTTCCCTCAACATTTCCAACACTTCCCACACTTTCCTTGCAGTCAAAGAAGAGTTTTCAATCACATGGTGGAAGATTTTTCAGCCCATTACCATTGTTGAAGTGTTCTCAGCTAGTCAAAGAAGAGTTTTCAATTCACTTTTAAAGGGCTCTTGCTAAAAGTCAAGGTTAAACAACTTTATATAAGAGGCCCTATAAATTGCTGCTAATTTTATGTCTATAGGATATAAACATTGCAAGTGCATACTCAACTAAGTAGTAGATTTTATGGTAAGATTTTGGGTGGACAAAGAGCCCCATATAGCACCGTACAACCATTAAAGCAATTCTTGGGTTGGAATATAGATATTCATTTAAGATATATGCCTCATTAATTTTATGCATCTTTGAAGACCCTTATAAATTCCCCTTCCAAATTCATGATCAAATTGTGACCATTTTTTATCTTTCAAGCCCTATAAATCAATTCCATTATGATGTTTTTGGGGCTCTTAAAGTTGATCATGGTGAGTGTACTAATCTTCCCTATGCCAACTTAACTTCTTATTTCAACTTTAAGTTAGGGTGTGTAATGCAAGTATTGACATTAATTGTAGAGTGATATTTTCTAAAAATTAAGGCATTGAATTTTTTTTTATGGTGGTTTCAAATTGGTTAGTTGAGTAGTGGTTGTTGGGGGTGGTTCTTGTGGCTTATTATTAGGTGGATAGGTGTAATGTCTCTTAATTCTAATGAAGGTAGACCTCATGACTCTTTTAGGAAATGTGTAATGTCAAAAAATAAACTATCTTTAATTTTTAATTGCTCCTCTCTAGCTTCCTTAAAGTTTGTCAAAGCTATCTAAGGAAGGGGTGTGGATGATGAGTGCATTGATACTTAAAGCATATATTATAAGTGATTTTGTGGAAAATCTAGCTACTTTCATCCCTTTAATGAAATGGTGGTTAAGGCTTCTCAAGTTTGTACTCCCAAGCCACTTTGAAGGTATGTGTTCAGCACCACTAGAAAATATCTTCACAAGTAAGAACTTAGTTTTGGTTGTATGGAAATTTTTTAGGTTTTTATATTTCTTTGGTTGGTAGCTATGTTTGTTTAATAGTTGTTAGATCATTATTAGATGTTATATGGTTGTCTTGACTAGTTTATGTTGGAGAGGAGTGTATTATAATCCCATTTTTTTTTACTTTTTGAATTTGAATAAAGGAACTCAGTTTTGCAGCTAGGATACTATGTTCCTATTGATCATTTTGGTAAATTCATGTATTGGATTGATGATATCTTTCATGAGTAGCTACAGGTTTGCAGGTATAAACAAGAAATTCAAAGCAATAGAAATTTACAATTGTTTGGGAAGAAATTCAGAGCTCAGACTGTAAATTCCCTATTAGACACGTATGCAAAATGTGGAAGCATAGATAAGGCACATGAACTATAAACACAAAATATATAAACCAGACAAGTGATATAAACATGTATTCAATGAGGCATGATAATGTAATTCAAATATAATTAAGGAAAATGTATCTTAGAACATGTGTAAAGACTTGACATACCTAAAAAATAGAGATTCGAATGGAGAGAGTACCCAATTATGTAGTCTTTTTTTCTTCTTGCATCAAACTACTAAAAAATTTGAGTTTTTCACCACTTGCTTCCTTTTTAACTTTCAATTGAATAACACTCAAATAGAATTACTAACAACAATACAATTAACCAATGTATAATGCTAAATTCCTACAATTCAATCACAATTAACATTGTAACACTACAAAAATTGAAACTTGAATTGATTTATATCAAATTTGATGTGAAAACTATGTTATTTCCTCCTTAAGTTGGAAAACAAGAAAAAGGTGGTGGAAAGTTCATGCAAAGGTGGTAGAATGTGAAAAATGTGCATGTACACTTCCCAACAGCATGAAAAAGCTTTTTTTTGTCAGAACAAGCGCATAACCAGAAGAAAATAGAGCATATGGGCCTGGATCACGGGTATCTTGGCCTTTTCACCATTTCAATAGCAAGACACAACGTGCTTGCGTTATGGTTTGCTATACAAAACTCTATATTATTCACTCTCTCATGTATTTCTTCTATCTCTCCCTTAAGTCTAAACCCTAATCCCTTATCCCTAAACCCTAAATCCTATCCCTCAACCCTAATGGACCTCAACCCTAATCCCTCAACCCTAAACCCTAATCCCTCAAACCTAAACCCTAATCCCTTATCCCTAAACCCTAAACCCTATCCCTAAGCCTCAACCCTCAACCCTTAAACCTCAAATCCTAAACCCTATCCCTAAACCCTCAACCCTCACAACTATCCCTCAACCCTAAACCCTAATCTCTTATACCTAATCCCTATCCCTAAAGCCTCAATCCTCAACCCCTAAACCTTAAATCCTAAACCTTGTCCCTAAACCCTCAACCCTAATCCCTCAACCCTAAACCCTAATTCCTCAACCCTAAACCCTAAACCCTTATCCCTAAACCATAAACCCTATCCCTAAAGCCTCAACCCTCAACCCTTAAACCTTAAATCCTAAACCCTATCCCTAAAGCCTCAACCCTCAACCCTTAAACCTTAAATCCTAAACCCCATCCCTAAACCCTCAACCCTCAATACTATACCTCAAACCCTAATCCATCAACCCTAAACCCTAATCCCTCAACCCTAAACCAAAATCCCTTATCCCTAAACCCTAAACCCTATCCCTAAAGCCTCAACCCTCAACCCTTAAACCTTAAATCCTAAACCCTATCCCTAAAATCTCAGCCCTCAACACTATACCCTAAACCCTAATCTCTCAAACCTAAACCCTATCCCTAAACCCTCAACCCTCAACACTATACCTCAAACCCTAATCCCTTAGCCCTAAATCCTAATCCCTTAACCCTAAACCCTAATCCATTATCCCTAAACCCTAAACCCTATCCCTAAACCCTAAACCCTCAATCCTTAAACCTTAAATCATAAACCCTATGCCTAAACCCTCAACCCTCAACACTATACCTTAAACCCTAATCCCTTATCCCTAAACCCTAAACCCTATCCCTAAAGCCTCAACCCTCAAGGTCCTTAAACCTTAAATCCTAAACCATATCCTTAAACCCTCAACTCTCAACACTATACCTCAAACCCTAATCCCTCAACCGTAAACCCTAATACTTCAACTCTAAACCCTAATCCCTTATCCCTAAACTCTAAACACTATCCCTAAAGTGTCAACCCTCAACCCTTAAACCTTAAATCCTAAACCCTATCCCTAAACCCTCAACCCTCAACACTATACCCCAAACCCTAATCCCTCAATTCTAAATCCTAATCCCTCAACCCTAAACCTGAAACCCTATCCCTAAAGCCTCAACCCTCAACCCTTAAACTATAAATCATAAACCCTATGCCTAAACCCTCAACCCTCGACACTATACCTTAAACCCTAATCCCTTATCCCTAAACCCTAAACCCTATCCCTAAAGCCTCAACCCTCAAGGTCCTTAAACCTTAAATCCTAAACCCTATCCCTAAACCCTCAACCCTCAACACTATACCTCAAACCCTAATCTGTCAACCCTAAACCCTAATCCCTCAACCCTAAACCCTAATCCCTTATCACTAAACCCTAAACCCTATCCCTAAATCCTCAACCCTCAACCCTTAAAACCTAAATCCTAAAACCTATCCCTAAACCCTCAACCCTCAACATTATACCCTAAACCCTAATCCCTAAACCCTAAACCCTAAACCCTAATCCCTTATCCCTTATCCCTAAACCCTAAACCCTATCCCTAAAGCCTCAACCCTCAACCCTTAAACCTTAAATCCTAAACCCTATGCCTAAACCCTCAGCCCTTGACACTATACCTTAAACTCTAATCCTTTATCCCTAAACCCTAAACCTGATCCCTAAAGCCTCAACCCTCGACCCTTAGACCTTAAATCCTAAACCCTATTCCTAAACCCTCAACCCTCGACACTATACCTTAAACCCTAATCCTTATCCCTAAACCCTAAACCATTATCCCTAAAACCTCAACCCTCAACCCTCAACCCTCAACCCTCAACTCTCAACCCTTAAATCCTAAACCCTATCCCTAAACTCTCAACCCTCGACACTATACCTTAAATTGTAATCCCTTATCCCTAAACCTTAAACCCTATCCCTAAAGCCTCAACCCTCAACCCTTAGACCTTAAATCCTAAACCCTATTCCTAGACCCTCAACCCTAGACACTATACCTTAAACCCTAATCCCTTATCCCTTATCCCTAAACCCTATCCATAAAGCCTCAACCCTCAACCCTTAAACCTTAAATCCTAAACCCTATCCCTAAACCCTCAACCCTTAACACCATACCTGAAACCTTAATCCCTCAACCCTATACCCTAATCCCTCAACCCTAAAGCTTTAAACCATCAACCCTTATCCACCCCTCTCCTCCCCTATCTGCCTCACCCCATCTCTCCTCTATCTCTTAACCCTTAGCCATTTAGGTCTCTCACTTATCCCTAAAGCCTCAACCCTCAACCCTTAAACCTTAATCCTAAACCCTATCCCTAAACCCTCAACCCTCGACACTATACCTTAAAGCGTAATCCCTTATCCCTAAACCCTAAAGCCTCAACCCTCAATGCTTAAACCTTAAATCCTAAACCCTGTCCTTAAACCCTCAACCCTTGACAATGTACCTTAAACCCTAATCCCTCAACCCTAAACCCTAATCCCTCAACCCTCAAACCCTTAATACCTCAACCCTTAAACCCTCAACCCTTAAACCCTTGACCCTTGACCCTTAAACCCTAAACCCTTAAACCCTCAACCCTTATCCACCCCTCTCCTCCCCTATCCGCCTCACCCCCATCTCTCCCCTATCTCCCTAGGTTGTAGGTCTCTCACTTGTATATCTCTCACAAATCTCTAGATATTTCCCTTCCTCTCCACCTCTCTCCTTCCTTACCCATCTTTCCCTCAAGTTGTCAACTTCACTCTGTCATTTTATTATATCTCTCGCCTCACCTCTCTATCTCTCACCTTTGTCTACCTCTCACCTCTCTACCTCTCCCCTCTCTACATCTCTCAGTCACTCCTTGTCTGCCTCTCCATCTATCCTTAGCCATCTAGGTCTCTCACTTAACCCTAAACCCTAAACCTTATCCTAAAGCCTCAACCCTCAACCCTTAAACCTTAAATCCTAAACCCTATCCCTAAACCCTCAACCCTCAACACTATACCTTAAACCCTAATCCCTTCACCCTTAACCCTAAACCCTATCCCTAAATCCTCAACCCTTAAACCTTAAACCCTCTACCCTCGACACTATACCTTAAACCCGAATCCCTTAACCCTCATCCTTAAAGCCTCAACCATCAATCCTTAAGCCTTCAACCCTAAACCCTATCCCTAATCCCTCTACCCTCGACACTGTGCCTTAAACCCTAATCCCTCAACCCTTAAACCCTTAATCCCTCAAATCTTAAACCATTAAACCCTAAACTCTCAACCCCTAGATAATCTTAAACCCTTAAACCCTATACCCTATACACTTAACCTTGGACACTCAACCTTGAACATTATCCCTCAACCTTCGAACCTCTATCCTCAATCCTCAACCCTATACTTATGCCCTAAACCCTCAACCCTCATCCATATGCCTTATACCCTCAACTTTAAACCCTAAACCCTCAACCATCATCCATATGTCTTATACCCTCAACTTTAAACCCTAAACCCTATATCTTAGACACTCAACCTTGAACATTATCCCTCAACTATAAACTCTCAACCCTCTACCCTATACCCTCAACCATATACGTAAGCCCTAATCCCTCAATCCTCAACCCTATACCTTAAACCCTAAAGCCTACACCCATAAACCCTCATCCCTATACCCTATAACTCACCCTTATACCCTAAACCCTGAATATTATGCCTCAACCCTATACTTAAAACCTAAACCATACACTCTCAACCCAAGTCACCCTATGCCTTATATACCCTCAATCCATATTGTAAACCATAAACCCAATATCCTAAACCCTAATCCCCATGCCTTACACACTTAATCTTATACACTCAACAAGTTAAATATTATCCCTCAACTATAACCCTCTACCCTCTACCCTCTACCCTCTACCCTCTACCTATTACTTAAGCCCTAATCCCTCAACCCTCAATGCTATACCTTAAACCCTAAACCCAAAAAACTCAACCCTCAACCCAAAAAACTATACGGGCTCATGTCCTTATATACCCTAAACCCAAAACCCTTACATACATACATACATGCATACATACATACATACATACATACATACAGGCATACAGGCATACATACATACATACAAACATGCATACATATATACATACATACACACATACATACAAGCATGCATACATGTACATACATACATACAACCATACATACATACCTATAAGTATACATATATACATATATACATACATCAAACATACTTAAGAAACTTGAACATAAATCATTCAAAGGGAGACATAACACGAGCATGTTATAACGCATTCGCGTTATGTTGAACTGGGCAAACATTGGGCAAAATTGCAAAAAAAAAATGCAAAACATAACTTGAGCGCGTTATAACATGCTCACATTATATTTTGCTTTGGGAATCCCAAGCCTTAGGCTTGGGATTTGCTTTGGATTTCCAACCCAAAGGCTTGGAGTGCCTTCCCAACGTCCAAAGACGTGTTTTTTCATATTCTATAGGATTTCACATAATTTTGTTCATGCTAACCCTCAAATTTGTACGTGTTTCAAGGTCGAACAAACCGAACACCTAGTTAATGTTAGGATTTCTCTTAGCTATTTAATGATGTAATTTTTTTCACATTTTGACAATGTTAAGCCTTTCATCTTTAATTTCTTTTGTTTGTGTGTCTATTTTTTGGCAAAAACTAGTGTTTGGTCTTTTTTCATTATAATTATCCATTCATTGAAATTTTAAAAAAATTACATTTTAATAAACTAGACTCCATTCTACACATTAAAAAAAAATTAATTTTCAATTAGTTTTCAAAATTTACAGGGGTAGCATAGCCAAAATTCTATTTTTTAGGATGTGTCCACTTTGAAAATTAGTAAAAAATCAAATATTCATTAAAAAATTATCAGAAAAATTAGGCATAAACTACATGTTAGCTAATTTCTCAATGAAGTGATTTTAAAAATACCAAAAAAAACTTAACCTTTTGAGGGAGCCACAAAACATGCTATGTTATGTTTTTTTGACAAAAACAACACCAATTTTTGTGCCTCCCTTTTTTGAACCCCTTAATCTTACCATTTTAAAAAAAGATTAGTAGTTTAGAAAGTAGACTTAGAGCACTACAAACATTGTTTTTGTTGCATCTTCAAATTTTGAGTGTAACTATGCTCAATTTCTCATCCAAGGTCAGTATTTCCCGATTTCAGAAAAAAAGTGGCCACTTAAGGACCCCTTTTGGCCACCCATCTTCTTTCACTTACCCTGTTTGTTCCCAAGTGTAGTCTAAAGACTAGTGGCAATGAGTCTCTCCTATGCTTTGGGATTTGTATGGCATGTTTGTTCTCAAGTGTAGTCTAAAGACTAGTGGTGATGAGTCCTTCCTACACTCTGAGATTTGTATTGTATGTCTTTTGCCCCATATGAAGTCTAAAGACTGGTGGCAATGAGTCCCTCCTACATTATGGGTTGTGTGTTTACTTTCCTTGTACTTACATTTACATTCATATATATATGAAAATGAAAGAAAAATATTCACTACATTCACTATATTCATCGTGTTTTGCGTGTCTTCAATGTTGTCTTCTTCGTGTTTTGCATGACTGCAACTATCTTCTCCGTGTTTTGGGTGCCTATTACTATCTTCAATGTGCTTGGCATGTCTACACCGTGCTTGGCATGTTTGCTGTGTCTTGACCGTACTTTAATGCATGTATTGGCCTTGCGTTTATACATACAATAAAGTGGGGGCTAATTGTTATTTCAGAAAATGTCTCCTTGGGGGTTTTTCCCTCTTAAGGTTTAGCTCCTGGGTCCTTAGAATGCATTATAAGAATCTTGCATGTTAATTTTGAATCTTGATGAGAAAACCCCAAAGTCTTGTGGTAAATAGGACCTATGAGGTGCTATTTAAACAACTCCTGACTAAAATTGAGAGGGTGGACTTGGGTGCTAGTGCCCTAGTCCTACCTATTTTGTCTCAGCCCTAAATTTGAATGTCAGTTTGGTGACCGTTAATTGGGTCCCAAGCCAACACCTTAAGTTTGAATTACAAAATTCTTAGTGAGAATGTATGTAGTTGCATATTTAAGCATGTTTAGTGTTTCATTTGCAAATTAGAAGATGATTATGAACTTTTGGCAAACTTATGATTTTAGAGCATTCAAGATATTCATTGTTGCATAGTAGAGTATTGTTATTGTGTTTGTGATTGTAGATTTAGCTTCACCTTCTCATGTGTTGAAGAATCTTCATCTATGTGAGATATACACCTTCGAGGTGGCATTTATTTATGTGTAATCATTTATCATTTGGATTTTGCTTCTATCCCACAGGGATACACAATCTTTATCTAACAACGGTGTTCAAAAGACTTGAATGTCTCTCTGGGGCTTGACTGAGGCAACCCTCTAAACACCACAACCCCCAACCACTCTCCTTGTGATTGTAGGTTACAGGTGTCACATCTTGAGGGAGTGGAGTTGCAGGGAACAGTAAGACAGTGTGCAGATTCCAGATCCCTAAAGCAAAGGACTGCTCGGACATGGGAGTTAATGGCAATGTCCCTCGAAGTTGCAAACATAGAAATCATTGTAGTAGTGTCAATCAACATCCAAAGAGGCTCCGATAGCCAGAAAATCATCTAGCCTTGGACCTGGGCGCTAGTGGAGGTGTCCTCTGCATCTTCTGAGACAGAAATGGAAAGTATAATGATCATCAATGCCGGGAGAATATCAAGATTTTGCAGAGAAAGAAGCACCTTGGATAGGGGCATTAGTGGTAGTATCCTCTACTATTCCACATCCTAAACTTCAAAAAATGGTCAGTTATTAATCTCTGCCTACTACCTTAGTCTGCAAGGATTTGTCGTAATTCATCAATTTATTTTTATTGTTTTGCATACTAGGGTTTTAAGGGTATTTACGCATTAAATTGATATATTATTTGATAACATCTGAGGTTCCACATTGTTCCAAGTGACCACCAACCTATAGGTGAATCCTCTTGCAAGAGTTCTGAATCAAATCAGTTGAATGTCCTTGAATGTTTGGTGAGAAAGGACGATTTAGCCCTTGTTTTCATTTCCCCCTTTTTCCTACTAAACACATAGAATTATCAATTCTATGGGGAAGAATGATACTAAGGGCATTGGTTATTAATGCACTATTGATAATGATATTGATTTACCCTTACTTTGACTACAATTTGTTTGTGATGTTATGGATAATTCCCTCAGATACTTTTGCAAATGATAAAGCATTAGCTAAATATTTGGGAGTTTATGAGAACTTACCTAGATATCATCATGATAGAGGCTTCCCTAAAATTCTTGAGGTGACATCATATTTTGGGGAAGAAGGTCCTTTAGAAGATCCTCTTGATGACTCTTTCCCTCTAAAACCTAACATATCTCTGATGCTTGAATTCTTCTCAGGACAATAGTTGATCATATTTATTTTCTCCTAAAATTCTATATTATAGGTCTTTTGATATGATTGTCATTTTGATAATTGAATGAAAGTATATTAATTGGTTAAGTAATATTTAAGTAAATGATTAGTTAGGAAGAATATGCTTTCTTAGAGCAATGAATTTTTTTTCTTATATGCTTTCTTAGTTAAAATTAGAAATGTGGTTAGAAAATGATTTACGATCTTGGATCTTAGTTCTTGGTGAAAAAAAATCATGTTTCAATCATTATAGAATTGGGATAACCTAAATGAATGATTTCTATGTTACGTAAAGAATATATGTGTTGGCTTTAAATGGAAGAAGAATCCATTATTAAACAATATACTTGTGTTGTTTCAATAGAATTAGGTGAGGTAATTTGATGACATTTATTGGAAATAGAAGAATTTTGAATCCTTTCCTTAGTTGTGTGAGATTGGTTGAGTGATGAATGCTGTTTATGAATAGTTAAAGACTTGTCTTCTAAATTGGTGAATTACCATGGACGATCAATGTAGATGGCTTCATAAATGATGTATTAGTGTACTCATGATGAGTGAATCCTTCTTGAGAAGAAATATGTTTTTTTCACATGCTGTAGCCTTCTTGCGATCTTGCATGCATCTTTAGAAGTTGAGTAAAAACATTGTCTATTTTCTACATTCTGTATGATGTGTTGTGATAGAGAATGGTTGGAATGTTTATGTTGTTGTTATAACTTCCTTATTTTACCCCTGTAGGGATTACTCATAAATATAAATGTTACTAATTTTTTGTTCACACTTAAAATTAGTTGGACCTAAGTGTAATTGTTTAGAAGGAATAATAGAAAACTTCAAAGTTATGCATTTCTTGAATGGTTGATGCCTTGACAAAGTGGAAAAGAAGATCTAGTTGTCAGGATAACCCATCAATCCAATCAGGACTAATAAGTTATCATGACAAAAGAATTGATTATCAAAGGATCAAACATTCAAGGAGATACAGTTGTTCTACAAAGTTTGATCTTTCAGGAGTTATAAGTTAAATTGATTATTCAGTTAATCAGTTTTGAATAAAAGAGAGAAAGATATTATATTACACTATTATTTCATGTCATGTTTTGAACATACATCCAGGTATTTGTTACTTTATCTCATGCATTGATTGAAAAGGAAATACACATACATCATTTGCATTAGAGAAACTATCTGATCATGTTTAAAAGAAGTGTTCAAATGTGTCCCACACAAGTCGTGGAAGTAACTAGACTGAGCAATTGTAGACATGCAAGCTATGTATCTATTTGACAAAAGAAAAGAGAAAAGAACATATGATAAATCTAAACATCCATCATTGCTTGATGATGGAGGTTGCTGTTGAAGCCGGCTTTCAAGTCTTCAACTTTCAATCTTCACTCCAAGCCATCATCAAGTTGAAACCTGCAAAATTTTGGGGACAACCCTATTAGTGCTCTAGATGTTTATAGTTATCACATGCTTTTATCAAACAAAGACATCTACTTATCATATCATGCATTTAGATAGGAGATTGAATCAGATATATGACACAGATAAGGAAGAAATCATGAAGGAGATAAATCAATGCTATCAGGTACTTTTTATGCTAACCTATTTGTTCATTGTGCAAGTATAGGACAAATTTGTTGCTGATTTGAAGACAAATAAACATGTGTATTAAATGTGGCTCCCACAAGGGTTTGAGCCCAGCATGTTTCTTTTCATTTTTTCAAAGAGTAATAGAAAAGACATGATGCATCATTCTGAGCTATATCATGCATCATCTAATCAACTTGCAGAAAGGATATGTCATCATGGCATTAGTACAATTGATAGATCAAATCAGATTAACATGACTGAGTGTAAAAAATTAGATTACAGTCATCCAGGCTACAAGAGCCATCTAAGGCACATGATCATTATGAATGCATGTATTTATTTCATCATAGCTAATAAAGAGCAACTAACATAGTGCATTCATAATCTAAGAATATGATACAAGTTTCAGATCAACATGCCTGATAAAGAGAAGAGAAATAGAATAGAGATTCTAAGATGCAAGAGCTGGTGTATCATTTGAGCAAGTTGCAGAATATATCATGTAAAGGTATCATTTCATTGTGACAAAAGGGTAAGAAGTAAATGATATGTTACAGGTACTCAGATTGTGCAGTCATCTTGAAAGAAGGATATGAACTTTGCAAAAGGCTATCACCAATGCCTCAAAAACTTCAAGCAATCAAGATACATGAAGATATAGTGAAATAGTTCAACTGGAGTAGATGGGTCTAAGTTTTCAAGGATGAAACAACCAAGACAAGAATATCATATGATTCAGGCATTAAGGAAGGCCTATAAATGAAGATGAATGCTACAGTCTAAATACAATCAGATGTTCAAACAATCAAGTGTCCAGGGATGAAGCACATAATGCATAGCAAATACTAGAACACAATGAATGGTCATCACTAACATGACAGTCAAGTACAAATCCAAGAATAAGAGATAGTCATGTTTAGAGCAAGGAAGGAGTCCAAATACAGTATGCATAGTAGAGTATTAAGAATGCCATAGCCAAAGATAGCAAGGTGGTTTCCATACACCTCATCAACTGTTTTGATCAAACAACCTCTACCTCATACACCTTGGAGCTACAGTGATGCCATGATACAGTCAACAATGCCATAAAGAGAGATACCGTGAAGGACAAAGATAGGTTCAGTCACCATCACCATGGAAAGTTAGGGGCATGATCAATAAAATGGCTTATACAAGCAAGAAATGGTCAGAGTAGATCACAGTTACCATATCCACCTATAGAGGTGCATCAGTGATGAAGGAGGAATAACAGAAAAGAAGAACAAGATTTATATTAAATGCTACAGTGAGGATGGACAAAGAACATGAAAGTCAAAAGGTAAATAGTCCTATTGCTTTTATGCCATTATGCCATCATGATGCAGTCTAGTAGTCAATTACCATGGTCAAAGATGAAGAAAGATGCTAGATATATATGTTATTGTGAGAGCAATGATAAGATAAGCAGTCATTATTCACAAAGGTAGATACATGTGTATTTAAAGAATGCATAATAGCAAAGAAGAGATATGAACATGTTAAGGATGCTATAGGTATACCATTAAAATGCACAAGGACAACTACAGGTGTAGGAGAAAGATGCATGATACATACGATGCAATAAACATTCAAGTGATGAAATAAGAAAGAGAGATAAGAGCATGCAATTTAAGCTACAGGTGCATTTTGAGAACATACAAACAACTAATGAGAAGATAGCATTATCTTTATGCCATGGTAGGATCTAGATGCAACAAAGATAGCACAGTCAAAGATGATACCACATGACAAAGGTCCACCATATACAGTTTGCAAGTTGAAGAGTACAAGTTTATCATATGCAAATAAGTTGAAGAAGCTATCTATACTAAAGAAGAGCCTCACAGAAATGTAAATTTATGATATGCATGCAAATGGAAGCAGATGATAACAGTCATCATATAGAATATCACAAGATTTATTGTCAAACAGAATATCAAGACTTGCTTATACCCAGTAGCTACAGTGGGACAGATAAGGGAAGTGTATCATCATCATCCATGCCAATTTCAAGGAGGAGAAAGTGTTATGAGAAGTAAGGATAAAGCTCCATTTGCTAATACCTCAAATTCTTAAATGCTTTTGCCAACAGATGGAGAAAACCACAATCAAGGTGATGTTATATAGAAGGAAAGATTGCTCATTAAAAATGTATACCCATATCAAGACATCAAACCTTAATGTCATTTTTGCAAACATAGCTAAGTTGTTTCAAAGAGAAAGATGATACAGTCATGGCCATAATAGTTTGAAGTCATGAAAGTGCAAAATAAACAAACCCTTGCCAAAAGGTTCAACCATTGTTTCTTTACAGTCAAAAGAGAAGGAAATAATAGTAAAGATCATGCATGGCCATGGCATTGTGAAGGGATGAAAGTGTAAGAAGGGTTGAAACCCTAGCTTCAAAGCTCACAAACCCTCAACAGTAACACACAGTGATGCCTATTTATAGAAGGAGCATGACCATAATAGGTAGAGACTTTGAAAATGGAGAAAAGATGTCAAAACCCTCATCTTAAAAAAACTCAAACCCTTGTTGTTTTTTCATCTACAGACAGATCAAGGCAAAAAGCAGATATATATAGTCATGGCCGACAGTGATATAGCATTTTTTGCTAGAAAATACAATACCCATGCCTACCAATAAACTTGCCATTTTATAAAGAGTAAAACCAAAGACAAATGAAGCTACAAAGATGAAAATGACAAGTGCTTACCCCTTTTTGCTGGCAGGAGGAAAGATCTTTCCATGGCCTCACAGTGGTCTTAAAGCTTTCAAGAATAGGTGAAGGTTGCAAGGAAAGATACAGAGAAGAGGGTGTTAAAGAGTGCACAATGATGGAGATAGCCATGAAAGAAGAAGGAGGCCATGGCAATTAAAAAGAAATAAAGCTACAGATATTATAAAATGTCCATGATGGAGAGATTGAAACCCTAGGTCGGTGGATCAAAAGTTGTAGAGCTTCGAAGAAAGAAGTCAAAATGAAGAATGAACAAAAATTAGGGTGTTTCCTCACTTTTCTTTGAAGGTTCTTTGATTCAAGTGTGTTTTTTTGACTTGTAAAAAACCAATAATTACATTATCCAAAAGAGATGTCGTGGTCAAGACCTTGGTCTTGAAAGTCCCTAGTCATCATAACATGGAGTGGCTGACAGTCTGCTTTGGACTTGATTTTTATGAAGTCAAGAGGGCCGATATAATGAAGGGAAAGGCTTCAATGCCTTACAAACTTCTTAAAGATTCCTTGGTGGTCGAGTTATACATAGACAAAGTTTCACATGCTTTTCCTTATCTTATTCAAAAGAATCCAAAGGTAATGATACTTCAAGATTATGCATGGTGGCTAATAGCCAAGAGGGTGTATTTTTTGACATAGGCATATGTTCAAGACTATGTATGGACTCTTCCACAGTAAGCATTAGGCATGGTGGCAGTATATGATGGTGCAAATATAATGGAGCATTTTTGATGCATGGGGTTTTATGCATAATGGAGTTGTTTTTTCTTCCTTGATCTCAAGTTGCATATGGGGATATAAGGTGATTTAGAAAATGTAATGTATGTGCACTAAGGAAACAAAGGGGAGTCATAAGGATGTTTACGCATATTTGTTTTGTGCATGGAATGTCATGTGGAGTGACTTAGATTTTTTATTTTTCTTGTAGAGGAAGATAACTTTTTTTCATTGATCATGGAGTGATAAGGAGTTTTGTATTTATCCCTAAGTCCTATTTTTTGCTCATATCATGCAAAAAATAGGCAAATGTAATTGGAGTGATAAGGAGTCATATTTTTCTCCTAGTCATGCACAATTTTACATATGAATTAATTGTAAATAAATAATAAAGTAATATTCTATAAATTACTTTATTATTTTCCACAAATTGTAAAATCGAAAATAGAACAAATTTTAACCAATAATAGAGTAATATTCTATTACTTTATTATTTACTCACAATCAATTTTGCTCATGTAAAATCATGCAAATTGATTAGTGGAGTTAACTAGGCCACCTAGGAGGTGTTGCATGACTTTTAGGAGTATTTTTAGGGTCCTTGGTCAAACTTTTTGGTCAAACATATGGAGAGACCCAAATTGAATCTATTTTTGCTCAATTTGTGGCAGTTTTAGGTGCCCTAATTTTGAGGATTTTTGAGGTTGCTCGGGAATGAGTATTTTTAGAGGCAGTTACCTACAAGTCCATATTTTTTGCATGCCTCTTGGAGAGAGCAGATCTATATATTGTAAAGCGAAAGTTTGTTTTTTCTAGTTCTTGATTCTCATTCTAATTTAGACAAATTGGAGAATTCTTGTAGCTCACTTTTACAGTTTTATTGAGAGATCGACAGGTTATAGGTTATCTTTTATCTTATTTGCAAAGCTTTCCTTTGTTTATTTCAGATCAGTTGAATTACCTTTCCTTTTTATGCTGAATGTTGAAGTGATTTGATGAAATTTTTCTGTGTTTTATTATTAAACCTTCAAAATTATTGTCTCACCTCCTTGTTTGCAGCATTAAAGCATATATTTATCACAGGTCTTAGGTTGTGTTAACCAGAAATAGTCTTTTTATGCTGTGAAAAAACTATTTCCTTCATAAAAACCTATTTTCAAACCTTCCTTAGAATCACTTTTGTGGTATTTATGCCAAGTCTGGATTGTGTAAAAGTCAGATTCTTGGGTAATCATCGTGGATCAAATTGCATTATTTTTATCCATATTAGGTGCATCACCATTTTACATTTAGCATTCATTTAGTTTCTTTCTTCCTTTTTTCCAAAAAATAAAAACATACATCTCAATAGAACATTTGAAGGGAACCAACCCATAATCTGGAGGTCTAATCTCGTCATAAGGCACCCACAACTTGAGATTAGTCCCATGTTACACAGAATTGTAGTCCTTTAACCAGCCTTGCATACAGGTGCAATCCCTAGTGATAACAATTTTTGGCACACCTGGTGAGACATTGAACTAATTTTTAGTTCAAAAGGACTTATTTCTTTTTGCTATTTTGGTATGAGCAGCAGAATTTTAGCCTTTTAGAGGTTCATTATCAAGTACCTGGCGACTCTAATACTTTGGTTTTTTTAGATTAGATCTTGCAGCCTATGAAAAAATACCAAACAAGGTCAAGTAAAAATTCTGAGAAGAAGCATAATCAGTTATCTCCACCAAAGAGGAGAATAAAAGTAGATAAAGATTCCAATACATTAGATTTATCAGTTGTTATAGATCTGCCTATTACACATCTTAAGTTTGCTTCACATCAGAATCTATTTTTTGCAAGTACATCATCAGAAATTTTCAATTCTCCACCAGCAAGCCCAAGAGAATAGATTCCTATTTTTCAAGAGGAACCTCTTCTTCTTGAGTTTATAGAGGAAGAACCTGTGTTACAAGAAATTTTCCAAGAAGTTTCAGTCCAAACACTAGCTCAAGTTCTACCTACTCCAATGTCTTTACTAGGAGGAGGAGGAGTATTACCACCTCTTGGTGGAGGAGGTGGAGGAGTGTTACCGCCACCCAGACGTGGTGAAGGAGGTGGAGGAGGTGGAAGAAATCCACCATCACCTTGAAATCAAGCTTTTGTGTCATTTAATGGAGGCAGCCCTTTGAATCTGAATTAGCATGATGACATACTGATGGCTGCATTGAAAAGTTTAACCAAGTTTTACAGGAGAAGATGGGACTACACCCATTCAACATATCAGAGATGTGGCTTCTTTATGTGTTGTTCACCACATCATCAAAGAAAACATTGCAATCAGGTTGCTGGTAGCATCACTAAAAGGTAAAGCTCTACAATGGTTTAGAGGCTTAAGAGTCAATTTAATTAGATCTTGGGATGAATTAGGTGCTACTTTGAATAGACAATTTCAAGACAAGTCTGATCATTTATCATTAGTTGAACAAATGACTACTATTAAGAGGGCTCCACAAGAGCAAATGATAGATTTTAATTTCATATTTTAGAAAACATGGAATAGAATCCCTGAAACAGTGAAACCATCACTAGAGCATGCCTTTTTGTATTATTTAAGGGCATTAAATTATGATATTGCTGTTATGATACAATCCATGGGAGGGGTAACTTTACCAGGTGCTTTTGATATTACAATAAGAGTAGAAAATAGTTTAATACAAGCTGGTAAGATAGCACCTATGCCCCTAATGCTAGTCTTTCCAGATATATAGCCTTTAATACCAATTTTAGCCCCACATATTTCAGCAATACCATCTTTTGGTTATTTAGCAAATACACAAAACAATACAAATCCCATTCATTCTAAATTTAGAGAGTTGAAAGAAAACCAACAAAGCATAGCAAAAATACTGTAGAGTATGAGCAATGACTTAGTGAGTCTAAAAATCTAAACAAATCAGAATAAAAGACCTTACCAAGCAACCCCTTACCAAGCAAATAGACCTGGTTATCAGGTAGATTATCAGGGTCAAAGAAGAAATTACAACAATAGGCCAAATTAGTAGTACAATCCAAATGTTATCAGTACATCAAAAGAAATAGTGCCTATACAGAAAAACATGGTTCAAGACTATGCATGGTGCTATCCCTGTAATCAGCCTCATAATCAGGCCACTTGCCCAAATGGAATAGTAAATCAAGCTTTGATGGTACATAATAGCTATGTTGCTGCTAAAAATTTAGCAAGTGATGTAAACAACCAGTTGGACATTTAGACTCAGTATGTTAATCTTGATGTAGCTTTAATGAAGTGGCAGGCTAATGAATTTTGTGGTGTAAATCAATTGCTAGGTCAAAAGCAATCTTTTACTAATATTGCAGCAAACACATGATTGAAAAAGAGAGCTGTTGACTTGCAACAACAGTCTAGAAATATAAATCAGCAAGCTGAAATTGGTAAACAACAAGCTGGAAATGTATCACAGCCAGCTGATAAAGGAAAAAATATAGTTTCTACAGCTCATAATGAATAGAATCAAGCCTCTACATCAAAAGATTTGCACATTTTGTCAAGACAACCAATTATAAAAAATAAATAGCCAACAAAAGACCAACCAGAGGTTGCTGTCCCAAAAGTACAACAAAAGGTTAGTGACCTTGTTTTTAATATTTTGGATCATATGAAAAAGACAACATTAAGCATGTCTATTTTAGATGCTTTACACATTCCAAGACAAAAGGATTTGTTACAAAATGCTTTATCTCAGTTGCCTTTGTCAGATGAAGTACAAAAATCACATCAACTTTAGATTATGATTGCAAATGAGACAGAAAAAAGATTAGAATAGCCTAAACTAGTAGGTAAACCTCCACCATTTTATGTCACTTTGATTGTGGGTGACTATTTAGTACATAATTGCATGATAGATTCAGGAGTCAGCAGTTCAATTATGCTAAAATAGCTAGCTGATAAGTTAGGTCTAAAATATGAACCTATTGTTAGAGGTGTTGTACAAATGGATGGAACTGAAGTGAGTACAGTTGGAATGTTCAAAAATTTAGGCCTTACTTTGCATGCTTGTCCAAACTTTGTTATATACCAGGACATTTATGTCATTGATTTGCCACCTACCTTTGCCATTTGCTTATCCAGAGATTTTACAGCAAGGTTAGGAGGGTATTTATCATTTGATTGGACACATTTATTCTTCAGAACTAGATATGGAACCAAGGTTACAATCAAGTTTGAACCACTAGCAAAAGAACATTTGGAACCTTACACACCCAGTTCTATAAATGCAAATCTTCCCATTTTTTATCAAGAGGATCTATTCCTTGTCCAAGATCCAAACATACCTTTAGAAGGAATTCCAGATTTGGTTCTAGACCATTGGGAAATAGAAAATCATGAAATAGATCCATTTGAGCAAATGGATGAGATTGGCCTTGGTGTGTACATGATTCAAGAAAATAATACAATTATTCTAAATCTGATTAAAGAGGAAAAATATCAAACTGTAGAGTCTGAAAATGATGTTTGAGAACTATATTTTGATGGTTCTAGAAGCAAGGTAGGAACTGGAGGAGGAGCTATTTTAGTTTCTCCCATAGGTGAGAAATATTATTCATCTTTCATATTTGCTTTCAGCTATTCTAACAACTCAACTGAATATGAGGCTTTAGTTCGTGGACTAGAATGGGCAAGGAAGAGAAAAATCAGATGTTTAAAAGTTTTTGGAGATAGTGAAGTAGTGGTTAAATAAGTCAAAAACCTTGCTGCTACAAAAAATGACTTCCTAAAATTATACAAACATAGAGTTTGGGACATGATAGAAGCATTTAATTTGATATCTGTACCTAGAACTGATAACAAGCAAGATGACAAACTAGCTATTATAGGAGCTGAGTATGATATTCCTACTGAAATGAAGAATATTCACTCTCCTTTATATGTCAAAGTTGTTGTTAGACCATCAGTTCTAGATAATAATGTCAGTTGGCAAGTGTTTGATAGTGATGAACAGATTGTAAATTTCTTAATGGAAGAAGCTAAATTTTCTCCAGCGAATTAGTAGAATTTTGTACAACAATATGATGATCAAATATTTTAGTTAAGATCAAATAAGCTACCCAAGGGCTTAGTGACCTTGGAATCTATATTTAATACTAATGATCAAGTAAGAAAGACAAGGCCAGCTTGTCAATAAAGAAAGAACATTATGAACCTATTGAGATCTTTAAAGGAAAGTTGCTCAAGCTGGGAAAGATATGTACAAAACAAGAACAACAAGCATTCATCCAGCTTTGTCAAGAGTTTAGTAATTTTTTTGCATGGGAGTATGGAGATCTGAAAGGTTTCAACCCTGAGTTAGCTCAACACACAATAGAGATGGAACCTAAAGCTAAACCTGTTAGACATAAGCAAAGACCATTGAATCCCAAACTGGAAGTGCTCATGAAGACAAAACTCAATAAACTCATTGAAGGTAATATCATTTTTCCTATCAAACATACTTCATGGGTTTCTAACTTGGTTCCTATCAGAAAGAAAAATGGAGAAATCAGATTATGTGTTGATTTACGTGATTTAAATAGAGCATCTTTAAAGGATCATTATCCTTTATCATCTATGGAACAGATATTGCAAGTTGTTTCTGGATCAGAGAGATTTTCTTTATTGGATGGTTATTTAGGTTATAACCAAATTCTTGTAAAAGAGGAAGATCAATATAAGATAATTTTTGCCACAAAGTGGGGCACACTAGCATACAGAAAGATGCCATTTGGCTTATCAAATGTAGGTGCAACATTTTAGAGAGCAATGGACATGGATTTTCAAGGCCTGATTAATAAAATTGTACTTGTATACTTAGATGATGTGACTATTTTTTCTAAAAAAGTTGAAGATCATTTTCATCATTTAAGACTAATCTTTGAAAGATGTAGAGAATTTGGGGTATCATTAAACCCAAAGAAGAGTATTTTCTCTATTCATGAAGGAAAACTATTGGGACACATTGTGTCTAAGGATGGAATATCAATTGATCCTGAAAGAATTACTGCAATATTGGCATTACCTCTTCCTGCACATAAGAAAGGCTTACAGAGCTTCCTGGGAAGAATTAACTTTGTAAGAAGGTTTATTCCAAACATAGTAGCACTTTTACAACCTCTTACAACAATGCTAAAGAAGAATATTCCCTTCAACTGGACCAAAGAAGGAAAGAAGAGTTTTGAAGAGATAAAGGAAGCACTTGCTGCTGCTCCACCTCTGATAAATCCAAATTTTGATAAAGACTTCATTCTATATGCATTTGGTAGTATGGATACTATATCAGCTATGCTATGCCAGCAAAACAGTGAAGGAATGGAACAACTTGTGGCATTTTTCAGCTAGGTCCTACATGACTACGAGGTAAGATATTCTTTTGTTGAAAAACATGTATTAGCTGTTATCAGAAGCTTAAAGAAATTCAAACATATGCTTTCAAATAATAGAATTCAGTTAATGGTTGCTCACCCAACAATGAAAGAATTTTTGCTCAGTAAAGATTTAAATGATAAGAGAGCAGGGTGGATAACAAAGGTCATGGAATATGACATACAAATTAAGGTAACCAAGCTGGTCCGAGGCAAAAGACTATGCAAACAACTTGCAAAAAATGAAGGATACAGCAAGGAACTTAAATGAGAGGTTGAGACAGTGCTTCAAAACAATGAAACAACTGCTATTCCAGACCCCCCTGCAAGTTGGGTGCATGATATGATTCATTATCTGCATATTGGTGATTGTCCACAAGGGCTAGACAGATCTAAGAGAAGATATTATAGATTACAGGCAATCCCTTATGCTATAATTGATGGAATTCTGTACAAAAGAGATTTTAACAATGTTTTACTGAGATATGTACAAGCAGATCAGACTCAAAGGATTCTAGAAGAATTTCATGATGGACCTGCTAGAGGTCATTTTGCAGCTAGAACAACAACCCTGAAAATTATGATAGCTAGTTACTATTGGCTTGACATGGTCAAGGATGCTCATGAATGGGTAAAGAAATGTCTAAAATGTTCAGTTTTTACAGGTAAACAAAGGCTAGCAGCAATGCCCTTGCATCCAATTCAAGTGGAACATCCATTTGGCAAGTGGAGATTGGACTTCATTGGTCCTATTAACCCACCTTCAAGCCAAGGACACAAGTGGATTTTGACTACTACTGATTATTTCACTAAGTGGACTGAAGCAGTTGCTTTGAAAGATGCTAATGAAACATCAGTCCTAAATTTTTACCAAGATTTAGTGTCCAGGTTTGGAACTCCTGACTCAATTATTTCAGATAATGTTTTAGCATTTATTGGATTAAGAATATCTGATTGGTCCGTCAAAAACAACATATTATTGAATACTTCATCAAATTATTACCCTCAAGGTAATGGACAGGTTGAATCAACTAACAAAAATCTAATTAAGATTATAAAGAAAATAGTTGATGAGAATCAGAGATCTTGGCATGATAAGTTAAAATTAGCAATGTGGGCTGATAGGATTACTCCTAAAAGATCAACAGGTAATTCACCCTATGTGCTTACATATGGAAACGAAGCCAAGTTACCAATAATAGTGGAGTTGCCAACACTTGCTTTATAAAAGAGCTAGAGTTACTTGAAGAACAACCAATGAAAATTAGGCTTGCATAGCTGATTGAACTTGAAGAGATCAGAAAAGAGGCCTTAAAAACATTGGAAGTACACCAGGCCCAAATGAAAAGGACTTTTGATAAAAGAGCAGTATCAAGAATTTATAAAGGAGATCTAGTTTTCAAGTGGAATGAATTGAAAAGCAGACCAGGATAGCATACAAAGTTTGATGCAATGTGGGATGGACCATATATAATCACAGAGTGCAAGCAACACAATGCATTTCAGCTTGCTAAGTTAGACGGTGAGGTGTTGTCAATCCCAGTTAATGGGATTCACCTCAAGATATGTTACTAAGGAAGCCTTATGCTGCAAATAAGTGCTTTTGCACAGTTAGTTTCAATTTTGTTGTTTTGTTTCCAAGAAGTGCTTTTGCACATGTAGCTGGTTCTATTTTAAGCAAATCAGTTTTAGTTTTAGTTTTCAGTTAGCTATTGCTGTTATTTTTCAGTTAGTGTGAGGTGTAGAATTTCTTTAAATTCAGGGCAAAAATGACTTTATGCCCAATGAGAAGGCAAGGCTATTGGTTCTAAACTATTTAGCAGGCAAACACCCCTGAGAGGTCACCAGAAATGTTACTAATTTTTTGTTCACACTTAAAATTAGTTGGACCTAAGTGTAATTGTTCAGAAGGAATAATAAAAAACTTCAAAGTTATGCATTTCTTGAATGGTTGATGCCTTGACAAAGTAGAAAAGAAGATCCAGTTGTCAGGATAACCCATCAGTCCAATCAGGACTGATAAGTTATCATGAAAAAAGAATTGATTATCAAAGGATCAAACATTCAAGGAGATACAGTTGTTCTACAAAGTTTGATCTTTCAGGAGTTATAAGTTAAATTGATTATTTAGTTAATCAGTTTTGAATAAAAGAGAGAAAGATATTGTATTACACTGTTATTTCATGTCATGTTTTGAACATACATCTAGGTATCTGTTACTTTATCTCATGCATTGATTGAAAAGGAAATACACATACATCATACACATCAGAGAAACTAACTAATCATGTTTAAAAGAAGTGTTCAAATGTGTCCCACACAAGCCATTGGAGTAACTAGACTGAGCAATTGCAGACATGCAAGCTATGTATCTATTTGACAAAAGAAAAGAGAAAAGAACATATGATAAATCTAAACATCCATCATAGCTTGATGATGGAGGTTGATGTTGAAGCCAACCTTCAAGTCTTTAGCTTTTAGTCTTCACTCCAAGCCATCATCAAGTTGAAACCTGCAAAATTTTGGGGATAGCCCTGTTAGTGCTCCGGATGTTTACAGTTATCACATGCTTTTATCAAACAACATCTACTTATCTTATCATGCATTCAGATAGGAGATCAGATCAGATATATGACACAAATCAGGAAGAAATCATGAAGGAGATCAATCAATGCTATTAGGTACTATTTATGATAACCTATTTGTTCACTGTGCAGGTATAGGACAAATTTTGTTGCTGATTTGAAGATAAATAAACATGTGGATTAAATGTGGCTTGCACAAGGGTTTGAGCCCAGTATGTTTCTTTTCATTTTAGAAAAGAGTATCAGAAAAGATATGATGCATCATTCTAAGCTATATCATGCATCATCTAATCAACTTGCAGAAATGATATGTCATCATGGCATTATTACAGTTGATTAGATCAAATCAGATTAACATGATTGAATGCAAAAAATTAGATTATAGTCATCCAGGCTACAGAAGCCATCTAAGGTATAGGATCATTATGAATGCATGTATTTATTTCATCATAGCTAATAAAGAGCAACTAACAGAGTGCATTCCTAATCTAAGAATATGATACAAGTTTCAGATCAATGTGCCTAATAAAGAGAAGAGAAATAGAATAGAGATTCTAAGATGCAAGAGCTGGTGTATCATTTGAGCAAGTTGCAGAATATATCATGTAAAGGTATCATTTCATTGTGACAAAAGGGTAAGAATTAAATGATATGATACAAGTACTCAGAGTGTGCAGTCATCCTAAAAGAAGGATATGAACTTTGCAAAAGGCTATCACCAATGCCTCAAAAACTTCAAAAAATCAAGATACATGAAGATACAGTGAAACAATTCAACTAGAGCAGATGGGTCTTAGTTTTCAAGGATGAAACAACCAGGCCAAGAATCTCATATGATTCAGGCATTAAGGAGAGCCTATAAATGATGATGAATGCTACAGTCTAAATATAGTCAGATGTTCAAACAATCAAGCATCCAGGGATGAAGCACATAATGCATAGCAAATACCAGAACACAATGAATGGTCATCACTGACATGACAGTCAAGTACAAATCCAAGAATAAGAGATAGTCATGTCTAGAGCAAGGAAGGAGTCCAAATACAGTATGCACAGTAGAGTATTAAGAATGCCATAGCCAAAGATAGCAAGGTGGTTTCCATACACCTCATCAACTGTTTTGGTCAAACAAACTCTGCCTCATATACCTTGGAGCTACATTGAAGCCATGATATAGTCAACAATGTCATAAAGAGAGATACCATGAAGGACAAAAATAGGTTCAGTCACCATCACCATGGACAGTCAGGGGCAAGATCAATAAAATGGCTTATACAAGCAAGAAACGGTCAGAGTAGATCACAGTTACTATATCCACCTACAGAGCTGCATCAGTGATGAAGGAGGAACAACAAAAAAGAAGAACAAGATTTATATTAAATGCTACAGTGAGGATGGACAAAGAACATGAAAGTCACAAGGTAAACAGTCCTATTACTTTTATGCCATTATGCCATCATGATACAGTCATAGTAGTCAATTACCATGGTCAAAGATGAAGAAAGATGCTAGACATATATGTTACTGTGAGAGCAATGATAAGATAAGCAGTCATTATGCACAAAGGCAGATACAGGTGTATTTAAAGAATGCATAACAACAAAGAAGAGATATGAACATGTTAAGGATGCTACAGGTATACCATTAAAATGCACAAGGATAGCTACAGGTGTAGGAGAAAGATGCATGATACATATGATGCAATAAACAGTCAATTGATGAAATAAGCAAGAGAGATAAGAGCATGCAATTTAAGCTACAGGTGCATTTTGAGAACATACAAATAGCTAATGAGAAGATAGCATGATCTTTATGCCATGGTAGGATCCAGATGCAACAAAGACAACACACAGTCAAAGATGATACCACATGACAAAGGTCCACCATATACAGTTTGCAAGTTGAAGAGTACAAGTTTATCATATGCAAATAAGTTAAAGAAGCTATCTACACTAAAGAAGAGCCTCACAGAAATGTAAATGTATGATACTCATGCAAATGGAAGTAGATGATAACAGTCATCATACAAAATATCACAAGATTTGTTGTCATACAAAATATCAAGACTTGCTTATACCCAGTAGCTACAGTGGGACAGATAAGGGAAGTGTATCATCATCATCCATGCCAATTTCAAGGAGGAGAAAGTGTTATGATAAGTAAGCATAAAGCTCCATTTGCTAATACCTCAAATTCTTAAATGCTTTTGCCAACAGATGGAGAAAACCACAGTCAAGGTGATGTTATACAGAAGGAAAGATTGCTCATTAAAAATGTATACCCATGTCAAGACATCAAACCTTAATGTCATTTTTGCAAACACAGCTAAGTAGTTTCAAAGAGAAAGATAATACAGTCATGGCCATAATAGTTTGAAGTCATGAAAGTGAAAAATAAACAAACCCTTGACAAAAGGTTCAACCATTGTTTCTTTACAGTCAAAAGAGAAGGAAATAATAGTAAAGACCATGCATGGCCGTGGCATTGTGAAGGGATGAAAGTGCAAGAAAGGTTGAAACCCTAGCTTCAAAGCTCACAAACCCTCAACAGTTACACACAGTGATGCCTATTTATAGAAGGAGCACATCCATAATAGGTAGAGACTTTGAAAATGGAGAAAAGATGTCAAAACCCTCATCTTAAAAAAACTCAAACCCTTGTTGTTTTCTCATCTACAGACAGGTCAAGGAAAAAAGAAGATATATATAGTCATGGCCAATGGTGATATAGCATTTTTTGCTATAAAATACAATACCCATGTCTACCAATAGACTTGCCATTCTATAAAGAGTAAAACCAAAGACAAATGAAGCTATAGAGATGAAAATGACAAGTGCTTACCCTTTTGTTGCTGGCAGGAGGAAAGATCTTTCCACGGCCTCACAATGGTCTTAAAGCTTTCAAGAACAGGTGAAGGTTGCAAGGAAAGATACAGAGAAGAGGGTGTTAAAGAGTTCACAATGATGGAGATAGCCATGAAAGAAGGAGGCCACGGCCATTAAAAAGAAATAAAGCTACATATATTATAAAATGTCTCATATGAAATAGAAAGCAGAGTTACCTTCTTCCTTATCATGCAGAGTTCCATGGTAACAATAAGAGCCAGTGAAGAGAGAAGACCAAAGCCATGATGGAGAGATTGAAACCCTAGGTTGGCGGATCAAAAGTTGTAGAGCTTCGAAGAAAGAAGTCAAAATGAAGAATGAACAAAAATTAGTGTTTTTTCGTCACTTTTCTTCGAAGGTTCTTTGATTCAAGTGTGTTTTTTTGACTTGGAAAAAACTAATAATTACATTATCCAAAATAGATGTCATGTTCAAGACCTTGGTCTTGAAAGTCCCTAATCATCATAACATGGAGTGGCTGACAGTCTGCTTTGGACTTGATTTTTATTAAGTCAAGAGGGCCAATATAATGAAGGCAAAGGCTTCAATGCATTACAAACTTCTTAAAGATTCCTTGGTGGTCGAGTTATGCATAGACAAGGTTTCACATGCTTTTCCTTGTCTTATTCAAAAGCATCCAAAGGTAATGATACTTCAAGATTATGTTGGCAAGATACACTGTGTGGCTTCATAAGTATTGTCATTGATGGCAACAAAGTCTATCCCACACATCTGCAGTACATAGTATGCCTATACCGGAAGTCAGATTGAAGATTGTTTTGGTCTGGTGAACAAGATCAGAGTATGTAATAATGTCTAACAATCAGGTCTGGATCTCTCAGATGGTATAACTCAGTAAGTTGTGGACTTGGACAAGTCAAGAGGGGTATCATGACTACTATATTCCAAAGTCTTAGCTTTCGGTGATAAAGCAAGAAAAAGATATGAGCATCTGAGTGTTGGGTTCCAGTTAGGCAAAGGAGACAGAGGAAGAACTAACCGACAAAGTATCAGACTTCAATCCGGATGAGTAAAAGGTGTTGATCAAGCAATTTGTGGGATTATACATTGTTGGCCGACATGATTAATGACTTCTATGCCTATTTTTTTGATATGCATCACAAATCAAGCATGGATTCAGCCGACAGATCAATAACTTACAAACATCCTGAGTGTTCTTGTTACCAACTAGAAAGTTGATGAAAATCCTTGATGCGGATATATATACCATATGGATTCCAGCATGTAAGTGTGTGTGGTGAAGATGTGAAGAAATAAGGTGTGAAGAAACGCAGGGATAAGTGTGAGAACAACAATTCAAGTCTAGTATGTGACTGAATAACATTGAACAGAGGAAGAATGAAGTGCATCAAATTAGTATATTGTGCCTAAATGGAACTGAACTCTTGCATTTGTAGATGCTTATCATCAGTTCAAACAATTGATTATCTTGTCTAAGTTCTGTAGACAGTGAGTCTCTTGTAGGTAGTGTGCCTCTTGTGAGCAGTGTGCTTGGGCAATCAGCGCTAATTGGCAAGTGCCAAATTTGTACTCCTTATTCTTTTAACAGAGAATACAATCTTGGGTTAGTCACCCCATGGTTTTTCTCTTAATAGGGTTTCCACGTAAAAATCCTTGTTTTATGTGTTGATTTCATTTTTCAGTTCTTATGATTGTCTTTGCTTCCATGTTTTGATAGAGCACTAAATGTTGAAATAAGAAAAGAAAGCTAGAAAGATAAAAGTTATAAAATAACTGATTCACCCCCCCTCTTAGTTATTTGCATTGTTCCAACAATTGGTATCAGAACTAAGTTCCTCTGAACAAAGCCTAATAGCTCGAGGGACATCTGGGAATCACAATGGATGCATATGGTATGAAGGAACAACTTCAGTTTGCCCTAGATGATCTTGAACAATCCCACTCTGAAGTCAATAATTTGAGAGAAAGACTCAAACAAGTTGATGAATTCATAAATGAGCTAAAAGAAAAACTTAGTATCTCTGTGAAAAAGAGAAAGGAACTACTTCAAAAATTATCCAATCAGAGTGAAGTCAATGATACTAATGAAGATCTGAATGAGAAAAATAAGCTATGTGAGAAGCTATCAAAAGAAGTCATTATGGTAAGGCATGAAATGGAATCAAGGGTTATGAGATTCACCCAAGAAATTGAAGAAAAAAGAAAGATTGAAGATAATCTAAAACAATCCCTCAAGGAGAAAATAGAGGACTACCAAAAAATGGATAGAATAATCAGGCATCTTGAATCTGATCTTGAAGAAGCTAGAGACAATGAAGAACAACTTGAGAATCAGATAGACACTTTTAAACAAGATCTTCAAACTGCAAATGAATACAAAGAAAAATTCAAGATAAGCTCAGCCCAACTTGAAGTTCTTCTTGAAAGCCAAAAGAGGGTAGATGATAAGCATGGCTTGGGATATGAGAAAGGTGAAAGCTCTGGATCTGGTCAGAAGAACTTTGGATCAGGAAATCAAAAAAACATGCCTAGAAGACCTCCGGTAAGGCAACCAAATGCTCAAAGATATCCATCCTTCAATGGATACTACTTCAATTGCAACAATTTCGGTCATAAAGCAACTCAGTACAGGAGGTGAATGAATCAGAATAATCCATCCTTCTCTAAACAATGTTTCAACTGCAAAAGGTATTGTCACAAATCTCATGAATGCAAAAATATGTAAATAAACAATTCATTCAATGGTAGATGCTTTGCATGCAATAGAATGAGACATATGGCTAATCAATGCAAATCAAGAGTATATCAATCAAATAAGCAAAGAAATATTGTACATGTTACAATTGCAATAGATCCGGTCATATTGCTAAATTCTGCACAAGCAGAAATTAGGATAGAAAAGGTCCAGTGGAACATAATCAGAAACAAGATAAGGGAAAAGGTAAAGTGAATGCGGATGAAGTTCAAAAAGAGATGAGAAAGATTTGGGTAAAGAAGAGTACAAAAAATATTGGGGATGGATCCGCACCAGAATTGATATTCTTTCCAGAAACTAAAAGGGTTAGCTCTGGCTCAGGGGGAGTCACAGAGAAAAACAATTTCCCCCATCCAGTCAGCTAGTGCCTAAATTTGGCACATTGAGTAAACATCTGACGTTGTGGATTAAAGGGTTCTCAGAAATAACCTTCAGTCAAAATGTGAAAGATCCGCATGGAGTTTTGCAAGATTTATATCTGCTCAAGTTAATCTGGTTCCAACAGCTATCTGGTAAAGCAGAATTTCACAGACAGATCCGGTATGATTTAGAATTGAAATGATTTGATTTGTGGACCCATGGCATGATTGAAGAAAAAAAGATACGTTGTCAATCCTCACTGACAATGATTCTAAGTTTGACATAGTGATTCAAGAAGATCTCTCTCAAAACAGGGCAACCAGATAACTTAAGTTGTGCATTTATTACAAAAGGAAATTAGGGTTTGTGCAAGGATTAAAGGATTCTTTCACTCATTATTTACACACTTTCCCTCACAAAGAAGAAAAGAAGAGCTCTGCAAAGATGATTCTGCAATTCACTCAAGATCAACTAAAAATCAAATTCAACCAGTGATTTGTTTTGGCTCCTGCTTCAAACCCTAAAGCGTGAAAAGGTACTTCCATTCTAAAAATCTCTCTCCAAATCTCTTGCAAAATGGCTACTCCAATGGTTGTCAATCTTTTTGATAGGCCGAGACCTAAATTCAAGAAACACCCTTACAAATCTCTAGAAGTTGATCCCTTGGGTGCATTTTCTAGCATTCCACATGGAGTATTGCATGTAGAAGATGTTAGGGTTTATATCCATGCAAACATTGAAGAATTTGGAGACTCAAAATTGATGGATATTTATCACAAATAACTAATAGATGAGAATTTTGAACTCAAACCTCAATTCAAGGCCCTCCGGGACAAACACTTCAGACATTGCATACATTTTCCATGTTTTGCAGAAGATGATTAGGTCCGGTATGTTCTAAGTAGGATGCATGACAATTTTATGTGGCTAATGAGGCCATTCAAGATCACTAAAGATGCCATAAGGGCAGTGACTGGACTGCATTCATCTGGTGGGGTACCCGCACTCAAATCTGTGAAGAACCAAACAGTAACTGAAGCCACCAGATCTAAATTTGACAAAAGAGCAATGACTATAGATAACATCATAGATCTAGACGTCAAGTTTGCTTCAATGATAATCGGCTACAAAATCTACCATTCGAGTAGGGAGAATTCTATGTTTGGTACAACAATCTATGCTACATATCAGATGTTGAGGGAAGATGCAGATTATGATCTGTGTGAGCTTCTTCTAAATTAGTTGTTGGAAAACTTGTAGAAGATCAAAAAGGATAAGAAAAATTCCTTTAAATATGGTTGTCTAATACTATGTCTGTTCTTCTACTATATGAATGAGTTACCTGGATCAAATGGCTGGGTCTGGCAAAATGACAAACCCATTATAATTCAGAGCAAAGATTACATGTATGGACTTGGTGATGCTCAAGCCCAAAACATAGCTCTCTGGGGTTACTTCAAGAACTTCCAGAGCACGATGCAAGTTAGAGAGAGAATACCATAGTCCATAGTTGAGAAATACAAGGACATAGTTTGCTTTATGGTTGACACTGATCAATGCCTAATGGAGGTAGTTGAGCCAAGAACTGTGTGGATAATGCCTATGGGATATGAGGTTGATGAAAAAATCTTGGAGCTACATATTCAGCACCTGCTGAGCTAGCCTAAGGACTTTGAAGCAGAAAGGTTTGGCACCTTTCAAGAGCTAACTATAAAAATATATGTTGAGTTAAGACAACCGGAGATGAAGAGGAAAGTAAGAAGGGAAGTTGAAGAAATTGCCAAAAGATTTGGCTTATCAAAGGAGGCTGTAGATGCAAATAGAGAGAAAATGGAGAAGGCAGAGAAAGAGAGACAAGAAGCAAAGAAAGGAAATGTTCCGATGCAAGCCTTCTCCCGGACTAGATCTTCCAAGAGCTCTGCACTTGTCACTCCTAAAAGCTCAAAGGCTACCAAATTGGAAGTCAAGACATCTAGCAAAAGTGAAAAGAGAATGAAGACCAAAGCCTCAAGAATATATACAAGCCATAAGGATGATGAAGAAATAGAATCAGATGAAGAAATCAAGAAAATGAAGAAGAAGAGAACATCTAGAAAGTTCTCTACTAGCAGAAGTGAGGAAGAGAAGGCAGAAGAATTTGTTGAAAAGTCCACTCTTTCCATTGATGAAATCATCAAGGCAGTTACTGTGGATGGGAACCTGTAGCCAGTGACTGAGTTCTATGATGCATACAGTGATGCTGACAAGAGAATTCTAGAAGTGGCTATTGTCAGGTACTTGAACATTTACAATAAAGCCTTCATTGAAATTATATCATTAATTCCTAAGAGCCTAGAAAAGGTATTTGAGCTGAGAAAAGAGAATGCAATGGTTAAAGACTTAGAAATCTGGGAGCAAATAATGATTTAGCTTTATCCCTCCATCACTCCAAAACAAATGGACATGATTTTCAAGGAGTGTAAAGATGAGTTCCGGAGCAACGCAAGAATGAACAAACTCATGCTTGGAGAAACTGACCAAGTAGCAAATGAGACAAAAGATATCCTCCAGAATGCCTAGAAGAGATTCAATCTTTCTATTGTAGAGGAAACAAATGAAGAACCTTCTACCATGGATGTTGAAGGATTAAATGTAATCAATGAAGAACCTTCTGACAAGGATGTAGAAGGATTAAAGAAAATAGATGAAGAGAAGTATGAGGACTTAGACTCCTCTGTTCCAGTAGAGGAAGTTCATAAAGTAGGAAACACTAGTAACATCTCTCCTCCAGATCCCACTGCAGCTATGACAAACATTCTAGACTCTAAAGTTGAAGAGGAAGGTAGAAGAGAGGAGGAGAAGATTCAAGGAAAAGAAGATAAGAGAAAAGAAGAAGAACAAGTAGAAAAGACTAATGATGACTCTTCTGATATTTCAAAGAAGTCTCAATCTCCAGCAAGAGACACTGCAGAGATAGTGAAGAACTTCTTAAATAGAGAAATGATGGAGTTGGATGAACTTGAGCTAGTTCAAGGACCACTAAATTTTGACTCTCTCTCCCCATTTCAGAAAATGAAAATGACATCTTTTGCTCAAGCCAAAGCAAAAGAAAAACTCTTGAAATCTCACATGGAGGACTATGAACTGTTGGAGATTGCATCTAGGATACTGGAGAAAATCATGCCATCCTATCAAAAGGATCCTTCAGCCTCACCATCTGGTAACTTGAAAAACTTAGTAAATTCTGTTAACACTCATTTTGAATCTCTAGAGAAATCAGCAGAAGTAAAGGTCCAGAAGGAGTTTCGAGGAAAAAGATTCACTGAGGTGCAAGGACTTATTGCAAATGATAGGAGGATTCTAGATATTGGAATAAAGAGCCTTGAAAATGCTCTCAAAGATGGTGGGGACCTATTTAAATTTTGTCTAACTTGGCCTAAAGTGACAAAAGATATTGAGGAGAAAGTAAAAGAACAAGAAGAAAAACTGTTAAGCCTAGTTCAGAATTTTGACCCTCTTTCCTCCTCTCTAATGAATCAAGAATGCCAGGCTATTGTTAGCATAAACAAAATAAAAAGAATGGGAAAAGAAAAGAACATAATGAACCGAATGGGTGAAATCAGAGGGATAATTATCCCTAAGCTAGAGGCAATGCATGAGGCCTTGACAGATGCTCATACCACAGCCCGGACCGGTGATCCAATAGATTTAAGAAGGGCAGAAGCATATGCATTTTTGTTGAGTGGTCACATCTCAATTTTGTATAGGATGAAGAGCAACTGGTCCATAGAGTTTGTATAGATGAAGACTACTTTTGTGGATATACTTAAGTATATGTAAGTATAACATATGATTCATATATACTTATGCGGCCATGTATAGAACAATTTTTGCAAAATTTTGGTATGCAGATTCCACCCTTTGCCATTGATGTCAAAGGGGGAGTGAAGAATAGTGAAAAGTGTGGAATCCAGCTAAGGGGGAGCTCTAATAAAACAATGCAAAAGACAGAGCATCAGCCAAGGGGGAGTTACTGTGACACTTAGCCATTTTTCACTAAGTGTTGCCATCATTGCCAAAGGAGGAGATTGTTGGCAAGAGACACTGTGTGGCTTCATAAGTATTTTTATCGATGGAAACAAAGTCTATCCCACACATCCATAGTACATAGTATACATATATCGAAAGTCAAATTGAAGATTGTTTTGGTCTGGTGAACAAGAACAGAGTATGTAACAAGGTCTGACAATTAGGTCCGGATCTCTCAGATGGTGTAACTTAGTAAGTTGCAGACTTGGACAAGTCAAGAGGAGTATCATGACTACCGTATTCCAAAGAATTAGCCTTTGGTGATAAAGCAAGAAAATGATATGAGCATCTGAGTCTTGGGTTCTAGTCAGGCAGAGCAGACAGAGGAAGAACTGACCGACAGAGTATCAGACTTCAATACGGATGACTAAAAGGTGTTGATCAAACAATTTATGGGATTATACATTGTTGGCTGACATGATTAATGACTTCTATGCCTATGTTTTTGATACGCATCACAAATCAAGCATGGATTCAACCGACAGATCAATAACTTGCAAACATCCTGAGTGTTCTTGTTGCTGACTAGAAAGTTGATGACAATCCTTGATGCAGATATATATACCATATGGATTCCAACATGTAAGTGTGTGTGGTGAAGATGTGAAGAAATAAGGTGTGAAGAAAATCAGGGATAAGTGTGAGAACAACAATTCAAGTCCAGTATGTGACTGAATAACAACATTGAACAAAAGAAGAATGAAGTGCATCAGATCAGTATATTGTGCCTAACCAAAACTGAACTCTTGCATTTGTAGATGCTTATCATCAGTTCAAACACTTGATTATCTTCTGTAAGTTCTATAGATAGTGAGTCTCTTGTAGGTAGTGTGCCTCTTGTGAGCAATGTGCTTAGGCAGTGAGCCCTAATTGGCAAGTATCAAATTTGTACTCCTTATTCTTTTAATAGAGAATACAATCTTGGGTTAGTCACCCCGTGGTTTTTCCCTTAACAAGGTTTCCACGTAAAAATCCTTGTGTTATGTGTTGATTTCATTTTTCAGTTCTTATGATTATCTTAGCTTCCATGTTTTGATAGAGCACTAATTGTTGAAATAAGAAAAGAAAGCTAGAAAGATAAAAGTTATAAAATAACTAATTCACCCCCCCTCTCAGTTATTTGCATTGTTCTAACAGATTATGCATGGTCGCTAACAGCCAAGAGGGTGTATTTTTTCACATAGACATATGTTCAGGACCATGTATGGAGTCTTCCAAGGTAAGCATTAGGCATGGTGGCAGTATATGATGGTGCAGATATAATGGAGCATTTTTTATGCATGGGGTTTTATGCATAATGGAGTTGTTTTTTCTTCCTTGATCTCAAGTTGCATATGGGGATATAAGGTGATTCAAAAAATGTAATGTATGTGCACTAAGGTAACAAAGGGGAGTCATAAGGATGTTTATGCATACTTGTTTTGTGCATGGAATGTCATGTGGAGTGACTCAGATTTTTTATTTTTCTTGTAGAGGAAGATAATATTTTCTCATTGATCATGGAGTGATAAGGAGTTTTGTATTTATCCCTAAGTCCTATTTTTTTATCATATCATGCAAAATAGGCAAATGTAATTGGAGTGATAAGGAGTCATATTTTTCTCCTAGTCATGCACGATTTTACATATGAATTAATTGTAAATAAATAATAAAGTAATATTCTATAAATAACTTTATTATTTTCCACAAATTGTAAAATCAAAAATAGAACAAATTGTACCCAATAATAGAGTAATATTCTATTACTTTATTATTTACTCACAATCAATTTTGCTCATGGAAAATCATGCAAATTGATTAGTGGAGTTAACTAGGCCACCTAGGAGGTGTTGCTTGACATTTAGGAGTGCTTTTAGGCTCCTTGGTCAAATTTTTTGGTCAAACATATGGAGAGACCCAAATTGAAGCTATTTTTGCACAATTTGTGGCAGTTTTAGGCCCTAATTTTGAGGATTTTTGAGGTTGCTCGGGAATGAGTATTTTTAGAGGCAGTTATCTGCAAGTCCATATTTTTTGCATGCCTCTTGGAGAGAGTAGACCTATATATTGTAAAGCGAAAGTTTATTTTTGCTAGTTCTTGATGCTCATTCTGATTCAGATAGATTGGAGAATTCTTGTAGCTCACTTTTACAGTTTTATTGACAGATCGGTAAGTTACAAGTTATCTTTTGTCTTATTTGCAAAGATTTCCTTTGTTTATTTTAGATCAGTTAAATTACCTTTCCTTTTTGTGCTGAATGTTGAAGTTATTGGATGAAATTTTGTTGTGTTTTATTATTAAACCTTTAAAATTATTGTCTCACCTCCTTGTTTGCAGCATTAAAGCATATATTTATCACAGGTCTTAGGTTGTGTTAACCAGAAATAGTCTTTTTATGCTGTGAAAAAACCATTTCCTTCATAAAAATCTATTTTCAAACCTTCCTTAGAATCACTTTTGTGGTATTTATGCCAAGTCTGGATTGTGTAAAAGTTAGATTCTGGGGTAAACATTGTGGATTAGATTACATTATTTTTATCCATATCAAGTGCATCACCATTTTACCTTTAGCATTCATTTAGTTTCTTTCTTCTCTTTTTCTAAAAAATAAAAACATACATTTCAATAGAACATTTGAAGGGAACTAGCCCATAATCTGGAGGTCTAATCTCGTCATAGGGCACCCACAACATGAGATTAGGCCCATGTTACACAGAATTGGAGTGCTTTAACCAGCCTTGCATACGGGTGCAATCCCCAGTGATAACAATAAATATTGTGTGTAGAACTTGAAAGATACTCTGAAAAATATTATGTGATGAATTCGATTCCTTATGAGTTATTGTATCCAAGTCAATCTTATGGTTGCAAGACTAGTTGCTTTGAACTATGAAATCTCTGCGCTGCGCGTACATAGGCAAGGCCATCATAAGCCCCCAAGACATTAGGTCTGGCCTTAGGGCTGGTAGAATCGTCATCTTGTACAATGATATCTAATATGTTTATTTATTGACTTTGTGGTACTAATGTTTACGTTGAGTTGTGTAGATCTAGGACTGTTACTTGTATAGGGTACTAGTGCTAAGAAAGTATTTTCCCACTTTGCGAATGGATGATTATATGACATTTACTGTAAATGTGTATAATTGTATAAGAAATGTTTGTATCTTAAATTTTCATTTATGATGAATGATTAAAACTTATGTTTAATATGTATTTTATTAAGTTAGAATAAGTGAATTTCCTCCTATCATCGTATTTCAGTCATTATTTCTTACTAAATTAATTTATTATTGTTATTTATTGATATTTTCATGGGTAGGGATTACATCCTTTCAAAGCATTGTATGGAAAAAAGTGTCAAAATCCTATAAGTTGGGACAAACTAGAAGATAGGATTAGCCTTGGGCCAAAAATGCTAATGGAAATGGAGGAACAAGTTAAACTAATCAAGAAAAGATTAGTAGAAGCAAATGATAGGAAAAAGTGTTATGCTAATGCCAAGTGAACTCCTTGATAATTTTTTGTTGGTGATAGAGTAATTTTAAGAGTCAAACATCAAAAGAGTTCAATTAAGTTTGGAAAATCAACCAAACTGGCACCTAGATATGTGGGTCCATTCAAGATTCTAGAAGTAATCAACCCAATTTCTTATAAACTTGCTCCATCACTCGCTCTTTCTCATATGTATAATGTCTTTCATGTATTTTATTTGAAAAAGTATGCTTCTAGATTTAATCATGTCCTTGACATGAATGCTCTTCAAGTTTTGGATCCAGGAGTGGTCACGATCAAGCCTCTCGGAGTGCTCAAGATTCACAAGCTCAGTTTGCATAATAAAGAAGTCACTCAATGCAAGGTCCAGTGGGACCAATATTCTAAGGATAGTTCCACTTGGGAAGAGTATGAAAAGTTCCATCAAAATTTTCTTCATGTGTTTGATTAGTTATTTTTAAGAAAAACTATTGTTCTTTGTTAAAAACTTGCTTGAGCTAAGTCATCGAGGATGATGATCCTTAAGGGAGAGGATATGTCAGACCCTAATTTTTAACAACTTTAATTATGCTATCTTTAACTAATTATTAGTTAGATACTTTGTTATGTATTTTAATTATTCTTGTTGAGCTATTATTAGAGGATAGTTATGATGAGGTAAATCTATCTTTTCTCATGTTATATAGAAATAGTTATGATTTCTAAATGTGGATAAAGGTTTATCTTCATGTTTATTGTTTATTGAAATATTCATATCATGTTGTAACTGTTTAGAGTAATGGACTAACTATAGGGCATACTTGAAACTTATTTATTAATTATGATATTTTATTGAGAATAATTAATATTGATTTATAGTTTCAAGTTAGTGGAGCTAATTTTAGATTTGTTTATGAAATTATGATATAAGTTATAAAGAGAATAGAATCTAGTAGTAAGGACTTAATATGGTTTAGTTAATTGATTTAAATTAATTATTCTTGTGTGTTGTGGGGAATAAGAGCTCTTTTATCATTATTTTTGGTAAAATTAAGACCATATGTCAATCACCTATGGGTAGGGTACTTGTTTATTCATAAAAAATATGTTTTAGAGTTGTTTTAATGGATTTTTAGTGCACAAGAAAATAAGTGACGAGTTTGACAGATAAAGAGTCATCTTCTCTTCAAGAGTCTTTGAGCATCCAAGTCGGAAAGAAAAAAAAAAAGGAAATCCAAAGAATCACATTTTCTTGGAAAAGAAATGAATGCCACAAGCAAGAAGTGGAATACAAGGAGTCATTGGAGCCTAAAAGAAGAATACGAAACTTGGCAAAAGGAGATATTATAAGGAGATGGAAGTTTGGCTTCAAAGAGGAGGAGGAAATCAAGAGAAGAGCCCATGTTTATTTCTGATTTTTGTAGGTCATCAAGAGCAATTTCATAGCTGATGTTGAAGATAATTCTTGAAGAAAATTACAACAATTTCGATGAGGTAAAGAAAACATACATCCATAGTGACTTGTTATAAGAAAAGTTTTGGAATTTCATGAGGAGGGCAATAGAATCCTAGGTAGATGAAAGGAAGCGCTCAACTAAATAATATGGAAGCTCTCACACTAAGGAATCTTGGAGTCTCTCTTCAAATGAGTTTGGAGGTATTCTTCATCAATTAAATCCTTGAGGTATTTCCTTGAAAACTTGACATTATTTATGTTAAAGTTATTCTGAAATTTCTTTTAAGAAAACTTCTTGTTGTCTCATGAAATTAATCTTATCATATGAATTAGTTTATAAAAAGGTTTCTAGGTTTTGAGAATCATGTTTTCATCTTTCCGAAACATCTTACAATTTTAAATTTCATTAAGTATTAAGAAAGTTATTGTGATTTTAGTACTGCTGCAACCCTGCTGTAAACCCTGCTAATGTTTTATAAATTGCTTTTTGCACGGGATAGGGATTGTAAAATTACTTTTGGGTTATGTGAATACTTATTTAAGATTTTTGGAACATTTTATGGTTTTATATTTCATTAAGTATGTTGGAAATGAATTACTCTCATTACATAAGTGTGCTAGATAATTTCTAATATTTTCTTTCTTGGAATGGGTATGATTAGATAATCTTTCATATATTTAGTTGTATCCAAAAATTAGATTGAATCAAGTATATACTTGTAGTACAAGAAGGTCAATTAAACCCTTATGTTGATTAGTTTATAAGAATAGTTGTTAGATCATATATATATTGCATAGTTATTTGAATGTCAAAATTAAAGAAAAATAACAGATCTTTTATATTTTATTATTTCTATCATTCATTATAATATAGGGAATAGTTTTGAGTTATCAAATCATTCTCGATTTGTGATCAAGTTTGGGTTAAATCTGGATTTGAGGGAAAAAGATGATTGCAGTAAACACTACCTCATCTTATAGAATGTTTCTAAATATTTTTTGAGTTTTATTCCCCTTATTCTTACCTTTCCAAAACATCTTGAATTTTAGAATTACACTAAGAAATAAGAAAGTTATGACAAATTTACTACTGAGTGGTTTTTCATGTTAAGGCTATTTCTATTCAATTAATTCATTTTTCCAATCATCTAGAAAGTTTTGTCAACAATTGAAATTGAATAGAACTCTTGAGATACTTGTGCATTGCTTTAATGACTTAGGAATTGGAGGTTTTCTTATTAAATGGAAAATTTAGTAGGCTCTTCATTAAATACCTTAAGCTATATTTTACTTGTGTTTTGATAATAGAAATGTAGATTAGAATTTAGGAATGAGGCTAAAACTTTAAATTATAGTATAGATGAGGATGAGAGAAATATAATAGAAAGTGTGTTTCATATCAATGTCCATGGGAATGAGTAGGTAGAAATTATAAGTTGAAATTATGTTTAATTTATTAATATCATATAAGTTCTTAGATTTCTAATAATTATGTTTTAATACATTTGTTCTAGTATGGTGTAGGGTTGACTATAAAGGGTTCATTCTTTCTAATAAGTCTAGGATGATATAATGAATTAGTGAATATATGATGATGTTATGTCTTTCTTTGCTTGATGCATTGTAGGAAGTTGAATGCCAAAAATAATGATTAAATTAGATGAATTTATTTGAGCATGTGTAAAGGATGTTCTTTCATCTATTCTAAGTGAGTAGATATTGCCTGCATTAGTAAGGTGTCGATAAGGGTTTTATGTGTTTGTTAATGATAAAATATATATTGTGGATTAGTGCTATAAATCATTTACTTAGAACTTGAATATAAGATGATAATTTCCATAATTAACATAGACTTTTTCATTTATTGCAATCTAAGTAATTGTCTATGGAAATTTATGCTTTTTATCCAAGAGAATGGAATATTTTTGTTGTTAATAACTTCCCTATTTTACCTTGTGGGGAATATTTATAAATTTAATTGTTGCATGCACTTTTTAGAACTTGAATGATTTAGTCAGCATATGGCGTATTTAATCTTAAGAACAATATGGATGTGTATATTAATTGATTTATTGATTCTAGAAAATATTATGTCATGAACTAGATCCCTTGTGAGTTAAAGTATCTAAGTCAACCTTATGGTTGCAAGAGTAGTTACTTCGAACTATGAAGTCTCTACACTATGCGTACACAGGCGAGGCCATCATGAGCCCCCGAGACATTAGGTCAGCTCCTTAAGGCCTTAGGGTAGTATATTTCTCTCTAATATGTTTATTGATGAATGTCTTTGAGGAACTAATGTTCACATTTAGATGTGCAGATACATGTCTGTTAACTGAGCAGATTAATGGAGCAAAGAACATGTTTTCCACTATGCTTAAGGATCATCATATGGTTCTTACTGTAATTGATTGTAATTGCATGAGGGATGTTTATATCTATGAAAATTATCATTTATAATGCATGATATTAAACTTATGATTAATCAAAATTTGTATTTTATTAAGTTAGTATAATTGAATATTCTTCTTTCATCTATTTATATTTTCATTATTTCTAACTAATTTAATTTATTATTGTTATTTATTGATAATTTCTTGAGTAGGCATTACATAGGTATCAGAGCACTAGGTTGCAACACTTGGGAGCTTTGGGGTAAGAGTTTTAGTAATCTAAATCCATTTTTGGGACCTCATCTTGGTAAGTAGAGGTAAATTTTGATTGATTAACAATATAGAATGAATGTCTAATAAATCAATTTCAAATTATATATAAATATGTTCATAGATGTATTCTTGGAAATTGTAAGTTTCTGTAATGTCAAGCATGTATATTTTTCATCTTAATCTGCAATGATACTGACAAACTTGTGTGTGTGGTTGATGGTGATGGTGTATTAGTGAATGAATATTGGTGAAATGTGGTGTTGGAGGATGTTGTCTAAAACCGAGGGTTGGTTGAACATATATCTGCTACAAAAATCTTTCCATGTTCAGGTACACTATAAGGGTCTCGTTATTGCAAATATTCATAAGTCTGCTGATAAATTCAGAAGTATATAAAGACTTGGACGTTATTGATATTAATTGTTTACATTTATACATATTGATAGGGTAATATTAGTTTGAAGTGCATTTAGAGAAAGATGAAAGTTTTTCTGACTAGAATTCATGAAATCTTGTTCGAAATCTTCCATTTTGGTTTAAGTATGGGATTAAATGTTATTTTTATTTATGTTGTGATTGATACTATTGAATGTATCGGAGGATGGGATTGTTGCTATAATGGGAATTGAAAATGTGAATTTGGGAGTTGTATTATGTTATGGAAGTTCTATGGTGTTTTGGGAGATTATTATTTTAAGGGAGCTATTGTTTTATGGAAGTTTTGCTATTATGAGAAAATATATAGTTTCTTAAATATCATATTATTTGTTTTATTTTATGAGAATAAATGCAAAAAAAGTTATTTTTCATATTCTCTCTAACAAGTAAGAGCTGTAATTTTGGGGGATATTGAATTTTTTGTTTTTGGGGTAGCTGTGAACTTGTGAAATTTTCAAAAATTTGTAGAATTTGAAAGGTAATTGTATGTTTGAGAAAATAGGGTTACTGTATTGCTTGTGGAAGGAAGAATGGTAGAAAGACTTTTGAGATGATTTTTGTTTGCACATTCAAGGTATGGAATGAAACTTGTTTAATTCCTTTTGAATATTAAAAGATGCATTATGAATGTGAATCTGTTATTTGAATGTAAAATATGGAAAATAAATGATATTGTAAAAAGTTCTTTGAGTATTTTGAATATTGTTAGTGAATTAATTGTGAATGTTAAAACTATGGAGTATGGGTGAAGGTGTAAAGGGGCTTGTTGATATGAAATCTGTTGAGGAGTATGATCTGTTGATTATGAAAGCATTCTATAAATTAAAAGAGATCTTTGTTTTGTTGATCATGGGAGTTTGATCTGGGAGTTTTGTTTTGAGAGTTTTATTTTATATGATTTAAAGGGAGTTATATTTGTTTTATGGGAGATCAGGGAGTTGTTGTCAAGTGGGAGTATTAGGAGTTGATGGGAGTTATTGTTGATTAAAATTCTATTGTGAAATAAAGATTGTTTCTATAGTAATTGTTGTGCATGTAAAATTACAAATTAGAATAATGTTAGTGATTGCATTTGGTATATGAGCATGATGATATGATAATCTATTATGGAGCTCCATATGGTTTGAGACCACCACAATCCCCTCCTCCCCTTAGGTGGCTCGTTTGAAGTCACGTGGTGAATTGTGATGTAAAAGTTTTATGAAAAATTTTAAAAATTTTATTTTGCCATTATCTCCCTTGTTTTATCGAGCCAACAATTTTGAAGATTACTTTTAGATATGGTTGATTGTAATTATAAAATTGTCTTTTTGCCTCGAGGACTATTTTATTAAGGTTTTTGGTCTTTATTTGAACTATTGTTTTCCACTATTTATTTTATTTTATTTTATGATTTTATTTGAAATTTTTACTTATTGAATTTTTTTTATTTTGAGGCATTATCAGTGTTTATTGTTGCTAGCTTAAGTGAAGTAATGTGAATTGTGTAGATTGTCATACCCAAGAGAGGTCCCTGACAAGTTGTATAGGGGAGTAGATGGCCTGGGGAATGTTTATTATGAAATTATGTAAGAACTAATCTATAGCATTATGGTATTATTTGGCACTAATCATCCCAATTCCATTGAAAATATACGTGATGTATAGAATTGATATCTGTGATGCATAAAAGATTAAGAGTTGTTAGAAAAGAATATGTTACAATGAATTTGATTTTTAGTAATATTTAGATGATATAAATATGCTTCTAGGATAAGGAATGATGATATTACAGAATTCCAATGGAAAGAAAGGTATAACTAAGATTTTCTAGAATAATGGAATTATTGTGTGTTGTTGGAGAAGAAAGAAAGGAAGATCTATAAAGATTCTATGGGCTCAGTCAAACTTGGACAACCAAGGTAAGAAAAAATAAACTGTATTTTTGTTGCAATTAAATCTTGAAAAAAAATATGTTGTTATTGTTTGCATGTTTAAATTTGTCATGAATGATGAAATTTTATATGAGTATTATTATTGTGTTGCCTAGAATTGGTGTTGTTATGGAAAGCATAACTGGGATTTGATGATATATGAAATGATAATGCTTTGGGAGTTTATTTGTTTTGGGAGTTTTTGGGAGTATGTTGTTAAAGGTGTTTTGAGAGATTAATGCTTATGGTGTTTTGGGAAATTATTATTATATAAAACTCTCGAGAGAAAAAAATATTGTTTTATGGGGGTTGGATGATTATTGTTTCTGGGAGTTGATGTATAAGGGAGAATTTGGGAGTTATGGACTAAGGGAGTTATTGATTTTGTTTATTGTGAATGAAAGTGAAATTAATATGTGAATTAGAATTCTTTTAAATGAAATTGAATCTGTTTGATAAGATGAACATTAAGGAAAAGCTTCTATTTAATTGCTTGGGGGTGGATTCAATTTGATGAATCCTATGGTTGGGTGGTAAGCAATCTGAATTGTTATTAACTTTGTGGTTACAAATCAAGTAAGCTAATATGGGTTGATATAATTTTGTGTATGCAATTTATGGATTAAATCTATTTCTTGTGATATGAAGATTAGTATAGAAGAGCGAATTTAGATTTCTTTATATTTTTCTTCATTTGGTGATCCAGGTTTTAGGTCGACTTAGTAAATCTTTTGATGAAATCTAACTTTTGATGGATGTGATGAAGTTAGCAAATATTTATTCTCTTGATTACTTCTAGGTGGAAGTCTATTCTTAGGGGGAAGAATGTAAGGCATACTTGAAACTTATTTATTAATTATGATATTTTATTGAGAATAATTATATTTATTAATAGTTTCAAGTTAGTGGAGTTAATTTTAGATTTGTTTATGAAATTATGATATAAGTTATAAAGAGACTAGAATTTAGTAGTAAGATCTTGATATGGTTTAGTTAATTGATTTAAATTAATTATTCTTGTGTGTTGTGGGGAATAAGAGCTCTTTTATCATTATTTTTGGTAAAATTAAGACCATAGATCAATCACCTATGGGTAGGGTATTTGTTTATTCATAAAAGTTATGTTTTAGAGTTGTTTTAATGCATTTTTAGTGCACAAGAAAATAAGTGACGAGTTTGGCAGATGAAGAGTCATCTTCTCTTGAAGAGTCTTCGAGCATCCAAGTCAAGAAGAAAATAAAATAAAAGAAAATCCAAAGAATCACATTTTCTTGGAAAAGAAATGAATGGCACAAGAAAGAAGAGGAATACAAGGAGTCATTGAAGACCAAAAGAAGAATATGAAACTTGGCAAAAGGAGATATTATAAGGAGTTGGAAGTTTGGCTTCAAAGAGGAGGAGGAAATCAAAAGAAGAGCCCAGGTTTATTTATGATTTTTGTAGGTCATCAAGAGGAAGTTCATAGATGATGTTGAAGATAATTCTTGAAGGAAATTACAACCATTTCGATGAGGCAAAGAAAACATACATCCATGGTGACTTGTTAGATGAAAAATTTCTAAATTTCACGAGGGCAATAGAATCCTAAGTAGAAGAAAAGAAGCGCTCAACTGAATAATATGGAAGCTCTCACATTAAGGAATCTTGGAGTCTCTTTTCAGATGTGTTTGGAGGTATTCTTCATTAATTAAATCCTTGAGGCATTTCCTTGAAAACTCACCATTATTTATGTTAAAGTTATTCTAAAATTTCTTGTAAGAAAACTTGTAGTCTCATGAAATTAATCTTATCATATGAATTAGTTTATAAAAAGGTTTCTAGGTTTCGAGAATCATGTTTTCAGCTTTCTGAAACATCTTATGGTTTTAAATTTCATTAAGTATTAAGAAAGTTATTATGATGTTAGTACTTCTAACCCTGCTGTAAACCCTACTAATATTTTATAAATTGCTTTTTGTATAGGATAGGCATTGTAAAATTGTTTTTGGGTTATGTGAATACTTATTTAATCTTTCTAGAACATTTTACTGTTTTAGATTTCATTAAGTATTTGAAAGTTATCGCATTTTTACCACTGCTATAAAAAAAATGAAAATCTAGGGTTTTGTTGGTAGTTTACTTTGTTGGAAATGAATTACTCTCATTACATAAGTGTGTTAGATGAATTCTCATATTTTCTTTCTTGGAATGGGTATGATTAGATAATCTTTTATATATTTAGTTGTATCCAAAAATTAGATTGAATCAAGTATATACTTGTAGTACAAGAAGGTCAATTAAACCCTTATGTTGATTAGTTTATAAGAATAGTTGTTAGATCAGACATATATATATATATATATATATATATATATATATATATATATATATATATATATATATATATATATATATATATATATATATATATATATTGCATAGTTATTTGAATGTAAAAATTAAAGAAAAATAATAGATATTTTATATTTTATTATTTCTATCATTCATTATAATATAGGGAATACTTTTGGGTTATCAAATCATTCTCGATTTATGATCAAGTTTGGGTTAAATCTAGATTTGAAGGAAAGAGATGATTGCAGTAAACACTACCTCCTCATATTACAGATAGTTTCTAAATGTTTTCTGGGTTTTATTCCCATAATTGTTATCTTTCCAAAATATCTTGAATTTTAGAATTACACTAAGAAATATAAAAGTTATGACATATATATATAAATATATATATATATATATATATATATATATATATATATATATATATATATATATAGCATAGTTATTTGAATGTAAAAATTAAAGAAAAATAATAGATATTTTATATTTTATTATTTCTATCATTCATTATAATATAGGGAATACTTTTGGGTTATCAAATCATTCTCGATTTATGATCAAGTTTGGGTTAAATCTAGATTTGAAGGAAAGAGCTGATTGCAGTAAACACTACCTCCTCATATTACAGATAGTTTCTAAATGTTTTCTGGGTTTTATTCCCATAATTGTTATCTTTCCAAAATATCTTGAATTTTAGAATTACACTAAGAAATATAAAAGTTATGACATATTTACTACTCGGTGGTTTTTCATGTTAAGGCTATTTCTATTCAATTAATTCATTTTTCCAATCATATAGAATGTTTTGTCAACAATTCAAATTGATTTATATAGGTCAATAATTGAAAATGAGAATCTCATTTAAGTAAGTAGAGTGAATTATTTTCTTAGAATCTTTAATGTGTAACTAGCCATGTATGAGAGAATAGAACTCTTGAGATACTTGTGCATTGCTCTAATGACTTAGGAATTAGAGGTTTTCTTATTGAATGGAAAATTTAGTAGGCTCTTCATTAAATACCTTAAGCTATATTTTACTTGTGTTTGGATAATAAAAATGTCGATTAGAATTTAGGAATGAGGCTAAAACTTTAAATTATAGTATAGATGAGGATGAGAGAAATATAATAGAAAATGTGTTTCATATCAATGTCCATGGGAATGAGTAGGTAGAAATTATAAGTTGAAATTAAGTTTAATTTATTAATATCATATAAGTTCTTATATTTCTAATAATTATGTTTTAATACATTTGTTCTAGTATGGTGTAGGGTTGACTATAAAGGGTTCATGCTTTTAATAAGTCTAGGATGATATAATGAATTAGTGAATGTAATGCCCCTCATTTTTTGGCTTTTGACAGTTGATAGTATTTCTGTTACACTTAGACAGTCTTGAGACATATGGTTGATAGATTTATGGTTTATGCTTATTATGTTCATTATGGACTATGGTTGACTAATGTGGTTGTTGACATGTGTTATGAGCATTATGATGACATTATTGATATTACAGTTTATGTTGTGTTTTGACATGATCAGTTGATGGTTAGTTGATTATACAGAGTAATGTTACTACGCTTTATGTGATTGGATGTTATCTGATTGATAGTTAGAGATGGTTATGTTGATTGTCATACTTTAGAGTAGGGACAGTGTAGTATTACTCATTATGAGCACCCTACTATGCTGTGATTCCCTGACTCTATGTGTTTGTTATATATGCATATGCTCGTATACAACATATCATTTTGATGCAGGTTGTAGGTACTAGACATCGACTCCAACTGACTTAGTAGGTCTGAGCATACCTTTACTCCAATGGATAATGTGGATGGGAGATAGCATAGAGTTCCCTAGGTCAGTCTTTGTCTTCAGTTTGTGATCGTGGGTCTTGATGGCACTCTGGGTTTCTTGTCTCAAGTTTATGGTCATCCTTGGTATGTAATTGTTATGGTTTGAACTCTTAGTTAAAGTCTATCAGTGCATTCATTGGAAATACATTAATAATAATAATAATAATAATAATATTGAGTTAGATATAATAGTATTTATTTAGTCATTATTTAATAATGTGATATTGTGAATATTGTTTAAGTGATTTTAATAAAGATTAAATTAATAATTTTAATGTTTGTAATAAGGATATTAGTCATCAGTCATTAATATTATTTTATTGTTGAATTAGTATATGGTTGTTTGAAAAACATTATTAGTTAATAAATTATTGCCAACTGAGTTGTATAAAAATTTTTGACTTGGAAAATCTCTCTGAGGAAGAAAAATTTATTGCATTCAAATTTTAGAGAGTTAGTGGATTCTCCATAACGGTTACAGGAGTGGGAAATTAATGGAATTGGGTCTATTTTTGGAGGATGGGAGTTATTTGTGGGGGAGGTTTTCCTGTGAGGGGAGAGACAAAAATTTGGGGAAAAAAAATAGAGGAGAAGCTGAAGAAGTGAGGGAGGGAAAGAAATTGGATGGAGGGTGGATTCTGAAGCTCTAGATCAAATTTCGGGTATGCTTACTTGTATTTTTGAACAAATCTGATAAAATTAGTTTAAGTTCCTGTATGAATCTCTTGTGTATAACTTGAACATGTCTCTTTAATCTAGTTGATTCCCTGTCTTCCTGTCGTCATTTGAAGCTAAAGTTTTCCTGTAACTTTGAACTTGATATTTCTAAGAGCATCATAAAATGTCACCTGAGATTCATGAGAAAATTTAATTAGAGTCTCTTCAATTGTCTTGTTGTAGCCTCAAAATATCAGTAGAAATTTATCTGCAACCCTCTTAAGTTTTTCAGTATCCTTCAATGGTTGACTTTGTGTGTTGGATCGGTTGTGTTTTAATGTTTTTCCTTCTGTTTGCACCACTATAAAAGTTGTCAAAGCAAAAATGGAATCATTTCTAGTTTGTCTAGTTACTTTTATCTGGGTTGAGTTATGCGATATCAATATGTTAAATCTGCAAATTAATTTTTATCAAATAAAAGACCTTTTTGTTGTTACTGGGGCCAAAAGAAATTGATCTATTGGAATTATTTACCAGTTCTTTACCTACCTTGTTGCTCTCAGTGCCATTATATGGCTTGCCCAGCTTAGCCCCTCAAAATTTCTTGCCAGGATAATGAAGTTTTAAAGCTATGCATTTGGAATGAATATTCAAATGAAAGTTTACCAAATTCAACCTCTGCATATTGTGCTGTCGTACGACCCTCCTCAACCTTTCACTCTCTAAATTTTGCCAAAATTTAATAATGTGAGATTGTTCTAATGGGTCGTTTTGTCTAATGTAAACATAGCAATGTTCTCCTTTGCCTAAGGCACCGCTGTACGACCCTTATTTCAGTCTCAACTCTCTAATTTTTTTGCCAGTTGCTGAAACTATGAGTCTGTGCTTAAGATTTATATGATCTAGAGGAACCTTTAGCAAATTTCACCTCTTTGCAAGGCGATGCCGTATGGCCTCCCTCAACTCTTATATATATAAATTCTGCCAAGACCTTTTTGTATGAAGTCATTTGAACCAGATGAAATCATTATCAAAATTTTCCTCTGATGCCATTCCAGCTATGAGCGCTACCATACGGTCTTGTAGTTGTAAATTGTAATTTGTATTTCACTGCCTCTGAAGATTCCCCTTGGCCGAGTGACGTCACTTGCATCCTCAATCTACAATTTCTAATATGTTTTCTCAAGGCTCATTTCTTGCCAGGCTGTACGTCCTTGGTATTGTTTACCTTTGAAAATCTCTTTCATCATTTCCTCTCTGGACTTAATTCATCTAATTGAAATTTTGTTTTGTCTTTATGCTCCAAATTTGTTAAAGTATTTTTTTAGCAAGAGTCCATTTAAAGTGGAGTAGGAGGAATTGTAAATAAACTTATTTAGAAAGCTTCTAATAGAAACTTCATGAATGTCTAGTAAATCTTACTGAAGAGATTATCATTTTGTGTCAGTCAATTTGTTAATTTGATTTGTATAATTATAATCAACTCATTTAATAATAAGAGTGAAGAAATTAACATTAGTTTAACTCATTTATTTCATTAGAATAGACTTGTAATATTCTATGTTGTAGTGCAATTATCTTTATTAAGAATATAATTAAATTAGTAGTTGTAAGTTATTAAAAGCAAGGTACAGTGAATTAGGAATTTAATGTGAAGTAGTTATAAATGGTAGTGCTAGTTATTAAACAAATATTAGAGGGAATTACAATTCTAGAATTGAATAGTATATTATTGTCTTACATAAGTTAGGATTTTACTAAAAAGAAAGTTAAAACCTTATATTGATTTCATGTTTAAAATTGTTCGAAAGGTGTTATGATTGGGTTGACTTTAGATATATTATATAGTCTTTCTTGTAGTTCCACAGTCAATTCTTATGGACATGTAATAATGAAGGAATTGGGTCATTGCATTTACTTTGGTTCTGAGTCGTGTAGTTAAATTATTTCTAGTAGGTTGTCATGGTTGTAAGTGTCATGTCATTTAAACCTTGAACGGGGAATGGATATCTGACTAGTGGTATTTGTATTAAAAAATTACATAGCTCCAGAGGTTAGGTTGCTTAGAGTCCAATGTAACATTGTGACATGAATTTAATTGTGATGTTTTCATTTGGTATCAGGTCTCGATGTGGTTCAGGAAAGGGTTGTTGTTTTAAATTTGAAATTGACTTTATAATGATTCGGTATGCAAGAGGATAGATGTCTTGTAGTCCTATTTTTATGCATGTCTTTTTGATGTTTCTGTTGTTGGCTAGGGGTTCTAGTTGCATGTAGGAGAGTGGATTTCATGGTGGGGCCAGTGCCCAAAGTGGCTGCCTGGATAACCCCATGGAAGTTATATTTAAGTGATAACATAATAATTAACCTTGGTGGGTTGGGTAGTTAATCACATAACAAGATAAGTATGATGCCTCACCCATGCCTATAGTGCTCTCACAGGCTAAGGATGGGATGAGAAGGCCTGATTGGCAAGATCGACCTCCTTGTCATCATGAGAGGAAGTGTTGGTTCCGCATGTGTTACCCTATGGGGTCGGTGCCTAGAGAGAGGCTGCGAGGATAACCATAGATGGGGGCCAGTTTCTAGAGAAAGATAGCCTGGATAATCCACGCTAGGACCATGTGATGACACCTCTCCCTACTATAGATTAGTTACTTCCTTTTATGTTATCTTTTGTTGTTGCCTTTGGAGTGTTGTCTCTCCTTGGTTGATCTATTGTTGTCTGTGTTGAGTTTGTATCTGCATAAGCTCAGGGGGTGGACCTCAGGGTTCCACATGGTCAGGTGGAAGAGCTTAATCCATTGGTTTTCTTTGGTATCTTGGTTTGTGTTCATAGCAGATGTGATTTCCAGTTCCAGACCGGTACTTGCATCCTCAGAGTTGTATTATATTTTTAGAATTATATAATCTTGTTGTATATTGTAAACTGATGTAATTGGTCTAGAAGACTTGTAATCTTGCAATCCTATATTTGATCTCTTTTGTACTATATATTTATATCTTGTAAATTTAAAAGGGGTAACCTTCTTTTAATGTATCAATGTCGCATATGGATATGTGTAATTTTATTATGTTGTTAATGAACTTTGGTTATAATTAACGATGCAGTTATGTTTCCTAGAGATGTTAGTTAATCATCTAGTTAAATGTTGTAATCAAATGTTAATTTATCTAGCAATTAATGTAATTACTTGTCCTTAAAAAAAAATCCCGTATTTTATTGACCTTTTAGCCTAACTCTCTAGGGTTGCATGACAGGGCATCACATTTGGTATTAGAGCCACATTTAAACACTGGGTACTCTAGTTATAACTGAGCCCATTATGTGACCTAGTGCTTAAACTCTTTAGATTAAATTTCATCCCTATTTTTTCCCTCTTTGTGTGTAATGAATTATCCTTTGGTGTTGTAGGTAGATGCCTAGAGGTAGAGGTCAAGGTCATGGCAGAGGTAGGGGTTGAGGGAGGGGTGGTGGCAGTACACCTCCTCCCAGTTCTCCTCATGAGAGTGCCCATGAAGGTGGGGGTTAGAATAGGGAAGGACATGGTCAGCCTGAGGGAGCCCAGTTGCATCAATTACTCAAGGAGGCCCTTGCCCGTTTAGGCCCTAGACAGGAGGTAGAGCATCCTGGAGGGGGATAGGAGGTAGATCAGCTAGAACCTAGGGAAAGAGAGAGATCCCTAGGTGGAGAGAATTGATAGCTGAGCAGGAGGCCACTTTAGCTAGTCATATGAGAGATCTTATGAGGGCATGCCCGCCCACCTTTGATGGATTTGGTAGTAGACTAGAGGCAGAGACCTGGTTACTTGATATAGGCAGGTGTTTCACCATGCATCCGTATGGTAGAAACACCAAGGCTAGATGTGCTATTTTGCATCTCAGAGGTTTTGCTTCTACATGGTGGCGTTTAGAAAAGCAGAAGCTGCACTTGGACATTAGCATTGTTTCATGGGAGTTGTTCTTAGAGAGATTCAGGGCTCGTTTCCTATCTGATCATTAGAGGTAGCGTTGCACAGATGAGTTCCATGAGCTGAGGCAGATGGCCATGTTAGTTGAGTAGTATGAGCGTAGATTCTATGAGCTCAAGCAGTATGCGGGCATCAGAGATGATGAGACTATGTTAGTGTAGCATTTTATCAGGGGCTTGAATGCTCGAATCAGTGGAGGGGTTCGTGTCTTCGAACCCAAGACTATGGAAGTAGCAGTAGAGAAATCCTGGTTAGTGGAGGAGAATCTAACTATGGAACTCAGAGGGCATACAGGCATGCATATTGGTAGTGCATCTTCTACAGGATTCAGTTCTTGTGGTGGTCATACTCAGGCATCAGGATCTCATGCACCCTCGAAGGGTGGACAACAACAATAGTACTCTCAGGCCAAAATGAAGAATTCTCAGCCTCAGCAGGGTACCAGATTTTAGAATAAGAAGAACTAGAGTTGGCAGCATTCTAGACAAGATCATGTTGATCGACCCACTTAGAGCATGCAGTCTGCAGCGAGTAGGGGGAGTTTCTAGCAGTCTAATGCTTTTCAGGGTTGTGGTGGTTTTGGTAGAGGCACAAGGTACTTCTCTTGTGGCCAACAGGACCATATTGCTAGACAGTGTCCTCAAAGGAATGCTTCAGGTTTTGGACACAGGCCGGTGACTTCAAAGCTGATGGTAGGTGATGCAAGTAGGTCATATAGAGTCTTTATAGTGGTTGATAACCACCAAGAAGAACATCAGGGCACTATGGTGGAGACTTCTAGTTTTATGCGAGGTATCAGTTTTTCCATTCTCTTTTATTATGGTGCTTCTGATTTGTTCATTTCTCCTTCTCTTATGGAGTGTTGTAGTTTAGTGGCAAAAAAACAAGATGATAGGTGGCAGGTTGAGCTAGCTTCTAGGGCTAAGGTCGCAGTTGAGTCTCTAGTGCATGGTTGTGATTTAAGGATTGGCTCTCTATCTACCACAGTAGATCTTTGCATCCTACCCCTTGGTTCACATGATATAGTATTGGGTATGGATTTTTTAGATGCCCATCAGGCAGTGATAGATTGTCGGCATAAGTCGGTCAGATGTGTGGATGATTCTGGTAGAGAGGTTGAAGTAGTTGGTATCCAAAGACCTATTTCCCTATGTACATGATCTCTGCTATGCATCTGAAGAGGTGCATGCATTAGGGTTGTCAACTTTTTGCAGTGACAGTTAATGACTTGGAGATGGAGAGTCGAGAGACATCTCTTGATGATCACCCACTTTTGAGGGAGTATGCTGATGTTTTTCCTTTTGAGATTCTTAGGATGCCACCTAAGTGTGACATTGACTTTAGGATTGATCTTGTTCCCAGCGCATAACCTATCTCACGAGCTCCATACCGAATGACCACTTAGGAGCTTAAGGAGCTTCGATTGCAATTGGAGGAGTTGTTGACCAAGGGATTCATCCGACCTAGTGTTTCTCCATGGGGAGCACCTATGATCTTTGTGAAGAAGAAGGATGGATCTCTGCGGTTGTGCATCGACTATCGACAGCTCAATAAGGTAACAGTGAAGAATAAGTATCCCTTGTCATGGATTGATGATCTATTTGATCAGATTAAGGGAGCTAAGGTGTTTTGAAAAATTGACCTTAAGTCGGGATATCATCAGTTGCAGATATTCGAGGTAGATATTCATAAAACAACATTTCGCACCCGTTATGGCCATTATGAGTTTACAGTTGTACCATTCAGGTTGACGAATGCACCTTCAGTTTTCATGAGTCTGATGAATGGTGTATTTCATACTTATCTCGACAGATTTGTCCTTGTATTTCTGGATGATATTTTGATTTATTCAAGGACTATGGAGGAGCATGAGGAGCATTTGCATTAGGTGTTGCAGTGTTTGAGAGAAAATCAGCTTTATGCTAATTTGTCAAAATGTGAATTTTTTCAGACAGAGGTGAAGTATTTGGGTCACGTCATTTCTGGAGAGGGTATTGTGGTGGATCATTCGAAGATCCAAGCTATTATGGATTGGTCTACACCTACTAATGTTTCTGAGGTCTGTAGTTTTATGGGTTTGGCAGGCTATTATTGTCATTTTGTTATGGGGTTTTCAAGGATTGATCATCCTATTACTTCTCTTCAGAGGAAAGGAAGAAGTTTGTTTGGTCAGAGCAATGTCAGGCAACTTTTTAGATCCTTAAGGAGTGGTTGACTAGTACACCTATTCTCGCAGTTCTTGATCCTACCGGGGACTTTGTTGTGTGTACAGATGCTTCTTTGGAGGGTTTAGGAGCAATTCTGATGCAGGATAGTTGCATGATTGCCTATGAGTCTCACAAACTCAAGGATCACGAATTGAACTATCCCACGCATGATCTAGAGTTAGCCGCAGTTGTGCATGCCTTGGTAAGGTGGAGGCATTTTCTTTTAGGGCATCAGTTTGAGCTGCACAATGATCATCGTAGTTTACAGTATATCTTTACGCAACCAAACTTGAATGCGAGGTAGAGGCGATAGATGGAGTTCTTGTGCGAGTATGACTTTGAGTTCAAGTATATTCAGGGCAAGGAGAATGTTGTGACAGATGCTCTTAGTCATTAGAGGCATGAGATCTCAACAGTCACTCTCACAGTTGATTTGAGGGGTCACATTCTTGTCGCACTTCCTATCAACAGTTGGTATCGGGAGGTGAAGTCTGAGGTTGAGTCAGGTAGACCTTTGGAGGGTAGATTTGCTAGTTACTCTCTTTAGTCAGATGGTCTTTTGCAACATTTGGGTCGTATTTATGTTCCTAGTTCTAGGGGTCTTCGTATCCGAGTTTTGTCAGAGGCTCATCAGGCACCCTATTCTGCTCATCTAGGTGTCAAGAAGATGCATGCAGATCTTCATTAGTTATACTTTTGGAGTGGTATGAAGTAGGATATTGCTGATTTTGTGTCTAGATGTCTTGAGTGTCAGAGGGTGAAGGTGGAGAACTAGCACCCTGTAGGTCTTTTGCAGCCCCATTCTATTCTAGAGTGGAAATGGCACATTATTTCGATAGACTTCATAGTTGGATTGTCGGTATCCTCCTATTGACATGATGCTATTATGGTCACTGTGGACAGGTTGATGAAGGTAGCTCACTTCTCTCCTGTCCATTCATCATATAATGCTTCTATGGTGGCCAGAGTGTTCATGGAGGACATAGTTAGATTGCATGGGATTCCTCGTAGGATCATCTCTGATAGGGATCTAGTGTTTACTTCAACCCTTTGGACTTCTCTGCAGCATGCCTTGGGGACATAGCTGAAATTTAGTTCAGCATACCATCCAAAGACTAATGGTCAGACTGAGAGGGTTAATCAGGTTCTCGAGGAGATGCTTAGGATGTATGTGATGGATCAGTAGAGCCATTGGGAGGACTACTTGTATCTGATGGAGTTTGTATATAATAATGGATATCACAGCTCTATCGGCATGTCTCCCTTTAAGGCTTTGTATGGTCATCCTTGTCGGACCCCACTGAGTTGGGATTGTCTTGAGGATAGAGTTCTTTTAGGATTGGATATGCTTAGAGAGATGGAGCAGCAGGTTGAGAAGATTAGAGAGCACTTGGTGGCAGCACAGGACAGGCAGAAGAAGTATGTAGATGCTCATAGAGTCAATCGACAGTTTTCAATTGGAGATCGAGTGTTCTTGCGTGTGCGACTGCGAAAGAGTCTGATCCATTATGGAAAAGGCTCTAAGTTCACACCACGTTTTGTTGGACCTTTTGAGGTGTTGGAGAGGATTGGTCCTGTCACTTATCATCTTGCTTTGTCACCCCAGCCTTTCACGCATCCATGATGTGTTTCATGTTTCTGTACTTAGACTTTACTATCCAGATATAGGTCATGTTCTTGATTGGATTGCTCTACAGGTAGAGGACGGGCAACTAGCTTTGGAGCTTGTAGGCATTCTGCAGCACAGGAGACTCACTCTCAGGGGTAGAGACATGGAGCAGGTTAGGGTCCAGTGGGATCCTAATGACGAGACTTCTGCTACCTGGAGGATGCACCTAGGATGCGGAAGTTATACCCATACTTATTTGCAGGCTTCCAGGAGTAAGCCTAATTCTGGGGGGGAGGATGTAATGCCCCTCATTTTTGTCTTTTGATAGTTGATAGTATTTCTGTTGCACTTAGACAATCTTGAGACATATGGTTGACAGACTTATGGTTTATGCTTATTATGTTCATTATGGACTATGGTTGACTGATGTGGTTATTGACATGTGTTATGAGCATTATGACGATATTATTGATATTATAATTTATGTTGTGTTTTGACATGATTAGTTGATGGTTAGTTGATTATACAGAGTAATGTTACTATGCTTTATGTGATTGGATGTTATCTAATTGATAGTTAGAGATGGTTATGTTGATTGTCATGCTTTAGAGTAGGGACAGTGTAGCATTACTCATTATGAGCACCCTACTACGCTGCGATTCCCTGACTCCGTGTGTTTGTTATCTATGCATATACTTGTATACAACATATCATTTTGATGCAAGTTGTAGGTACCAGGGATCGACTCCACCTAACTTAGCAGGTCTGAGCATGCCTTTACTCCAATGGATAATGTGGATGGGAGATAGCATGGAGTTCCCTAGGTCAGTCCTTGTCTTCAGTTTGTGATCGTGGGTCTTGATGGCACTCTGGGTTTCTTGTCTCAGGTTTATGGTCGTCCTTGGTATGTAATTTTTTATGGTTTGAACTCTTAGTTAAAGTCTATGTGTGCATTCATTGGAAATACATTTATTATTATAATTATAATAATAATATTGAGTTAGATATAATAGTATTTATTTAGTCATTATTTAATAATGTGATATTGGGAATATTGTTTAAGTGATTTTAATAAAGATTAAATTAATAATTTTAATGTTTGTAATAAGGATATTAGTCATAAGTCATTAATATTATTTTATTGTTGAATTAGTATATGGTAGTTTGAAAAATATTATTAGTTAATAAATTATTGCCAAGTGAGTTGTCATATAAAAAATTTTGACTTGGAAAATCTCTCTCTAAGGAAGAAAAATTTAATGCATTCAAATTTCAGAGAGTTAGTGGATTCTCCATAACGGTTACGGGAGTGGGAAATTGATGGAATTGGGTCTATTTTTGGAGGATGGGAGTTATTTGTGGGGGAGTTTTTCCTGTGAGGGGAGAGACAAAAATTAGAGGAGAAGCTGAAGAAGTGAAGGAGGGAAATAAATTGGATAGAGGGTGGATTTTGAAGCTCCAGATCAAATTTTAGGTATGCTTACTTGTATTTTTGAACAAATTTGATAAAATTAGTTTAAGTTCTTGTATGAATCTCTTGTGTATAACTTGAACATGTCTCTTTAATCCAGTTGATTCCCTGTCTTCCTGTCATCATCTGAAGCTGAAGTTTTCCTGTAACTTTGAACTTGATATTTCTAAGAGCATCATAAAATGTCGCCTGAGATTCATGAGAAAATTTAATTAGAGTCTCTTCAATTGTCTTGTTGTAGCCTTAAAATATCAGTAGAAATCTTTCTGCAACCCTCTTAAGTTTTTTAGTATCCTTCAGCGGTTGACTCTGTGTGTCGGATCGGCTGTGTTTTAATGTTTTTCCCTCTGTTTGCACCACTGTAAAAGTTGTCAAAGCAACAATGGAATCATTTCTAGTTTGTCTATTTACTTTTCTCTGAGTTGAGTTATGTGATATCAATATGTTAAATCTGCAAATTAATTTTTATCAAACAAAAGACCTTTTTGTTGTTACCTGGGCCAAAAGAAATTGATCTATTGGAATTATTTATTAGTTCTTTACCTACCTTGCTGCTCTCAGTGCCATCATATGGCTCACCCAGCTTCGCCCCTCAAAATGTCTTGCCAGCAAAATGAAGTTTTAAAGCTATGCATTTGGAATGAATATTCAAATGATAGTTTACCAAATTGAACCTATGCATATTATGCTGTTGTACGACCCTCCTCAACCTTTCACTCTCTAAATTCTACCAGAATTGAATAATGTGAGATTGTTCTAATGGGTTGTTTTGTCTAATGTAAACCATAGCAATGTTCTCCTCTGCCTAAGGCACCGTTGTAGGACCCTTATTTCTGTCTCAACTCTCTAATTTTTTTGCCAGTTGCTGAAACTATGAGTATGTGCTTAAGATTTATATGATCCAGAGGAAACTTTAGCAAATTTCACCTCTCTGCAAGGCGACACCGTATGGCCTCCCTTAACTCTTATATATATAAATTCTGCCAAGACCTTTTTGGATGAAGTCATTTGAACCAGATGAAATCATTATCAGAATTTTCCTTTGATGTCATTCCAGCTATGAGCACTATCGTACGATCTTGTAGTTGTAAATTGTAAATTGTATTTGGATGCCTCTAAAGATTCCCCTTGGCTGAGCGACGTCACCTGCATCCTCAATCTGTAATTTGTAATATGTTTTCTCAAGGGTCATTTCTTGCCAAGCTGTATGTCCTTGGTATTGTTTACATCTGAAAATCTCTTTCATCATTTCCTCTCTGGACTTAATTCATCTAATTGAAATTTTGTTTTGTCTTTATGCTCCAAATTTGTTAAAGTTTTTTTTAGGAAGAGTCCATTTAAAGTGTAGTAGGAGGAATAGTAAATAAACTTATTTAGAAAGCTTCTAATAGAAACTTCATGAATGTCTAGTAAATCTTGCTGAAGAGATTATCATTTTGTGTCAGTCAATTTGTTAATTTGATTTGTATAATTATAATTAACTCATTTAATAATAAGAGTGAAGAAATTAACATTAGTTTAACTCATTTATTTTGCTAGAATAGACTTGTAATATTCTATCCTGTAGGGCAATTATCTTTATCAATAATATAATTAAATTAGTAGTTGTAAGTTATTAAAAGCAAGGTAGAGTGAATTAGGGATTTAATGTGAAGTAGTTATAAATGGTAGTGCTAGTTATTAAACAAATATTAGATGGAATTATAATTCTAGAATTGAATAGTATATTACTGTCTTACATAAGTTAGGATTTTACTAAAAAGAGAGTTAAAACCTTATATTGATTTCATGTTTAAAATTATTCGAAAGGTGTTATGATTGGGTTGACTTTAGATATATTATATAGTCTTTCTTGTAGTTCCATAGTGAATTCTTATCGACATGTAATAATGAAGGAATTGGGTCATTGCATTTACTTTGGTTCTGAGTCGTGTAGTTAAATTGTTTCTAGTAGGTTGTCATGGTTGTAAGTGTCATGTCATTTAAACCTTGAACGGGGAATGGATATCTGACTAGTGGTATTTGTATTAGAAAATTACATAGCTCCAGAGGCTAGGTTGCTTGGAGTCTAATGTAATATTGTAACATGAATTTAATTGTGATGTTTTCATTTGGTATCAGGTCTCGATGTGGTTCAGGAAAGATTGTTGTTTTAAATTTGAAATTAACTTTATAATGATTCGGTATGCAAGAGGATAGATGTCTTGCAGTCTCATTTTCATGCATGTCTTTTTGATGTTTCTATTGTTGGCTAGGGGTTCTAGTTGCATGTAGGAGAGTGGCTTTCATGGTGGGGCCAGTACCCAAAGTGGCTGCCTGGATAACCCCATGGAAGTTGTAATTAAGTGATAACATAATAATTAACCTTGGTGGGTTAGGTAGTTAATCACATAACAAGATGAGTATGATGCCTCACCCATGCCTATAGTGCTCTCACAGGCTAAGGATGGGATGAGAAGGCTTGGTTGGCAAGATCGACCTCCTTGTCTTCATGAGAGGAAGTGTCATTTCCACATGTGTTACCCTATGGGGCCGGTGCCTAGAGAGAGGCTGCGAGGATAACCATAGACGGGGGCCAGTTTCTAGAGAAAGATAGCCTAGATAACCCATGCTAGGACCATGCGATGACACTTTCCCTACTATAGCTTAGTTACTTCCTTTTATGTTATGTTTTGTTGTTGCCTCTGGAGTGATGTCTCGCCTTGGTTGATCTGTGTTGTCTGTGTCGAGTCTGTATCTACTTATCTGTACCTTTTGACTTTTGACTTAGTGGAACCTCATCATTATCTCCTAGCTCATGGGGTGGACCTCAGGGTTCCACATGGTCGAGTGGAAGAGCTTAATCCATTAGTTTTCTTTGGTATCCTAGTTCGTGTTCATAGCAGATGTGATTTCTAGTTCCAAACTAGTACTTACATCCTTAGAGTTGTATTATACTTTTAGAGTTGTATAATCTTGTTGTATATTGTAAACTGATGTAATCAATCTAGAAGACTTGTAATCTTGCAATCCTGTATTTGATCTCTTTTGTACTGTATATTTATATCTTGTAAATTTAAAAGGGGTAACCTTCTTTTGATGTATCAATGTCGCATATGGATATGTATAATTTTATTATGTTGTTAATGAACTTTGGTTATAATTAATGATGCAATTATGTTCCCTAGAGATGTTAGTTGAACATCTAGTTAAATGTTGTAATCAGATGTTAATTTATCTAGCAATTAATGTAATTACTTGTCCTTAAAAAAAAAATTTCTCGTATTTTATTGACCTTTTAGCCTAACTCTCTAGGGTTGCATGACAGGGCATCATAGTGAATATATGATGATAAGTTATGTCTTTCTTTGCTTGATGCATTGTAGGAAGTTGAATGCCAAAAATAATGATTAAATTAGTCATCTTTATTTGAGCATGTGTAAAGGATGTTCTTTCATCTATTCTAAGTGAGTAGATATTGCATGCATTAGTAAGGTGTCAATAAGGGTTTTATGTGTTTGTTAATGATAAAATATATAATATGGATTAGTGCTATAAATCATTTTACTTAGAACTTGAATATAAGATGATAATTTCCATAATTAGCATAGACTTTTTCATTTATTGCAATTTAAGTAATTGTTTGTGGAAATTTGTTCTTTTTATCCAAGAGAATGGTTGGTGTTTAAGGGAAAATGAGTTAATCAAAATAGATTAGAAAACCCAAAAATCTACAGAATAATAAAGATGAAAGGAATAAAAAAATAACAAATGATACCTTCACCTTTTACCTTTTGCTTTCTGTAGTTCGCCTATCCTTCTTTGATCTTGATAATAAAAGCCCTCAGAAGCTATTGCTTGCTTGCTTGTTTGAAGATGACAAAGAGTGAATGGCTATGATACTTGTGTATTTGAAGATGAGCTTCAAATATAGAAATGGAGGATGCTGAAGTGCTCAAATGGATGTGGGGGTGCCAAAGGCGTGCTTAGATTCCTGCAGCATAAATTTGCTCAAATGATTGATTCTTTGAAATGAAGAGAAGAAGGTTGTATTTATAGAAGAAGGTGAAGGAAGATCAATGGTTGAGAAGAAAAGAAGAGATCAATGGTGGAGGCTTGTTGAGGAACATGCATCCAATAGAAGGACACATGTCTTTCCAGAAGCAGTTATGTTGAGTTAACTCCTCTCTTGATGAGGATAGGATTTGATTTTCCTTTTAAATTAGAATTTATTTTTCTAATTTAAGAGCAAAGTTGCTTTAAAGTTGTTTTAACTCAGCTTTTACTTTTGTATGACAAGAAGAATTTATTTTTAGAAGATATGAAGATTTTTTAGAAGATAAGAAAGCATAATTAAATAAATAAATTTATTTAATTACTTGTGGATAATTTGGAAGAAAAGAAAGCAAATTAAATAAATAAATTTATTTAATTAATTTTTAGAAGATTTGGAAGATAAGAAAGCAAATTAAATAAATAAATTTATTTAATTGAGGAAGATAAGAAAGCAAATTAATTAAATATAAATTTATTTAATTGAGGAAGATAAAAAAGCAAATTAAATAAATAAATTTATTTAATTAAGGAATTAGAAGATAAGAAAGAAAATTAAATAAATAAATTTATTTAATTTACTTGCACATGATTTTGGAAGAATAAATAAAATATTTAATTATATTTTATTTTTGGGGATTTTAATTTAAATAAATTTGTATTTTATTTAAATTAGGAAGAATGAAAGATTTAATTAAATAATCAAAATTATTTAATTACTTAGAAGAATGGATGTTTTAATTAAATAATTAAAATTATTTAATTATTTAGAAGAATAAAGTTGATGTAGATGGAATTAAATAAATAAACGAAATTTATTTAATTAAATGAGAGGAAGTGAATTAATTAAATAAATAAATTTATTTATTTATTGATAGAGGAATATGATGATGAAATAAATATTTAAAATATTTATTTAAGTAGAGTCATGCCAATTTTAGGTGTATACATTTTGCCCCTCTTTGAAGCAATGTGTTTTATCACGTTGTTTCAAAGAATAAGAATTTTTGACAGTGATACATGCCCCAGTTTGCCCCTGGTTCAAGTTTAACGACAGGATGCCCCCTCGGGAGATAGGACGGAGAGATTGTAGAAAGGCGTGAGACGGACAATCTCACGATGAAGAAGAGGAGAAATAGGAGAAGAAATGGTTGGATGCAGAAGAAAGATGGTGAATGATATGTGATGCAAGATAAAATGATGACATACAAGCAAAAAAGCAAGAATGCACAAATGATATAAGAACAGGCAAGGTATTGCCCCTGTCAAGCGGTAAACCAAAGATATAGATCGATGATGTCTGGTTTTAGGAATGAAACATGTCATATAAAACTCCGGGTCTGGTTTCGACAATGCAACATCCTGTCTAAGACATTTGATATGATAACGATATATGACAGTGTTGTCATGGCGGGGAACGATATATCCCTAGAGCAACACGAAGGATAGTTATGACTGATTGATATGGTTTATGACAAGATTAGGATCAAGACCACTAATTGCGATTGGATCATTTAACAAGATTAACTTGACTCAATTGGTATGGATTAAGAATAAAATTGCATTTGGATCGCTGCTCAGGTTGACAGCTAGAACTGTTGATCAGAGATATGAAGACAAAAGAGAAGAATGACTCGATAGAAGAAATCACAAGCTTTTTGTAAACATTGATTCGTTGCATTTTAGATCTTTATTGGATGGGATATGGAGTAATGCAATTGGATATGGATACGGATATGAGATGCAATTGGATATGTCATCTTTGCAAGGCTTTTTACTTTCATCATTGGGCACTTTTTGGTATTGTTCACTTTTTGAAATGTTGTAAGGGAATACAAGCATCTAGGTATAATTAGACCGAGATGACCTGAGTATCACTTACATGGGTTTTGATTTGGCAAGTTAATAAAAGCATCTAGTCAAACTTGAATTTGGATGACCTGAGTATTTCTTGCATTTCAACAGACAAGGATTGCCCCTTTTCATGTTCAGACCTCAGAGTCCTCGATGATCTTGTGCTGATCATGTCGGTAGACAAAAGTTGTCACATTTCTAAAGTTTAATCCACAAGCAGCAGACAAAGAAAAAGATTATGCCCCCATCATAGCATCTCTAGCTTTTGGCATCCTTGAGTAGCATAGGAAGATATAATGACAAAAAACCAAGACTTTGTAAGTTAACCTGTTCACAAAACATTCATGTATTAGATGTGTCTTTTTGCCATAACTGATATAGAATTGTTTGAAGTGTTTTGACATGGTACTCTGCTTGGGAACAGGTTGATGTTTTACGTCAAGACTTTGCTTTGGGAAGCTCTGCTTTGCTGCACGTGCTTTGCCTAGTGAAAGGTGTGGACGTGGATAGAGAGAAGGACATACGACAAGATATGGAACAGATGGGAAGCGGAGCCTCGGGGGTGCATTGACAATGGCCTTGCCTACGTGACGACGTAGAGGCAACGTAGTTCAGGACTTGGACCATGGACCTAAGATATGGATTGGATGAGACACGATATGGAATAGATATGGATCAGATACAAAATAGATTGGGATCAGATAGGGACTAGACATGGAACAGATAAGGGCCAGATATGGGTCAAATGATACTAATGACAAGGAAAAACACCATGAATAGGGAGATGGGTGGGTGATAAGGAATGGAATGGGTGGGTAGAATGAATCAAGGATGTGATCGCGAAGGACAATGTCGCATAGGAATAACATGCCCCATTGTAGGTAGAATATTTAGGATTTTTCATGACAATGCTTATGACAAAAGGATGAGAGAATAATGAAGGATTTGCATGGTTTGGAGGGATAAGGCATGTCAAAAGACATCTAAATCCTTTGTGAACATTGTGCCCAAAATATTTATCAAGATCAAAAAAAGAGGAAAGGAAGATTTAGGATGGATGGACATGACAGGATAGGTATGTAATGGATAGAAGGATATGATAGGAAATGGTACAGAAGGAAACTGATAGGAGAAGAGTGATGTACTGATGAGACAAGATGCCCCCAAGTGTAGGTGACATAGGAGATCAACCTTACACATGATGCCTGTTTGCCAGGTTTTTATCATGGTACTTATCCAAGGCCCCTGTTTGCCAGATTTTCACCATTGGACAAAGGGATTTTTCTTTACTTTTTTCATTTTTTCTTTTCTTTGTTTTTTTTTTTGAAGATTTGGATGGGAGAAGCTGGACATAGAAAGGAGAGACTCAAGTATGTAGTTCCATAAAAGGTGATAGTCCCGCTAGATGGATGTCGTCGCATGGACCATGTCGAGTGTTCTCAAAAATGTTGGTAGGAGATTGTATGACAGTGAGATGGGAAAGGTAGATAGTGGATTGCGAAAGGTGTGATAGTAGAGGATGATGTAGAATACAGAAGGACTTATGCAAGGATGGAAGGAAAGTTTATGCAAAAACATGGACCATAGGATGAGGAAGATATGTAGGATAGTAGTGGAATGGAGGGGAGATGGAGTTATATGGAAGTGTTGTGGAATGGAAGGGAACCATGACCAACGGTTGCACATACCGTGATAGACATTGAAGCTTATGATAGGCAGGTGGTGTGGGAAGCAATGAAGATTTTTGCTTGGTGGATGAGTGATTTAGGTATTTAGGGACCCACATAGACTTAGTATTTTTCTAATTTTTGCTTGTCATGTGGGATGGAAGGATTTTATAGTTGTGGATGGCATGGGAGAAAGTGGATGGTTGGGATGCTTTAGAGGTTGATGCCTCATTTGACTTGATAGCTTTTTACTTGGGTACCCACACCTTTTTGCTTGTAGATTGTACTTGTGAAGGTATGGGCTTGGGTATATGTAGCTTTTGTGCAACTTCTGAGATAATTATTTCTTGCTTAGGGACCCACACCTTTTTCAGTTTGGCATTGAGGTGCGTAGGTGTATGCAGCTTTTGAGATGGATGTTTCTTAGATTCTTTGCTTTTGTATCTTAGGTCATGAGGACTCTTAGGATTTGTGACTTTATAGGTAGAGGCATCCACATATTTGTTATTGAATCCCCTGGGGATGGTGGAAGTGAGGTTGGTGGAGGCTCGTTGTTTAGACAACATGTGCATTTGTTGGCCATGATTGGGATATTTAGAGGATTTATAGATGGATGGATAAGGTGTGGGAAGAATTGGTGGTAAAATGTATGGAGAGATATCAAGAGTTGGAAGTAGCGGAGGTAGATTGGATGGGGGAAGGTGTATGGTCACATGCTTTTGACAATTGTAGGATGATGGAGGTGGAATGGCGACATATGTTTTGGGGATATGATAGGGTTTACGATGGAAAGTAGTAGACTTAGAAGAAGTGGATGAAGTACCAACATCTTGAGATTGCTCACCTTGGGGTATGTATCCAAGGCTGTATGAAGGTGGAGGAACATTGACATGGATGGGCTCCAAAATACCTTGTTCATGAAGGCCTAAGCTTTTACCTTGATAGTTCATATGTTGGAGTATGTGGTGGATCATGGGATTATGTATAGGTGCACTAGTAGCGAGTTCCTTATTGGAGGAGGAAGGCGAGACAGTGGATAATGGTTGGTGGTGTTCTAAGGAAGAACATTCATGCATGAAGGTAGTAAGCCCAAGGGTATGAGACGATGGATTTGTAGCTTGGTCAATAATGGATGGTGAAGGATCATTTGGATCTTGATCATCATTATGATCTTTATGGTCCAAGTTATTGGGTTGATCATCCATGTGCACTTGGGAGGCAAGTGTCTCATCAGAGGATGTGGAAGTTGTTGGATTATGGATAGGACTAGATGGAAGATGGTTAGAAGTAATGGATATTTCTTGCTCATGAAGGGGTATGGGATCAAGTTGTTCATGGACATCTTCTTCATAAAAGGTAGTATCTTGATCATAGAGAAGGTATAGATTATGAACGGGTTAGAATTGGATTTCCTTCTCATGTATAGGATCAAGTTGCTCATGGATAGATTCTTCATCAAAGATAGTATCTTGATCATAGAAAAAATAAAGGTTATGCATGGGATGGAATTGGATCTCTTGCTCATGTATAGTTGTTGGGAGATGGATAGGATCAAGCGGCTCATGGAGAGGTTCATTATTATGGATATCATCTTGATCATGGAAAAGATACATGTTATGGATAGGCTGTCAGAAGGTGATTTGATCTTGACTTGGACCAGGGATTAATGTTTCCTCATGATTAGGATTAGACTCTTGACATACCTCTTGGGCTACTTGAATGGAAGTGGATAGCTCTTGGATAGCTTCTTGGTTGACAACATAGATGTTTGATGGACCTTGACTTCGGTTCATGGTAGGAGGTTCTTTGATAAGCTTAAGGGGTTGTGAATGACATGAAGGGGTTGTAGGATTTGACATAGGATTGGAAGAATCTTTGGTAAGGTCAAGGACTAAAATTTGGGGACATTTTTGACTCTTTGCTAGTAGCCCTTGGATCACATCATTGGTAGGTGTATGGGTAGGTGAATGATGGGTTTTAGTATTCTCCCTAGCCTTTCTCTGGTAGTATAAATTTGGGAGCCACTTTTTCCAGAACTCATCTAATTCTTCTTTGGTCACCCATTTAGAGTTTGAGGAACTCCATAGCGGTGTTGGTGTGGGATTGGCATGTTTTGGAATATGCATCTTAGAAGATAGCGAAGGAGGACTAGTAGACAGGGTGGTATATGATTTTCCCCTGGAGGTGGTGGTTGCCTTGTCAATAGTATCATTAAGACGGGAAAAGAAGGTATGATTTTGGGATGAGGTGTAGCTAGTGCTAGCACGTTCAACTTGCCAGCTTGTCAATTCTTGTTGTAAGACGTCGATTTGTTGGGTAATTTCTATACACTCTTGGGGCGAGGGCCCTGAGTTTATTTGCAATCGCAGAGATTGCATTTTTTGATCAATATATTCTAATTGGTTTGCCATTGACACAAGACTGGAAAAGCTTACTAGTTTGAGACGGGCAATAGTAAATGTGCCGTAACAGAGTGCAAATGTGTCACAATTCAAGATCCACTATGCCTGAAAGAATGAGTCGAATGACTTATCTTATGTGTTTGGTGTTTAACTTGATTTGGCAATGATCACACATGTACAAACATTATTCACTCACGCAATACACATAAGCAATTTTGAATGTTGAATTTGAAGAATATGATGATGATTAAACAAGCATACGTGGAAGACACATCAACATGCCCTAATGTCTAGTTTGATGTAGGGTATGACCAATTAGGTTTGGGTAATATTTACACGAGGTTGACTAGGGATTGAAAAATCTTGTCACACAGCTGGGAGAAGGGGGTAACCCACCCTTCACCTTCACTTCCCAAAGGTATAAAGTTCTTTGGGGCTTAGCCAAGAGTGATAGGATTCTGACTCTCAATGAGGGTGTCTTTCAATTCAGCCTCGATTGAGGTCATCCCTAGGGGTGATGAAATCCCCTAGCAGGCCTCCTAGGAAAGGGTACACAAAAGCGAAGCAAGTGAGGTGCTTTTGATCTCCAAGGTCACCTTGTGGTGTGAGAAGAGAGCACACACACACACACTTGATTCACACTCGCACTTTACAAATTAACCCTTTAAGAAATTGAAATGTGTGTGTGAAAATTGAATGGATAAGAGGTGTTTTTGATTCTCAAGATCGCACGAAGCACATGAGAAGAGCATACACACCCCTAATCGCATACAAATTCACAAAACAATGAAGACACTAGTTCTTTTTATAACCCAAGTCCAAATGTGTGATGAAGATACTTGTTGATTTTATGCCCAATTTGATATGTGTGATCAATCAATGTTCGTTTTATGAGCCCAAATTGAAGTGTGTGATGAAAATAAGATTGAAGATGAAAGATTAGAATGAATGTACCTGGATTGTTTTCGCTATCCAAATTGTTGTATTTGCTGATCCTGATGTTGTTCCAGCCCTGAATGATCACCTGCAAGTCACAGAATCGAAAACAAAGCAAGTAGACTAGCCAAGATGATCGTTATGCAAAAATCAAGAATCTGATAAAATCTGATGAAAAATTAATTGTGACAAGAAAATAAAGTGCATAATCAGATTCTAGAGAAAATTCCATACACTTTGAAAAAAAAATTCGCTGAAAAAGGCTGAATTTTGCTCAAGTTATGTGCATTTAAAGATTGCAAGTAGGTTTGACTTTGACTACAAAAAAAGTGGTCAAAATGGTACAGTCACCTAAAAATTTCTTCACAATTGCTAAGTACTCTGAATCCTCTTTCCAACGCCACCAATTTTGATTTCGTTACCTATTGTTCTCAAAATCAGCTACACTTGTTTTTGTAGACAACCCCCCACGAAACTTGTCCATTTTGTGGATCTACACTCTAAGCTCGCAGACCAAGACAAGATTCTCTTGATCTCGCACAAAGTCATTTGACATTCTAGACTAGTTTATGACACCCCTTTGAATAGGTTTCTCAATATGCGTGAGGATCGTTCAAGTTGTAAATTGGTTAAAATGTCAATATTGGTCATTTTTAAGAGTTAGTTAAATTTGAAGTCTTGATATGCAAGAGTGGCAAATTTTGCCGCTCCTGCATATCTCTTTTTGACTTTTCTTACACATGTGAAGTCGGTGAATTTTTCCGCTCCTTCATATCCCTTTTGACTTGTCTTTCAAACATATGTAGTAGCGGTGTTTTTTGCCGCTTTTACATATGCTTTTCATATTTTATGTAGAGGCGGCAAATTTTGCTGCCACTACATGCGTTTTTGTTGGTTTAATGCAAAGTCGGCGAATTACGCCACCGTAGCATGTTTTTCTTCCTTTTGTGTGCTGACGGCCGAAATCTCCACTAGGACAAGATCTTTGGGATCTTGGTCACGCAGTACCATTAATGGCCACTCGTGCCACTCGCTGAGCATTTGGGTTAGTGTTATTTAATGTTTTTCAATGGTTTATTTTACCATTTCATTCTTTCTCCCGAGCTATCCTCCAGACCTCTCCTCACACTGCTTGATCGCGCCGTCGAAGAGATCGATCAACGTCCATCGCCGTCGAACATAGGGTTTCAGGTTTTAGAACGGGTAAGTTTTCTCTTTCATTTCCGTTCTCCTTCTTCACTGTTTATGATGTGCTTCGTTTTGATTTTCATCTTAGATTTTCTTTACGTTTTTGCCTTTTGTTTTGTTTTGTTGTTTTCATGATTTGTCTTTGCACCAGGAATCCCTAGGTTTTGCCTTGAAACCCCTAGGTTTCTACTACCTAGATCCTAAACCCTACTTTACACCATTAGGTAACATCGGCAGATTTCGCCGATCCTACCTGGAAACTATGCGACCCTTGCCGAGTGTTTAGTCGGCGAAACTCCCAGTCCTTGCACTTAAATCTACAAAATCTTCATCAAATGCAACACCGGCAAAATTTGCCGCTAGAACCTCACCATTCCTATCGATGTGCAAAGTCAGCGAAATATGCTGCTCAGACATGTATTGGTTCCCCTCATGCAACGTCGGTGGAATTTCCTGACTAAATATCAAAACCTGCAATGAGCAGTGTCAGCAAATTTTGCCGCTCCGACAAACCCTTGCCTTACTCATCACCTGCATCGTCGGCAAAATCTGCCACCTTTACCAACTCAAAATTTTCATCAACATGCAGTGGCGGCAAAATTTGCCACCGGTGTATGGAATATCATATCGTGCATAGACGGTGAATTTTGCCGCCCTAACGTGAAAGACATTCATAACTTGCTACTTGCATTGTCGGCAAAATTCGCCATTCATACCAGAAATCTTCACCGACATGCAGTGGCGGCAAAATTTGCTGCCAATGCAAATAATGCAAAACCCCATATGCAAGGTCGGCGAATTTTGCTGCCCATGCAAAAATGTCCCAAATTTTTCCAACTCTAGAAAATTTCCAATTTTGATTTCCCGAGCCCGCTTCTCCTCTGATTTTTGGCCAGCTCGCACTATAGACCTTTTTCAAGCGCATTCCCATAGTCGTGATCGTCAACATGCAATTTCCCAGATTGCCCATATTTTCCCTAATTGCATGATCATGACTTTTGTTGCAGTTTCTCTTGCGGAGCTTCGTTCAACATCAGACTTCTTCTCGGTGAAAGTTCATCCAAATGACTGACTTGTCCCCGAAGAAGGCAAAAGCAATGAAGTACAAATATCAAGGTGTTTTCCCAATCACCTCAGTCCATTCTAATGTTGAGGACATTAGAGATACGGAGATTGGCCATGTTGATATGGCTGAGTTTGTAGAGAGAACCAAGTCAAGCAACCCCAGTGCTATGATGAGGAAGATAGTGGAGAGTAATATTCATCGGGTATCATCCTTCCCAGTGGCGGCTCACAATACAGAATTTGTTCTTTAATGTGCCCATTTCTATAACAAAGATATTAGAGCCGTGGTGGACGCCAGTGGTAATGTAATAATCAGGTTGGATCCTGAGTTCATTGACAAGGTTTTCATGTGTCCTCCTGCGACAGAGGTATTGAAGCTTGACTTTGTTGAAGCTCAGAAAGAATATGCTAAGAAATTTGATCAAGGATCTTGAAGTTGCAAAGGAAATCAGTGAAGAAAATGATGTTAATCTTTTGCATAAGTTGGAGGAGTTACCTTGTAAGTTAGTGTCACAGGATAACCAATTTCTTTCTGCAGAAGAAATGGTTCAAGAATTTGAAGACATGTTCCAGAGAGAATTTGAAGATAAAGCATTTTCAATAACTTCTATGGACAACCTTTTAGACAACCAGTTAACCTTGGACAATCTAAAAACCAGGTTAACTAATCATGCCAAATCAATCACTACAGTGAGGGATGCCATAGTGAGGGCCAGGATGATCTTCAAGAATGCATTCAACCCAGATAGCATTGAAATGCAAGTGGCCTTCACTATGTATGATCACCACATGAGAAAAAGTGGAGATACAAATTGAAGCAGTTGTTCTTTCCCTTAGTTTATTTTCTAATTTTTACATGTACTTTCAAAACAATTTTGGACAGTTTTACATGTACATTTTTAATATGCAATTACATGTAAAAAATAGGAAGTCCCAAGTCAATAAGGACTCCTATTTTTGAATAAGTCAAAATAGTTAGTTTTTTCCTAAATTTTCTCAAGGCCTTTCCCTATAAATAAAGGGGGCCTCTTTTGTAAATATCTATCTTTTGTTTATTGCAAGAAAACTCTGGTGAATTGAGAAACAAATCAAGACTTTGTGCTTTTTGTGAAAATCAATATTCAAATATTCATCAATACAAGAAAGCAAGTTCAATTCCAATCTTTGTCTTGGGATTATTTGTGTTGTGATAGTTTTGTTCTTACGTCTTGCTATCATAATCTTATTTGATAATAATTGAAGTGTGGAGTTTGTTACAAGTGATTGAAGAGCGCTCTTAATTTGATTCTGATAAACTTTGTGTTATCAAATCGGTTGTGGGTTATATGTTCATATTTGTGAGAATACAATAGTTTGGAGACTTTGTGCTGCAAGTTGTTATATTCGATTTACTTTTATCATCTTGAAGAAGAGTGAAGACTTTGGGCTGCATTCTACTTCAAATAGTTCCATTTACGAGTAGTAAGTGAGGTAACAGAAAACTTTGTGTTTCTGTGATATTGTGATAATTTATAAGTCTTATATCAAGAGTTTGAAATATAAACATCTATTCTGAAAAAGAGAATGAGATGAGATGGAACCACCACAAACATAGTTTTTAGTGTACATAAGTTTGATAAGTTGTTTGATTTGCAAAAGTTAAGTAATTAGAGGGAACCTCCCCTTGCTGAGAGGAGAGACTTGTCTCATCATAGCTGTGGCTGATATACCCATTTTGCCGTTAGCAAGTTAACGACAAAATATTCACCCAACAGTTTTTTGGCGACTCTACTAGGGAAGGAACGCGCAACTTGAAGCCTCACGCTTCGAGTTGAAGCATTTTCAGTTCTTTTCCATTTTCTTGCAAAATTGTGTTTAGCATAATATAGTCTGGCAGATTCCCGGTACCCCAGAAGTAAGAGGGCTCAGGGTATTATTGATCCTGCATTTGAATTGATGCAGCAGAATAATTTTGGATTCTTGACTCCACGACCTCGTTTTCAGTGCACCAGGAGTTTTCCCCCTACAAACACCAGGTCTCCAATACCAGGTGAAGTTTCTATTGCCAGTGCTAACAGAGTTTTGGCTGTTCATACACCACCAAGGTTTGTTATACCACCTTTCAATCAGCGCGTCATGGCAGCCCAAGGTCCTTGGGGTAATACCTTTGGTCCTCTAAATTTGACCCCACCATTGCATGAACTACCTCGTAGTTCAAGAAAGAATTTCCCCAAATTCTATGGTGACGGAAAAGTTCATCCTGATGAGCACATTGCGGCTTTCTGTATAGCCTGTGGTGTGATAGGTGTCGAGCACGAAGACGTGGCTGTGCGACTCTTTGTAGAAACACTACAAGGCGCTGCCGCAAATTGGTTTTACCACCTCCAAGCTCAGACCATAACAAACTGGGCTACTCTCAAAACCAAGTTCGAAGCCAGGTTTAAACTTGCGAAAGATGCTCATGCATTGTTGGCACAGCTGACACAGATGAAAAAGGAACCTCATGAACCAATGCGAGATTTCATCGCTAAGTTCAACAAATTGAGAAACAGGATTCCCGCCACTGCTGAGCCCACAATGGAGAACCTCAAATGTTTCTTTATCAATACACAGCTTCCGGAGGTGAGTTTCCTATTGAGGCGAGCTGTTCCTACTGATCTTGCTGCAGCTCAGATTCTGGCAACTAAAGTAGAAGATGATCTTATCCTGGCGGGTAAGATAAGAAGGGATACTAATAGAAATAAAAGCTCCTCTTCTACTGAGAATGCTTCCACAAGCACCACGGATCCCATGGTGCAAAAGCTAGCAAACAAATTGCTAGCTCTCAGGAGACAAATGTCCCAAGGTATATCTGCACCTCCTTCTTACCGAGATATACCAAGGAGGACATTTCCAAATAATTCATATCAAGGCAATGCTGCTAGGAATCAAGGACAGCAAAACCGTCTTCCGCCTACACAGGGGAAGCTTTCCATTGAAGCAGTGCCGGTCAACTCTACTGTTGGCTACTATGAAACCGAAAATGAACTTTCTTTCCAACCTGAGTTGGAATATGAAAATGGTGCTAATCTCTTCACAGAAGGAGAGGGAGAGTTAGCTGGCGACTCTACCATCAGCTTTCTGAACTACCAGGACGAAGCTGAAAAAGGAGAAGTGAGTGAAGGAGCATATGTTGTTTTCACTAGGTCTCAAAATCAGTCAGCTCTTCAAGCTGATAAAGGGAAGGCGAGAGAAGAATCTCAACCGGTGATTTCAATCACTAAACAGGGGACTCCACTACCTTTCCAATCAAAAGACCCGGTGGTAAATAAACAAGTAAGTGCCTCTAATGAATTTGTACCTTCCACCTCTACTCCTCAGACTAGTGCTGTCTATACCAAAAATCAAAATGATGGTTTTTCTTCCTCCGTATCTAATTCTTTTCAGCAGTTTGATATAATAGATCATGCTAGGAGAACTAAGATACAAATGTCTGAAGTTGAATATTTACAGGCTAATCCTGAACAATTTGATAGATTAGCCAAATATGTCAAAAATAAGGCCATCCCTGCAGGACAAGAGTTTCCCAAAGCTACTCATGACTCCTCCAAAAGTAAACCTACCCAAAACAATCTTGTTACTACTCCCCCTGAAGCCTCTGGAAAAATTGAACCTTTTTATGTTTCCCTATTAGTAAATGGTCATAAATTGAGCAATTGTGTAATAGATTCTGGAGCCTCAGACAATGTTATGCCTGCTAAGGTAGCAAATGCCCTTGGCCTCACCTTAACCAAAACTTTTGGGAGATGTTTCTCTATGGAGAATAAGCAAGTTCCACTTTTGGGTCAAATCAAAGACGCCCAATTTGCATTTGCAGCTTTTCTAGATAAGAGAATCAAGATGACAGTCTTGGTAGCTGATGTTCCAGCTTCATACGGCATTCTTCTTGGACGTAATTTATGCAAGGATGTGGGCGGAGAGTTGAATATGGATTTGTCTGAAGCTAGGATACCTGTTAAAGGTGTCATGCAGAAGCTGCTTCCTGAGAAGGAGGCGAAATACATTGTTACTCAAACATCAAACCCCAAAGCTCAAATTTTGTTTGAGTCCTCAAGAATGGGTAACTATTTTCTATCTACTGAAGATTGTTCCGATTCATCAAATGAGGCTACATCGGGTTATAGCTCCGATATGTCAGATAGAGACTCAGAAGAGTTTTCAGATGAAAGTTCAGGTAAGGGTATAGCAATTCCATATTCTTTCCTCACCGATGAAGAGGAATCTTCTGACCATAGAAAGTCCAAGAAATCAAATTCTAATGGAGTCTAGATTTTAGAATTTGATGGCAGTTGTTCTTCTACCGGTTCTGGAGCTGAAGTGGTCTTGATATCGCCACAAGGTGATATTTTACCTTTTTCATATAAGTTACAGTTTGACAATACCAATAACATCGCCGAATACAAGTCCTTGTTGCTCGGATTGGAAGCAGCGCGTGCCAGAGGTGTTAAGAACCTTCATGCTCAAGGGGACGCCGAATTGGTGGTTTGTCAAGTAAGAAATTTGTACCAAACAAAAAATGAAAGATTGAGACACTATCGCAATCGCGTATGGGATTGCATTGAAGATTTCGATGCTTTCAATATTTCAGCAGTGCCTAGAGAGTTCAATGATCGTGCAGATTCATTGGCTATTTCTGCCACTCTCATGGTGCCTCACAAAGATTTCAAAGGAAATAAGTACACTATTGAACTGGTCTTCCGACCAAGTGTACCTGATAACGCTAACCATTGGCAGGTGTTCAATGGTGACAATCAGATCATTGCTTTCCTAGGAAAGATGGATAGTTTTGATGAGCTTTACTTTGAAGGAAGTGAATCACCACCTCGTGAATATGTTTCTGACGTAGATTCACAAACCGGCGAAGAATTTCTACAGTTGAAAGGAAATAAAATCCCAAAAGGTTTGGTTTCCCTTGAGAAACTCTTTGATAAACATGACAGGTATATCAAGCGACGGCAACAACAATAGGATTCAGGTTCCTCTATGGAATTTGAGCAAGTCAATTTGGGTACGGAAGCAGATCCTAAGATGGTCAACATCAGAAAATGTTGCACTGCTGATGAAAGATTCAAATTCATTACCCTCCTCTGCCATTACATTGATGTTTTGGCTTACTCCTATGATGACCTGAAGTCTTTTAGGCCTAAGGAGGTTCAACATGAAATTCCCCTCAAGGCTGGATCGTTGCCTCACAAACAGAAGCAGAGGCAATACAATCCAAAGATATCAGGTATGATTCTTTCTGAAATTCAGAAGATGTTGAATGCAAGGATAATTTTTCCAATTCATCATTCCACATGGGTTTCAAACATAGTACCTGTAAGGAAGAAGAATGGAGAAATCCGTATTTGTGTTGATTTCAGAAATCTCAACCAGTCTTCCTTGAAAGATAACTACCCTTTACCCATCATGGACCAAGTATTGCAAATAGTGACAGGTTCAGAAATGCTATCTATGTTAGATGGTTTTTCGGGGTATAACCAAGTGGAGGTAAATGAAGCTGATCAGTTCAAAACTGCCTTCACCACACCATGGGGCACATTTGCATATCGCAGAATGCCTTTTGGTCTGATCAATGCTGGCGCCACATTTCAGAGAGCGATAGATCTTGCCTTCAGAGATGAAATGGGTAAGTTCATCGTGGTATATCTTGATGACTTGACTGTTTTCTCCAAAAACCGTCATGATCATGCGCATCATTTGCGACAAGTGCTAGAACGCTATCGGCAAAATGGCATTTCCCTCAATCCCAAGAAGTCAATTTTTGGGGTGACAGAAGGCAAGCTTCTTGGGCACATTGTATCCCGGGAAGGTACTAAGATTGACCCGGAGAGAGTTAAATCTATTCAAAGTCTCACTCTACCAGCAAGTAAGACTGTTGTTCACTCTTTCTTTGGAAAGGTGAATTTTCTGCGAAGGTTCATTCCTGAGTTTGTAGAAAAAACCTGTCACATTGTTAATATGATGAAGGGTAAGACTACTTTCAGTTGGACTGTGGAAGGTAAGGAAGCATTTGAGGATATCAAGAGAGCTATTGCTCATGCTCCAGTTCTTGTTTGTCCTGACTACACTAAGGATTTTGTAGTCTATAGCTACGCTTCAGAACACACACTTTCGGCTATTCTGGTTCAGCAGAATGAAGAAGGTGTTGAATCCCCCATATCATTTATGAGTTGTCCTCTCAAAGCTCATGAATTGAAGTATTCAAATATGGAGAAGCATGCCTATGCCGTAGTCAAAGCGGTTAAGCATTTCAGGTTCTATATTCTAAACTCACACACTGTTGTCATGGTGCCTGATACAACAGTCAAATCCATCCTAACTCAAAAGGAGTTCGGAACAAAGAGAGGTAATTGGATCGCTAAGATCCAAGAATTTGATCTGGATGTCAAGCCTACCAAGCTTGTGCGCGGTAAAGGTTTGTGTCAATTGATCGCAGACAACGTTCCAAAAGAGACAGGGGATGAAGAAGAAGAAGTTGTGGACATGCCAACTATTCTTTTTGTTACTACAAATGACGAGTGGTATTCTAATATCACTCATTTCCTTACCTATGGTGAGTGCCCTTCTCACTTGTCTTATAAGGAAAAGAGAACTATCAAGTTAAAAGCTGCTAACTACGTCTTTTGGGACAATGGTTTGTATAAGAGAAGTCTTGATGGTGTATTTCTCCGTTGCATGGACAAAGCACAACAAGGTAGACTTTTGGAGTCTTTCCACAATTTGGCTTGTGGAGGACATTTTTCAGCACCTGTAATGGCTCACAAGATTCTGTGAGCTCGATACTATTGGCCCACACTATTCCAAGATGCGTACAATTGGGTACGCAGGTGTGAGTTATGCCAACAGTTTGTTGGGAAACCAAAATTGGCAGCCTTACCTCTAAAACCAGTGGTGATTGAGGAGCCTTTTTAGCAGTGGGGTATTGACTTCATTGGCGCAGTGAATCCATCATCAAGTGCCGGACATAACTATGTCCTCACTGCTATAGACTATTTTACCAAATGGGTGGAAGCTATTCCAGTCAAGCACACTCTTCAGAGGTGGTATGCAGTTTTCTTAAAGAGAACATTATTTCTAGGTTTGGAGTTCCAAACAAGATTGTAGCAGGCAATGCTACTTGTTTTTCCTCTCATGAGATCACTGAGTTTTGCTATGAGCATGGGATCACTCTTTCCCATTCTTCAGACTATTATCCGCAAGGGAATGGTCAAGCAGAATCAAGCAATAAGAATCTGGTCACTATCATCAGGAAACTGGTAGATGAGAATCAGAGAACTTGGCATAAGGCGTTGTTTGATGCTTTATGGGCAGATAGAATTACACCCAAAAGGGCGATAGGCATGTCACCATTTCAGCTTCTATATGGTCTGAATGCAGAGATACCGATTACCTTGGAATTGCCAGCATTGAAGTTGGTAAAGGCATTGGAAGATAGAACTTTTAATAGTTCTATTGATAAAAGGATCATGTATTTGACTGAACTTGAGGAGCATCGCACTATGGTGGTGGACCGTATTGCTGAGCACCAAAATCAAGTAAAGAAACTCTTTGACAAGAAGACAAAGGCTCGTGAGTTTCAGGTTGGAGATCAAGTCTTGCTATGGGACAAGAGGAGAGAACTAAAAGGAATGCACGGAAAATTTGATTCCTTGTGGAGAGGTCCATTCACCATTCATCAGTTCTGTGGTGAAAATAGTTTCTTGCTAGAGTATCAGGATGGGCACCATTCTTGTTACCTCACAGTGGACAACATCTGAAGCACTTCAATCCTTGAAGTTTCAGATAAGTTAAATTGTACATTTGTATAGTTTTGTGTTTTATTCTTGCGTTTTCATTTAGTCTTTTGTGTCTTTTTCTTTTTAGCTTGACTCTATAGCCCAATGGCATGGATGAAGGCACTTAGAGACTGGATTCTACTCCCCTCAATCATTTCAAAGTTTGATTGAAGGAAGTTCCCCTGTTAGAGCCAGCTGTTGTTCTCAAAATCAGCTACACTTGTTTTTGTAGACAACCCCCCACGAAACTTGTCCGTTTCGTGGATCTACACTCTAAGCTTGTAGACTGAGACAAGATTTTCTTGATCTCGCGCGAAGTCATTTGACATTCTAGACTGGTTTATGACACCCCTTTGAATAGGTTTCTCGATATGCGTGAGGATCATTCAAGTTGTAAATTGGTTAAAATGTCAATATTGGTCATTTTTAAGAGTTAGTTAAATTTGAAGTCTTGATATGCAAGAGCAGCAAATTTTGCTGCTCCTGCGTATCTCTTTTTAACTTTTCTTACACATGTGAAGTCAGCGAATTTTGCCGCTCCTTCATATCCCTTCTGACATGTCTTTCAAACATATGTAGTAGCGGTGTTTTTTGCCGCTTTTACATATGCTTTTCATTTTTTATGTAGAGGCGGCAAATTTTGCCGCCACTACATGCGTTTTTGTTGGTTTAATGAAAAGTCGGCGAATTACACCGCCGTAGCATGTTTTTCTTCCTTTTGTGCGCTGACGGCTGAAATCTCCGCTAGGACAAGATCTTTGGGATCTTGGTCACGCAGTGCCATTAATGGCCACTCGTGCCACTCACTGAGCATTTGGGTTAGTGTTATTTAATGTTTTTCGATGGTTTATTTTACCATTTCATTCTTTCTCCCGAGCTATCCTCCAGACCTCTCCTCACACTGCTTGATCACGCCGTCGAACATAGGGTTTCAGGTTTTAGAACGGGTAAGTTTTCTCTTTCATTTTCATTCTCCTTCTTCACTGTTTATGATGTGCTTCGTTTTGATTTTCGTCTTAGATTTTCTTTACGTTTTTGCCTTTTGTTTTATTTTGTTGTTTTCGTGATTTGTCTTCGCACCAGGAATCCCTAGGTTTTGCCCTGAAAGCCCTAGGTTTCTACTACCTAGATCCTAAACCCTGCTTTACACCGTTAGGTAACATCGACGGATTTCACCGATCCTACCTGGAAACTATGCGACCCTTGCTGAGTGTTTAGTCGGCGAAACTCCTGGTCCTTGCACTTAAATCTACAAAATCTTCATCAAATGCAATGCCGGCAAAATTTGCCGCTAGAACCTCACCATTCCTATTGATGTGCAAAGTCAGCAAAATATGCCGCTCAGACATGTATCGATTCCCCTCATGCAACATCAGTGGAATTTCCTGACTAAATATCAAAACCTGCAATGAGCAGTGTCAGCAAATTTTGCCGCTCTGACAAACCCTTGCCTTACTCATCACCTGCATTGTTGGCGAAATCTGCCACCTTTACCAACTCAAAATTTTCATCAACATGCAGTGGCGGCAAAATTTGCCGCCGGTGTATGGAATATCATATCGTGCATAGATGGTGAATTTTGCCGCCCTAACGCGAAAGACATTCATAACTTGCTACCTGCATTGTCAGCAAAATTCGCCGTTCATACCAGAAATCTTCACCGACATGCAGTGGTGGCAAAATTTGCTGCCAATGCAAATAATGCAAAACCCTTATATGCAAGGTCGGCAAATTTTGCCGCCCATGCAAAAATGTCCCAAATTTTTCCAACTCTAGAAAATTTCCAATTTTGATTTCCTGAGCCCGCTTCTCCTCTGATTTTTGGCCAACTCGCACTATAGCCCTTTTTCAAGCGCATTCCCATAGTCGTGATCATCAACATGCAATTTCCCAGATTGCCCATATTTTCCCTAATTGCATGATCATGACTTTTGTTGCAGTTTCTCTTACGGAGCTTCGTTCAACATCAGACTTCTTCTCGGTGAAAGTTCATCCAAATGACTGACTTGTCCCCGAAGAAGGCAAAAGCAATGAAGTACAAATATCAAGGTGTTTTCCCAATCACCTCAGTTCATTCTAATGTTGAGGACATTAGAGATACGGAGATTGGCCATGTTGATATGGCTGAGTTTGTAGAGAACCAAGTCAAGCAACCCCAGTGCTATGATGAGGAAGATAGTGGAGAGTAATATTCATCTGGTATCATCCTTCCCAGTGCCGGCTCACAGTACAGAATTTGTTCTTCAGTGTGCCCATTTCTATAACAAAGATATTAGAGCCATGGTGGACGCCAGTGGTAATGTAATAATTAGGTTGGATCCTGAGTTCATTGACAAGGTGTTCATGTGTCCTCCTGCGACAGAGGTATTGAAGCTTGACTTTGTTGAAGCTCAGAAAGAATATGCTAAGAAATTTGATCAAGGATCTTGAAGCTGCAAAGGAAATCAGTGAAGAAAATGATGTTAATCTTTTGCATAAGTTGGAGGAGTTACCTTATAAGTTGGTGTCACAGGATAACCAATTTCTTTTTGCAGAAGAAATGGTTCAAGAATTTGAAGACATGTTCTAGAGAGAATTTGAAGATAAAGCATTTTCAATAACTTCTATGGACAACCTTTTAGACAACCAGTTAACCTTGGACAATCTGAAAACCAAGTTAACTAATCATGCCAAATCAATCACTACAGTGAGGGCCAGGATGATCTTCAAGAACGCATTCAACCCAGATAGCATTGAAATGCAAGCGGCCTTCACTATGTATGATCACCACATGAGAAAAAGTGGAGATACAAATTGAAGCAGTTGTTCTTTCCCTTAGTTTATTTTCTGATTTTCACATGTACTTTGAAAACAATTTTGGACAATTTTACATTTACATTTTTAATATGCAATTACATGTAAAAAATAGGAAGTCCCAAGTCAATAAGGACTCCTATTTTTGAATAAGTCAAAGTAGTTAGTTTTTTCCTAAATTTTCTCAAGGCCTTTCCCTATAAATAAAGGGGGCCTCTTTTGTAAATATCTATCTTTTGTCTATTGCAAGAAAACTCTGGCGAATTGAGAAACAAATCAAGACTTTGTGCTTTTTTGTGAAAATCAATATTCAAATATTCATCAATACAAGAAAGCAAGTTCAATTCCAATCTTTGTCTTGGGATTATTTGTTTTGTGATAGTTTTGTTCTTACGTCTTGCTATCATAATCTTGTTTGATAATAATTGAAGTGTGGAGTTTGTTACAAGTGATTGAAGAGCGCTCTTAATTTGATTCTGATAAACTTTGTGTTATCAAATCGGTTGTGGGTTATATGTTCATGTTTGTGAGAATACAATAGTTTGGAGACTTTGTGCTGCAAGTTGTTATATTCGATTTACTTTTATCATCTTGAAGAAGAGTGAAGACTTTGGGCTGCATTCTACTTCAAATAGTTCCATTTACGAGTAGTAAGTGAGGTAACAGAAAACTTTGTGTTTCTGTGATATTGTGATAATTTATAAGTCTTATATCAAGAGTTTGAAATATAAACATCTATTCTAAAAAAAAAGAATGAGATGAGATGGAACCACCACAAGCATAGTTTTTAGTGTGCATAAGTTTGATAGGTTGTTTGATTTGCAAAAGTTAAGTAATTAGAGGGAACCTCCCCTTGCTGAGAGGAGAGACTTTGTCTCATCATAGTTGTGGCTGATATAGTCATTTTGCCGTTAGCAAGTTAACGACAAAATATTCACCCAACATTACCGTATGCAAAAGTTGTGAGAATTTGAAAAAAACTGCCTCTTTCAGAATGTATGAGGCACAAGAGGTCAAGCTGACAGTTAATGTTATTGTTTTAACCACTGGTGGTTTGCAAGTTCTGGTCACATGCTCAACATTTTCTCACCGGTGGTTACAGCTATGGTTAAGGATTTTAAACAGACCCCTGGTCCTCCATGTGACCAGGGGCTGAGTGCCTTTAAAATTCTTTTTTTTTTTTTTTTTTGATTTTGTTTTGTTTATTTAAATGTGTTGTGTGTGCAGAGAGGTGGCTGGGGAAGGAGTGGCACACAGGGCGACAGATCTGGGTGGAGGTGCACAGGGTAGGGGGTGTTTTTGCAGAGGTGAAGTGTTTAGGTGGTGTGCGGGGGGTCAGGAGGGGGGCAGGAAGCAGGCAAGCGGGGGCGGCGGGCTGAGCAGGGCGGCGTGCAGAGGTCGGGAGAGGCGATGGCGGAGCGGTGAGCAGCAGGTGGCGTAGGGGTCGGGGTTTATATGAGCGGGGGTGATTTGGCACACAGGGGCAGTTTGCAAAGGGAGAGGGGAGGATCAGGGAGGCGGAGTGGAAGGGAGTTTAGTGGAGCAGAGGTTGGGGAGTGGGAAGGATGGGCGGGGAGGAGGGGCTGCATAGGGTGGGGGAGGGTTGGGCCGCAGGAGGATGGGGTTTGGGGCTGCACAGGAGGGTCGGGAGGGAGGAACAGGGGGAAAGGGGGGGTCACTAGGGGGTTTGTGAGTGCAGGGGCTTCGGCCCCTGCAACAGTTTTTTTTTTAAAATTTTTAATTTTTAATTTTTTGATTTTTTATGTTTTATTTTTATTTTTATTTTTTATTTATTTTTTAATTTTTAATTTTTATTTTTTATGTTTTATTTTGATTTTTATTTTTTGGTTGTTTTTTAACCTTTGCAAAAAAAGAAGATTTTAAAAAAATGCTTGTTGTTTTTTGTTTGTTTTTAAAAAAAAAATTCTATTTTTTTCTTTTTTGCAAAAAAAATACTTTGAAAAGTAAAAAAAAATTCAAATAACAAAACTAGGGAAATAATAGGTGATTTCTTACCTCCGAAGCCTCCTGGACTCACTGGTGAGCTCGATTTGTGCATAGGAGCCCATTTGTGGAAGTCGATTCCCGAATGCTCTATGAAACACCTGAATCCTGCAACGAGACTTGTAAAGACAAACTCTCACAAGATTGTGGATTAGATTACGGTGGGCACCAAAATGTTTAAGGCAAAATGAGTTAATCAAAATAGATTAGAAAACCCAAACATCTACAAAATAATAAAGATGAAAGGAAATGAAAACAAATAACAAATGACACCTTCACCTTTTACCTTTTGTTTTCTATAGTTCACCTATCCTTCTTTGATCTTGATAATAAAAGCCCTCAGAAGCTATTGCTTGCTTGCTTGTTTGAAGATGACAAAGAGTGAATGGCTGTGATACTTGTGTATTTGAAGATGAGCTTCAAATACAGAAATAGAGGATGCTATGAAGTGCTCAAATGGATGTGGGGGTGCCAAAGGCACGCTTAGATTCTTGCAGCATAAGTTTGCTCAAACGATCGATTCTTTAAAATGAAGAGAAGAAGGTTGTATTTATAGAAGAAGGTGAAGGAAGATCAATGGTTGAGAAGAAAAGAAGAGATCAATGGTGGAGGCTTGTTGAGGAACGTGCATCCAATAGAAGGACACATGTCATTCCAAAAGCAGTTATGTTGAGTTAACTCCTCTCTTGATGAGGATAGGATTTGATTTTCCTTTTAAATTAGAACTTATTTTTCTAATTTAAGAGCAAAGTTGCTTTAAAGTTGTTTTAACTCAGCTTTTACTTTTGTATGACAAGAATAATTTATTTTTAGAAGATATGAAGATTTTTTAGAAGATAAGAAAGCATAATTAAATAAATAAATTTATTTAATTACTTGTGGATAATTTGGAAGAAAAGAAAGCAAATTAAATTTATTTAATTCATTTTTAGAAGATTTAGAAGATAAGAAAGCAAATTAAATAAATAAATTTATTTAATTCATTTTTAGAAGATTTAGAAGATAAGAAAGCAAATTAAATAAATAAATTTATTTAATTTATTTTTAGAAGATTTAAAAGATAAGAAAGCAAATTAAATAAATAAATTTATTTAATTGAGGAATTAGAAGATAAGAAAGAAAATTAAATAAATAAATTTATTTAATTTACTTGCACATGATTTTGGAAGAATAAATAAAATATTTAATTATATTTTATTTTTGGAGATTTTAATTTAAATAAATTTGCATTTTATTTAAATTAGGAAGAATGAAAGATTTAATTAAATAATTAAAATTATTTAATTACTTAGAAGAATGGATGTTTTAATTAAATAATTAAAATTATTTAATTATTTAGAAGAATAAAGTTGATGTAGATGGAATTAATTAAATAAACGAAATTTATTTAATTAAATGAGAGGAAGTGAATCAAATAAATAAATAAATTTATTTATTTATTGATAGAGGAATATGATGATGAAATAAATATTTAAAATATTTATTTAAGTAGAGTCATGCCAATTTTAGGTGTATACAGTTGGAATATTTTGTTGTTATAACTTCCCTATTTTACCCTATGTGAAATATTTATAAATTTAATTGTTGCATGCATTTTTTATAACTTGAATGATTTAGTCAGCATATGGTATATTTAATCTTAAAAACAATATGGATGTGTATATAAATTGATTTATTAATTCTAGAAAATATTATGTGATGAACTAGATCCCTTGTGAGTTAAAGTGTCTAAGTCAACCTTATGGTTGTAAGACTAGTTACTTCGAACTACAAAGTCTTTGCATTATGCGTACGTAGGAAAGGCCATCATGAGCCCCTAAGACATTAGGTCAGCCCCTTAGGGCCTTAGGCTAGTATATTGCACTCTGATATGTTTGTTGATGAACTTTGAGGAACTAATGTTCACATTTAGATGTGCAAATACATGTCTGTTAACTTAGCAGATTACTGGAGAAAAGAACATGTTTTTCACTATGCTTAAGGATGATCATATGGTTCTTAGTGTAATTTATTATAATTGCATGAGGAATGTTTATTTCTATGAAAATTATCATTTATAATGCATGATAGTAAACTTATGATTAATCAAAATTTATATTTTATTAAGTTAGTACAAGTGAATATTCTTCTTTCATCTATTTATTTTTTCATTATTTTTGACTAATTTAATTTATTATTATTATTTATTGATAGTTTCTTGAGTAGGCATTACACTAACTACCTTATTAGATAATGAGGTGGATGTAGGAGACTAGTATCCTTCCCAGACGAAGAGGGAGAGCATCACTAGAGAGAGGGAAACAAATTGGGGTGAATGGATGAGATGTTATGACTCTGAGAACACACATACTCACACAATATTAGTGTCTATTTTCAAATATTGGAAAATTGTATAGTGTCGTAAGTATGTCTTGTATCATCATTGATTTTATGTTGATATGATTGTCCCTTGTTTTACCAAGTTGTCATTATACTTTCTACATATCAATTTTGACACCTTGTTCTTCTTGTCAATGATTGTCGTTTGATTGATTAGGTTTCCATAACAAATTTAAGCATTTGATTATTATTATTTTTATAAGGAAATTATTTTTATATACATGCATATGTGTGTATGCACTTTTATATTTATAAAACATAAAGTATGGCTTAATCGATATATATATATATATATATATATAGTTATATTAAAGGCTTTTCAAACTCAAAATTGTGGGAACTTACTCCATGAAGTGAAGGCACCTGCATTTAATGTGAAGTGGTGTGAAGTTATCATGGAGTTATGAACTCCATCGTATTACTCGATGGATGTACATCACTCCAGTTGGAGGTGATAGTGCAGAGAGTGGGGGAGTTAATCTAGATAGAATCCCCAGTGATCGAGGGGAAAATTCAAGGGCTTTCTCACTCAAGAATATAGAAAATTAGGAAGAAGATAGAATGGAGGGCAAGGAAAAAGGGAACATTGGAGAAAAAATGAGAAGGAAGGAAGCAGCTCGACTCTACAACCTTTGAGAAAATCGTGTTGTTGAATTGGCATGTTTTCCAATTGATAATGAATTTGATTAAGTGATTGTTTCTCAAATTATTGCTATAATAAATAGATAAATTTGGTTTCACACTATTGTTTTCATACTTTAAAAGAATGCATGAAAATCTAGACAGAGTTTTCTTAGTTTTCACAACAATGTTCTTTTGGAACCTAAACCCAAATTTTATTTAGTGTTCAGACTTCACTGTGGTGATAGAATTGACTTACTTTTTTCTCAGAAACTTAACCATTCGATATTATTAATGATACAATCTTTATAAGGCAGTAATCAATCTGAGTAACAATATCATTTTATGTTTAAGAAAACCCTATTTGGGTTTATGTTTGATAGAACAGGGAACAAAGTTTAGATTTAAATAGGTCAATTTTAAAAGTTCTAGTTGTTATGTCTACATAGAAAACTAGTGGTGGTCTGGCTAGTATTATTTTCTTAACAAAATGATAAACAACCTTGGTCAAGTCTCCTTTTCTATTTTCAAAAGTTTTTCTCTACCTATTAAAACCATTTGAATAGGTCAGCTTTTAGTATAACTTGGAGGATCATAACAACAATCAAGTCTATGTGTTTTCATTGTGTCTACTTCATTCTTTTATTGAGTTTTAGTGGATTCTTGTATGTAATCTTGTTGTTGTTTAAAGTTTATGATACACAAGTGTATGCATACATTATTATGTATGAATAGGGGTTTGTTTTACATTAACCATAGTTAGCTATTTTTTCTTTGATATGAGGTTTGTAAAACTTGAATACCATCAGGGCATACTCTGTAATGCAACTTAGATTAGAGTAACCTAATTACTCAACCTTTGGTTAAGATTCGAATGAAATAAATGTATATCCACTGTTATTCAATTTGTATGGGAATATAAATGCAATAGCTATATTTTTATTTGCATTCAATCTTATACAGTTTTTATTTTACTTAAGTGATATATATATATAGAAATGGATTGACTTCCTTAAATTTGAGTAGACTAGTTATCTGAGTAACACCTTTATGGGAGTATTATGTTCAATTTGAGATTAGGTTAAGTTAGGAACATAATTGTAAAACTATTGTAGTTAATGCGACAAAGAAAATTATATTTGCAGGAAGAAACTAAGTCTTTTTCTATTGACCCAGATGAATTTATACTCTTAACTGCTTTGGGTTTTTAACCCTAAGTAGTTTTTAAGAATGATTTTCTTTAATGATTTTGTGAATGATTATCTTATGGCACATAACTTTACATAATATTATACTTTATAGATACTACTACTATTCCATTTATATATAAATATGCATGCAATTCATGTTTACGGGCATACATATATAGATATACATATATAAGTAGTATTATTTTATCTTGGTAACTCTTTCAATCAATATGATACTTGGGGATGAGAAGATATAGCTGGAAGAATATTCAAGGTAATATCTATATAATTATTTGTTATGAATGAAGAGATTTTATGACTTTATCAAAGGACTGTAAACTTATTTGATGAAAGACAAAACCTTGATAAATATCTGTACTTATTTATACTTGAACTATCATTAGTTCAGAATTATTCAAATCTACCAAATGGTAGAAATGTCAGAAATAGTGAATAAGGTCAGTAAGGGAAACAAGCTAAACTGAACCTTTCATGTTTAGTTTGAACCAAACTCCTTAAGGATTGGTGAATTCCATTTGTTTAAATTACAATCTTTGTTTGATGTATATGATATCTTATAATACTATGATTAGCCTGTTCAGAGAGTTATATATTAATATCCTTTCATATTGATTTATTTGGGAATAGTTGAAAGATTATGATTGATAATCAGTTTGACTTAAGAGAGAAGTTCAGTAGAAATACTTGTCTCTTTTTTTCAAACTTCTATCATTTGTTTGAGTAGAATGGGTGGTGTATTAAACTCATTATCTAATAGCCAAACCAATGATAGAGGGCTCCATATCTGATGCATATATGCTTATGTCAAATATATTATTCTTTTATGAATGTTTAAGAGTGAACTCAATGTGTTTGTTAACTAGTTTGATATAGAATTGTGTGAACTTACGACACACATCTCCATACTAGAATGTGTATTTGATTTATCAAAACTTTGGCCAAAGTAATGCAAAATCACTGCTTGCATTGTCAGTTCACAGTGTCCTTTTCGAGTTACATAACAGTCATATTTGGTCATACTTAGCTAGAAGAATTCTAGAGTTGTATGACATATCATGTATGCGACAGTCACAACACTAGTTCTCAGATGACGTGATGTACTTATTGATTCCATTTACCTATTACCCTCATGAAGGGTAGGGCCACTTCTAGTTGGAAGATGTGCGGGAGACTACTAGTCTGTGGTTGGAGGAAAAGCACTCGGGTGATGCTCTCCCTCTTGTAGTTGAAGATTTCCAAAGACATGGTTACTTAGACATTATTTGCATGACATGATATATGTATTAAATTTGAAAAACATGTAAACTTGAAATGTAATATTTAGTTGTGGATTCTATCACGTAATCTTTATTCAATGTATTATGATTAGTTCTTTTATTGAAAATGATTAAGAAATGAAATAAATCTTTATGTACTTCTCAATGCTATTTGTAGTTAATTATGTATCCTTAAAAAAATATTGGTTTTTCTATTGTAGAATTAGTTTTGTTTTAAGGAACAAACATGTGTTCGTTAAAAATTAGGTAAGATCATCTAAAGTAGGCTTGGTGATTCTTTCTCTCTTTTGAATAATCTAGTCAAACCATATAGGTGTTCTTGTTGTGGTTAGCCTTCCTATTGAGTTTATACTTTTGTCATTGTTGCTCATCATACTCTTTTGGAGGAGTTCTAGGAGGGGGAGATGATGCACTTTTAGGAGGGGTGGAGTATGAGATTTAGGAGGTGGAGTGGGAGCTCTCTTAGGAGATTGGATATGCATATTTATAGGAGAGTCTTTTGGAGGCTTCACTGGTGGAGCAATGTTACCAATTCAAGAACCTAATGGAGAAGGAGGAGACTTAGGTGGGGAAAGAGTAGGGGACTTGGAAGATTGTGATGGAGTGGAAATATACTCTTCTTGTGTCTCTAAGAACTCCTTAGAAGAAGGAGTCTTATCTACTTGAGTTTGCCCCATGATTTGAGTGTCAGGAGGTGGAACTAGACTAGGAGAAGCTATGGGGGCTTTTGAAGAACCCTCTCATTTATGCACAAATGTGATTTTAGACTTCTTCTCCCTCTCTAGTTTGGGAATTTATTATTATTATTTCCTTGTACTTTACTTCCAATGTTTACTACCTTGAGTGAAGCTTTAGATGCTTGTTTTTCCTCTCCTTCATTCCTCTTTGATGATTGTCTCACTAGAAAACTATGTTTATTTTCCATTTCATCCATCCATTTCTTCCTCATATGGACCACCTTCTTTGTTCTACCCTCAATAGTTTTAAACTCCTTTGCATTCTAGCCTCTTCTTGGAATAGGTTTGTCAAGAAATCTATCTAGATCATAGGAGGGGTCCATGACTTTTCCACCATCCTTTATTTCATATGATATGGTATGAATAAACCCCTCTTGTAGACTTCATGCTCATTTTCATAGCTTTCCAAAAAGTCATCTAGCTTGTGTTTGTGTTTATAAGAAGATCTCAACCCTTCTAGATGCAAGATATAGGGTCGAATGAATCTCTTTCCTTGAATGCATATAGAGTTACTTGTACCATTTCTATTTTAGTTGTCTTTGCAACTTGGATAGTGAGGCAAGTGTACCTACTGATATAAACAGTGAAGGAGATGCCTTTTATTTTTTAATCTAAGCACACCTTTTGAACCACAACTAATTGTCTACACAATTATAGTAAAATCAAATTATCACTAACATATGTGGGTAGCTTGAGTGGCACCTGTGAGAATCCTCCCACTCTAATGTTAACGAATATAGAAAACAAGATGTGCTAGTTAACACAATTTTTATCTTTTTCATTGCCTCGGTAAATATCCTCTTAGAAAAATCATTCTCTAGCATCCTAATAATGAAGAAGATGAAGGCATCATTAACTCTTTTGAATTCTTTAGCACTTTCTCACATTTGTAGTTAAGGATAGTATTCATATATGTTTTGCAAATCACTTCCCATTACTCCCTTAGTTTTAAGCCCATCAAATTGCTACCTTTTGGATAATGCATACATTAGTTATGAGGTCACATAAAAGACCTTTGATTCAACCACATTAGTCAATTGCTCCTGAATCTTATCACTAATCAATGTGGCCTGGAATCAATGAATTCCTTTCAAGCAAGGATCTTGACAATGTATTGAAACATGATCCAAGTTTGAAACTCTTTTATAGTCTATTATCTTGTGACCTTGCTTAATAATTTGATTATCTCATGGATTTCTTCCTAAAAATCACTTCTGTGAAATTTCTTTGGAGCCTAGAGGATGATGCCTTTGGCTAATAAACCAATTTATATTAATCATTTCTACACATTTATCCACATGGCTATGATATTATTCCCTAGAGGATTCCATACTAATATCCATTTATGTTTCTCTAACTAGGAGAGCCAACATTTTATCTATGTATTGTGGTTGTATCTACAACATTACATTGCTCTCTTTGTTCCTTATTTTATTGGTGTCGTTGTTGTAGAATTTTACACATGTTACTACTAGGTCAATAGATTGCATTGATATTGGGAATGAAACAACTTGGATGATACCACTTTCCTTTAGGTTTTGTGCTAGGTTAGGTTTGTCCCACTAGCTTCATTTATTTTCTTTTGGAACTCTTTTAGCCCCACATGACCCAAGCCTATATTGGTTATATTGGCCAGTTTAGTGACTACCTTAGAGGGTGGAATGACACCCTTGAAATCATACTTCATTTTTGCTGGTTAAGGCATATTATTCTTAGGTGTCCAACCAAAGAAAAGATGAGATTAGCATTCAAACCTAGGAAATTATATAGATTTTTAAATGTGTAAAAAATTTAACATTTTCTCTCATTGGTAGGATCTCGAGATTCCACAATTTTTTTGCAAGCCTAAAAAGTCCACTTCTTGAAGAAATTTGATGTTTGCCTATAAGTGAAAATACAACTATTTCAGTCTATATCTACTATTTTACAAGAATGCATTTTAGGGTTTTGGGTGCAAAATAGATTCTTGCATGCTTGAGAAACAAGATAAACAATTTTCTTCATGAGTATCTTGAGGTTTGACATCTCGATGACCATTTGCATGTGATGCATTTTTTACACAAAAGTTTAAATTGGAATGAATCAGGGTTTCATGCCTTGATTACAACTCAACATAGGTGGAGTTCCACATAAAAAGTAAGGTAATAAGGAATTCAAGATCTTGAAGTTGATTAGAATTTTCACATGCATTTATTTTGAGTTTAGAATTCTAAACTCATGATTCTCGAGGTTTAGACTCTAGCAATAATTCTACAAGGGTGCATTGCTATTTTGAGAGTCTAACAATAGGGAACTTCAAACTTTAGCATTTATTAGCAATTTTACATATGTGTGGATTTGACAAGAAAGTCTAAAATTCATGATTCTTGGGGTTTAGACCCTAATGGCTAATTCTCACTAGTGTAATCGTAGCTTAAAGAAATCTAAGATAAAGGGTCTTTAGAGTTCAACAAAAAAATTTCACCCTTGATCCTAAGACCCAAAAAGTTAAGATCTTTAGGATTTTGAGATTGAGTTACACATGTTCATACATACACTTTTGAATGAAAAACTCAACATAACAAGGCTTTAGAATCATTTAAAATTATTGCACTCATCCATTCTTAGTTTAAAACCTTGAATTAACACTTACTTCATGGCTTAAGTAGAATGTGAAATTAGGATTTTAACTATTAAAATGTCAGGTGCTTGATACATGCATACTCTAGATAGAGCTCACTTCATGGATTTCCAAAACAAAAAAATCATAACTAGGGTGTATTCTAAATTGAATTAAAATGAGAGACACTTGAGCATACACAACCTAACTTAGGGTTTCGTCACTTTCTCAAAAAGCCCCTTTGAAAACTATCATTTAAGACCAAAGATTGTATTCAAAATCGAATGATAGGAAATAAAATACAAAACTCAATAAACCCTAACACCTCACCCAAGTCCTAATTGTAGAAGTAAAAAGAAAGCACAAAAGAAAAGCCTCTAGAAAGAACTTGGAATGGACCATGAAAGGGAGACACCAAATCAAGAAAATGCTCAACAAACACTCAAATCTAGAAGGTGAACTAGAATAGAAGTTTGAATAAGATGAAATACTTTAAAATCACACTAAAAGGAAAACGATAAAAACAAATTAGGGAAGACAAAGCACTTCGGGGTTTTAAGACCTACTCGCACAAGCGAGCATTTGACTCATACCAACCTCTAGAGTTTTGAGTTTTGACATAGATTCACATGTCATGTGAATTAGAGCTCAATAGTCAAGGTGCACAAATTTCAAGTTTATGGTTGAAATTACATTTTACATCACTCTACCAAATAGTTTAGGAAATTTGAAATTCCATTAAAATAAAGACACAAAACTAAATAAAAATTAACATAAATTTATTAATTTTATCATTATAAAAATAATAGAAACTAAAAAAAACAATACATATATTTTGCTCTTATTAAATTTATAAAGTTAACTTAACTTAAACCGAATATTAAAACATTGAATATGACAAGGTGTTTTTTGTTTTTCTTATCCCTTTCAACACAGCTCACCGACCCACTCCGGCAATTTCAATGGTCAATAATAAAATGCTTCGTCATAGATTGAAATTTGAAAGAAAACACCAAATCGAATCCGTCCATGTATTATTTAAGATGTTTTTGACGAAAGAACTGAACCCATCCAATTTTTTAATTAAGATTGTTTAATTTCTGAGATCTTTCCTTTTTATTTTTTATTTACATGGCGCGCTTGTCTAATTTCTGAGCACTTTCCTAATTTTTTATTTAGCCTTGACGTTTCGAGAAAAGGATTGAACCAGACGACTCCTTTGGACAGGGCGGCGCTTGTCTAATTTCTCAGCGTTTTCCTCGAAACGACGAGGAAAGCATTGAACCCTTCCTCGGTATCATCTATTTAATGCACTCTACCCTTCCTCTTCCACAACGACTGCAATCAAATCCTTTTCGCCCTGCTCTTTCTCTTTCTATCTTTTAAATCGGCTTGTTAGCGTTTCAACTGGAACTAATGGCGTCTTCTTCATCTTCTCACCAGCGAAATCAGGAATTAAATGCTTTTCCTGGAAGTGGCAAAATAAGGGAAGTTTGTGAATCTTCAAGATTGTTTGATGTTTTCATCAACCACAGAGGCGAGGTCAAATCAACTTTGGCTATTCAGCTTTACAACTCGCTTGCGCAGTTGGGAATACGGGCATTTCTTGATTCCGAAGAGAAGGATCTTGGAACTTCCTTTCCTTCTTCTATTCAAACTGCCATCCGCTCTGCTAAGGTACACATTGCCATCTTTTCAACAAGATATGCAGAGTCAACTTGGTGTTTGGCTGAGCTGGTGCTCATGTTACAAAGTAACGCCAAAATTATTCCTGTGTTTTATGAAGTGGAGCCTTCTGATCTCCGCCACATAGAAAAGGGAGTATACGCTGATGCATTCATGAATGATGAAAAGAAGGGCAGGTACCATGAGGAGAAGCTTAACGAGTGGAAGGAAGCCCTTCACTCTCTTTCATTTACAGCCGGCGAAGTATTTAAAAGGTAAAATTTCTGTAATTTTCGTAGTTGTACGTTATATAATTCCTTCAAATCTGGTTCAACATTTTTCTCATGAAATTCTCTCTTTATTTTGTAAAGTTTGAGCGACTGGGACTGCCAAAAATAGTAGCAGCTGTGCAAACAGATGTACAAAAGAAAACATGTTTACATGTTGCTGAGCATCCAGTGGGGCTTAACATACTTGTGGAAGATTTTGAAAGGGGATGCCTTGATGAACTTGTAAAAGATTTTGGAAATCAGTGCAAGTTGGAAGAAAGAAAGCATAAGGCTAAGATAGTTGGCATTTTCGGCATGGGCGGACTGGGGAAGACAACTCTCGCCAAAGAGCTGTCTAACCGAAAGAAATCGAGTTACTCTAGAGTAAGTTTCTTGTTTGATGTGCGAGAAGCATCTGTCAAAAGCAAATTACATCGTTTGCAACGTCAACTTCTCAAAGATCTCTTTCACGAGGAGCCCAGTTTGAAAAGTACAGAGGAAGGAATAAGCCACCTCAAAGAAGTCTACAAAGGAGCCCCGATCATTCAAAGTACCTAATTGTTGTAGATGACATCGATCATGTGGAGCAGTTAAATGCTCTACGGGTCAAAGATATATTAGATAGATATTGTAATAGTCTGGTTATTGTCACAACCCGTGACGCTGGTGTGCTTATAACCGCAGGGATTTCTGTTGGTTATAATATGAAAGGAATGGATAGAAAGTATGGGAGAGAACTCTTCTGTTGGCATGCCTTCGGCCAACCTCGTCCATCTAGCGGGTATGAAGAGATGGTTGATGACTTTGTAGACGTGTGTAGAGGGTTGCCTCTATCTCTTCTGGTTCTGGGCCGGCATGTTCATCGTAGAGATCGCACGTTTTGGGAGTCAGAATTGATCAAAGCTAGAAAGACGCAGCCTCAAGAAGTTAAAAAAAGACTGAGAATAAGTTTTGATGCATTGGATGTTGAAGAAAAACAGGTTTTCATGGATGTTGCTTGTTTTTTTTTGCTTAAGCCGAGGAGTATAGCCGAAAGACTATTGGAGGGATCAGGATGGAATGCTCACAATGCAATTGAAACACTCAAAGATAAGTGTCTTATAGAAAAAAAAGATATCACATTTTGGGATGGTTATGCATATCAAAGTAGATTGAGAATGCATGACCACTTGAGGGACTTGGGAAGAGAACTGGTAGTTGAGCTCAGCCCTCCTCATCGCCTGTGGCGTCCTCAAGATCTGAAACCTTTGGTATGCTTGTTACCCATTCAGATTTCTCCTCAGTATTGTAAAATTCCAAATCTTAACTTGTTATTACATAAATAAGAATCTAAGGTGCTTCTGTGCATGCAGGAATTAATGGGTTTCGAAACTATACTCGCCAGAACAGATGTCAGGTGTTTCCATTCCATTTTTGACAAGTCCATGGGTTCTAGTGTTACATTCTTTATGGGCCAATCAAATAATTGTTTTGAGACGTCAGGTTCCTTATTATGGCTCCAGCTTGAGGGCAATTCCACAGAACAACCAAGCATTCCTTCATGGATTCCTCTTCAAAATTTGCAATATTTGAGAATCGAAGGTGGACAACTCAAAACGTTGTGGGAGAATAGCAGACAGGTATTTTGATCTTCTCTCTCAAAAATTAAATCTTAGTCGAAGGCTATACTGGAATGCGTTATGTTGTGGTTGACTCCGAACTATTTTTAATCATTGAAAGCTTTACACAAATTTGTATCTTGAATTTCAGGCGCCCTCTCAGTTGAAAGAGCTGCAAATTTCTGAAACCTCTTTGAAAGAGTTTCCAGATTTATTAGGAATATCAAAAGATAGTTTAGAAAATGGGGGAAATTCCAGTAGTGTTAAGGCCCCGATGAGTGGCCTTGAAAAGCTAGAGATAGAGATTAGGGGTGAAAAATTTGTATCCAAGATATTAATTAGTGGAATTGACTATCCCGGCCTTAAGTCAATCAAACTTCATGGCATGGAAAATCTTATGGAAGTGAGTTTAACAAGTGTAAAGACATTAAATTGTCTTGATATTAAAAATTGTAAAAAACTCGAAAGATTCACAGGAACATCTGATCTTACAAATCTTGTGCTGCTAAATATCAGTCAATGCCCAGAGCTTAAGCAGCTGAGTCTTGGCCATTTGAGCTCTCTGGAAAGGATCAGAATTGTAGATTGTAAACATTTGAAAAGTGTGTCAGGAATATCTAATCTTGCAAAGCTTGTAGAATTGGATATTTCTAATTGTTGGAAGCTAGAGTTTGAGTACTTGCATCTCAGGGGTATGAACTGTCTGAAGAGCATAAAATTTGATACAAGTGTGAAGGTGAAATATTTTGAGTTGGAGGGTTGTCAACCTTTGATAACACTAGAATTTGGTGAAGAGAAGGTGGAGGAGTCATCATCTTTTATAGGTGCAAGTTGCCTCGAGAGGGTAATTATTGATGGATGTAAGATCTGGGATCTTGAATTCAATGGTTGCCAAAATTTGAGAAGTGTGTCAGGTAACTGTGAGCTTACAAAACTAATTATTAGCAAGTGTCCTGAGCTTGAGGAGTTGCCAAGTGTTGCCAAAGTGAGCGAGGAAATTGTGATTGAGTCTTGTCAAAAGCTGCAGAATATATCAGTTAACTTTGAGCTTAGAAGCCTAATTATTAGGAAGTGTCCTGAGCTTGAGGAGTTGCCAAGTGTTGCGAGAGTGAGCGAGAAAATTGTGATCGACTCTTGTGAGAAGCTGCAGAACATATCAGGTATTGAAGAGATGCATGCACTAGTTTTTATGAGACTGAGTTACTGCAGCAATGCAGTAATACGGAATTGCATTCATAAGTTGAAGGTAATGATTTCTATACTCCTTTTTAAACATCATTTCTTTATTGACCTTCAGCTTTGTTTTGTCATTTGTTCTTATTACAAATAGTCTGTGTTGCTAATGTTTTGAGTGATCTGTAGATTAAAAGAATTTAGCGTGGATGAACTGATAGTATTTTGTCTTTTATTTCAGAGTGTGCCGTCAGGAAGGAGAGGTATGGAAATGATTGGAAGAGCAGCGGATGGAGCGGAGTCAAGTTTAATGTTTTCTGACGCTCAGGCCGCCGATGCAGTTAGTGATGCAGTCGGTGGCTTCAAATTCTGTTACGGTGACTCCCTTATTGGATGCTTTTTGGTTGTGGTTGACAGCTCTACATCGGTAAAGGATATAAATAATTCACTTCCAAGGTACGACTACTATGAGGACACTATCGATCACAATCGGCATATCGTTACCAAACACTATGACTATGACTCTCCCATACAAGTGCAGCAAGGAGAATGGATAATTACAATGGTAGCATGTGGTCGGGAGTATAGGAATTATGATGATGAGGATAGGAATTATGACTATGTTGTGGAAATTTCACGTCTCTTTTGGGGGAAAGGAATAATGAAGAAGGGGTTTTGGGTAGAGGTGAAGGAAGGTGAAGAGTGGAAAACTGTAAGTGTGTTGAGAACAATTGTTGATAAGTTACATCATTTAGGAGTGGATTGTATAGGGGACAATTGTTTTGTTTTTTAAGAGTGAAAATATTTTAAAGAAAGATTTTTTTTTAAAAATATTTGTAATAGTGAAAGAGATTTTAGTGTTATTAATGTAAAATGAAAATTGGTCATTAAAGGTGTTCAATTATTTATGCCAAAGAGTTTGGTATGCATGTACATTATAACAAGGAATTTGAGTGTTTTTGTGTAATTTTTTAGAAGTATTCTTAAAAATAAAATTGTTAGTCTATAGATAGATTAATAAATAAGAAGTTTAAAGTGATGTTTGTAATAATTATTAAGCATTTTTTATATACTACTTACACGAAAGGTGTTCCCTTTGTGTGAGAGAGGGTTAGCTTTTCAACCGTCTCCGTTGCTACAGAAGCATGCAAGACGATTGCAGCTTCCTGAACTATTTGATATGCCAGATTTTGTTCATCGTTTTATGTCTTGCTTTCTGGCGTTGAAATCTCCTTTCGTCTGCATTTTTTCCCCAGTTTCTGCGGATGTCATTTACTTTCTGTGAAGACGTTTGCAATTCTTTGTTTCTTTAATATTGATGTGTGCAGATAGGATTGATAGTTATGTGCAAACATTTAATATGGCAGGAGCATTTATCTGTCTTGAATAAGTCTCGTGTTTCCGTGTCTATCTATCCTAACTCTTAAAAATCCTTTTTAAAATTTAACATTTGATATGGCAGAGCATTTATCTGTCTTGAATAAGTCTCGTGTTTCCGTGTCTATCTATCCTAACTCTTAAAAATCCTTTTTAAAAATTTAAACCGTTTTGAAATCCGGTTGGACGACGCTACAACGGTTTCCATGTATCCATGAAGGTACAGATTGCTTGGAGATAATTTCCAGATTGCCTTTGAATACGAGGTATTGAGGTATAATGCAGGTTGCAATATAAATAGAATAAGAAGGAGATTCATGTTACCGTCACTAAATCTTTCTATCACATAATACATTACCTCTTATTTGGTACTTTTATTGCTCACAGCGCCTTTTGCTTTTACTAATATGTACTCTTTTTCACTTTAATCAATATTTCTGCTCTAAGAAAATGAGTTATATTTAATACCATTAAAAATATATTGTTTGTCCTTCAATTTTTTAAATTTTTTTTTGAAATACTCACTGATTTCTAATATATTTATAATTAACGATTTGTAAAAGAAAATATATATTTTTATTTTTTATGAACAATATAATTTATAAACAAAATTTAAGTGCCCAGAATCCCTATTCTCCCAAATTTACATTTAAATATTATTTAAATAATATTTAGGGGATCCTCCTTTTTAATATTAAATTTTTAAAGTTCTTACATTCCAATGATAGCCATATTTCATATAATTAAGGATTTAAAAATTCAAATGTGGACAACATTTACATTGTATGAAAATATTTGATTCATAAATTTATATTTTAAATACACATTCATATTTTAATATTATATAGGAAAAGGAAAATAAAAGGATACAAGAATCCTAAAGAATTAATGACAAAGTGACATAAACAATTTATAACCACTAAATAAAAGGTGTGGTTAATATCATGGTAAATTGTCTTATTTTAAATTATTTTTGGTAACCTCTAAGACATCATATGGAAGGGACAATTAAAATTAAAGATAAAACTTATATTTTTTAATAATTTGTATTGACTAAAAATAACATTTAAAATCATGTCATTATAACTTTGTATTTCTTACAAATTAAATTAAATAATATTTTAAAATACAATAAATATAAATATAATATAATATAATACATGAAACATCACTTAAATTGTTAGATTTCTTACAAATTAATTTAAATAATATTATAAAATATAATATAGATATTATATATAAATTACATAACAAATATATAATATATCTAATATAAATATATGATTTTATAATATCATAATATTTAAAATATATATTTAATAATTTACATTATATAAAATATAATAATAAATAATAAGTAAATATATTACATATTGTATATATAAAATAAATATATTCAATTTAAATATACAACATGTAGGAGGACCCTTAAGTAGGTCCATTGTGTCAATTTTAGCTAGAATAATGACCTCATTCTTTTGGACAAATTATATTTTGGGTAGAGGCTTAATAGATTTGGGGTGTTTGGTCATGACTATTTTTTAACTATGCCATCCATCTAGATTCTTACATAGGATGAGTAGCAACACACTTCACCATCTTGATTTGCAACTTTGGCATAAGTGGATAATCCTTGATTTTGTGGTGAAGGGCTTGACATCTAAAACATGTTTTAAGGAGGTTGATGCAGGTGAATTTTATAAAATGTACATCACACACTTGAATCTTGATAAATTCTTTTAGGGTGCAGGTGAGGTTTAGCTCCACACCCTTTTATGGGGTTGAGCTATGAAAAATTTCTTTGGCTCATGACAAATAAAGTGTAAAAAGTGTTGGATAAATTTCTCTAGGAAGGGCTACATAGGAATAGGGAGTCAAAGGAGTTTCAATTTCAAATCTAATTTATCGTGTTGATTTTATTGATATTTAAATATAAGAATGATTTTATATTACATTACCTTATTCCTCTCATGATGGTATTGATTTTTTCAAGCCACGAGCTACTCAAGACCCCAATCTTCCTTTGAGAAGGGGTGCTTGTCTTAACCCTACTATGGCTACTCAATCTAATAAAAATGAAATATTTATGATGCTCATAATGAGAACCACTTTGATCATCAACAAAATTATGACCATGATGCTCAAATTGCCAAACAAGATCTTGTCTCTTAAATAATTTGTCACCCTTTTGCACTAAACTTTAATAAATGCATCTCTTGGCATATATATTCTACTTGGCATTGGATCTTTGGTAGTCTCTTCTAATAATGTCCATCCCATCCTTCCTTTTTTTTTCGAGCCTCATCATACCACTATTACAAGTTCTATAGCTACTACTACTCCTATTGTCACTCCTAGCTTTGCCCCTATTGTTTCCATACCTACCTCAAGTGATCCCATCCCCCTAATGTGCCACCTTTAGTATCATCCTTATATTCACATACCTACTAGCATCATAGCTTCTACCCATGTGTCTCATACCATCCATCATTCCCAACCTATGTCTCACATTAACCCTCCTTCCCAACCTATGTCTTATATTAGCCCTCCTTATCATCCCATTTTCACCTCATATCATAATGTGGTTCCTCCCTCCATGGCTATGTCCGTTACCTACTTCCACACATCCTCGTTATACATCCTCAACTATTTCACGCATGTCTAATTCTACCATTAGCCCTACCTCTAACTTGGATATAATGTTACAAGATATGGCTACTCTAAAGAAACAAGTAAATGACAATAAGGATACTATTACATACAATCACCTACATCATACACCACTTGCTTATGAGGTTGTTATATAACCCTTTTGTATGGTATCTATGGTGGCAAGATTTGACTTATAAAATGGTGAGGGAGATCCTAACATGCATTTACAAGCTTTCACATTGGTATGATTAGATTTTGCTTATGAGGATAAGATTTTGGCCAAGTCATTTCCAAAAACCTTAAAAGAATGTGTTAGACAAAGGTTTTATTCTTTGCTTTCATGTTATATACACTCTTTTCAAAATATTGTCACTACTTTGCTAAAGCACTTCCACATCAATATAGTGATAATAGAGATAAAGAGATAGAGAGATAGAGAGGGATAGAGAGAGAGGAAGAGAGGAGAGACAAAGTTAGAGATAAAGAGTAGTAGAGAGAGGGGAGGGAGATAGGTAGAGAGAGAGTTTAGATATATAGACAAACAAAAATTTAACATGGTGTCATAAACAAAAGTTTAGATCTTTATTTTCTATAGACAAACCTTTGGAAGACAAACTTTCATTTAATCCTTGCAAAGGAAACCTGATTAGCATGACTAATCAAACTAATTGCCCTCGACTTGTAATTGGCAACATCATATAATCAAAATAGTGTCCATAGTTTGCAATACTTATTTTTGCTACCCTCTTCAATTTGGGGGAACATGACTATGAAAAATAAAAAATTACTAATCTATTTAAGTGTAGACAACTACAAAATAAAGAATTCATTACCAGAATACTATACGAGTCTACAATTGGCAACATCCATACCTACAATTAATGCCATGTTGGTTGCACAAAATAATTTGTTACATAGAATCAAAATAATAATAATTAGATAGAGAGATAAGAATAGAGAAAGGGGGATGGTGGGATAGAGCGAGGAGAGAGGAAACAAAAAGAGAAAGAGAGATAGACAAATAGAAAAGTAATTAGATACAGAAAACAAGAAATTACTATTCTATTTAAGTGTAGACAACTACAAAATAAAGAATTTGTTACTAGAATACCATACGAGTCTACAATTGGCAACATTCATACCTGTAATTATGAATCAAAATAATAATAATTAGAGAGAGAAGAATAGAGAAAGGGAGACATGCGGACAAAGTAAGGAGAGAGAGGAACCAAAAAGAGAAAGATAAAAAAATAGAGATAAAGAAATATATATGGAATTACATAACAATTATAAACAATATATATTAGTTATTATATATATTTATTGTTTTTAGTTGTGTACAATACAATATACATTAATTATGTCAAGCCTTAGTATGATGCAAGAATCATCCACCATTGGTCCTCTGCATCCATTATGTGTTGCATACAAAACTAGGCGAGCAACATCGAGGTGATATAAAAAAATTGAGTTGACCATATGTGAATTTCTTAATTCATGAATTGTTTCCTCAACTCTAGAGGAGTTCAAGCACAAAGTGTACAGTGAATTGGAAAATGTGTAAAATGATAGATTTCATAATCGCACTTCTGAACCAAGTTTAGAAAATCATGGATGCAATCAACCCGAGGAGATCATTGTGTCAAATCAAATTGATTGTTGGGTTGGCTTCAAGAAAATTGTGATATCTCAATCAATCTAAGATAAAGACAGAGATAGAGCTAGGGAGGTAGAGAGACAAAGAGAAATAGAGATATAAAGAGGGAGACGAAGAGATATATACAGAGATAAAGAGGCATATATATAGAGAGAGAGGAAAAAGAAAGCCTTGATGAAATTATTAATTCAATTGTACATTAATATGATTTGATAATAGGTGGAAGCCTCTAATAATTTGATAGGAAATAATAGGAATGCAAGGGATGGGCTAGAAGGGAAACATTCCTCTATTTTTCTATGAATTTCTATGGATTGTGAATTATCTAAGGCATGCAATTCATTTGAGTGTAACTTGATAGATAATGAAACCTTCATTTTGTACTAATATCATGGACTTTAATAGATTATAAATTCTTTATTTCTCATAGCCAAGTCCCCACCCAAATTTAAGAGCCTACCAAAAACATGTATTGAAAAATAACTGTATTGGTTGGATTTAGAGTTTCAAATCACCTTTTGGGTCAGTAGTGGAATCTTAAACAATTTGAAAATATGCTTTTTTTCTTTGAAATAAAAAAATGTGATATCTGAATCAATCCAAGATAGAGCTATGGAGGATAGAGAGACAAGGAGAAATAGAGAGGTATAGATTAGTAGTGGAATCTTAATGAGTTTGAAAATATGCTTTTTTCCTTTGGAATTTTATCCTGGAAACATAAATATTGTGATAATAGAATAGAGAGAAAGTTAGAGAGAGATAGTGATAGAGAGAGAGGGGGGAGGGAGGGAGGGAGAAAGAGTTAGGGAGATGAATAGAGAAGTGGAGAGAGAAAGGAGGAGAGAGAGAGAGGTGACAAAGAGAGATAGGGAAAATAGAGAATGAGAGAAAGATATATATCAAGAGATGCTCACTAACCCCATATCCGCCAAGGTAAATACAAAATCTACAAGGAAGCCATGTTGGCTACATTGCACAACATCAAGACAATTCTTCTTTCCACTTCTGTGTTGCATGCAAGGTGCCTCATGTATAGAAATGTATAATATGTAACTCATTCTAGAAAGAGCATTTTCTACTGTATTAGATTCTTTCCTTTAACATAATCTATATCAAAATCATACGCTTGTAGCTTACCACATTTTTGTTGATCATTCAAATCCCATTGGCCAAGAAAGAACTTAAAGCTATTATGATTTGTTTTAACAACAAATCTCCCACATACCAAATACTTGTAGGTTAATTTTTAATTTTTTAAAAATTTTGTTAGGTTATCGATTTAGAAAAACATCACCTTGTGGTCCAGTAGTGGAATCTTAAGGAGTTTGAGCAAGGCCCACCATACTTTTACTTTTACTGTGTATAGTATACCAAAGGGTGTATGGACAAACCATATCCTTATTTATGTATGATCTATTGAACTAAAATTTGTTGATTCAAAGTACCTTTCAATTTCAACTAGAGAACATGGTTACATGCATAACCTTCCTATGAATAATTATTTCCAAATTTTACCTTTACCACCCATGACAATTGAAGAGAAATTTCCTAAAACATAGAATCATTAGCATCATGGGATTACAAAACTAAGCTTAATTGCATAAACATAGTGGAAAATTGTTCTATTGTGTAATAGACTTGGGGCTATAGCCAAGCATTCTAATGGAAACCCTATATTAAAGATCAAGGTGTAGTACTTTTACAATGTTAAAATGGATCTTGGTATAGCTCCACTACTTTTCATGCCAATGATCCAATGATGAAGAAAAGAGAGTGACTTTCAATTGGTCATTTCATGCTAACAATCTAAAGATGGCATGTGTCCATTGGAAACTACACTTATGTTTCTTAAGGACCTAATAATTCACCTCTAAGACCTCTTTATTGTACCTATTGCACACTAAAGTGTAACTATCTCTTACAATAGCAAGATCCCATTTCCAAGCTTCATTGATTCATACATGGCACGAGTATTACAATTGGAAATAATGCTGCTTATTGAAGTGGCTCAAAAAATAACATTTGCAACATCTCAAAAGTCCAGGAAATAGAAATAACACTTAACACCAATGATTATTCAAGTCTCCCCTCATTTTACCACCATCCCAACAATAGATGATCAATGTTTTCAATCATTTTGTTCGAATGAACTGCTACTATACCAATCATTTAGAAACATTTACAATAATATTGGTTCATTAAAACAAGATATACATCCCATTGCAAAAGAATTTCAAATAGCTACCATCCATGGAATTTGCACTGTACATCTCCAAATCCATTAACAGACACTGATGATGAAACTCCTGATTGTTCCTGATGAATGACAAGTCTTAGCAAGTCTATACCCAGGCCTTCCATTTCAATTGGATGGGCTTGATATACTTGGTAAACAAAAAGAGGACTAGTTAAGGGCACTATAAATTGCAAATAATTGACCAAAAAAAACTTTACTTGCATACCTACTTTTACCCACTATTATTCAAAAATAACTTTACTTGCATGCATGTCAACATATTTAATTTACTCTATTTCTTTCCTAATGTAGATTCAAATGATGGATGGACAACAACCATTCACCAGCAACAAAACTATATGCTCTCTTATGAGGAAATTTCAATGTTCAATATGCATTTATAAAGGAACCACTAATTACTGTTATCTACATGCTATTTGGTGCAGTCACGGTAGGAGGGTTCACAGAGTGAACTATCCAGACTGTGCAGCAAGAGTAAACACAACAGAAATGACTCAAAGATATAAAGCAAATGCAGATTCAATCATTCAGTATATCAAAGAATACAAATACAAATTGGCTGGCAACATGCGGGCTTACAATTCGGCTCATAGGCCTGATAACAAAATATGCTCAAGATGTAGCTTTGAAGCTCCTCACACAAATCTAGGCTATCAACTACCAATATGTGTATCTCTTGTTAACTTCTTTCCTAAGGATCTATTACATCAATATATATCCATTTCAAAACAATAGATTCCTCCACGTCAGCCAAGGAAGGTCACAAACTCCAAGGAAGAGTTGTAACGTGCAAACACGGATAGGTCAGACCTAAATGCATAGAACACCTCCATAAATGAATGGAATGATGTGCAGATCACAAGGAAGGTTAGCCATGAACCAAGGACCATTGAATGATGTGTCATTAGCCTCCACAAGTCGAAGAAATGCTCCGTAGGTCTTCTCCTTTAGCTGATTATCTGAGATTGTTAGGATGCTCTATTCTGGGAAAATAGTCGATCTTCTGATAGCGATAACTTTTCGGTAATGTAATGCGGATCTTTGAATCCTGGATATGATGTAGATGAAGGAATGTAGATGGTAAATCTAGCTCTGCAAGGCCTAAAATGAAAAAACTGTAGAATGCAGACTAAAATATAGAAACTGCTACTAATTGAACTGCTTGAACTGAACTGGAAAATGAAACGAAATAAATTAAACTGCACACAAACTGAAATGCAAATATTTTTGGTTGATGCAAGATTGCTCTTGAACTAGGGATGCTCCTGCATCAGACATCTGGGGTTATTGAAAAAGTGAGCCCCTCACTTTGCTAGGGATGGAGGAAAACCAAGATAGTCCACCTCAGGTTGAGAAATCCATGTTGAATATTCTTTCAATCTACCTTTCCACTTCACAAGATATTTTTTGTATTTTCTTCCTTTGGTGTTGCATCCAATCCTGATGTCCAAAATGGCTTCAATCTGCTCTAGTGCTTGTTGTGGTAACTGTTGCTTCAAGTCTTCTTCCATGCTATCACTGAACTCTGCTTCATGGTACTGATATAGGTCTGCAATGTTGAAAATAGGTGATATACCCAATGCTTCTAGTAATTCCACTTCATATGCATTTCCTGAATCAAACTTTTTGAGAATCTTACAAGGACAAAACTTCTTCATCTTCAACTTGTTATATGTCCCAACTGGAAATCTTTCTTTTCTCAAATACACCATCACTTCATCTTCGACTTCAAATTCCTTATGTCTTCTCTTCTCATTTGCCTTTCCCTTATACTTGTTGTTCATATCCTCCAAATGCTTCTTCACATGATTATGCACTATTTTCATATGATCTATAAATTCCTGTGCTTCTACACTTCTCTTTTCTTCCATGCTGATATCTCTTAATTCTGCTACTCCTCTAGGATTCATTCCGATAACAATGTCAAAAGGTGTCCTTCTAGTACTCTTATTTACTAAATTATTGTATGTGAATTTTGCTTGTGAAATAATCAAATCCCAACTTCCTTCCTTCTCTCCAACCAAACATCTCAACAAGTTTCCCAAACTCCTATTCACTACCTTTGTCTGTCCATCAGTCTGTGGGTGAAATGCTAAACTGAACTTCAAATATGTCTCCATCTTCTTCCAAAGTTTCTTCCAAAAATATCCAACAAACTTTGTATCTCTATCTAAAACTATGCTCTTAGGTAATCCGTGCAATCTCACAATCTCCTTGAAAAATAGGTCAGCTACATGCACTGCATCAGTTGTCTTCTTACAAGGTATGAAATGAGCCATTTTTAAAAATCTGTCCACCACTACAAATATTGAATCATGTCCCCTCTGTGTCTTTGGAAATCCCATCACAAAATCCATGCTTGTACGTCTTCCCAAGGTCTCTCCGGCACTGTCAAAGGTTTATAGAATCCAGTATTCTGACTAGTCCCTTTTGCAACTTGACAAACTCTGCCACTTTGCACATACTTCCAGACATCCTTGCAAATCTGAAGCCAAAAGTAATTTTCACTTACCAAAGCCACTGTCTTATCAACACCAAAATGTCCTGCCAATCTGCCACTATGCTTCTCCTTGATCAAATTATCTTTCATCGAACTTATAGGTATGTACAACTGACTTCCTTTGAACAACATATCATCTTGAATGAAATAATCCAACCACTTACTCCTATCTGTCACAACAGGTTCCTTACATGCTTTCCAAGGTTCTACAAAATCAGTGTCTCCCTCATACATGTTCTTCAATTCATCAAATCCCATCACCTAAATTCTCATCTCTTTCAACAAGTTTCTTCTCCTACTTAAGGCATCAGCAACTTTGTTTGATTTTCAACTCCTATGCTTCAACACAAAAGTATAACTCTGCAAGAACTCTACCCATCTCATATGTCTCTGATTCAACTTACCTTGGCTGTTCAAATATTGCAAAGCTTGATGATCAATATACAATGCAAACTCCTTAGGCAACAAGTAATGTCTCCACTTCTTTAGGGCTTGAATTATGGCATAAAACTCTTAGTCATAAACTAAATATCTTCTCCTTGCATCATTCAACTTCTCACTAAAATATGCTACAGGTCTTTCTTCTTGACTCAGTACTGCTCCAATTGCACTTCCACTTGCATCACAATCAACATGAAATACCTTATTGAAATCTGGTAATGCCAAAACAGGTTGCTCTGTCACCTTTTGCTTCAACAATTCAAAGCTCTTATCTTCTCCTAATGTCCACTTGAAATATTTTGTCACCTCCCATTGTCTCTGTCATAGGGTTACAAACTGAACTAAAATTTCTAATGAACTTCCGGTAGAAACTAGCCAATCCATGAAATAATCTAACCTCTCCAATGCTCTCTAATGTAGGCCACTCAACAATTGCTCTTACCTTTTTAGGTTCCATCTTCAATCCTTCTGCATAAATCACAAATCCTAGATATACCAATTCTTCCTTCATGAAACTACACTTCTTGATGTTTACTAGCAATGTCTCTTCTCTCAATCTCTACAAAACTTGTCTAATATGCCACAAATGTCTTCTTTTGTTTTACTAAAAATTAGAATATCATCCAAATATACAATCACAAACTTACCCAAGAATCTCTTTAGGACTTCATTCATCAATATCATGAAAGTACTTGGTGCATTTGTCAATCCAAAATTCATTACTAACTACTCATACAATCCTTCATTTGTCTTAAAAGCAGTCTTCCATTCATCCCCTTCTTTGATTCTGATCTGATGGTATCCGCTCTTCAAGTCTATGTTTGTGAAATATCTTGCTCCACTCAGACAATCCATAATATCATCCATCCTAGGTAAAGGAAATCTATACTTAACTGTGATCTTGTTTATTGCTCTCGAGTCAGTACACATTCTCCATTCTCCATCCTTCTTAGGTGCTAACACTACAGGCACTGTACTAGGACTCAAACTTTCTCTGATCAAATCTTTTCTCAACAATTCTTATATCTGTCTATTCAATTCTTCATTCTCTGTCGGTGTCATTTTATGTGCTACTTTATTAGGAAAACTAGCTCCCAGTATAAGATCCATATGATGACTGATACTCCTTGTATACGCCTAAAAATGACACAAATCATCCTAAATAAATATTCTAAATATTTATTCCCTTCTTCTATTAATTAAATAAATATTCTAAATTTATTTAATCGATTCACTGTTCCATAATTAAATAAATTCAATTTATTTAATTAAAATTCTTCTAAAATCCCTCACAATTAAATAATCATAAATTATTTAATTAAGCCTAACTCCTCTATCCTAAAGTTCTAAATTCAAAATTCCACATCACCTTTACACCTCACCTTGTCCACCTCATCAGGTTGCACATGTAATTAAATATATTCAATATTTAATTACCTTATTTTCCCTCACCCACATGGCCTATTTCTTCTCCAATTAGAGGTCAGTTAACCAATCAATCAAATCTGTTAACTAACCTGTCAGTTGAGTCAAATCCTCAATCAATCCAGTCAGTTCCACAATCCACTCTTCTAACTGATCAATCAATTCTGTTAATAGACCAGTCAATGGAGTTAACTCTCCAATCAGTTTTGTCACATCCCACCTTTCATGATGGAGCTGGGACACTTGGCACGTTTCCACTGGTTGCACATTCCTCAACCATCCTCAACCGTTGATCTTCATATCTTCTCTCAACCGTTGATTCCTATTCCTCCGAGTCTATAAATGAAGCTTCATCCCTCCATTCTAATCATCCGGGCTTTTGACATCGTTACTCTGCAGAAATATCACCAGCGCGCCTTTGGCACCCCTTTGTCATCTACAAGCTTGAGATCACCATTGTTGCATTGGAGCTCACCTTCATTGCACATCACACCATAGCCATTCACCATCGACTTCCTCAAACAACTTTAAAAGATTGCACTCTCTGAGGGCTCATCTCATCTGCAAAAGGACGATTCGTGATAGGCGAACAACAGAAGTTTCGAAACGGAAGAGGTTTGCTGTGTTTGTTCATTGCTTTGTTTACTTGAATCTTCTTTGTTTCTCTATTCTATTGATGTTTGGGTCATCTATTATTCATTTGATTGATAACTATTTTACCCTCACATTTTTGGCGCCCACCGTGGGGCCGTAGCCCCTTTATTTTACCGTTTTTGAGCTTTTTTGAAGGCAGGTTCCGTACAGGTCCTGCAGAGTCACGCACAGGTTCCTTCAGCGCATCTGTTCATTTTTACGGTGCTTTTGAAGACTGTTACGGCGCTTTTGTAAAACTGCGCATTTGTTGACTGTAACTGCGCTTTTATAGACTGTTGCTGCGCTTTTGTTGAAACTGCGCATTTGTCGATTTTTGCTGCGCTTTCATATAATATTGCTGCGCATACGTTAAAACGGCGCATCTGTTGTCTGTTACGGCGCTTCTGACGACTGTTGCTGCGCATACGTTAAAACTGCGCATCTGTTCATTTTAACGGCGCATCTGTTCATTTTTACGGCGCATTCGTTAATGTTGCGCTTCTGTTGATCACTTCTGCGCATCTGATCACTGAAGCTGCACATTTGTAACTGGCTCAGGTTTTGGTACTTTTCTAGAGTATTTTTCTAACGCTAACCCTTTTGCAGGTGTTTGCTGGAGCGGTTTTGCAGGTTAGGCTCGGGTTTAGTTACATGTAGTTGCATCTAACTAAGCTCACATTTCATTTTCTGGGAAAGAGTAAAATGGTTGTTCATTACAAATCTTCATCTAGTCTTAATTAGGGAGGAAGTAACTTGTTTATTTCATGCTTGCATTGCAAACAAACTTCCAAGTTATTGCTATCTAAGACTTAAAATTGAACTCACAACTGCATTTTGAAGTTAAAATGAACCATTGCTATATCGTGAGACCTGAATTTCAAAGTTAACAACCTCGTGCAACGTGGACTTAAAGTTGAACTCACAACTGCATTCTGGAGTTAAAATAAACCATTGCTATATCGTGAGACCTGAATTTCAAAGTTAACAATCTCACGTAACGTGGATTTAAAATTGAACTCACAACTGCTTTCTGGGACTTAAAATTGAACCACTGCAATATTGTCGAAATCACTTCAAAGTTTTGTTTGACTAGCTTAGCCCATTTAGTTTTTATCTTTTTAACTAGGGTGGATTAATCAGTGTATTTTGTGCTTGCGAATGACAATAGGCTTATGCTCTCCCCTCTTCTGGGTGATCAGAGTGCCAGACTTGTCATTCTACTTGTTTAACCTTTAGGAGGGGCCTGCCCTTGGATGCACGCTTGTCCAAGCGGGAACGACCCTGAGTGGTAACAGGCTAACGCCAAGCCCTACCGAACCACTTAAAATAAATTGTGCTTGAGGTGAAAACCTCCTACAACGAGTGCTGTTATGTTACACCGACGGCCAACCTCCCCCAAAACCCTCTCAGGCGCAACCCTGTGAGGCTGGGAGACTCCATAACGGAGAGTAGCGCCGCCGCACGTGTAACCACTTGAACGGTTGCCCGAATTACAAACCTCTTGTTTTAGTGGCCCAAATCCCTTATAATCCATTTCTCGCCTAGGATTTTGTACTTGCTTTTGTCCAAAATAGAGTCGAAAAACTACAAAAACAATGGAAAACTATAAAATACTCTTTGTGCTTGCTGTGTTTTCTTGCTAAATTAATTCATAATATCAGATCAGGAAGACCTATTCCAGCCAAAAATACCAAAAACAGAGAAAAATCTCAAAAATTTGCCAAAAAAATACCAGAACTGCGCATATATCCATTTCTGCGGCGCATATACAACGACTTGCTGCGCTTTTGTACCGACTTGCAGCGCTTTTGTACCTTTCTGCTGCGCATTTCTCTGTTCTGCTGCGCTTTTACAGCGACTTGCTGCGCATATACGCTGACCTGCTGCGCATATACTTTTCTGCTGCGCATTTGCGCACTGTTACTGCGCATACATACCTCACCAGAGCGGCGCATATACAACGACTTACTGCGCATTTACCTATTCTTGTTGCGCATCTGTTTCTGCGCATGTGTGATAGTGAGCATTTGCCCTATTTTTGAGAAATTTTTGTCAGCTGTTCAGAGTACCCATTTCAGCCTAGTTTCATTTTCTGAGGTCAGAATCAACCTTGCAGTCAATCTTCATCCGTTTCACCCATTTTTCTCTCTTTCGATGGTCGTCCCAATCACCTTCTGTCCTAGTCGCTCTTGCCCCAACGTCATTCTGTCCCATACCGATTCGACATAGGTCCTTCTTTAGTGAATTCACGTAAGCCTAGTAGGTCATAGTACCTTTTGCTAGTAGTCTTGTTGAACGACTAAGCCCTACACAGTGAGACTGGTATCGACTACCCTTGCTAGTGGCTAGAGTCTTGTGTCAACCGTCTTACCTGAAGTCATTGAGCGAGAGAACCCTTTGTCCAAGTCTTGTCTTAGATATCCCATTCATTACAGTCTTAGTCGGCACCTTGCCAAGATTTCTAATCCTAGTCCATTTCATCCCACCCCACCTTGCATGGTTCTTACTCGATCCCAGTACAACAAGCTAACTGAAATGGCCGACTCTTTCGATCACATCGCCCCACCACGCGATGATGATGAAGAAATTTCTCGTGAAGAATTAGTGGCACACATGCAAGACAGCAAATTCCAATGCCTAGTGGAGAGAGTACTCCTTGAGGATCCCACCAAATATTTCCATCATCTTGCTAGTCTCGGACTCAAACTCCCCGCAGACTTTGACATTAGCTCCATCATGGAAAATGCAGACAATGAACGTGAGAGGGACACAAATGACACAGTCCCAAATGCACATGAGAGAGGCACAAATGACACGGTCCCCCAGGCCAATGAAAGAGGAAAACAACACATAGATCAAAATGCTCCTATAGCGGATGTGAGACAACAAATTGAGAGTCTAAAGCTAGAAATCTCCAACCTTAAGATCGGCACCAGTTCCAAGAACTACTCCTTGGAAGATATAGCACCATACCCCTTTGACAGAAATTTGGTCATGAAACCATTCCCCTTTCAGTTCGGAATCCCGAAATTCGACAAATACAAAGGGAAGGGGGACCCTCGAGATCATATCAGGGAATTCACTGCAGCATGTTTAGAAGTAGCTCACAACGAGACCTACTTAATGAGACTGTTCCCAAGATCTTTAGGAGGTCAAGCTATGGAGTGGTTCTCACGTCTTCCACCAGGAATCAAAACTTTTGATGAACTTGTCAATAAATTCATAACGCACTTCTCTTACAACATAGAACACGAGGTATCTATGCTAGACCTATGCAACACCAAACAAAAAGGTGGTGAGTCTTTCGCCACCTTCCTACAACGATGGAGACAGCTAGCTAGCAAGTGTTCTTACGACATGCCTGAGAAACAACTATTGGAAATGTTTGTCCACAATTTGAATCCCGATCTTAGCTATCAGATTCAGATACAATGCCCTACCTCATTCACCAAAGTCATTGAAATGGGGCTATTCATTGAGAAAGCTATGATCGCTAAAGGAACTCTCAAGCTCTACAAGGACACACCTCCTTCCAATTACACAACTGACAAGTCAAAGTTTTGGACCAAGAACGAGAATGTGGTCAACGATGGAGTAGTGGATGCCAAGGCGGCAGCCCCTAAACAACAACCCATATTCACTCTTAAGGAAGAAGCAAATAACAGTGCACTCAACAAGCCACCCCCTCGGGAATCTAGACCTTGGTTCAATTCAAACCCAAGGAGAAAATTCACGCCGTTAGGAGAATCTCAAGAGTCTGCTCTCAGGAAGTTGTTGGCTAACAATGAAATTTCTCTACCGCCAACAAGTGACTATGAGCCTATAGTCAAACCTCCCTATTGGAAGGACACGGACTATTGCGAGTATCACCGAGGAAGGGGGCACACAACCAATAATTGCATCCGTCTTAAGAACGTCATACAAGATATACTGGATCAGAATCAAGGAGGGACACAACCGCATACCTCCAATGAATCTCATGTGGCCTACCGGGATCCTCTCCTAAACCACAACTGGCCGTATAACAACAATCACAACAGTGGTCACAATAACAACAATGGTTACAACCACAACAATGGTCACAATGGCAACAACTCCAATGGTCATAACAATAATGACAACAATCGCAACAGGCCAAACCAGAACAGTGGGTCGAGTAGTGCTAACTATGCAAGCGTTCCCTTTGAGTACACCATTAACTGCATTTCTGAGCACGTTCCGCAAGTCAACATCATATCCCCCAACCAACAACCAGGACCTAACGGAACTGGTTGTAGTATAATTACCCGCAGTGGTAGAGTCACGATCAACACCACTCCTCCAAGGTCGTTGCCATCTCTGTCCAACCCCCGCCCATATAATGTCATCGACCAATTGCACAAGACTCTGGCTCATATTTCTATATTGGAGCTCCTGCGTCTATCTCCTTCTCATAAGGAGATTCTTGAGAAAGCCTTAGTGGAGACTACTGTCCCCACTAACCTAGCCCAAGAAAAGTTTCAAACCATGGTGGGTAATTTGACATCCTCCCCTTCCATATCATTCACAGAACAAGATGACCTTTCCATGTCTCAACCCCACAACACTCCTCTACACATTGTCGCATTCGTACACAGGCACCGCATCAAGAGGGTTCTCATTGATGGGGGTGCCGGTTTGAATATTTGCACTTTGAAGCTAGTCCTTGCATTGGGGTTCTCTGAACAGGCAGTGGATCCACGGAGGAAGATTACCATAAAGGCCTATGACGAGGAGGAATGCACCACGAAGGGCACGGTTGTCCTACCCATTCAAGTGGGACCGGTAATTAAAGATGTGGTGTGCCAGGTCCTTGATCGAGAGCTTGCTTACAATATTCTGCTAGGGAGACCATGGATCCACGCCATGAAGGCTGTCCCCTCCACCTACCATCAATGCATAAAGTTCCCACACGATGGCAAGCAGGTCACCATACACGGCGACCCCGATCCCTATCAACACTGCAATTCTTTTCAAGCTAAACCTGAATGCGTCATCCCCAACAATAGAGCCCATATCTCCCCTACTTCGCCACAAGACCATACTGCCGAAGCTTCCTCTTCACAACCCAAACCAATGAAAATCACCATAAAAGAAAATGGCGTGGGGGAATATCAGATTGAGCACAGCCTCAACCTTGCAAAAATGCCCTTGTCTCCTCGCTCCTTTGGCCAGCCCAAGCATCAACCCAGGCATTTTTCAAAGCCCTCTGCTCCTCCTACAACTCCCGCAAACCCCTTTGTAAAATGGGGGACCTTATCCGATGAATCAGAGGAGCGAGATCTCTTGCAATGGCTTTATGCCGAAGAAGAAAACACATCCCAAGATCCACCCAGACTCCCTACAGAGCTCTATGGGCGAGGTGAAACCATCTTGCATAGGATGGGATATGAAGGACAAGGCCCTATCGGCCTCAGAAAAGAGGGGATCATCGAACCTATACAACCCTCTTCCTCCTCTTCGGCTAGAAACACGACTGGCCTAGGCTACAAAGGTAAAGGTAAAGCCAAAGAAAATGCCTGCCTAGTGGAGACAATTCAAACACTCCAAGAGGATAGTGACGCAGATTCAGATGATTCCAATCAGTATGAATGGGACGAGCTGACAGAACACTCCTACGATGACAAGGAGATTGATACCATCCAAAACCTTAGCCCATATCATGAGAGACAAACGCAACGGGAAAGACCACTGGAGTCTGATTTGCCCCTCCCTGAAGTTATGGCTTTCAAGGAAAGTATAGATTCCATTGCGATAAACAACCTGGAAGAAAGTACCACCCAGAACACTACCCCCACCTGTACTCCTAGTATTTCCATCCACACTATCAACGAATCAGGTCTTTCATCCAACTCCCTTCCCCTCTTACACCCTGAGCTTATTGACTGGGACCTAAAAGGGACCCCTCAATTAGATGTGTTCCAGAACGATGATGCCTACATTGACTATATGGGACTTCGAGATCATTTACCAAAAGGAGATCATAAAGCCGGTTTCGCTATCGAACTCAATACTGTAGCTTACTTCGGGGAGGGTGCCAAGCCTTCTAGTCGCAAAAATGTAAAGATCAAAAAAGAATCTGACGGTGAAAACCGCCATGCGGCAGTGTCAGATCATAAAACAGTAAAAAGAAAGGACGTATCTGAAGGTGAAAACCCAACTGTGGCACCTGACGATGGATTGCTTGACACCCTCCCAAGTGACATGTATCAGGAAAGATCACAGATCGTGGTAGAGCCAACAGAGCCAGTGAACATTGGAACCGAAGAGCGGCCTCAGATCATCCACTTTGCAAAATCTCTCACACCGCCTGAGAAAACCAAGTTTGTACCATTCTTTAAGAAGAAGAGAGGCAGCTTTGCTTGGTCATATGCTGACATGCCAGGTTTGGACCCAAACCTGATTCTACATCACTTGCCATTAGATCCAGGGGTGAAGCCCGTAAAGCAAAAACTGAGAAAAATGCATCCCCATATTGCCCTCCTGGTCAAGGAAGAACTCAAGAAATTGTTAGACGTGGGGTTCATCAGAGCCATAGATTACCCTGAATGGATATCTAATATTGTGCCGGTGTCTAAACCAGATGGCAGGGTCCGACTATGCAACAATTTTAGAGATTTAAACAAAGCATGCCGAAAAGATGACTTTCCCTTGCCTAACATCGATATCATAGTCGACCTCACGGCAGGACATACAATGCTGTCACTTATGGATGGATTCTCAGGGTACAACCAGATCAAAATAGCACCAGAGGATCAGCACAAAACCGCTTTCACTTGTCCATGGGGTACCTTTTGCTGGAATGTCATGCCATTTGGGCTGAAAAACGCAGGTGCTACATATCAGCGAGCCATGACAACTATATTTCACGACATGATGCATGTGACCATGGAAGATTATGTTGACGACATCCTGGCAAAATCACTCACCAGGGACTCACACCTGGACACATTAGAGAAAGTCTTCCAACAGCTGGACCAATTCCAAGTAAAATTGAACCCTAAGAAATGTGTGTTTGGGGTAACATCGGGCAAGCTACTAGGCTTCATCGTGTCAGCAAACAGCATAGAAGTAGACCCGGCCAAGGTCAAAGCAATCATGAACATGCCTCCGCCCAAAACTCTAACACAGTTGAGATCCTTATAGGGCAAGCTACAGGCCATCCGCAGGTTCATCTCATAGCTGGCAGACAAGTGCCATCCTTTCAGCCACCTCCTACATAAGAACGTTCCATTTAAATGGGATGAGCAGTGCGAAGAGGCATTCAACAAGCTCAAGGAGTACCTCATGAATCCTCCTATACTCATGCCTCCGATCCAAGGAAGACCTTTGATTCTCTACATATCCACTACACCTACTGCTCTTGGGGCTCTCCTAGCGCAGCAAGACTATGAGAACAAGGAAAGAGCTGTGTACTATATCAGTCGAACCTTAGTGGGCTACGAGTTACAGTACTCACAGGTGGAACGTTCATGCCTTGCGGTGGTTTTTGCCTCACAAAAACTCTGACACTACATGTTGGCACATCCTATCAAACTCATTGCCAAGATCGACCCACTAAAATATCTTCTCAACAAAGCAGCTCTCACAGGTCGACTAGCCAAATGGGTTATGCTTCTTAGCGAATATGATATAGAGTATGTGGATAGAAAAGCCATCAAGGGGCAAATCATCGCAGACCAACTAGCTGAGGCACCATTACAAGACACTTCACCAATGCAGTTTGAGTTCCCAGATGAGTCTTTATTCACTCTGTCAACATCTCCTTGGAAACTCTACTTCGACGGGTCTTACACCAACCATGGATCGGGGGCAAGTATCTTGTTCATCACTGCCCAAGGCGACACAATTCCAAAGTCCTACAGGTTGTTATTCCCATGCACTAACAATATAGCAGAGTACGAGGCTTTGGTAATTAGTCTCAAGATGGCCACTGAGTGGAAAATCCAAACACTATGTGTCTACGGTGATTCTCAGCTTGTCATAAACCAGGTCAACGACGAGTATCAGACCAAAGATGAGAAGCTCATCCCATACAAGCGAATGGTCGACGACCTCAAAGAACATTTTGGGACCATCTCGTTTGAGCAAATACCCAGGATAGAGAACAAAGCAGCAGATGCAATGGCGACCATAGCCTCTCTCCTTGAGATACCTGAACATGAGTCACGGTATGAGTTCTTAGTAGAAACAATTCGACAACCGGCTTATGATCTCCTCGAGACCCATTCCATTTGCCACCTAGTAGGATCTGATTCGCCTTGGTACGGTAAGACCTACACTTACCTCACGGACAATATCCTTCCTTTGGACCTCTCTTCCAACCAAAAATGAACTTTCATCCGACAAGCCTCCCGTTACACCATTATCGCCAATACCCTTTACCGACGTGGTCTGGATGGTACTTTACTCCGTTGTCTAGAACAAGAAGAATCTATAACTGCCTTGCAAGATGTGCACGAAGGGATCTGCGGAACACACTCCAGCGGTCCTTCCTTAGCTAAGAAACTCATGCGTTTGGGTTATTACTGGCCCAATATGGAAATGGATTCATATCAGTTCGTCAAAAAGTGCAAACAGTGCCAGATACATGGGAACCTGATTCATGCACCTGCTCAGGAGTTGAGACCTCTAACGACACCCTGGCCCTTTTGCCAGTGGGGACTTGACCTCGTGGGAAAGATTCATCCGCCCTCTTCCAACGGCCATAAATTCATCATAACGACTACTGAATACTTTACAAAGTCGATTGAAGCCGTTCCCTTATCAACCGTCACAGGAAAGCAAATTTCCTCTTTCATTCTGAATTACATTATCTGCCGATATGGCATCCCTTCGTCCATCATAACGGATAACGGGAGACCCTTCAAAAATCAGGATGTCCAGGAACTTTGTGAACGTTTCAAAATCCAACACCGCTTCTCCACCCCATATTACCCCCAAGGTAACGGCCAAGCTGAGGCATCGAACAAAACCATTCTGAGAATCCTAAAGAAGACTATCAATGAAGCCGGTCGCGATTGGCACGTCCAGCTCAATCCCGCTCTGTGGGCCTATCGAACCAGCATACGCACTCCCACAGGTGCTACACCCTATGCCCTCGTCTATGGTTCCGAAGCCATCCTTCCTATTGAGGTCGAACTCCCCTCCCTTCGGGTGTCGTTGAAAGGTCTCATATCAGACGAAGAGTACAGAGTCTCTAGACTGCAAGAGCTAGAACTGCTAGAGGAACGGCGCCAGAAAGCTTTTGACCATCTCAAAGCCTATCAACAGATGATGTCAAGAAGCTACAACCACAAGGTTAGACCAAGATGCTTCAAGATTGGGGACCTCGTCCTAAAAGAGAACCCTCGCAATCAGGAGGACAGAGAAAAGAAAGGTAAGTTCGAGCCTAACTGGCTTGGACCCTATGTAATTGTAGCAGCCTACAGATCGGGGGCATATCAGTTGGCCACATCAGAAGGTGAGTTGTTTGATGATCCCATCAACAGCATGCACCTTCGCAGGTTCTATACCTAAGAGAACCCCAATGCAAGGGGGCACAATAAAATCAAAAAAATCAACAAAAGTTACAAAGAGAAAATACAAAAAAATTGAAAAAAATAGAAAGCATGCAAAAAAAATTGTCCTTTGGTGAAAACCTGGCAAACAGGCGCCTTGGATAGGTATCCTGATGAAAACCTGGCAATCAGGCGTCATGTTACTTTCTAGCTTCTCGTGCAAATAAAAGCAAGTGATGAAAACCTGGTAAACAGGCGTTACTTGTGACAAACCGCATTCTCCATCTTTGGGAATCCAATCACCTTGAGCCCATTCTCCCTCTATTTTCCCCATTCGACCCATATCCATCCCACAGTAAACACTTGACAGTTACCTATCATGGCTTGATACTCACCTTGTGGCCTTGTCAACCAAGGTTTTGTCCCATATCGTCTCCTCGAAGTGAGCCTAGTGTAGTGTCTCTCGTCAGTGTCTGTGGTCCGAATCCGTGAACTACGTTGCCTCTGCGTCATCACGTAGGCAAGGCCATTATTCCAATGCGCCCCCGAGGCTTCCATTTCTTCCATGGTCCCATTCATCCCCTTTCTGGTCTTCATTCTTGTCGTCTTTCTTCTAGTCCATCCATGGTCCATTAGGGTTACCGTGAACTACGTTGCCTCTGCGCCGTTACGTAGGCAAGGCCATTATTCTAATGCGCCCCCAAGGCTTCCATTTCTTCCATGGTCCCATTCATCCCCTTTCTGGTCTTCATTCTTGTCGTCTTTCTTCTAGTCCATCCATGGTCCATTAGGGTTTACCATGAACTACGTTGCCTCTGCACCGTCACGTAGGCAAGGCCATTATTCTAATGCACCCCCGAGGCTTCCATCTCTCCCAAAGTCCCATTCGTCTCCTCTCTTGTCTTCATTCCTGTCGTCTTTCTTCTAGTCCATCCATGGTCCATTAGGGTTTACCCCGAACTACGTTGCCTCTGCGTCGTCACGTAGGCAAGGCCATTTAGCAATGAGCCCCCGAGGCACTAGGTCAGTCCCTTAGGGTCCGTCTTCTCAATAAGGATTGTGCCATCTTCTCACCAAGAAAGCAAATACAAGCAAACACCCGCGCTTCGAGTAGAAATCTTGACTATGAGCATCTTAACCTATCCAATGCAAGGCAAATACCCAAGGTCTTCTAAATGATTTTATGCAAATTAAGGCAAGAAATGAACACATATCAACGCAAATATGCTTTTGTAGATTGGCACCTAGGGTTAAGTTACAGAGTCTTGATTTTTGCTATCATACCTTCCTATGCTACTCAAGGATGCCACAAGCTAGAGATGCTCTGATGGGGGCATGATTACTTTCTTTGTTTGTTATTTGTGGATTAAACTTTAGTAATGCGACGCCTTGTCTAAGGACATGATCAGCAAAAGATCATCGAGGACATCAAAGGTCTTACATGAACGGGGGCAATCCTTGCTTGTTGAAACGCAAGAAGTACTCAGGTCATCTAGATTCAACTTTGACTAGATGCTTGTATTAACTTGCTAAATTACACGCCATGTAAGTGATACTCAGGTCATCTCGGTTCAATTATACCTCGATGCTTGTATTCACTTACAACATTTCAAAAAAGTACCAAAAACACAATGCCCAATGATGAAATAAAGCAATCTAAAAGCAAAGCATCTGTCCTATATCCATACACCCATCCATACAGTCCTCATCATTCAAACTATGCAGAGTAACGATATCAAGAAAAGTCCCTAAGTCATTCCTTCGCAACCATTCCTCTATCCATCATGTCATTCTTCTGTCGATAGAGTACATTTGGACATCACAAAAACAAGGCATATAGGAGCATATCATATCATTCGTAGAAACTAGTCATGCACATAAGTAGGTTAGTAGAATGCACCATCCAATGCATTAGGTCACCAATACATTTGCATCACATCTTAATCTTAAAAGCCCAGAAAATCAAACAACATAGCTAAGTGCATCACATATATAGTTGCATCACCACATAGTACTCATGTTACAACTGCATACATTCAAAGCATTACATCATATAAACATCCAATAGCATCTCACATATCTATACAGCATCGTCACATAGAAATCATGTTCCATACATATACATCTGCATTAGCTCATTCTAGACACCACGTATACAGTTATATCATAACATAGAAATCATGTTTCATATACATACATTTGCATCATCACATAGACATCATATTAACTTTGCATTCATTTGTCACATTAATCATATAGACATCATATAGCAGCATATCAAAGTATTTCTCATATAGCATCATATAAACCATCTAACTATGCAATAGCATCACATCATGCAATAGAAGTAATCATCTCACAAACACATGCAATAGATACACAAAGCTGCATCATCATCCATACTATCATATACAAAGATGTCCAAATGTACAATATCACCATCTCTCTCAAAATCAAAGTGTCATATACAATGTACGTCTAAATAGACGGTGATACATGTCCCAAAATGTACAAAATCTGGTCTCTGACTACCCCTGCTGCTGTGGGCCACCACTGCCAGCTCCTCACTGCTGAGGTCCCATGACAGATGCCCCTGACTGGGATGGACCTGCTCTGTGAGCCACCCCAGACTGAGTCCTGAAACTCCCTGCCCTCTGGCTTGATGACACGGCACCATGGTACAAGCCTCGGTAGTACTGTGCCTGCTGCTGCGCTCTGGCTAAGTCTGTCTGCGCCTGTGCCAACTGCGTCTGCAACTGGCCTACCTGTGCCTGTGCCTGCTGCACCTGCCCAACCAAAAATGTACTCGCTGCATCTGTGCCCATGGCAGCCACTGCTATGTCCCTCTCTACTCGGATGAGGCGTACCCGGGCATCTGCCATGTCTCACTCGCGAGTCAAACCAGCGATCACCGCTACGTCTATATCTCGCCTCCTCTCCACTCTCCTCAGCTGTGCCTGCAGCTCTCGCACCTGTCCCCTCAGACTGGCTATAGTCCTATCATGTGCCTCACCCTGCACTGGCCCCTGTGCTTCCTCTGCCTGTCCTAACCCTTGCTGCTGTGGCACCTGCTGCTGGGGCACCTGCTGCTGTGGTACCTACTGGGGTGGTGGCATCTGTGCCTGCTGCTGCACCTGCTGCGGTACCTCTCCCTGTCCTGGCACTGCCTGCCCAACTTGATCTATCCTCCTCCGCTGCCTCGGCCTCTCTGCAGCTCAGCCACCCCGTCCTCGCCCTCCTCTAGCGGCCCTCCGCCCTAGGCCAGCCTCTCCCTCCTCCTCTGAGTCCGCCTCGTCAATACGAGGCACCAGCATGCCAGGTCCTGAATATCTCGGGAATGGATGTGCAGTAATCCAATCCTCATACTCCTGTGTGACCCCCGCATCTGCAATCTCTCGCCTCATGTCCCATGCCAGATAAGGCAACTGCTGGAACTCTGCCAGAGCCTCCCCATAAGAAGCCATCGGCCCCCATCGGACCCTCTCTGCATGTGTCCGTGCAAACATGGCCTGTCCCTGCGGCATGCCCTGTCTCCTGCCGAACTGTCTCAGTACTCGGCCCACCGTCTGCCTCTCCAAGATGTGCCGTGTCCGGCCTATCAACCACCTGGTCTGAAAGCAAAAGGGCAGCTCATCTCCCTCATCATCCCAAGGCTCGCAGTCCAGATATGGTCGCCAGACGACCACATCTATCCCATCCAACGTATGCCGCCAATACTCCAGCTTCCCCAACCTGTGCTGGGAAATCACTCCTGCGTAGCCATAGCTGTACGGCTCTCCCCTCTGCCTAGCAAAGCCGCATATCGGCCTAGTCACCGCTATGTGCTCCCACAGCCAAAACTGTAACAGCAACACCCCAGCCGATAGACTCGTGCTGCGGTGGTACACCACCTGATGCATGTCGTGATATAAGTGGGCTAGCACGCAAGGTCCCCACGCATATCGAGTGCCCTCAGTCAGCATCCGCTCCATGATCCTGCCCCATCCAATAGGGAACCCGTGTGATCTCCTGTCCGGGCATACCACGCCCGCAATCAGTCCGGCCACAATCCCAGGGAAGTAGTCGTAGCAGTCATAGATATCCTGCCAAGGGATGACCTGTCCCACCAGCTCGGGATTGTCAAATACTCGCTGACACTCGGCGAGTCCCGCGTCCCGTTGTGCGTCGTACTCCACCAACTCGCCTACCACAGGCAAGTGCAGTATCCTATAGACGTCCTCCAACGTCACCGTCATCTCTCCAGTGGGGAAGTGGAAGGTCCCGTCCTCGCTGTGGAATCTCTCCACGGCAGCTGTCAACAGTCCTCGGTTCGCCCGCACCTCGGGCATAAAGCAAACATAATCTAATCCCATGGTACCAAGCACCACTCTGTCAGCCTCCGTTAGCATATGTCTCTGCAATAGAGGCATAGGGAACGTCTCCCTCGACTGCAACGTCTCTCGTATCTCCTCCTGCAAGCACGCAAAGCAAGGCGTCAGTCTCAAGCCACATATACCATACTCAACATATCTATTAGACTATATCAACTAAACTTAGCATTTCAAATTGATCAAAACAGCACACTACATCTCTTGACTAGATTCCTGCAATCTCGGAGATAGCTCATCGATTCTTGCGTCAAACAGGACGCTAATCGAATCAATTTGGCTAAGTAATTTGCCATCCCAAGCAAATGTGCCACTACAGGTGGTAAATGCGCCATTTCTGGTATATGCGCCGCAAAAATCAACATATGCGCCGCAAAAATGCATATGCACCGCTACAGGGCACATATGCGCCATTTTAACGCATGCGCCGCAGAAATCCACGTATGCGCCACTGAATTACGGATGCGCCGCAAGAATCCACATATGCGCAACTTTAACAAATGCGCTGCTACATTTCACGCATGCGCGGCAGAAATACAAAAGTGCCGCCCAATTACGAAAGCGCAACTAGACTGCACAAATGCGCAGCTTTCATGCATGCGCCGCCGAAACAGGCATATGCGCTGTGAAATCACAAAAGCGCAGCTTCGCGAGGCATATGCGCCGTTCTGCGTTTCGGCGCATTCATTTCACCTATTTTCTACGGGCATTTATGACACCTAAACTCGACCCTAGGAGAAATTTTTCGAAGCACATACCGGGGGTCCTGCCTCTGCTGGCCGCCCGAATCGTCGGACTCGCTCGAATCAGTGCTCCTCGCGTGGAATGTCTGCTGCTCTGGCCGCCATGCTGCTCTAAGTTTGCTCTGAGCTCTCTTTCTCCAATCCAGATCAACCAAGTGTGCAAATGACTATTCTTGTGGACCCAGCTCCTATTTATAGCCTCCAAACCCTAATTCTGGCTAGGTGATGACTGTGACTACTTCCCGTGTCCGTTTTTCCTCCCGTTTTCTTCCCGCATCCCTGACCGCATCCCTATTCCTCCATCTTATCCTTACCCCTTCCTCGTCGTGAGATCGTCCGTCTCCAAAACTTTCGCCGTTTTTCCCGTCCAATCTCCCGAGGGGGCATCCTATCGTCATTTAACCTGTACCAGGGGCAAACTGGGGCATGTATCATCATTCAGACTATCAATTTCTTTGAAGCAATGCTGTAAACTGCATTGCATCAAAGAGGGGCAAAATGTATACGCCTAAAAATGACACAAATCATCCTAAATAAATATTCTAAATATTTATTCCCTTCTTCTATTAATTAAATAAATATTCTAAATTTATTTAATCGATTCACTGTTCCATAATTAAATAAATTCAATTTATTTAATTAAAATTCTTCTAAAATCCCTCACAATTAAATAATCATAAATTATTTAATTAAGCCTAACTCCTCTATCCTAAAGTTCTAAATTCAAAATTCCACATCACCTTTACACCTCACCTTGTCCACCTCATCAGGTTGCACATGTAATTAAATATATTCAATATTTAATTACCTTATTTTCCCTCACCCACATGGCCTATTTCTTCTCCAATCAGAGGTCAGTTAACCAATCAATCAAATCTGTTAACTAACCTGTCAGTTGAGTCAAATCCTCAATCAATCCAGTCAGTTCCACAATCCACTCTTCTAACTGATCAATCAATTCTGTTAACAGACCAGTCAATGGAGTTAACTCTCCAATCAGTTTTGTCACATCCCACCTTTCATGATGGAGCTGGGACACTTGGCACGTTTCCACTGGTTGCACATTCCTCAACCATCCTCAACCATTGATCTTCATATCTTCTCTCAACCGTTGATTCCTATTCCTCCGAGTCTATAAATGAAGCTTCATCCCTCCATTCTAATCATCCGGGCTTTTGACATCGTTACTCTGCAGAAATATCACCAGCGCGCCTTTGGCACCCCTTTGTCATCTACAAGCTTGAGATCACCATTGTTGCATTGGAGCTCACCTTCATTGCACATCACACCATAGCCGTTCACCATCGACTTCCTCAAACAACTTTAAAAGATTGCACTCTCTGAGGGCTCATCTCATCTGCGAAAGGACGATTCGTGATAGGCGAACAACAGAAGTTTCGAAACGGAAGAGGTTTGCTGTGTTTGTTCATTGCTTTGTTTACTTGAATCTTCTTTGTTTCTCTATTCTGTTGATGTTTGGGTCATCTATTATTCATTTGATTGATCACTATTTTACCCTCACACTCCTTATAGGCAGCAATCCTTTAGGCACATTATCTGATATGATGTCTTCATACTCTATCAACAACTCTTTTATCTCCTCTGGCTATTCTTCTTCAATCTCCTTCTTCACTACTCCAGTCTTCTTAGGAATCAAGGCATAACATACATTCTCATGTCTCAAACCATCCAAATTTTTTTTTCCATCTACCAAATAGATTCTAGCATTTCCACATATCACATCTTTAGGATCATCTTCCAAAGGAACCAAGGTAAATCTATTTCCATTTGTTGTTATGGTGTATGTATTTTTTCTCCCATCATGTATAGCTTTTCTATCATACTGCCTGTTAGGGTTAGCTAGAAGAAGATATCAATTAAATGCAAATAAAGATTAAACAAAGGAATGAAAATACACAGAAATAATAACAGCGAGAGACAAGTTTTAATGTGGTTCACCCAAACTCGGGCTACATCCACCAATAGAGAGTCCAATATTATTATCCAGTAAATCAAACTGATTACAACTAGCAATCCCTGCAACTCAATACCGCTACAAAATGCTACAATACAATATCAATGGAAACCCTAACCCGTAGCTATTTTTATCATGACTTTTGTCAGTTACAAAATAAGGTTTTTTTATGTCAGCCAATGAAAAAATAACTCCTGACGCCTTAATAAAATAATAAAAAAACTATTGGAGGTTTTGGGGGTGATATCCCAAAGCCCCCGCGAGGGCGCTGCCCCTCGATCCTGCTTTGTATTGCTACAGGGAGCACACCAGGGGCATTGCCTCCAAACCTCGTCTTGGGGGCCCTGCCCCTTAACCCCGTAGGGATTTGGGGGAAACCACGTTGATAAAAGTGGGGTAAATTTAACCTTTGAGTCTGATTAGGCTCCATATAACAACAATCTCCCACTTGGATACTGATCAGACTCCACACTATATCATCTCCCACTTGGAGACTGATCATAACACCACTGACCCTGTAGCTCCCACTGGAAATAAGCACCTTGGACTCTGATGTTCTATTTTTGTTGTTTTTTTCAGTCTTGAAGACCAACCAAAGTTGAAGAGGAGCTCAGCTTCTCCCTTGTCACTGCCCTTGTAAACATATCTGCTAGATTTTCATCTATATGTATCTTTTCCAGCCGTAATTTTCCATCCAACACTGACCAAGTGAAGTGATACCTCAACCATATGTGTTTGGTCTTTGAATGCAATGAAGAATTCTTTGCAAGATGTATGGCACTCTGGCTATCCGTAAACAAATAACTGTTAGCCTGTTGTTTGCCCAATTCTTCCATGAAAGATTGTAGCCATATCATCTCCTTGCTTGCCTCTATTGCAGTTACATACTCTGCCTCCATGGTGGATAAAGCAACCACTTTTTGCAATAGAGATCCAACTCATCGCTATGCCACCTACAGTAAAGACATAACCTGTAGTACTCCGCCTGGTATCAATATCCCCTACCAAATCTGAGTCTACATAACCTGCTAAATCGGTATTAGAGCCCCCAAAACATAAATGTTTATTGGATGTACCTCTCAAATATTTGAGAATCCATTTTACTGCATTCCAATGCTCCAATCCAGGATGATTCATATACCTACTTACGACTCCTACAACATGTGCAATATTTAGTCTCGTGCATACCATGGCGTACATTAAACTTCCTACAGCTAAAGCATATGGTACCTTGGACATTTTTTATTCCTCCTCTTGTGTCTTTGGACACATCTCCTTAGTCAATTTTAAATGACTGGGCAAATGTGTGCTGATAGCTTTTGCATTCTCCATATGGAATCTCTACAACACCTTTTCAACATAATCAACTTGAGATAGAGTCAATTTTCTGTTCTTCCTATCTCTGCAAATTTTCATACCAAGGTTTTGTTTTGCTGCCCCCAAATCCTTCATAGCAAATGATTGTGCTAACTGTTGTTTTAACTCTCTTATGTGATCCATGTTAGACCCTGCTACGAGCATGTCATCAACATATAAATATAAAATAATGTAGCTATCATTATTCAACCTCTTAAAATAAACACAATGATCAAAATTACACCGACTGTAGCCTTGCTCAACCATAAAACTATTAAATTTGAAATGCCATTGCCAAGGTGCTTGTTTCAGGGCATACAAATTCTTCTTCAATCTACACACCTGTTTCTCCTTACCTGTGACCTCAAATCCTTGGGGTTGTTCCATATATATCTCCTCCTCCAAATCACCATGGAGAAAGGCAGTTTTAACATCTAGCTATTCCAAATGCAAATCTTCAACAACCACAATACTTAAAACAGTACGAATAGAAGTCATCTTAACAATTGGAGAAAAAATTTTATCAAAATTAATGCCCTTTTTCTGTGCAAATCCTTTTACAACTAACCTGCGTTTAAATCTGTTCTTACCTCCAGCTTCCTCTTTCAGCCTATTAACTCATTTGTTTGGTAAAACCTTTTTACCTGCAGGCAACTTACATAATTCCCAAGCTTAATTTTTTAGCAAGGAGTCCATTTCTTCTTTCATTGCAAGCTCCCACTAAATCTTTTTATCCACCTGCATAGCTTCATCATACCTTTCTAGTTCACTAGCATCTATTAACAAAATAGAATACAAAGAGGGAGAAACCCTTTCAGAAGGTCTACTTAGCCTTGTTGACCGTCTAACATTCACTAGAGTTTGTGGTATTTCTTGTTGCTATTGCGGAGCATGAGGAACCACTGGAACATCACTATTTGGAGTATCATCCAGTACCACATAATCCTTCTCTTTCTTCTCATGCTGCTGCAACCGATCTTTGTACAACACCTTCTCATTGAATATAACATCCCCGCAAGTCTCACAATTTTCTGATTTTCAAAATCCCAAAGCCTATAACCAAATTCATCAATGTCATATCCAACAAAAGTACATTTTTTTTATTTTGCATCCATCTTGGTTCTATTTTCAGAATCTACATGTGCAAATGCTTCACATCTGAAGGTTTTGAGAAAAGAATAACTCACCTTCTTACCTATCCATGCTTCCTCTGGAACACCACAGCCCAAAGGAACTGAAGGACCTCTATTAATTAAATATATAGTGGTATTGATAGCCTTTGCCCACATGTTTAAAGGAACAATAATCCTCAAATTCTTTTCTGAAATATTGACCACCATTATTAGATCTGAGATATTTTAATCCTTTACCCATCTCATTCTCAATCAAGCTTCTCTATTTCTTAAATGTTTCAAATACATTAGATTTCTACCTAAAGAAATAAATCCAAACCTTCCTAGTTGCATCATCTATGAATGTAACCTAATACTGAGAGCCACCAAGAGAAGATACCTGAGCTGGTCCCCATACATCTGTATGCACAAGATCCAACTTTTCATCTTTCTTTTGCTTCCTAAAGAAAACTAACTCTTTTTTATTTTCCATACACACAACTTTCACAGAAATCCATATTAATACATTTTAGACCTGGTAAAACTTTCTTAGAATGAAGTACCTTCATACCTTTTTCACTCATATGCCCAAGTCTGTTATGCCATAGTGTTGTCTCAGAACCTATAATAATTGTTTTAGTCTCTTCCTGCCAACCTGCAACAACTGTTCCTTAACCTGTTTAGTTTTTCTCTGCAACAACTAAAGTAGATGGAACAATATGACCTGTACAAAGATATAAGGTGCCTACTTTAACACCTTTTGCTACTATTAAGGCACCTCTTGAAACCTTCCAATTTTTATCACTGAAAGTAACTATGCAACCTTCATCAGCTAGCTGCCCTGCTGAAATTAAATTCCTACTTACCCTTGGAACATGCCTTACGTCTTGTAGTAGCCAATGATTCCCATTTTACAACTTAATCTTGATTCTTCACTTTCTAACAATCTGACAAGGTTCATTATCTCCCAAATAAACCAGGCCAAAATCCCCTTGGACATAATCAACAAAATAACTTCTATGGGGCATAGCATGAAATGAGGCCCCTGAATCTAAAACCCATGAATCATCAACATTATCTAGGGAAAGAATCAAAGCATCATCTTCAGATTTATTACTTACCACATTTACCTCCTTATTGCCTTCTTGTTTGTCTCCTTCTTCATTCTTCCGAGACCAACAATCTTTCTTTAGATGACCTGGTTTCCCACAATACCAGCAATCATTCTGTCCTCTAGATTGGTATCTCTTATCCTTTGATTTTCCTCGTGACTTCCCATGACCTCCAGAACCTTTTCCTCTCTCCTTTGATCTGCCCCTACTTTCTACAATTAAAACACTACCTGATGTGGACCCTCCTGAGCTTTTCCATCACATTTCCTCGCTAAGGATAACACCAACAACATCATCAAATTTCAAAGTGTTTGAACAAGAGATAGAGTTACAACCATTACTAAGCTATTCCAGCTTTCTGGCAAAGAAAATAAAAGTAAGAGAGCCCTCACCTCTTCATCAAATTTGACTTTTACAGAAGTTAACTGACTGGTAATCGTATTAAACTCATTTAAATGATCTGTCATAGATCCACCTTCAATCATTTTTAGATTAAACAAACGCTTCATGAGAAATACCTTATTTGAGGCTGAGGGTTTTTCATACAATTTAGCCAAAGCTTTCATCAATTCACTTGTTGTCTTCGCTTATGTTATATTGAATGCCACAAATGGTGCTAAACACAACTAAATGGTTCTCAATGCCTTTCTGTCCAGAAGATCCAAATCCTCATCCATCATTCTAGCAGTTTCTTGGATACTCCTTCCAATGGCCTCCATAAATCCTTCTGATAGAGGTAATCCTCCATTTGCATTTTTCATAACTGATAGTTCTGCCCATTGAATTTATCTACCTTCAATTTACCCTCATTTGCCATTTCTCCCACTTAACCATGAGACTCCCACTCAACTGTGAGACCTTCCTGCAAATGATAATCAAACACAACCTGCTCTAATACCACTTGTTAGGGTTAGCCGACAGAAGATATCAATTGAATGCAAATAAATATTAAACAGAGGAATGAAAATACACAGAAATAATAATAGTGAGAGACAAGTTTCAATTTGGTTCATGCAAACTCGGGCTACATCCACCAATAGAGAGTCTAATATTATTATCTAGTAAATCAAACTGATTACAACCAGTAATCCCTGCAACTCAATACCATTGCAAAATGCTACAATACAATATCAATAGAAACCCTAACCCTTAGCTATTTTTATCATGACTTTTGTCAGTTACAAAATAGGGTTTTTTTTATGTTAGCCAATGAAAAAATAACTCCGGACGCCTTAATAAAATAATAAAAAAATTGTTGGAGGTTTTGGGGGTGCTGCCCTCGAGCCCCTCGACCTCGCCCTGTATCGCGACAGGGAGTGCACCAGGGGCACTGCCCCTAGACCTCGCAAGGGGAGCCCTTCACCCCATAGGGATTTGGGAACCACGCTGATAAAAGTGAGGTAAATTTAACCTTCGAGTCTAATTAGGCTCCATATAAAAACACTGCCAAGGTCTACCCAACAAGATATGACAAACATTCATAGGCATAATATCACACAAAACTTCATCATGATATGATCCAATATGAAATTTCACCAAACATTGTTCACTCACTAGTACCTTGTGATCATCCTGAATCCATGCTATTTGATAAGGCTTAGGGTGTTTCAATCTTTCCAACTTCAACTTAGTCACCATCTCCTCTGAAACTTGATTATCTGAACTACCACTATCAATTATAACTTTGCAACACTTACCTCTTGATTTGCATCTTGTTCTGAACAAACTCTTCCTCTGCGGTGGTTCTTCATTTGTCTCTACTTGAAATAATGCTCTCCTCATCACAAGTGATTCTCCTTTCTCAAGTTGTCCAACAGAACTAGGTGATCCAACTGGTTCTTCTTCCACATAGGCTGTTCTTCCAGTGTTCTATGTCCTTTTGCTTGTACTCCCTTGATTACATTCAAATGCTCTATGTCCTTCACCTCTATACTTGAAACAAGTACTTCTGCATGTTCTCCTTTCAAATCCTCTTCCATCTCTTATGTATCCTTCATTCTGGTATGAATTGTAATTGCCTCTGTGATGAAAATTTCTATCATTACTCCGGTAGGCATTGTTATCTCTGTCCTCCTCCTTGAATACATTGTCAGACTTATTCTACTCCAAATGTGATCTGTCTACTCCAGAAAATATTCTACCTCTTTGATATTTACCTCCTCTTCCTCTCTATCTCTGATCATGTTTCTTATTCAACTTCTCTTCTACCTTCAGGGAAAACTGATATGCTTCTTCCAAAGATGTCATTCTTAATAGACTTAGTTCCTCTTGAATGTCCAATCTCAGTCCATTGATGTATCTTGCCACTTTCTCTTTGCTTGCTTCACTATGTCTTGTCCTTATGATCATCTTCTAAAATTCTTCAGTATATTCCTTTACAGATTTCTCCTTTTGTCTTAGGTTCTGCAATCTCTTCAACAACTCCAACTCATAGTCAACAGGTATAAATTAATTCTTCAACTTTGTCACCATCCTATCCCATTTTGTGATCTTTTCTTTTCCTCTTCTATTTCTTTCCAACTGAACTTCTTTCCACCATATAGCAGCATGTCCTTTCAACTTTGTCTTCGTAAATTTCACTTCTCCAATCTTCAATTTGTTCATACTCAAAGTATTCTTCCATGTCATTTATCCACTCAACCAATTCTTCTAGATTCAAATTACTAGTACAATTTGGTACATCAACTCTAGGTCTCTTTCTGATCTTTGAAATAGCTCTCAACATCTTTACTTGATCTGATTCTTCTTCCTCATTGTCAGTTAGGGTTTCGCCAACTTGTTCAATAGATTAAAATTCATCATCATCATCACCCTCAACATTAGATCTCAGCATTAAGCCTCTTCGCCTATCTTCCTCAATGGCATCCAAATGGATTTGCATCATTCTCATCATCTCCATCATCTCATCCATTCTACCAACTATTGTTCCAACAACAGCAACTCTCCTTGGTGGCATCTTCCTAGGATCAAGTGTAAACTGCCTCAGGTTTAGTGATCAGGCTACAAGGTGACAACTGCCTCACAATCGGTGATCGGTTGCAACACAAGTAACCTTCCTTGGATTGGTGATCTGTCCACAATGAGATCTTATGGAATTGCTTCACCAATTCACTCAAATTTGCTCCCAAAGATTCAAACTTTCGCTTTGATACCACTTGGTGTAGTCACGATAGGAGGGTTCACAGAGTGAACTATCCAAACTGTGTAGCAAGAGTAAACACAACCGAAATGACTCAAAGATATAAAGAAAATGCAAATTTAGTCATTTAGTGTATCAAAGAATTCAAATACAAATTGGCTGGCAACATGCAGGCTTACAATTCAGCTCACATGCCTGATTACAAAATATGCTCAAGATGTAGCTTTGAAGTTCCTCACACAAATCTAGGGTATCAACTACCAATATGTGTATCACTTGTTAACTGCTTTCCTAAGGATTTATTACATCAATATATCCATTCCGGAACAATAGATTCCTCCGCATCAGCCAAGGAAGGTCACAAACTCCAAGGAAGAGCTGTAACATGCAAACACGGATAGGTTAGACCTAAGTGGATAGAACACCTCTGCAAATGAATGGAATGATGTGCAGATCACAAGGAAGGTCAGCCACAAACCAAAGATCATTGAATGATGTGTCATTAGCCTCCACAAGTGGAAGAAATGCTCTGCAAGTCTTCTCCTTTAGCTAATTGTCTGAGACTGTCAGGATGCTCTATTCTGGGAAAATAGTCGATCTTCTGATAGTGATAACTTTCTGGTAATGTAATGCGGATCTCTAAATCTTGGATATGATGTAGATGAAGGAATGTAGATGCTAAATCCATCTCCGCAAGGCCTGAAATGAAATAGTTGCAGAATGCGGACCAAAACATAGAAACTACTACTGACTGAACTACCTAAACTAAACTGGAAAATGAAAAGAAACAAACTGAACTGTACACAAACTGAAATACAAATGTTTTTGGTTGATGCAAGATTGCTCTTGAACTAGGGATGCTCCTGCATCACTATTTCAGTGTATGCATTGCACATTAAGGTGTGATTGCTAGAAAATATAAAGAGATCTCTATATATTTAATGATTTTTAAGATTATAATCATTGTGAGGAAATAATTATATCTAAATAAATTTATTTAGGTTAATTAAATAAATGTGTTTTATAGAAGTATAAATTAACTTCTATAAATGAGTTGGGACTAACAATAGAAATTATTTAAAATGAGGAAATTAAAATAATTAAATATGATACTTAGCTTAAGAATCGATGATGGGAAAATGATGTGTGAAATGTATGATTCACCTTGGTTTTAGAATTTTAAGGCTTTTGTAACAAACATCTCAAATTGTAAAAATTGATTGTATATTAGCTCTAGATCATGTCTACTATTGTGGAGCCAATCTCCATAAGTGTTGAAATAATCCATTCCATTCCATCTCTTCTTTAGTCTAGGTCAATTGTACTTGTCTATATGCATTTTGTTGATTATCCTAGACTGACTTGAGCAATTATGTTTTTTCCTTTTCATTTTGGTGAACTCAATCGAAACTACATAAGCTAGTTTGCTTTTAAGCTTTTACCATTTTTAAAACTAAAATTATCTCTAATTATTTTTTATTTTCAAATCTTAATCATCCTTTTGCCTTTATGCTTTATTGATAGATCTTACTTTTGGGATTTGGTGTTGCTTCTCCCAGACCCATTTTTTAATCACCCTACCCATCCTAGATTTGCCTTAGGGTTAACTCTTCCCACACATTTCATATTCAAAGATAATAGGGCTCTATTATATTTAGAGGCACATGTTAAAGTTCAAAGAAGCAATGTACATGAAAATGCTTCCTACACTAACCTTAGAGGAGAGTATTGTGCAAATTTATGATTACAATTACTTGAAAGAGAAACATATATAAAAACATAAAAAATATTATACCACAACACAGGTGTACATGGGGAAAACCCTTTTGGGAGAAAAGCCCCACACTCCAAAGTAGCCCACTATATTTTTTAGTAATCTCAACACAATTACAAAATTCACTATAACTAAAGTAATTACCAAGTATCTAAAGTAATTCTTGCAGCATAACAACACTTACAAAATTCACTATCGAAACCTCAATCTCAAGAACCTAATAAATAGGAGATGCAATACATGAAACTATCAAATGGTAAGTAGGAAACCATGAGCTAAAACCACTCAAAATATGATGCCCAAATTCCAAATTGAAATTCTAATTCCCAAAACCCAACATGAGTCAATAGGCTATAAATAACATATCCCATCTATCTGTTATAAACTCTGTTGAAGTGTTGTCATCGATGTCAAAACAAAGAGATTATTGAAATGTTGTCTTTAATGTCTGGTGAGAATATTTTCACACCACAGTGAACTTTTTTGTAATAAGGATCGGCCTTCACAGATATAGGGTTTTCCAAATGAAATAAATGCTCAGTGGCTATCTGTGCAGGCAAAAACAAAGAATGATGTAGAGGGCACCATGTGTGGCTTGAGTGGAGCATAGATAAATATTGTTTTTATTTTATTTGACAAGCACATTAAATGGAGGAGCCCGAGTAGCAAAAATTGAAGAAAACTAAGAATCATGCGGAGTCCATCAAGTGGCAGCTGTGGGAGATTCAGAAAGGAAATAAAAATTAAGCAGAATGCTACACATGGGTGAAGCACAGCAGAGAGAGAAATAAGTATTTTGTTTCTTTTTAATTGTGGCAACATGTTTTCACGGGATGAAAAGCTAAATTTATAATGTGTCTATTATAACAAATGATGGTGGGTCCCTCTTTCCTAAAGGTTGAAACCATATGAAATAAAATAAAACAAATTAAGTGGCTCTCATTTTTATTCCTCTACGGGAAAGAACAAAGGCTACGGGTGAAATAAGAGGAGGATGCAGAAAGTGACACTTGGCAACACTGCAGAGAAAGGAGAGCAGCTCAAATTTATGCGGAAGAAGGCACATGGCTGCAGCAATGAAGAGGAAACCAAGAATGAAGCAGAAGAAGCCACGTGGTGGAATCCGCGCACAAGAGATACAAATGCTTCACTTCATTTAATTAAATGCAAATGTCACAGGATTTTTTAAGAGGAGAGTGTTTTATTAATGAAAAAAATGAGGTGGGCCCTCCCTTTAATAAGTAAAACTTATTAAATATTAAAGTTTCCCACATTCTAAGCTTACAGGAGAGAAACTTAAGAATGCTGCGGAGCAAGGCACGTGGAGACACCTGAGCAGCAGTGAAGAGAAATAAAATTTATGTGGAGTCTTCCACGTGTCAGATGCAGAAGAAAAGAAAGGAACTACAAAATTGATGTGGGAGGAGGCACATGGAGAAGCCAGCGCACAGGAGAAATAATGAAGTATTTGGTTTCTTTTTAATAATTGCAACATAAGAGTTACAGGAATGAAAATCTAAGTCTATTTTAATAAGAAGTTTCTTATTAAATTAATGTGGTGGGTCCCTCCTTTAATAAGTTGAAACTTATTAAATGTATAGGAGTCATTTTAAAATAAGCTACGAGAGATATTAATTTTAGTTTTAAATAAAGATTTATCTTTATTTAAAATGTAGGATCCAAGTTATAAAGTGAGGCTTAAATTTTCACTTCTCACGTGAAACATAAGAGATGCAACCCTAAAGTCATACACAGCCACTTTGTTTCATTTTCATGAGACAAGCAAAAGGGAGGAGGATGGCGGTGGGAGTTTCCTTTCATGACACAGAGATGCTTTTTTTATTGCCAGATACAGCCATGGGCAAAATAGAAACAACAGTTCAGTTTCAAATAACAGATTTGTTTCCAGATTTGGTGCCGAATTATGCCGAGGCCGTTGAGATTTTGTTGAATCTTTCAGGTTATAAATGGGCAGATCCAAGTCATATTCAGGGGTGTTCTTCTAGAGAGACACATTCAGAGTTCTACATTTCTATAGATCAGAGAGTTGGAGCAGCATACTTGGATTTCTTTCCTTTCGCCTTTGTAGTTATTTCTTTATGAGAATGTAGTAGTCATTTTGTGCAGCAACTTTTGCCTTTGTAACTGATCATTCAAATAAAAAGATGTGTTCTAGGCATATTGGATATCTCTGTTTCTTGCTTTTAATTTCTCTGTTTCTTTGCCTCTGTTTAATATGTTTCTTAAACTAAGTCTTAATCATGCATTGATGCTCTTTAATTCCAGTCAAATCATTCAAAGTTAGACACTGTACAAACTGAGGTTCAAATCTGGCGGATCACCATAGATTAGGCATTTGTTTTCTACAATATGGTTTTCTTTCTAACCTTTTTCTCAAACCCCATTGAAGAACGGAAGAGCCAGCTTCTTTAAAATCTGGAGGTCACTCTGAGGAGCAATCTCACATCTCAGAGTTTCCCATGTTGCTGCTGGATTAAACCCACAGATTTATGCATCAACAGTTTTTGGCACGCCTGGTGGGACCAGATTCAAAGACTTTGCTCTTTGTTTTCAGTGAATCTTTGCCCTGTATTCTATGGTTTTGATGGAAAATCACAAAAATATCTACTCATAGGAGCATGAATCTTCCATCTGGAGACTCTACTAGTGGATCTTCCTTGAATCTTTGCACTAGTAGATCATGGCAGCCCCTGGTATATATGTGCATCTAAATATCCAAAGAGATCTACCTTTTGTGACTTGGGATTCAAGTCCTCTTTTTCTTCAGCAACAAGGTCAAGTTCCTGACACAGCCTGGAAGGCATTGCCTCGCTTTCTTGGAGATGGCTCTATTTTCCCTATAGATCACATTCAAGATGTTGCAAATCTATGCTCTGTTCATAATGTCACGACTGAAAATCATGCTCTCTTGTTGCTTGTGTTATCCCTTAAAGGCAAAGTAAAAGAATGGTACAAAAGCTTACTGCCCGGTTCAATCACTGGATGGGATTAGCTTGGGGGACTCATCTACAATCAGTTCAGAGATAGGACAGATGTCAGCACTCTCACCCATAACCTGATTACAATCAAGAGGTACCCTATGGAGCCCATACAGGATTTTAATTCAAGATTTGATAAGGTATGGAAAAAAATTTCTATAGATATGAGGCCCCCTCCAGTCTTTGCTTTCTTGTATTATTTAAAGGCTTTAGACCCTGAGATTTCTATCATGATACAATCCTTAGGAGGTGAAAATCTTCCTCAATCATATGATCTTGCCATTAAGGTTGAAAGTAGCCTCATATTGTCTAGTAAACTACCTCCTCTGCCCTTAAAACCATTGATACCTCATGTAAATACCTTATCTCAGGTTCTTTCTTGTAACTAGATGCATGCAAATTTTAGTCCACCCACCCTCCCTGCTGATTTAACAAATCATGAGGAGATGAGTGCTGTGAAGGAACTAATTAAAACCCTCTCCCATGAGATCAATAAGTTAAAAGGTCAAAACTTGTACCATGCTAATCTATGTTTAATGCCTCAAGATTCTTATGAACAGTAGTATGAATATAGCCAAAGAATCCCCAATTGCCTTGAAAATTACCCTTTACAAACTTCTATGGCTACAAATCAACCTATAGAATCCATTGACCAGGTTCTCTGTCACTTTGACATCCGAGAAGAATCAAGTATCAAGAATCACATTACAAGCATGAAAGTGGCTCCTGTGTGTCTTTCTGATAATCATACACATGTGGCAACATTTGATTCAGAAGATACTTATGAGGTGATGTTTCTAGAAGCTAAAAAGTACTGGGAAATGATTATGGACAGTTTGTTACTGATTTTGAGGAGGTTACAAATGACATTATACCATATGAGTGTCTTTATTATTGCAATGAAGTTTCACACCTATAGGAGAAATGCACAGAGATGCATGAGCAACAATTGGGGCATGATGAGGATTTGTTCTCACTTTTGCAACAAGGCTATCAACTACTAAATGAGAAAGATCTTGTAATTGAGAAGGTACAAGGTTCATTTGTAAGGCTTGTAGCAGATCATGGAGAATATGTTGAAACAAAGGTAGATTCAAGAGCTGATTTGTTTACTATTCTTACAATGGTTATTGTCTTCTTCTTGATGAAGTTTTACCTCTACAAGATGATGAGATTCTGAGAGACATTTGCCACAGTGTAGAGCCACATATGATGTCACAAAAAGAGCTAGATTCTACACATTTCTTCTTGCATGAAGGGATCCCAATCAGATTCAGGACTGTTCTGGGTAGTTCTGTCACTTGTCAGCTAGATCTTGATGCTATCATGGATCATCATTATAATGAAGAGTCAACAACAGAGGTCACTAATGAGTTTCTGGCAGTAAAATTTTTCAAATGCAAATAGAGGAAAGAGTTTCAGTGTTTTATTTTCCCTCCCCACCCTCCACTGGAACAGAAACAGCATGCAGGTCAGCCTAACTGGTGTTTTGAAGCAAAAGGAGGATCTCCTGAGTGCAGAGAAGTAAAAAGGTACAAAATATTGTTGTTTTTCTTCATACAATTTATCTGGGTCCTTTTTAGTTTGATGTGGATAAATTGGAGCAACCTAATCAGACATGGTAGCTACTTTTCTGTTTTGGTGAATGGACATGTTCTTGTATGTTTCAGTTGTTAGTAATATGGCTTCAATGTTTAAAATAAGCTACAATAGTAGCATTAGTTTCAGTTTCAGTTAGTTTTGTTTTCAATAAGTCTCAGCTACAAAGTAGAATTGAGGATCTTGCTTCAGTCTCAGTGTTTCAATCATGTCCCAAAATGAGGGCCAATTTATGTGATTCAACTCTGTATTAGTTTCAAGGTTTCAGTCATCATCAGTTATGGTTGGTTAGTTTTGGTTGCAGAGTGTTTTTCAATCAAGCATCTTCAGGTTTAGATGTGTCTTCACTTTCTATGGATGTTTCAATTTCAGTAATGTGACTCTATTGCCTAATGATTAAGGCACTGATATTGCAAAACTAGAAATTTTGGGTTCGGAGTGAGTAGGCTCACTTTCCCAGCCAGTCACCAAAACTGGTGAGAATATTTTCACACCACAGTGAAATTTTTTGTAATAAGGATTGGCCTTCATAGAGATAGGGTTTTCCAAATGAAATAAATGCTCAGTGGCTATCGGTGCAGGCAAAAATAAAGAATGATGTGGAGGGCACCATGTGTGGCTTGAGTGGAGCATAGATAAATATTGTTTTTATTTTATTTGACAAGCGTATTAAATGGAGGAGCTCGAGCAGCAAAAATTGAAGAAAACTAAGAATCATGTGGAGTCCGACAAGTGGCAGCTGTGGGAGATTCAGAAAGAAAATAAAAATTAAGCGGAATGCTACACGTGGGTGAAGCATAGCAGAGAGAGAAATAAGTATTTTGTTTTTTTTTAATTGTGGCAACATGTTTTCACAGGATGAAAAGCTAAATTTATAATGTGTCTATTATAACAAATGATGGTGGATCCCTCTTTCATAAAGGTTGAAACTGTATGAAGTAAAATAAAACAAATTAAGTGGCTCTCTTTTTTATTCCTCTACGGGAAAGAACAAAGGCTGCAGGAGAAATAAGAGGAGGATGCGAAGAGTGACACTTGGCAAAACTGCAGAGAAAGGAGAGCAACTCAAATTTATGCAGAAGAAGGCACATGGCTACAGCAATGAAGAGGAAATCAAGAATGAAGCAGAAGAAGCCATGTGGTGGAATTCACGCACAGGAGATACAAATGCTTCACTTCATTTAATTAAATGCAAATGTCACAGGATTTTTTAAGAGGAGAGTATTTTATTAATAAAACAAATGAGGTGGGCCCTCCCTTTAATAAGTAAAACTTATTAAATATTAAAGTTTCCCACGTTCTAAGCTTACGAGAGAGAAACTTAAGAATGCTGCGGAGCAAGGCATGTGGAGACACCCAAGCAACAGTGAAGAGAAATAAAATTTATGTAGAGTCTTCCACGCGTCAGATGCAGAAGAAAAGAAAGGAACTAAAAAATTGTTGCGGGAGGAGGCACATGGAGCAGCCAGCGCACAGGAGAAATAATGAAGTATTTGGTTTCTTTTTAATAATTGCAACATAAGAGTTACATGAATGAAAATCTAAGTCTATTTTAATAAGAAGTTTCATATTAAATTAATGTGGTGGGTCCCTCCTTTAATAAGTTGAAACTTATTAAATGTACAGGAGTCTCATTTTAAAATAAGCTACGAGAGATGTTAATTTCAGTTTTAAATAAAGATTTATCTTTATTTAAAATGTGGGATCCAAGTTATAAAGTGAGGCTTAAATTTTCACTTCTCACGTGAAACATAAGAGATGCAACCCTAAAGTCATACACGGCCACTTTGTTTCATTTTCATGAGACAAGCAAAAGGGAGGAGGATGGCGGTGGGAGTTTCCTTTCATGACACAGAGATGCATTTTTTAGTGCCAGATACAGCCATGGGTAAAACAGAAACAACAGTTCAGTTTCAAATAACGGATTTGTTGCCGGATTTGGTGCCGAATTATGCGGAGGTCGTTGAGATTTTGTTGAATCTTTCAGGTTATAAATGGGCAGATCTAGGTCACATTCAAGGGAGTTCTTCTAGAGAGACACATTCAGAGTTCTACATTTCTATAGATTAGAGAGTTGGAGCAGCATACTTAGATTTCTTTCTTTTCACCTTTGCAGTTATTTCTTTATGAGAATGTAGCAGTCATTTTGTGCAGCAACTTTTGCCTCTGTAATTGATCATTAAAATAAAAAGATGTGTTATGTGCATATTGGATATCTCTGTTTCTTGCTTTTGATTTCTCTGTTCCTTTGCCTCTGTTTAATATGTTTCTTAAACTAAGTCTTAATCTTGCATTGATGCTCTTTAATTCCAGTCAAATCGTTCAAAGTTAGACACTGTGCAAACTGAGGTTCAAATCCGACGGATAGCCATAGATTAAGCATTTGTTTTCTACAATATGGTTTTCTTTCTAACCTTTTTCTCAAACCCCATTGAAGAACAGAAGAGCCAGCTTCTTTAAAATCTGGAGGTCACTCTAAGGAGCAATCCCATGTCTCAGAGTTTCCCATGTTGCTGCTGGATTAAACCCACAGATTTATGCATCAACAATGTCAAAGAGAGGAAGACTTGTGTCTAAGGAATGAAAAGGAGAAAAAGTGTCTAAGGTAGAAGAGAAGAAAAGTTTCAAAGGCACGAGTTTTGCCTTCAGTTAAAAAAAAGTTTGATTCACAAACTTGTAAATCTAAGGCAAATCCAAGTTGGTTGATGAAAAGTAGATAAAGAAAAATCTAAGGTAAGAATGATTTCTACCTTCGATCGGCAAAGTCTTCAATTTGCAAATTGGGTCATCAATTTCATAGTTCATTGATTTGTCGATTCGCCAATAAAGGCGTGGGGATAGAAATTTAAAAGAAAAAGCTTGAAGTTAAGTTATTGAAAATATCTTTATCATAAGAACTTTTGTTTTACGAACTAGTTCATCAATTTCATAGTTCATTGATTTATCGATTTGTCGACAAAGGTGTGAAGAAGAAAAATTTGAAGTATAAGGTTTATGCTATTGGCAAAGTTTGTGTTTCACGAACTAGTTTGCGAGTTCGTCATTTCACCAATTCGTCAACTAAATGACAAAGGAGGCTCGAAGACAAAGCTTGTGGAAAGTTAACTTTGTCGACTCAAAGTTTTACTGATAAAGGAGACAAAGCTAAAAGTTTGTGAAAGGGAATTTCGGTAAAGGGCTTTTGCGATGGTTTGTAAATAGTAACTTTTGTTGATAAAGGCATATAAGTGTAAGGTTTGTGAAAGAGACTTTTTCCAATAAAGGTGCCAAAGGGCAGGTTTGTGAAAGAAAGATTTTACTGATAAAAGTGACAAAGGGCAATTTTGTGAAAGGCAATTTTCCGATAAAGGCAACAAAGGTCAAGTTTGTAAAAGCAAGTTTTTGCCAATAAAGGCCTTTTATGCTAAGTTCATTATAGCAAGTTTTCACTAATAAAGGGCTGGAAGTTAAGTTGGAGTGATAACAAAATGAAGATAAAAGACATTCAAATTAAAGATTTGAATATATGCCTTGAGGCTGACTGGTAAGATGAATTAACGACTAAGTGAATTCAAAGATTTAAAATGTAGATTGAAACCAACTCAGTGATATAGAACAGAGAGTTTAAATATATGTATAGAGTCATTGTTGTAATGCGTGGATTATTCAGTTTTGGGTCCTGACCTATTTTTGGGTGGACCTAAGTATATGTGATTTGGGCCCTATTTCATAATGGAGAAATTACAAGATGGGCCACATCTTGGAATTGTACACATTGTAATTCAAAATTATGGATGCTGATTTATGGGCCATATATATGTTTAGGGTAAAATTGTAGATTTATCTCAATTAGGTTAAGTACTACTATTTCACCTTGCTAAACATTGGGAGGAGAAGGATTGAGCTCACGATCAAGATACTAATCACTTTGTCTTTCCCTTATGCTCATATGGTTGGATCCTAAGACCCTAACCAAGGTTTTATCAAGTGTTTTTTCTCTTCAACCAAGTAAAACCCTAATTACACCTTAAATCAGAAATATTTAGAATCTAATAGAACAACTGGTAAAACTAATTATAGAAGTACAGAAAGAGGGGTTCAGAGACTGTGCACCTAGATTTTAAGGACCACTTGGACTATGGTGCCCACTCCTTAGTCCTGCAATTGTCAAAATCTAGAAATTTGAAAGTCTGCGATGACTGTATCTACAATATCTTCCTTCATGTATATTCTTTTCATTGGATCATGCAAGCTACGATCTGTACCTACAAAAGAAGGAGGAAAATGTTGTGGCTATATAGGAGCTTGCCTCAATCAAGCCCTGTCTTTGGTATTTCTACCTTAATAATAGCTAGAGATAAAGATTTACAGAAGTGTGTGCAAACCTAACAATGTGTATGCAGAAATATCAAACCCTAGATGTCTCAATCAAGGGAAGATCAACAACTTGCTTTGCATCAATAAACACATACAACTTTCACCTCAAGGAGATGAAAACAAATGAAGACTTGCATGAACAAGAAGGTGAATCAACAATGTCTGTGGAGGATCTCCAAGCTCAATGTTGGAGGTTTCAACCCTTCTCCCGATCATGCAAAAGGTGTACAAACCCTAGGAAGAGAAAGACTCAAGATCTTGATTCCTAATCTCCAACATTTCCTCCATGACAACAAATCTAAAACACTTTCAAGAGCTTCAACAAGTCACTAATCTTCAATGGCAATTGTAGCAGAGTTTTGACATCAAGCTTGCATAAGAATTGTATATGATAAAATAATTTTCAAATGTCTTTTTATATCTAGCTTTAGGGAAATTCAAATTTTGAAATAACATCTTGATATCGTGTGAAAACTGAGAATTTGAAAACGGAATACCGAGGCATACGGCAGGAGCCGAAACCCCACCAAAATTCAAAATTCTAAAAGATGGGGTAGGACTAGGGCACAGGGGCCCAAGTCCAAGTCCCCATTTTTCGACAAGATCTACTTTTTGGGGGTCCTAGGGACCCATAGTTCAAATCCCCTTTCTGGGTTCTATCAACAGGTTACCTCAAAAAGTGAACAATCTATAACTAGACAGTCAATCAGAGTTTTAGGAAGGCCAGAAAAGAAAAGGTTGAGAGGTCACCAAAAGCGAGGAGCTAAACTGCGAGAAATTGTACCATTCCATACAGGAGGACAATTTTTTATGTTACATTTAGCCCCCACTTTAGTGGCCATATGACACTATGTGCATATGCAACTAAAGGAAAGTAAATGCATCAATCATGAAAAGGATACCCAAAAGGATACTGTAGAGGAATCTAAAGTGTTGTCATCAGGAAGGAAGAAGCCCCCAAGTCTGCAATCCTACAAGACCACAAAGTTAGGAACCACAACCTACAGAGGAACACTTTTGTTAGAAAATAAAAAATCAAATCAACTTGCAACCACCACCAATGATTTAGTATGAAAACACTAAAGGAGTTGAGTGATGAGACATGATGAGGGAGGAAATCGAGGGAGGTATATGACCCCCTTGTTTCTGCTTGCTTAGTCTGAAAAGAAGAATCAAGGAGATACCCACGTGCATCGATTTTAAGCGAAACTTGATGAGAAATGTGTTATGAGGGTCATTTGAATAAACAATTCTCAAACATAACACATTGAGTAAGAAAGAGAGTGGAACCAGGTTTCCAACACAACCAATGGCATGGAAATTGGAGTTCGATAGCTCAAGGTAAGGACTCAAGAGTGAAAGAGATAAATCTTGCACCTAGTTAGGGATAAGAATTCTCACTCATTTACTTTATGTAAAGGGAGTTGTCACTTATCATTTACTCATTCTTGTTTCTTGTTATTGTAGAAAAGTAGAGGAGAGAGAGAAGGAAAATAGGAGGAAAACCATACCGAGCCGACGCCTGTATCAGCCACCGTGACTGGAGATGCTCTGAGCCTGAGTAGTAGAGAGGCATTTCAAGGCCTAGGTAGGGTCCTAATCCTATGCTTCTAGCATCTTTCATTGTACTTTTTGTTTTGACTTTATCATTTTCTATGCCAAGAGGGAGAAGATGGACAGGGGTCCCTGAGAGAGGCGCCCGGGTCCACCTAGGGCGCTAGAGTCTCTCTGGGGTGCCCTAGTTCCATAGGGCACCAGTGTCCCTCTAGGGTGACCTAGTCTTCCTGGGACACCTTGGTCCATAGAGGACATGGGCCCTGGGCACAGGCACTCTTTTTTGTTCTTGATAGTTGTTGTCAGTTTCTAGAGGGGATTTTGACATTCATGTTTGCTTTTCAACATGCTGGACATCCTTGAGACATGTGAGCACATAGGTGGTCGCCTGATGGCACTTCTAGGAGAGCGCGCTAGCTCCTTGTCTTCCATAGAGAGAGAGCACCTATAGATAGTGGGCTTATGGTGGATGTTTGATATGCCCATAATCAAATGCCACTGCACTATGCTGATGGCACTGATAGAGAGGTGGGATGTAGATACATCCACATTCCACCTACCAACAAGTGAGATTACCATCACATTGGAGGATGTATTTAGGATCCTTTAAATGCCGATTTGAGGAGAGGTAGTGAGGATAGTAGGACATCGCTCAGTAGAGTACACTCGTGAGAGTCAGTTATATTGCTTGGGTCACACTATTTCTCGGGTAGAGTGAGGACACATTTAGCTCCAACTTCTAGAGTAGGGATGTAGAGAAATTCCCTTATTGCGGAGGATTATGATTGTCACAGTCGCACTAGCCATCACACTAGATGGACGAGGCACTCATGTACATGGGGGTCTCATTCACACCATTAGAGTGATGGAGGAGCATTAGATGGTCTATGCATGGGGGCATAGTATGCTTGCGCACCTTTATCGTGACCTGGGGTGATATGTCCATTATAAAATTTGCATAGTTTGATGATCTGCACATTACTATAGGTCTAGAATTTTGAGCACATCAGGTGCACACGACCGATGGGTTATCCTATAGAGGCAACATTCACCCATCTGCATGTTTATGCCTATCCATTGGTCATGTGTTGGAGGCACAGGGATCTGTTATATTGGAGAGTTATTTTTGATAGATTACAACCTAGTGACATCATCTAGAGACCATAGCGCAGCTACATCAAATGCCCTGGCCAACATAGACAGTTAGCGAGGATGCAGAGGGATTGGTTGATGGCCGGTCACCTCGATCATGTCATGGCTTGGTTCTATTTTGATAGGGTGGTATGGTAGTTCAGACAGATACAAGATATTCCTGTAGTGCATCCAAGCTATGCACGTATTGTGCACAGCGCAGTCAGGGTGAATACCATCTGATGACTGATAGTAGTAGATGTCCCACTTAGTGATGAGGAGAGTTCTTAGGATGTAGAGCCAATGTCAGATGTAGATGATGTTGGTTGTACCTGAGCATATTAGACCTGGTGTCACACAACATGACCTGCTCCTATCTTTCCACCTAATCACCCTACATGTGATGCTCAACCTTGGGTCGGTCATGCTAGTGACATAGCAGTAGAGGATGATTCTAGTGATTTTGTGAGATACTACAATCTCTAGGATGATGTGGAGGATGACGAGGATGAGTCAGAGGAGGTCCCATCGCAGTACATCTTCAAAGTGAGACTACGATAGGGCCAACAAGAGGCAGACACTAACGAGGAGATAGAGTTGAGACCATGGTCGAGGGCTCATGGTCCTATTCCTGCAAGCGATGTGAGACCTAGTCAGAGAGAGTGAGAGGAGTGTAGTAGGTATGTGCCCCCACCTATAGATCAGATAGAACAGCTCATAACATCTTCTGTGATCTAAGATCCATCCTGGTGAGATGGAGATCTAGGTGAGGTTTAGTTTATTTATTATTTTGATGTTTTGGATGTTTATTACTTATGATTTTATATGGGAGTCTAACATCTATTGCATCCTCTATTTTGCAGTTGGGATGGAAGCTTGGTGAGACTTTGTGAGTTGCGCCATAGTAGACATAGTACCTACAAATGCCTCAGAGTAGCGAGTGTAGGTAGGTTATTTGCCATGATCATCCACTAGGCGGCATGCATAGATATTTATGCCATTCGTTAGATACAAGATTGCTATAGAGGCTATGCTAGAACATTCTGCATAGGAGAGCGAGGAGTTACGACAGAGAGCTGAGTGCACCAAGACTAAGCTTAGGACACAGCAAGAGCAGATGATAGAGGTACCTACATTAGAGGAGAGCCAGTTGTCAGTGAGTTCTTGCTATGTGACATTTAGCAAGTGAGAGCTAACAGAGACAGGACTCAGGTTGAGAGGGACTGGTACCAGAGGATGTACAGGAGGTACATGAGCAGATGATAGAGATGAGAGGCGAGATCAAGGGGTTACGATCGTGAAGTGTCTCTAGGAGTCATTCACGATCCATAGCCACACATGGTTAGGCTTATGTCACTCACCCACCATGAGGGCTTGAGGGTACTAGTGATCGAGGCTTAGCTATATGATGTATAGGCTTTATGCACCATGACATCCCGTTTTGTCCTGAGGGATAGTCGATTCGGATGTATACATAAAACTAAGGATATATATATATGATGTTTATTTCTTTTCATCTATGTGTAATGGCTTTTTGATCTATCACTTGTGATTTTTTGTAAAAATGCAACTAGTGATGATATTTAAATGCTATAATTAATGCTATTGTGATATACTAACAATTTTTTAAAGAACATGTAGTAACAAACACAATGATCAATCATTTTACACATAATTCTAATTGCAATGCTATATTCAGTTAATGTAAAAGTGATCTAAGCAATTAATACTTAAACGGGATACAACAATGATTAACTGAACAAAGATGTAATGCTAAATGAATTAAGACAAAATAGTAATATCTTGTCAAAATTGAAGCTAATCTATGTAATAAATTGGCTTAAGAACATTTAACATTAGACCTTTAAGCATAAAATCACTTGAGGTGTGCTACATTAGTAGGTTCCTTAAGTGGCATACCTTGCTCATCAGCTAATTTATATGCTCCGGATCTAAAGGCTTTGGTGATTATATAAAGCCAATTAGGGCTGAACTTACCTTTTTCGCCAGGTGGTGCGTTTACATTGTGTTGATTTTCATAAAGAACCAAATCCCCAATGTTGAATGAACGTTGTATGACTTGTGCATTATAGGAACATTGCATGCCTTTTTTATAAGCCTTGAGATGCTCAAGAGTGTGAATTTGTCTTTCATCAAGTATCTCAAGTTCCTGTAATCTTTTCTCGCATTCTATGTCATCATCAATGATGTCTCTTAGGGAAATTCTTAAGGAATTTCTAACTCCAAGGGCATTATCGCGTCTGCACCATAGATAAGATTATACAGTGTGTTACCAGTAGGCATTTGAATGCTTGTTTTGTAAGCCCATAAGGCATAGGATAATTGAATATGCCAATCTTTTTTATGTTTATTAATGGTTTTCCATAAAATCTATCTAATAACTTTGTTTGAAGCTTCTACTTGGCCATTTGATTGATGATAATAAGGTGTAGAGAAGTGATGTTGTATATGATATTTTTTGAGGAACTTTTTCACATCCTTGTTCTTAAATGGTGTACCATTGTCTGAAACCAAGAAGGTATTCCAAATTGAGAAATAATGTTGTCTTGTATAAATCAACAGATTACATCAGCAGTCGTGGATCGTAAGGGGACCGTTTCGACCCACTTTGTAAAATAATTAGTGGCAGTAGTGATCAGGTAAAAGCACAAAGTTGTGTCACACTTTTATAAATGAAATGGCCAACGCTGATCCAACTTTTAAACTTGAATCACTAAAAAGGGACATATATGTTTTGAATTTTGAAATGATGTAAACTAATAAAATATTTATTTTTTATTATATTTTATGTTTGTATTTTTTGAAAAAAATTAAAAATTTATTTGAAAATAGCTTTTAATAAATTAACACTATAATTTAGTTGTTGATAAAATGCTGAAAAATGAAGTTACATGAGACGTCAATCTTTATATAGTAAAAAAAAATTCTTCAATTTTTGTGTGTATTTATAACTTAAAACATTAGTGCATGGACATATTTTTTTCCAATTTTGATAAATATATATTTTTAAATAAATAATACAATGTGTGTGTATTAAAACATAGTTGTTTCCATTCGACATCAACTTTCATATTAACTATTTATCTAAAATAGAAAAAAATGTATACCATCTTGATATAGATTCTTTTATCTAGTGCATCATATTTTTTTCAATTTTTTTTAATAAGTTTTACTATTTTTCCTTGACATGGTAATTGACCTAATGTTTTGTGCTAATAACCTACTTTTAGTAAAAATAGAAAGGAAAATATAAATAATAATTAAACTATTAATATATATATTTTTAAAAACTAAACTTATAGATCTACAAAAGGGTATTTTTATATTTTTTTAAAAATGTTATTTACATGAGTAGAAGTTGTTGAAATATCAATTTTTTCAAATAATTTTATTTTTTTGGTAAATTTGTCTCATAGTGGTGCTATATATGCATTTAGCCAACAATTTTAGTTGGAAAAGTTGTGGACATATCTAACTTAGCTAGAATGAATCTTACAAGATCATATGTTTGACCAAAATTGATTTTTAGTTAGAAATACTTAAATTCACCTGTGCTGATAAGTCGGCTAAAAGTGTGACATCTTTGTGCTTTTACCTGATAAACATATGCCCTTGAGAGGAGGGTGGGGAAATTTTACCAATTAGATCCAAGCCCCAAATAGAGAATGGCCATGGTGACACCTGGGCACTAACCTCTTGAGCAGGAGCATGGATTAGGTGTTTATGTTGTTGACATTGCAGGCATCTCTTGATGTAAGCAAAGGAATCTTGTTCCATATGCTGCCAATAGTAACCCATACGTAATAATTTTTGCACCAATGATTTTCCTCCAAAATGCCCTCCACAGGCACTAGAGTGAGCTTCTTCTAAATCTATCAAAATCTCTAGATTATTTAAACATCAGAGTAACACACCATTGTAACTTCGGCGATACAAGACATTTGATAGTATAATGTATCGTACTACTAGTTTGCGTAAACAGATTCAGGCATTCTTAGATGTCGAATCAGGAATAGTTCCATTGCATAAATAATTGAATATGTAGGAGAACCATTCATCAGTGTATGTATTACCATAGAGTTATGAATTCCCAACTATAGGATCTTCAAGTATCGGTGTTTTAAGATTACGAACAACAAAAGTAAATTCCTCTGGACAACCATCAGGGGATATAAGGGAAGTTGCACTTGCCATTGCATCTGCATGCCAATTGTCTTTCCTAGGAATAGTATTGATTGAATATGATTTGAAGTGTTTTAAGAGAGATAATGCATACTCATGGTACTGAGATAGATTATCATGCTTAGTTTGATATGATCCAGTTATTTGGTTTACAATTAGCTGAGAATCACCATATATCATAATGTGTTCAATGGTAAGAGCTAAAGCGGCACGAAGTCCTATGATGAGAGCTTCGTACTCAGCTATATTGTTTGTGCATGAGAACTCTAAGTGATAATAAAGAGGAATTGACTTTCCTGCGGGGGTATTAATATAACACCAGCCCTGGAGCCAGTTCAACATCTTGATCCGTCAAAGTATAATTCCCATTTTTCATCCGCAGATATTGTTAAAATTTGATCGTCAGGAAATGTAACGTGATTTTGTATAGAAAAGGGTGAAGGAGCTTCAGCTAATGCTTGTCCTTTAATCACTTTTTGGGAAATGAATTTAAGATCGAATTCTTTTAATAACATAACCCATTTAGCAAAATGACCTGATAGATCTGTTCTTGTGAAGAGATGTTCCAAGGGGTCAAATTTTACCATTGCATGTACTTCAGCATTTAGGAGATAATGTCTAAGCTTTTGAGTTGCAAAAACTAATGCTAAGCAATGCTTCTCTATAACAGTGTATCACACTTCATAATTGAGCAAAGTTTGACTAATGTAATATACAATGCATTCTTTGCCTTCAGCATTATGTTGTGCTATCAAAGCTACCAGGGCATTGTTAGATGTTGAGATGTATAACAGAAATGGTTTATTAGAAACAATGGGTTGCAAAATAGGTGGATTAGCTAAGTAATCCTTTAAATCATCAAAAGTTTTTGACATTCAAAATTCCATTGAAAGTGGGAATCTTTCTTTAGTAGTTGTGTAAAGGGGCGAGTCCTATTTGCGAGTTGTGAAACAAATCAGCGGATGGCCTGTATCTTTCCCTACAAACTACAAAGTTGAGATATGTTCTTAGGTATTGGTATATTAACAATTGCATATATCTTTTTCGTATCTACTTCAATACCACAATTTGAAACAATAAATCCAAGTAGCTTTCCACTGTCCACACCAAAAACACACTTACAGGGATTCAATCACATATTATATTTTCATATGTGCTCAAATATTTGTCAGAGATTTGTGACATGATCCTTACGACAAATAGACTTCGCCAGGATGTTGTCAACATAATCTTCTAAAATATTATGCATATAATAATGAAATATAAGAGTCATCGCATGTTGATAAGTTGTTCCTACATTCTTAAGTCCAAATGGCATGACTAGCCAACAAAATGTACCCCAAGGTGTTATAAAATCTATTTTATATTGATCTAGAGGATTTATAAGGATTTGATTATATCCTAAAAATCCATCCATGAAAGATAGTAATTCATGTCTAGCTATGGAATTGACAATCATATCGATATTAGGAAGTGGAAAATCATCTTTCAAAGATGCTCAATTCAAATTTCAAAAATTTGTGCACATTCTTATATGACCATCAGGTTTAGTGATGACAACAATATTTGAAACCCAAGGGGAATAATCAATAGGTCAGATGAAACCAGCTTGTAAAAGTTTTTCTATCTCAGTTTTAACAAGCAATGCAATCTTAGAATTCATCTTACAAATCTTTTGTTTAAATGGCTTAACATCTAGTTTCAACACAATATTATGTGTTACATTCTGAGGATCTAAACCAGGCATATCGGAATAATTCCAAGCAAATAATTCTGAGAATTCATGCAATAGTTTAGGCATCTCTTCTTTTTCTTCCGTATTTAAACAATCACCAATAGGGATAACTTTTTCAATGTTATCCTTATCCATAACAACATCAACAGTCTTTCCATTAAGGAGAGTACTATGGTTTGGGGGATTGTAGGATTGTAATTGTTCTTCAAATTCTTGATTATGCTCTACTGTAGCAGTTATTGTGCTAGTAGTCTTTCCAAAATATGCATCATTATTTAAATAATAAGGTAGGCCATTTTTATGGTGATAATGAGGAATACCATCATAAGCACCCAAGAATTCTGTTATCACTTGATCTATTGAGAATACATCCAATGGAAGTGATCCTGGAGGACAATTGATGTCAATCATCTCAGGAAATATCAACCTAAGTGTTGATATTGTATTCACATTAAGAGTAGGACATTTGTGGGCTTTGGATTCCCTAAAAGGATTACATCCAATGCCATTTGAGCAATGTCGCAAAGTAGATTCTATAGGGACTTTGGTTCCTTGTTGATTTATACCACAGTTGTTACCTACATAATCACAATTTTTGTAAAGGATTCATAATCCTCTGCCATAAAGAGAGACCATTTCTTTAGAGGAAGGCAGAGCTTCATAAGTTTCATAATCAGTAGTATAAGTAAGGCTATTATCCTTATTTGTCACCAAAGAATCTTTATGTCTATCATTCGAACCATGCGATGTGATCAATGCAATATTTGATGTTTCAGGGATGGGGTTTTTAAGTTTATACTCTCATGTGGAAGAAGATGCAAAATCTAATGAACCCCAATCATCACCAACAAATGCATTTGATTTCTTAGACTCTTGCATAACATTTTTAGAAGCAAGAGGAGTTGATAAATCATCTTTCAAGTTGTTTAGATTCTTGGGATAAACAACATGCTTATGCACTTCCATTTGCAAACAATTATGAGGTCCAGGATCCGAATGGATAGTATGTAGCTTATCTTTAAATATAAACTTAATTGAACAATCTAAAGTAGAAGGAACTACTCCAAATGCATGTATCCAAGGTCAACCAAGAATCATGTTATAAGATAGAGAGCAAGGCATGACATGAATCAGGGTAGGCACAATAATAGGTTCCACTTGTATAGGTATAGTTATAGTGCCCACGGATTACTGTCCAACATTATCAAAGCAACAGATACTTAATGATTCTAGTTTGATGGCAGATATATCAATTTTAACCTTATGTAGTAAATCAATGCCACAAACATTACGGGCTGATCCATTATCAATAATAACTCTCTTAACCAATGTTTTGTTTATTGTGATAAAGATAACTAAAGAATCATACTGATTTTATATTTCAAAAGATGGCAATTCATGTTGCTGAAATAGAATATCTATTTTTGTTGCATGCATACAATCTAATAGAATGGCAACATCATTTGGTTTAACAACAGGTGGAACAATCACCTTTTGTAAAGCTTTTTGGAGTATTCCATGGTAATTAGGTGAAGTTTGTATAAGCTCCCAAAGGGATATCTTTGCAGGAGTAGTGTGAAGCTGCTCTACAAGATCATAGTCTTTACCACCTTTACATGTTAAACAAGGTGCTTGAGGAAGCATAGGTTGAGAAGCTGGTAAAGATATCAAAATGCTCATTTGTTGTGTGCTTTGTTTATTATTCCAAGTGTTATATGCATGAGCAATCACATTATGATTAGGTTGTTGTGAGCTTTGTTTTGCTATTTGTTTTGCATAATCATAAATGTGATCAAGAGATAGAGACGAAGATGAAAGACCTTTAATAGTGAGCACAAAAGATGGTTGAACCACATTTGCACATAAAGTGACCACAATTTTTGGTTTTTCATGCTCTTCTTTAGGTTTAGGAACATAATTTGCATTTACAAATCTTTGAAATAATGACAGCTTAGAGGTCGTAGTGGAATGTTCAATTGAGATAAAGTCCTCAAGGGCTTCATCTAACATATCGAAGTCATCACGACTAAATACCTCATCATAAGCATGAAAATTTTGCAAGAAATAATACGACATTCTAACATGCTCTATTTAATCCAAGATTTAAATGCACAATGATGGCCTATGAAAATGAAATACGATATCCAACAATAAATGTTAATTTCCAACTCTTTGAGTGAAAAGATAAAGAATGTAATTCATAATTTAATGTATGCAATTTCACTAAAGAGATTTTTCAATCTAATTATGCTCTAGGACAACAAATTATTTCAGATATGAAGTTTTAAAAGGATGCAAATTCTTTAAAGGTCAGGTTCACCAAAATGTTTAGGGTAAAATTGTAGATTTGTCTCAACTAGGTCAAGTACTACTATTTCACTATGCTAAACATTGGGAGGACAAGGATTGAGCTCATGATCAAGCTACTAATCACTTTGTCTTTCCCTTATGCTCGCATGGTTTGATCCTAAGACCCTAACCAAGGTTTTATCAAGCATTTTTGCTCTTCAACCAAGTAAAACCTTAATTATGCCTTAAATAAAAAATATTCAGAATCTAACAGAACAACTGGTAAAACTAATTATAGAAGTGTAGAAAGAGGGTTTCAGAGACTGTACACCCAGATTTTGAGGACCACTTGGACTAGGGCACCCACTCCTTAGTCTTGCAAGTGTTAGAATCCATAAATTTGAAAGGCTGTGATGATTGCATACACAATATCCTCCTTCATGTAGCTTCCTTTTGCCAAAACCTGCAAGCTACGATCTGTACCTACAAAAGGAGGAAAATGTTGTGGCTATATAGGAGCTTGCCTCAATCAAGCCCCGTGTTTGGTATTTCTACCTCAACAATAGCCATAGATAAAAATTTGCAAAAGTATGTGCAAACCTAATAATGTGTATGCAGAAATATCAAACCCTAGATGTCTCAATCAAGGGAAGATCAACAACTTGCTTTGCATTAATAAATACATACAACTTTCACCTCAAGGAGATGAAAACAAATGAAGACTTGCATGAATAAGAAGGCAAATCAGCAATGTCCGTGGAGGATCTCCAAGCTCGATGTTGGAGGCTTCAACCCTTCTCCTAATCATGCAAAAGGTGTACAAACCCTAGGAAGAGCAAGATAGTCTCAAAATCTTAATTCCTAATCTCCATCTGTTGTCTCCATGACAACAAATATAAAACACTTTCAAGAGCTTCAATAAGTCACTAATCTTCAATGGCAATTGTAGTAGAGTTTTGGCATCAAGCTTGCATAAGAATTGTATATGATAAAATGATTTTCAAATGTCTTTTTATATCTAGCTTTAGGGAAATTCAAATTTCAAAATAACGTCTTGATATCGCATGAAAACCAAGAATTTGAAAATGAAATCCTGAGGCATATGACGGGAGCCAACACTCCACCAAAATTCAAAATCCTGAAAGATAGGGCAGGACTAGGGCACAGATGCCCAAGTCCAAGTCCCCATTTTTTGACAAGATCTACTTTTTGGGGGTCCCAAGGACCCATAGTTCAAATCCCCTTTCTGAGTTCTATCAATAGGTTACCTCAAAAAGTGAACAATCTGCAACTAGACTTAGTCAATCAGGGTTTCGGGAAGGCTAGAAAAGAAAAGGTTGAGAGGTCACCAAAAGTAAGGAGCTAAACCACAAGAAATTGTACCATTCCATACAGGAGGACAATTTTTGACGTTACAATATATATATATATATTTTCAATTCTAAAATTTCCATGTTGGCATCCATAATTTTGAATTCCAACGTGTATAATTCTAAGATGTGGCCCATCTTGTAATTTTTCCATTATGATATAATTCTAAGATGTGCATTTGGATATATCCATGTGTGTGCAGGAACTGAAGTGAAAAATCTAAACATATACAAAGTGATTGGATAAGTGAAGTATAAGATAACATCAAGCAATCAGTCATGAACATGCAAGTGGAGTTGAAGTGTGTGAAGTGCTTGAACTAGATATGATTCTGAGTTTGCATAGTAAGTTTTGTTTATATTGAGAATTGATTATGTTTCAATTTGTTGGGTTAAAGATCAGTCTATAGAGAGGTTGAAGCCTTAGTTTGTAAGTGTTGTAGCACTTTAGGGAGTTGTTTCTTCCTTTGGATTGTTGCCATAAAACTATGTATCAAGTAGTTATTTCTTCCTTTGGGTTGTTGCACATAAAACTATGTATTGAGGAGTTGTTGCTTCTCTACTGGGTTGTAGCTCAGTTTGTTTTGAGATTGAAGTCTCTGGCAAGTTGGAGCCTACATATTTGTAAAAAGGATTGTAGTCCTTCTTAGGTTGAAATTTCTATGGGTTGAAGCCTACAAAATATTGTAATTCACTATTTCATTATTTGTGAGGCTAGATTTGGACAGTAGATCTAAGCAACTTGCTCGCCGTGGTTTTTCCTTCTTGGGTTTCCATGTAAATCTAGTGTTATGGAATTTTGTGTGGATGTGTGAATTTTATTATACTTGCATAGCTCTTTCAATTTCTATTTGATGTAGTAGATCTCATGTCAGTGCAGTAGAATTGTTTTAAAAAATGCCATATACTAATTCACCCCCCTCTCAATATATATGTGTTCTAACAATTGGTATCAGAGCAAGGTTCCTTGGTGCAGCCTAACACCTGGAGGTAGATCTTAGATAAGAACTCATGGCTGGTCAAGAAGGATTCACTTCTAATTGATGGATCTAACTACACCTTCTGGAGTATAAGGATGAAATCCTATCTAACTTCTCTAGGGTATGATGTTTGGAGATTTGTGATGAGAAATACAAGCAAAGACACATTTAGAAAGGAAGCTACATTCAAAACAACAAAGAAATAAGAAGCCCTATTCATGGCTATGGAAGTCTTGGACAACCCAAGCAGCACTGTTGTTAATGAAGAAGACATGACAATCATTGATGAAGAAGAATGTGAGGTTGATCTTGAAGGTGAATTGATCTCTACTCTTGAAGAATTAGATCTAGCAAGGAAAGAAAATGAAGAACAAAAGGCCAAGCTCATAGAATCAGAGGAGATGATTGTTAAATTGAAGAAGGAAAAATAATCACAGACATGGTGAATAGTGCTTTCAAAGCCAAATTAGATGAGTGTTTAAAACTTGAGGAAGAAATTATTTCATTGAGAAAGGAAGTTGAAAAGGTACATCATTAGTTGAGTAAGAATATCAAGTTTGGAAAGAGCTATGAAATTTTGGATGATATAATAAACATTTAGAGACCTCTATTTATTTTAAGTCAGGTTTGGGCTATGCTGAAGAAGTCACACAATCTTTTGCTCCCACAAAGAGGACTAATTCAAAGAAGATTATGCAAAATTAAGAAATCTTAATGAAGGAGAGTACAAAATTTGAATAAGTTGATTTCATTCGTGTCATCTCTCAAAGAAGAAAATTTAAAAGATCAATTCCTATTAGACCAACATTCATGAACAGGTTTAATTATGCTTTCTTTGGTTACTATTTTATTTGCAATCAATATGGTCACAAAGAAATTAAGCGCAGATCTAGGATGAAGAGAAGTAGCTTTGTTAATAGAAACACTTTTGCTCCATTAGTTGACTACAACATAATGTGTTATATATGCAACAACTTTGGGCACATAGCAAGGTGTACTACAGAAGTGGACTGGCTAAATCAAAAACTCAAAAAGTTGATAGCAACAAAGATAATGGGCAGATGCAAGAAGTTGGGTCCACAAAAAACTCAAAAAGTGGAAGTGTTTTTGCTGTTTTTTAGAATTTGTCACACTTGGACTGAAAATTTGAAGCACTTACACAATGAATCTTAAAAAAGTCAGGAATATGAAATTTAGTATTTTGAATCTAGTTTCCAAATATGTAATTTATTCAAATACCCAGATGATAGAAATTAAATTTTGATAGGCATGTATAAAAATCACTTTTTAAAAGTTATTTTTTTACCATACCATGCACGTGTATGGACACCACTTTTTGACCTAAATAAAAGTAATTTTCTAATTCCTTTTGGGAAAAGATATCTAACAATATGAAGATTGATGAGGATATTTTTTTGTAATTTTTTTCTGAATGTTTTCTTTTTCTTGAATTTTTATTGGCTCTAATTGTTGTTTTTAAAAATCAATGTGTACAGACAACATAATTGGACCTAAACTAAACATTTTTTGACTTTTTTTCATTGTGTAGAGAATTGTCTGAAGATTGATGTCATATAATTTTTCTACAAAAAAATAACCAAAAAAATTTATTAAAAAACAAAAAAAACCTGATATTTCAAGTTTATGGACTAGTTTGCTTAGAAATTAATTAAAAAATAAAAAAACATAATCCAATCTTAACAAAAATTATATATTTACAAACTAGAAATCATTTTCTATAATGGGTTTTAATTTCATAGATTAATTCAGAAAAAAATCCCATCATCTATATTGCCAAAGTTGGACATTTCTCTTGAACTTGCCTTAGTTTTTTAGTTGCAGGTCAAAGGCTAAGGGTCAGGTTGCCAAGCCTTTCCTAAGCCTCAAAATTTGAAAAATGCGTATGTGTTATAAAATGCATACGTGTTCTTAAAACTAAATGTGTATGCATTATATAACGCGTACGCGTTATCTATTTTCTCGTTTGAATACCTTTAAGAAAAGCATACATGTTATAAAATACATACGCATTATAAAACATGTACGCGTTATATAATGCATACACATTTTATAACACATATGCATTTCTTGTTTTATAATGCATATGCATTTCTTGTTATATAACGCACATGTGTTTTATAACACGTATGCATTTTAGGCTCGAGTACTAGTAGCTAAGTGCGTACGCATTTTTTCAATAACGCATATGCATTTCTTGTGAGATTTTTTTTTGGCCGAAACTTCCCCTCTTCATGGACCCAACTTCTTACTTTTACTCTAATGACGTGCCTATAAATTAGAAGACAAATAAAAAGAAGGAATGGAAAACAAGAAGAACAATCATGAAGGTGAAAACTCAATGATTGTCCAAGCCACGTTTCATACACAAGGACAAGCAAATCCTTGGATTATAGACAATAGATGCTCAAGTCACATGACAAGGGACAAGAGCAAGTTTCTCAGTCTTGAAAAGTGGAATGGTGGATTAGTCAATTTTGGAGACAACATCTCTACAAAAATATGTGGCAAAGGCTCAATAAGTGTTGATGGAAAGAATAGGACTAAATATGTTCTATATGTAGAAGGTCTCAAGCACAATCTTCTTAGTGTAAGTGAGATTTGCAACAAAGGATATAATATTATTTTCAATGCACAAGGATGTGAAATTAGAAGAGCAAGCACTACCAAACTTGTGGCAGAAGCAAGCATAATAGAGAATAACTTGTACAATCTTCGTGAAGTCAAAGGAAAGAGTTGCCTTTTAGGATAGACTAATGAGAGTTGGTTGTGGCATAAGAGGATGGAGCACATTAACTTTGACAATCTTGTGAAGATTAGCTCTAAACTTTTAGTTAGAGACATGCCAAAGATTGCTATTAAACCTACTAGTTCCTTTTGTAAGGAATGTCAAATTGGGAAGCAAACAAGGACCAAGTTCAAGACCAAAGAATACTAAATTCTACTGAGATGTTGGAGCTGATTCATACATACTTATGTGGTACTTCCATGACAAAGAGTCTTCAAGATGAAAGGTATTTTATGTTGCTCATTGATGACTATTGTAGGATGACTTGGGTTACTTTTTTGAAAGATAAATCAGAAGCATTCAGTAGACTTAAAATCTTCAAATCCATGGTTGAGAATGAAATGAATGCTTGAATCAAGTGTTTAAGATCAGGCAGAAGTGGTGAGTTCACATCAAATAAATTTATAGAATTCTGTGAAGAACATGGGATAAAAAGACAATACTTTACTGCAACTCCTCAGCAAAATGGAGTAGTTGAAAGAAAGAATAGAACAATACAAGAGATGGTAAGAACAATGTTGAATGAAGCCAAGCTACCTGATGTATATTGGAAATAAGTAGTTCATATTTTTGTTTATATCCTGAATAGAGGACAAATAAGAGTTGTAAAAACATCAAGATCATGGAGTAGACAAACAAGCATGAGATTGCAAATGAAATTGACCAATTGTATTCACAAATGAGGTGGATATAAATAGGTGAGTGTGATTACCCAATTCTCCACCAAATGAGGATAAGACTCCTCTACATGAAGTGGTAGCTAGTAACCAGCCACAAAGATAGCATGAGGTGTCAATACAAGTTGACACCTCTCCAAAATGGCTAACTACTTTGACAAGTTCAAAGTACATGTGGAAAATATGCCTATGGTTAAAGCAAGTGTATACACCTAGGATTAAAGGTTATACAACAACACTCCCCTTAAGCATAGCTTAGGCGAGTTTATGAAAAATGGGTCCTGGCTATAAGCCTAGTGAGGTACCCATGCACAATGTAAAAGCAAAAATGAGTCCTGACCATGAAGCTTGATAAGGTACTCAATTATAATGCAAATCTCTCAAAAATGAAGAAAGATAGAAAACCCAGTGGGAAAAAACTATCCTCCAAAAGAAAGAAAAAAGAAAGAAAGGCTTAGATAGCCCCCCCAAAAGATTCCCCCCATAGGAGAGAAATTTATAGGTCTATGAGAACCCCCCATAATACATGTCCTATTGCAGTGACACTAAATAGTCAACAAAGGATGTAGATGTAAATCCAAGAATGCCGAACAACGTTCCTTCCCTTGGGAAGAAAATAAACCACCTGAAGATGTAGGATATCTTCCCATGCGAGAAGATGCATGTATGATCTTGAATGATGCTGAAGTTGATCCAAGGATGATGGTACCCATGTTGATGCTTCAAAGAGTGCTCAAGTGTCCCCATGTTGATGTTGAAGGATGCCATAATCAAATCAGGTGCATGTGCAATAGATGAGGATGATGAAGATCCAAAACCATGTGTAGGACAATGTAGAGCATGAATATCCAAAGAGTACAATGGAGATGCAACTTCATCAAAACTGTGATCAAAGAGAAGACTAATGTCCTCAATGTGTGCTTCCATGTTAGCAATGCAAGACTCTATAAACAAACAAGTGATGTTAGGGTATATGCACATATATGAGGGACCAAAAAGTTACCACATGACTTTTTGGTCCCATACAAGTCATAATGTGCTCGTGTTATGGCTTGGTATTACCGAGCCTATAACGTGAGAATATTTTGCAAAAGCAAAACTCTCACTCTCACTCTTGCTCCCTCTCCCTCTCTGATGCAGAGCAGTCAATGGAAGCACACGTCACTATTTGTATCTGATGAAAGATACATTCTCAACATACATTTCCCACATGCTTTCTCAACATACATTCTTGATATGCATTTGCGGTATACATTCACAATATACATTCAGCCAAACCCTAAGATCTCTTGTCACTAGTTGATTCCTCTGAAGGATCTCCATCGGTAACACTTGACTCCTGTTACCCCCAACACCCTCGATCGGTTAGACTATCCTCGTCGGCCAATGTTTATCAAATTACGCTGATGTACTGACGAACCAACAGAGTGACACAACGATACGCCGTTAGGGTTTTTCCACCCTCACACAGTCTGGTCTTACACTCTTCACCTAGCACATAGAGATGCTAGGACATCTATTGTGCACAACCTGCAATCTAGAACATCTGCATCACCAAATCATGAAACATAACAGGAAACGAAAAATACATATTGTACAACGAAGCCATTCCACTGATTTCGACAGAAATCTTATCAGTAGAATGCTTCATATCGACATATTGCAGCAATGGAAAGCACAAAATGGAAAGGGAATCTACAACTAACAAACTTTCAATTACAGAGAATAGAAATCGAAATGACATAACATAATTTCTTTATTTCTCTTTGAAACACTGTTCAATCACACTCAACCTCCTCTCTGCAATCTGATTACATTTGATCACAATATCATATGACTGATTACAACCTCAAAACCTAATACCTGATCTTGTTCATTTCCCTGGTTTTTATAGATTTGCCCAGAGTAGTACCAAATTGACTCCAAGCAGCTGGGAGATCAATTTCAAGCGGCTAGGAAACACTATTGCCTATTTTTGGCATTATTGCTATTTTTAGCATTATGCAATTACAATTGACAAATGTCACTTGGGACTTACAAAATGAACTAGATTTATTCCACTCGGACTCACACATGGCACTAGGCCTTACAATTGGTTACTTGGACCTTATACAACAGCAAAACATCAAAATGAACATGAAATTAATTAAAGTATCTAGGTGCCCCTGCACCATACTCTCAGGGTTAACAGAACTCAAGTCCCTTAAGGAACTAAGTCTGAAATATGAACCCCATGCTTGATGATGTCTTCCTCACTCATCTAGGTAGCATCTTCATCAGGCAAACCACACCATTTGACTAGATACTGCTTGTAGGTTTTATGTCTGGTCTTCTTCTGAACTTTAGTGTCCAAAATACATTCTAGCTGTACTGGTTGACTCGGTGGAAAATCAGAAATCCATTCTGCATCCCCTGCTCCTGTCACATTTGAATTTGTAACATTGTCTCCCCTGAATGGAAATAGTTCTGACACATTGAAAATGGGTGATATTGCTAAACCTGGAGGAAGTTCAATTTCGTATGCATTAGGTCCAAATTTGTATACAATCTTGCATGGACCTATCTTCTTCATAAGAAGCTTCGTGGGCTGCCCCTTTGGAAGTCTTTCCTTCTTCAGATATGCCATTCCCAGATCCCCAACTTTGTATTGGACATCCCTTTTCTTCTGATCAGCTCTCTCTTTGTATTTCCCTGTGTTCTTCTGGATAGTTTCCCTTACAACATCATGGATATCCTTCATGCTGACTGCAAAATCTTCTCCTTGTGCACTTCTTTTCTCCATATTCTGGAGATCCCTGAGTTTCAAAATTCCCCTAGGATGAATCCCATATACAACTTCAAAAGGGCTCTTTCCTGTGCTCCTATTAACAGAATCGTTATATGCAAACTCTGCTTGTGGGATGATTATATCCCATGCTTCTCCATGCTATTTAGTCAAACACCTCAAAAGATTACCCAGTGATCTATTCACGACCTTAGTTTGTCCATCCGTCTGAGGGTGATAGGTTGACGTGAAAGATAATTGAGTGCCCAATTTCTTCCACAATGTGCACCAAAAATGTCCCACAAATTTAGGATCTCTGTCAGTGACAATATTCAATGGCAAACCATGAATACGAACTATTTATTTAAAGAATAGACCAGCAATGTGTGAAGCATCATTGGTACATTTGCATGGTACAAAATGAGTCATTTTACTAAATCTGTCAACTACAACAAACACACTATCAAAACCTCTTTGAGTCCAGGGAAGACCCAAAACAAAATCCATACTGATGCACTCCCATGGCCTTTGAAGAATTGGAAGTGGTTGATAGAGACCGGCATTCGATGAAGTTCCTTTGGCTCTTTGGCAAATGTGACAACTGTCTACAAATTTTATGACATCTGTTTGCATCTTAGGCCAGAAGTAAAACCTTCTCACTTGCTCCAACATCTTGTCCAGTCCAAAATGACCTCCAAGACTACCGCAACGTTTCTCTTGTATGATGTTCTCCCTCAAGGAACACCTAGGCACACACAACTAGTTGCCTTTAAACAGTAACCCCTGTTGTAGCAAAAATTTAGAAATTTCAGAATGATAGGAATCTGAAAATTGTGAACAAACTGCATATATCTCCTTGAAGTCCTCATCATCCTGGTACATATTCTTGAGAGAATCCACTCCTAGACTTTGCAACTGGATTTCCTATATAGTGCACATTCTTATGCTTAGAGCATCTACCACCTTGTTGGCTTGTCCCTTCTTATGTTTGATGGAAAAAGTATATGCCTAGAGTTGTTTGACCCACTTCATATGCCTGTGATTTAGCTTCTCTTGCGAATTTAGAAAACTCAAAGCATGGTTGTCAGTATAAACAATGAATTCCTTGGGCAAGAGATAATGTCTCCATTTTTTCAATGCTTGAACCATTGCATACAATTCTAGATCATATGTGGAATACTTTCTTTTAGCATCATTCAGCTTTTCACTAAAGAAAGTAACAGGGTTGCCTTCCTAACTTAAGACAACACTAATGGAAAGGTTACTAGCATCACATTCCACAGTAAACAACTTATTAAAATTAGGCAAAACCAAAATGGATTTCTCTACTATTTTCTATTTGAGAATCTCAAAATATTCATCAGCTGCTCTATTCCAGACAAACTTACATTTCTGTCCTCCTTTTATGGTGTCCAAAATGGGTGTACAAATGTGACTAAATCCTCTTATGAATTTCCTATAAAAAGTTACCAACCCATGAAAACTCCTTACATCACTTACTATTTTAGGTGCTGGCCAAGACAGAATAGCATCTACCTTTTCCAGATCCATTTTCAAATTGCCCTGGGATATCACAAATCCAAGGTATGTGAGTTCTTCCTTCATGAAGACACTCTTCTCCTTATTGATCATCAGTTTCTCCTCATGCGGCTTTTTCAACACCTGTTTCAAATGCTGCAAATGTTCTTCCTTTATCGTGCTAAAAATTAGAATATCATCAAGATAGACAACAACAAATTTACCAATAAAATCCTTCAATACCTCATTCATTAGATGCATGGAAGTACTGGGAGCATTAGACAGACCAAATGGCATCACTAGCCACTCATAAAGACCTTCATTAGTATTAAAGGATGTCTTCCATTCATCCCCTTGTCTAATCCTAATCTGATGGTATCCACTCTTGAGATCAATTTTAGAAAAATACCGAGCTCCACCCAAACAATCCATAAGGTCCTCTATTCTGGGCATAGGAAACCTATATCTAATGGTGATCTTATTTATGGCTTTCGAATCGGTACATAACCTCCATTTGCCATCCTTCTTGGGAGCTAAAAATGTGGGTACAACACATGGACTAAGACTTTTCCTCACCAGGTCTTTATCCAACAGTTCTTATACTTGTTTAGCAATCTCCTCATTCTGATTAGGTGTCATTTTATAAGTTGGTTTATTTGGAAATGTGGATCCTTGGATGAAGTCAATCTGATGACTTATGTCTCTCACAGGGGGTAGTACATTGGGCATATCCTCCACCATGATACCCTTATATTTGTCTAACAATTCCTGCAGTTCCTTAGGGATTTTTTCCTTGCTGTCTTTAGACAAATCAGAATTGTCTTTAGGTTTCAAAATTAGAGCATACCCCTGGGTTCCCTCTTCTTTCAGTGTATGGAGAAACTCTTTTCCACTCATTAACATGATACTTGAGCCTACATTCTTGTCTACACCCTCTTCTGGTAAAGGATCCATCCTATACTGTCTACCATTCTTAGTGATCACAAAGGAATTCGACTTACCATCATGTTGGGCTTGTACATCATACTGCCAAGGTCTACCTAATAGTAAATGGCATGCATCCATGGGAATTATATCACACAAAAGTTTATCCCCATATTCCCCTATCGACAATTCTACCCAAGCTTGTTCATCAACCAAGACTTGCTGCCCTTTGTTCAACCATGACACTTTGTATGGACTCACATGTGGCAATCTTTTCAAATTCAATTTCTCTACCATTTCTACTAAAACTAAATTTTCAGTTGAACCAGAATCAACAATTACCTTACACCTTTTGCCAGAAACTTTACACAGAGTTCTGAATAGTGTCTTCCTCTAGGGTGGTTCCTTATTCTGTGGCCCTTTCAGTATTGTTCTTCTCATCATGAGACTCTCTCCATCTTGTGCTGGAGTTGCGCTTCCCATGGGTGAGTTCACACTCTAATAATCTTCTTCTTGAATCAGATGGCTCCTTCTCTCTCCTCCATGAGAGCTTGAGGCTTTCTCCAGACACTTGCCTACTGTGTGCCCAATTTGGTTACAATTATAACATCTTCCCGTGAAGATGTTAGGACCTCTGCTTGGTCCACCAAATCTTCCTCTCCCATTAGGTCTCCTTCCTCTGAGACCCTCTCTAGAACTAGATTCTCCACTGTGTTCTTGCTGACTAGACTCCCCTTGAGTCTTCTGGAACTGATTTCTGCTACCAAAGCTATTTCTTCCCCTAGAATTCCTTCCACCTCTACCTCTGTTCTACTGGTCTCCCTTTCTTTTCTACTTCTCTTCTACTCTCAATGCCACTTGGAAACATTTGTCCATGGTTTCTGGTGTCAAGATGGTAATCTCATATTGTATACTATACTTTAGGCCATTAATATACCTAGCAACTCTTTCTTTCTCATCCTTAGCATGTCCACACCTTAGAGACAATTTATGAAATTCCTCAGTATAGGTGGATACATCCATATCCTTCTGCCTGAGGTTCTATATTTTCCTATATATCTGCACCTCATAATTCGCTAGTAGGAACTGAGCCTTGATCCTCTCTACCATCCGACTCCAGGATGAGATCATGCTCTTGCCACTCTTCACCCTTTCCCCCTGGGTGTAGTTCCACCACATGAGTGCAGTGCCCTTCACTTTCGTCTTTGCAAACTTGACTCTTCTATTCTCCGGTACCTCCTTGTACTTGAAGTAATTGTTCAAAGCCTTGACCCATTCGATGACTTCATCTGCGTCCATCTTTCCGCTGAACATTGGATCTCCATTCTTGCCTCGGACAACTCCTTACCAAGTGATTTTATGGCCTCCAAAAATTGTTTCTAGTCTACATATATACTTGTCTGTTCTGGGGTTGTTTCCTCTTCTCCATCTTCTTCTTCACCAGACTCATCGTCTGATTTCCTACCTTTTCCCAAGGTCTTCAACCTGGCCTAGAGTGCTTCCTTGACTCCAGTCTTGATCATCTCCTCCATCTCCGTGAATTTCTTGACCACTTCGGTGGTCATCCCCTTTGGAGGCATATCGCTAGCCCCTTCTTCGCTTTCTCTGTCTGACATAAACATTCATAGAAAACACCAACACTTTTGTAGACCTTTTGCTAGCTCTGATACCAAAATGATGTAGAGCACTTAGTGGAAGCACACGTCATTGTTTATATCTGACGAAAGATACATTCTCAACATACATTTTCCACATGCTTTCTCAACATACATTCTCGATATGCATTTGCGGTATACATTCGCAATATACATTTAGCTAAACCCTAAGATCTCTTGTTGCCAGTCGATTCCTCCAAAAGATCTTCATCGGTAACACTTGACTCCTATTACCCCCAACACCCTCGATCGATCAGACTATCCTTGTCGGCCAATGTTTATCAAATTATGCCAATGTACTGACGAACCAACAGAGTGACACAATGATACGCCGTTAGGGTTTTTCCACCCTCACATAGTCTGGTCTTACACTCTTCACCTAGCACATAGAGATGCTAGGACATCTACTGTGCACAACTCACGATTTGGAACATCTGTATCGCCAAATCATGAAACATAATAGGAAACAAAAAACACATATTGTACAATGAAGCCATTCCACTGATTTTGATAGAAATCTTATCAGTGGAATGCTTAATATCGACATATTGCAGCAATGGAAAGCATAGAACGAAAAGGGAATCTATAGCTAACAAACTTTCAATTACAAAGAACAGGAATCAAAATGACGAAACAAAATTTCTTTATTTCTCTTTGAAATAGTGTTCAACGATCTAATTACATTCAATCACAATATCATATGACTGATTACAACCTCAAAACCTAATACCTGATCTTGTTCATTTCCTTGGTTTTTATAGATTCACCCAGAGTAGTACCAAATTGATTCCAAGCGGCTGGGAGATCGATTCCAAGTGGCTGGGAAACATTACTGCCTATTTTTGGCATTATTGTTATTTTTAGCATTATGCGATTACAATTGACAAATGTCACTTGGGACTTACAAAATGAACCTAGATTTATTCCACTCGAACTCACACATGGCACTAGGCCTTACAATTGGTCACTTAGACCTTATACAACACCAAAACACCAAAATGAACATGAAATTAATTAAAGTATCTAGGTGCCCATGCACCACTCTCCCTCTCCCTCTCCCTCTCTCTTGTTCTCGCTCTCCCTCCCTCCCTCTCTCTCTCTCATTGGAGTTTGAATCACCTATGTCATTTCTGAGAGAGAGAGAGAATTTAGGGGTTAGGGATCAAGGTTTAGGGGTTTAGGGTTTCTTAGGTTTAGGGTTTAGGAGTTTAGGGTTTAGAGATTAGAGGTTAGGGGTTAGGGTTAGAAAGAGATAGAGAGAGGGGACCAATAGAGATTGGGAGAGATAGAGGAGACAAAGGGGGGAGATAGGGAGATAGATACTGAGGGACATGTCTAGAGACATAGGGAGAGAGATTGAGAGGTAGAGGGACAATAGAGATAGGAAGATAGGGGAGAGATATGGAGATAGAGGTTTAAGGTTTCTTAGGTTTAGGGTTTTGGGGTTTTGGGGTTTATGGGTTTAGGGTTTAGGGTTAGGGGTTAGAGTTTAGTGGCATTATTTAGGGTTTATGGTTTAGGGGTTAGGTGTTAAGGTTTAGAGGTTTAGGGTTTAGGGGATAGAGAGAGAGAGAGAGAAGATTGATAAGCAGATATAGAGGAGACCAAGGGGAGAGCTATAGAGATAGAGTGTGAGGGACATGGCTAGAGACACAGGGAGAGAGATTGATAGGTAGAGGGATGATAGAGATAGGGAGATAGAGGTTTAGGGTTTAGGGGTTAGGGTTTAGAGGCATTATTTAGGGTTTAGGGGTTTAGGGGTAGAGAGAGAGGTTTAGGGTTTAGGGGTTAAGGGTTAGGGTTTAGGGGAATTATTTAGTGTTTATGTGTTTAGGGTTGCTCAAGTTTAAGGTTTAGGGTTTATGGGTTAGGGGTTGGGGTTTAGGTTCCAATTATTTAGGGTTTAGGGTTGCATGTCAAAACAATCTCTCTATCTTTATCTTTCTCCCTCCCCTCTTTACCTCATCTCCTCTATCTCTCTCTCTATCTCTCCTAGGGTTGCTTAGGTTTAGGGTTTACAGGTTAGGGGTTAGGGATTAGGGTTTATGGTTTAGAGGTTAGGGGTTAAGGTTTATAGGTTTAGGGTTTAGGCTTTAGAGAGAGAGGACTGATACAGAGATATAGAGGAGACTGATGGGAGAGATAGGGAGATATAGAGTGAGGGACATGGCCAGATACATAATGAGAGAGAATCAGAGGTAGAGGGATGATAGAGATAGGGAGATAGGGGAGAGATGGGGAGATAGAGGTTTAGGGTTTCTTTGGTTTAGGGGTTTAGGGTTGCTTGAGTTTACAGTTTAGTGGTTAGGTGTTAAGGTTTAGGGGCATTATTTAGGGTCTAGGGTTTATGGCTTTAGGGGTTAAGGTTTAGAGGTTTAGGGTTTAGGGTTTGGAGAGAGATGACTGATTGGGAGATATAGAGGACACTGAGGGGAGAGATAGGGAGATAGAGAGTGAGGGACATGGCTAGAGACATAGGAAGAAAGATAGAGAGTTAAAGGTATGATAGATACAAAGAGATAGAGGTTTAGGCTTGCTTGGGTTTAGGGTTTAGGGGTTAGAGTTTAGGGGCATTATTTAAGGTTTAAAGGTTTAGGGTTGCATGTCAAAAGCAGTCTCTCTCTCTATCCTAAACCCTAAATAATGCCCCTAACCCCTAAACCCTAAACCCTAAACCCAATGAACACTAAACCTCTATCTCCCTATCTCTCCCTTATCTCCCTACCTCTATCATCCTCTACCTCTCAATCTCTCTCCCTATCTCTCTAGACATCTTGCTCACTTTATATCTCCCTATTTCTCCCCTCTATTTCCTCTATCTCTCCCTATATATCTCCTCTCTCTCTACCTATTTATCTCTTTGTATCTCCCTATCTCTTGCCTCTCTCTCTCCCTTATCATTCCTCTCTCTGAGTCAGAGAGAGATAGCAAGATAGGGAGAAAGTTATATATAGGGAGAAAGAGAGATAGAAAGAGAGTCAAAGTTTTCTTTTTTCCATTTCCTTCATCGATAAGGGAGAGGGAGAGATAGGGAAATAGAGGAATGATAGGAGAGGAGGTAAGAGATATGGAGATAGTGAGAGATAGATAGGCAGAAAGAGAGAGGAGAAAGATAGGGAGAGATAGAGGAGAAAGAGGGGATAGATAAGGTGATAGAGAGTGAGTGAGATGCCTAGAGAGATAGGGAGATAAGGGAGAGATATGGAGATGGAGGTTTGGGGTTGCTTGGTTTTAGGGTTTAGGGGTTATGATTTACGGGCATTATTTAGGGTTTAGCAGTTTAGAGAGAGAGAGACTACTTTTGACATGTAACCCTAAACCCTAAACCCAAGTAACCCTAAAACTCTAAATCCTAAATAATGCCCCTAAACCCTAAATAATTCCCCTAAACCCTAAACCTAAGAAACCCTAAATCTCTATCTCTTTATCTTTATCATCCCTCTACCTCTTAATCTCTCACTAATGCCCCTAAACCCTAAACCTAAGAAACCCTAAACACCTCTCTCTCTCAACCCATAAACCTAAGCAACCATAAACCTTTATCTCTTTATCTCTCCCTGATCTCCATATCTCTATCATCCCACTACCTCTCAATCTCTCTACCTATGTCTCTGGCCATGTCCATCACTCTCTATCTCCCTATATCTCCCATCAGTGTCCTCTATATCTCCCTATCGGTCCTCTCTCCCTAAACCCTAAACCTCCAAACCTTAACACCTAAATACTACCCGTAAGCTCAAAACACTAAGCCCTAAACTTGATCAACCCCAAACCCCCAAATGCCTAAACCCTAAACCCAAGAAACCCTAACCTTCTATCTCCCTATCTCTATCATCCCTCTACCTCTCAGTCTCTCTCCCTATGTCTCTTGACATGTCCCTCACTCTCTATCTAGAGAGAGGGAGAGATGTTTAGGGTTTCTTAGGCTTAGGTTTTTGGGGCATTATTTAGGGTTTATAAGTTGAGGGATGCTCAAGTATAGAGAGAGAGAGATTGAGAGGCAGAGGTATAATAAAGAGAGAGAGATAGAGATTTAGGGTTTCTTGGGTTTAGGGGAGTTATTTAGGGTTTAGATGCTTAGGATTTCTTAGGTTTAGGGTTTAGGAGTATTATTTAGGGTTTAGGGATTTAGGGTTGCTTGGGTTAAGGGTTTAGGGCTGCATGTCAAAATTAGTCTCTCTCTCCCTCTAAACCCCTAAACCCTAAATAATGCCCCTAAATCATAACTGATAGGTTGTTGTGAGGTCCTAGCACTTTAGTTAAAAAATATATCAATTATGTCAACTGGGTAGTGTCCAAAGGCTGTATGCAATAGGGAATGTTTTGGCCATCTCTCTTAGTAAGATTTTTTAGATTTTCCAATTGGTTAAAAATAGAAATCAAACTAGAAAGTATGAAATTGTCTAAGCTAGAAAGCATTCAATTCATATTCTATAAAGCATGTAAACTATCTAAGAAAAACATGTAAATATATCTAAGAATCAACACTTACAGTTTAACTATGAAATTTAAACAAAGGCGACTAACTACTAACTACTAACTATTAACTAAAAGTACACCTAACATCTTTTAATCAATAGCTAACAATAGTTTCATGAATAGAGTGGATGCTCTAGAAATTCTAAGTAAACAAAAACTCAGAGATCAGTAACTTAAAAACACAACTTGCAGGAACACACAATAGTACTAAACACAAAATAACATTTATCTAATCATAACATGCATAGAATAGAAATAACAACATAGAACAAAACTAACAACATTTAACAATGAAAATACTTATCTACTATACAAGATCCCTCGAGTGGCCAGCTCTTGGGTGTTCCTACTAATAGCTCAAATCACATATAGTACTTTTGCAACTTCAAAGTAAATCCATTCACAACACTTCCATTACTCAAAACAAATTACTTAGAACAATCTGATGGTATTCATTCATTCATATCATAAAAGTATATCAACACACATAACATCATTGAACAGTATTCAGAATATAACATAACATGTCCTTATTTTTAGCAGCTACACACACACACATAAATATATACTGCACTACTACAAAATCCGAATTTGTAGATGGTGGGAAAATACCATTGAAAAATTCTAAAACAGAATTACAACTAACTGATGTTCATGACATAAAACATAATAAAGGCTCTAAGTGGAGCCGTAAAGTCTCAAATAGTCTTAACAAAAATTAATAGAATGTTTTAAAAAGTCTTCCACTATGCATGCCTAGACGCTCTGACTTCAACCATTTGAAGTCCACTCCTCTCATAGGCCATGCAAAAATCTACACAATTACTCAAAGTCTATACCATTATATCAACATTAGTTAGTTAATTCCAATCAATTTGAGAAATAAAGATTTATACATCATTTTATAAAAAGTAGATAATTATTGCTTCTAAAAATAAACCTGAATTCGCATGGCTGAGGTGGTTGGCAAGAACAAAAAGGGGTATTTAGCTTATCATAAGAATGAGGTTGTTTGTACCTCATCATCCCCCCATTCCTAAGCCCGAGCAAGTCCTCCTGATCTCTACTGAGTCCTCTGCCTCTTCGCATCCCTTTTCCTATTCTATTCATCATGTTTGGAGCTAAGATCATACATGTATTTTGCCCCTTCATCCAAATGATCAGGGTGTTTAAGAAAACCTTTGTTGTATTTAACCCTCATCTTCCAATTATATAATTCTCCAAGATTTTTCTTGTTAGTGATCAAAACTGTAGGGGGTGGCTAAAGGAGAAATGGAGGTCTGTATTGCATCCCTATCAACTTGGTCTTGAGCTGTTGTAATATTTCTATTAATGCCTTAGCCCTTCTGTAGGACCACCTTAGGTTGGTAGGGGAGATCATCTCCCTCCTTTTGAGATACATAGGGAGGGGAGTGTACTGCTCATCAGGCACTCCATGCCCTTTCAATTAACTATGGCCCATAAACTTTGAAATTTTCAAAGCAAATTTGGACACTGTCACTATATTTATTCTTCATGGCTTCATAGCTTTTAATCCTTTGAAATTGAACCTTGAAGGCAAAAATTTTTTGGTTAGGATATCTCATTTGGAGTCCCATAGTTCTCTCAGCTTGTAAATACTTCATAGTTATCTCCTACCACTGGACTTGATTTTGCATATTAGACATGAAAGCTCTAAGTTGTACCTCCCCAACAAAAAGATTGATAAAGAAATCACTGTGTTTTTCTAGAAACAAATTATGTATGAAAATTTCACACAATAGATTTTGTTGAACATGGGCTGCCTCTTTGAATGCTTCTAAGAACTGTTTATTAGTTGGGTCATGGGGTAAATTGTTAGAGATCCTCAAAAGCTTTCATGTTAACAATTGTTCATTCAAAAACATGGAATATAATTGGGATGGATTTCTACAAGCTAGTAACAATTCTCCAATTTGACATGCATCAGTTTTAGCCTAGTAGAGTTTATCATATGATTCTTTTAATAACACTATTTCTTGCTTAAGTTTGGCATTTTCTACCCTTGCTTGCCTCAAGAAATAGTATCTCTCCATCCATTTGGTCAGCATTGGAGGAATGTGGATTTTAAACCATTCCATCTTAGTTGACTTAGTCTACACTTATTTTGATTCCATCATTATTTTCACATTTGTTTCCTGCAAATCTTGCTCTAGTTCAACAGTTCTGCTCAAACCTACATTGAGTTCAAGTGTTTGTTGTTCCTATTTTTCTACAAATGCTTGAAGAGATTATAATAGTGTTGGTTAATAGATTTGTCACTTCAAATTTATACTCTCTTGCTCACACAAATGACAATCTAACCAACAGTTAAGTCACTTGCAATGATAGTTGCAAGTGCTCTCTACTTATTTTACAAGGCACAACTACCTTCGAATGATTTACAAGGAGTGAAAAATAGAGTATGCTTTTGACCAGAAAGTAGAAAAGGTAAACTAACACCCACTCATAGCCATGAAAGTGAATGTGAAAGATTAATTCAGAAAGAAATGAGTGCAGATAAATGATACACAGTCAACTTATCCTACACCCATAAATAGTAACAGATTGATAAAAAGAAACAACTATATTTCTCTCAACACATACCAACATAACAAGAGCAATATTGAAGATAGGTTACAAATTGACACAAGAACAATTGCAATCATAAAAGATATTTAAAGACACAAAGCTTTGAAAACAATTCTTCATTTCTTCAACATGACAAAATTCAAAGTTTCTAAAAATGCTCCTGTACATAAGCTGAGTTAAGAAAAGATAACTGGAAATACAAAATAGAATAAACTTGGTCCCTTTCCCCTATTCATAGCTAGCCGAAAAAGGATGCCTTCCCCCCAAAAGTCCTTCCTTTATAGTTTTTCAAAACCCAAAAATATATCCAAACGTAATTAGTCATAACGGTCTTTTAGGTAACCGCTATCAAGAAAGCAACCTCAAAATGGAAATAGTTACGTTACATAAAAATTTTGGTTATCACCGCTAATTACAAAAAGATTTCTTGCATGTCAAACAAGTGGCAATAGACTATCCTAGGTATGGGGGCAATTCCTAATTCTAGTTGTATTTCCATAAAAAGATTATGCAATTTAGCACATTCCTCCTCTTCTTCCAGAACAAAAATTACCCTACGATATTCAACATAGTTGGTCTTCTCCTTCCACACAACTGTACACAACTGAGAGATGATATCAATAAGTTCTTCTTTGGGCCAATTCAAATCAGGTTGTAGGACAGGCATAGGTTCACCATCCCAAGTCTCATTACTCGCAAGAAGCCCCATTTTGAAAATGTCTTGATTGATCAAAATTGTACTTTAGAGGTACTACCACCTTTCTCTGTAGACAAGCTTACTCAATTATGCCAGTAGGTAATGATGACTTTAAACTTGTTGGTGCCATGTTACCACCTTAATGAGCTCTGTTACACTTGTCATTTAAGAGGTAATTAATGCATCATGGATTTTGTTCCTTGGGAAATGAGTCTTAAGATTGAGCTCACATTTCATAACTCCTGAAAAGACATTCTCATCATATGCCGTACCAATAATCAAATGAGCTGGCAATGCTTTGAAAACTGGGAATCTGCTGGAGAATCACGGAGTTGCAGAACCATCAAACCACATATCAGGAGTTCCAGAGTTTCAAGAACTTCAGACAATGAATAGAGCCAGGTTATCAAGATTCTTACAAACTTTGAACTATTAGAATGATGTTAAAAAACTTTCAACTTCCCTGATAATAAGAGGATTTGAGAAGTCAGTGATTTCATGAACTTTAGAACATAAGTCAGGGGAACAAGGGATTCATGAACTTGAAAAATGCTTGAAAATAAAGAATGAAGTGTGGATAGAGTCTTTAAAGTCTTTAAGTTATGCATGAGCATTGGAATTTTATAAAATAGACTTTAAAAATGTCCCCATAACTTGATTTGTGAATCATGAATGAGAAAAGGCTAAGATTAAAATTTTACAAGCAGTAAGATATTTGGGCACAGAAAATGACCCTATTGGGGCAAGGTAATGACATAATTAAGAGGATTTTTTGCATCATCTCCTATAGGTTTTTAAATTTAATTATTTTTGTGGTTTGGCAGGATCAAGGGTATATAAGAAAATGTACTAAAATTTGAAAAATTTCAAGTTTAAATTTTGGGGCAACAATAGGCTCTAATTGGGGACAAGGACTACAAAGGATGAAGTAAGGGACCTAGGATCTCAAGCATGGACCAATGCATTAAATCCATTCGGCAATAGAGTCTAAGAGCATAGGGAAAAAATAGGGAACCAGAGCAAACCAAAAACAAGATGCAACAAGAAAGGGATCTACACTACCAGCACAACAAAAACTCCTAATATGTACATGGTCTAGAGACCCTACCTCAGATGACTCATGAATGATCATGCAAATCCATTAATGGGCTGGGAGAAATAGCAACATCTGTGAAATAATGCTTGATGAATGAAGAGCCCGCAAATAGCTAGCTATCAACTTGTGACCACTACGACTAGAAAGATAAGGATGGCATCATATAAGAACTTTCTGGATACAATTGGATGCTTAAGAAGCCACTCTTCATTATATACTTTTGCAATAAGATGACTCATGTTAGCATTTCCCAGTATATGACTACCAACACCTTCCTAAATAATGCTAGAATGCACTTGATTTTACAAGCACGGGGAAACCAGCCCCCGAATTGGATAGCCTACACACAAACTAGAAGATCCCTCTTTGATGAGGTAGTTGCATTATTTAAAAATTTTGGGCCCCAACTTGTAGAATCATCTTTCTTTGCAATAGATAAATTAATATCCCATGTCTGAAAACAACTATCTGGATCATTTGGAGATGAATCATCAACCTTTTGTAAAATTAGAAGTGAGTTAGACTAAAAATCTAAATTGTAAACGATAATTTCATGAGTCTAAAAATCACTCCTGACTAAAACAATCCCTTCTTCTTCTATAGGATTAGGCTCAACAATTTCGTGGTTCATCAAATTACATTCATCCATAATTTGCAAATCAGACCTGGTGATCTCTTCTCCACATAAAAACTCATCCTTAGATGCATTAAGACACCAAATCAGAATGTAAACAACTTGAGGCTCATCACACTTTTTTATTCGATCAATTTCATTCAGACTATCATGACTACTCTTAACATCATCTTCCAATTCTTGTTTAAAGATTTTGGCATCCGAATTTTCAAAATGAAAAGATTCAAATGAAAGATCATTTCTAACATTTTCTTGCAGCCATACCTGAGTTTCATCTTGCTTAGGAAATGTGAAGGCATCATATTCAACTTGTGTGCAATCGAGAGAGAAGACATTCAAGAGTTCATCTTTATGCTGTGTACTTTCAAGTTGTTCTTTGTCATTTGTGAAAGTGAATGATTCTATTTCTGTACTAGATGAGGCCTCCAGAATAGCATCATCTATATTACTCTTTTTATAATTTGCATCATGAGAGGACTGCTCATTTTCTACATCACTGGAGGAACTTTGGGATTTATCATCCTCTTCTTTATAATGGAAATAAAAGGCTTCCATTTTTCTATTCACCTGAGGCTCAATTTTTATATTATTTACCTCTTTTCTACAAAACTACTTTGAATAAAAAATAGAGAGGTTGAGACATTCAGTAGAAGGATGTCATGCTTTTGGAGAACTTACAAGCTCAAAGCTTTGCTTGTGCATGATAGATTTCTTCATAGGTTTGCTATCCAGATAATTTACAACCTGATGTGCTTCCCATAACCCACTTAATATCAAATCATCTTCTATATTCCTAGTCTCTTGTTGTGTAATCTTAATATCATTTACTTTCCTCCTTTTTAACTCAAATTGAACATCAGGATGCAAAGAGAAAATAAAAGTACAAAGTTGAAGTTGCTCACTTGGTTGAAGAGGGGTTGGAATCTTTTTGAGCAGCCGGTTGAATCTGTCCACGAAATCTCTAATAGGTTCTCCTTATTTCTTTTGAATATTGAAAAATTGACACAACAGAGCAGCCTCATCGACATGACCCTTATATCTTGCCAAGAACTTAGTCTTAAATGAATCCCAATCAATAATACACTTTTCTTCTAAATAATAAAACCAATTTGCTGCAGGTCCAATCAAATATTTAATAAATAACCAAATAAAAACATCTTCTTCACTTACTCCCAAAACTCCACATGCACCTATGAATGCAAAAATGTGGTTTTCAACATCTTGATGATTTTCTCCACTAAACTTCGGGAAGTGTTTTCTTGATCCTTCAAGAAGAGGTGAAAACTAAGACAAAGAAAGGGGTCTAAAGTGATTTCCCCATGACTGGGAAGAAACCAAGGCCATATTGCAAATCTGGAAGATATATCAGACAAGAATCTTTGCTAGGGAAAACTGCTTCTAAGCACATTTCACCAATAGAGTCGATAGCCTCTGTCCTCGGGGAGACACCTTTAGATTTCTGGGAAATCAAGAGTACTGATCTTTCAATTTTGATTTTCCCTAGCGGAGTCACCAAAAATCTATTGGTTAATAGGTTTGTCACTTCAAATTTATACTCTCTTGCCTACACAAATAACAATCTGACCAATAGTTGAGTCACTTGCAATGATAGTTGCAAGTGCTCTATGCTTATTTTACAAGGCGCAGCTACCTTCGAATGATTTACAAGGAATAAAAAATAGAGTATGCTATTGTCACATAGAATTGCACCCTGCTTGGAGAGAGTCCAAGCATTCTAATGACACAATGGGAATGATCTCGAAAGTGTGGAACTTTGCAAATTAAGATCAGACCTCCAAAGAAGGTTGGTTCCTCTTTCTAAGCCTAATGCTTAGAGAAATATATCTAAACCTAGTGCTAATACTTGCAGAAGAAAAGGGTTAGAAGGAAACTAAAATGGAAAGGGTTGATACACCAGGTTTGAATGAAAGAGCCCTCACATAACTGAGAAGATGCACAAAATGACTAAATACAACTAATAAACATACATAGATCAAATTGATTTTAACAGAGGCAAGGAGCAAGAAATGATTAGAAGGAATTAAGCATTCACAAACACATCATTCTTAGATCACACAGAGTCAAAATTTAGTGTGAAGAGGTAAAATAACTAGCATGTATTTAATCAAAAGGCAAGGTTACAGTAGAGGAATACTCTATTTTTAATCAGAAGCATAGATTACTAAATTTTCCAACCTTTTATACATCTCATTTTTATGTATATATAGCATTTTGCATTTTGACCTAAGTCAGTTACAATGAATTTGCCCAATGGGCTCTGTCAGAAAAATATCATCACCAGAAGGGACGTCCACCTGCAAGAAGTTATGGTAGGAAAACAAATTTGGAGTAGGGGAGGTGGAAGATATTTTGAATCTTCAATGTGAGCTATTGAATCATAGACTTGCACCCATAAATGCAACAAATATTTGAAGCATAGTAGTTGAGAGATTGGATTTACATTGTTTCTGTGTTTGAGGAATCTCCACAAAACTTAATTCGGCCGCTGAGATGTCTTGTTGCCAAAACTACATATGCATCTTCTGAGTCGGCGACCATTCTTGACTGAGTGCAAACTGGCCGTCAATTTTATCTTTGCTACAAAAGGACCATCATTTGTATGCATATAGACATACAAAAATGGATGCACTTTGAAAATCATGATGACAACATCATCTTGAAGAACTTGGTTGAAGAGGAGATCTGGATGACGTCACCTGTAAATCAGGTCCTTCAAACTATTTGATTTTGCACTTATGTGATTTATTCATTCGCTTTTTGCATATGCAAATTTTGTATATGCGATTGTATGTGCCTTTGTATCTACCTTTGTATATGGAAATGTATATAAAATACAATTGTCAACATACAAAAGTGAACCTTGACTTTTGTATCACCTTTTGCACCTGCCTTGAATCAGACCTTGACACGTGTCATCATCCCATTGGCTGCTGAGCTGTGGCTTTGTCACTGCAAAATAGACCGCTAAGGGAACTTAGGCCCACCACTACATAGAAGACATACAAAGAAAACCCCAATCAGGCTTTATATATGCCTTTACATATGCGATTGCATATACAAAACATACAAATATACAAAAGCAGACTTCAACATTTTATGAAGTGGATTGAAATTTTGGAATTGGATCTGGCTTTTGTATCTCACCTTTCTTTTGCATATCGCATATACATACATCTCAATATACAATGCGGACCTCATTATGTTTATGAAACAGATTGGAACTGGGTTCGGGTCCGTGACTGCATCCTACTCCTTTGTATATCACTTTGCATATGATCATGTATATGTGATATACAATTGCAGACCCCAACTAAAGTTTTCCAGGATTAATTACCCAGTCATGTCTAGATTGTATCTGCCTTTTTGCATATTGCACATACATGCAATCATACATACAAAGGATGTTAACCTTTCTACCTTTCGACATGTACAAACACACTTTGCACTTTTTGATTCTGCATTAGCGTCCGCAACTACATCTTGACTTTGTATCTGTTAGAGCCAGGATGAGCTGCAAGCATTCATCTACGGGAGAGTTATGAAAAAAAGCCAAGAGAATATTGATACAAAATATTGGAGAAATGCATTGAATAAGCCATGAAAAATACATACAAAGAAGTGAGTATTTATAGGCAAGGTGAGTGGGGTGAGGTGTCAATATTGACCAATAGGAAATGTAACTCTAGCATCTCCAAAAATAGGGGGAGGTGGAGTAACTTCCATGAATGGATTGACACCACACACACATGCACCCACTAACATAAAAGGCCTATTAAATAGCTCACATTATTAAACTACCTAAGAAAGCTTAAAAAGATGCGTAGGAAAAAACTTATAATAAGGAATAAAAAACCTACACTAACACTCCCCCTTAAGCGCAACTTAGGAGGATGTGAAGATTATTATGCAAATATGGAAAAAGATGCAAAGATGGCTCCCAGCTACTAGGCCATGTTAGGTACCCATATACAATGATGGTGGAGAATGTCATAAGACTCCCCAAAGATACATCCATCATACAAACATGATTCCTCAAGAAGAGGATGGAGAGGATCAAGTGTCCATCATAGGTAGAAGTAACTTCAAATCCACTGAAAGATGCAAGAGAGAAGAAGATAGTGCATTGTTTGCATACAACATTTCTTCCCTTAGGTAGAAACAAGTCCAATGGAGGATGAAGAAGCCACTCCCACAAATTTGATGAAGAGGAAAACTAGATCCAAGTGTGAACCTCTGAAGGGATGATAACTATGTTGTGACTATCATCAAAGGTGTCCTCAAAATATGCAATGTGAGATTCATAAAACAACTCTGAAATACTTGTTAAATAATCATCCCACATAACAAAATTAGAAGAACAAACATTGTCCTGCTTAACCATGGAAAAATGAATATCTGAAGAAGCAGGAGGAGGAGAAGAAATGTCAACACAAGTCTCAAGAACTGGATTAGATGTAAGAACAACAAGGTTCGAGTGACCACACTTCTCCATAGAAATATGGTTCACACAAGGAGTGTGAACATTAGCCAAAGTATTTGAACCATCATCAGGAGCAAAACTAGAAAAGGTGTATAACCGAGTTTCATGATCAACAACCCTTGTAGCAATAATCTTTGTAGTCTCCAAGTCTTTGATGATAACTAAATTAGGTGTGAATTCCATAGTTTTCCGTGCACCACTATGAGTGATCTAATATATGGAAAGTAGATTTTTTGTCAAAGAAGGTACACAAAGTACATCATTAAAAGTACCATCACCAATCTTAATTGATCCCTTCCCAATTACATTTACATATGTATTGTTACCCATTAAAATTGGTGGCATAATGCAAGGCTCAAAAGTAGAAAACATGGACTGAGATGAAGTCATATGATGAGAGGCTCCAGAATCAAGAATCCATTTACCTCAATTGGAACTTGTAGATGCATAAAGTGTTTTACCTTTTTGTTTGTTAGCTTGGCCTTTTTTAGAAGGTTCTGGCTATTTTGATGATGAAGGAGTAGGAGTAGATGAACTAGGAGATGAGGCTGAAGGAGACCTTACATTCATTTTCTGAATAAGAGTCTTCAACTCATTCACTTCCTTTTAGTAACAATCTTGTTCACTATGCCCACACTTCTTACAGAATGCACAAGTGGGTCTCTCCTTTTTCTCCTTTTTGTTGGATGACTCAGGGGTAGCTTGAGGTGTTGAATCTTTGTCTTTCTCACTATTCTTGTTTTTCTGCTTCTTTTCCTTGCCACTTGAAGCCTTCTCATCTTTTGTGTTTGGAGTTGCAACAAGAGCCTGTGATTTTGAAGACTTCAGAGTACCCATCTGCACTAACTTTGCCTATTCTCTTGTGAGTGATGCAACAAATTCATCAAGAGAAGGCATATGATACCTAGCACCAAGAGCATCTCTTGTAGCATAAAAAGTAGATACAAAAATAGAATAATCAGAACCTAGTCTAGCAAGAATAGACAAGATCAATTGGTTGTCTTCTTTCTCTATATTACATTGTTTCAACTGTAACCTGCAAGACTTAAGCTTGGTAAAGAAATCCTAAATGCTATCAAAGTTAGATGGACTCAGTGATATAAGTTCATTTTCTAACTGAAAACTTCTTAAGGTGTCTTGCTTACCAAATAAACCTTCTAATGTAGTCCATATATCATTTGGAGTTTTGCAAGATTCAACATGGAAAAGAAGATCAGGAGAAAGAGAAAGACACAAAGTCCCATAAGCTTCATCAAATCTATCAAGCCATTTTCTCTTTTCTACAACACTAGTTAGGATCTGTACTCATAGTTATCCTATGCAGCCTCAATTTAAGCAACAGAAGTTCCATTTGCCTCTTCCACTCAAAATAGTTAAATGGAGTGAGAAGAGGAACTGGAAGTTTATCCATTGTGTATACAGTAGAAATGACAGCAAAATAATGCTCTCAAGCAAAAAAAACAACCCCTTTGTTCAAATAAAACTCACTGAAATGTCCTTTTTCCAACCACATGACAGAAAATAGAAATCTGAAAAACGCAGATACCTAATGATATTTTTTGGAAAAACAACCATGATGGATGTGTGGAGGATAGAATCACCTTTCCAATGATATTCTGTTTGCCCAATTTTGACACCGTATGCAAATGATATGCCCAAAATAATAGGTTATTGATAAAAAAAAGGAAAAGTTACCTATCCCACTGAAATGTGCTCTAAGTCCTCTTTCCGGTGATATCTCATTTGCGCAAAACAGAGTCTGGATACCCAAGTTATGAAGGTTTTCCCAAAACTGCTCCTTTAGGTCATGAGAGAAGGGCAAAATGGAGGATTTCTTTTAACCATTGGATAAAAAGATGAACCCTGTGGGAGCACCCTTTGGACCACTAGATAAAAGGATGTGCCTTTTAGAAGCACCCTTTGGACCATTGGATAAAAGGACACGGAAGTACCCTTCAGACTACTGGATAAAACAATGCACCGTGCGGAAGCACCCTTTGGACTGTTGGATAAAAGGATGTGAAAGAACCCTTCTGACCGTTGGATAAAATGATGCACCCTATGGAAGCACCCTCTGAACCACTTGATAAAATGATGCACCCTGTGAAAGCACCCTTCAGACTAATTGATAAAAGGATGCACCCACAAAAAAATCACAGCAAATTTTTGGTCTCTGCTTTTAGTGATTTGACAGGCATTTCTAGGGTTTTCAACCCTTCTAAGCACAATGGCCAGGTTAGTTTTTCTCTAGGAGGCACAGATTAAATGCTAATGGCTAAAACCCTCACAGATTCAAGAAGAAACTTGCAAGCCTGGAGTTCTGATACCATGTTAGAGCCAGGATCAGTTGCAAGAATTCATCAACGGGAGAGTTATGAAAAAAAGCCAAGAGAATGTTGATGCAAAATATTAGAGAAATGCATTGAATAACCCATGAAAAATACATGCAAAGGAGTGAGTATTTATAGGCAAGGTGAGTGGGGTGAGGTGTCAATATTGACCAATAGGAAATGTAACTCCAGCATCTCCAAAAATAGGGGGAGGTGGAGTAACTTCTATGAATGGATTGACACCACACACACATGCACCCACTCACATAAAAGGCCTATTAAATAGCTCACATTATTAAACTACCTAAGCAAGCTTAAAAAGATGTGTAGGAAAAACCTTATAATAAGGAATAAAAAACCTACACTAATAGTATCTCTCATTGTATATGCCTTTATATATCGCACACATGCAATATACAAACAAAACCGCATACATATGCCTTCACTTCTGTAAACTGATTGCATTTTTCCCTCGGGTCCACCCTTGTACATTCACTTTTGTATCCCACCATGTATATGCATATACATTAGATTGTTGGGGAGACTCCAAGACTTGTCATACTGATAGGCCAAAGTCTCATCGATAACCCTTTATATATTCTTTTGCATATTGTCTTGCATCTGACCTTGCATATGCAATTTGTATGTGCAATATCCAAACAGAGATACATACAAAATTTGCATACAAAAAACTTGATGTATAATAAAACATTGTACATGACCCAGATACAAATAAAATTGTATCTGAGATACAATTTCAACCAAATGATAGAAAAAACCCCCAAACAGAGGATGATGTCACCCTCAGATGCATAAAAATTGACTAAGTATAAAACTAAGAAATCTCTGCAATGGAAGGCACTTGAAGATAAAGGATTTCTGGGTTTTCTGGGTTTTCTACAAGAATTATCTAGGCAAGATTTTGGGATTTTCTGCAAGGCATAGCATGAGGAATTGAAGGATTTAGGCTTTTCCTCCTTCTACTTAGGCTTTCTCTGATCGAATTTCTTTGATAGAAGGAGGGAAACAGGAATATTTTGGGGCCAAGAAAAATATGACAATATTTTTGGTGACCTCTCGGGGATGTTTGCCTACTAAACATTAGATCAGTGGCCTTATGCATCCATTGGGCAAAGACTCAAGTCTAAAACATGCTGGAAAATGGGAACTTGCCTCCAAAACACAAAAAGGGGAAAGGGCCCGCATTCTCCTAATGACAATGTAGCCTATGCAGGAGCACTTAGGAAAATGGGAAACCTAAAACTAAAAATAAAACTTAAAATAATATATACAAACTCTCATACCAACCTTAATGGTAAGGTTTGAGATGGATCCCATTGACTGGGATGGGCAGAACTTCTCCATTTAGCTTGGAAAGTTGAAATGCATTAGCCTGCTTGCAACCAATGATGATGTAAGGGCCACTCCATAGAGCATCAAACTTTGTATGTCTTCTAGCTTTGGCTCTATCTGCATCCCACTTCAGTACTATATCTCCTTCACTGAATGTTCTGTCAACTCTTGACCTATCAAAAGTCCTCTTAACCTGATCTTGATGAGCCTCAAGAGTCCTCATAGTAGCATCTCTCTTCTCTGCAAGTTCCATCAACTCTGCAAGTCTGATCGTCATGGCATCATTTTCCATTAACTCAAGCTATTGTGCTAACTCAAGAGAAGGCAACTCCAGTGATAATGGAACTCTTGCTTCCCTTCCATATACTAGCATGAAAGGGGAATTGCCTATGGCTCTCTTTGGAGTGATCCTGTCAGCCCAAAGAGCAGTCTTTAACTTAGAATGCCAAGTCCTTTTATTATCTTCTATTATTTTCTTAATGATTTTGATTAAGTTTTTGTTGGTGGACTCAGCCAAACTGTTGCCCTGAGGATAGTAATTAGATGAAGTTTTCATGTACACTCTATGATTCAGGGGCCATTCACTCACCTTTGTGCCTGTAAAGGCCTTAGCATTATTAGAAATGATAGTGGATGGCACACCAAACCTTTTAGCTATATCTTCAAGAAAGTCCACAATAGATGCCTCTGTAGCATCCCTTAATACAACAATCTCTGTCCATCTAGTGAAATAATCAGTGGCTGTAAGAATCCACTTATGGCCTGCACTAGAAGGGGGATTGATTACCCAAAAGAAGTCTAAACCCCATTGAGCAAAAAGCTGCTTTGTTTTGATTGGATGAAGGGGAAGAGCTGCCAATCTCTACTTTCCAGCAAATAATGCACATTCTTTACAATTTTTGATCCACTTATGTGCATCACTGAATAAACTAGGCTAGTAATAACTGGCCCTCATAATTTTCATTGCATTTGTTCTAGGAGAATAATGGCCACCAGCAGGGCCATTGTGAAATTCTTCTAGTACTCTTGAAGTCTGATTTTACATTATACACCTAAGAAGTACTCCATTGATGTCTCTTATAAACAAGACACCATCAATAATAACATAAGGGATAGATTGAAGTCTGAAATACCTTCTTTTTTATTGATCCAATCCATCTAGACATCTACCTGATTGCAAAAATATGATCATGTCATGATACCAGTCGACTAGAGTGTGTGGTTCAACTGGTTGCACCTGTCCTTGAGCACATATAGCATTGCTTCTATCTTTGACATCTGCTACCATCTGTTCACATAGGCCTTTGCCATAGACCAACCTAGTAATGCTGATGTTGATGTCGTATTCCATCACCTTGGTGATCCACCCAGCCCTTTTCTCATTAATATCCTTGCTTAGGAGAAATTCCTTGACACCAGGATGATTCACCATCAATTGAATTTTGTTGTTGTTGACCATATGCTTGAACTTCTTCAAGGCTTTGACCACAACAAACACTTGTCTTTCTATGAAGTCATAATTTAATTCATATTCCTTGAGGGGCTAGCTAAAGAAAGCAATTGGCTACTCCAACTTCTCATTTTGTTGCGTCAAGACAACTAATATATACCCTCTTTGCCTCCAAAGGCTTAAAGAATGAAATCTTTCTCATAATTAGGGTTTATACGTGTAGGAGCTTGTGCAATAGCTTGTTTGACAGCTTCAAAACTATCCCTACCTTCCTTGAAGCAAATGAAAGCAACATTCTTCTTTAGCATAGTTGTGAGGGGTTTTGCTATTAAGGCAAAATCAGGTATGAACATTCTCACAAAATTGATCTTCCCCAGGAAACTCTGCAGACCTTTCTTATGGCTGGGAAGAGGAAGAGAAAGAATGGTGCTTGTTCTCTTTAGATCAATGGCCAATCCTTCTTTGGAGACCACATGTCCTAGCAACTTACCTTTAGGGACAACGAATATACATTTCTTGGGATTTAATGATATCCCAAACTCTCTGCATCTTTCGAAAACTTTTCTCAAATGACCCAAATGGTTAGGTGCATGCTTGGAATATACTGTTAAATCATCAAGATATACTAAGATAATATCATTGATTAGCCCTTTGAAATTCAAATCCATTGCTCTTTGAAAGGTGGCTTCAACATTTGTCAATCCAAAAGGCATCTTTTGATGGGCTAAAGTACCCCATTTGGTGGTAAAGGTCATTTTGTACTGATCTGATTCCTTCACTAGGATCTGATTGTAGCCTAAGTAGCCTTCTAGGAGTGAAAACCTTTTAGCAGCTGCTACTGCTTGTAGGATCTGCTCCATGGAAGGAAGCGGGTAGTGGTCTTTAAGTGAGGCCTTGTTCAAGTCTCTAAAGTCCACACATAGTCTAATTTCTCCATTCTTCTTCCTAACTGGACCTAAGTTGGCTACCCAAGAGGAATGTTTAATATGATGAATGATCTTAGCCTCTATGAGCTTGGATAGCTCCTTTCTCATTAATGATTCTATTTTAGGATTGACATGCCTTTGCTTTTGGCAAACAGGCTTGGCATTAGGGTCTAGGTCGATCGTATGCTGGATTAAACCATGATCAAAACATTTTAAATCCCTATAATCCCAAGCAATTAGATCATTAAATTCATCACAAAGTTTAATGAAACCTTGCCTTTCAGCCTGACTATTTACCTTTCCATGCTTTAAGAATTTGCCATGTATAACCTCTACCTCTTGATAGTCTTGTTTCTTTACTATCATATTCATCTTTTCTTTCTTTTGCTGATCATCAGACCAAAATATGCTTTCCAAGGTGATCAGTCCTCTAGGAAACTTATTGGTCTTTAGCTGGATCACCTAGTCACCATATTGTTCTTGTAATACTGACTGATTTTTGCCAGCAAACTCTACCTCATCTTGCAAAAAGTTTACAATTTGCTAATCGCTTTCAAACACTTGCCAGCTTATCACATTGTTAGGCACAATAGGCCTAACAACAATCTTTACATCCTAATCTAAAATTTGTTTGACATTTTAAGGAATATCAAACAGGGTGCCAACTGTAGCTAACCTATCAGCATCCTTATTTTTCTACTTGGGGACGACCTTAATGTTGAAAGCATCAAAGTCCTTAATCAGGTTCTAGACTCTGTGTTTGTATGACTTTAATAAGTCATTCTTTGAAGCAATTAACTTTATGATTTGGTGAACAACAAGTTCACTGTCACCAAATACTTGCATAATTTTTATCCCTCTTTTTTTAGCTAGTTGTATGCCCTGAATCAAGGCTTCATATTCAGCCACATTGTTAGTATAGCTAAACTGTAGTCTGAATGAAGAGAAATAACTTTCCTTTTGGGGTGAAATCAGTACTACCCCAGCACCTATTCCATTTTTTCTTATGGAGCCATCAAAATACATCTGCCATATCCCACCTGGATCTGATTTTTCCTTTTCAAGATTAGGGATAGTAGCATCTTCTTCATGGATACAATAAGTACCTAGCCCTGTATCCTCTATATACTCAGGAGTGTCAAACTTAAAGAAATTGGTCCACTCATCAAGTAGGATATCTGGTACTTCATCCATAGGTGTGGCAGCCTCATGTCTATTGTTATCTTTCTCCTCCAACTCATGTATTGTATAATTCTTGTTGTCAAGGTTTGGAGAGTAGGGTTCTATATGGTCATTGGCAATTGGTTCAGCCCTAATGGTTACTTTAGTACCATATCTGATCCTAAAAAATATGTGAGACCAGTTAGAAGACAAATATCCACCTATTTTTGTAGTGAAATCTCTAGACAAACAGATACCAAAATATGTAGGAAGGTCAATAACAGATATGTCTTGTGAAACAGAACAGCCAAGGCATGCATGTAGGGTGAGTTCTATATGCATTACCATCTAATTGCACTAAACCTTTGTCTATATGCTCATATTTTATACCTAATCTTTCAACAATAACCTTTGGCATGACAGAGGTACTCGCCCCTAAATCTATCATACAGTTATGCAACAATTTATCACCTATGACTAGGGAAACATAGAATGGAGGGGGCTTGTTGGTTTTTTTTGTACTTACCTCCTCCTTGGGTTGGGATAGATTAATTGGGGTAGTCATCCTTTTATTTGCCAACTTTGTACTAGAATGACCGAAATCTATTAGAGCTTCCTGGAGCAGGTTCCTTTGAGATGGAATCAATAATGCATCCCACATGCTGATGCCTATGTTTGTTTTCTTCATCTGCTCCACTATATTGAAAGGTGTTTGACTACCCTTTTGAGATGTTTTAGTGACTACCGGGTCACTTCTATTTTGTTGTTCATTGGACTAAAGCTACATAGTTGGCACTATTTTTGCCCCTTCCACTATCTGATCTGCTTTCTTTGATGGAATGGTAGGCATCTTTTCCTTTGCAAATTGGGTTGGATTCATATTAGGGATAGGTGTATGGCTAATTGTAGGTACTAAAGTATCTTCAACAACCTTTCTCTTCGATCTTGTATTGAATGCCACCAGACTAGAACTTTGATTAACACAACAATGATCATCATAAGTCCAATTCATTAGAGTTGCATCATTTTGCATTTGTTCTTGACTGTCAACCACTCCTTGGTTGATGTTAACTTGATGCTCTAAGCTTGATGGCTGATCTTGCACTGTTAAAACGTGACTGAAATGTCCTTGGCACAAATTTTGGTTATGTGGCTAATCGCAAGGGTGACACCAGTCACTATCTTGAGCTAGATTGTTCTGGATCAGCACAAGGGGCCTTGAAGTGGTGGTTACATTAGGATTAACAGCATTGAGTGGTTTGATGTAGCTAGGCTGCCCTTGCCTTTGCACATTGTGCTGATATGGCAATCTGATCTATTGATACTCCTGATTGAAGGGTTGATAGGGTTGATTAGGCTGCTGATATGGCTGGCTTGGTTGTGCATTCTGCTTCCTCACCAATGCCAACTCATTAGTTAACTTTCTGATCTAAGAATCTCTCTCCTCTATTTGTTCAAATGTAGGTGAAGCTAGAGAGGGGATAGGGTTGACTGCAGTGGGAATTAGAGTAATAGTAGCAGGTAGTTTCTGGAAACAAAGGCATAGGTGGCCTTGGAGCAATCTTCCCTACCTGAATTAGGCAATTTTCTGCCCTAATAGCTATATCATAGGCATTAGGGAATACAACTCTGCCCATAGATTGAATCATAACTACAATATCTAGATTTAAAGACCTCAAATAATATATAAATGCAATGTTTGGAGAGGGCTTCACCAGCTAAGGGATCTTGTCCCATGTCTTCTAAAAATGGTACTTAAAATCTACCATTTATTCATGTGGATCCCTTTTGATTGAAGCCAACTATTCCATAAGTGACAAATGGTCACTTCTATCTTTAGAGTGCTGACACAATTTAGTGCCCAAGTCATCCTAGTTATTATTGAATTAGGTTGGAGGCCTCTATATTATAAGGCCTTTCCTTTGAAAGAAGAGGCCAGCAACCTCACAGCCACATTGTCAGCATTGACATGGTGGACTGAACAAACACTGGCAACATCTTGTATGTGCTTAGCAGGGGTGATAGAGTTCTCACAGCTAAAAAATGGTATAGCCTTCAAGGCTGATGTAGGGATGTCATGATATTGGGTTAGGGCTAGAGGGTTGTCTCCTTGAAATGCAACAAATGGCAAATTCCTTGCCATGTTAAATATATTCGGGTTTATAACAAAGGGGATATGGAAAGTTCTGACTATATGTTGAGACCTGACTTGAAAATCTAATGGAGGAGTGGACTGCGCCCTTGTATGAATTGAACGATTATTTGTACTTTCTCTCACAGGGGACCTTGAGAGTCTTGTTCTTCTTCTTAATCAACAAAGGAGAATTCAATAAACTAGAAATTACCTCTAGAAGAAAACCTTGTCTGCATCTAGGCATAAAATATTGAAAGTTGATGAAGGAACTAGATCAACAAAGTCGCCAGGTATCTGTTGGTGCTTTCATAGCAGCATATAGACTAAGAGTGACACTAAATCCTCAGTCTAACTCTCACTCAAAGCAGAGTAGTCCCATTGGGCGTGCCAGGAACTGTTGTCACATAGAATTGCACCCTTCTTGGAGAGACTCCAAGCATTCTAATGACACAATGGGAATGATCTCGAAAGTGTGGGACTTTGCAAATTAAGATTAGACCTCTAGAGAAGGTTGGTTCCTCTTTCTAAGCCTAATGCTTAGAGAAATATATCTAAACCTAGTGCTAATACTTGCAGAAGAAAAGGGTTAGAAGGAAACTGAAATGGAAAGGGGTGATACACCAGGTTTGAATGAAAGAGCCCTCACCAAACTGAGAAGATACACAAAATGACTAAATACAACTAATAAACATACACAAATCAAACTGATTTTAACATAGGCAAAGAGCAAGAAATGATTAGAAGGAATTAAGCATTCACAAACACATAATTCTTAGATCACACAGAGTCAAAATTTAGCATGAAGAGGTAAAATAACCAGCATGTATTTAATCAGAAGGCAAGGTTACAATAGAGGAATACTCTATTTTGATCAGAAGCATAAATCACTAAATTTTCCAACCTTTTATACATCTCATTTTTATGTATATATAGCATTTTACATTTTGACCTAAGTCAGTTACAATGAATTCGCCCAATGGGCTCTGTCAAAAAAATATCATTGCCAGAAGGGACATCCACCTGCAAGAAGTTATGGCAGGAAAAAAAATCTAGAGCAGGGGAGGTGGAAGATATTTTGAATCTTCAATGTGAGCTGCTGAATCATAGACCTACACCCATAAATGCAACAAATATATGAAGCATAGTAGTTGAGAGATCGGATTTGCATTGTTTCTATGTTTGAGGAATCTCCACAAAATTTAATTTGGCTGCTGAGATGTCTTCTCACCAAAACTGCATATGCATCTTCTCAGTCGGTGACCATTCTTGACTAAGTGTAGACCGGCCATCTATTTTATCTTTGCTGCAAAAGGACCGTCATTTGTATGCATATAGACATACAAAAATGGATGCACTTTGAAAATCATGATGAAGTCATCATCGTAAAGAACCTTGTCGAAGAGGAGATCTGGATGACGTCACCTACAAATCAGGTCCTTCAAACTGTTCAATTTTGCACTTATGCGATTTCTTCATTCGCTTTTTGCATATGCAAATTTTGTATATGTGATTGTATGTGCCTTTGTATCTACCTTTGTATATGCAAATGTATATACAATACAATTTCCAACATACAAAAGCGAACCTTGACTTTTGTATCACCTTTTTGCACTTGCCTTGAATTAGACCTTGACACGTGTCATCAGCCCATTGGCCACTGAGCTGTGGTTCCATCACTACAAAATAGACCATATAGGGAACTGGGGCCCACCACTGCATAGAAGACATACAAAGAAAATCCCAATTGGGCTTTGTATATGCCTTTGCATATACAAAACATACAATTATACAAAAGTGGACTTCAACATTTTATGAAGCGGATTGAAATTTTGGAATTGGATCTAGCTTTTGTATCTCACCTTTCTTTTCCATATCGCATATACATGCATCTCAATATACAAATGCAAACCTCATTATGTTTATGAAATAGATTGGAACTAGGTTCGAGTCCAGGACTGCATACTGCTCCTTTGTATATCACTTTGCATATGATCATGTATATGTGATATAGAACCGCGGACCCCAACTGAAGTCCGCCAGGATTAATTACCCAGTCGCACCTAGATTGTATCTGTCTTTTTGCATATTGCACATACATGTAATCATACATACAAAAGATGTTAACCTTTCTACCTTTCGACATGTACAAACACACTTTGCACTTTTTGATTCTGCATTGGCATCTGCGACTGCATCTTGACTTTGTATCTCACATTGTATATGCCTTTGTATATCACACACATGCAATATACAAACAAAACTGCATACATATGACTTCACTTCCTTAAACTGATTGCATTTTTCCCTCAGGTCCGCCCTTGTACATTCACTTTTGTATCCCGCCCTGTATATGCATATACATCAGACCATTAGGGAGACTCCAAGACTTGTCATACTGATAGGCCAAAGTCTCACTGATAACCCTTTGTGTATTCTTTTGTATATCGCCTTGCATCTGACCTTGCATATGTAATTTGTATGTGTAATATACAAACAGAGACACATACAAAAAATTGCATACAAAAAACCCAATGTATAGTAAAACATTGTACATGACCCAGATACAAATAAAATTGTATCTGAGATACAATTTTGACCAAATGACAAACAAAAAACCCCCAAACAGAGGATGACGTCACCCTCATATGCATAAAAAATGACTAAGTATAAAACTGAGAAATCTCTACAATGGAAGGCACTTGAAGACAAAGGATTTCTGGGTTTTTCCAGGTTTCCTGCAAGGATTATCCAGGCAAGATTTTAGGATTTTATGAAAGGAATAGCATGAGGAATTGAAGGATTTAGGTTTTTACTCCTTTTATTTAGGCCTTCTCTGATCGAATTTCTTTGATAGGAGGGAAACAAGAATATTTTGGGGCCAAGAAAAATATGACAACAATGCTTTTGACCAAAAAGAAGAAAAAGTAAACTAACACCCACTCATAGCCATGAAAGTGAATACGAAAGATTAATTCAGAAAGAAATGAGTGCAGATAAATGATACATAGTCAACTTATCCTACACTCACAAATAGTAACAAATTCATAAAAAGAAACAACTATATTTCTCTCAACATATACCAACATAACAGAGGCAATATTGAAGACATATTAGGAATTGACACAAGAATAATTGCAATCATAAAATATATTTAAAGACACAAAGTTTTGAAAATAATTCTTCATTTCTTCAACATGACAAAATTCAAAGTTTCTGAAAATGCTCCTGTACATAAGCTAAGTTAAGAAAAAGATAACGGGAAATACAAAATAGAATAAACTTGGTCCCTTTCCCTTGTTCACAACTAGCTAGAAAAGGATGCCTTCGCCCCCAAAGGTCCTTCCTTTATAGTTTTCCAAAACCCAAAAATATATCAAAACATAACTATTCATAATGGTCTTTTAAGTAACTGCTATCAAGAAAACGACCTCAAAATGGAAATAGTTACATTACATCAAAACTTTGGTTATCACCGCTAATTACAAAAAGATTTCTTGCATGTCAAACAAGTGGCATTAGACTGCCCCAGGTACAGGGGCAATTCCTAATTCCAGTCGTATTTCCATAAAAAGATTATGCAATTTAGCACTCCTCTTCTTCCAGAATGAAAATTACCCTACGATATTCAACATAGCTGGTCTTCTCTTTCCACGCAATTGTGCACAACTGAGAGATGATATCAATCTGTTCTTCTTCGGGCCAGTTCAAATCAAGTTGCAGGATAGGCATAGGTTCACCATCCCAAGTCTCATTACACGCAGGAAGCCCCATTTTGAAATTGTCTTGATTAATAAAAAATGTACTTCAGAGGTACCGCCACCTTTCTCTATAGACAAGCTTACTTAATTACGCCAGTAGGTAATGATGACTTTAAACTTGTTGGTACCATGTTACCACCTTAATGAGCTCTGTTACACTTGTCATTTAAGAGGTAATTAATGCATCATGGATTTTTTCCCTTTGAAAATGAGTCTTAAGATTGAGCTCACGTTTCATAACTCCTGAAAAGATATTCTCATCATATGTCGTACCAATAATCAAATGAGCTAGCAATGCTTTGAAAACCAGGAATCTTCTAGAGAGTCACGGAGTCGTAGAACCATTGAACCACATAGCGGGAGTTTTAGAGTTTAAAGAACCTCTAACAATGAATGGAGTCAGGTTATTGGGGCTCTTGTGAACTTTGAACTATTAGAATGATGTTCAAAAACTTTCAACTTCCCCGACAATAAGAGGATTTGAGAAGTCGGCGATTTCATGAACTTTAGAACATGAGTCAGGGGAACAAGGGATTCATGAACTTGAAAAATGCCTAACAACAAAGAATGAAGTGTGGATAAAGTGTTTAAAGTCTTTAAGTTATGCATGAGCATTGGACTTTTATAAAATAGACTTTAAAAATGTCCCCATGACTTGATTTGTGATTCATGAATGAGAAAAGATAAGATTAAAATTTCACAAGTAGTAAGATATTTGGGCATGGAAAATGACCATATTGGGGCAAGGTAATGACATGATTAAGAGGATTTTTTGTATCATCTCCTGCGGGTTTTCAAATTTAATTATTTTTGTGGTTTGGCGAGATTAGGGGTATATAAGAAAATATACTAAAATTTGAAAATTTTCAGGTTTAAATTTTTGGGCAACAACTAGATGATTAGCTAAACTCTTAATCTATTTATCTTTTTCAGATAAACTAGCCAAACATTCTTTATCCTTCTCATCAATTTGTTGCACTTGGGACTGCAACTCTCTAATAGTTTTATCCTTTTGTTCTAATTGAGTCCCTAAAGCTGTGATTTCTTGATCCTTTCTCTTTAAAAGTCCAGCTTGTGTGTTTATTTCTTGTTGTTGCTTGTTTATTTGTTCCTCTTTTTACTATAGTTTTTTAACTAATCTCTACCTTCAACTCTTCTAATTCTATTTTTGTGTGATCATCTTTTCCAATTTCTGTATCAGTGGAAGGGGGAAAAATAAAGATCTCTACATTACTGTCGGTCACTTGTTCTGCATTATTTACTTCCAGTGGACTCTATTATGTGTCATCGACAACCAGGAGAGACAACTATTCACTTAGGGGAAATTTTTTAATTTCCTTTGTTTCCAAGGGTTGCTATGAAGGGGAAGGTGGTTCAACAAACTCATCCTCAACAAGTATATAATTTGGCAATTATGCCCCTATTTCTCCTTGTCCTATCTCAAATGGGACATCCTCCTTTCCAAAATTAGGGGGCTTATTGCTACCCAGAGTTTTCTTTTCACCTAACAAGGTATGTTTTCACATGACTGGCCCACATTCTCATATGATTGGGCTACAATTTCATGAAATTACCTTTCTTGTCTTTTCTTTTTAGGAACATGTGGCTGATCACAAGCCGCAACACAACTGAATTATGTAGCCAATCATTTGCTTCTCCTTAAAGGAGGAGGTCTTTGCAAATTCACTTTTGGCCTCTTTTCCTTTTTGTGGGGCTGAGTATTCTCATCTTCAGAATTCACTAAATCCACATTTTCTTGCTTCTTTAGGGTTTCTGGTACATTCTTTGGTTTAGGTCTTTCCTTCTGGTTTGAAAGCTTTGATGAATTTTCTGGTGCTTTGCTATCAAGAGCTTTTCTAGTATCTTGAGGAATAGGGGAATCTTGAGCCATAGGGGAAGGTTCTTTTACATTTTGAGTCACCAATCTAGATGACTCGCCTTCTTTAAATTGTCTTAAGGGTTTAGGGTTTGCAAATTTTTGAAGAAATTTCTATCATTTTTCTTCTAATTTTATTTTCTTTAGAAAATGATGTTTGCAAATTAGATGAATAAGACCATGATCTTTCAATGGTCTTGAACTAATTTTAAATCTCTCTATCATGTTGACAATGGAATCACTAAGGAAAGCAGGGAGGTTAACCCTTAATTCGGGGTTTTCCAATGCCATGGCATAGTTGAGTGAGTAACTAGAAGGGGGGTCAACTATGGTGGCACATTACCCCTTACATGTAAAATAGTTGATAATCCAAGCAACCGTCGTTCTCCACAGCTCTGCAATGGACATTCTTTGAAACCCCTTGTTTTACCCATGGGTTTTCACAACTAACAGAGGATGAGGTTCTCCCTCCCTTATGAAGAGTTCTATCATTGTTTGGTAATAAATGTTTATAGCTTATATTAAATTCACATCTTCATTTTTAATTCCAGACAAATTAGAAATGATTTGAGGGCTTACCTTAAACTTCTTGCCATCTACTATCATCTGCCCATCCAAGATGTTTTCTGCAAATTCCTTGACCAACTACATGTTGTGCCCCTCAAATTTCTTCATAAACTCAAGCCAAGCTATCCTCTGAAACAGATCAGAAATACTACTTAGTGCCAATAATTTATCTGGGGAAGTTGGTTCTGATTTATGCTTAGCCCCACCCATTATGTTTCTTACTGCAACTTTACTAAGTGTCTACTAAATTCGTGGCAATCTAACAGTGGAAAACTATTTTAACAAGATTGTTATGCAGAGTAAAGGGAATGCAATCTTATCACCACATGTACCTTGACAATATTGATGGGACATGGATTAATGCAAGCATTTGGCTTCACTGCATTTGAATCATTATTTTGCATGCGATAAAGTGCATGAGCCACCACCTCTCCAGTGAAGGTACAGTCTGCACAATTTATTGAATTTGGAAAGGAAGGTGTAACGTGCCAATTCATTTATTTTGATTCAAAATAATATACCTACTTAAAATAAAAGATGTACATACCTCATGTCTCATCATTGATTTGAAAGTCACTTTCCCTATGCTTATGTAATAGCATAGGGAAATAAAGATTATGAAGGGTGGTAATGAATTTATAATGAATAAAGATGGGATGGCTAATAAGGGTTCTAACTATTATGACAAAAAGTGGTCACAATAAATTTTTTTATTTATTATGACAGTATCGGGCATGAATTTTAGCAATGGTGGAAAAGAAATAGTGATGGTCATGGGTATGTTGTTGGGATTGTTGGAGCATTTGTAAAGAAATGGAAATCACAAAATTCTAGAGCATCGCTGAAAGATGTAACTGGGACAAAAGAACCAAATTCTGGAGCATCTCTAAAAAATGCGGCTGGGACAACGAACAAAATTCTTGGGCATCGTTGAAAGATGCAACTGGGACAAAGAATTAAATTCTGGAGCATCACTGAAAGATGCAGCTAGGACAAAGAATGAAATTCCAGAGCATCGCTGAAAGGGGTGGTCAGAATGTAGGAACAAAGTTCTAGAGCATCACTGAAAGATGCAGCCGTAAAGTAGGAACAAAGTTCTGGAGCATTGCTAAAAGATGCGACCGGAATGCAGGAACAAAGTTTCGAAGCATCGCTGAAAGATGCAACCAGAATGCAGGAACAAAGTTCTAGAGCATCACTAAAAGATACAGCGGGAATGCAGGGACAAAGTTTTGGAGCATTGCTGAAAGATGTAGTCAGAATGGAGTAACAAAGTTTTGAAGCATCACTGAAAGATGCAGTCAGAATGCGAGAAAAAAGTTCTAGAGCATCACTCGAAGATGCAGTCAGAATGCAGGAACAAAGTTCCAGAACATCGCTGAAAGATGTAGCCAGAATGAGGGAATAAATTTCTAGAGCATCACTGAAAGATGTAGATGGAATGCAGGAACGAAGTTCTAGAGCATCATTGAAAGATGCAGCCAAAATGTAGGAACAAAGTTCCAGAGCATCGCTGAAAGATGCAACCGGAATGCAGGGGGAATGGAACAAGATGACACACTTTTGGACTTAATTCATTCTGGGGCGTCACTAAAAGATGTGCCTGAATGCAAGAACAACAAGGGAATGGAACCAATTAAACAAATAAGCTATGGAGCATCATTGCAAGATGCGTCAGAATTAGAATTCTCTTTAAACATGAAATCCTGCAAAAATAGAAATAAAATTTAGACAAGTCCAAAAGAATGGTAATACAATGAAAATGCTCCAAAGTGATTATAAGTACATACACATGCAAGATTTTTTTACTCAAAATTATACTAGCTCTATCATAGCAAAGTCAATGCATTAGCTTTCCCCTTACATTTCTACCATTCTCGTAAATTCTTCTTTGTCGACAGGTTTGTGGTAGATTCGTAATCGATGACTGTTGACTAAGAGAGTTTGAGTGTCACCATTAATAGGTTTGAGCTGCACTGCTCCATTTGCAAATACTTCAGAAATTTCATATGGACCCAGCCAATGGGTCCTCAGTTTCCCTTTTTGATCAATCTTTATAATGAGAGTCAAATAACAGTGCGCAATCTCCATTGTGGAACTCTCTTTCTTTTATGTGTTTATCATGCCAGGCCTTTTGTTGTTGTTGCACTAGCTCAATCTGGTGGATAGCTTCTAGGTGGAGTTCATCTAATTCACTAAGTTGTAAGACTCTTTCTAACTGAGTTCGGTCGAGGTCTAAACCTAACTCCATTGTCGTTCTAAGAGTTTGAAGTTCAAATTCAATGGGTAGAAGAGGTTTCTTCCCAAAGACTAACTCATAAGAAGTAAGACCAGCGGTGGATTTCCAAGTTGTATTATAGGCCCAAACAGCTTCAGGAAATTTTTTGGCCCAATCTTTTCTTCCCGATAAAACTATTTTTGTCAAGATATTTCCAAGTTTCCTATTAGTGACTTCTACTTGACCATTTTCTTGAGGGTGATAAGGTGATGACTTTTTATGGCTTACTTGGAAATGATTAGTAAAGGATAGCAAAACTTTTGACATGAACTGGGGTCACTGATCTGTAACAATTAATCTAGAGGCTCCAAATCTAAGAAAAATCTTGTTATACATGAAGTCAGAAATTTGTTCTTCCCTAGCTACTCTCAAGGCTTGGACTTCTTCCCACTTAGTCAGATAGTCAGTACAAATCAAAATATATTCTTTGCCCTATGAAGGAGGGTCTATGGGACCAATAAAATCTAATCCCCACTTTTCAAATGGTTTGTAAACTACCTATGGTTGCAGAGGCATTCCATTGGATGTTGTGGGCCTTCCTACCCATTGGCATTCATCACAACAGCAAACATAGTTTTTCACATCTTTATACATTGAGGGCCAGTAATACCTCGTACCTAGGATTTTATGGGAAGTTCTCTTGGCGGAGTAATGACCTCTAGAGGGGTCATCATGGCAAGCTCTAAGAATATTGTATGTTTCATCTAATTTGACACAAGGTCACATCAAAATAGAATTCCATTAATCCATTTGAACTGAGCACTTTCTTGAATAAGGTGTTTCTTTTGTTTGGTCTTAAAGTTTGGTGGGAACTTAGAAGTGGCCAGATAGTTGACAATGTGTGTAAACCAGATGGTTTTAATGGAGATGGCAAATAGATTTTCATTTGGGAATTCATCTTGTACAAGAGCACAATCGCCATTGTTTTGTTTGATATGAGATAAGAAATCTTTGACTATGTTGAACTTCTTGGGTTTATCAATGATGGTTACATTGAATTCTTGGAGAAGTAATAACCACTTGATTATCCTTCCATTTACTGAAGGTTTGTTCATTAAATACTTGATAGTTGAATGGTCTATGAAAACAGTTACTTTATACCCTATGATATAATGTCAAAATTTATTGATTACATGCACCACACCTAAGAATTCTTTCTCTGTAGTGGTATAGTTTTGTTCAGTGGGAGTCAAATTCTTACTAATGAAATAGATGGCATATTTTCCTCCATCCTCATCTTCCTGACCTAAAATTGCTCCAATGACATCGTTAGAAGCATCCGCATAAATATGGAATGGAAGGTTCCAGTTAGGTCCATGTAGGACAGGAGTAGAGATGAGTTTCTCCTTAATGATTTCAAATGATGTTTGACATTCTATTGTCCAGATAAAATCTATGTCCTTTCGGAGAAGGGAGAACATGGGGGCTGGAATATTACTGAAGTTTTATATGAATCTTTGGTAGCATCCAGTGTGTCCTAAGAAACATCTGACGTTAGTTTGGTTCTTTGGAGTCTCTAGTTGTTGTATCACCTCAATTTTCTTCAGATCTACTTGTATCCCTTCAACTGAGATGTGGTGTCCCAACACTATCCCTTGTCCTACCATTATTAGACATTTTTTGTGACTTAGGGATAGCTGGTGGTCCTCACATCGCTTCAATACCTTATCCAGATTTTTAAGACCTTCATCAAAAGTGGAACCATACACTGTGAAGTCATCCATCTAGAATTCCACATAGTCATTTACTAGCTCAACAAATATGGCCAGAACAACTCTCTGAAATATTGTAGCAGCATTGCATAGCCGAAGGGAAGAATGCGATATGTGAATATTCCCCAAGGAAAAGTAAAAATTGTTTTGTCCTGGTCTTCTACTGCTACTTGTATTTGGTTATATCCACTAAATCTGTCTAGAAATGAGAAATACTTCCTTCTAGCTAAGTTATCCAAGACTTGGTCTATGAAAGGTAAAGGGAAGTAATCCCTATAGATAGCTTTGTTGAGTTCTCTATAATCAACGTACACTCTCCACTTCCCATTTTTCTTTGGGACAGATACTGAAGGCGAAACCCATTTGCTATCAAAGATGGGATAGATGAATCCTACTTGCAAGAGTTTCTCAATCTCTATTTTAACAATATCTTTGAGAGCAGGGTTGAGTCTTTGCTGAGGTTGACAAACAAGTCTAACATCTTCAATATAGATGTGATGGGTACAAACACTTGGGTGTATTCCTCTCATGTCTATATAATCCCAAGCAAAAGATTTGAATCTATTTACCAAAACATCAAACAATTTGAGCTCATCTAACTCTGTCAACCAGCTATTGATATTTAAATCTTTTCCTGGTAATAACATGACATTTTTGGTTCCAGGGTAGTTGGAGGTGACGGTATGAACTTCTATTTTTAAGATTTTGAGAGGGCATCTATGTGGTATTGCTCTATGAAGTCTGGCAATATCTTCGAAGAAGTGATCTATTTTCAGAGTGATATTAGCTAGGGGACAAGGTAATGTTGTGAAGTTGGTGTAGTCATGTTCGGCATCATCAGTGTGGATCAGATGTCCTAAAATTTCTTCCACCTCTAAATTTTTTTCATCACCTAAGTCTAAGGTAAGACTTTACGTATTGTTTTCCAATTCATCTTCCAATTCTTCACCATATTGTTTAATAACTACCATAGCAAGTGAGGCTGGATTCTCTTGTTTATCAGAACCATTTGGTTCACCAACCCAAACTTGGTTATGCTCAGAAGGTTGAGCAAGGGGATACATGAATAAGTGTTTTCTATTGGGACCATGTGAGATGGCCATTCCTCCTGCTCTGCAATCAATCTTAGCTACAACTGTAGCTAACCATGATCTACCCAATATTATCGGGTAATTGTCCTTGGGTGTGAGGGATTGGATTATTTGGAAATCTAATGGGTATTTCCAATCTTCAACCTTGATAGGAACATTTTCTAGGACACCCCTAGGAATAGCTATAGACTAATTTGCCATTTGTAATGCAGTGGTTGTGGGACATAGATCAGTGAGTCCTAGTTTTTCATAACATCCACCGTCATGACATTAATGGCTGCCCCCAAGTCCATGAGTGCATTGGGTATTGCTACCTTATTGATTATTACTATTATGAGTGGACTGCCTGGGTCACCATATTTTGGGATTAAAGTTTCACTAGCCAGAAGGTCAGCTAGGTAGCCATTGATATGCACACTATTAATTTGTTTTGGTTTCTTTCCTAGTGTTTTTATGCACAACTATTTAACTAGTTAGTTTAGTTCAAGAATTTCTTTAATCACTTGTAACAAGGGAATCTCAATATGGAATCATTTAATTTGTTGGATTAATGTGGTTTCAATAGATACAGTCATTTTTGGAGGTTATTTTAAAGGAATTGCCTTGAGGCACTCAGGAAAAGGTGCTTGAGATCTCTTTTTCATAGTGGGATCCTCCTTAAAAAGATCTGTTGAATGTTGGACAACTTCTTCTTGAGGTAACTCAAAAGTTCTAGGTGAGAATTGTGGAAGAGGCTTGTCTTGGTTACTTAATAGGCTTTTATTTGAAGGTATGGAAGGTGTCTCGGTCCCTTTAGTAGATTTTTCATTTGGTTTGTCAAGGATCTCAACCATGGTCAGTTGCTGAAGTGTTTTTCTTGACCTCAACTACAGGTTTCCATGATAGATAGAATTTACTCTAGCCATGTTTTCCTATACCGTGGAATATACTGTAGGAGTCCAGACAACACTGAGAGGGGGGGTGAATCAGTTTTGTGTAGATTTTTGCAACTTATTATAACTTTTAATTTACAAGACTCAGAAAGAGAAAAATCATCAATGAACTATTACACATATATGTATAAGTTTGATAATGAAAATTATGAGTAGGACCACATAGAGATAAATCTTAACATAGAAGCAAGAACACACATAGAAGCATATCATTAACACAAGAATTACTAGAGTGGAAAACCTTCTTTGGGTAGAAAAACCACTCAAAACTGCCTCACTGGCTTAACTAGAAAACATGCCTCACTGGCTACAATATGTATCTAGGAGCACCAACTCCTTATGGAGCACCAACTCCAATACCAAACAGAAGCACCCACTTCCAACACTGATATACCTCACTGGTAAACAAATAGGTCTCACTGACTAGCAAACCTCACTAGCTAATACAAGGCCTCACTAGCATTCTGTGCCTCACTAGTAAACCAAATCACCAACAGATGTAATAAACAAATCAGAGGGATACTCTGTTTCCATTCAATACAAAACATATGTCTGTCAAATAGTCATTCTGTTCAAAATTAATCTTACATTTGGATACACTCAACACTTCACAACTCTGTATATTTCATCTCTCTCTTTTTAATTCACACCATCAATGCACCTGAAAAACAATTTTATACAAGTTGAATGTCCTTCCACCTACAAAGAAAAATCTTTTCATATTCCTCTGTGCCTAATCAATTCTTCAATAATCTCTTCAAATTCTTCTTCAAACTTTGCATGATCCTTCATATTCCTGCAAAAGAATCTTATTCAAAAAATATCATTTAATCTTCAATAAATTTTAAAACAAATTGCCCCTATCTCAGATAAAAGAATATCTTCCATATTTGAGACCTTTCAATTTCTTTTTCATGAAGAACCTGCAATAATATCTTCAATATATCATGTATTTTCTTCTTCTCCCTAATTCATATTTTCTTTTTCATAAAATAAAATCCTTTATTTCCTCACAAGAAAATCTTCTTCATTCAATTTCTTCCCACAAAACAAATTTTCATTTCTACAAATTTCAAAATAAAATCTTCTTCAAATTCTTGTCTTCAATAAATCTGCCTTCATGTATGAACCTTCATATTCCTCATTTTCTCTTCAACAGGACTCTTCAATCTGCAAACATCTGTGTATTAAACAAAAACAATTCATATTCTCTTTGCAATTTTTCACAAAAAATAAAAACCTTGATTTTCTCACATCATTCAATCCTTCAATCTTCCTCAGAAAACCTTTCACCTTCACTAAAATCTTCAATGGCATTTTAGAAATAGTTTCCGGAAAATATTGCTTTTAAAAAATCAACTATCTCCTATAAAGGCTCCTTGAAAAACTCAATATATATTTCAAGCCTTTTAAAAAATAGAAATTTAAAAGGTTTCCAAAAAATCTTTTATAAACCATGCCCATTTATATCGGGCTCCCTCCTTGAAATAAATATCATGCACCTTTTATAAAAAATTTACATTCTTAAATGTCATAAAATATGACATAGGAAACAACCACCAAAGCTTCTAACTTTAGACAAAAAAACAAAAAAAACCTCCCCTTTTTTGAATGTATTGTGGACCCTTCATAATACTTAAAGCATTTTCAATGCTTTTCAAACTCATAAAAAAACTTTAAGAAAATCTCGCTCCACTTTTGGCGCTCAAGTCTTATTCAAATGTTTCTTTGGGATTTAAAACTCTTGTGAAGGAGCGTCTCTCTTATGAAAGGGCCGGTCACTGTCATGTCTAAGGAGCCCTCTAACAGGTCACTTTAAGTGACTCTTACCGCTTCAACCAGTCACCATCATGTTAAAACAAAAAGAAATGATAGGTGAGCCTAGATATGGATAAAGATTTATACACTATTTAAACCAAGATGGTTTTAAGGATATAAAATATGATAAAATGACTCTATGTCACAAGATACAAGTAGGACATGAAGGGTAAGAGAGTCATTTATAACAATATACCTCTGCATATGTTATTCAATGAAACTACAAATATTTCAACCCTCGTGCAACTACACTTGCTTGTATAAAGATCAACTTCTCAATCCTGCTCATGATTTGATATGAGTGAAGAGAGCTCTACACCACACATATCAAGACACCTGATCTCATGCATCAACTTATCAAGATGACAGAAGCAAACAAAAGTCTTGATTCCCAAAAAAAATGATCTTTGCATTGAAGGAACCAATCTTGCATCATGATCAACCTATCAACTTCAAGAGCACCAAGAAGATCAAACCTGTGAAGACCAAGAATAAATCCATTCTCTACATCTGCAAGACTTTTGAACTGTGTTCCCCATATTAACGTAACCAAACCAATTCAAGAATATTAGCTCTATCTTCAAATGAGTAGTGCACACATTATTCTGCCAAATGTTACTGACCTGTGAAGATTATACCATGAACATCAATCATTAAGAAGAACATCATTAGTACCAGATAAGTGAAACAATATAACCCAACTCTTTACTTTCCCAACACCATCATAAGATATCCTGAAAGCATGGTGAACATAAGTGAAGCATAACCAAGAAGATCAAACTTGAGAACACAACACCTTTTGGCATCAATGACAACCTGACTCCATCATATACTAGTGTGGTTTGATGATTATTCTTTGGGTTAGGGACAAGTTGTGTTGGAAGTGGTGGTTGGTTAACCTACTCATTTTGTTGAGGGTTTTGTAGAGCTGTCAAAAGGTTCTACTATGGATTAGGCATCCTCTTGTTGTTATATGAAGCCTAATCAGACTCGGAGGTTAAATTTTCCCCACTTTTATCAGCGTGGTTTCCCCCCAAATTCCTATGGGGTCAAGGGGCAGCACTCCTTGCGGGGTCTAGGGGCAGCGCCCCTGGTACACTCCTTATCGCAATATAGGGCGGGGTCGAGGGGCAGCACCCCGAAACCTCACACAGTTTTTATTATTTTATAAAGGCACCAGGGGTTATTTTTCATTGGCCGACATAAGAAAACCCTATTTTTGTAACCGAAAAAAAGCTTGATAAAAGAGGCTAAGGGTTAGGGTTTCTATTGATATTGTATTGTAGCATTTGTAGTGGTATTGATTTGCAAGGATTGTTGATTGTAATCGGTTTGATTTACTGGATAATAATATTGGACTCTCTGTTTGGTGGATGTAGCCCAAGTTTGGGTGAACCACGCTAAAATTGTCTCTCACTATTATTATTTCTATGTATTTTTCATTCCTCTGTTTATTCTTTATTTGCATTTAATTGATATCTTTTGCCGACTAAACCTAACACCTCCTTGGTCCATGATAGAACTAGTTTGGAGCTTGATTCCATTACGACATCAAGTTTTGAGGATACCATTGTTGTTGGGTCTGGTTTAGCCATTGAGGGTTTTCCCAGGATTGGTTCACCCACTCAGGTGGTCCCCAAGGGTAAGGTCCCCAATTAGGTGGTACTTGAGGCCCAAGAGCCATCCATTGACTATTATTCCAATTATTTGGAGGTCTCTAGGAGGGATTTGAATTTTGACTGTAAGAGAAATTCCCTCCAAGTCTTTGACCCACAAAATTGATCTCCTCGTAAGTGTGGGATGACCTCTTCTTGGAATTTTTGATTGCATTTAGGATCTCACATTGATCAGTGGCATGACTCTTCTCATAGATTTGGCAAATGTTAGTTTTGTCCAAGGGACATTCTCTTAACAGATGTTTGTTTTAACACCTAGGATAGTAGATGGATAAGGTCTCAGGATTACATGTTCTGGCCTGTATTCCATCTAGGGTAGTGTTTAGCTGAACAAGAATGTCAGTTTTAAGATTTGCTATCTCCTCCCATAGGTTACCTATTTCATTTAAACCTCTTAGAAGACTAGATTTATGGATACCTCCCCGAGTATAGGAGAAATTCTGGCATAACTCAATGATATCACTAGGTTCAAGTTGGGACACATCTCCATTTCCCATTAAATCTAGACTTCTTCTAGCATCCTCATCAAGTCCTTTGAGAAATATGGTCTCCAGAATTTATAGGCTTATGGCTTCTTCACCACATCGTTTGGTTAAAAAGAGGAACCTATCAAGGTAATCTTCCAAACTCTCATCTTCTTTTTGTCTTAGTTTGAACAATTCCTCTTTCCTATCACTAACTTGGCAATAACTCTGATATTTGTCTAAAAAGACAGTTTTCATTTCATCCCATGTAGTTATTGACTCATAAACTAATCTCATGAACCAACGCATTGCAATGTCTCTCAAAGTAGAGGGAAAGAGTTTAAGTTTCTGGTTATCAGTCTTATAGTCGTATGTTTGGCACAAGACTTTGAACTCAAAGAGGAGCTAGTCAGGATCTTTAGAGGATAGTCCCCTGAAAGTTAGTAAATGGATGGTGAAATGTTTTTCATCGATGCATCATCATATTCATTAAGAGCAATAGGGTAGGTAAATGTTTGTGCTACTGCTCTTCTCAAGTTATCACCATCTCCTTGGTTTTCTCTCCCATCTCCTTGGTTTGCTCTTCATCTATTGAAAAGGTCATTGTTGTTATTATCAGCCATGATGTTAAAAGGGATGGTCTCCTCATCAAAGATAGGATTTATTAGCTAAATGATCTCCTCTTCAAAGGTAGGGTCTAATGATTAAACTTCTGGGGTATTTTGGGAGGTCTCAGGTTGATTCTTCTCAATCAATTCATAACTAAGTTCTTCAACTGAGACTTCTACCTCCCTATTTATGGTTGGAACTATTATTGGGGGGTTCTCAGTATGAATCTTTTGCACGGACCTTGTTTCTTGATCATGTAGAAAAAAGAAGTCTAACAACTATATTTTTTTCTAAAAGAGGTATCCAAGCAATCTCCTATTAACACTTAGAAACTAATCATGTCCCTGGCAATGGTGCCAAAAAGTGACAGGTTGTCGTGAGGTCCTAGCACTTTAGTTGAAAAATATATCAATTATGTCAACCGGGTAGTGTCCAAAGGCAATATGCAATAGGGAATGTTTTGGCCATCTCTCTTAGTAAGATTTTCTAGATTTTTGAACTAATTAAAAACAAAAAAAATAAACTAGAAAGCGTGAAATTGTCTAAGCTAGAAGGTATTCAATTCCTATTCTATAAAGCATGTAAACTTATCTAAGAATCAACACTTGCAGTTTAACTATGAAAATTAAACAAAGGCGACTAACTACTAACGACTAACTATTAACTAAAAGTACACCTAACATCTTTTAATCAATAGCTAACAAAAGTTTCATCAATAGAGTGGATGCTCCAAAAATTCTAAGTAAATGAAAACTCAGAGATCAGTAACTTAAAAACACAACCGGCAGGAACACACAACAATACTAAACATAGAATAACATTTATCTAATCATAACATGCACATAACAGAAATAACAACATAGAACAGAACTTTAACAACATTTAAGAATGAAAATACTTATCTACTCCATGAGATCCTTCGAGTGGCCAGCTCTTGGGCATTCCTACTAATAGCTCAAATCACTTATAGTACTTTTGCAGCTTCAAAGTAAATCCATTCACAACACTTCCATTACTTAGAACAATCTGATGATATTTGTTCATTTGTATCATAAAAGTATATCAACACACAAACAGCATTGAACAATATTTAGAATATAACATAACAACATGTCCTTGTTTTCAGCAGCTACACATATATATACTACACTACTACAAAATCCTAATTTGCAGATGGCAGGAAAATACCATTGAAAAAGTCTAAAATAGAATTACAACTAACTGATGTTCATGACATAAAACATAATAAAGGCTCTGAGTGGAGCCATAAAGTCTCAAATAGTCTTAACAGAAATTAATAGAATGTTTTAAAAAGTCTTCCACTATGCACGACTAAATTTCCGGTGCCCAAACTTTCGACGCTCTGACTTCAATTGCTTGAAGTCCGCTCCTCTCATAGGCCATGCATAAATCTTGCACAATTACTCAAAGTCTATACCATTATATCAACATTAGTTAGCTAATTCTAATCAATTTGAGAAATAAAGATTTATATATCATTTTATAAAAAGTAGACAATTATTACTTCTAAAAATAAACAAATTGGCATGGCTGAGGTGGTTGGCAAGAACAAAAAGGGGTATTTAGCTCATCATAAGAATGAGGTTGTTTGTACCTCATCAATAACCACTAAACCCTAAACCCTAAACTTGAGCAACCCCAAACCTCTATCTCCCTATATCTCCCTTATCTCCCTATCTCTCTGGACATCTCACTCACTCTCTATCACCCTATCTCTCCCCTCTTTCTCCTCTACCTCTCCCTATCTATCTCCTTTCTCTCTATACCTATCTATCTCTCACTATCTCCATATCTCTTACCTCCTTCTCCCCTATCATTCCTCTATTTCCCTATATCTCCCTCTCCCTTATCGATGAAGGAAATAGAAAAAAGAAAATTATGACTCTGTTTCTATCTCTCTCTCTCTCTCCCTATGTATCACTTTGTCCCTATCTCCCTATCTCTCTGCCTCTCAGAGAGAGGGAGAGTGAGAGAGAGGGAGAGAGAGAGAGAGAGTTGTTTTAGCTCACCATAATGTGCTCACATTATTTAAATGCACATAACACAAGTGCGTTATAACGTGCTCACATTATGTGAATGCACAAAACGTGAGTGCATTATAATGCGCTCATATTATGTGTTGCCTTGGTTATTTCCAAGCCTAAGTCTTGGATTTGTCTTGGGCTTCCAACCAAAAGTCTTGGATTGTGTTTAGGACATCTAAAGATGTGTTTTTCTAGATTGTAGCAGAAACCACATAATTTGGAGCGTGCTCCCCATCAGGTTTGCACTTATTTTGATGAAAACTAAAAAAATACCACCATAATCTTAACCTCTCTGTTAGTTATCTAACCATATAATTGTTTTTCACGTTTTGAGTACGTTAAGGGTTTCACCTTTAATTTCTTTTGTTAGTGTATCCATTTTTTGTCAAAAACTAGTGTCTAGTATTTTTTACCTTTTCTTTTAACTGTTTATTAAAATTTGAAGTAAGTTACATTTTTAGAAACTAGACTCCATTCTACATGTATTCAAACAAAATTTGATTTTCAATTAGTTTTCAAAAATTTCAGGGGGGAGCACACTCAATTTTCTATTTTTCAGGATGTGTCCACTTTGAAAATGAAAATCAATTATTCATGAAAAAATTATTAGAAAAATCAGGGATAAACTACATGGTGTTAGCTAATTTCTCACCGAAGAGATTTTTGAAATACTAAAAAAGTTTACATTTTAGTGGGAGCACACCAAACACTATGTTATGTTTTTTTGAGAAAAACAAGACCAATTTGTGTGCTCCCCCTTTTTGAACCCCTTAATCTCAACCATTTTTAGAAAAAATTAGTAGTTTAGAAACTAGATTTGGAGCACTACGACTCTTGTTTTTGTTCCATCTTCAAATTTTGAGTGTAGCTATCTTCAATTTCTCATCCAACATCAATCTTTCCTGATTTAAAAAAAAAGTGGCATCTTAAGACCCCTTTTGGTCCCCCATCTTTGTGCACTTACCCGTCAGGTAGAAATCTGTCCCAATTAGCAATGTTGGGAAGACTGATATCTTGTTGCAAAGAAGCATTGGAATCTTTTGAAGAAGCAACTTTGGAATCTAGTGAAGCAATAGGAGGAGTGATGACTTCTGCTATGTTAATGGAACATTATGTTTATGTATCATGATTATGGATGTGAGTTGTGATCAAAGGAGGATCATGTGGTAATGGAGTTAGTTAGGTCACCTGAAAATAGCTTGAATAGGCACATTATAATTTTAGTATAATTTTAGGCTAGTTAGATTGGCGATGAAAAAACATCCACTTTTGCAAAAGGAATCTCTCGATTTTGAGTTGATTTGCAAAAGTTATAGGACTTAAAACATTTATGCATTTAGAAAAAAATCCTTCCATAGCAAAAAAATAAATTTCAAATTTTTGAGAAATAAAATTTACATGCAAATTTGTTTGGGAAAAAAAAATTAAAAAGAGGAGGAAAATAAGCCCCCTTGGGCTGTGCACGACCAGGGGCTAAAACCCTATGTGACCAAGCGTTCAACTTTTAAATTGGTTCCTCCCTTCCCTTGCTTACATCACCCCCTAGTTTCTTACATCATCATTTTTGACACTTTTTGAGATGAATAGTGCCCACCTCTTTAAGATGAAACTTGACTCCCATTAGAGCTTTCTTCGCTATGGTAAAATGTGGCTAAACTGCCACTTTGAGCGCTGAATGAACATGAAAGGGAGGGTGAATTCGTGGGTGAATTTGAGGACAGAGAGGCCATGGCTCTGTGAGTAGAGTCGATGCTGCCAAGAAGGGCCAAAAGTGGGTCGAATTCCATTACAGGCCTGTTGAGGGTGAGTTCATTGCAGGCTCGTTGAGGGCGAGTTGAGGCCGAGCATGGAGGGTGCGAGGCGCCTGTGAGAAGGTGCTTCGAAGGCATTGGGAGGCACGATGGAGGCCGCCTATGGACGGTGCTCTGCTCTAGCTGACAAAGGATGCCTACGCTACCAATACTTAGCAAAACAAATCCCTTTTTTGGGCGTTTTGATCTCCACAACATAGGCCTTTGTAATGCCTTTCAAACTCGTCAACACAACAACAAACAAGCAAGGTTTAATAACCACAAAACTAAACAATGAAATCAAAGAAAATGCCTCACAGATACAAAGCAAGATTCCAACCGGATGGGGGATGAAATGCACAGTAGAGATCAAAGGGCTCAAAGCTATCCACAATGCTCTGATACCATGTAAAAACACCAAGATCATGGAGTAGACAAACAAGCACGAGATTGCAAATGAAATCGACCAATTGTATTCACAAATGAGGCGAATATAAATAGGCGAGTGTGAGTACCTAATTCTCCACCAAATGACGATAGGACTCCTCTACATGAAGTGGTGGTAAGTAACCACCCACAAAGATAGCGTGAGGTTTCGATGCAAGTTGACACCTCTCCAAAACAGGTAACTACTTTGACAAGTTCAAAGTACATGTGGAAAATATGCCTAACTATGGTTAAAGCAAGTGTATATGCCTAGGATTAAAGGTTATACACCAACAAGAGTAAACAACACTAAGACACCATATAAGTTATGGATAGGAAGACCTACTTTTGTCAAATATTTTAGAAATTTTGGAAGCAAATGCTACATTAGAAGAGATGAAGACAACTTGGGCAAGTTTGACTCAAGATTTGATAAAGGAATTTTTCTTGGTTACTCAACTAGAAGTAAGGCTTATAAATTCTACAACAAGAGACTAAAGAAGATCTGGTTGGGTGTAAATGTTAGGGTTGATAAAAAGTTACATCCATCTACACATGATTCAACTTGCATATCAAATGATTCAGAAGACTGATGTTCAAATGATCCACCTTGCATAGAAGAAGAAGATGATGAAGTTGCTAAACAAGAAGCATCCATGGAGACTACCAAGGCACCTACAAAGTTCATTCAAAAGAATCATTCTGAAAACTAGATAATTGGAGATAAGAATGGAGGAGTTATGACTAGGAGAAGACTCAGAGAACAAGTCAACTTCTCATTGATGTCCAAGATAGAACCAAAGAATTTTTCTAAAGCCAACAAGGATGAAAGTTGGATTGATGGAATGCAAGAAGAGATAAATCAGATTGAGAAGAATAAAACTTGGGAACTTGTTCCAAGGCTAAAGGACAAGAATGCGATTGGAACTAAGTGGGTTTTCAAAAATAAGTTAAATGAAGATGGAGAAGTTGTTGGAAACAAAGCAAGATTGGTCTGCAAGGGCTATTCACAAGCGGAAGGCATTGATTTTGAGATGTTTACTCCTGTGGCAAGAATGGAAGCAATAATGATGTTCCTTGCATTTGTAGTTCACAAAGACTTCAAGGTGTATCAAATGGATGTCAAATCTACTTTCTTGAATGGTGATCTTGAGGAAGAAGTTTACATAGAGCAACCTATAGGATTTCAATTATTAGAAGATCAGAATTTCGTGTGCATACATAGAAAGGCCTTATATGGTCTCAAGCAAGCCCCTAGGGCATGGTATGCAAGGTTAGACAAGTACTTATATCAACAAGGTTTCAAGAAAGGTATTGCAGATAGTAATTTCTACATCAAGGTAGAAGGTGAGCACATGTTAATAGTAGTAGTATATGATGATGATATTACCTTTGGTGGAAATGATAGTATGTGGAAAAAGTTTGTAGAAGAAATGTAGAAAGATTTTGACATGTCTATGATAGGTGAACTTTCATTCTTTCTTAGACTTCAAATTGTTCAATCAGAGAAGGGTATCTTTATTTCACAAACTAAGTATGTCAAGGAGATGTTTTGGGTTCACACCAGCCTTTAGAGTTTTGGGTTCTAATGTAGATTTACATGTCATGTAAATTGGAGCTCATTGGTCAAGGTGCACAAAATTCAAGGTTTTGGTTTAAATTACATTTTACATCACTCTACTAAATAGTTTGAGAAATTTGACCACATGGAAATTTAGGGTTCGTACCATAATTGCAGACATGCAACTGTATACAAAATGGTCGATAAATCTAAAGATAGATAATTAGGGATTTAGACTTCAATGAAGATTCTGCAACTTGGAAAACACAACAAAAATCAAAATTTTCTAGGAAAGCAAGTTTTGATTCCAAACTTAGAAGAATTTGGCCAAACCTCAAATTTTGCCTTTTTTGACAAGTTCACAAATACTAAGGAATTTCAACAAGTCCACTTAGACACATCCAAAAACTATTAGATATTAAAAGATTAAAAAATTCCATAAAAGGTTCCTTTCTAGAAGTGATCAATTGATTAATTAATTAAATCAATTAAACATAAATCAAACAAGATAATAAGAAATGAAAGATTCCTTTTTGGAAGTGATCATTAATGAATTAAATTAATTAATTAAACACAAATCAAACTAGACAATAAGAAATAAAAGATTCCTTTCTAAAGAAGCGATCAATTAATTAATTAAATAAATCAATTAAACATAAATCAAACTAGATGACATGAAATAAAAGATTCCTTTCTAGAAGTGATCAATTAATTAATTAATTAAATAAATCAAACATAAATCAAACTAAACAATAGGAAATAAAAGATTCCTTTCTAGAAGTGATCAATTAATTAATTAAATCAACTAAACAAAATCAAACTAAACAATAGGAAATAAAACATTCTTTTCTAGAAGTGATGAATTAATTAATTAAATAAACTAATTAAACACAAGTCAAACTAGACAATTTTCGTACTGCAATCTGTTGTGGGCACCAAGTCGAGGCCTAAAACGACAACTTAAAACTTGTTCCTCCACATTCCATGGCCGAAAATGGAGTCAATGCCATTTTAAATATTTATTCCTCCACATTCCACGGCGGGAAAACTAAGTCAACGCCGTTTTAAATATTAATTCCTCCCCATTCCACGGGGGAAAACGGAGTACCTACTATACCAACGCCGTTTTTAATATTTATTATTCTTCTACGGTCTAACGCAGTTTACAGGCCTTAAGTCAATCTTTTATGGAAAATCTTATGGAAGTGAATTTAAAAAGTGTCAAGACATTAAATTGTCTTGATATTAAAAATTGTATAAAACTCGTAAGATTCACAGGATATTCTGATCTTACAAATCTTGTGCTGTTGAATATCAGTCAATGCAGAGAGCTTAAGCAACTGAGTCTTGGCCATTTGAGTTGTCTGAAAAGTATCAAAATTGTAGATTGTAAACATTTGAAAAGTGTGTCTGGAATATCTAATCTTGCCAAGCTTGTAGAATTGGAAATTTCTGGATGTGGGAAGTAAGAGTTTGAGTACTTGCATCTCAGGGGTATGAAATGTCTGAAGAGCATAGAAATTGATAAAAATGGAGTTACCGGAGCTCCCTTATTGGATGCTTTTTGGTTGTGGTTGACAACTCTACATCGTCATGACTATGTTGAGGAAAATTTCAGGTGTCTTAAAAGGTAGAAAGGAATCATGAAGAAGGGGTTTTGGGTAGAGGTGAAGAGAGGTGGAGGGGAAAATTGTAGGTGTATTGAGAACAATTGTTGATAAGTTACATCATTTATGAGTGGATTGTATAGGGGACAATTGTTTTGTTTATTAAAGACTGAAGATATTTTAAAGAAAGAAACTTTTTAAAAAAAAATATTTGTAATGGTGAAAGAGATTGTTAATGAGGATTTGAGTCATGACTATGTTGAGGAAATTTGAGGTATCTTAAGGGGGAAAGGAATAATGAAGAAGGGGTTTTGGGTAGAGGTGAAGAGGTATGAACAAATTGTAGGTGTGTTGAGAACAACTGTTGATAAGTTACATCATTTATGAGTGGATTGTATAGGGCACAATTGGTTTTTTTTTTTAAAGACTGAAGATATTTTAAAGAAAGAAACTTCAAAAAAAAAAAATTTGTAATGGTGAAAGAGATTTTAGTGTTATTAATGTAAAAATAAAATTGACCTTTTAAATTATAGTGTTCATTAAAGGAGCTCAATTATTTTGCCAAAGAGTTTCGTATGCATGTACATTATGACAAGGAATTTGAGGGTTTTTGTGTAATTTTATAAAATATTCTTAAAAATAAAATTGTTAGTTGAGAGATAGATTAATAAATAAGAAGTGTAAAGTGATGTTTGTAATAATTATTAAGCATTCTTTATATACTAATAAATATAAAGAGGTCTCTATATATTTAATGATTTTTAAGATTATAATCATTGTGAGGAAATAATTATACCTTAACAAATTTATTTAGGTTATTTAAATAAATGTATTTTATAGAAGTATAAATTAACTTATATAAATGAGTTGGTACTAATAATAGAAATTATTTAAAATAAATGAGGAAATTAAAACAATTAAATGTGATACTTAGCTTAAAAATTGATGATGGGAAAATGATATGTGAAATGTATGATTCACCTTGGTTTTAGAATTTTAGGGCTTTTGTGACAAAGATCTCAAATTATTAAAATTCATTGTATATTAGCTCTAGATCATGTCTACTATTGTGGAACCAATCTCCATAAGTGTTGAAACAATTCATTCCATTCCATCTCTTCTTTATTCTAGGTCAATTGTACTTGTCTATATGCATTTTGTTGATTAGCCTAGACTAACTTGAGCAATTGTGTTTTTCCCTTTTCATTCTGGTGAATTCAATCAAAACTACACAAGCTAGTTTTCCCAATGTATTATGAACATTAATCTCAACATAATTACAAAATTCACTATATCTAAAGTAATTACCAAATATCTAAAATAATTCTTGCAGCATAACAACACTTACAAAATTCACAATTGAAACCTCAATCTCCAGAACCTAATAAATAGGATATGCAATACATGAAACTATCAAATGGTAACTAACAAACCATGAGCTAAAACCACTCAAAAATATGATGCCCAAATCCCAAATTGAGATTCTAATACCCAAAACCCAACATGAGTCCATAGGCTATAAATAACATATCCCATCCACCTATTATAAACTCGTCATAATCCACTTACTAACTTGGGTAGTCCATTTTGGCTCCATTTGAATATGTCTTATAATATGTCATAACATGCATCATAAGTTGGTCAACAAGTGTAACTCCCTCTTACAACTCTTTTATGTGTCCTATATGCTCTTACATTTCTAATGCAAGAGACCCAACTTTCAAAGGCCATAACTTTTTACCTAGTTGCCTCCGTTTATTTTTATAAAGCTTAAAGAGATTTATGGTTGAGAATCCCTAGAAGCAATGTCGAACCACCCAAATTAAATATATTTTGGACAAAAACTCTATAGCCCTGAAATTAAATTTTTTGTTTCATAGTTTGAAAATTGCATTTTTTATATTCTTAACATTAGAAGCAAGGTTGAAACACATTTCCTAGAACAAAAGTGCAAGTTTCAAAAACTTTTCCTATTGATCTTGACTCATGCTACATTATCTTTGGACTCTCATGTTGATATTATTTCTAATGAAGATGATGTCTCTCATAGATCAAAATATAGTTAATATTATGAAGATAGATTACCCAACTCTAAATTAGATTTGATATGTTTATGAATAGATTAGGGTTGGAGCAACAAAGTATCCATAATTTCTTTTTCCATTATGGTGAAGGGTTTAACATATTGTAAAATCTTGGTTATGATGGAAAATGATAGGGATTGGAGCAACAAGGTATTCATAGACTTATCAATTCTATGGGGAAGAATGATACTAAAGGCGTTGGTTATTGATGCATTATTGATAATGATTTTGATTTACCCTTTGTTTGACTAGAGTTTATTTATGATATTATGGATACATTCCCTCCCTTCGATACCTTTGCAAATGATGAAGCATTAGCTGAATATTTGGGAGTTTATGAGAACTTACCTAGATATCATCATGATAGAGGCTTCCCCTGAATTCTTCAGGTGACATCATATTTTTGGGAAGAACGTCCTTCTTTAGAATATTCTCTTGATGCTTTGACTACTCTTAACTATTTATCAAGGAACATAGCATGCTTAAATAGTTGGTGATACTTATGAAGTTGAGATGGATCCAAATGATAAAGAAAAGATTCTCAAGTTAGGAGATTGCCTTGATCAATATGTATTGGGAATTAAGGTGTTTCGATCTTAGCAAGTTCATGGATTTAATTTTGATTATCTAATAATTTTCCTGCATTTTATATTTTATTTAACTTAGCCTCACTTGGAAATTGGGGTGTCGGATTTTGAGGTGACATATGTTACCAAGTACTGGTATTTTGTGGAGTGTTGTTAGAAATATTAAAATTTCCTATTTAGAGCACAAATGAGATGCCCTAAATTTGTGGGATCTTATGATAGATTCTTATGGTGCATACGAGCTTGAAATAGTGGGAGTTGCTTTGGAATCTTGACCAATATTATGATAGGTGTGTACACTTATCAAGCAACACTAATATTTGATAGGTGGAATTATGACAATCTAGGTGCCCAAGTTGGGTGATCAAAACTAACAATTACAGACAAATAAATGACTAACTAAAAATAGCCAGAATGTGGAATCTTCACTTGTAGCATTGGAGTTTGGGGTCCTAAATGGGCACCATATTGTTAGTGTAGAAGATTATTGCTATTACTTATTATTTAATAAGTAATTATACATGTACTTCGACAGTTGGCATTAAGCCATCTTAGATAGCTATGTGGTGACTTGGAGAGTTGGTCAAACTATGTGGTGCAACTACTTGCTATGTGGCAGAACAATCTTGTCACCACTATTGGTGTGTATAAGTTGACTTCTATTTTGACTCAACCACCTCTCACTATATGTACAAATATTGTTCATAGTATTATTCAATTCAACTTACCATTTTCATGCTAATTCTTTGCTTGTATTATGTGTTTTCATCTAAACTTTGCAGGGTGTGTGATTGTCTAAACTCTCATGGCCATTTCGATGCTAGCATTATGTCTAGTCAATCCTCAAATACATTATGGTATCAGAGCCAGACTAGTTTGCTTGATGTTTCAACAATGTGCAAATATTAAATTTGAAACTATGTTTGCATTCTAGGCAAACTTTGTTTGTTTTGTGCTCCTGTGTATTGTCTAGTTGGAAGCCCTAATTGTAAAGATCCATGGCTATGTGCAAGAAACCTATGTGTTGAAGGTGCAACAAGTCTTTTGGATCATTTCCCATTCCTATGGCCTCATGTATGCAATCAAAAAAGACATCTAAAAGGCATTTTTTACCTGAGTGGAAATCAAGAGAAAGCATTTTTAACCCTTGTGGTGTGTTTTGAAAGCTCTATGGCATTTTAAAATCTCCCTATGGTGGTTGAAATCTCCTTGTGGAATCTATGTGGGTGTATGGATTGCAACAAGGCATATCAAGGTAGATCATTTGTGTGTGGGGTGCCAAATTGAAACCAACATAAGGCAACAATATTCACAAGAAAAAAGGGAGATTTGTTGAGTTTAGCAAAAATAGTGGTTACATCATTAAAGGGGGGAGACCCACCAGAATATTTAGCCCCTTGGTCATATGGTGTGGTCTCAACCAACCAAAGGGGGCTAAACTCTTCCTCTTTTCTAGCCTTCTATTTTCCAGATTTTCAAAGGCATGTAAATCTTTTAATTTTCTTAGGTTTTGAAGGCATTGTAAAAAAAATTAGTGCAAATTTAGGCAAATAGGAAAAATAAAAAAATCAATGAAACTTTTGACTGGTAACTCAAAATTGAGTGCTGATTTTTTTGAAAATGATTTTTTTTGGCTTGATCTATTGGAAATGATTTCACACTATTTTTATAAAGTGTCATTTTTCATTTCAAATAGATCACACCTATGCACTAAAATTGTAAAGTGCCAAAAATTTAGGGGGGATAAAAATATTCAATGTTAAATTTTGGCAAGTTCCTTCATATTCAATGTTGAATTCTATATAACTCTAATAGGATTAGTCAAATTTATGAAAAAACAAATATATATTATCAAATTCAATCTAAATATATAAAAATTAGCATAAAAACAATATGAAACATGAAACTATTAGTTTAAATAATCAAATTATATCCTAAAACATCCAATTTACTTCTTCTATGTTGAAAAACCAAAAAAAAAGTGGCAGATTAAGTAAACAATGATTGTCAAAATGTCAACACCATGAAAAACATTTTTTTGTTTGATATTGCATGAAAAGTAGGGAATAACAGAGCATGTGAGTCTGATTCACGTCCCACATGCTTTTTGTCTAATTTTTGGTTCATAATGCGAGTGTGTTTTGTCATGTATGGTGTTGGCAAAATTTTATGTCATTATGTTTTCCTCATTGTGAGGGTAGTAGAGAGAGAGAGAGAGATGATTTTATATCACAATAACGTGAGCGTGTTATAACACACTCGTGTTATTGTTTGCTTTGGTAAATTCTAATCCTTTGGCTTGGATTTGCCTTGGGCTTCCAACCCAAAAGCTTGGACTGAGTTTTGAATGTCCAAAGACATGTTTTTGCATATTGAAAAAAAATTACATAATCTAGAGCATGCTCCCCATCAGGTTTGCACTTGTTTCAATGACAAATCAAAAAAATACCACAATAATCTTAAGCTCTCTCTTAGCTTTCTAACTATATAAAATTTTTTATGTTTTGAGTATATTAAAGTTTTCATCTTTTTGTTAGTGTATCCATTTTTTGTCAAAAACTAGTGTGGTATTTTTGACTTTTTTTTAAATGTTCAATGAAATTTCAAATAAATTACATTTTTAGAAACAAGACTCCATTCTACATGTATTCAAAAAATTTTGGATTTTTGATTAGTTTTAAAAAAAATTTAGGGGGGAGCATGCTCAATTTCCTATTTTTTAGGATGTGTCCACTTTAAAAATTAGTAAAAAATCAATTATTCATGAAAAAATTATCAGAAAAATCAGGGACAAACTAAATGGTGTTAGCTAATTTTTCATAGAAGTGATTTTTGAAATACTAAAAAAAAGTTAACATTTTAGGGGGGCCACACCAAATGCTATGTTATGTTTTTAAAAAAAAAATAGGACCAATTTGTGTGCCCCCTTTTTGAACCCCTTAATCTCAACCATTTTTGAAAAATATTAGTAGTGGGTATGTGCAGGATCATGATGGGCCCAAGTATACCTCTAAATGGCAATGAAAATACAAAAAATCAGACTTAATCAAGTTCATGTGAAAATTTGAATGGATTATCTACACAATTTGAAAAAGATGTAAGAATGAAATTTGTAGAGAATTGAATCTAGTTTATGGGCTACTATTTTTTTAAACTAAATTTACTTAGTGAAAAATGAATATTTTAATGAACAACTATTAAATTTTTCAGAAAAAAATAAAAAGTGGGTAACATTCTAGCCAACCTAACTATGAGATTTTTTTTTTTAAAAAACTTTCAAAATAAGTAGAGGACTCATGCCCGGATGTGATGCATATTTTTTTGAAATTTTTTTCTAATAAAATAATTAGTTATGATTTTTTTACTATGACTTTTTTAAAAATTAAAAAGTAATTTTCCAGCCAACCTAACTCGATAAAAAAAATTAGAATTCAATTTTTTTTAACATATAGCCAGGAAAGCATAGAGTGTGATGTAGTTTTCGGATCTAAAAAAGGTGAAACAGTTTGAAAGTTATGGATGTTTTTCAATTAGTGTGTCCATCACTATATAGAAAATTATTAATAATTATTTAATAAAATGATAACCAAACAAATCTTATATTTTTAGAAAGCTAACAATTTCTTCTATAAACCCTTTTCGTTTTATCAATTTTGCATTAAAAAAGTCATCAGCACGAAGGGTGAAGTTTGAAGAAGAGAGTGAAACCTTAGATAAAAATGTTAGAATTGAGGGAAAGTCAACTATGATAGTCCCAAGCCTACATACAAGGCAAAAGTGAAACAAAATGGATATCCGTTATTAACATATATCCATTTTTCTTTGGTAAAATATCATTTTCCTTATTTTATGTTTTACAAAATGGATATCCATTTTAGGTTGCCCAAAATGGATATCCATTTTGCTTTGTAACCCTATCTCTCTCTCTCTCTCAAAAGGTGGTCTATTGATATCTCGCAATGGTCATAAGAATTCATCTTTAGCTTTGTGTAAATTGCTAAAAAGGTGGTCTATCGATATCCTGCCATATTTCTTATGACCATTTGCATCTAATTTCATCTATGATCGAAAAGGATTGTCTATTTTCTAAGTTTTGTAAAGAGAATTGACAACAACATTGTAATGTCCATTTTTAGATCCATTTCCTACATTTCCTATAATCATGGTAGTCTATGAAATCACATTTTTTTAGGGTCTTCTATCAAATAGTCAGCAATGTCTTGTCTATGTTTCCATAGTTTTTATAAATATTTACTAGAAAGTTACCAAATATAATATTTTATAAGAATCCCCCTATCATTATTCTTTTGATGGATGCCCATGTACCATTTCTTTGGTGTAAGTAAATAAGATAGTAGAAAAGATCATGGAGTTTGGCTATATACAAGTTTATTGAAGGTTTTTAAAACTTTTTCAACAAATTTCATTATGTTATGCATTGTAATGTTGGCACTTTGTAAGTTCTTTTTTGAAATGTATGTAAACATAAGAAAAGTCTACACATAATAGTTGGTCTTTTTGTAAATGAATGTTGTGGAACTTTATGAGGCATGGGGATGTTGAACTTCACTACAATTTACAAGTTTGTGGATGAGTGCATTAGTATTTTTCATTGTTGACATCTGCATAATTATTTTCAAAACCTTCATTTATATACTTATGAGATTTTGGGAAGTGGAGTCATGTTTTCCATCTACAACTTGGCAAAGCTTCCACTTTTCCACCAAATAGATTAACAGTACTTTTAATCATGTAATACTTTGGGAATGTTAAGATAAAATTAAGTTGGCAAAAGTGCACCTTGACTCTAGACTTCTACTTTTTTGGATCTCTCTCTCTCTCTCTCTCTCTCTCTCTCTCTCTCTCTCTCTCTCTCTCTCTCTCTCTCTCTCTCTCTCTCCATTTGTAGATGATACATAGATATATAATTGATATTTGTACCTAATTTATTCCATAGGTTGTGCTAAAACTAGCTATAGAACTTCATGTCATGATCAGATGTTATGCTCCATAGCAACCCATGCAACCAAAACATCTTCTTGAAGAATAAATCCACTATCTAGAATGTCTCATTCAACTACACACAAGGAATGAAGTGTTACATTTAGGAAAAAATACCACTATGAAGATAGAATTATTGCCCCTCTATGTGCATAGATCCAAGGACAAAATATAGATAGATCCTCCCACAATCTATTTGGCATGCACAATGGCTTATAAAACCCAATGTTTTATGTAATTATCTTTGTTTTTGGTAGATGGTAACTCTTTCAATGAATATATGTACATCTTTGCTCAAACTTAGCTAGTGATACCTCTACTCCAACATGGATCATGTCTTTTCTACATGAAAATATCCTCTAAGTCCACCTTAATGTAACTCTCTAATGATATTCTCCCTCCTAGAAATCTACAATATGGATAATTATTAACTCTTGAATAGGTATCCCTCATGCAAATTATTCCTCATATAAGACTATATCTCCCATATAGGGTTCTACTAATGCATTCCATGTAACTGTAAAATATAGATTTTTGGTGTAGATATCCTTCATCACCTCCATGCCCACTAGTTTAACCATCATTACATACAATGATTCCTACCTCCTTTTTAAGGCATATTTAAGCTTGTTCGGAAAACTAGAACTTAGAATCATATCCATGAAGTATGAGATGCTACATATAGGGGGAAATCCATCTAGAATTCCTTCACAAATCACATCTATGAACTCCTCATGTAGGATCACAACTTGTCTCCTCTAAGTTGTGGCTCAATCTACTCCTTCTATGTGGGATTGACTACTTGTGCATAGTAGTATTTCAAGTCTTCTATCTCCTTGAGAAATTTTCTTTTTGATAATAGCAACACCTTAGCCTTCTACATGAACTCTTCCTCATCCTTCATGGGAAGTAACTCAAAATTTTCCCATCCTTCTTGATGGTGAAGGTGTTCTTGTTCCCCTATGCACAATGCATCGATCATACTACAAAGGATTTCCTAGTAACACATGTTAGGCATACATCAAAATCACATCACATCATACCTCATTTGCATATCCTTCAAGGTAGAATGTAACTAAATGTTACTATGTCATCATGAGTTACTATCCGTTTTGTATCCATGAGATTGTATTGTGTGATTTGCATGACTATCTTCATCCCTAACTTATGTATAATCTTTATTGATACTAATGTGTTTGTGGTGCATCCATTAATGATTAGATTGCAACACTTTCCTCTAAACTTGCACTTAGTCAGAAGAGACTCTTTCTAAACCATGGTTCATCGTCTTTTCATGCAAGTTTCAACAAAACAATGTTCATCATCAAGTTCTCCCTAGCCTCTAGGTTTGCACCTTCTACTCTAGCACTCAATGATCTTGCTTCTTTAGCCTACACAACATGCACATGTTTATCTATGTGACCTTTTTTATAGTTCCATGTTTATCTATGCACAATGTAAAGAATTAAAAAAACCATTTTTATAGTTCTACGAAATGGATATCCATTTCTAGAAAACAGATATCTGTTTCTAGAAAATAGATATCCGTTTTGGGACACACAAAATAGATATCTGTTTTGGTTTGGTATTCAAGCCAAAATAGATATTTTTAACATACCCATGAAAGTCAAAGTTGGGCAATTCGCAAATTTGACTAAGTAAAGACATGATTTTTTTCTATTGCCACTGTTTGGCCCGCGATGATCCTACACATACCCCAGTTTAGAAACTAGATTTGGAGCACTATGACTTGTTTTTGTTGCATCTTCAATTTTGAGTGTAAATATCTTCACTTTCTCATCCAACATTAGTCTTTCCTAATTTTAGGAAAAAAGTGGCATCTTAAGACCCCCTTTTAATCCCCCATCTTTATGTACTTACCCCTATTATCTCATGACCTTGCTTAATAATGTGATTATCTCATGGATTTCTTCCTAAAATTCACTTCTATGAATTTTCTTTGGAGCCTAGAGGATGATGCCTTTGGCTTAATGAATTAATTTCTATTTATAATTTGTACACATTTATTCACATGGCTATCATATTATTCCATATAGGATTCCATAATAATCTCCATGTATGTGAACTCTAATTGGGAGAGCCAAAATTTTATCTATGTATTGTGGTTGTATCTACAACATTGCATTGCTCTCTTTGTTCCTTATTTCCTTATTGTCTTTGTTGTAGAATTTTGCACATGTTATTACTAGGTCAATAGATTGTATTGATATGGGGAAGGAAACAACTTGGATGAGACCAATTACCTTTGGGTTTTGTGCCCTTAGGTTTTCCCCACTGACTTCATTTATATCCACTTGTGGAACTCTTTTAGACCCACATGACCCAAGTCTATATTCGTTATATATACCATTTTAGTGACTATATTAGAGGGTTGAATGATGCCCTTGAACTCATACTTCATTTTTTCTAGTGAAGACGTATTATTTTGAGGTGTCCAACCAAAGACAGGATGGAATTAGCACTCAAACCTAGGAAATTATATTTATGTTTTAAAATGTTCAAAATTTTTAACATTTTCTCTCATTGGTAGGATCTCAAGATTCCACAATGTCTTTTCAAGCCTAAAAAGTCCACCTCTTGAAGAAATTTGATATTTTCCTATATAGGTGAAAATACAACTATTTCAGGATTTATCTAATGTTTTACAAGAATGCATTTTGCAGTTTTGGGTCCAAAATGCATTCTTGTGTGCTTGAGAAACAAGCTAAAGAGTTTTCTTCATGAGGATTTCCAAAACAAAAAATCATAACTATGGTTTATTCTAAAATGATTAAACTGAGAGACACTTGAGCATACAAAACCTAAATTAAGGTTTCATCACTTTCTCAAAGACTCCCTCTTAAAACTATCATTTAAGACCAAAGATTGTGTTGAAAATCGAATGACAAGGGTTTAGGAATTTGGATTTGATGTTTTTAAATTTAAGTTTTGATACCAAGCACATCAGGATCAATCTTGAGTGGCACAAGATTGAACCTAGGTATGAAAGTGCTAATTTTGAAGTAATGAGTGATTGTATGGATATGGTTGTGAATGTAGGTGTAATAAATGCTACCTAAATGGTGAATATATGGAATGTGAGTAAGCAAGAATTGGATAAAGTTGAATGTATAGGAATAAGTGTAAATGAGAGGAAATAGTATTTAAATAAGGATTAAGGAATAAGCCAACCTTAATACAAAAATATATCACTAGTCAATATATACAAACATAAAAATAGAAGATTGACTTGATACCTATGCATTCCTTAGAGCCATTCCCCTTAAGCAAAATTTTGATGTAGAAAAATTGATGCTCCTTCCCCCAAGTCTCCACTCTCTATCCTCTCCAACACTTAGCATATTTTTTTTCACAAAAAAATTTCTCATGGAAAGAAAAAGATCCATTCTCATAACATTTAGAAAGGATTTCTTTTTTCTTTGTGACAGCTATCCAAGGTTAGGAAAGAAAAATAAATATATATTGACAAATGTTCCTTCTCATGACTACAACTATCAACATCCATTCCCTTCCTCCAATTCCTAAGCTATAGAATTTAATTAATCAAGAAAAATCTCCCTAAATATTAAATTAAGGGAAAAGAAGAGTAATCCCATACACTTTAATAACTACAATTTAAGGACATTAGTATTACAAGATCAACAAAGATATATCTATTTATTTTTAAATAATTCAAAAGTAAGAAAATACAAAAAAGAAAGAAATAATAATTAGGAATAAAACATCTAGACAAAATCTACTATCAATCAAATATAAAAATTTGTTGGACTTCTTTGTAGGCAGCAAGAACGTTTTGTATTCCTCAATGCATCGCTTAATTTGTAATATAGTGAATGCAGGATTATAAAAATTACCAATTAAATCCTCATTCCCACACAATAACAAAAGCAAAGCATTTAATTTTATACTACAAACAATATTCTAAAGAAACCCATAATTGTTTATATCAAAGCACATACGTATCTCATGGTAAGTTGAATAAAGAGCCTAGAAAAACTTAAAATTTTTATTAATATACATAAAAATAATATTCATTACAATGATTTAAACCTCACCTTCACCTATATCCATAATTTAAGATCATATAACAAAATGAAATCCAATATAATCATAATTTAACTCATTATATAAACCCGTGAGTAAAAATACCATAAACAAGTTTAGTAAGTGCAAACAAATTGTTAGAAAATACTTGGCCTCATAATACATATCTAGTGGATTCTTCCAATTGGAAAATTTGTGGATTAGATCTAATTTACCTAGAATGAATCTAGATATAATATATATTTCACCAAAAATGACTTTTTGTTGGAAATACTTAAATTCAATTATGTTGATAAGTTGGCCTGAAGTGTGATACAACTTTGAACTTTTATCCAAACCAAACTTGACTTAGACCAAAATGCAAAAGAAAACAAAGGTTGAAAGGATAAAATTTAATGCAAGGGTCCCCAATTTCAAAAGCAATAGGGGCACATTGTGGAGGCCACAACACATCCTCAATGTGTTTATCAATTACTACTAATATTATATAATTGGTAAAGGGTGTTAAATGTAGTCCTTATATAAAATCCATACTAATTGTTTGCCACTTATACTCTAAGATGCCCTATGGATAGAGAAAACTAGTTGGATGCATTGCTTGGCTTTGACTTGATAACACTCCAAAGTTTTAGGTACAAAAGTTTACCACTTCCCTTTTCATTCTCAGCCAAAAATACAATGGCCTAAGGTCTAGTAGCATCTTGTTTACTCATAGATGCTCGGAATAGAAATCATTGTGAGCTTCATACATCACCTTAGTTCTTAAGTCACCACTAATGAGAATGTAGAGACATCTTATTATGTATTAATTACACAATTGAAAGCTTTTAAATACCAAAGCATAGCAATGAGACACACAAAATGTGTATCAAGTCAACTCACAATGGATAGTAAGAAAGGGTGAGGGTTTATGAATTTGGATTTAATGTTTTTAAATTTAAGGTTCGATACCAAGCACCTTGGGATCAATCTTGAGTGACACAAAATTGAACCTAAGTATGAAAGTGCTAATTTCAAAATAATGATTGTATGGATATAGTTGCAAATGCATGTGTAATAAATGATAGTTAAATGGTGAATATATGAAATGTGCGTAAGTAAGAATTAGATAAAGTTGAATGTGGAGGAATAAGTGTGAATGAGAGGAAATAGGATTTAAATAAGAATTAGGGAATAAGCCAACCTTAATACAAAAAGATATCACTAGTCTATATATTAAGTCATTCCATTAAAATAAAGACCGAAAACTAAATAAAAATTAACATTAATTTATTAATTTTATCATTATAAAATAATAAAAATTTAAAAAATACAATACATAGACTTTTCTCAAAAGAAAACTTAAACCATATTAAAAGATTGAATATGACAAGAGGCATGTTGTTTATTTTACTTATCCCATTCAACAAAGCTCATCGACCCACTCCGGCAATTTGAATGGTCAGTAATAAAATGTTTCGTCAAAGTTTGAAGTTTGAAAGAAAACACCAAATCGAATCCGTCCATGTGCGGGTTTACATAGGTTTTTAAAGCATTTTTCTTTTTCTTTTTTATTATTTAAGATGTTTCCACAAAAGAACCAAACCCACCCTATTCTTTGTACAATTCTAGGATTGTCTAATTTCTGAGCCCTCCTCATCGCCTGTGGCATCCTCAAGATTTGAAACCTTTGGTATGCTCATTACTCCTTCAGATTTCTCCTCAGTATTGTAATATTCCAAATCTTAACTTGTTATTACATAAATAGAAATCTAAGCTGCTTCTATACATGCAGGAATTAAAGGATTTCAAAACTATACTCTCCATAACCGATGTCAAGTGTATCCATTCCATTTTGGACGAGTCCATGGGTTCTCAGGTTACATTCTTTTTAGGCCAATCAAATAATTATTTTGAGACGTTGGGTTCATTATTATGGCTCCAGCTTGAGGGCAATTCCATAGAACAGCCAAGCATTCCTTCATGGATTCCTCTTCAAAATTTGCAGTATTTGAAAATCAAAGGTGGACAATTCAAAACATTGTGGGAGAATAGCATACAGGTATTTTGATCTTCTCTCTCAAAAATTAAATCTTCGTTAAAGGCTATAGTGGAATGCGTTATGTTGGGTTGACTCCGAACTATTTTTATCATTGAAATCTTTACACAAATTCATCTTAATTTCAGGCGCCCTCTTAGTTGAAAGAGCTGCATATTGTAGATGGCAACATTGGAAAAGTGTGTCAGGAACATCTAATCTTGCAAAGCTTGTAGAATTGGAAAATTCTGCAGAGTTTGAGTACTTGCGTCTTAGGGGTATGAACTATCTGGAGAGCATACAAATTGATCATCATGTGAAGGTGTGTTGTACCCAACAATTTTTTTGCTTCATTAAGGCATTTTGAAACAAGTCTAGAAAATTTTCCATCAAAAAGTCAAAAAAGCAAAATTTCTAAAAATAGATGTCGAGTTAGGTTTTCTGGGTTTCTTGAGATATGGATGTTGGCAAAACTTTCTAAAAATAGAAAGTTTCTAAAAATAGAATCTCCAAATCAGGTGTCGCGCTCGATTCTCATTGGTTGATTTTGCTTCACGATCGGCGCGGTTCAGACGAAATCTTCAAACGACCAAGTTTTCTCTACTGGGTCATTTTTGCTTTTTCACAAGGTGAAGCATGAGCTCGAAAGTCATCAACACAGAAAAGTTCACCTGCCAAAATTATTCGACGAGTTTCCAACACTGTTTCAATGACGCAAAACTAACAAACGGCCGTCGACTCAAACAATGCACGCAAAACGATGCAAGATGGATCCAAGGTGAACTGAAAAGTTGGAAAATCATAAAAATAGCTAAGTTTGGTGAAACTGGGTGCCCCAGGAGGCTTGGGGTGCCCATCTTCTCCTGTGTTAGTTTTTTTTCACGTTTTTCGAGAAACGTTGAAAATGCTTCCGTCAGCTCTTTTCTAGTTGGTCAAACTTGGTCAAAAGTTAGTCAAAGCCAGGATTTCATCATAGATATGTTCAAAATACTCAGATCACCCTCCGTCCTACCTTGACAGTCGTCAAAACGACTGAAATCGAAGATCGAACAGGGGTCGTGGGCACGAAAATCGAGAAAAGGTACAAAATTAAAAAAAATTCTAAGTGTTGGGAAACCAGGCACCCCAGGAGGCTTGGGGAACCCAAACTCTCTAGACTTAGATTATTTTTGATGTTTTTCTTGAAAAACGTGAATCTCCTTTTGTCAGCCCAGTCCGGTTCAGTGTTGATCAATTTGGCACATTTTTTGAGGCAAATAGAAGGTACAATTAGCTCAGTTTTCATCAGGCTTGCATATTTGCCAAATCATCAGACTCATTTTCATCCTAGTTGATAGAAATTGATAGCCAAACAGGGGTCCTGTGCCTCCGGAATGCGCACGCAAACCAAGAAATTGAAAAAGTTGAAAAAACTTAAAAAATGGCTAAATGTTGGGAAACTGGGCACCCCAGGAGGCTTGGGGCACCCAACTTGAGTAGTGTTAGAATATTTTCATGTTTTCAATGTTTTCTGACATGCCTTGTTACCAATCTTCGCCCATTCGCAGTTGCCAAAAGGTCAAACTTGGTCAAACGATGTCAAATCGTCGAACAAAGGCAAGGGATGGAATCTCAGTTGATCAATCTCCAAAATGTCAAGATCAGTCAGCTTTTTCAGTCAATGATGATATTTTTCCACCTTGTCAAAGTCAGAGACATGCCATATTTGAGTCAAAATGAGTGTTGAAGTGTCAAAAATGAAGAAAATTTGGTTAGCACTTCTTTCAACTCGCGTGTTCGATGACATCATCAAAGAAGATATTTTTTGTCATCTTGCACATGAAGCCATAGGCTCCTACAAAATAAGGATTCTTCCTATTCGAAGACATCCACTTAGATTTATGCTTTAAAAGATGCTTTCTTCATGGATGAGGATGAAGTTTTCTTCTCACACAAGTAAAGCTACTTTTTCGACCAAAAGATTTATAAAGACAAGCTTTGGGCTTCTTTATTTCATTTTCTTTTGCAGGTTGCATCCAGAGGAAAGATTTTATTTTTCTTTCAACGAAGATTTGAAGACCCAAACTAAGTGTTTTTTCAGTGTTCTTCATAGATTCGGGTTGAGGAAGAAGAGAGGCTTGCTTTTTCAGGGTCTTTGTTTCAAGGAGATCATTTTTCAGAAATCTAACTAGAGCTTTTTCAGTTTTCGTCGAGATGGGTCCATCCAGATTATCATCCTCTTGAAGATTGGGAGTTGTGCTTTTTTTTGGGAAACTGCTTTTTTCCTGTTTTTTTGAGAAAATCTCCGCTTTTTCAAAATCTAACAATCTGGGTTGCTTAGAAACAGAATTATCTACAAAACCCATGTGCTAGCTTTTTTAGCTCACACTCTGCTTTTTCTAAAAATCAACAAATAATTTTTAGCCATATGTCTAATACATTTTCCAACATAAGTGTGTTCACAGTCGATTTTCAAATCTTCCAATATGCAGTACTCTCCAACACAAATCAGGCACAAAACAACATTGGTTCATGATTACCTAAAAACTTGTGAAACAGACTTGCATAAAGTACTTCTAGTAATCAATTTACACTCCTTAGAGGATGTAGGAAATAATGCCATCAGAAATCTTGGACACTCCAGTTTGCTTGCAGCGGCATCCTTTCCTATCACCGTGCAAAGTATCGAGTTTGTGATTGCTTGCGTGACGCATTACAACTCAGTCACAAGAGAAATTCAGTTAAGTGATGGATGTGTGCTCTGCAGCTTGAGGCCAAACGACATTGAAAAGTGTTTTACAATACCTATTTGGAGAGAAAACTTAACTGTTTCACTTGAAGAATGCAAGAGGGTTTGGAACAATGATAAGGAAAAATACAGAAAAAAGATTGGTCAGAGGTGGTTGAAAGAAAAGCAGAATATTATGCCAAAGAATGTTGGACATGGAGAATTCAAGGAGGAGCATACAATAATGATTACTCTGCTAAGTCGTATCACAGGTCAAGCAGATGCAAACAAATTTCAGCCTTGGATGTTTTACATCATGTCCTAGATTGTTGATGGAACCGAATTCTATGATTGGTCGACACTAATCAGTGATTGTCTCCACCAACAAATAATTAATTTTCAAAGGGCTCACGAATTCCACATGATTTCATACCTTGTGTATTTGATGGCTTTTCAGGGTCAATTCAGAGGTTTGAATGTTGTTGGAACTCTGGGTACTCAGCATGTGTATCATCATTTCCTGCAATTAGAGATCTCTCAAGCTGAACGACATTACAGGTGGGTGAATGATGCATTCTTGATGCATGCAGTGTGAGACATGGACAAGGAGTTGCATATACAGTTTTCTGTAGAGGCCAGAATAGCAATGGCAGAATGGGCTGATTGGTTTATCCAATTTCCTACTTTTTCCTACATCAAAGTATATGGCTTCTCAGGAGAGCCAGCCATGTTTCCGCGATATCCTACAGATGAAATAACATTTATAAAATTTTTGAGGCAAGCTTATGAAGTGCATACATTTTTGCGTAGCAGACGCAAGACTGCCTTTAATTTTCCACTTGGGATGAGTATTTACAGATGTAGATCTGGAGCAGATGCCAAGGCAATCGGTAATGAATCATCCAGATATGGTCTTAAGTCTTTCGATAGGAGATCTTCATATGATCCCCGTGGTGTTTATGCATCACATCTTGGTTAGAATTGTACGCACAAGTTTGCAGTTGAAGACTTCTGGGCTAATTGTGCTGATGAGTATGAAGTGTGAGGATGCAGTTATAGCGGGTTCACTCTTCAACAAATGTCTGATATCCTATCAGAAGACATAGAAGGTTTGACAGAAAGTGGTGAAGTTTTACTTCCCATGTATTTCAGAGACCAAATTGAGCAACAACCGTTGCTGCCAGTTAATTGATCAGTAAAAGAGAGCACTTCCATTGAGGAGAGAACAAGTCGAGTGGTTAAAAATAGTTTGATATTCTTGAAGACTAAGCGGAAGGATGATATTCCATTAGCAGAGCCGCCAGTTGTGCAACCATCAGAACCTTCCACTTCCAAGCCAAAACAAAGAGTAAAAGCTATGAGTGTTCTCCCAGAGGGAACAAAAATGGCAAAGTTAAAGAGGAAAAAAGACGAGTCTCCAGCTCATGTCCAACAGGAACATCCACTAGTTGAACCAGAAGCTCCTATTGAAACAATGCTGCATGTTGAAGTGTTACCTTAAGATCATGTATCTCCACCTTCTTCACCGATCCCTTCTCCTATTCACATAGATTCAGAGCTAGATTCATTGGTTCGCAACTTTGATGCAAGCATTGATTCATCAGGAGCTGATGAGGCGAGAACTGAGTTTCCAAGAGAGGATGGCTCATCCTGGCTTGAAAACATTCTGGGAAGGAAGAGAAGAAAGCCCTCATATCGGCTAGATTTAACAGAGCTAAAAAGCGTCTATCAAGACACACCAGACAAGCAGCTAAAGAAGCAGATTTGCATTGAGAAGAATGAGGATGGAGAAATAATTCTTGAGACTACAACACCTCCAGAAAATAGAGGTGCTAATAATGTCGAGGTTGATGACTTCACGGTTGTCAAAGCTAATCTTGGGAGAAGTACTCGTCATACAGACATCAATCTCTTAGAGGTTGCAGCGAATAGCTTGAAGGAAAGGGTGTTGAGAGATGGAGAAGACAAGGCAGCTCTCAAAGCTGAAGTTCGACAACTGCAGCAATATATTTCCAACCTTTTCCATGGCACTTCACAGGTTGATTTACTTCTTCCACCAAATCTTGGATCACCAGCCGATCAGCAGCATTTCAGTAAGTTGGTCCTCTATGGGAGGCACATGGACAGTTGGGTAGAAGAATTTGTGACCAAAAGGAGAGTTGTACTTGCAGAGCTTTATCAGTTTAAGTACAACGCTCATGATTTACGCCAAGGCATACAGGGGTTGCAGCAGATCATGGCAGAAAATAGACCAGTATTTGAGATCATTATCTCTGACTTGAAGATTGCACTTGATACTGTTGATTCAGCTGAAGATAAGAAGACAATTTCTACTCGGAAAGCGCAATATCTTTTCACAGTAAAAACTTATGACAGTATGAGTTCAGAGTTGACAGAATGGAAAGAAAAGGTAGTCGACATCCTCAAGTTCATCAGATCCTTTGTCTCTCAGATTCCATGTTCATACGAGAAAGAAGATGGTACCCTGTATGATCTCAGGGAAGTGCAAGCAGAGTTCCAGACTCTCATCCGCAACAACTTTAATGATGATATCAATGCCAGCAAGATGAGTCGTCTTGCCGCAATGTCAGTGAAATTTGACAAGGCTGCAGGTGAAGTTCATGAATTTCTTCAGATGGTTGCCAATGGTGAAGAAATGTTAGAGAATCAGAATATTGTTCTAGAGAGTATCAGTGTTCCTGGCAGAGATGCGGTCACTCGCTTTTTAGAAGATATTGTTTCCCAGAATATCAACAGATGACATCACCAAAAAGCTAGAATGTTGATGAGGATGCATTTCAAAATAAAGCAGCTTTAAAACATATGCTTTTTGTTTTAAAGCATGTGCTTTCATCCTAAGCTCATCCATTCTATATTTAGAAAGAAATCACCTTGTGATAGATGGAATCTTCTTTGCTTTAAAGCAGATTGCTTTAAAGCATTTGTTTATTGTATCTTTGTCTTAGAATAGTAATAAAGCTTGTGAGTTGGCAAGTTAGGGTTAATCAAGGAGATTTTAGGGTTCCCTACGTTCCTTTGATTTTAGTATAAATAAGGGTATCCTTGCCCATTGTTTAGAATGACTTTTGTGATAGAAAATTTGCTGTGCCTATTCTAGCCTGCAAACATTGTTATTCCAGGTGTTTGTTCACTTTGTGTTCATTGTTCTCCAGTGTTTGATCGCTTACTGTATGCCTACCTTTTGCTGCAGTATTGCTGTCTTGAAGTTGTATTAAATTTTGTGATATTGAATAGAAGTCTCATGCCTACTTTGCTCTGATATTCTATATTGATTCATTAAGTTATCGTTGTCAGATGTGTATCTTTTGCAGCTTTCATCATTAAAGTACTTTTAGTTTTGTGATGTTAATCTGGAAGAAAATTGCTTAAGTTTTTGTGTTAACAATCATTCCTCGTTCACTTTCAACTTCTTTTGCTCTAAATTTATTTAAGGGGTTGAAAGCGTCATTAGTCTATGCTAGTTGTAGTAGAAGTTTTATAAAAAGGAAAAAACCTCTTCTGCAGCGTTTAGAGTTTTATAACTTTGTGCTCGCAGCTGAAAATCAAAAAGAAGATAGGCGAAGTTTTATTCAAGTTATCTTTTTAGCGAACATCAGCAAGAAAGGGAACTCCCCCTTCCAATAGGAGAGCAGTTTATCTGTGCATAGCTGTCCGTTTCCAAATTGCATACCAGAGGTGCGAATTGAAACGCCAACAAAGTGAAATATATTGAGTTGGAGGGTTGTCAAAATTTGAAAACACTAAAATTTGGTTGTGAAGAGCTTGTAGAATTAATCATTCGGGGCTGTCCGGAGCTTAAGTGGTTGCCCTATTTTAGAGGTGCAAGTGGCCTCGACAGGATAATTATTGATGGATGTGAGATCTGGGATCTTGAATTCAATGGCTGTCAAAATTTGAGAAGTGTCTCAGGTAACTTTGGGCTTGGATGGCTGATTATTAGGGAGTGTCCTGAGCTTGAGGAGTTGCCTAGTGTTGCCAAACCGAGCGGGAGAATTGTGATAGAGTCTTGTGAGAAGCTGCAGAACATATCAGGTATTGAAGAGATGCCTGCACAACTTTTTATGAGACTGAGTTATTGCAGCAATGTATTAATACGGAATTGCATTCATGAGTTGAAGGTAATGATTTCTATACTCCTTTTTAAACATCATTTTGTTATTCAGCTTTGTTTTGTCATTTGTTCTTATTACAATATAGTATATGTCTTCGTAATGTTATTGAATTTAGCGTGGATGAAGTGAGTATTTTGTCGTTTATTTCGGAGTCTGCCAACATAAAGGAGAATGGAAATGGTTGGAAGAGCAGCGGATGGAGCAGAGTCAAGTTTAAACGAAAATCTGTTTTCTACCGCCGATGCAGTTACCGTTGCATTGACTGACATAAAATGCAACCCTTACTCGGGCTCAAGGCTTAAATTTGACAGTCAACCTTGCCTGTCAAGCAGTTTTTTTTGACAGTTATCTATTCAATAGTGCCTTTAAAATACTATGACATACATTAGTATAAGTAAATTATATAAAAAACAAATATATATATCATCATAACCCTATATAAAATTTGACAGTTTGTCCAAAATCTCTCCTTTCATATGATTGTCTTTTCAAAATTTCAGTTGTATTTTACAGCTAAAATGCTTAAATACAGCTATACAACAGTCAAATTTAGGCCCTGCTCGGGCTCCCTTATTGGATGCTTTCTTGTTGTAGTTGACAGCTCTACATCGGCAAAGGATATATATGAATCACTTCGTTCATATCTCTTAAATGACCCTGACTATGACTTTCCCATAGAAGTGCGTGAAGGAGAATGGATAATTACGATGGGAGCATGTTGTGATAAGAGCTATAATTCTGACGATGAGAGTTGTCATGATGCTGAGAATGACGAGGAGAGTTGTTATGATGCTGTGCATTCGAGTCATCACTATGTTCAAGAACTTTCAGGGGTCTTAAGAAGTAAAGGAATAATGAAGAAAGGGTTTTGGGTAGAGGTAAAGAGCTAAAAATAATGAATGTGTTACGAATAATTGTTGATAAGTTATATCATTTATAAGTGGATTGTATAGGGGATGATTGTTTTGTTTTTAAAGACACAACATATTTTAAAGAAAGAAATCTTTTAAAAAAAGTGTTTGTAATGGTGAAAGGGATTTTAATTTTATTAATGTAAAAAGAAAATTGACCTTTTAAATTATAGTGTTCATTAAAGGATCTCAATTATTTATGCCAAAGAGTTTCCTATGTGTGTACATTATGACAAGGAATTTGATGGTTTTTGTGTAATTTTGTAAAAGTATTCTTAAAAATAAAATTGTTAATTGAGAGATAGATTAATAAATAAGAAGTTTAAAGTGATGTTTGTAATATTTATTAAGCATTCTTTATATACTAATAAATATAAAGATGTCTCTATATATTTAATGATTTTTAAGATTATAATTATTGTGAGGAAATAATTATATCTTAATAAATTTATTTAGGTTAATTAAATAAATGTATTTTATAGAAGTATAAATTAACTTATATAAATGAGTTGGGACTAATAATAGAAATTATTTAAAATAAATGAGAAAATTAAAATAATTAAATCTATACTTAGCTTAAGAATTGATGATGGGAAAATGATGTGTTAAATGTGTGATTCACATTGGTTTTAGAACTTTAAGGCTTTTGTAACAAAGATCACCAATTATAAAAATTGATTGTATATTAGCTCTAGATCATGTCTACTATTGTGGAGCCAATCTCCATAAGTGTTGAAATAATCCATTCCATTCCATATCTTCTTTACTCTAGGTCAATTGTACTTGTCTATAAATGCATTTTGTTGATAAGCCTAGACTAACTCAAGCAATTGTGTTTTTCTGCTTTCATTTTGGTGAACTCAATCAAAACTACACAAGCTAGTTTTCTTTTAAGCTTTTACCATTTTTAAAACTAAAATTATCTTTGATTAATTTTTATTTTCAAATCTTAATCATCATTTTACCTTTATGTTTTATTGATAAATCTTCCTTTTAGGGTTTGGTGTTGCTTCTCCCAAGCCCATCTTTTACTCACCCTACCCATCCTAGATTTGCCTTAGGGTTAACTCTTCCCACACATTTCATATTCAAAGATGATAGGGCTCCATTATATTTAGAGGCACATGTTAAAGTTCAAAGAAAGCAACGTACATGAAAACGCTTCTTACACTAACCTTAAAGGAGAGTATTGTGCAAATTTATGATCTTTACAATTACTTGAGAGAGAAACACATATAAAAACATAAAAAATATTATACCACAACACAAGTGTACATGGGGAAAACCCTTTTGGGAGAAAAGCCCTACACTCCAAAGTAGTCCAATGTATTATTGAGTAATCTCAACACAATTACAAAATTCACTACATCTAAAGTAATTCTTGCAGCATAACAACACTTATAAAATTCACTATTGAAACCTCAATCTCAAGAACCTAATAAATAGGAGATGCAATACATGAAACTATCAAATGGTAAGTAGGAAACCATGAGCTAAAACCACTTAAAATATGATGCCCAAATACCAAATTGAAATTCTAATACCCAAAACCCAACATGAGTCCATAGGCTATTAATAACATATCCCATCCATGTGTTATAAACTTTGTTGAAGTGTTGTCATTGATATCAAAAGAAAGAGATTGTTGAAGTGTTTCCTTTGATGTCAAAGAGAGGAAGATTTGTGTCTAAGGAATGAAAAGGAGAAAAAGTGTCTAAGGAAGAAGAGAAGAAAAGTTTCAAAGGTATGAGTTCTGCCTTTAGTCGACAAAAAGTTCAATTTGCGAACTTGTAAGTTCACCAATAGCCAGTTTTACTAATTCCAAGTTGGTCGATGAAAAGTAGATAAAGAAAAATGTAAGGCAAGAATTATTTCTACCTTTGGTTCACAATGTCTTCAGTTTGCAAATTGGGTTGTCAATTTCATAGTTCCTCGATTTGTCAATTCACCGATAAAGGCGTGGTGATGGAAGTTTGAAAGAAAAAGCTTGAAGTTAGTTATCAGAAATATCTTTATTAGAAAAACTTTTGTTTGTAAACTGGTTCATCAATTTCATAGTTCGTTGATTTTCTAATTTGCCGACAAAGGCGTGAAGAAGAAAAGTTTGAAGTATAGGGTTTGTGCTGTCAGAAAAGTTTGTGTTTTGCGAACTAGTTTGCAAGTTTGTCATTTCACTAATTTGCCAACTAAGTGACAAAGGAGGCTTGAAGACAAAGCTTGTGGAATGTTAAGTTTGTTGACTCAAATTTTTACCGATAAAGGAGACAAAGCTAAAAGTTTGTGAAAGTGAGTGTTTTTCGATAAAGGGCTTTTGTAATGGTTCATAAACAGTAACTTTTGCCAATAGAGGCATATAATTGTAAGGTTCATGAAAGAGACTTTTGTCAATAAAGATGCCAAAGGACAAGTTCAGAAAAGAAAGATTTTGCCAATAAAGCGACAAAGGGCAAGTTCGTGAAAGGTAATTTTCATCGATAAAGGCCTGATAAAGGTCAAGTTTGTAAAAGCAAGTTTTTACTGATAAAGGCCTTTTATGCCAAGTTCGTGATAGTGAGTTTTCACCAATAAAGGGTTGGAAGTTAAGTTGGAGTGGTAACGAAATGAAGATAAAAGATATTCAAATTAAAGATTTGAATATATATATATATATATATATATATCCATTTAGTTTGTGCATTTGGATGTATTCATGTGTGTGAGTATGCATGTGAAAGAACTGAAGTGAAAAATATGAACACATGTGAAGTGACTGGATAAGCGAAGTATAAAATAACATCAAGCAATCAGGCGTGAATAAACAAGTGGAGTTGAAGTGTGCAAAGGGCATGAACTGGATATCATTCTGAGTTTGCACAGTAAGTTTTGTTTATATAGAGAATGGATTATGTTTCAGTTTGTCAGGTTGAAGCTCAGTCTATAGAGAGGTTGAAGCCTCAGTTTGTAAGTGTTATAGCACCTTAGGGAGTTGTTTCTTCCTTTGGATTGTTGCCCATAAAACTATGTATCAAGGAGTTGTTGCTTCCTTTGGGTTGTTGCCCATAAAACTATGTATCAAGGAGTTGTTGCTTCTGTACTGGGTTGTAGCTTAGTTTGTTTTGAGATTGAAGTTTCTGGCACGTTGGAGCCTACAAATTTGTAAAAAGGATTGCAGTCCTTCTCAGGTTGAAATTCTTGTGGGTTGGAGCCTACAAAATATTGTAATTCACTATTTCATTATTTGTGAGGCTAGATTTGGGCAGTAGATCTAAGCAACTTGCTCACCGTGGTTTTTCCTTCTTGGGTTTCCATGTAAATCTAGTGTTATGGACTTTTGTGTGGATGTGTAAATTTGCTTATGCTTGCATAGTTCTTTCAAATTCTATTTGATACAGTAGAGCTCATGTTAGTGTAGTAGGATTGTTTTAAAAAGTGGCATATACTAATTTACCCCCCTTCTCAGTATATATGTGTGTTCTAGCAATTGATATCAAAGCAAGGTTCCTTGGTGTAGCCTAATAGTTGGAGGCAGATCTTAGATAAGAACACATGGTTGGTTAGGAAGGATTCACTTGTAACAGATCACCTCTATTTGATGGATCTAACTACACCTTTGGGAGTATAAGGATGAAAGCCTATCTAACTTCTCTAGGGTATGATGTTTGGAGATCTATGATGATAAATGCAAGCAAAGACACATCTAAAAATTATGCTACATTCAAAACAACAAAGAAACAAGAAGCCTTATTCATGGCTATGGAAGTCTTGGACAACCCAAGCAGCACTGTTGTTAATGAAGAAGACATGATAATCATTGATGAAGAAGAATCTGAATTTGATCTTGAAGGTGAAATGATCTCTGTTCTTGAGGACTTGGATCTAGCAAGGAAAGAAATGAAGAAAAAAATCAACTCATAGAATCAGAGGGGATGATTGTTAAATTGAAGAAGGAAAAAGAATCATAGACATGGTGAACACTACTTTCAAAGCCAAATGAGATGAGTGTTTAAAACTTGAGGAATAAATTGTTTCATTGAGAAAGGAAGTTGAAAAGGTACATCATCAGTTGAGTAAGAATATCAAGTTTGGAAAGAGCTTCTGAAATTTTGGATGATATAATAAACATTCAGAGGCCTCTATTTATATTAATTCAGGTTTGGGCTATGATGAAGAAGTCACACAATCTTCTGCTCCCACAAAGAAGACTAATTTAGAGAAGATTATGCAAAATTAAGAAATCCCAATGAATGAGAGTACAAAAATTGAAGAAGTTGATTTCATTCCTGTCAACTCTCAAAGAAGAAAATTCAGAAGATCAATTCCTGCTAGACCAACATTCATGAACGTGTATAATTATGCTTTTTCTGGTTACTGTTTCATTTGCAATTGGTATGGTCACAAAGCAATTGAGTGCAAATATAGGATGAAGAGAAGTAGCTTTGTTAATAGAAACACTTTTGCTCCATTAGTTGACTACAACACAATGTGTTATATATGCAACAACTTTGGGCACATAGAAAGATACTGCAGAAGTGGACTGGCTAAATCAGAACCTTGAAAAGTTGATATCAACAAAGATAATGACATTTGTATAAATCAAAAGACAAATCAAAAGAAGGAATCAAAAATCAAGAAGAACAATCATGAAGGTAAAAACTCAATGATTGTCCAAGCTGCATTGTATGCACAAGGACAAGCAAATCCTTGGATTATAGACAACAAATGCTCAAGTCACATGACAGGCGACAAGATCAAGTTTCTTAGTCTTGAAAAGTGGAATGGTGGATTAGTCAAGTTTGGAGACTACACCTATGCAAAAATATGTGGGAAAGGCTCAGTAAGTGTTGATGGAAAGAATAGGACTGAAGATGTTCTACATGTAGAATGTCTCAAACACAATCTTCTTAGTGTAAGTTAGATGTGCAACAAAGGATATAATCTTATTTTCAATGCACAAGGATGTGAAATTAGAAGAGCAAGCACTAGCAAACTTGTGGCAAAAGCAAGAAGAACAGAGATAACTTGTACAATCTTGTGAAGTCAAAGGAAAGAGTTGCCTTTTAGGATAGACTAATGAGAGTTGGTTGTGGCATAAGAGGATGAGGCACATCAACTTTGACAATCTTGTGAAGATCAGCTTTAAACTTTCAGTTAGAGACATGCCAAAGATTGCCAAACCTACTAGCTCCTTTTGTAAGGAATGTCAAATTGGGAAGCAAACAAGGACCAAGTTCAACACCAAAGAATACTATTCTATTGAACCATTGGATTTGATTCATACATACTTATGTGGTCCTATCAAGACAAGGATTCTTCAAGATGAAAGATATTTTATGTTTTTGATTGATGACTATTCTAGGATGACTTGGGTTACTTTTTTGAAAGATAAATCAAAAGCATTTAGTAGACTTAAAATCTTCAAATCCATGGTTGAGAATGAAATGAATGCTAGAATTAAGTGTTACGATCAGATAGAGGTGGTGAGTTCACATCAATTGAATTTGAAGAATTCTGTGAAGTGTTGGCAAGAGAAACTATATGGACTCATGAATGTTGTCATTGATGGCAACAAAGGATAACCCACACATCCGCAGGACATGATGAGTCTCTATTGGAAGGCAGATTGCAGAGTGTTGTGATCCGGTAAACAAGAACAGAGCATGTGGCAAGGTCCGACAGTCAGGTCCGGATCTCTCAGAGGAAGTATCTTGGTGAAGTGCAGATTTGGGGAAGTCAAGAGAACTACCTTGACTGATAGATTCCAAGGATCTAGCCTCTGGTGATAGATGAAGAAAAAGATATGAATACTTGAGTGTCAGGTTCCTGATTGGCAGTGTGGACAGAGGAAGAACTGACTGGCAGAACATCAAACATTATTCTGGATGTGTTACTGATGATAGTAAAGATTATTAAGGCATAAGTTATGATTGGTCGACATGATTGATGACTTCTACAAATATATCCTTGATCCGCATTACTTGGTAAGAAAGGATTCAGCTGACAGATCAGAGTTTGTGAAAAGATTGACTATTCCAGATGTCAACTAGAAAGGTGATGAAATCACTTGTGCGAATATATATACAAGATGGATTTAGTTGTGAGAGGTGTCATCGTTTTTGGTGATGTGCGAAGAAAAGCAGTAGAGCAGAGTAAAAGCAGTAAGGAAGGTTTGGTATGTGAAAGGAGAGCAGCACAAAAGAAGAGGAAAGATGAAGTGCAGCAGATCAGTGTACTGAGCCTAACCGGAACTGAACTCCAGCATATGTAGATGCTCCTTATTAGTTCAAGTATTGTATTACACTCTTTATAAATTGTAGACAGTGTGTCTTTTGTAGGTAGTGTGCCTCTTTTGAGTAGTGTGCTCGGGCAGTGAGCCCTAATTGGCAAGTGCCATTTTGTATTTCCATTCTTCTAATAGAGAATACAATCTTGGGTTAATCACCCCGTGGTTTTCTCCCTTAACAGGGTTTCCACGTCAAAAATATTGTGTCATGTGTACTTCCATTTCATGGTTATGTTTTCTTATTTGAATTAATGCTGCATTGATTAATAAGAAAGTTCAGCAAGCATGAATAATTAGGATAACTAATTCACCCCCCCTCTCAGTTATCAACATGAAGAACATGGGATAAAAAGATAATACTCTGCTACAAGAAATCCTCAACAAAATGGAGTAGTTGAAAGAAAGAATAGAATAGTCCAAGATATGGCTTGAGAACAATGTTGAATGAAGCCAAGCTGCTTGATGTATATTGGAAAGAAGCAGTTCATACCATTGTTTATATCTTGAATAGAAGACATCTAAGAGTGAACAACACTAAGACACCATATGAGTTATGGAAGGGAAAACTTGCTTTTGTCAAATATTTTAGAATTTTTGGAAGCAAGTGCTACATTAGAAGAGATGAAGACAACTTGGGCAAGTTTGACTCAAGATTTGATGAAGAAATTTTTCTTGGTTACTCAACTACAAGCAAGGCTTATAAATGCTACAACAAGAGACTAAAGAAGATAGTTGAGAGTGTAAATGTTAGGGTTGATAAAAAGTTACATCCATCTACACATGCTTCAACCCATATTTCAAATGATTCAGAAGACTCATGTTTAGATGATCCACCTTGCACAAAAGAAGAAGAAGAAGACGTTGCTGAAGAAGAAGCATCCATGGAGACTACCAAGGTACAGGTTACAAAGTTTATTCAAAATAATCATTCTGAAAATCAGATAATTGGATATAAGAATGAAGGAGTTATGACTAGGAGAAGAATCAGAGAACAAGTAAACTTCTCACTAATGTCCAAGATAGAACTAAAGATTTTTTTTGAAGCCAACAAGGATGAAATTTGGATTGATGCAATGTAAGAAGAGATAAAATAGATTGAGAAGAATAAAACTTGGGAACTTGTTCCAAGGCCAAAGGACAAGAATGTGATTGGAACTAAGTGGGTTTTCAGAAATAAGTTGAATGTAGATGAATAAGTTGTTAGAAACAAAGCAAGATTGGTCTACAAGGGCTATTCACAAGTCGAAGGCATTGATTTTGAGGAGACGTTTGCTCCTGTAGCAAGAATGGAAGCAATAAGGATGTTCCTTGCATTTGTAGTTTACAAAGACTTCAAGGTGTATCAAATGGATGTCAAATTTGTTTTCTTGAATGGTGATCTTGAGGAAGAAGTTTACATAGAACAGCCTGAAGGATTTCAGTTATTAGAAGATCAAAATTTGGTATGCATACTTAGAAAGGCCTTATATGGTCTCAAGAAAGCCCCTAGGACATGGTATGCAAGGTTGGGCAAGCACTTATATCAACAAGGTTTCAAGAAAGGTATTGCAGACAATAATCTCTACATCAAGGTAGAAGGTGAGCACATGTTAATAGTAGTAGTATATGTTGATGATGTTACCTTTGGTGGCAATGATAGTATGTGCAAAAAGTTTGTAGAAGAAATGTAGAAAGATTTTGAAATGTCTATGATAGGTGAACTTTTGTTCTTTCTTAGACTTCAAATTGTTCAATCAAGCAAGGGTATCTTTATTTCACAAACTAAGTATGTCAAGGAGATGTTGAAAAAGTTTGGCATGGATGACTACAAACTAGTAAGTACACCTATGGTAATAGGCTGTCATCTTAGCAAGGATGATGAATCACCTCAAGCTAATCAGACTCTTTATAGATCCATGATTGGAAGTTTATTGTACTTGATTGCCTCAAGGCCAAACATTATGCAAGTTCTCTGTATGGTGGCTAGGTTTCAGGCAGATCCAAAAGAAACTCATTTGAAACCGGTTAAAAGGATCTTCAGATATCTAAAGAACACATTTTACATCACTCTAGGGCTTTAAGACCTTTTTGATTCACACCAATCTTTAGAGTTTTGGGTTCTAATGTAGATTTACATGTCATGTGAATTGGAGCTTATTGGTCAAGGTGCACAAAATTCAAAGTTTTGTTTTAAGTTACATTTTACATCACTCTACTAAATAGTTTGGGAAATTTGACCACATGGAATTTGAGGGTTCGTACCCTAATTGTAGACATGCAACTTTATACAAAAAGGTCAATAAATCCCAAGATAGATAATTAGGGATTTAGACTTCAATGAAGATTTTGCAACTTGGAACAACAAAAATCAAAATTTTCTAGGAAAACAAGTTTTGATTCCAAACGTAAAAGAATTTGGCCAAACCTCAAATTTTAACTTTTTTGACAAGTTCACGAATACTAAGGAATTTCAACAAGTCCACTTAAACACACATCCAAAAACTCCTAGATATTAAAAGATTAAAAGATTCATAAAAGATTCCTTTCTCAAAGTGATCAATTGATTAATTAATTACATCAATTATATATAAATCAAACTAGACAATAAGAAATAAAAGACTCCTTTCTAGAAGTGATTAATTAATTAATTAAACACAAATCAAAGTAGACAACATGAAATAAAAGATTCCTTTCTAAAAGTGATTAATTAATTAATTAAATAAATCAATTAAATAGAAATCAAACTAAACAATAAGAAATAAAATATTCCTTTTTAAAAGTGATCAATTAATTAATTAAATAAGTCAACTAAACAGAAATCAAACTAGACTATAAAAAATAAAAAATCTTTTTCTATAGTGATCAATTAAATAATTAAATAAATCAATTAAACACAAATCAAGCTAAACAAATTTCATGCAATCTGTTGTGGGCACCACGTTGAGGCCTAAAACGACAACTTAAAACTTATTCCTCCAGATTCCACGGCGGAAAAAGAAATCAACGCCATTTTAAATATTTATTCTTCCAGATTCCACGGCGGGAAAACTGAGTGAACACCATTTTAAATATTTATTCCTCCACATTCCACGGCGGGAAAACTGAGTGAAGACCATTTTAAATATTTATTCCTCCACATTCCACGGCGCGAAAACTGAGTCAAATGCCATTTTAAATATTTATTCCTCCACATTCCACGGCGGGAAAACTAAGTCAAACGCCATTTTAAATATTTATGTCCACATTCCACGGCGGAAAACGTACCTAGTACCGACCATAGCAACACCATTTTAAATATTTATTCCTCACCATTCCACGGCGGAAAACGGAATACCGACTATACCAACGCCATTTTAAATAGAGAGAATGAGGACCAAAAAAACATATAAAATAAAAACACCAGCCCTTCTGGTATTGGGAATTGAGCGGAGATCTGACTTCCTTCGCTTTCCCTCAATTTAATTTGATAACATAAGAAGTCATTCAATGTCATGTTTCTTTTAACATTTGGGAAATATTAATAATTTTACTGAATTCAATCAAAATTTATGTGAGCGTTTGGTCCTCAATATGGAAGATAGATATCAAAAGGCATAAAATAAAATGATGCATAAAATAATATAATATTAAGCCATATCATTATTATCTTTTGCAATATTATCAGAGATGTTAGTATAGTACTAACCATATTATATATGTCATTTAATACTTAACATGGTCATAAACTAAGATATATATAATATATGTCATAATTAATAGTATTATATACCTAACTTAATAGAGATACTTAATATACATCTATTATATATTTACTTATAATATAATAATTATGATTATATAATACATTATAATATAATTATATAACCATAACGGCTATATACCTAATTGTTAGTAATATAACTTATGATTATATACACATAGATTATAATAAGATAGATAACATATAATCATAATCAATTGATTTATTTTAATATATATATATATATATATATATATATATATATATATATATATATATATATATATATATATAGTGCATATGGTTACATGGTTATATATCTAACAATTCCCCTCTACATATTAATATGGTTGTAAGATTATACTAACTGTCATAACCATATTATAGACTTAATATAGACATAATTATAACAAGTATACTATCTAACATGATTATAATTGGTCTATATTATATATTAGCAAGTAATATATTATAATTATATGAAATACAATTATAATATATTAACAAGTATAATGTAATTGAATATTGTAGACATATTAGTACTATACTAATATATTTGTTCGCATATATTTATTAGGCTATTAAATTATCTTGGTTATATAGACATATTCCTTTAGTGAGGAGTACTTGAAGAAATATACACACCAATAGTTCAAATGAAAAGGAGTACAATGAAATAGAGCTTGACCATTATTTTTTTAAACAATACCATAAATGATAAAAAATAAAAAAAAATGTTTGAGTCAAAGGGCCCTTGGTCTGTTGGTGAAGTTGAAATGTTTTGAATGAGCCCACCAGGGATCAAGTTTGGCTGAGTGCAAGGCCCTTGACACCATAAGAGATGAGGTCGAGATTGTGTCCTGGGTGGATTTTGGCGGAATGAATACCACTCAACCCTTGGCTCCTAGCCAAAGAGGTTCAACCTAAGGCTTGTGCTCCTATATCGGGTAGAAAAAAAATGATCTTGTGGATGATCTCCATAAAAAACAATTGTTCACTTTACATTTATCACTACTTTAATTTATTTTTTTCTTAGTGTAAAGATTTCAACTAGGATATTTTTTTCTTTAAAATGACATTTCTAATGCCATAAGTAAATATTGGGGCTAGAAAGTATATCAAGAGTTTGGCAATGGAAGTAAATGAAAGAATAAATAAAAAATGTGTTTGTTCAAAGTCTCACCATTTTTTTCTTTATAGTGGTTGGATTATAGATTATAAATCACTAATCATAGTAAATGACTTTATGGTATTAGAAAATAGTATAATTTATGGAATCACAAGGTGCAAATTGAAATACAAGAATTCAATCAAAATCTATGGACTATAGATAAATTTATGGAATGAAATAAAATATGATTAAAACATATGTTTTTATAATTGATTTATATTTTTTAAAATGTTTGATAAGTCAAAATTTGTATTAAACATAAAACTAAAATATTATTGTTTATTATATGAATTAATTTTTAAATGAAAATGAAAATTTTATATTAAATTCAAGATAAATAAATATATTATAATGTGTTATGTTTATACTTTTTGATTGGTGAATTTAGTTTTTAGCAGCCATACCCATGGTTGCTCCAATGTAAGGAAAAAAACTTATATGGTTCTATTCTTTACAAAATGTTGACTAGAGCTTTTCTAGACATTATATATATTCTATATTATTTATCATATATTATATATTTATCTTTGGACATGAGTAACAATTACACCATCTCCATCTCTAGATTTTGTGCTCCCAGACTTTAGCGCAAATGACTAGTCCACATCACATCTCCTCTTGAAGTTGTGGAAGGATGAGCCTGAGTAGGCCCATCAACAAGCGGGACTACCAACCGAAGCCATGCTTTTTGAATTTCACTGTCCCATGTTGTGAGCAACATTATTGACCACCTCTACTATGGCATTCTCCATTTTGTTGAAGAAAATATCACACACCATTTCCTTGTCCTGAAATATCCTTTTGTTTCTTTATTTCCACAATTCCTAGATTATAAGAGAAGGGCATGTGGTCCATTTACTTGAGAAAAATATTTTTCTATGAATGATTGACCATGCATTAAATAGTGATATGATGTCTTGTGGAAGGGGGTTGTACCAATTCAAATTTTTCATTATTTTTTCTGACATGTTTTTGTAAATTTACACTTGAGTAAAAGATGGTCCACAATTTCTTTAACATCTTTGTATAAAACACCTCTGGATGGACCACTAAAACCCACTTTCATAGCCTATTGCTAGTTAATATCCTATTCTATAAGGCAACTCAAACAAAGCCTCTTGTCTTTGGTAAACATTGTTTCTACCAACATAAATGTAAGGGCCAAATTATCTAAAAATTAATCATCATCAAATAATCAAGATGGATGACTACCTAGCAGTTCCAAGATTTTGAAACATTAAATAAATGTAAATAATTGTAATTAAGATTAAATGATATATATTTTATTCCTTTCCTTAGATAGGAGTTTTGTAAATTTTTGAACACTCTTTTTCACTATTAGGAGTGTCACAAACATTGGTAAATAATCCATTGAATAAAATTTTATAGCAACTTACTTCTTGCACCGATTTGTAAATGATTTATAATTTGTAACTTGTTCTAAAGAAAATAAAAGCTTTACATAAATTATTTAGATTAATTAAATAAATACATTCAATTACCTACAATTAATCTAGGGAATAGAGTTCTGTCGGACAATAGAATTAAAATAAATGTAATAATTAAATAAGAGGATAAGGGGTTTAGCTTTAGGATCAATGATAAACAAATGATGCTTGTGATATTTTGAAATGATTTCTTTTCTATTGTAATTTTTTTTTGACTTAATCTAATGAACAATTGAGAGTTTGAACTAGAATTAAAATTAATGTGATTATTAAATAAGAGGATAGGAGGTTTATCTCTAGGATTGATGATAGATAAATGATGTTGATTTTGTTTTGGAATGATAATTTTACTTTTGTCACAAAGGATTCACCTTGGTCTAATGAATAGTTCAAGATTTGAACTGGTGTAGAAACATCTGTATATCAATTCCATGTCTTGTAGGATCAATCTTGACTACTATGAACCTAACCCTGATGTGTCAAATTGATCTACGATGCATAAGAATTATTTTAGAGAGTTCAATAATTATTGTAAAGCTTGATATGTGGTTGAACATATTTAGTGATGAAAATAATTGAGCCCGGTCCTATAGAATAGTTGTACAAACAAACTTTGGTAGAAAAATTGTGCTTCATAAGTCTTCTAGAATTTATTTGATTAGAAGATGAAGTTTCAAGTGTTGTTATAATAATAGATTATAAAAAAACTATTTTCATGGAGATTGTCTTTGTGAACTTTAGTGGAATATTCTTTTGTTGGGCTATAATGGTGAAGTATTTAGTTTCTACATGGATTTTAATTCTATTATTTTTCTTCTATTTGTTTCTATGAGGGATTATATAAAAATCAATAAGGGATTCAATTATTACTACATATATAGAATATAGATAAGTTACTTATATTTTTAGTGCAAAAAAAATAGTTAATTATTGTACTAACTCCTATCCTACAAGCAAACATTTAAAAATTTGCATTACATTTTGCAGCATCTTTCATGTGTTAAGAATTTGACTATGGGAAAGGCATCCATCCCTAAAAATTTTAGGATAATAAAAACTATCAGCGTGCCCATTGAACCTATAGGTCCAATTGCTAGTATTTATTATTCTTCTACGATCTAAGGTAGTTTACAGGCCTTAAATCGATCTTTTATGAAAAATCTTATGTAATTGAATTTAACAAGTGTAAAGACATTAAATTGTCTTGATACTCAAGATTGTTAAAAATTGGAAAGATTCACAAGAACATCTAATCTTACAAATCTTGTGCTATTTAATATCAATCAATTGTTAGTTGAGAGATAGATTAATAAATACAAAGTTTAAAGTGATGTTTGTAATAATTATTAAGCATTTTTTATATGCTAATATAAATATAAAGAGGTCTTTATATTTCTTATGATTATTAAGACTATAATCATTGTGAGGAAATAATTATATCTTAATAAATTTATTTAGGTTAATTTAATAAATGTATTTTATAGAAGTGTAAATTAGCTTAAATATAAATGAGTTGGGACTAATAATAGAAATTATTTAAAATTAATGAGGAAATTAAAACAATTAACTATGATACTTACCTTAAGGATCAATGATGGGAAAAAGATGTGTGAAATGTATGATTCACCTTGGTTTTAGAATTTCAGGGCTTCTATGACAAAGATTTCAAATTATAAAAAATATTGTATATTAGATCTAGATCATGTCTACTATTGTGAAACCAATCTCCATAAGTGTTGAAATAATCTATTCCATTCCATCTCTTCTTTACTCTAAGTCAATTATGGTTGTATATATACATTTTGTTGATTAGCCTAGACTAACTTGAGTAATTGTGTTTTTCCCTTTTCATTTTGGTGAACTCAATCGAAACTACACAATCTAGTATTCTTTTAAGATTTTACCATTTTTTAAAACTAAAATCATCTCTGATTATTTTTTATTTTCAAATCTTAATCATCCTTTCACCTTTATGCTTTATTGATAGATCTTCCTTTTAGGGTTTGGTTTTGCTTCTCCCAATCCTATCACCCTACGCATCCTATATTTGCCTTAGGGATGGTTAACTCTTCCCACACATTTCATAATCAAAGATGATAGGGTTCCATTATATTTAAAGGCACATGTTAAAGTTGAAAGGAAGCAATGTACATGAAAATGTGTCCTAAACTAACCTTAGAGGAGATTATTATCCAAATTTATGATCTTTACAATTACTTGAAAGAGAAACACATATAAAACATTAACAATATTATACCACAACACAAGTGTATGTGAGGAAAACCCTTTTGGGATAAAAGCTCCACACTCAAAAATAACCCAATGTATTATTTAGTAATCTCAACACAATACACTTGCAAAGAAACCCTTTATAAGAGTATCACCAACCAAATATCTAAAGTAATTCTTGTAGCTTAACAACACTTAAAAAATTCACTATCAAAACCTCAATCTCAAGAATCTAATAAATAGGATATGCAATAAATGAACCTATCAAATGGCAATTTGGAAACCATGAGCTAAAACCACTCAAAATATGTTTATAAATTATGGATGATGTTTATAAATTAGTACGTCACATGCTTTATTTTAGTCAAGTCCACAAAGCATGTTATTCTCACCATGTTGTAAACTAGATAGGAGACTATTGAAACTTATTAGTTGTCACAAACTCATACAATTGTTTGTGGATAGGCTCTCACTAGGATTCTCTCATCTGTGAACATTTATACCTCACAAATATTTATTCATTAAGTAGAACATCCATATCTTGAATGTTATAGCTTTTTCACACCTTGTTAGATGATTCAACACTATCATCATAATGTCCATGTCATCCTTGAATTCAGTTCTTATAATTACCTTTGGGAGGAGAGAAGCTCCTTTCTTCTCCTTATGCTAACATTTTTCAATTTATGTTTTACATTTATCAATTGCCATTGCATTCATCTTTGCAATCCTTAATTTCTTGGACTTCCTTAGTTGGAAAGAGACTTAGGGCAACCTCTAGGAAATTAGAATCAAAACTTTTTATCACCTCATTACTTACTATATAGATTTCCATCTTCTTAGCATAATAGTAGCACATGCTATCACTAGCTATTGACTATGAGAAAAGACTTGAATCAAACCTTAAATTTGTGGGGAAATTCTCTTGTTAAGGGGGAGGTTGATCCTCCTTTTTGGGTGAGGTTGTGGTGGCCAGAGCTTAAACTCCAAAAATTAATATTTTTTCTGGATCCTTTCTCAAGATAAAATTCTTACTATTGACAACCTATGCAAAAGAGGGTTTTCCCTTCCTAATAGATGTGCCTTATGTGAGAATGAGGTGGAGGATACTTGCCACTTGGTTATTGGATGCCCTTTTTGTTGGAGGCCTGACATGTTGTTAGGAGATTGTTGGAAGCATGTTTGTCATTGAGAAGATTGTTGGTTCGCAACATGAGCATGATGATGTGAAGAGATTTTGAGTGGGGAGATTGATGAGGATTGATAATTATGATAGTAGATGGTGCTGTCATTTATGGAAACTCATTATTGATGGCAATCCATGGAAGAGATGCAAAAGTGTTGGTCCAGAGAAAACCAAATGGTTTGGATAATTACCTAAGTCCCAGAGTGTATCTTTAGTGTTCAATGATCTAGTTTTTGGGTCTACATTGCTCCGCTATGAGGAATCTAGTTATGTGGTTTTGAGGTAACATTGTGTCATGTCCCCTTTCTAGGATTAGTACTACATTTTCATTTTCCTAACAAGTTTTCCCTGTGTCTAATAATAAATCAAATCATAAGGCAGGTGGAGGGAAAATAGTTAATTCTTATTTTATTTATTCTAGAATTGTTTCCAATGCTGAGAGGCAAATAAATATTAAATGTGTTTATTTTAAATGCTCAATATTCCAACTTGGGCTTGGGATTTGAAGGGAATATCTTGTTGACTAATTTTGGTAGATTTGTAAATGTTGGAGGATATTTGGTTGGTGGGGTGTCTTTATTGCATTCTAGAAACTTTATTCTTGGCATTTGATTGTTGTAACTCCCAAGATGGGTGTTGGGAATCCTTGGGAACCCAAGTTGGAGGGAAATCACATTTAAAGTTAGGAGTTTTGGTATTTTGGGGGCTAATGACAATTTCTCTATTTTATTGCAGAGTAGGTGTTTGTGCAGCTTCAGTGGATAGGGAAACCATTGAAGACAGAGCTTGTGGCTGGTGGACATGAGTTTCTAGAAATTTGAGGGTAGTGTTCTTGGGTTTCTACAACAATCTCAACCCAGGGATTGCATTTGAGTGTACAAGATTTAGTAGTGCATATTTCTTGTATTGTTGTAGGAGTTTGTGTTCTTCTACAGTGTGTTTTGGGTGTTGTTGTAGTGTTGTTGTTTATTGTTGTTGTGTTAGGTTTGGTTTTCTATGTATGCTACTATAATACATCACCTATAGCACCATTCTACATCCATAACAAGTCTAGGTGTGTTTATAAGATTTTGGAGGCTTTATAGTGAGTTATTCTATGTGTATTTCAACATTTTGCATAGTGGGTTGTGGTTGAAAATATAGATTTGTGGTAAAAGTTTTCTACTGAGTGAATTATATGTATCAAGTCACATGTACCTATGTGTTTTCACTGGAAAATAATAATAAAAGTGTTGGGAGTTGTGTTACTATATTTCAGATTGTTTATTATGCAAACTAGTCACTAGTTTCTAGATGTTGTGATGCATAGTTGTGTTATTAATGAAAATCATTTTCAGATTTTTGGGGTTTTAAATAAAAATCAGATTGGGGACATTTCAGTGGTATCAAAGAACTAATCTTTCCATCCTGTAGGATTTGGAAATTTCATGTTTACCAGTGAAATAGAAAGAAGGTATTACCTATGGGAACAAAGGAAAGTAGTGGAAGGATACCCAACCGACGAGAGAATCACACAAGAAGAGAGAGGGAAGATGGCCGAGAACGATGGTAAATTGTTTAGATAAACTTTATTAGAGCTCCAAGAAGGCCAAAAGAAAAATACAAAAATATAATGATACTGATGGAAAAATTACAAGGGTCTTTCAACACACCTAAGAAAGAGGCTATAGGTGAAAGAAGTACTTCCAAAGGAAGAAGTACAAAAGCTATGTCCAAGCAAAAAGAAACCATATTTCTACCTAAGAATGGAGAAGGAGAAGTTACAGCTGCTGTAGACATAGAGGCATTTGTTGTTGGGGCAACAACTAAGTGGTTTGAGGAGTATTCCAAGCAATCAAAGGCTTATAAAACAACCATTTCATTTGATAGATTTTTGGAGATCTTTGGCAAGGAACATAGGAGAAGGAGCAAGATAGAGGAGAAAGAGAATTTAAAATTAAATTAAACAAACTTACAACACCTACTTTTGATGGAGGCAACAAAACCTTAGCCAAAGCATGGTTACAAAAATTACAAACTTACCTCACTCTCAATCTTATGATTGAGAAGGATGCTGTTCAATTTACAATTTTGCATCTAGAAGGTAATGCTTATGAGTGGTGGTATGATGGGACCATTACTCAAGATAATGATAAGGTAAATACATTTGCAAATTTCAGCCAAAGGCTATTAGATCGATTTGAACTCAGCGATGAAGAGGAGTATTTGAAAGAACTATCAAAGATCAAACAAAGGACCATAGTAAGTGAGTATGTAGATGAGTCTCAAAAAATCACTATTATGGTGCCAAACATATCAGAAAAAAGGATTGTTTACCTCTTCTTGGAAGGACTTTGACAGGCTATCGTGAGGTCCTAACACCTTAATTGAAAAATATCAGTTTATCGATCGGGGTAGTGTATGAGGCTGTATGCAATAGGGAGGTTGGATATCTCATTGACAAACAGTTTTCTAGTTCCTTTAAAAGATCTAAACAACATATGAAATTAAATAAAAAGCATTTGAATTTTATACTAAAAAGCATCAAAACTCTATACTAGAAAGCATGTAAAATTCTACACTAGTAAGCATATAAAACTTTGCATAAGAAATTCATAAGTACAATTTCACTCAGATTCTAAACAAAGAGAAATTCTATACTGCACAAAACATTCCAAATTTTGACAATCAGTAAACAACAAGTTAACTAAAGCAGATGCATTGGAAACATTTAAGCAACATAGCTCGTTTTGAAACAACAACACACACACAACAATTTAACTGAAACAGATGCTCTGAAACATTTAAACAACACACCTTGCAGGTTCACAACAGAAACCTAAACATAAATAACTCCAATTGAATAAAACATCCACAAACATAAAAGTACTTATCTATTCTACAGTCCCGTGAGTGGCCAGCTCTTGGGAGAAATTTTTCTCTAACTCAGGTCACATTTAGTTATTTCCACAACGACATGGTAACTCTATTCAGATATTTATATTTCAAAAGAAATTACTTAGAATAACACCATTTGCATTCATGGAAAAATTGCAATACACAACTATGATTATTTTCAAAAACTAAGAGATTGATTTTCATCCATCCATAGTATATATTTATATCCATGTTTTAAGCAACAATTAAAATTGAACTATATTCAAACTCCTAAATTTTAGATGGTGGGAAAATGCCATTTGAAGAAGTCTTATAACTGAAAAATAGAATCTTTAACTACTAATGTCTTTTAAAACATAAAAAGGACTTCGAGTGGAGCCATAATGTCTTTGGGTAACCAACAGAAATAACAGAATTTAAACAGAGCCTTCACTTAATGCACCCCTAAAATTTCTAGTGCCCTCAACTTCTGGTGCACTCAACCTCAGCTGCATCAAGTCCACTTCTTTTGTAGGTAATGCATTAACCTGCACAATTACCCAACTCTACATGCCATTATATCAACATTTAAAAGCTAATTTCAATCAATTTAGGAAATAAAGATTTGTACAACATTTTATTAAAAATAGATAAATATTACTTATAAAAATAAATAAATTAGCAAGGTTAGGGGATTGGGCAATGCACAAAGGGTTATTTGTTTCATCAAATAAATGAGGTTATTTATACCTCATAATCCTCCTCTTCCTAACCTTGAGTAGGTCCTCCTACTCTCTAATGCATCTGTTGTCTTTCTGCCTCTCTTTTCTTATTCAATTCATCAAACTTTGAACTTAGATCATATACTTCATCTGCCTCTTCATCAATATGGCCAGGGATCTTCAAAAAGACTTTATGTAGTTTGATTCTCAACTGCTAGGTATGTAAGTCCCTAGGATCTTTTTCTGTAACCACTAAGACTAAAGGGGGTGGCTATAAAAGTATGGCGATCTGTATCTCATCCCTATCCACTTAGTCTTTGGTTGCTAAAGAATCTTTGTCAATGCCTTAGCTCTTTTGTATGACCATCTAAGGTTGCTGGGAGAAATCATTTCTCTCCTTTTTAAATACATAGGCAAGGGGGTATACCTTTCTTCACAAGTATTCCAAGCACTGTCAATCAACTGTGGTCCATTAATCTTGAAATATTCAAAGTAGATCCTAATAATTTTATTATATTTCTCTTTCATATGTTCATAACTATTAATTCTTCTGAACTGGGCTTTGAAAGCTAAAGGGTTTCAGTTGGGGTACCTTATGTGTAGTCCCACAGTTCTCTCTACATGAAGATATCCTCTAGTTTTGTCCTGCTAGTGAATTTGATTTTACATATTTGACAAGAATACCCTTAACTGAACTTCCCCCACAAACAAATTGATGAAGAAGTCATTATGCTTTTCGAGAAATAGATTATGAATGCAAAACTCACATAACAAATTTTTCTGCATAGGAGATGGTTCTTTAAATACTTCAAGGAACCGCTGGTCATCAGGATCATGTGGTAAATTGCAAGAGATTCTTAAGAGCTTCCACATTAGTAGCTGTTCATTAAGGAACATAGAATACAATCTCGATGGTTTTCTACAGGCCAATAATAACTCTCCAATTTGACATGCATCCATCTTAGTCTTCATCAGTGATAAGACATAATTGGGCATTTGTTCACTGATTCCCTCTTGTCCTTTTTCTCCTTTTTCTTTTTGGTCTTCCTTAGATGGGTCAATTTCTGGTCTAGATTCAAGGGGTTCATCACTTTCCAAAGTTTGAGTTACATTTGCACATGTTTGAGATACAGTTTCATCAGGTTGGGTAACTTTTTCATAGGGCTGCCTTTCCTATCTCTTTTTCTTGGGAACATGGGGTGATTCACAAGCTACAACACAACTAGATTCAATAGCTAACCATTTGCTCCTTCTTAGAGGAGGAGGTTTTTGCAGTTTCATTTTGGGCCTCTTTTTTTTTTTATGGGGCCGAATACATTCCTCCTTTGAGTCTACTAAATCCACATTTTCTCATTTTTCTGGGGTTTCAGGTACATTGTGTGGTTTAGGCCTTTCTTCAGAGTTTAAGGGGTTTGGTGAATTTTTTGACACTTCGCCGTGAGGAGCCTGTATGTCACCTTGAGGTATAAGGGAGAGTTGTCTCACATTTTGGGTTGCCGTACCAGATGACTCACCTTCCTCAAATTATCTTAGAGGTTTAGGGTTCTCAAACTTTTGTAGAAACTTCTGCCATTTTTCATCTAGTTTTCTTTTCTTATGAAAATGATATTTACAAATTAAATGTATAAGATCATGATGATTCAAAGGCCTAGACCCTGTTTTGAAGCGTTCTATCATACTCACAAGGGGATCATGGAGGAAGGCAAGAATGTTAACTGTTAAGGGAAATTGTGCATGAATATCAATGATATCAAATAAACCCAATAACTCAATGGAAAATGAAATAATCAAGATCAAACAAACAAAGACAAAAAACCTTGCAAACCTCAATACTTCATAGCTTCCATTGGTCGCCTATCTTAATCGATCTTGTGTACGAATATGGCCCTCATAAAGTGCACTTCCTTGCTTTTTCTTCAAGATGTCAATGGAGAATGGCTATGATAGTTATTGTAATGAAGATGAACTTCACAACAATGGTAATGGTGATGGTAACAAGTTGATCGCAAGAAATGGAATGGTTTGGTGCCAAAGGCGCACTGTAATTACTGTAGAGTAAGGGTTCTAAAAGCTTGGATGATAGAAATGGAGGAATAGGGTTCAATTTATAGATGTGTGAGAGAGAAGATTGACGGTATAGAAAGAACAAGAAGATCAATGGTAGATTAGACTTGAGAGATGTGCGCGAATAGGAAGAGGACATGTGTCCTGCTCTATTTTGCATGAGAGGAATTAATAAAATAGAAGAATGAGTTAACTGAAGAGATTAATCAATTAACAGAAATAGATAGAAGAGTTAACTATTTATAACTGGAGGATAAATGTTGCATGAGGAAGAGAAGATATTTTAGCTCAATTAAATATTTGGAATATTCAATTGCATGTGCACAAGGATTGAATTATTTTTAGAGATAACTCAATTTTTAGAAGAAATAGACAACTTAAATAAATATTTGATTTATATAAATTTAGAGAAGATATTATTGGAAGAAGCAATTAAATAATTGGTTTTATTTAATTTAGAATGATTTTGGAAGAACTAATTAAATAATTGGTATTATTTAATTTGTTGGAAGATTTGGAGGAATTTAATTAAATAAATGATTTTATTTAATTGTTGGAAGAATATGAATCAAATAAATAAATTGATTTGTTTATTTATTGATAGAGGAATTAGGCTTAAGTAAATATGTTAGCCCCGATAATCAAAACTTATCGGATAATTTGATTGTTTTCAAAAACATCTTATAACACTGATAAAAAAATTGGTTTCAAAGCCTTATGTTGGTCCTCAGTAGAGCTTTTGAAAATCATCTACATCACCAATCACTAAGGGAAGAAGTAGTTATTATAACTACAACTAGTTATTTTAACAACTTCAAGGATCGAAGACTCAATTAACGTAGAATGTGGAAACATTGTCATTATAAAATGAATGCAATTGGTAGATGAAAAACCACCTCCCACAATCTAGGAAACTACTTCAAGTTGGTTTCTTTCTTTCGCATGCAATATGAAGATATGAATACTGACAGTTAAAAAAAGGTTGTTTTTATTGTTGAAAGAACATATTTCTCTCCACAAGTTGCACCATGCATGAAGTATCCAGAAACATGGACTTTAAAGTTGATTATGGGAAGTTAAATATGGTATGAATGGCTTAACACAGGTGCAATGAACTGTGTGATCAAATGCCTCAAAGAGATGTAATTTCATGGAATTGTGATGATTGCATTGTATGCACGGAATGGATTTACCGAAGAAGTTTTAGAAACTTTCAAGAAAATAAATTTGTAGGTGTAAAATCTAGTCCACAATCTCAACTCCATATTTAGCAATTGCCACACTCAATATGTAGATTTTTCTTCAGGATCTTGAAAGTGACATACTGCATTTCAAACTCATCAAACCATATTTCTCCAAAACTTACTTTCAATGAGTGGAAGCAAGAGACAAGGTACACAAAGAGTTTGACTGCAATGATTGCAGGATATGCATGAAATGCATATGTTGAAAAGGCTTCAGAAACTTCCAAGGAAATGTAGATGGCAGATGTAAAATGAAATCCCACGACCTCTGCTAGCATCTTCCCCTGACTGTGTTGTAGTAACACATGAATGTGAAGGGTTTTTGTCAAAATTTATAGTTTTTAATTTCTGACCATCATGCATGAAAAACTTGGAAGCATAGACAACGCACTAGAACTATTTGACAATGTGCTTCAAAGAAATACGGCTTCATAAACTGCATTGAGTACAATATACACAAAATGGGTGTGTTGAAACAGGCTTCAGAAACCTTCAAGCAAATATGATTGTAGTTATAGCTGCCACAGTAATACTCTATGCAAAATGTGAATGCACAGACAACTTTCAGCAAGAATTTAAAAGAATGCCTCAAATGAATGTCATCTCATAAAATGCAATGACCGCAAGTTATGCATAAAATGGTTTTGTTGAAAAGACTTCATAAATTCCCAAGCAAATACAACCGACTGTAGTGAACCCAGACCATAATCTATGTTAAAATGAGAGCTTTGGAACAAAATATTTGCTAGATATTATAGTTGAAAACACTCAGGTAGACTTGTACACAAATTGTGGAAACCCAGATGAGGTGTTGAAACTATTTTTAAGGATGCATCAAAGCAATGTGGTTTTAAAGAATGCAAAGGTTGCAGGATATTCATTGTAAAGGCTTTTTAGTCTTTCTAGCAAAAGCAACGAATAGTTATAAAGCCAAGTTCTACAGCTATTTTCCTGCACCATCCCCATGCATACCAATTTAAGAAGCTACAATAAGTATATGGGTTTTCTGATTATCTCAATAAAGATAGTGTAAAGTTGGTAGAGTAACATCATGAAGTATAAATCTCAAGACTATGGATATGCTCTGATGATTGACACCACACTTCGGGAGGTATTCGATACTAAAATGGGCCATATTGATCTACAGGAAATTAGGAAGTCATTGAAGGAAGGAGAACGATCAAAATTGTCCCGAAGGATTGCAGAGAGTGGCCTACTCAATGTAGCTCATTTTGCCATTGCTGTCCAATGTCCAGAGCTAGTAATTGAATGTGTAAAAAGGTATAATCCCAAAGCTAGAGAGATCAAATCCATTGAATGGCACCTAATGGCCAAACTCGATGGGATTTCTATTGCCATCATTCTTTGATTGCCATACAAAGAAAAATTCATCTATGCTGATAAACAGAAGGCCTACAAGTACTTTAGCGACAATAGGAGCAAATGCTTGAACAATTTGGCTAAGGAATGGATAGAAAAACTGAGTGGCAGACAGTCCCAACTTCCTAAGACACTGCACCATTCTCTTTTTATCAAAGAGATCTTCTATCTAATTGCCCTTCTTCACAAGTTGACAGGTAGCCCCGACTCAACTGAGTTTGAAATATGGATGTATCTCTTCATCATTGTCATATCGGTAGGAAAACAATTTATTGATTGGGGCCACCTTATCAGTGACTGCATACATGATGAGCTAATCCACTTCAAGACTAGTCAACGATTCCACATGTCATCCTACTTGGTATATGCAATTGCCAATTTGAGATCATGGCCTGGTTTGAGTACCACAGGTGTTCTAAATCAGGAACACAAGTTTATGACTACTACAGGCATTTGTAGTTAGAACAAAGTTTTGTATGTTTCAGACAAGTGAATGATGCTTTCACAATGCTTGCAGTAAGGTTACTTCAAGGAAATACAGCTCTCAAAATTTCAAAGGAAGCGTCATTGTTGATAAAGAAGTATGGTAGCTACTTCATTTAGTTTCTAAGGTTCACCTACTTTTGAGTAGGAGGATTTGATGGTTACCCTTCTAAATTGCCAAGGTATGTGGATGACAAGCTTGTTTTGGTTGAACTTTGCAGACAACTGGTATCAGTTCAAAAGAAATGTCGAGACAGGAAGGACAAGGGAGTGGCATTCCCTATTTGTCTTGGTCACTACAAGTGTGAATCCAACTCGAGGGCTAAAAATATGGAGAAGGCCCTAGCCATGATCAACTTGTATGCATACCAGATGAGATTCCCCTTTGACAACAAGGGATATGTCAAGAATAATTTGAAGCTTGGTCCTAGATACCTTCATTTCCCCAATCTTGAAGACTTTTGGGAGGATTGTGAAGACAAGTTTTAGGTCAGAAAAAGAGACCAGATGAGGTTTACCTTGAAGCCAATTTAGGATTTCAAGATGGAATGGGTCGTTGAAGGCATTGAAGATGATGAATCGGATCTGATTGATTCCTTCTATTTTGAAGAAATCCAGGCTCAACCTCTTCCTGCTATTCATTGGGCAGATCTAGAGGTTAGAGATGTTAGAGAAAGAACTAGTTTTGTGATCAAGAAGTCAGAAGCCTGGATCAAGAAGAAGATATCCTAGATGACCGCAACGAGACCAGTAAATAGGAAAGAGACACCAAGAGGAAGAATTGATCACCAGGATAGTTCCACTTCATCAGTTCCTTCCCACACACTAGTTATTAATGTTCTTTCTCACCAGAGAACCCAGGGAAGTGGTGGAGATGAAGACCCTCTGAGGAGAAGCAATCTCCAAAACATATGTGGAGATGAACCCAGGCAGAAGAAGAAGAAACCAAGGTCGAAGGAAAAAGAAATAGGTTCTACTTCAAGAGAAGAGGGACAAGAAGAAGTCATATTTGATCTAGGGTTTGATGAAGCCATACTGACCACATCTTCTTCCATACTCATTGAATCCCCTCTCCTTGAAGTACCACATTCTACTTTAGTTATGGAGCCTCCTTCCTCGAAGAATCCAGTGTATCAAACAGAAAAAGTTGAAGAGAAAGCAGCCTCCCCAATACTTGAAAAACAAGATCCAATCAGGCAATGCACATGAGCTATCAGAAGATCTTTCACTACCATGGTTAGAACAAATCCTATTGAAGAAAAGGAAGGTAGAAGAACTGGTGATTCTTGAATTCAGTACAGTTTCTGATCTCTTCAGGAGATCCAAGAAGTTGAAGAAGATCAATGTGGCTTTGAGAATAAAAACTAACTCTAATTTAGGAAACATGTGTCTTGAGATAACTCAGCCCACTTCTAAAAGAAATGTGAATGAAGCCACTCTGGAAGACTTTTTTGTGTCGATGATTGATATGGGCCCATCCACTCATGAGGCCGACATACAAAACTTCAATGTGGTAGCCACAAGGCTAGTGGAAAGGACCGAAAGGGAGAAGTAGTCAAAAGATCAGTTAAAACAAGTATAGAGTCTGTCTTCTTACTTGAAGACCATAGTCGACACTTCTACCATGCCACTTAGCATTGATCATCAGTCAACCATCTAGGGCCAAGAAGGAGAAATTGAAAAAGGTACTATTGACAGTTTACAGAAATATCAAGTTTATGGAAAAACCACTGAGAATTGGGTGAACAAAATCAAATCTATTGCATCTAATTTCATTATTAAGGCAAAGACAATGCATGATGAGGCCTTAATAAAAAAGGAGGTCATTGAGAAAGAGTTGAAAAATGTCAAGAAAGAAGAAGCTGTTTGGATGGATATCCTGAAAGATTTTACAAAAATGATGGAGATTGATGTCAACATCCTCGTAGTAGAAAAGATCCTACCTGGTACAGAGGAAAATTACTTGGAAATTTGGATAGAGAGCATAAATTGGAAATTGGTAATTATTGACCAAGTTTCAATAGAACAGGAAAGGCTGATGCTTTCTTGTAAACAAGTATCCACAAAGCTTTAGGATCAGCTCAGTGCCATCCTCCCGACTGCATCATCAGTGGGAGAATCACAGGTAATTCAAGATGGTTTTCAGGATATGATTGATCGGCAACTTTTCAACAAAGAAGTTTTTGATGAGAACACAATGGACAAGTTGGTCTTTCTCTATACTTCATTGAAGATTTCCATCTCCCAAATACCAAGCATGGTGGCAGAATTGAGTAATGTCCACAAGTGCCTAAAAACTTGGAAGATGAGGATAGTAAACACCCTAATTCCTAAGGGAAAATCTGTCACCCTGGACATTAAACTTTTCAAAATGTTTAGAGAAAGAGAATCCGGTCTACAAAACCAGTTTCCAGAGTTCCCAATCCATCAACGGTGCCATTGACAAACAGAGAATAAATGCGAGTTCGCATATTGTATAGTTTTCATTTTTGTTGTGTTTGTGTGTAGCTCAATTCATGATTTTGGCTTGTTTTGTAAGTAATGATCATGGTTGAGTTTCTCCTTTGAGTCTAATATTCTCTCTTTTGATTGTAAAGCTAGGTTCATCCTAATTATTTCTCACATGATAATTATTTTAAGTGCCTAAGTGAGGTAGTTACGCTAAGCGACTAGCTTTGTAAAACAAAGTTAGTTATTCGAAATCAATGCACTTAAAGAGGGAGTTGGTTACTCCAAGTAGTTATAAAAAGTGGTTAAGGTAGTTACCTTAAGTGGTTTCTAACCTCACCTATATATACTTCATTGTATTTCAATCAAAGGGGGTTCCACTTTTTCACATGACAGTGTATGAAAGACTCGAATAGTGTTATTCAAGTTTGAAAGAAATAAAGAAATGTTTTGAATGTGTGTTCAACTTGATTTCATGTGTTGTTATTGGTATTCATATGTTTCATCAATAATGATCATGTGCTTTCCTTTCAAAGTTGCATTGTGAGAAAGATATTTCGCATCAAGTTTTGGTATCTCTACTTGGATGCATGGAACTTAAATTCATAAGTTTAACTCTTATTTCATCATTACTATTTGTTATTTCTTTGATTTTGTTCTTATAATTCCAGAAAATCCAAATACCCCTATCATACAAGGGAGCTGCCCCTCTTAAACGTAGAAAGGAATTGACATAGACTTGCGATTATTCAATTGTTGTGAGTAGGTTGTTGCTAACCCAAGGGTGAACAGAGTTACTCAAAAAGATTATTTTAAAGAAAAAAATCTTTTTCCCAACATATTTTTGGTGACTCCACTAGGGATACTATTCAAACACACTTCTTTTGTTTGAAAAGTCGCCTTAATGTGTTCAAATAATTTTTTTCTGATCAATAAATATGGTTCTACAATGTAGAGCTGGACCTGTTTTACAACCTAATGTTAATTGGTTGGACCTTGAGCAAGAAGATATAATTACTGACTTACGAGTACTAGATTGGAGATATAGGAGGACAAAACACCAATATCAAGAAATAGACACGGTACTCGACGAAGAAGATATAGGAACAGAAATTCATGTTCATGCTCGGTTAATAGCTCAAGGCATCGCAAAAGAAGAATTGGAAATAGCTAACAGACGTGCTCCTATTCAAATAGCTCCAAGAAGAGATAGACAAGTTGGTCCACCTATCTAACATATTCAGGAATATCGTCCTGTGAATCCTATTCAAATAATCAATCAACCTAGCCGCCAAGAGGTATACCAGAGGAGACTGTGAAAAGGGTATCCTGGATCCTGATTTTGAAAAGCTAGCAAATCTTGATTTTTCTCAATCTTTTATTCCCACAAGAAGGAATATTAAATCTTTTAGTAGACCTCCTTCACCAGTAAGAAGTCCTACTAGAACCTCTGTCTCCTCTTCCACTTATCAAGCATTGACCTTGCACAGGACTGCAGTTCCTATTGTCATAAATCTTCAACCAACTCCACCACTACAAAATGGCTCAACCTGTGCCTTGGGGAGTAGCTATTGGTCCCCTTGCCTTGGGAAATCAATTGCATGGCTTACCACATGGATCCAGGAAAGTCTTACCCAAATTCACTAGAGATGGAAAAGTTTCTACAGATGAGCATATTAATGCCTTCTTTTCCACATGCAGTGTTCTACGTGTTATGCACGAAGATGTTTCTGTCTGGTTGTTTGTAGAATCTTTGACTGAAGGAGTAGCAGAATGGTTTCAACATTTGCCTACCAGAACTATAAACTCATGGGCGACTATGCGCCAAAAGTTTGAAGACCGTTTTAAAAGTGCTAAAGATGAGCATGCATTATTAGCACAACTTACTCAAATGAAGAAAGAGATTCATGAGCCGATGCAGGAGTTTGTAGCCCATTTTAACAAGTTGGTGAATAGAATTGAAAATGCTAAGAGACCAACTGCGCAAAATAAAAAATGTTTGTTCCTAAATGCACAACCTCCAGATATAAGTTTTCATTTGAGAAGAGCACGAGTGGCTGATTTAGAAGTTGCACAAACCATGGCCATTGAAATTGAAGATGATTTATTGACTGCCAGAAAATGAAATAAAGACTTGCAGAAAGGGAAGGCACAGTCTTTTAATCCATCCACTATAGACCCAATGATTCAAAAGCTAGCCAATGATTTGCTCCTTCTTAAGAAACAACTTCTGCATAATCCACCTTCGCTATATCAAGATATACCCAGGAGAAATTATGTACCGTATCAGCAGAACAAGCCACCTAGGCTTCCTTCACCAACACAAAGGCTAGCCATTGAACACTCTTCTTCCAGTCAGAAACAAACTACAGTTATGTGTGATTTTCATCTGACTACTGACCATGATGGAAGCACTTGTCCTAAAATGGCAAGGTTCATGTAGATGAATCTATCAAGTGAGAAAATAGAAGAATATGTCTCTCAAGAAGACAAGATGAGTGAGACCTATGGACAACCCACAATTAGTTTCCTTGAGTATGAATTCGATGATGAAAGAGAAGGGGTTAGTGATATCAATAATCATTCTTGTAATGTTTCTATAAGAAACTAGTATCAAAAGAATTAAGGAAAAGCCAAGGCTGAATTTACTCATAAAGTTTCTGACATTACTCCTAAGATTCTATCAAGAAAACACCCTCCAGAGAATCAGCCTCTTACTACCACTAAAGATAAAGGTACACAAGGTCCTACTCTTGGTGATTCATCTCCTTTGTTTGATGATGCATTTGATTTCATAGAACATTGCAAGAAAACAAAAGTGCAGATTTCTCAACTTGATTACTTGAAATCAAATCCACATCAGTTGGAGAGGTTGCTACATATTGTTAAAGGAAAACTAGATCCTTCTTCTTTAATACATCAATAGTCAAGCGATTTGCAGCATGAAGAACTTTCACATGATGATCTCTTTAGTGAATCTCCACAAAAAAATGCCCCGCTAGTAAATGTTATTCTCCTAGATAAACCTGACCCATTCTATGTCTCATTATATAGAGCTGGCTGTAAACTAAGCAACTGCATAATAGATTTCGGTGCTTCTGACAATGTTATGCATGCTAAAGTTGCTCATGCTCTTAGTTTGTCATTAAATAAACCCTCAGGGAAAGTCTACTCAATGGAGTCTAAAATGGTCCCATTAGTAGGTCAACTGAAAGATGCACAATTCGCTTTAGCCAATTTCCCCGAAAAGAAACTAAAGCTTACTATCCTAGTTGCTGACATTACCGCAAGCTATGGCATGCTACTTAGTAGAAGTTTTTGTAAGGATCTAGGTGGAGAAATATAGCTAGATTGGTCCCATGCATTAATCCCAATCAATGGAAAGAAAGTCAGACTAAATCCAGAACCCAAGGCAAAGTATACAGTCCTAAAATTAGATGATCCTAGGGCGGAGATACTTTATGAAGAAACTGGGCTTGGAACATATATGCTTATGCAAGAAAAGGAGATAGTCCTTGAGGTTACCTCTCTTGACATGTCTTCTGTTCTTTGGACTATGGAATTTGATGGTAGTTGTTCTTCTTCTGGTTTAGGAGCTGGAATTTTTTTGATTTCGCCTACAGGGGAGAAGTTTCCTATGGCTTTCAAATTGGTTTTTGACAACACTAATAATACAACAGAATATGAGGCACTCCTTCTAGGCCTCTAGACTACCAAAGAAAAAGGAATCAAAATGTTGAGAGTGCTCGGAGACGCAGAATTGGTCCTCAAGCAAATAAGAAATCAATTTCAAACAAAGAATGACAAGTTGAGAAAATATCAAACTTAGTATGGGATCAAATAGAGTTCTTTGATGCATTCTCCATAGAAGCGATTCCTCGAGCTCTCAATTCTAAAGCTGATTGCCTTGCTGTTTCTGTAGCTCTATTACTTCCACATCCAGAGTTCAATAAAGATCAATATAAAATTGAATTGGTGTATCGACCAAGTGTGCCTGATAATGATAAACATTGGTAGGTTTTTGATGATGATAAATAGATCGTGTCTTTTTTGGAGGAGGCCGGTACTTTTGTCAATTTGTTATTTGAAGGAAGTGAGACTTTTATAGAAGATGAAGTGTTGCAATTAAAGGGAAATACCATCCCTAGGGGGTTGATTACTCAATAGATCCTTTTTGATAAACATGATCATTATTTGAAGAATAAGTCTCAAGAGAACAATCTCAATCTTTTTCAATATGATAAGGTGAATATAGGCACTGAAGATGATCCTAAAATTGTTTACATCAGTAAAGCATGCTCGCTAGATGAAAGAAAGAATCTCATCGCCTTGTTGATCAAGTACAAGGACATGTTCGTATGGTGTTATGATGATTTGAAAAATTTCATGAGTGGGAAATTTCAGCATTATATCACTCTTAAACCTGGGGCCACTCCTTTCAGGCAAAAGTAGAGGCAATTCAATCCTAAAGTTTTTGGTGCTATCTTTGTAGAAATTGATAAGATGTTCAAGGCTAGAATTATATATCCTATTCATCATTCAACTTGGGTAGCAAACATAGTGCTTGTGAGGAAAAAGAATGGTGAAATAACGATTTGCATCAATTTTTGCAATCTTAACCAAGCGTCTTTGAAAGACAACTACCCTCTACTTGTGATGGACCACGTTTTGCAAACCATGGCTGGGTCTAAAATGATGTCATTACTTGATGGGTTTTCTAGCTATAATCAGATAGAAGTTGCCCAAGAGGAACAACATAAAACTCCTTTCACAATGCCATGGGGAACTTTGGCTTACAATCGAATGCCATTCGGGTTGATCAATGTCGGTGCAACATTCCAACGTGCTATGGACCTCTCCTTTGGTGACATGAAAAATAAGATTATTTTAGTGTACTTAGATGATCTCACTATCTTTTCAAGAAAAAGAGAAGACCATATTCAACATCTGGAGATGGTCTTACAGCATTGCCGTGAGCAAGGAATCTCTCTAAACCCCAAGAAGTCCATTTTCGGGGTTACTGAAGGAAAGCTACTAGGGGACATTGTGTCTAAAGATGGGATCTGAATTGATCCTGACCGAGTTGAAGCCATCCATAAGTTGTCATTACCATCAAGCAAACCTCAAGTGAGGTCCTTCTTTGGCTAGATCAATTTCTTGAGGAGATTTGTACTAGATTTCTTTGAATTAACTCACCACATTGTAGACATGATGAGAGATAAAGTGGTCTTCAAATGGACTAAACAAGGCAAAAGGGCATTCCAAGATATTAAAAATGTAATTTTAAATGCTCCACTTTTAGTTCATCTTGATTTTTCCAAAGACTTCAGTATATATTGTTATGCTTCAGAACATACTTTATCTGCTATCTTGACACAACAAAATGATGATCATATAGAAGCACCTATTGCATTTATGAGTGTTCCTCTGAAAAAGCACGAGATGAATTATTCTCTAGTAGAGAAGCATGCTTATGCAGTAGTCAAGGCAGTAAAACATTTTAGGTTTTATATCCTCAATTCGCATTCCATGGTTTTTGTATCAGACACTTTAATCAAAACCATTCTTACCCAACAAGAAATAGGTGTCAATAAAAGGGCTTCTTGGATTACCAAAGTTCAAGAATATGATATTGATATTAAGCCAACCAAATTGGTACGAGAGAGAGGCTTATGTAATCTCATAGCTGAAAATGGCACAGTTGGAGAATCTCTAGAAAAGAATGCCAAGCTACCTCAAGTGTTGTTTGTAGGATTGACAGATGAATGGTTCTCGAATATAGCATACTTTCTTACATATGGAGAATGCCTGGCTCATCTAACTCCAAAAGAGAAAAGAACTATCAAGTTAAAAGCTGCAAAATATATTATTTAGGGTAATATTCTCTATAAGAAAGGGATCGATGACACATTCTTACGATGTTTAGATAAAAAGCAACAGAAGGAGTTGCTCCAGATTTTCCACAATGAAGCATGTGGGGGACATTTCTCCTCTTTAGTTACCGCATTTAAAATTCTGAGGAATTGCTATTACTGGCCTAACATGTTCCGTGATGCAGATGAATGGGTCAAGAAATGTGAATCATGTCAACAGTTTAAAGGAAAAGTACAACTTACAGCGATGCCACTCAAACCAGTGGTCATTGAAGAACCATTCTAGCAATGGGGTCTTGATTTTATAGGTCTTATCAATCCGCACTCCAGCGCAGGCCACACCCATATTCTTGTGGTAATAGATTATTTTACTAAATGGATTGAGGCTATCCCAGTAAATCAAACCACTTCTGAAGTGGTCTGCAATTTTATCAAATAGAACATTCTAGTGAGATTTGGGGTACCAAATAAGATTGTCACCAACAATGCCACTAACTTCTCTTCTCATGAGATATCATCTTTTTGTTATAGATATGGGATCATTCTTTCTCACATGTCAGATTTTTATCCTCAAGGGAATGGTCAAGCTGAGGCTAGTAATAAGAATATTGTCACCATTCTCCAAAAATTAGTTGGTGAAAATTAGAGGACGTGGCATAAACATTTGTATGAAGCATTGTGGGCTGATTGCATGACCAAGAAGAGAGCCACTAGGTTGTCACTATTTGAGCTACTCTTTGGTATAGAAATCAGATTGCCAATACCCTTGGAACTATTCACGCTAAAAATACAAGATATACTTGAGAACCAAGAGTTCAGATACACACTCGAGAAATGGATCGCTTATCTCACTAAGTTAGAAGAGCAAAGAGATGAAGTTGTTGATAGGATCAAAGAACATCAAACTTGGGTGAAAGAACTGTTTGATAAAAAAGCCAGAGTAAGACCATTCAATATTGGCGACCTTGTATTACTGTGGGATAAGAAAAAGGAGCCGAAGGGTCTTCATGGTAAATTTAACTCTCTCTGGAGAGGACCATTCTAGATTAGAGAAGCATGTGGAGAGAATTCTTTCTATCTCGCATACATGGGTGGAACATCATTGCCCCTTCCCTACAATGGGTAACATCTAAAGCATTTTAATCAGTGAGACAGATTGTTTTTTGTCTTTGTACATAGGTTAATTAGGAATTTTTGGGTGTGTTTCATTTCTTGTTGTTTTGTTCCTCTCCTTGTTTCATTTTTGGCTTGTCCGTGCACTTTTGAGTTGTTCCAGTAAACTCTCCCTTTCATTGACTCTATTGCCCAATAGATCATGCACTAATCTTTGCCAGTTAAGATTCTGGGTTCATCCTGCATCCTTTATAGTCCTTGTCCCCAGTTAGAGCCAGCTGTTAGCCCCGATAATCAAAACTTATCATGCAATTTGATTGTTTTCAAAAACATCTTATAACACTAAAAAAATTTGGTTTCAAAGCCTTCTATCAGTCCTCAGCAGAGCTTTTGAAAATCGTCTACATCACCGATCACTAAGGGAAGAAGTAGTTATTATAACTACAACTAGTTATTTTAACATCTTCAAGGATCGAAGACTCAATTAACGCAGAATGTGGAAACATTGTCATTATAAAATGAATGGAATTAGCAAATGAAAAGCCACCTCCCACAATCTAGGAAACTACTTCAAGTTAGTTTCTTTCTTTCGCATGCAATATGAAGATATGAATACTGACAGTTAAAAAAAAAAGTTGTTTTTATTGTTGAAAGAACATATTTCTCTCCACAAGTTGCACCATGCATGAAGTATCCAGAAACATGGACTTTAAAGTTGATTATGGGTAGTTAAATATGGTATGAATGGCTTAACATGGGTGCAATGAGCTGTGTGATCAAATGCCTCAAAGAGATGTAATTTCATGGAATTGTGATGATCGCATTGTATGCATGGAATGGATTTGTCAAAGAAGTTTTAGAAAATTTCAAGAAAATAAATTTGCAGGTGTAAAATCCAGTCCACAATCTCAACTCCATATTTAGTAATTGCCACACTCAATATGTAGGTTTTTCTTCAGGATCCTGAAAGTGACATACTGCATTTCAAACTCATCAAACTAGATTTCTCCAAAACTTACTTTCAATGAGTGGAAGCAAGAGACAAGGCATGCAAATAGTTTGACTACAATGATTGCAGGATATGCACGGAATGCATATGTTGAAAAGGCTTCAGAAACTTCCAAGGAAATGTAGATGGCAGATGTAAAATCAAATCCCACGACCTTTGCTAGCATCTTCCCCTGACTGTGTTGTAGTAACACATGAATGTGAAGGGTTTTTGTCAAAATTTATAGTTTTTAATTTCTGACCGTCATGCATGCAAAACTTGGAAGCATAGACGACGCACTAGAACTATTTGACAGTGTGCTTCAAAGAAATACAGCTTCATAAACTGCATTGAGTGCAATATACACAAAATGGGTGCGTTGAAACAGGCTTCAGAAACCTTCAAGCAAATATGATTGTAGTTGCAGCTGCCACAATAATACTATATGCAAAATTTGAATGCATAGACAACCTTCAGCAATAGTTTAAAAGAATGCCTCAAATGAATGCCATCTCATAAAATGCAATGATCGCAAGTTATGCATAAAATGGTTTTCTTGAAAAGACTTCATAAATTCCCAAGCAAATACAACCGACTGTAGTGAACCCAGACCACAACTTGTGTCAAAATGAGAGCTTTGGAACAAAAGATTTGCTAGATATTATAGTTGAAAACACTCAGGTAGACTTGTATGCAAATTGTGGAAACCCAGACAAGGTGTTGAAACTATTTTTAAGGATGTATCAAAGCAATGTGGTCTTATGGAATGCAAAGGTTGCGGGATATTCACTGTAAAGGATTTTCAGTCTTTCTAGTAAAAGAAACTAACAGTTATAAATCCAAGTTCTACAACTATTTTCCTGCACCATCCCCGCGCATACCAATTTAAGAAGCTACAATAAGTATATGGGTTTTCTGATTATCTCAATAAAGATAGTGTAAAGTTGGCAAAGTAACATCATGAAGTATAAATCTCAAGACTATGGATATGCTTTGATGATTGACACCACACTTCGAGAGGTATTCGATACTAAAATGGGCCATATTGATCTGCAGGAAATCAGGAAGTCATTGATGGAAGGAGAATGATCAAAATTGTCCCAAAGATAGAGAGATAGTAATTGAATGTCCAATGTCTGGAGCTAGTAATTGAATGTGCAAAAAGGTACAATCCTGAAGACAAAGAGATCATATCCATTGTTGGGCACTTGATGGCCAAACTTGATGGGATTTCTATCACCATCATTCTTTGATTGCCATACAAAGAAAAGTTCATCTGTGTTGATAAACAGAAGGCCTATGAGTACTTTAGTGACAATAGGAGCAAATGCTTGAACAATTTGGCTAAGGAAAGGATGGCAAAACCAAGAGGCTGACAGTCCCAACTTCCTAAGACAATGCACCATTCTCTTTTTATCAAAGAGATCTTCTATCTGATTGCCCTTCTTCAAAGGTTGACAGGCAACCCCGACTCAACCGAGTTTGAAATGTAGATGTATCTCTTCATCATTGTCATATCGGTAGGAAAGCAATTTATTGATTGGGGCCACCTTATCAGTGACTGCATTCATGACCAGCTAATCCACTTCAAGACCAGTCAACGATTCCACATGTCATACTACTTGGTATATGCAATTGCTAATTTGAGATCATGGCCTAGTTTGAGTACCATAGGTGTTCTAAATCAGGAAACATAAGTTTATGACTACTACAAGCAGTTGTAGTTAGAACAAAGTTTTGTATGTTTCAGACGAGTGAATGATGCTTTCACAATGCTTGCAATAAGGTTATTTCAAGGAAATACAACTCTTAGAATTTCAAAGAAGTGTCATTGTTGATAAAGAAGTATGGTAGCTACTTCATTCAGTTTCCAAGGTTCACCTACCTTTGAGTAGGAGGATTCGATGGTTACCCTTCTAAATTGCCAAGGTATGTGGATGACAAGGTTGTTTTGGTCGAGCTTTCTAGACACCTGGTATCAGTTCAAAAGAAATGTTGAGATTGGAAGAACAAGGGAGTGACATTCCCTATTTGCCTCAGTCACTACAAGTGTGAATCCAGCTCAAGGCCTGAAAATATGGAGAAGGCCCTAGCCATGATCAACTTGTATACATACCAGATGAGATTCCCCTTTGACAGCAAGGGATATGTCAGGAATAATTCGAAGCTTGGCCCTGGATACCTTCATTTCCCCAATCTTGAAGACTTTTGGGAGGATTACGAAGACAAGTTTCAGGTCATTAAAAGAGACTAGACAAGGTTTATTAAAAGAGACTAGAGGTTTACCTTGAAGAAGATTTAGGATTTCAAGATGGAATGGGTCGTTGAAGGCATTAAAGATGATGAATTAGATTTGATTGATCCCTTCTATTTTGAAGAAATCCAGGCTCAACCTCTTCTTGCTATTAATTGGGCAAATCCAGAGGTTAGAGATGTCAGAGAAAGAACCAGTTTTGTGATCAAGAAGTTAGAAGCATGGATCAAGAAGAAGATATCTCAGATGATCGCAATGAGACTGGTAAATAGGAAAGAGACACCAAGAGGAAGAAGTGATCACTAGGACAGTTCCACTTCATCAGTTCCTTCCCACACACCAGTTATTGATGTTCTTTCTCACCAGAGAACCTAGGGAAGTGGTGGGGATGAATACCCTCTAAGGAGAAGCAATCTCCAAAACATATGTGGAGATGAACCCAGGTAGAAGAAGAAGAAACCAAGGTCGAAGGAAAAAGAAATAGATTCTACTTCAAGAGAAGAAGAGGAACAAGAAGTCATATTTGATCCAGGGTTTGATGAAGCCATACCGATCACATCTTCTTCCATACTCATTGAATCCCTTCTCCTTGAAGTACCACATTCTACTTCAGTTATTGAGCCTCCTTCCTTAAAAAATCTAGTGTATCAAATAGAAAAAGTTGAAGAGAAAGCAACCTCACCAATACCTGAAAAATAAGATCTCCAATCAGGCAATGCACATGAGCTATTAGAAGATATTTCACTACCATGGTTAGAATAAAGCCTATTAAAGAAAAGTAAGGTAGAAGAACTGGTGATTCTTAAATTCGGTACATTTTCTAATCTCTTCAGGAGATCCGAGAAGCTGAAGAAGATCAAGGTGGCTTCGAGAATAAAAACTGACTCTAATTCAAGAAACATGTGCCTTGAGATAGCTCATCCCACTTCTATAAGAAATGTGAATGAAGCCAATCCGGTGGACCTTTTTGTGTCAAGGATTGATACGGGCCCATCCACTCATGAGGCCGACATACAAAACTTCAATGTGGTAGCCAGAAGGCTAGTGGAAAGGACCGAAAGGGAGAAGCAGACAAAAGATGAGTTAAAACAACAAGTACAGAGTCTGTCTTCTTACTTGAAGACCATAGTCGACACTTCTACAATTCCACTTAGCATTGGTCATCAGTCAACCATCTAGGACCAAGAAGGAGAAATTGAAAAAGGTACTATTGACAGTCTGTAGAAATATCAAGTTTATGGAAAAACCACTGAGAATTGGGTGAACAAAATCAAATCTATTGCATTTAATTTCATTATTAAGGCAAAGACAGTGCATGATGAGGCCTTAATAAAAAATGAGGTCATTGAAAAAGAGTTGAAAAATGTTAGGAAAGAAGCTGTTTGGATGGATATCCTGAAAGATTTTACAAAAATGATGGAGATTGATGTCAACATCTTCGTAGCAGAAAAGATCCTACCTAGTACAGAGGAAAATTACTTGGAAATTTAGACAAAGAGCATAAGTTAGAAATTGGTAATTATTCACTAAGTTTCAACAAAATAGGAAAGGCTGATGCTTGCTTGTAAATGAGTATCTGCAAAGCTTCAGGATCAACTCAGTGCCATCCTCCCAAGTGCATCATTGATGGGAGAATCACAGGTAATTCAAGATGGTTTTCAAGATATGATTGATCAACAACTTTTCAATAGAGAAGTTTTCGATGACAACACAATGGACAAGTTGGTCGATCTCTATACGTCATTGAAGATTTCCTTCTCCCAAATACCAAGCATGGTGGCAGAATTGAGTAATGTCCACAAGTGCCTGAAAACTTGGAAGATGAGGATAGAAAACACCCGGATTCCTAAGGGCAAATCTGTCACCCCAACCATTCAACTTTTTAGAATGTTTAGAGAAAGAGAATCTAGTCTGCAAAATCAGTTTCCAGAGTTTACCACTCCATCAACGGCGCCATCGACAAGCAAAGAATAAATGCGATTTTGCATATCGTATAGTTTTCATTTTTGTTGTGTTTGTGTGGAGCTCAAGTCATGATTTTGGCTTGTTTTGTAAGTAATGATCATGATTGAGTTTCTCCTTCGAGTCTAATCGTCTCTCTTTTGATTGTAAAGTTAGGTTCATCCTAACAATTTCTCACATGATAATTATTTTAAGTGCCTAAGTGAGGTAGTTATGCTAAGCGACTAGATTTGTAAAAGAAAGTTAGTTATTCAAAATCAATGCACTTAAAGAGGGAGTTGGTTACTCCAAGTAGTTATAAAAAGTGGTTAAGGTAGTTACCTTAAGTGGTTACTAACCTCACCTATATATACTTCATTGTATTTCAATCAAAGGGGGTTCCACTTTTTCACATGACAGTGTATGAAAGTCTTGAATAGTGTTATTCAAGTTTGAAAGCAATAAAGAAACGTTTTGAATGTGTGTTCAACTCGATTTCATGTGTTGTTATTAGTATTTGTATGTTTCATCAATAATGATCATGTGCTTTCCTTTCAAAGTTGCATTCTGAGAAAGATATTTCGCATCAAGTTTTGGTATCTCTACTCGGATGCATGGAACTTAAATTCATAAGTTTAACTCTTATTTCATCACTACTGTTTGTTATTTCTTTGTTTTTGTTCTTATAATTCTAGAAAATCCAAATACCCCTATCATACGGGGGAGCTACCCCTCTTAAACACAGAGAGGAATTGACATAGACCTACGATTCTTCAACTGTTGTGAGCAGGTTGTTGCTAATCCAAGGGCGAATGGAGTTACTCAAGAAGATTATTTTAAAGCAACAAATCTATTTCCCAAAAAAATATTAAGAATATTTATTTAGATAGAGTCATGTCATTTTCAGGTGTATACATTTTGCCCCTCTTTGATGCAATGTGTTTTATCACGTTTCAAAGAATAGATTTTTATGATAATGATACATGTCTCAGTTTGCCCCTGGTATAGGTTACGACAATAGGATGCCCCCTTGGGAGATTGGATAGGAAGGAAGGTTTGAAGGACATGAGACATACTCATGATGAGGAAGGTTGAACAGTTAGGTTAGGGTGAAGAAATTGGCTGACGTGGAAGAAAAATGGGATGAAGAAAGAGTTGAATGATATGTGATGCAAGATAAAATGATAACACACACAAGCAAGTAAGCAAGTATGAACAAATGATACAAGAACAAACAAGGTATTGCCCCTGTCCCATTTGTAAACCAATGATTAATCAATAAGGATCGACGATAGTGTTGTCATTGCGGGGAACGATATATCCCTAGATCAACATGATAGGCGTGGGAAAGATATATCCCACTGATAATTATGATTGATTGAGTTGATTTACCACAAGATTAGGATCAAGACCACTAATTGTGATTGGATAATTTGGCAAGATTGACTTTACTCGATTGGTATGGATTAAGGATGGACTTGCATTTGGATCATTGTAGAAGAGACTCAATAGGAGACACAAAGAGAGATAGAAAGAGAATTTTGACAGAAAAATGACTCGACAGAAGAACTCACAAGCTTTTGTAAACACTGACACTGTGAACCAAATCTTTATTGATGGATGGTATGTAGTGTAAATGGATGTATTATGGATGTGGATATATGTCATCTTAATATTGCAAGTATTTTGAAGTGCTTGTTTCATCATTGGGCACTTTTTTTGTTTCTTTTCTCTTTTGAAATGTTGTAAGAAAATATAAGCATCTAGGTATAATTGAACTGAGATGACCTGAGTATTACTTACATGGATTTTGATATAGAAAGTTGATACAAGCATCTAGGTATAATTGAATCGAGATGACCTGAGTATTTCTTGCATATCAACAGGCAAGGATTATACCTGTTTCATGTTGGTCCTTTGATTTCCTCGATGATCATTTGAGTTGATCATGTCCTTAGACAAGGCTTCACATTACTAAAGATAAACCCACAAGCAACAAACAAACAAAAGAATCATTCCCCCATCATAGCATCTCTAGCTTTTGGCATCCTTGAGTAGCATAGGAAACATGATAACAAAAATCAAGACGTTGTAACCTAACCTAATCACAAACACAAAACATTCTTGCATTTAGATGTGTTTCATTGCCATAATTTAGAAAGAATCATTTAGAGTGCTTTATGTACTTGTTTTCTTTTCTTTGGATAGGTTGATGTCTTGTGTCAAAATTTATGTTTGGAAATGGGCTTTGCTGTGCATGCATGCATTTGGTGAAAGGTATCACAATCCTTATTGGTGTCCTCGGTGAACAAAGTGGCGGTGCAGGATCCCATTCCTTAACCAGGTCGAGGCCTTGCCCCAGTCAAGTAGAGGTATCTGGCTTATTATGGATGAACTGACAATGGATACAAAGAAATAGACCCTAAGGGACTGACCTAGTGCCTCAGGGGCTCATTGCTAAATGGCCTTGCCTACATGACGACACAAAGTCAACATAGTTTGGTGTGAACCCTGATGGACCTAAAACCTAGGCGATAGGAAACGGTGTGGGCTCAGATAGATAGAAGGATAGACGACATGTGATGGACTGGATGAGAAGTGGAGCCTCGGGGGAGCATTCATAATGGCCTTGCCTACGTGATGACACAGAGGCAATGTAGTTTGAGAAGAACCTTGATATTGACGATGGATTCTAAGACATGTTGATACTATGGATATGGTACTTTGACAACCTTAGGTATTAAGGCGACAATGGTTATAAAGTATCAAGCCATGATAGGTCATCGTTTAGGTTATGCAAGGTGTTTATGTGAAACTAACACGATTGGATAATGGATAATGGTAGGAAGAATGGACACAAGGTGACTAGTTTCCCAAAGATAGAGGAAGCGGTTCACATCGCAGAGAGTGCCTGTTTGCCAGGTTTTCACTACTTTGCTTTTCGTATGGGAGCCAAAATACACATGATGCCTATTTTCCAAGTTTTCATCATGGTATCTATCCAAGGCCCCTGTTTTCTAGGTTTTCACCAGAGGATGATTTTTTTTGTTACTTTTCCATTTTTTTTCTATTTTTTTTATTTTTTTTATTTTTTTATGTTTCTATGCCCCTCTTACATTGGGGTTCTCTAGGTATAGAACCAACAAAGATGCATACTATTGATTGGGTCATCAAATAGCTCACCTTCTAATGTTGCTAACTGATATGCTCCTGATCCATAAGCAGCAATGATTACATAAGGACCAAGCCAGTTGGGTTCAAACTTGTCTTTCTTTTCTCGATCCTACTGATTGCAGGGATTTTCCTTAAGTACTAGATCACCAACATTAAATACCCTAGGATGGACTCTGTGGTTGTAGCTTCGTGACATCCTTTGCTGGTATGCCTTGAGATGGTTGAAGGCATTCTGCTATTTTTCCTCCAACAGTTCTAACTCTTACAATCTAGACACTCTGTAGTCTTCATCAGTGATAAGACCTTTTAACAACACCCTTAAAGATGGTAACTTGACCTAGATGGGCAAAATGGCTTCTGATCCATAAACAAGGGCATAAGGGGTAGCACTTGTGGGAGTGCATATATTGGTTTGATAGGTCCACAGAGTGAGATTCAGTTGTATGTGCCAATCATGACTGGCATTGTTGATAGTTTTTTTGAGGATTTTCAAGATTGTTTTGTTGGATGCCTCTTCTTGTTTGTTGCCTTGTGGATAGTATGGGGTCGAGAAATGGTGTTGAATTTTGAATTTGTCACAAAGCTCTTGGACATCCTAGTTCTTGAAAGGTCTTCTGTTATTTGTGACTATGGATGAGGGAATTCTGTATCTGCAAATAAGGTAATTAACGATGAAGGAGGTAATCTATTTGCCTGTGATATTGGTGAGTGGAATGAATTCAATCCACTTGGTAAAATATTCAGTGGCAGTTATTATGAACTTGTGGCCGTTGGATGATGGAGGGTGAATTTTTCCAACAAGGTCGAGTCCCCATTGACAAAAGGGCCAAGGTGTCATTAAAGGTTGTAGCTCTTGAGCTGGTGTATGGATGAGGTTACCATGTATCTGGCACTTCTTGCATTTCTTCACAAACTGATATGAATCAATTTCCATGTTTGGCCAATAGTATCCCAAACGCATGAGTTTCTTAGCTAAAGAAGGACCGCTAGAGTGCGTTCCATAAATTCCTTCATGCACGTCTCATAAGGCAGTTTGAGATTCTTCACATTCTAAACATCGAAGTAAAGTACCATCCAGACCTTGTTGGTATAGGGTGTTGATGATAATGGTGTAATGGGAGGTTTGGCGAATGAAGGTTCAATGTTGGTTGGTAGACAAGTCAGGTGGTAGGGTGTTATCCTTGAGGTAAGTGTAAACCTTACAACACAAGGGCGAATCAGATCTGACTAAGAGGCAAATGGAGTGTGTTTCAGGGATATCATAAGCTGGTTGCATAACTGACTCCACCAAGAACTCATACCGTGACTCATTCTTTGGGATCTTGAGGAGTGAGACAATGGTTGCCATGGCACCTGCTGCTTTGTTTTCAATGTGAGGTATCTGCTCAAAGGAGATGATCACAAAGTACTCTTTAAAATCATCTACCATACACTTGTATGGTATTAACTTGTCATGTTTGGTCTGATAGTCGTCATTGACTTGATTGATTACCAATTGGGAGTTGCCATAGACATGTAAGTCCTTTATTTTCCATCTTGTTGTCATTTTGAGACTAATGACCAAGGCCTCACACTCTGCTATATTGTTTGTGCATGCGAATAGCAGACGATAAGACTTAGGTATGGAGGAGTGACCAACAAGATTCTTGCCCCTGATCCATGGTTTGTATAAGATCCATCAAAGTAGAGTTTCCATGAGTGTGTTGTGATATTGAGTATGGATTCATCTGGAAAATCAAATGTCATTGGTGTGGTATCCTGCAATGGTTCTTCTACTAACTGATTGATAATGATTTTACCTTTGATAGCCTTCCTTTCTACATACTCGATGTCATTGTCACTTAATATCATTACCCACTTGGCTAGGCATCCTATTAGAGCTACTTTGCTTAATAGGTATTTTAGTGGATCTATCTTTGCAATAAGCTTGACTGAATGTGCTAGCATGTAATGCCATAGTTTTTAGGAAGCAAAAACCACAACAAGACACGATCTTTCTATTTGGGTATATTGTAGTTCATAGCCCACCAATGTGTGACTGATGTAGTAGATAGGTCTTTCTTTGCCTTCATAATCCTGTTGTGTTAATAGGGCTCTGAGAGTTGTTGGCGTAGCAGATATATATAGATACAGTGGTTTACCTTGTATAGGTGGCATGAGAATAGGAGGGTTCATGAGGTATTCCTTCAGTTTGTGAAATCCTTCCTCACACTTTTCATCCCATCTGAATGGTATGTTTTTGTGCAGTAGGTGAGTAAAAGGTTGGCACTTGTCTTCCAGTTGTAAGATGAACCAACGAATCGCTTGTAACTTGCCTTGTAGAGACCACAATTGAGTGATGTTCTTTGGTAGTGGCATTTCCATGATAACTTTGACTTTGGTAGGGTCTACTTTGATCCCATTTGCTGATACAATGAAGCCCAAGAGCTTGCCGGAGGTGACTCCAAACACACATTTCTTTGGATTCAACTTGACTTTGAAGTGTTCTAGTCTCTAAAAGACCTTCTCTAGTAAATCTAGGTGGGATTCTCTTGTTAGTGACTTTGCAAGGATGTCATCTACTTAGTCCTCCATTGTGATGTACATCATATGATGGAAGATAGTGGTCATAGCACGTTGATATGTTGCCCTTGCGTTCTTTAACCCAAATGGCATGACGTTCTAGTAGAAGGTGCCCCATGGACAAATGAAAGTTGTTTTATGTTGGTCTTCTGGTGCTATCCTAATTTGATTGTACCTAGAGAAGCCATCCATAAGAGAAAGCATGGTGTGTCATGCTGTCAAGTTTACTATGATGTTAATGTTAGGTAATGGGAAATCATCCTTGCGACAAGCCTTGTTTAGATCTCAGAAATCATTGAACAATCTGACTCTACCATCAGGTTTTGATACTGGCACTATGTTGGATACCCACTCTGGATAGTTAATTTCCCCGATGAACCCTACATCCAGTAGCTTCTTGAGTTCCTCTTTTACTAGTAATGAAATGTGGGGATGCATCTTCCTAAGCTTCTGTTTGACTGGTTTAACTCTTGGATCTAGTGGAAGATGATGTAGAATCAAATATAGATCTAAACCAGACATATCTACATGTGACCAAGCAAAGTCGACTTGCTTCTTCTTGAAGAAAGGTACAAATTTTGTCTTTTCCAGTGGAGATTGAGACTTTGCAAAGTGAATGATCTTAGGTTTATCCTTTGTTCCAATCTTGACAGGTTCTGTAGGTTCCACCACAATTTGAGACTTCTCTTGGTACATGTCATTGGGGAGAGTGTCAAGCCTTCTATTGTCTGGCACCTCAGAGAGATTTTCACCATTTGATGCGTCATTTCTTTTTACTATTTTTGGATCTGACACTACGGCAGAGCGGTTTTCACCATCAGATCCATTTTTTATTTTGATGTTTTTTTGACTGGAAGGCTTGGCACCCTCTCCAAAATAAGCCATGGTGTTGAGTTCAATGGAGAAGCTAGCTTTATGATCTCCTGTAGGTAGGTGGTCCCTAAGTTCCATGTAGTCAATATAGGCATCGTCATTTTGGAACATGTCTAGTTGTGGGGTTCCTCATAAATCACAGTTGATAAGTTCAGGATGCATAAGGGGGAGGGGATCAGAAGATAGATCTGATTCCTTGGGTGTGATAATTTGAATGGATACATGGTCAAGATTTAGATTGGTAGGGATAGGATCTGAGATGGTACTTTCCTCCAGATTGTTTATTGCGATGGAACCCTGACCTTCCTTGTAAGTCATACTTTTAAGAGTGGGCGAATCACAATCTAATGGTCTATGTGTTAGCATTTGTCCCTCATAGTAGGGGCTATATGTTCAAATGGTGTCAATTCCTTTGTCCTCAAATGAGTGCTCTAAAGTTCATCCCACTCATACTCATTGGAGTCTGTGTCACTATCTTCTTATAGGTTATGGATCCGTTCCACAAAACAAGCATTGGCCTTAGCTTTGCCTTTATCCTTGTATCCTAGCCCTCTTGTATTTATTGCCAATGAGGATGAGGAGGGTTGGATGGGTTCTATTATTCCTTCTTTTCTTAGGCCAATGGGACCTTGTCCTTCATAGCCCATTTTGTGTAAGATAGACTTACCATGCCCATAAATTTTTGTTAGGAGCTTAGGTGGTTCCTGTGTGTTATCTTCCTCTATGTAGAGCCATTGCAAGATGTGTCTTTCCTCAGTTTCATCTGATAGGGTCCCTCATTTTACAAAGGGAGCTGTGGGAGGTTCGGGAGGAGGAGATGGATTTGGAAAAGGTGTAGGTCACCCAAAGGATCTTGGAGATAGAGACATTTTGGCTAAGTTGAGGCTGTGCTTGATGGAGTATTCCCCTACCCCTGTTTCTTTGATTGTGATTTTCTACCCTTTGGGATTGGACGAGGAAGCTTCAGAGGTAGAATCATGCTATGAGATGGGGGATGTGGAAGCTCTATTGTTGGGAATGATGCAATTAGGCTTTGAGTGGATAGAGTTACAATGCTAAAAAGGATTCGGATCACCTTGGATGGTGATCTATTTGCCGTTATGAGGAAATTTGATGCATTGGTGGTAGGTAGAAGGCATAGATTTCATGGCATGAATCTAGGGTCTACCTAGGAGGATGTTATAGGCTAGCTCTCTGTCTAGGACTTGGCAAACAACATCCTTTATCACTGGTCCAATTTGTATGGGTAACACTACTGTTCCTTTAGTAGTTCTTTCTTCTTCATCATAGGCCTTAATAGTGATATTTTTCCTAGGATCCATTGCAGCTTTCAAGAACCCCAATGTAAGGACTAGCTTGAGTGTGTAAATATTTAAACCAACTCCTCCATCAATGAGAACTTTTTTGATACAGTGTTTATGAATGAAGGCGACGATATGCAAGGGTGTGTTATGAGGCTGGGATACTGATAGGTCATCTTGTTTAGTAAATGATAAGGTATTGGAGGAGGTTAGATGTCCTACCATGGCTTGAAACTTCTCTTGGGCCAGATTCGTGGGCTCAATTGTTTACACTAGGGATTTATCGAGAATTTCCTTGTGGGAGGGAGACAAACATAGCAACTCTAAGATAGATATGTGGGCAAGAGTTTTCTGAAGTTGGTCTATGACATTATATTTAAGGGAGTTAGATGGAGAAGGTGACAACCTTGGAGGAAGCATGTTTGATGTGACCTTACCACTGCGGTTGATGATGCTACAATTAGTTTTGTTGGGTCTTGACTATTGGTTGAATGTGACCACATTGACTTGTGGGATGTGCTCCGATATGCAGTTGACGGTATAATCGAACAACACGTTCACATAGTTAGCATTGTTGTGTCCATTATTTTGATTATGCCTATTGTGGTTGTTATTGTTGTTGTTGTTGTATGGCTCGTCGTGGTTGAGGAGTGGATCCTTGTATACCACATGTGTCTCGTTAGAGGTATGTTCTTTAGTGCCTACCTGATTTTGGTCAAGTATGTCTTGAATGATGTGTTTTAGATGGATACAGTCATTGGTCTTATGGCCTCTTCCTCTATGATATTCATAGAAATCAGTATCTTTCCAATAATGAGGTTTTACTTTATGTTCATAGTCACTAGTGGCGAGAAGAGTGATCTCATTGTTGGCTAATAGCTTTCTTAATGCAGACTCCTGGGACTCCCCTAGTGGTGTGAATTTTCATCTAGGAGCAGAGGTGAACCATTACTTTTGTTTGTGAGGGAAGGTTTTGTTTGGTGTAGCATTACTTACCTCTCCTTTGAGAGTGAAGATTGGTTGTTGTTTGGGAGCCGCTACTTTGGCATCAATTACTTCATCATTGACAATATTTTTATTCTTTGTCCAAAACTTTGACTTGTCCATGGTGTAGTTAGAGTTAGGGGTGTCCTTGTACAACTTTATTTGCCCCTTGGTGATCATATCTTTCTCGATAAATAATCCCATCTCAATGACTTTCGTAAATGAGGTGTGGCATTGAATCTGGATTTGGTAACTTAGATCAGGGTTAAGGTTGTGGACAAAAATCTTGGTCATTTGCTCCTCAGGCACTTGATATCAGCATTTGCTCGTGAGTTGTCTCCACCTTTGTAAGAAGGCAGTGAAGGATTCACTGCTCTTTTACTTTGTATTGCATAGGTCAAGCATGGAAACTTCATGTTCAATGTTATATGAGAAGTGTGTGATGAACTTGTTTACTAACTCATCAACAATTTTTATACCCAGGGGAAGTTGTGAGAACCATTCCATGGCCTGTCCTCCTAGTGATCAAGGAAAAAGTCTCATGAGGAAAGTTTTGATGTGGGCTACCTCTAGACATGTGGTGCTAAATTCCTAGATGTGGTCCCTGGGGTCACCCTTTCCTCTGTATTTGTCAAACTTAGGAACTTCAAATCAAAAGGAGAAGGGTACCATGTTCAAGATTTTGTCAAAAGGGTACGGTGAGATATCCTCCAATGAATAAGTTTTAGTGGACATCCCTGTTTGGAGGTCTGTGAATTGCTATTGTAATGTTTGAATTTGTTTCATCAGCGTGTCTATAGGTATGTTGGGGTCTGTTGTTTTCTTACTTTTGTCTTTGTCAAGGGAGCTTTCCTCATTTGTACTCTTTTAGTGGGTTCTTTCCTCTCTTGGTCCTTTTAATGCATTGACGTCAAAATCAGTGGGGAGTTTAAGTCCTTGGTTTGCAGGATGAAGAAAGCACTTTTGAGGGTCTTCGTTGAGCATTTTGTCCATCATACGTTGAAATTTTTGATCTTGGAGAGCTCCTTGGAAGTCCTCATGGAAGATTTCCTCATTGCTGTCATGAGGGGATACAATTCTGTTAGATGTTCTGGCCATTTCAAGTTGTTTTTGCATTTGGGATCTAGTTAAGACCATGCAAGGCAATGTGGGAAGGAGTGGGGTGAAACTAGAGACTCTGGTAAGGTGTTGCTGGAGGTTGGTGAGAAGGGGATACTTGCGGTGACGAGATTTAAACAAGGGACTTTTTTGATCAATGATTCCAAGTAAGTTGGTCAATACAAGATGATAGCCACAAGTAAGGATAGTTGATACTCGTTTATGATATAGAGACTAGTCTTGCACCAAGACCACTAGTGAAGTTCTGAGAGAAAATGATGATTGATCCTTGATAGTGGGGACTTACTAGGTTTACTTGAATCCAAAATGATCTAAAAAAGGTCTTGCACTAATCTGATATAGATACTTTGACTTGTTTATGGGAAGAAGTGGTAAAAAGTTGGATGACATGATTGATGAAGAAGAGGGTATGCTATGGAAATGGATGGGAGAAGGGAATGCACGGTAAATCTGATCTCAAAAATTGGAACAAGGCTGAAATGGGTACCCAGAAATGCTAAAAAGTTTCTCTCAAAAGATGCAAAAAAGCTCACTATCTTGGATGCGCAGCTACAGATGCACTGAAATAGAGGATATATGTACAGTAAGTCGATGCAAATGCATAGCTCTGGTAAATGTTAAAAGCACAGTAATAGATGACAAATGCGTAAAAAGTCATAGTAAATGCACAGCAGGTCAACATAGATGCACAGCTCTATAGGATAAATGCAAAGCTCTAGTTTCTTGACTGCTTTTGCAATTTTTTTGGCACGTTTTTCAATGTTTTTGGTTTATTGGATGAAAGTTGGTCTTTTTGATCTAATTTTTCAATTATGGCAAGTAAGACACAGCAAACACAAAGAATGATTTTTGATCTTTTTTAGATTTTTTTTGTAATTTTTGGACTCTTTTGACTAAAAAAAAAGTACAAATCCTAGGCTAGTAGGGACAATATAAACCAAATTCTCACTGTTATGTGAGGCATCTTTGGGAGGTGATAATCACCCTTCTCAGCACTAATTTATAGGGTATTATGGCTTCTAAAAATAGTGGATAATTAGTAAGTACAACCGTTCGAGTGGTTATATATGTGACAGTGCTACTCTTTGTTATGGAGTCTCCCAACCTTCAAGGGTTGTGCCTTGGAGGGTTTTGGGAGAGGTTGGCTATCGGTATAACAAAACAACACTGGTTGCTTGAAGCTTTCACTCCAAACACAATTTATTTATGGTGGCTAGGTAGAGCTTGGCTTTAGCTTGTTACCACTTAAGGTTGTTCCCACTTGGATGGAAGGATATCCAAGGGTAGGCCTCTCTAAAGAAAAAACATGTGAAATGATATGTTTGACATTTTGGTCACCCAAAAGAGGGGAGAGCATAGGCCTAGTATCATTCCAAAAACACGAAAGACAGTGGTTCTTTTCCCCTAGTTAAAACTGAAAAAGACTAAATGAGTTAGCTACTTGGGCACACACGCGATTTGTTAACTTTGAAAGCAAGATAGCAATGGTTCAATTTTATCCTCCTAGCATTGGGACTAAATTCAAGTTGTTGATGCAACAAGATCAAATTACAATCCTCCTAGTTAGAGCTAAATGAGATTTGCATGAACATCCATTTACTTTCCTTGGCTAATTAGATCTAGAGATGAGTTAACAAATGCAGCTATATGACTAAACCAGCCCCTAACCTGCAAGTAGATCAAAGAATATTCCTGCAAGACAAGAGTTAGCATTAGCAAAATCACAAGGAACAACTCAAAAAGTTACTACAGAACATATGCACAGGTACAAAGATCAGATGCATAGAGACAGAGGTCAAATGCACATTATTACAAAAGCACAGAATCAAGGCTCATATGCGTAGAGATAGAAGACATATGCACAGAAAGAATAGATGCACTGTTATAGAGCATGGATGCGCAGCTTCAGGGGGTGTATGTGCCAAAAGACCAGATGCACCAAAATAGAGCTCAGATGCGTGTTAGAATTGATCAGATGTGCAGAATCCTCCTATGTACAGAACCTAATGCACAAAAACTCAGTTTTGAGGCTAAATTGGGGCAGGGCCCCATGGTGGGCACCAAAAATGTTAAGGGAAATTGTGCATGAATATCAATGATATCAAATAAACCCAATAACTCAATGGAAAAGGAAATAATCAAGATCAAACAAACAAAGACAAAAACCTTGCAAACCTCAATACTTCATAGCTTCCATTGGTCGCCTATCTCAATCGATCTTGTGTATGAATATGGCCCTCAGAAATCACACTTCCTTGCTTTTTCTTCAAGATGTCAATGGAGAATGGCTATGATAGTTATTGTAATGAAGATGAACTTCACAACAATGGTAATGGTGATGGTAACAAGTTGATTGCAAGCAATGGAATGGTTTGGTGCCAAAGGCGTGCTATAATTTTTGTAGAGTAAGGGTACTAAAAGGTTGGATGATAGAAATGGAGGAATAGGGTTGTACTTATAGGCTTGTGAGAGAGAAGATCAATGGTATAGAAAGAATAAGAAGATCAAAGGTAGAGAAGACTTGAGAGATGTGCATGAACAGGAAGAAGACATGTGTCTTGCTCTATTTTGCATGAGAGGAATTAATAAAATAGAAGAATGAGTTAACTAAAGAGATTAATAATCAATTAACAAAATAGATCAAATAGTTAACTGATTAGAACTAGAGGATAAATATTGCATGAGGATGAGAAGGTATTTTAGCTCAATTAAATATTTGGAATATTCAATTGCATGTGCACCTGGATTGAATTATATTTAGAGATAACTCAATTTTTAGAAGAAATAGACAACTTAAATAAATATTTGATTTATTTAAATCTAGAGAAGATATTATTGGAAGAAGCAATTAAATAATTGGTTTTATTTAATTTAGAATGATTTTGGAAGAACTAATTAAATAATTGGTATTATTTAATTTGTTGGAAGATTTGGAGGATTTTTTTTAATTCGTAAGCAAGTATTTTTTATTAATTGAAATATGAAATTACATATCTGGTTCAAGGGGGCATATTGGTAGGAAATAACCGGTAAGAAAACCTCCGGTTGTGGCCCATAACTACCAAAATCTAACCTATTTCTAAATTATAACCTGCCTGTGAGACTACAAGTTTCCTGCTTGAACAAAATATAGAGAAGAAGAAGCTGGTCCTTTCCAAAATGGGCTAGCACCTTGACCCTCCTTCCCCTTGGTAAAACACAAAGCCTAAAAAGCTAGAGAGCAGGTGCCTTTAGGCCGTTAGCCTACAAGAAACCCCAAAACCCTTACAAAATTTGCAGGCTCAAAATTCAAAAAAGCTCTGAGAGACTATCTAGGAGAAAAAAACTTATGCAACTGCCATCTTGGAAACAGGGGAAAACTAATCAACTACAAAAGACCACCCATCTAAGTAACAAAAGACCATCCAGGGTCAAGACTACACAGAACACTGAAGAATTTACTGAACCCCTGACACAGACTGTATGCTATTTACAAAAAGACATCCTTGAAGCATAAAAGAAACCCTGACCATAGATAGCATTACAATAAAATGATGACTATGAAGACATGAAGAAAGAAGAGAGCACTACCAACCACCCACCACACACCAGCAACTAAGACTTAGACTTCTCCTTCATCAAATAGGTAGTCGTGAAACTCATGAATCCTGTCGAAGCCCTTAGTGTGGATCAAATTGAAGGATTTTTTCAGAAAGTCTTTACCTCTGTGAGCCCTACTCCTGTGGGTTTCAAGTTCAACACCTCTGATATCCAGTATGAAAGGGAATAACTCAACTACCACTCCAGGTTGATTGGCCCTTTGCAGATCCTTAGGCCTAGGAAGTTTGCCTCTCTCAACCATTGCCAAAACTTTGTCAATACCACCAAGAAAGACAGGTTTGAACAGACACTACACCAGAGCCTTGACCTCGTCCTTGGGCATTGAAACATCTAGAAGAGCTACCACAACCCTGGAGGAGAGGTCAGAATCTACTCAATACCTTTCACTGCCCAAGACAAATTTCTTTCCTAAGATGAGTTTCAGGACTTTAATGGTGAAGGTATCGTATTGTTTGAGGACTCTCCTTAACCTTTGCTTTGTAACCTCCCCCTTGAAGGCCATCTATCTCACCTATGCAGTGAGACACACAGGTGACTCCATTCCACCACACTCTAAGCGGTTAGTACGAAGAAGATGAATTATTATTAGAGGGGGGAGTGCCATGCAAGCTTCTATGAAGAATACAGAAAAGAAGTAGTGGTATAAAATGATGACGGCCTTGAATTCTAATGATGAAAAATGCAAGAGGGAATTATCATGCGCAATACCAACTCATTCTAGTAATGCCTAGACTTGGGGAAGTGAGGCTATCAAAATCCATCCCATCTCATGCTTGGAAAACCTGAAATCTATCCTTGCCCCGATGAAACAAGCCTCTTCAACTGACAAGCTGTCAAATCTTCCCACTTAGCGCCTTCGAGGGTGTGCAATAATCATTACATGTGGCGATGTGAACTCATGCTGAGTGGCAATGGGAGTAAGCTAACTCAGCTAGAGGACCTTGTCAACATCCTGTCGCATTGCCAACTAAGCCCTGGTCCTTCCACAACTAATAGTGTGGAAGAACTCCCACCCAACCTCCCACAGATTTGGAGGAATTTAATTAAATAAATGATTTTATTTAATTGTTGGAAGAATATGAATCAAATAAATAAATTGATTTGTTTATTTATTTATAGAGGAATTAGGCTTAAATAAATATTAAGAATATTTATTTAGACAGAGTCGTGTCATTTTCAAGTGTATACATTAACCCTTAATTTATAATTTTTTAAACTGTGGCATAAATGAATGAGCAGTCAAAAAGGGGGACTAACTATTGTGGCACACTGCCCTACATAGGTGAACTACTTAATAATCCATGCAACTAATATTCGCCATGGTTCTGCAATGGACATTTTATGAAACCCCTTGTTTTGCCCCCAGGTATTAACAACTAGTAATGGGTGACGTTCCCCCTCCCATGCAAAAAGTTCTATCATTTTCTGATAGGAAATGTTTGTAGTTTCAGACAAATTAATACCTTCATTTCCAATGCTAGATAATTTGGAGATGATTCAGGGAATTACCTTGAATTTCTTCCCATGCACAATTAACTACCCATCTACAAAGTTCTTAGCAAATTCCTTGACCAGCTTTGCATGGTGTCCCTCAAATTTCTTTATAAAGTCTAGCCACCCTACCCTCTGAAACAACTCTGAAATATTCCCCAATGTTAGCAATTTATCTAGTGAAGTTGGCCAGACTTGTATTTGGCTCCTCCCATTCTATTTCTTACTGATAATATTGCTTAATGACTACTGAAATATCATGGCACCCAAAGTGATAAAACTACTCAAGAAATTGATAGGAAAATTAATGGAAATGTAGGTTTTGAGGCCATGTGTACTTTGAGAATGTTGATTCAGGGTACTTGGCTTTTTAGCAGTTAATTACGACATTGCATGGGATAGAGTGAATCAGCCACCACCTTCTCCAGTGAAGGAACATTTCACACATTTGCCAAATTTGGAAAAGAAAAGGGGTTCGTGCCAATTTATCTACCTTTACTCACAATAAATGATCTATCTAAAATAAAAGATGTACTTATCTTCCATTTTGTTATTGATTTGAAAGCCACTTGTTTTTGCTGACGTAATAGCATCCTAGGTGGCGGTACTAATTGGTTTGAGTGGAATGAATTTATTATGACATGATGATGGGGAGGCTAAATTGATATGATGATGGGGTGACTAAATTTTTTATGATGGAAAGTTATCATAATAATACTTATTTACTATGGTTAGAAATGAGGAACTCATGATGGCTTTTGTAGTGGATTGTGGGGTGAATGGTGTGTTTTCAGATAATAGGAACATTTTCACATACAAAAATCATAAATTTACAATGGTGGAGGAAGATATCAAAGAATAGACATGGAAGATATGAACAAAATTTTGGAGCATTGTCGCAAGATGGAGCCAGCTGAAGGAATAAAGTTCCGGAGCATCACTGAAAGATGCAGCTGAAATGCAGGAACAAAGTTCTGGAGCATCGCTAAAAGATGCAGTTAGAATGTAGCAACAAAGTTTTGGAGCATCACTGAAAGATACAACTGGAATGTAGGAACAAAGTTCTATAGCATTGCTAAAATATGCAGCTAGAATGCAAGAATAAAGTTTTGGATCATCACTAAAAGATGTAGCTGGAATGCAGGAACAAAGTTCCAGAACATCACGGAAAGATGCAACCAGAATGTAGGAACAAGGTTTTAGAGCACTGCTGAAAGATGCATCTAGAATGTATGAACAAGGTTCTAGAGCATTGCTGAATGATGTAGCCAGAATGTAGAAACAAAGTTTCAGAGCATCACTAAAAGATGTAGCCAGAATGTAGGAAAAAAGTTTTGGAGCATCACAGAAAGATGTAGCCAGAATGCAGGAACAAGGTTCTAGAGCATTGTTGAAAGATGCAGTCAGAATGTAAGAATAAGGTTCTAGAGCATCATTGAAAGATGCAGCCAAAATGCAGGAACAAGGTTCCAAAGCATCACTAAAAGATGTAGCTAGAATGTAGGAACAAGGTTCTAGAGCATCGCTAAAAGATGTGGCCAAAATGCAGGAACAAAGTTCTCGAGCATCACTAAAAGATGTAGCCAGAATACAGGAACAAGGTTCTGGAGCATCGTTGAAAGATGCAGCCAAAATGCAGGAACAAGGTTTTGGCCCATCGCTGAAAGATGCAGCTAGAATGCAAGAACAAAGTTCTAGAGCATCACTAAAAGATGTAGCCAGAATGAAGGAACAAAGTTCTAGAGCATCACTGAAAGATGCAGCCAGAATGCAAGAAAAAAGTTCCAAAGCATTGCTGAAAGATGCACCCAGAATGTAGGAACCAAGTTTTAGAGCATCAATGAAAGATGCAGCTGGAATGTAGGAACAAAGTTCTGGAGCATCGCTGAAAGATGCAGATGGAATGCAAGAACAAGGTTCTAGAGAATCACTGAAAGATGCAACTAGAATGCAGTAACAAAGTTCTAGAGCATCACTGAAAGATGCATCCAGAATGCAGGAACAAGGTTGTAGAGCATCATTGAAAGATGCAATCAGAATATAAGAACAAGGTTCCAAAGCATCGTTGAAAGATTCAACTAGAATGCAGGAACAAGGTTCTGGAGCATTGTTGAAAGATGCAGCTGGAATGTAGGAACAAAATGAGGGTATGGATCTTATTCAGACAAGTTCCAGAGCATCACCAGAAGATGCGTCGAAATTTGTGACACTTCTTCAAAGATGAAACCCTACGAAATAGAGATGAAATTTAGACAAGTACAAAGATGAATATATGAATAATTTTTCCTAAATGCACATACACACACTAAATTTTTTTTATTAACACAAATACAATACTTATGGTATTATTTCTAGCGAAGCATAATCAACACATTGAGTTTCTCTGTGCATTTCTACCAGTTGAGTAAACTCTTCTTTGTTGACAGGTTTATGGTAGATCCTGAGTCAATGTCCATTGATTAAGAGAGTTCAAGAATCACCATCAATGGGTTTGAGTTGTACTTCTTCGTTTGGGAATACCTCAGAAATCTCGTATGCACCTAGCTAATGGGTTATGAGTTTGCCTTTCTAGTCCTTGTATCAAGAATCAAACAACAACGCCTAATCTCCTTCATGGAATTCTCTTTCTTTGATGTGTTTATCATGCCAGGCCTTTCGTTGTTGTTGAACTAGCTTAGTTTGATGAATATCTTCTAAGCGGAGTTCATCTAGTTCACTAAGCTACAAAACTCTCTCTACCTGAGCCTGATCAAGGTTGAAGTCTAGCTCCATTGATGTTCTAAGGGTTTGGAGTTCAAATTCAATAGGTAAAATAGGTTTCTTCCCAAAGACCAGTTCGTATGGAGTAAGACCAGTGGTGGATTTCCAAGTTGTGTTGTAAGCTCAAACAGCCCCATGCAATTTTTTGATCTAGTCCTTTCTACTTGACGAAACTATTTTGTTAGGATGTTTTTGAGCTCCCTATTAGTGAATTCTACTTGTCTGTTTGCTTGTGGGTGATAGGGTGATGACTTCTTATGGATTATTTGGAAATGATTAGTGAAAGATAATAAAATGTTGGACATTAATTGAGGTCCTTCGTCTATGACAATTGACCTAGGGGCTCCAAATATGAGAAAAATTATGTTATATAGAAAGTCTGCAACCTGTTTTTCTCTAGCAACTTTCAGGACTTGGACTTCCGCCCATTTGGTAAGATAGTCCATGCATACCAGAATATATTCTTTTCCTTGCAAAGGAGGATTTATAAGACCAATGAAATCCAATCCCCACTTTTCAAATGGTTCAAAAATTACCTGTGGCTGTAGAGGCATTTTGTTGGATGCCGTAGGTCTTCCCACTCGTTAACATTCATCACAATAGCGGACATAGTTCTTCACATCCTTGTGTATAGAGCGTTGTTGGTATGTGCTGACTGATCATGCAAGTACTATACACAAGTTAAGTATCCTCACCGGGGTTTGGAGGCACAGCCCTCAAATTTTTTTCCCTCTTTTTTCCACGATCAGAGTCGGTTGTTAATTTTTGTTAACCGACAAAAGAAAAATGACATTGCAAAACCCTAATTCTATAAGCTTCCAAAAATCTTGTTATAAGCAGATGGGATATATGTTACGGTGATGTATTAGTGAGATTGTAATCTATTTTGCATTGGATAATAAAATCATTGGATGGCAGAGTTTCTGTTGATGTAGCCCATATTGGGTGAACCATGTTAAATTTATGTGTTGATCTCTTTTGTGTTATTCCTCATTGTTATATTTGGGTTATTTAATCTGCATATAATTCTTAGTGTTTATTGATTTGATCTTCCTGAACCCTAACAACTAGTATCAGAGTGGGTTGTGTTTGATTATCGTCTACAAGAAGGTCTCACGATTGAGTGGGAGTCTCACGGTTAAGTGGGAGTAATGGTGGACAAGGGTAAATTGAAGGTAGATAAATTCAATGGGTAGAACTATCAATTATGGAAGATGTAGATGGAGGATTATCTCTATCAAAACAATTTATGGAGGCTATTGGAAGGAAAAGCCAAGAAATTGGCAGCAATGACTGATGAGGATTGGGATCTTCTAGACAGAAAGGCACTGGGAACCATTCGGTTGTGCTTGGAACCATCTGTGGTATTCAATATAACAAAAGCAACAACAATAGATGGTATGATGAAAGATTTGGCTAAATTGTATGAAAAACCCTCATCCTCTAATAAGGTATTTCTCATGAAGCATTTGTTTAATCTAAAAATGATTGAAGGTGGATCTATGTCAGATCATTTAAATGAGTTTATTATGATTACCAGTCAATTAACATCTGTAAAAGTGAAATTTGATGAAGAGGTAAGGGCTCTCTTGGTTTTATATTCTTTTCTAGAAAGCTAGAATAGCTTGGTAATGGCTGTAAGTAACTCTATCTCTAGTTCAAATACTTTGAAATTTGATGATGTTGTTGGTGTTATCCTTAGTGAGGAAATGTGATGGAAAAGCACAGGTGAGACTTCAACATCTGGTAATGCTTTGACTATAGAGAACAGGGGAAGAACAAAGGAAAGAGGAAAAAGCCCTACAAATCATGGGAAGTCACAAGGGAAATTGAAGAAAGGCAGATCTAAATCCAGAGGAAGAATGGATTGCTGACACTGTGGAAAGCCAAGACACTTGAAGAAGGATTGATGGTCTTGAAAGGGCAAACAAGGAGATAGATAACATGATGATAGTAAGGAAGCTAATGTTGCAAGTAATAAATTACAGGATGCTTTAATTTTGTATTTAGACAATGCTAATGATTCCTGGGTAATAGATTCAGGGGACTCATTTCATGCCACACCCCATAGGAAATATTTTGTAGATTATGTTCAAGGTGATTTTGGATAGTTATATTTGGGTGATGATGAACCCTGTTAGATTATTGGAAAAGGAAAAATAAAAATCAAGTTACTGAATGTAAATGAATAGTTGCTACATGAGGTATGGCATGTTCCAAATTTGAGAAGGAATTTAATCTTTGCAGGACAACTGGGTAGTGAAGGCTATATAGTTACCTTTTTAGACAAAGTCTGGAAGGTCACTAAAGGTGCATTAGTAGTAGCTAAAGGTGAAAAGATAGGCACATTGTATTGGTGTACTGGTAATACTTATTCTACCTTGGCTGCTACAAAAATAGTTGCTAATGAGATAGTTATAGTACTTGCTATAGGGACATAAACAAAATTGTTGCACCATAGACTTGGGCACATGAGTGAGAAAGGGATGAAGATCCTTCACTCCAGAAATTTGCTACTAGGTCTGAAGAAGATTGACTTGGAGTTCTACGAAAATTGTGTTTATAGAAAATAGAAAAGAGTCTGATTTCTCAAATTTGGGAAAGAAAAGAAAGATAAAAAGTTGGAGCTTGTGCATACAGATGTATGGGGACTAACTAAGGTATCTTCTCTTGGTAGCTCTCGGTATTACATTACATTCATAGATGATGCAACTAGGAAGGTATGGATTTATTTCCTTAGGCAAAAATATGATGTATTTGAAACATTTAAGAAATGGAGAAGCTTGGTTGACAATGAGATAGGAAAATGATTAAAATGTCTTAGATTTGATAATGGTGGTGAGTATTGCAGCAAAGAATTTGAGGATTATTGTTAGTTTAATGGAATTCGTAGGTAGAAAATAGTTCCAGGGACTCCATAGGAGAATGGAGTGTGCAAGGACCATGAGATTGCATTCTAGGTTTCCTTTAAACATGTGGGTAGAACCTATCAACACTGCTATATATTTAATTAACAGAGGTACTTTAGTTCCTTTGGGCTATGGTATTCCAGAGGAAGCATGGATAGGTAAGAAGGTGAGTTATTCTTTTCTCAAAACCTTTGAATGTGAAGCATTTACACATGTAGATTCTAAAAATAAAACCAAGCTAGATGCAAAATAAAAAAATGTACTTTCATTGGATATGGCATTGATGAATTTGGTTATAGGCTTTGGGATTTTAAAAATTAGAAAATTGTGAGCAGGAATGTTGTATTCAATGAGAAGGTGCTGTACAAAGATCAATTGTAGCAGCATGAGAAGAAAGAAAAAGATTATGTGGTACTGGATGATACTCCAAATAGTGATGTTCCGGTGGTTCCTCATGCTCCACAATAGCAACAAGAAATAACACAAAATCTAGTGAATGTTAGATGGTCAACAAGGCTAAGTAGACCTCTTGAAAGGTTTTCTCCCTCTTTGTATTCTATTTAGTTAATAGATGTTGGTGAACTAGAAGGGTATGATGAAGCTATGAATATGGATACAAAGGTTCAGTGGGAGCTTACAATGAAAGAAGAAATGGACTCCTTGCTGAAAAATTAGACTTGGGAATTATGTACATTGCCTACAGGTAAAAAGGCTTTACCAAATAAATGGGTTTATAGGCTGAAAGAGGAAGATGGAGGTAAGAAATGATTTAAAGCCAGGTTAGTTGTAAAAGGATTTGCACAGAAAAAGGACATTGATTTTGATGAGATTTTTTCTCCAGTTGTTAAGATGACTTCTATTCATACTATTTTAAGTATTGTGGTTGCTGAAGATTTGTATTTGAACAGCTAGATGTGAAAACTACCTTTCTCCATGGTGATTTGGAGGATGAGATATATATGGAACAACCCCAAGGATTTGAGGTCACAGGTAAGGAGAAATTGGTGTGCAGATTGAAGAAGATTTTGTATGGCCTGAAACAAGTACCTCGGCAATGGTATTTGAAATTTGATAGTTTTATGGCTAAGCAAGGCTACAGTCAGTGTAACTCTGACCATTGTGTTTATTTTAAGAGATTAGATAATGACAACTACATTATTTTATGTTTATATGTTGATGACATGCTTGTAGTGGGGTCTAACATGGATCACATAAGAGAGTTAAAATAGCAGTTAGCACAGTCATTTGCTATGAAGAATTTGGGGGCAGAAAAAATAAATCTTGGTATGAAAATTTGCAGAGATAGGAAGAATAGAAAATTAACTCTATCTCAAGCTGATTATGTTGAAAAGGTGTTGTAGAGATTTCATATGGAGAATGCAAAAGCTGTCAGCACACCTTTGCCTAGTCATTTGAAACTGACTAAGGAGATGTGTCCAAAGACACAAGAGGAGGAAGACAAAATGTCTAAGATACCATATGCATCAGTAGTTGGCAACTTGATGTATGCAATGGTATGCACAAGGCTAGATATTGCACATGCAGTGGGAGTTGTGAGCAGGTATATGAGCAATCTGGGAATGGAACATTGGAATGTTCTAAAATGGATTCTCTGATATTTGAGAGGTACTACTTTAAAGAAACTATGTTTTGAAGGAACACATTCTACTCTAAAAGGATATGTTGACTCTAATCTGGTAGGTGATATTGATAGCAAGAAGAGTACTATAGGGTATGTTTTTACTGTAGGAGGTACTGCAGTCAGTTGGATTTCAAGGCTACAAAAGGTTGTTTCACTTTTAACCACTGAAGCTAAGTATGTTGCTGCTACAGAAGCTAGCAAGGAGATGATTTGGTTACAAAATTTTATGGAGGAATTGGGGCAATGACAAGAAGCTAGGCCTTTGTACACTGATAGCCAAAGTGCCATTCATCTTGTTATGAACTCAACTCTGAATTCAAAAACTAAGCACATATAGCTCAAATACCACTTCATTCGGTCAATTTTGGAGGATGGGCAGTTAAAGCTAGAGAAAATTCACACAAGTCAGAATCTTGCAGATATGTTCACAAAGGTAGTTACATATGAGAAATTGATTTCCTCATCAGTTTCTATTGGCCTTCATGACTGATAATTGTGGACTTGAGAAACCAGCTAGGCCTATAATCTAGTGGGAGGTGCAAGCACGATGGTGTCGTCCAGGATTAGTCTCCAAGTGGGAGATTGTTTGGTGTGTAGCCTGATCAATCTCCAAGTGGGAGATTGTTAGTATGTTGTGACTGATTATGCAAGTACTATACACAAGTTATGTATCCTTGCCTGCGCCTATGAAAAAAAAAATTTCCCTCTTTTTTGTACGATCGGAGTCAGTTGTTCATTTTTGTTAACTGACAAAAGAAAAATGACATTGCAAAACCCTAATTCTGGAAGCTTCAAAAGAGCTTGTTATAAGCGGCTAGGATGTATGTTAGGGTGATGTATTCACGAGATTGTAATCTATTTTGCACTAGATAATAAAATCATTGGATGACTAAGTTTTTGTGGATGTAGCCCATATTGGGTGAACCACGTTAAATTTCTATGTTGATCTCTTTTGTGTTATTCCTCATTGTTATATTTGGGTTATTTAATCTAGATATAATTGTTAGTGTTTTTTTGCTTTGATCTACCTGAACCCTAACAAGGGCCAATAGTATCTCACACCTAAGATTTTATGGGAAGTTCTTTTGGTAAAGTAGTGTTTGCCAGATGGGTCATCATGGCAAGCTCTGAGGATGCTATATGTTTCATCTGGTCTGACATAACATCGTAGGACTAAGTTAGACCCATATTGGAATAACATGTCATTATTCCATTTAAAGTGAGTACTTTCCTGAATAAGGTGTTTCTTTTGTTTTGATGTAAATTCTGGAGGAAGCTCAGAGGTGGCTAAGTAATTGCCAATGTCTGCAAACCGGGGTGTTTTAATGGAGACAACAAATAAATTTTCATCAGGAAATTCATCCTGCATAGAGATACAATCTTTATTATCTTGCCTTATCTGGGATAGGAAATCTGCAACTACATTGAATTTTCTAGGCTTATCCATTATGGTCACATTGAATTCTTGGAGAAGTAATAACCATCTAATTATTCTTCCATTCAATGAGGGTTTGTTCATCAGGTATTTGATAGCTGAATGGTCTAGGAACACAGTCACTTTGTATCCTGTAATGTAATGCCAAACTTTGTTTATTGCATGAACTATTGGTAGAAATTCCTTCTCCATGGTGGTGTAATTTTGTTCAGTGGTGCTCAAGTTTTTACTGATGAAATATATAGCATATTTTCCTCCACTATCATCTTCTTGTCCTAACACTACTCCAATAGCATCATTGGAAGCATCAACATAAATAAGGACGTAAAGTTTGTAGTTAGTTCCTCATAGGACTGGAGTTGAGACAATCTTTCCTTTAATAATGTCAAAGGATTTTTACATTCTTGTGTCCATGCAAAGTCCACATCTTTCTATAGAAGAGAGAACATGGGAGCTGCAATCTTACTAAATTTTTCTATGAATCTCCAATAATAACCAACATGTCCTAAGAAACATCTAACATCAGTTCAATTCTTTGGGGTTTCCAATTGTTGTATTACTTCAGTCTTTTTAGGGTCAACCTTTATCCCTTCAGCTAAAATATGATGTCCCAACACTATACCTTGTTCTATCATTATTAGACACTTCTCATGGCTTAGAGATAGTTGATGATCTTCACATCATTGCAATACTCCATCTATATTTTTGAGACCTTCATCAAAAGTGGAACCATAGACTGTGAAGTCATCTATATAAACTTCTACACAGTCATTTACATGTTTAGCAAAGATATCCAGAATAACTCTTTGGAATGTGGCAAGAGCATTACAAAGCCCAAAGGGAAGAACCCAATATGTGAATGTTCCCCAAGGATAGGTGAAAGTAGTTTTGTCTTGGTCCTCTGTTGCCACTTGTATTTGGTTATATCCACTAAACCTATCCAAAAATGAAAAATACTTCCTTCCCGCTAGATTATCCAAAACTTGGTCTATGAAGGGTAGTGGGAAATAATTTCTGTAGGTTGCTTTGTTGAGTTCTCAATAGTCAACGCACACTCTCCATTTCCTATTTTTCTTGGACACTACCACCAGGGCTGAAACCCATTTACTATCCAAGATAGGATAAATAAATCTTACTTGTAAAAGTTTCTCAATTTTAGTTTTGACAATATCTTTGAGAGCAAGATTGAGTCTTCACTGAGGTTAACAGACTAGTCTAACATCATCGATATAGATGTGGTGGGTGCAAACACTTGGGTGAATTCCTCTCATATCTGTATAGTCCCAAGCAAAAGCTTTGGACCTGTTCATCAAAACATCAAATAATTTGTGCTCATCGAATTCTGTCAACCAACTATTGATATTTTAAGTCTTTCTTGGTAATAACATGATAGTCTTGGTTCCAGGGTAATTGGAGGTGACAATGTGAACTTCCTTTCTTAAAGTGTTGAAAGGACAACTGTGTGGTATGGTTCTATGAAGTTTGTCAACATCTTTGAAGAAGTGACTTGTTTTAAAGATGATATTTGCCAGGGGACATGGTTGAGTTGTGAAGTTGGTATAATCATGTTCTTTATCATCAATGTGGATTGGAAGTCCCAAAATTTCTTCCACCTTAAAAATCTCTTCATCACCTGAGTCTATGGAAAGATCTTGGATGTTTTCTAATTCATCTTCTAATTCTTTGTTGTGTTGTTTAATAACTACCATAGCAAGTGAAGATAGATTTTCTTGTTTGTTGGATTCATTTGATTCATCAACCCAGACTTGGTTATGTTCTATAGGTTGAGCGGGGGGATATAGACTTAAATGTTTACTATTGGGAACATGTGAAATGATCATTCCTCTTGCTTTGTAGTCAATCTTGGATGTAACTATAGCTAACCATGGCCTACCCATTATTACTGGGTAGCTGTCTTTGGGTGAGGGACTGGAGGATTTGGAAGTCTACTGGATATTCCCAATTGTCAACCTTGATAGGGACATTTTCTAAGACACCTTTGGGAATGGGTATGATTTGATTTGCCATTTGTAATATGGTAGTTGTGGGGCATAAATCAGTGAGTCCAAGTTTTTCCATAACATCCACTATCATAATGTTAATGGCTACTCCCAAGTCCACCAATGCATTAGGTATTGCTACCTCATTAATTGTTATCATTATAAGTGGACTACCTGGGTCACCATATTTTGGGGTTAAGGATTTTCCAGCTAAAAGGTCAGCTAGATATCCATTGATGTGCACTGTATTAATCTATTTTGGTTTCCTTCTTGGTGTTTTAATGCACAACTGTTTAACTAGCTGGTTTAGTTTGGGAATTTCTTTGATCGCTTGTAACAAAGGAATCTTGATATGGAGTTGTTTAATTTCTTGTATGAGAGCAGTTTTATTAGACAATGATACTTCCAGTGGGTTCCTATGAATGTTTGATTTGAGACGGTCCAAAAAAGGTGCCTGGGTTTTCTTTCTTATTATGAGATCTTTTTCTGGAGTCGTTAATGGTAGCTTGGCAACTTCTTCTTGAGACAGTTCTATGGTAGGTGATGAAGTTGCCCAAGATTAAGTTGGGGATAATTCCTCTTGATTTTTCTTGGGGTCATGCTCTATAGGTACAAGAAAAGTCTCTGGTTCTATGTTAAGTCCCTCATCTGGGTCTTCTATAACTTCAACAATGGTCAGTTGATTAAGTGTTTTTCCTGATCTCAATTGAAGGTTTCCACAGTAGATAGCATTGATCCCTCCCATGTTATCCTAATTAGCAACATATACTGGGGCATTTTGACATGTGTTCTTAGGATTAGGAACAGGTTGTGTTAGTAATGGTGGTTGATAACTTGTTCATTTTGCTGAGGGTTTTGAGGAGCCATTGGAAGGTTCTGTTATGGATTTGGCATTCATCTTGGACCATTATAGAATTGATTTGGTGGTTGGTTCCATTGTGGGGAATGATTATGAGGATGCCATTGCTGATTTGGCCATTGGGGATTTCCCCAAGCTTGGTTTGTCCATTCAAGTGGTCCCCAAGGTGGGTAAGATCCCCAACCAGGTTTTGCTAAAGGCCATGGTGCTAACCACTGTGTATTGTTCCAAGTGTTTGGAGGTCGCCATGTAGGGTTGGAGTTTTGACCATAGGAGAAATTTTCTCTAGGTCTCTGGCCCATGAAATTGATTTCCTCCTTAATGTGAGATGGTCATTTTTTAGAATTCTTGATTGCATTCAGAATCTCACATTAATCAGTGGCATGACTCTTCACAAATTTGGCAATTGTCAGCCTTATCCAATGGACATTCTCTTAATAGATGCTTGTTTTGACACGCAGGGCAATAGATGGATAAAGTCTCAGGGTTGCATGTTTTGGCCTGTATTCCATCCAAAGTGGTGTTCAACTGATCAAGATTGCCAGTCTTCAAATTTGCTATTTCCTCTCGCAATTTACCTATTTCATTTGAGCTTCTTAAGAGGCTAGAATTTTGAATACCTACACAAGTACGGGAAAAATTCTGACATAACTTAGTGATATCAGTAAGTTCAAGTTGAGACACATCTCCCTTTCCCATTAAATCTAAGCTTCTCCTAGCATCCTCATCAAGTCCTTTGAGAAATATAGTCTTCATAATTTCCAGACTTATGGCTTCTTCGTCACATCGTTTGGTTCAAAAAATAAACCTATCAAGGTAATCTTTCAGGATCTCATCTCCTTTTTGTCTTAGTTTGAACAACTCTTCCATTTCATCCCATGTAGTAATTGATCCAGAAACTAGTCCCATGCACCAATGCATTGCAGCGTCTCTCAAAGTGGAGGGAAAAGTTCTAGATTTTGGTTATCATTCTTGTAGTCGTATGTTTGACACAAGACTTTGAACTCAAAGAGGAACTAGTCAAGATCTTCAAAAGAAAGTCCCCTAAAAGTCAGCAAGATGGATGGTGAAATGTTTTTTATTGGTGTATCATCATCTCCGTTGATAGAAATAGGGTAGGTAAAGGTTCATGTTGCCGGTCTTCTCGGGATATCATCATTATGAGCCATAATGTCAAAAGAAATGTTCTCTTCCTCGAAGACTAGGTTGGTTGGTTGAATGACTATCTCCTCAAAGATTGGGTCAGCTGGTAAAACTTCTAGAGTATTTGGGAGGTCTTAGGTTGATCCTGCTCGATCAATTCATAATTTAGTTCTTTAGCTGAGACTTCTTCCTCCCTATTTATGATTGGAATTACTATTGGGGGGGTTTTGGTATGAATCTTCTGTGTGGGCCTCATTTCCTGACCATACAAAAAGAGAGGTTTGGTGAAAATTTTTGGGTGTTTACTACAAGATATTTCCAAGGATTTGCCTAATAACACTTAGAAAAGATCATGTGTTCCCCGACAATGACACCAAAAAGTGATAGGTTGTCGTGATGTCCTAACACCTTAATTGAAAAATATTAGTTTATTGCCCAAGGTAGTGTCTGAGGCTGTATGCAATAGGGAGGTTGGATATCTCATTGAGAAAAAATTTTCTAGTTCCTTTAAAAGATCTAGAAAACATATGAAATTAAACAAAAAGCATTTGAATTTTATACTAAAAAGCATCAAAACTATATACTAGAAAGCATATAAAATTCTACACTAGAAAGCATATAAAACTCTGCATAAGAAATTCATAAGTGCAACTTCACTCAGATTCTGAACAAAGGGAAATTATATTCTACACAAAATATTCCAACTTTTGACAATTAGTAAATAGCAATTTAACTAAGGTTGATGCGCCAGAAACATTTAAGCAACACAGAGTTCTGAAACATCAACACACACAATAGTTTAACTAAAACAGATGCTCTAGAAACATTTAAACAACACACCCTGCAGGTTCAAAATAGAAAACTAAACATAAAATAACTCCAACTAAATAAAACATCCACAGAAATAAAAGTACTTATCTATTCTACAGTCCCACGAGTGGCCAGCTCTTGGGAGAAATTTTTCTCTAACTCAAGCAAATTTGTCTCTAACTCAAGTAACATTCAGTCATTTCCACATTGACATGGTAACTCTATTCAGATCTTTATATTTTGAAAGAAATTAATCAGAACAATACCATTTGCATTCATGGAAAATTTGCAGTACACAACTATGATTATTTTCAAAAACTAAGAGATTGATTTTCATCCATCCATAGTATATATTTATATCCATGTTTTGAGCAACAATAAACTACATTCAAACTCCTAAATTTCAAATGGGGGGGAAATGCCATTTGAAGAAGTCTTATAACTGAAAAATAGAATCTTTAACTATCGATGTCTTTTAAAACATAAAAAGGACTCTGAGTGGAGCCATAATGTCTTTGTGTAACCAACAGAAATAACAGAATTTAAATAGAGCCTTCACTTAATGCACGCTTAAAAGTTTTGACGCCCTTAACTTCCAGCGCACTCGACCTTAGTTGCATGAAGTCAACTTCTTTTGTAGGCAATGCATTAGCCTGCACAATTACCCAACTCTACATGCCATTATATCAACATGTAAAAGATAATTTCAATCAATTTAGGAAATAAAGATTTGTACAACATTTTATTAAAAATAGATAAATATTACTTATAAAAATAAATAAATTGGCAAGGCTAGGGGATTGGACAATGCACAAAGGGTTATTTGTTTCATCAAAGTAATGAGGTTATTTATACCTCATCATCCTCCCCTTCCTAACCTTGAGTAGGTCCTACTACTCTCTGATGCATCCATTATCTTTCTACCTCTCTTTTCCTATTCAGTTTGTCAAACTTTGAACTTAGATCATATACTTCATCTACCTCTTCATCAATATGGTCAGGGACCTTCAGAAAGCCTTTGTGTAGTTTAATTCTCAACTTCCAGGTATGTAAGTCCCTAGGATCTTGTTCTATAACCACTAAGACTGAAGGAGGTGGCTATAAAAGTAGTAGCGGTCTATATCTCAGCCCTATCCACTTAGTGTTTAGTTGCTGAAGAATCTTTGTCAATGCCTCAGCTCTTTTGTATGACCATCTAAGGTTGGTGGGAGAAATCATTTCTCTCCTTTTTAAATACACAAACAAGGGGGTATACCTTTCTTCACAGACATTCCAAGCTCTGTCAGTCAACTATGGTCTATTAATCTTGAAATTGTCAAAGAAGATCCTAATACTTTCATTATATTTCTCTTTCATATTTCATAATGTTGGAAAGAGACACTAGGCATTATAGGTGTTGTCATTGATGGAAACTAAGATCATCCCAATCATCCACATAACACTTTGTTCACACTGAAAGTTAGAATCAGAATTTGTCTAAATCCAGGCAGTCAGGAACAGAGCAGGTGACAGGGTCTGGTATTTTGGTCCGGATCTCTCCGATGCAAAGGCATGGTTTGTTGCAGATCTAAGGTAGTTGTAAGCATTATCAAGACACTCTAAAATCTAGAGTTTTGTCCTCCGGTAATCAAGGAATCAAAAGATATTAGCTTCTGAGTATCGAGTTTCAGTTTGATAGAAAAGGTAGTAGAAGTATAGGTCGGCCTTGTGAATGATCTTAATTCTGGATGTATAGAAGTTGTTTATTGGGCAATTGGTAATGAACATTGATGGCAGCCGATATGATTGATGATTTGCAAGTACAAGTTTTGGTCCGCATCTCATATTATGTATGGATCTAGCTGACAGAGTAGAGTACTCAACAAAGTTTTAAATGTTCTTGAAGCTGACTGGTAAGATGATTATAGATCATGTTGCGGATATATATAGCCAATGGAATTGGATGTTTTTGGTGTGTGTGTATGTGAATAAGGTGTAAAGGTGAGAAGAGAAGAAAATCTAAGGAGTGAATGAAGGCAGAGCAGTAAGAAGAGAAGAGTAAAGATGAAATGTGTAAGATCAATTTTTGCACTTAATAAGAACTGAAACTCTTGCATGGGCAGATGCTATTTATTAGATCAAAGTCTTTATTATTCTCTTGTAATCTTTCTGTAGGTAGTGAGCTCTGGGTAGTGAGCCTGAATTCATGTACATTCCCATTTGTAAAAATACTTTTAACAGGGTATTAATTTTTGTGGGTTAACACCCACCATGGTTTTTCCCTTAACCGGGTTTCCACGTAAAAAATCTTTGTGTTGAGTGTATTTTTGTGTTGATTTCATGTTTAAGATTTTGAATTGTAACTAAGTGTAAAAGTAAGAATTAACTGCAATAAGTTCTAAAGTTTTGAGACAACTGATTCACCCCCCCCTCTCAGTTGTTTGTCCTATTTCCAACAATTGGTATCAGAGCAAGGTTCCTTTGAAAAATTTAACAGCTTAAGGAAGATCTGGGAAAGTAGTAAAATGGATGAATATAACCTTCAAGGGCAACTTAATCTCACCTTAGATGATCTTGAGCAGTCCAAGGCAGAAGTCTAAGAGTTGCAAGATAATCTCAAAAAGGCTGAAGACTTCATTGAGATCTTAAAAGAAAAAATGAGCAAATCTAATGCAAAAGGAAAGGAGCAACCTCTTCAAGTTGGAAATCATTATGAAGACAAGGCCCTGAAAGAGAAAACAATGTGAAAAGTTAACTAAAGAAGTTATTGTTCTAAAACATGAGATGGAAATTGGAGTGATGAGACTAACCAAGGAAATTGAAGATAGGAAGAAAGCTAAAGAAGAGATGAATCAAAATTTGAAAGAGAGAACTGATGAATGCTGTAGATTGGATGGAATAGCTGGTCTCCTAGAATCTAATCTACAAGAAAGCAGAAACAATGAGAGAGAACTTGAGAGATAAATTATCACTCTCAGACACGACCTAGAAATTGCAAATGAGTATAAGGAGAAGTTTAAGACAAGCTCAACTAAACTTGAAGCACTAATTGAAGGTTAGAAAAGGGATGATCACAAGCATGATCTTGGATATGAGAAAGATGAAAGCTCCGGATCTGGACAAAGAAATTTTCAACCAAGGAATAAGAGAAACAGTACTAGAAAATCTCTGGTACGACAGCCTAATGCGCAAAGATATCCATCATTCAATGGAAATTGTTTCAATTGCAATAAATTTGGTTATAGCGCTACTCAGTATAGAAGTAGAGTAAATCAAAATTATCCATCCTTCTCTGGTCAATGCTTCAAGTGTAAGAGGTATGGTCATAGATCAAATGAATGCAAAAATATGATAATGAATAATAGAGGAATTAGCAATTCTTTCAATGGTTACTGTTTTGTTTGTAATGGGTTTGGACACATGGCTAATTAGTGTAGATCAAGAGAAAATAAGAAAAGAAATGTTGTTTGCTTTAACTGTAATAAATTTGGTCATATTGCAAGATTCTGCAGAAGTAGGAACAATGTAAGAAGTTTGGTAAATAGAAAATTGGATGAGCAGAAACAAGATAGAGGCAAAAGAAAAATTGATGTGAATGAGATATGGAGTGAAATGAACAAGACTTGGGTAAAGAAAGATACAATAAACAATTGTCATGGGTCCGCACTGGAATCCGGTGTTGACAATTCCTTCGGGAATTAAGTCAGAAGCTCTGGCTCAGGGGGAGTTGTATTGAACATTAAATTCTCCTAGTCAGTAAGTGGGTGCTTGAATTTGGCACAATATAAGAGGATATTTTAAATTGTTTCAGAACCTTTGGAAGGATTTATAGAATAAAAGATGTTGATATGAGAACTTGTGGTGTGATTCATGAAGAACTATCAAAAATAGAGTAACCAGACAAAGTTAGGGTAACACATTTATTACAATGCCAAATTAAGTTTTGTGAAAGATAAAAGGTCACTTGGTCACACATTTGAATCACTTTGCATTCGAAGGAAATAAGAAGAAGAGAATTCAAGCTACAAATCCAGAGACTGAAGCACAAAGAGTAAATTCAACTGGCAATTGATCATCCCTAACCTTGCGGAAGAAAAAGGTACTTATCTATGAAGCTTTGAATCTAAAATTTGTCGAGATGGCTACTCCTCATGTTGTTGACATTACTAAAAGACCTTGACCCAAATTTAAGAAGCATCCTCACAAATCAATAGAAGTCGACCCGTTAGGTGATTTTTCAAGTGTTCCGTATGGTGTCCTGCATGTTGAAGACATTAGGGTTTATATTCATGCAAACATAGATGAATTTGGAGATTCAAGGTATGTAGACTTGTTTGAGAAACAAATCAAGGATGAAAATCACAAACTTAAACCCGAGTATAAGGAACTACAAGATAAACATTTTATTCATATCATGGGTTTTCCAACATTTGATGAGGATGAGTGGGTTTGATATGTTTTGAGCCGGATGCATGATGAATTTATTTGGTTGTTAAAACCATTCAAGGTTACCAAGGATGCTATTAGAATTGTAATTGGATTAAATTCAACCAATGGATTACCCATGCTGAAAGCCGTGAAAAACTAGATAGTGACTGATGCTACCAGTGACAAGTTTGACATAAGGGCAATAACCATTAACGATATTATAGAACTAGATGTCATATTCACCTCCATGGTGATCAAGTACAATATTTACCACTCAAGTAGAGAAAATTCTATTTCTGGAACAACCATATATGCTGCATATAAGATGCTAAAGGAAAACACTAATTATGACTTATGTGAATTACTACAAAATCAAGAAAGATAAGAAAAACACTTTCAATTATGGTACATTGGTTGTATGTCTATTCTTTTACTTTATGAATGAGGTACCTGGAGTAAAAGGTGTGCAATGGACTAAGGATGTGCCAGTTGCCATTCAGATTAGACATCATCTTCGCAGCATTGGTGATTTCAAAACTCAGAAAACTATAATCTAGGGTTACTTCAAGAACTTTCAGAGTATGATGCACTTAAGAGAAATAATTAATTCAATCATTGAGAAATACAACAACATCTACAACAAGGCATTGATTGAGATAACTTCTGAGTTTCCACAAAGTCTGGCAAATATCTTGGAGTTGAGAAAGGAAAATGCCAAGAGCAAGGACATGGGGATCAGGGAACATGAACTAATAAATTTGTGTCCTCAGATTTCACCTAATCAAATAGATATTATATTCAAGGAAGTCAAAGATGACTTTAGAAGCAAAAAGAGAATGAAAAAACTCATGCTTGGAGAAATAAGTGTAATCACTGAAGAAACTCAAGAAATTATTTTGAAAGCATTGAAAAAGCACAATTTTCCCATAGTCATAGAAGAAGTTCCAGATGGCGAAGAAGAAAACATCATTGAGTAGTAATCAGAGTTGGGTGTAGCCTCTATTCCGGAAGTAGAACATGCAAATTAGGAGGATAGAAAAATGTTGGATAAAGTAGTTGATGTAGGAGATACTCCTAATCCACCTGATACATTAGGAAAAGAAGTTAATATTACTACTTCATAGAGCCCTTAGGATCAGGTAGCAAGTGGTGAACAAATAGGAAATAATCCCTCTGTAGAAAACATAGAGAAAAATAAAGCAGAGAAAGAGGAAGAAAGAGAAAAGAAAGATAAAGTAGAAGAAGATGGTGCAAACATTGAAGCACATAAAACAGATACTGAGAAAGCTGATGAACAAAAGGATGGTTTAGAAATTGTTGCAAGAGACCTTGCAAATGTAGTGAAAAGTCTTCTTGAAAAAGAGATGATTGAGTTTGATGAACCTGAACTACTCTAAGGTCTAGCCAATCTAGATGCTCTCTTTCTCCAATTCAACTAATGAAAATAGCATCATTCACCCAAGTAAAGGCTAGAGAAAAGATGTTGAAGTTCCACATGGAGGACAATGAGCTACTGGGGTTTGCATCAGGGATTTTGGAAAAGTTAATGCCTACCTACTAGAAGAGTCCATCTGATTCCCCCTCTGAACATCTAAAAAATCTTGTAAGTTCTGTAAATACTCATTTTGAGTCCTTTGAGAAGTCCATAAAGGCAAAAGTTCAAAAAGAATTCTTGGATAAGAAATTTTGTGAAATAAAGAACCTGATAGGAAATGATAGAAGAATACTTGGTATTAGTATAAAGAATATTCAAAATGCTCTAAGTGATGGAAGTGATGTATATAAATTTTGTCTATCTTGGCCCAAAGTAGGTGAGGATATTGAGAAGAAGATAAAGGAACAAGAACTGAAATTGTCAAATCTATCCAATAATTTTGATCCTCTAACTATTTCACCCATAAGTCAGGAATGTCAAGTAATTAGTGTGACTAATGAGATAACAAAACTTGTCAAAGAGAAAGGCAACATTATGAAGAGAATGTGTGAGCTCCGGGGATTGATTGCTGCTAAGTTAGAGACAATGTATAATGCCCTATCTAAAGCTCAGATTACAATTCAGACTAGTGATCCATTAGATCTATCAAAGGCAAAAGCATATTCATTTTTGTTAAGTGGGCACATCTCTATTTTGGATGGAATGAAGAGTACTTGGGCCTTTGAACTTGTGCAATTGAAAAATAGTTTTGCAGATATTCTTAAGTTCATGTGAATAGAACTTAAGGATTAGTTGTACATATGCAGTCCTATATACAAATTTTTGGAGAATTTTGGCTTGCACCCTTTGCCATTGATGTCAAAGGGGGAGTGAAGATCAGTGAAAAATGAGGAATCTAGCTAAGGGGGAGCACTGGAAAGTAGTGTGAACAATAGTATGAAGCACAAGCAAAGGGGCAACTACTTTTGACACTTAGTCATTTTTCACTAAGTGTTGCCATCAATGCCAAAGGGGGAGATTGTTGGAAAGAGACATTGCTAGGCATGATAGGTGTTGTCATTGATGGCAACTAAGATCATCCCAATCATCTACATAACACAATTTATTCACACCGGAAGTCAGAATCATAATTTGTCTAAGTCTGGGCAGTCAGGAATAGAGCAGGTGACAGGGTCAGGTATTTTGGTGCAGATCTCTCTGATGGAAAGGCATGGTTTGCTACGGATTTAAGGTAGTTGTAAGCATTGTCAAGAAACTCTAAAATCTAGAGTTTTGTCCTCTGATAATGAAGGACTCAAAAGATATTAGCTTCTAAGTATCAAGTTTTAGTTTGATAGAACAGGCAGTAGAAGTACAGGCTGACCTTGTGAATGATCTTAATTCTGAATGTATAGAAGTTGTTTATTGGGCAATTGGTAATGAACAGTGATGGTAGCTAACATGATTGATGATTTACAAGTACAAGTTTTGGTTTGCATCTCATATTATGTATGGATCTAGCTGACAGAGTAGAATACTCAACAAAGTTTTAAATGTTCTTGAAGCCGACTGGTAAAATGATTATAGATCATGTTGTGGATATATATAGCTGATGGAATTGGATGTTTTTGGTGTGTGTGTGTGCGAATAAGGTGTAAAGGTGAGAAGAGAATAAAATCTAAGGAGTGAATGAAGGCAGAGCAGTAAGAAGAGCAGAGTAAAGATGAAATGTGTAAGATCAGTTTTTGCACTTAACCAAAACTGAAACTCTTGCATGGGTAGATGCTATTTATCAGTTCAAAGTATTTATTATTCTCTTGTAATATTTCTATAGGTAGTGAGCCTCCATTTGAGTAGTGAGCCTGAATGCATGTGCATTGCCATTTGTAAAAATACTTTTAACAGGGTATTAATTTTTGTGGGTTAATCCCCACCGTGGTTTTTCCCTTAACCGGGTTTCCATGTCAAAAATGTTGGTGCCAAGTGTATTTTTGTGTTGCTTTCATGTTTGAGTTTTTGAATTGTAACTAAGTGTAAAAGGAAGAATTAACTACAATAAGTTCTAAAATTTTGAGACAGCTGATTCACCCACCCCTTCTCAGTTGTCTGTCCTATTTCCAACACATAACTCTTAATTCTTCTAAACTAGGATTTGAAAGCAAAAGGATTTTGGTTGGGGTACCTCATTTGTAGTCCCACAATTCTCTGTACATGAAGATATTCTCTAGTTTTGTCCTACCACTAAATTTGATTTTGCATATTTGACAAGAATGCCCTTAACTAAACTTCCCCCATAAACAAATTGATGAAGAAATAATTATGCTTTTCGAGAAATAGATTATGAATGATAAACTCACATAACAAATTTTTCTGCATAGGAGACACTTCTTTAAATGCTTCAAGGAACTTCCATTCATCAGGATCATGTGGTAAATTGGAATAGATTCTCAGGAGCTTCCACCTTATTAGCTATTCATTAAGGAACATGGAATATAATCTGGATGGTTTTCAACAGGCCAGTAATAACTCTCCAATTTGACATGCATCCATCTTACCCTGATACAATCTATCATAAGATTCCTTTAACAATACTATTTCTTTCTTTCTTAAGTCTAGCATTTTCATCTCCAGATTACCTTAAGAAATAGCATTGCTCCATCGACTTGGTCAACATGGGAGGAATGTGGACATGAAACCATTCCATCTTAGTTGGTTTAGTTTGAACCTCCTTTGATTCTATTGTTGGCCTAACATTAATTTCCTATAAATCTTGCTCGAGTTCAACAGTTCTACATACAACTTTATTTAGTTCTAATTTTTGTTTCTCCTGCTCCTCTGTAAATGTCTTCAAGCACATTTGTCTATCTTTTTCAGATAGACTATCCAGACAATGCTTATCTCTTTCTTCAACTTGCTACAATTGGGATTGTAGTTCTCTAATGGTTTGATCCCTTTGTTCTAGAAGCTCTTTCTATTTCCCTATCTCCTATTGCTGTCTGCTTAACTATTCTTTATTCAATTTATTTTTAATTTTTTAACCACATAATTTCTACTTCTAGTTCCTCTATTTTCTATGTCATATATTTAGTTTTGTTATCTTCTGCATCAGTAGAAATGGGTGAAATAAAAACTTATGTTTCACTACTAGACACTCGTCCTTCATTAATTGATTCAAATGGACCTTCTCCTATGTCACCAACATTATTTAAGGGAGACAATTGTCTCTCCTTAGGCATTGTATCAGTTCCCTAAATGTTTACTAGATGTTGGGATGAAGATATTGTTTCAAAAGTCTCATATTATTGACCCTCCTCTTCTTCAACTAAGACATAATTGGGCATTTGTTCACCGATTCCCTCTTGTCCTTTTTCTCCTTTTTCTTTTTGGTCCTCTTTAGATGGGTCAATTTCTGGTCTAGATTTAGGGGGTTCATCACTTTCCAAAGTTTGAGTTACATTTGTACATGTCTGAGATACAATTTGATGAGGTTGGGTTACTTTTTCAAAAGGCTACCTTTCTTGTCTCTTTTTCTTGGGAATGGGGGGCAATTCACAGGTTGTGGCATAGCTAGATTCAATAGCTAACCATTTGCTCCTTCTTAGACGAGGAGGTTTTTACAGTTTCATTTTGGGCCTCTTCTCCTTTTTATGGGGCCAAATATATTCCTCCTCTGAGTCTACTAAATCTACATTTTCTCATTTTTCTAGGGTTTCAGGTACATTATGTGGTTTAGGCCTTTCTTCATGCTCTGAGGGGTTTGGTGGAATTTTTGACACTTCACTGCCATGAGCCTGTCTATCAACTTGGGGTATAGGGGAGAGTTCTCTCACATTTTGGGTTACCCTACTAGATGACACACCTTCCTCAAATTGTCTCAGAGGTTCAACGTTCCCAAACTTTTGCAGAAACTTCTACCATTTTCATCTGGTTTTCTTTTCTTATGAAAATGATATTTAGAAATTAAATGTATAAGACCATGATGCTTCAAAGGCCCAGACCCTATTTTAAAGTCTCCTATCATACTCACAAGTGAATCATGGAGGAAGGCAGGAATGTTAACCCTTAATTCAAGATTTTCTAAACCATGGCACAAATGAATGAGCAACTGAAAAGGGGGACCAACTACTATGGCACATTTCCCTACACAGGTGAAGTACTTAATAATCCATGCAACTTCTATTCGCCATGGTTCTACAATGGACATTCTGTGAAACCCCTTTTTTTATCCCCAAGTATTCACAACTAGTAATGGGTGAGGTTCCCCTTCTTATGTAAAAAGTTCTATCATTTTCTGATAGAAAATGTTTGTAGTTTCAGACAAATTAATATCTTCATTTCTAATACCAGATAATTTGGAGATGATTCGGGGACTTACCTTGAATTTCTTCCCGTGCACAATTGACTGCCCATCTGCAAAGTTCTCGGTTAATTCCTTGACCAGCTATGCATGGTGTCCTTCAAATTTCTTAATAAAGTCTAGCCACCCTACCCTCTGAAACAACTTTGAAATATTCCCCAATGCTAGTGAAGTTGTCTTAGACTTGCGTTTGGCTCCTCCCATTCTATTTCTTACTGATAATACTGCTCAATGACTACTGAAATATCATGGCACCTAAATTGATAAAATTGCTAAAGAAACTGATAGGAAAATTAAAGAAAATACAAATTCTAAGGCCATTTATACTTCGGTAATGTTGATTCAGGGTACTTGGCTTTTCATCAGTTAATTATGACCTTGGATGGGATAGAGTGAACAAGCTGCCACCTTCTCTAGTGAAGGAACAATTCACACATTTTCCAAATTTGGAAAAGAAAAGGGGTTCGTGCCAGTTTATCTACCTTTACTCACAATAAATGATCTATTTAAAATAAAAGATGTACTTACCTTCTGTTCTATTATTGATTTGAAAGTTGCTTGTTTTTGTTGATGTAATAGCATCCTAGGTGGCGGTACTAATTGTTTTGAATGGAATGAATTTATTATGACATGACGATGGGGAGGCTAAATTGATATGATGATGGGGAGGCTAAATTGATATGGGGAGGTAATTAATTCAATAAAATAGCTTTTTTTACATGACACATGTCATGTGCAAATTCATGATGAGCTTAGAAATTATCTCATCCATTAATTTCATTGATTTATCTCCACCATTGATTGATCAAATCATAGAAACTATATATACCCCCTTCACTCCTTCAAAACTCCTCTTCAATTATTGATTCTTAGGCATCCCTATAGTTCATTGAGCATACATCATATCATTGAGCATATTGAGCATGCAATCCTTATCATATATCCATTTGTTGTAACCATGGGTATTGTTGGGTGAATATTTTGTCTTCAACTAACTGAAGGAAAAATGGTTTTATCAACCACAGTGTGATGAGATAAATCTCTCCTCTCAGCAAGGGGAGGTTCCCTTTTAACTATTACAAACTTATTTACACAAAATACTAACTTCGGGGTGAATTCATATCATCCATTTCTCTTTTTTTAGAAATGATGTTTATAATATAAAATAGCAATTTCACAATACAAATCAAAATAACCAAGAAACTCATGCGAGCACAAAGTCTATCATTGTTCCTTTTACTGATTTATAATTTAGAACCAAGTAGGATAAGGTGCAATCCAAAGTCTTCACTGAATACTATGATAAAAGCACATGATCACAAAAGATAACAACAGCTCAAAGTCTTTCCAATATCTTTTACTCAAAAACATAAAATCACTAAACTAAAGATAATTATTGTAGCACAAAGTCTCCAAAATCAGCTTTAGAATATCTCCCAGATTATCCAAACTTAGACTACAATTTGATCAAATAGATAAGATAGTATAAGGAAAAGGACATAAGAACAATTTCCAATACACCACAAGTTATTCCAACACAAAGATTGAACAATCACTTGCTTTTCTATTCACTTTGCTAAAATATGATTTACAATTTGAACACAAAGTCTCAAAATGCTCTTCAATTTGGTAGAGTTTCACTTCAATAACTAAAAGATAAAAATTACATAGAGGCCCTCTTTATTTATAGTGAGAGACCATGAGAAAAAATAGGAAAACTTATAACTACTTTGACTTATTCAACAAAGGAGTCCTATTTGACTTAGGACTTCCTTAGTCTCAAATGTAATTACATTTTAGAAAAATACAATGAATATGTCCAAAACAAAATACTTATTACATATACAATATCAAAAATAAACTAAGGCATTTGAAAAAGAGCCTTAGTTGCCACCATCATTCTTTTTTAGAAATTTTTTATACATGGCCTATATAGCCACCATTTCACATGCATCAGGTTTAGCTATATTATTAGAAATGGTGCGGGCCTGGAAAACTGCATCTTTAACCACCTTTATCACCTTTACATGTTTCTCAAGGTTATCTTTCAGATTTTCAAAAGTTGAATGTTGATCATAAAGGCTGTCCATGGAAAGCACTAAGGGCATTTCATCCTCAAATTTCTATTGAACCATCTTTTCAAAAGAGTTTATCATTTCATCTACTGAGAGGAACTTATGCCCTTCACCTATCAAGGTACATGGCAGCTCTTCCAACCTGTGCAGGAGTGATATGTCACTATCTTCAATATTTTCTTGCACTTGGCATAAGTCATCAAGAAAACTCTTTATTACATTGATGCGATGGCTGATGGATTCTTTAGTCTTAAGATAAGACTCTCTATTTGCTATGACTCCAATGGAAATCAGATTCTTTAGCTTAATCTTTTTCATTTTAATGAATTGCTCCAATCTTTCTTCCTAATCCTGTAATTCTAAAGAAAGTGAGTTAACAACAACATCTGATTCTACCTTTGCCTTAGCCATCTTTTCTTTTCTTTCTACCGTGGTTCTCATCAAAACTCTCCCTTATGCCAATAGCTGCTCCACAATATATCCAACCACTCTCCCTCTGGCCTAAGCTTTTTCTACCTTTTGAATCAGGGGATCTTCAACAGTTATTGCCATGGGCTCAACGATTTCAGATGATTTTACTATCTTTTGAAGAACAACAACAAATTGTTCTGCTTTAGCTTTATATTGTTCTTTCTCCTTCTTGACTTCATCATACTTCTCGAGCAAGGTACTGGTAGTAGTTTAAAAATCTGCCTTGATATCTTCATGAGTTATTTTTCCCAACTCAACTCTTGAAACAACATAATCATTCATGTCAAAAGTATCGAGAGTAGCATCATCTGGTGGTTTGGCAATCTCTGCATATCTGATTCCTTTTTCATTGATGAGCCTAGAAACAATCTTAGGCTTTTTCTTCAAAGTTTTTGATTTTAAAGGCAATAACTTCTCTATCTCAATTTCATCTAGTAAAATTGCTTGCTTTTTCCTCTTCAGGGTATATGCAAACAACCATGGAGGAAGCATAGAAGCACCAACATTTAGGAGAGAATCAATCACTTGCTTTTCCAGATCCATGCACACTCCTATTATTGTAACAATGGGACTGGTAGGGGTAAAAACAATAGAAGTGTCATCAACCTTTTCATAACTATCTAGAAAATGTTCTAAAATAGTTTGTTCACCAATATCAAATAACGGGGTAGACAGACTAGGAATGGACCTAGATGAATCAAACACTGTTCCAAAGCTTGTTCTAACAAAGGGGGGAGTATTATCAGAAGAAGCAACCAAAATAGGGGAAATAGGAGTTTTTGAAGCTGCAGGAAAACCACTAGAAATAGGAACATGAAGCAGAGGCCTAGAAATGTGGGACTCTAGAGGTAGATCCTTCTGTGGGGACAACTGAAAATCACCAAGTGGCTCCTCTTCTATATTCTCAGCATCTCCTTGTTCTATTTCACCTTCTTCATTTTTCAGGCATATCTTCTTGTTGGGCATCATCTGATTTATCAACATGTTGATGTTCAGCTTCAACATTTTCAACCTCCATTTGTTCAATATTTGGATCTTTAATACCTGATTTAGTAACATTAGAGGTACCTGCAACCTCCTTCTTCTTCCCTCCATTAGACACAAATTTGATTTTTGGTTTATGTGTTTTGGAAGAGAAAGGAGTGTCACTCTTGTTTTTTGTCCTGTCTTCCACTTTCTTGTTTTCTCTTGAACTTTAGTCTATGACCCAGTAAGGAATTCTTTCAAGCTGATCCCTTTTCTCTCTAACCATACATTTGTATTAGCAAAAATTGGCTAAAATATTTTCCTTATAGAAATCTCCTCTTTGACCAACCATTTGATGTCTAGAAGAGGTGAGGATTCAACATTCTTAGTATTATATTTGGGATCTAACACATCTCCTTCATCTTCCATTCCTTCCAGAATATCTGCCAGGCCTAACTCCTTAATCTGACTCAAATGAAGTCTACAAAAAACTAGTTTCCTGATCTCATTTTGTGTCCTGAGATCAGCCCAAATATCTTCAACCATTGGAATATGGGAGACAGATCTTCTCTTGATTTTATCTTGAACCCTTCTATAGTCAAAATGATCCCTTCTCTTGAAAGTTTTCATCATGATTAGTTGCATTTCAGATTCAACAGTCTTAGCCTTAGTAGCTGACTGGACAGAATACCTCCCAATTTTAACTGGAAACTTGATCCTTGACTTTTTCAGTTCCATCTGTTTATTGTGAACCACAATCAGTTGTCTACATGATTCTATGAGAACAATCCTGTCACTGGGATATCGGGGAAGTATATATGGATGATTAGGATAATATCCCACTCTTAGATAGATAAAAGTTGGAAATTGTAACAACAAGTAGCGAAAAGAATTTACAACTTCCCAGGGTTCATCTAAAACCCTCTTCTAAACAAGTTCCTCATCCCATAAACACATGAAAACTAAGAAAAAGGCATCATTAACTCTACGAAAATGATGAATGGAACCTTTTAGAGTAATATGAGGATAATATTCATAAACATGAACCAACCTTCGATCATTCAACTGAGTCAAACCAGGAAACATTCTCATACTCGGAGCAGAATATACAAGATATGAAGTCATATAAAACTTGAATGTTGTGTTGACCTTTACCAATTCCTCATGCAGAGCATTGCTAATCTGTTCACCCTAAAATATATTTTGTGTTCCTTTGAGAATCACCTTGATGTATGGATACATCCATTCCTGAAATTTAAATGAAGAAGGAAGTCCTCTGATTCAACTTAAGAATGTAATTAAGTCATTCACCTCCTTGACAAAGTCACTTCTTAGGAGGTCCTTAGGCCATCTAGTCAAATTACTCTGAGGAGTCTTTAACCATTGTTGTTAGTGTACTTCCTTGAGGCTTCTACATCCTTCTCAAATTGCTTTTGGCCTTGAGCAAAATCTATTTGTCCAACATCTTCAACAGGAGGACAGATGAAGATTTTGTCAATGAATTCTGCATCTAGTCTCATGACCACATTCCCTGAGAATCTGACATAGCCCTAGTATCCTTGTTGTAATGGCTGGCTACCTGAAGAACAAACTTAGGATTATGTGCAGCAACAGGAAAAGAGGCAACCAAGTGAATATTACTATCAATGATTTTCTGCATATGCCGAGAAGGATTTGGCTATTTAGTTCTGTTCACAAACTCAGCCATATCCACATGACCAATTTCTGTATCTCTGATCTCATCCACATTGGACTGTAATGAAGTCATGTGGAAAACCCATTGGTATTTATACTTCTTTATTTTTGCCTTTGATGGGGATGGCTTTGACATCAGCTTCGTGAAGAAAAATTGGAAACGACGTTTACCACAGATGTTTGTTAGAACTGCAAAAAACCATGATCTCGTAGTTAGGGAAAAATGGGGAAATTGGGGTTACTACAAATTGATGATCATGATTGGGGAAACATGCATTGAAGGGCTTGAGAGTGCGCAAGTCAAGGTAAAAGGAGAAAGTGGGTCAATAGGGTTTGAAAGGTAAATTTTCCCAGTGTTAGAAAAAAATTTAGGAAAATGTGCATAGGCGGTCAAAATGACCGCTCCTACATAAGGGACCATTTACTTATCATGTAAAGTCAGTCAATTTGACCGCTATTCCATGTAGGAAAAAGTTTGATTTTGATACATGTGCAAGGTCAGCGAAAAGGGCCACCATTGCATGTGTTTGGGAAGATAAACATGTTTGATGTAGGGGCAATCAATTTGACCACCCTTACATGAGGGAATAAACAAGTTCAATCTGGTGTATGCACAAGCAACAAATACGCCTGCTAGTGCACATAGGAGAAAAAACTTGAAGTGTAGAATCAGTCGAAAAGAACGCTATTACATATGTTTGAAAATCCCAAGTTATTATGTGAAAGCAGGGATTTATACCGCTTGTGCATTTTGGAGGAAACTTAAATTTTACATGTAGAGGTAGTGGTTTTAACCGCCCTTACATGTAGGGAAGACAAAAAACAAACATATGTATCATCAATCAAAATGATTGACTGATACATATTAGAAAACAAGGAAAGAAATGCAAGGGTGGCAAAAACCGCCGCGCTTACATCTATAAGGGTAGAATCATGTATTGGCGATAGAAAAGATTATCAATACATGTTAGGGAAATACTGGCAAAACCTAAGTTTCACAGATATCATCTAAAATCTACTGCTTGTGCTAAAACTAAGGCATGGCGAATCTACCGACAATGAACAAAGAATGGCGAAGAAAAACACATGAACATTCTACTTAGGGTTTTTAAGATAACCTCAAGCATACAAAACGATGACTGAAACCAAACAAAAACATTCGCATAAATGACAAACAAACATTACTATTATAAACAAGTCCTAATAAAAGGAAGAAAAATAATAATGAAATTAGGAGAAACATCATCCTACCTGGCAATAATAGCAAAAAACTGTAGGCATAAAATTTGCACAATCCTCGAGTTTCATGGTTTGATCAGCTTCACAGAGGATTAAATGGCTTATTTCGAGAAGTTTGAGAATAAAAACTAAAAAGAATAATGACTAAAATACTTTAAAAGGTTTAAAACAATGTATTAATGGCGACACGAGTGCCATTAATGACACTTGAGTTTAAGATTTGGTGAGATCATACTAAGATGGTAAAAATGACCAACCATGCATTAGCTAGGTACCTTATGCAAGAGTGGTACCTAGGACTGCATTTACACCTTAAACTATGACAAGGAACATGCATGGGCAACAATTTTTGCCGCTCATGCATGTCAAAAAAAAAATGAAATAAAACATGTAAAAGTGGCAATTTTGGCTGACATTGCATGTAAATAACAATATACATGTAAGAGCAGTGAATTCGACCACTATTGCATGTGAAAACATAAAAAAATTCTAACACCCCAAAATAGTCAAAATTGATATTTTGACAAGCTTACGACCTAGTTGATTTTCACGATTTTCGAGGAATTGACTTAGGGGAATGTCAGAAACTATTTCAACAATGTTAGATGAATTCATGTGAGGCCAAGAGGACTTGTCTCAATTTATGAACTTAGAGTGTAGACTACGAAACAGACAAGTTTCATAGGGGTTGTGTACAAAATTGAGCGTTGCTAATTTTGGGAACAACAGCTGGCTCTAACTAGGGAACTTCCTTCAATCAAGCTTAGAAACAATCAAAGGGAGAATAATCTAGTCTCTAAGTGCCTTCATCCATGCCATTGGGCCATAGAGTCAAGCTACCAAAAAGAAAAAAGACACAAAAGACTAAACAAAAACAAAAAATAAAAACACAAAACTATACAAATGTACGAATGAACTTATCTGATACTTCAAGGATTAAAGTGTTTCAGTTGTTGTCCACTGAGGTAGTAAGAATGATGTTCCATCCAGATACTCCACCAAGAAGCTATTTTCACCACAAAGTTGATGAATGACGGACGGACCTCTCCATAGGGAATCAAACTTCCCATGCATTCCTTTTGGCAAGACTTGATCCACAATTTGAAATTCTCGATCCTGCGTCTTCTTGTCAAAGAGCTTCTTTACTTGACTTTGATGTTCAGCAATATGATCTACTACCATAACTCACTGCTCTTCAAGTTCAGTGAGGTACATGATTCTTTTGTCAATAGAACTTTCAAAGGTTCTATCTTCAACTGCCTTTGCCAACTTCAATGTCGATAATTCCAAAGTAATAGGTATTTCTGCATTCAAACCATATAGAAGATGAAATGGTGACATACCTATTGCCCTTTGGGGAGAATCATGTCCACCCATAAATCATCAAACAAAGGTTTATGCCAAGTTCTTTGATTATCTTCCACCAATTTCCTGATAATGGTAACCAGATTTTTGTTACTAGATTTTGCCTGACCATTCCCTTACAGATAATAGTCTGAAGAATGAGAAAGGATGATCCCGTGTTCATAGAAAAAACTAGTAATCTCATTGGAAGAGAAACAAGTAGCATTATCTACCACAATTTTGTTTGGAACTCCAAATCGGGAAATAATATTTTCCTTAAGAAAATTACATACCACTTCAAAAGTAGCATGCTTAACTAGAATGGCCTCCACCAACTTGGTGAAGTAATCTGTTGCAATGAGAACAAAATTGTATCTTGCACTCGACAGTGGGTTCATAGCGCCAATGAAATCAATGCCCCATTGTTGAAAAGGTTCTTCAATTACAACTAGTTTGAGAGGTAGTGCAGCCAACTTAGGCTTTCCAACAAACTGTTGACATAACTCACATCTGTGTACCTAGTTTTACGTATCCTGAAACAATGTGGGCCAATAATACCTAGCCCGTAGAATCTTATGAGCTGCCATAGGCGTAGAGAAATGCCCTCAACATTCCAAATTGTGAAGGGACTCCAAAAATTTGCTTTGTTGCCCTTTATCCACACAACAGAGAAAAATTCCATCAAGGTTCCTCTTATACAAACCATTATCCCATAGGACATAATTCACAGCCATTAACTTGATAGTTTGCTTTTCTTTATGAGATAGATGAGAAGGAAAATCACCATAGATGAGAAAATGAGCAATATTAGAATACCACTCATCAATAGTGGTAACAAAAAGGACAGTTGGCATATCCTCAATCTCCTCCTCTTCATCTCCAGTCTCTTTTGGAACATTGTCAGAAATTAATTGACACAAACCCTTCCCACGCACAAGCTTAGTGGGTTTGATATCAAGATCAAACTCTTAAATTTTGGCAATCCAATTGCCTCTTTTGGTTCCAAACTCTTGCTGTGTCAGGACAGATTTTACTGTTGTATCTGGCACCAAAACAATAGTATGAGAATTTAGAATATAAAACTAGAAATGCTTTACCACTTTGACCACAACATAAGCATGTTTCTCCATATTTGAATATTTCAGCTCATGTGCCTTTAGAGGGAAGCTCATAACAAAATAGGAGATTACACACCTTCTTCATTCTGCTGAACCAGAATTGCTGGAAGTGTATGCTCGGAAGCATAACTGTACATTATGAAGTCCTTAGTATAATCAAGACAAACCAGAACTAGAGCATGAGCTATGGCTCTCTTAATGTCCTCAAAGGCTACTTTACCTTCCGTGCTCCAACGAAAATTAGCCTAACCTTTCATCATATTAACAATATGACGAGTTTTCTCTACAAATTCTAGGATGAATCTTCATAGAAAATACATCTTTTTGAAGAAAGCATGAATGGCAGTCTTACTAGCAGGCAAAGTAAGACTCTGGATAGACTTGATTCTTTCTAAATCAATTTTAGTACCTTCTCAGGACACAATGTGATCGAGAAGCTTACCTTCTGTAACCCCAAAAACTAATTTCTTAGGGTTAAGAGAAATACCATTTTGACGACATCTTTCCAAAACCCGTTGCAAATGATATGCATGATCATGACATTGTTTTGAGAAAAAAGTCAAGTCATCAAGATACACCACAATGAATTTCCCCATCTCATCTCTAAAAGTGAGGTCCATTGCCCTTTGAAAAGTAGCGCTAACATTAATCAAACTAAAAGGCATCCGGCGGTATGCAAAGGTGCCCCAAAGTGTTGTGAAGGTAGTCTTATATTGATCTGCTTCACTGACTTCCACTTGATTATAGCCTAAAAAACCATCTAACATAGACAGCATCTTTGAACCAGTTAGTTTGTAACAATTGGTCCATAATGGGTAGGGGGTAGTTATCCTTTAAAGAAGATTTGTTGGGATTCCTAAAGTCAACACAAATATGGATTTCTCTATTATTTTTTCTTACAGGGACAATAATTGAGATCTCGGTAGAATAATGGATAGGAAAGATTATCCTTGCATTCAACATTTTCTAGATCTCAGAAAGAATAGTACCTAAAATTTTGGGATTATATTGCCTTTGATTTTGTTTATGAGGCAATGATCCAACCTTGAGAGGAATCTCAAGCTGGATCTCTTTGGGTCTGAAAGATTTTGGGTCATCGTATGAATATGCTAGAACATCAATGTAATGGCGAAGAAGTGTGGTGAACTTAAATTTCTCATCGGCAATACAACACTTCCCAATGTTGACCATTTTGGGATTTGCCTCAGAACTCAAATTCACTTGTTCAAATTCTATGGACGAACTTGAACCAAGTTGCTGCTACTGTTTAATGTATCTATCATGCTTATCAAATAACTTTTCTAGGGAAACCAAACCTTTTGGAATCTTATTCCCTTTAAGCTGAAGAAACTCCTCACCAATTTGTGAATCTATTTCAGAAACATATTCTTGTGGTGGAGATTCACTACCTTCAAAATAGAGGTCATCAAATCTATCTGTCTTTTCCAAGAAGGCTATGATTTGATTGTCACCATTGAAGACCTGCCAATGGTTAGCATTATCTGGTACACTTGGTTGGAAAACCAACTCAATTGTGTACTTGTTACCTTTGAAGTCCTTATGGGGAACCATAAGAGTGGCGGAGACAGCTAATGAATCAGCGTGATCATTAAACTCTCTAGGCACTACAGAGATATCAAAAGCATGAAAACCTTCAATGCAATCCCATACATGATTGTGGTAATGTTTCAACCTTTCATTTTTGCTTTGATATAAATTTCTCACTTGGCAAACGACAAGTTCAGCATCTCCCTGAGCATGAAGAATTTTAGTACCTTTAACTTGAGCAGCCTCCATGCCGAGTAACAATGAATCATACTCTGCAGTATTATTGGTATTGTGGAATTATAGCTTGTATGAGAAAGGAAAGATATCACCTTGTGGAGATATCAGAACAACTCTAGCTCTAGAATTAGTGGAAGAACAACTACCATCAAATTCTTAAACCTAAACATAATTAAAATTTGATTTTTTAGAATTTCTTTGACCAGAAGATTCTTCTTCATCAGTGAAGGAAGAATTTGGTATCACTATGCTCTCATCTGCACTTTCATATGAATATTCTTCTGATTCCCCATCTGAATTATCTAAATCCTCATCAGATGAACTAGAGAGGTTTTTTGTGGGCAAGAAATAGTTACCCATTCTCAAGGACTCAAACAAAATCTGGGCTTTTGGATTTTTTAGTTTGGGTAACGATGTATTGTGCCTCCTTAGGAAATAACTTTTGCATGACTCCTTTAATAGGTATCCTGGCTTCGGACAAATCCATGTTCAGTTCTCCACCTACATCTTTACAAAAATTATGCCCTAGCAAGATGCCATAAGAAGCTAGGACGTCAGCCACTAGGATGGTCATCTTGATCCTCTTTTCTGAAAAAGTGGCAAATGCAAATTGAGCATCTTTGATTTTCTCCAACAATGGAACTTGCTTATTTTCCATTGAAAAACATCTCCCAAAGATCTTGGTTAAAGTGAGGCCAAGGGCATCTGCCACCTTAGTAGGCGTGACATTGTTAGAAGCCTTAGAATCTATTATACAATTGCTTAACTTATGACCATTGACCAATAGAGAAACATAGAAAGGTTCTATTTTCCCTAGAGCAACAAGAGGAGTAGTGACTAGATTATTTTGGGTAGATTTGTTTTTAGAGGATTCATGGGTAGTTTTGGAAGAATCTTGCCCCGTAGGGGCAGCCTTATTTTTCACATATTTAGCTAACCTATCAAACTATTCAGTATTAGCTTGTAAGTATTCAACCTCAGACATCTGGATCTTGGTTTTCCTAGCATGATCTATTATGTCAAAAAGATAAAATGAACTAGATACAGAGGAAGAAAATCCATCATTCTAGGTTTTAGTCGGGGTAGTACTGGTCTGAGGAGAAAAAGTAGGAGAAATGGGATGGCTAGATGAACTTACTTATTTATTAGAAACTGGGTCCTTTTGCTGAAAAGGAAACTATGTTCCTCGCTTGGAAATCAAGATCACAAGTTGAGATTCCTCTCTTGCCTTTCCTTTATTAGCCTACTAATTTGATTGATTTTGGGACCTGGTAAAAATAGTGTATGCTCCATCATACACTTCTCCTTCTCTTTCAGCTTCATCTTGGTAATTCAGGAAACAAATGGTAGAGTTGCCAGATAACTCTTCTTCTCCTTTTGTAAAGAGATTAGCATTATTCTCCTAATCCAAATCAGGTTGGAAGGAATTATCATTTTCTACTTCATAATAGCCAACTGCTAAATTGACTAGTGCTACTTCAATGGCGAGTTTCCCCTAGGTAGGTGGAAGATGATGTGGTTGCCCTTGATTTCTAGCAGCGTTGCTTTGATATGAATGGTTGGGAAATGTTCTCCTTGGTATATCCCTATAAGAAGGAGCAGACATACCTTGAGACAATTGTTTCTTCAGAGCTAGCAATTTATTTGCTAACTTTTGTACCATAGGGTCTATAGTGCTTGTGGAAGGACTATCATTAGAGGATTGACCTCTGTTTCTATTTGAATCTCTTCTAATCTTACCTGCAAGGATAAGATCGTCTTCAACTTCTGTAGCCAAACTTTGAGCAATTGCAAGATCAGCCAGACTAGCCCACCTCAATAGAAAGCTTACCTTAGGAAGCTGAGTATTGATGAAGAAACATTTAAGATTCTCTACCATTGGTTGAGCGGTTGTTGGAATCCTATTTCTCAATTTATTGAACTTAGCATTGAAGTCTCTCATAGGTTCATGTGGTTCTTTCTTCATCTATGTGAGCTGAGCTAACAAGGCATGTGCATCTTCTGCAGGCTTAAACCTAGCCTCAAACTTGGTTTTGAGGGTATTCCAATCAGTTATAGTTTGGGCCTGAAGATGGTAGAACCAATCCATAGCAACACCTTGTAGTGTTTCTACAAAAAGTCTTACTGCCACATCTTCATGTTCCACCCCTAGCACACCACAAGCTATGTAGAAGGCTGCAATGTGTTTATCTGGGTGGACTTCCCCATCACCATAGAACTTAGGAAAATTCTTCCTTGAATTATGAGGTAGTTTATACAATGGTGGACTTAAATTCAAAGGACCAAAAGTATTACCCCATGGACCTTGAGCTGCCATGGTGAGCTGATTAAAGGGTGGGATAACAAACCTTTGTGGAATCTGAACAGACAAAACCCTGTTAGCACTAGAATTAGAAGCTTCACCTAGTATAGGAGACCTGGCATTCGTAGGAGGAAAACTCCTTGTTTGTTGAAGCCGAGATTGTGGAGGCAAAAGCCCAAAGTTATTTTGCTGCATTAACTCAAATACAGGATCAATAACTCCTTGAGCTCTCTTGCTTCTTGTATACCATGAGTCTGCTAGAATGCAATGTACTCAACAAAATTTTGAAAACAATTTGAAACAATGGTAGAGGACTACAGTGCTTCAACTCAAAGTGTGAGGTTTCAAGTTACGCATTCCTTCCCCAGTAGAGTCGCAAAAAACTATTGGGTGAATATTTTGTCTTCAACTAACTGAAGGCAAAATGGTTATATCAACCACAGTGTGATGAGATAAATCAACTCCTCTCAGCAAGGGGTGGTTCCCTTTTAACTATTACAAAATTATTTACATGAAATACTAACTTCAGGGTGAATTCATATCATTCATTTCTCTTTTTTCAGAAATGATGTTTACAATATAAAATAGCAATTTCACAATACAAATTAAAATAACCAAGAAACTCACGAGAGCACAAAGTCTATCATTGTTCCTTTTACTAATTTACAATTTAGAACCAAGTAGGATAAGGTGTAGCTTGAAGTCTTCACTAAATACTATGATAAAAGCACACAATCACAAAAGATAATAGCATCTCAAAGTCTTTCCAATATCTTTTACTCCAAAACATAAAATCACAAACTAAAGATAATTATTACAGCACAAAGTCTCCAAAATCAGCTTTAGAATATCTCCCAGATTATCCAAACTCACACTACAATTTGATCAAATAGATAAGATAGTATAAGGAAAAGGACATAAGAACAATTTCCAATACACCACAAGTTATTCCAACACAAAGATTGAACAATCACTTGATTTTCTATTCACTTTGATAAAATATGATTTACAATTTGAACAGAAAGTCTCAAAATGCTCTTCAATTCAGTAGAGTTTCGCTTCAATAACTAAAAGTAAAAATTACATAGAGGCCCTCTTTATTTATAGTGAGAGGCCATGAGCAAAAATAGGAAAACCTATAACTACTTTGACTTATTCAACAAAGGAGTCCTATTTGACTTAGGACTTCCTTAGTCTCACATGTAATTACATTTCAGAAAAATACATGTGAATATGTCCAAAACAAAATACTTATTACATATACAATATAAAAAATAAACTAAGGTATTTGAAAAAGAGCCTTAGTTGCCACCATCATTCTTTTTCAGAAAGTTTTTATACATGGCCTGTATGGCCGCCATTTCACATGCATCGGGTTAGCTGTATTATTAGAAATGGTGCGGGCCTGAAGAATTGCATCTTTCACTACCTTTATCACCTTTTCATGTTTCTCAAGGTTATCTTTTAGATTTTTGAAAGTCAAATGTTGATCATAAAGGCTGTCCATGGAAATCACTAAGGGCATTTCATCCTCAAATTTCTGTTGAACCATCTTTTCAAAAGAGTTCATCATTTCATCTACTAAGAGGAACTTATGCCCTTCACCTGTCAAGGTACATGGTAGCTCTTCCAACCTGTACAGGAGTGATATGTCACTGTCTTGAATATTTTCTCACACCTGGCATAAGTCATCAAGCAAACTCTTTATTACATTGATGCGATGGCTGTTGGATTCTTTAGTCTTAAGATAAGACTCTCTGTTTGCTATGACTCCAATGGCAATCAAATTCTTTATCTTAATCTTTTTCATTTCAATCCATTCCTCCAAGATTTCTTCCTAATCCTGTAGTTCTAAAGAAAGTGAGCCAACAACAACATCCAATTCTTCCTTTGCCTTAGCCATCTTTTCTTTTATTTCTACTGTGGTTCTCAGCAAAACTCTCCCTTGTGTCAATAGCCGCCCCACAATATCTCCAACCACTCTCCCTCTAGCCCGAGCTTTTCCTACCTTCTGAATAAGGGGATCTTAAATAGTTACTACCATGGGCTCAATGATTTTAGATGATTTTACTATCTTTTGAAGAACAACAACAAGTTGTTTTTCTTTAGCTTTATACTATTCTTTCTCCTTCTTGACTTCATCATACTTCTCAAGCAAGGTACTAGGAGTAGTTTGAAAATCTGCCTTGATAACTTCATGAGTTATTTTTCACAACTCAACTCTTGAAACAACATAATCATTCATGTCAAAAGCATTAAGTGTAGCAACCTCTGGTGGTTTGGCAATCTCTGCATATTTGATTCCCTTTTCATTGATGAGCCTAGAAATAGTCTTAGGCTTTTTCTTCAGAGTTTTTGATTTCAAAGGGAATAACTTCTCTATATCAATTTCATTTGGTGAAATTGCTTGTTTTTTCCTCTTTGGGGTATATGCAGACAACCATGGAGGAAGCGTAGAAGCACCAACATTCTGGAAAGAATCAATCACTTGATTTTCTAGATCCATGCTCACTCCTGTTATTGTAACAATGGGGCTGGTAGGGGTAAAAATAGCAGTAGTGTCAACAACCTTTTTAGAACTATCTAGAAAATGTTCTAAAACATTTTGTTCACCAATATCAAATGACAGGGAAGATAGACTAGGAATGGACCTAGATGAATCAAACACTATTCCAAAGCTTGTTCTAACAGAGGGGGGGGTATTATTAGAAGAAGCAACCAAAATAAGGTAAATAGGAGTATTTGAAGCTGCAAGAAAACCACTAGAAATAGGAAGATGAAGCAAAGGCATAGAAACTTGGGACTCTGGAGGTAGATCCTTTTGTGGGGACAATTGAAAATAACCAAGTGGTTCCTCTTCTATATTCTCATCATCTCCTTGTTCTATTTCACCTTCTTCATCAAGTTTTTTAGGCATATCTTCTTGTTGGGGATGATCTGATATATCAACATGTTGCTGTTCAGCTTCAACATTTTCAACCTCCATTTGTTCAACATTTGGATCTTCAATACTTGATTCAGTAACATTAGAGGTCCCTACAACCTCCTTCTTCTTCCCTCCCTTAGACATAAATTTGATTTTTGGTTTATGTGTTTTGGAAGAGGAAGGAGTGTCACTCTTGTTTTTTGTCCTATTTTCCACTTTCTTACCTGCTTGCTCTTGAACTTCAATCTATGACCTGGTAAGGAATTCTTTCAAGCAGATCCCTTTGCTCTCTAACCATACATTTGTATTAGCCAAAATTGGTTGAAATCTTTTCCTTATAGAAATCTCCTCTTTGACCGACCATTTGATGTCCGGAAGAGGCGAGGCTTCAACATTCTCAGTATTACACTTGGGATCCAACACATCTCCTTCATCTTCCATTCCTTCGAGAATATCTGACAGGCCTAACTCCTTAATCTAACTCAAATGAAGTCTGCAAAAATCTAGTTTCCTGATCTCATTTTGTGTCCTGAGATCGGCCCAAATATCTTCAACCATTAGAATATGGAAGACAAATCTTCTCTTGATTTTATCTTGAACCCTTCTATAGTCAAAATGATTCCTTCTCTTGAAAGTTTTCATTGTGATTAGTTGCATTTCAGATTCAATAGTCTTAGCCTTAGTAGCTGACTGGACAAAATACCTCCCAATTTCAACTAGAAACTTGATCCCTGACTTTTTTAGTTCCATCTATTTATTGTGAACCACAATCAGCTGTCTACATAATTCCATGAGAACAATCCTATCACTGGGATATCGGGGAAGCATATATGGATGATTAGGATAATATCCCACTCTTAGATAGGTAAAAGTTGGAAATTGGAAGAACAAGCAGCCAAAAGAATTTACAACTTCCTAGGCTTCATCCGAAACCCTCTTCTGAACAAGTTCCTCATCCCATAAACACATGAAAATTGAGAAAAAGGCATCATTAACTCTATGAAAATGATGAATGGAACATTTTAGAGTAATCTGAGGATAATACTCATACACATAAACCAACCTTCGATCACACACCTGAGTCAAACCAGGAAAAATTCTCATACTCGCAGCAACATATACAAGATATGAAGTCATATAAAACTTGAATGTTGTGTTGACCTTTACCAATTGCTCATGTAGAGCATTGCTAATCTGTTCACCCAAAAATATTTTTTGTGTTCCTCTGAGAATCACCTTGATGTATGGATACATCCATTCCTGAAATTTAAATGAAGAAGGAAGTCCTTTGATTTGACTTAACAATGTAATTAAGTCATTCACCTCCTCGACAAAGTCACTTCTCGGGAGGTCCTTAGGCCATCTGGTCAAATTACTCTGAGGAGTCTTTAACCATTTGCTGTTAATGTACTTCCTTGAGGCTTCTACATCCTTGTCAAATTCCTTTTGGCCTTGAGCAAAATCTATTTGTCCAACATCTTCAACAGGAGGACATATGAAGATTTTGCCAATGAATTCTGCATCCAGTCTCATGACCACATTCCCCTAAGAATCTAATATAGCCCTAGTATCCTTGTTGTAATGGCTAGCTACCTAAAGAACAAACTTAGGATTGTGTGCAACAACAGGAAAAGAGGCAACCAAGTGAATATTACTGTTAATGATCTCCTGCATATGCTGAGAAGGATTTGGCTGTTTAGTTCTGTTCACAAACTCAGCCATATCCACATGACCAATTTCTATATCTGTTATCTCATCCACATTGGACTGCAATGAAGTCATGGGGAAAACCCCTTGGTATTTATACTTCATTATTTCTTCCTTTGATGGGGATGGTTCTGACATCAGCTTCGTGAAGAAAAAATGGAAACTGCATCTACCACAGATGCTTGTTGGAACTACAAAAACCCATGATCTCGTAGTTAGGCAAAAATGGGGAATTTGCAGTTACTATGAATTGATGATCATGATTGGGGAAGCATACGTTGAAGGGCTTGACAGTGTGCAAATCAAGGTAAAAGGCGAAAGCAGGTCAATAGGCTTTAAAAGGCAAATTTTCTTAGTGTTAGAAAAAAATTCAAGAAAATGTGCATGGGCAGTCAAAATTACCACTCCTGCACAAGGGACCATTTACTTATCATGTAAAGTTAGTCAATTTGACCGCTATTGCATGTAGGGAAAAATTTTATTTTGATGCATGTGCAAGGTCGGTGAAAAGGGCCGCCATTGCATGTGTTTGGGAAGATAAACGTGTTTGATGTAGGAGCAGTCAATTTGACTGCCCTTACATGAGGGAATAAGCAAGTTTGATCTGGTGTATGCACAAGTGGCAAATATGCCCTCTAGTGCATATAGGAGAAAAATCTTGAAGTGTAGAGTCGGTCAAAAAGACTGCTATTACATATGTTTGAAAATCCCAAGTTATTATGTGAAGTCGAGGATTTATACCGCTTGTGTATTTTTGAGGAAACTCAATTTTTACATGTAGGGAAGACAAAAACCAAACATATGTATCGGTGACCAAAATGACCGACTGGTATAAATTAGAAAACAAGGAAAGAAATGCGAGTGTGGTGAAAACCGCAGCCCTTACATCTATGAGGGTAGAATCATGTATTGGCAGCAGAAAGGACCATCAATACATGTTAGGGAAATACTGGCAAAACCTAAGTTTCATAGATATCATCTAAAATCTACCGCTTGCGCTAAGACTAGGGCATGACGAATCCACCGACAATGAACAAAGAACAATGAAGAAAAACACATGAACTTTCTACTTAGGGTTTTTAAGATAACCTCAAGAACGCAAAATGATGACTCAAAACAAACAAAAATATTCACATAAATTACAAACAAACATTATTATTATAAACAAACCCTAATAAAAGGAAGAAAATAACAACGAAAGCAGGAGAAACATCATCCTACCTAGAAATAATAGCAAAAAACCCTAGGCACAAAATCTGTACATTCCACGAGTTCCACGGTTCGATCGGCTTTGCTGAGGATTAAATGGCTTATTTCGAGAAGTTTGAGAATAAAAACTAAAAAGAACAATGACTAAAATGCTTTAAAAAGGTTTAAAACAATGTATTAATGGTGACACGAGCACCATTAATGACACTTGATTTTAAGACTTGGTGAGATCATACTAAGATGGTAAAAATGACCGACCATGCATGAACTGGGTACCTTATGCAAGAGTGGTACCTAGGACCGCCTTTACATCTTAAACTATGACAAGGAGCATGCATGGGTGGCGATTTTTGCTACTCATGCATGTTAATAAAAAATGAGATAAAACATGTAAAAGCAGGAATTTTGGCTGACATTGCATGTAAAACAACAATATACATGTAAGAGCAGTGAATTCGACCACTATTGCATGTGAAAACATAAAAATTTTCTAACACCCCAAAATAGTCAAACTTAATATTTTGACAAGCTTACGACCTAGTCGATTTTCATGATTTTCGAGGAATCGACTTAGGGGAATGTCACAAACCATTTCAATGATGTTAGATGACTTCATGTGAGGCCAAGAGGACTTGTCTTGATTTGCGAACTTAGAGTGTAGACTACGAAACAGACAAGTTTCATAGGGGTTGTCTACAAAATTGAGCGTAGCTAATTTTGAGAACAACAGGCATGCAATTGAATTGAGCAATCCACAAAGAACCAAAGAAACAATAATATCTCAGTGAAATCTTTAATTGCTTTCGTTATTATTCATTGATTATTTGGTTATTATCTAGATCATTTCTTTGAAGGTTATAGGATTGAGTTGTTTGTTTATCATTGTTTTGATCTCCTTAATCAATCTCAATTTTATCTATACACATTCTGGCACACCCAATGGGACCCACTAACCTTGATTTTATTTAGAAATTTGATTTTTAGAAGAATAGTACAAAAAGCACAAACAATACATAAAAGCACTTTTGGACTAATTTGATGCACCTTCGGGCAATAGTACCACACTTATGGAGCACAGTTCAATGCTTTTTGATGAAGGAGGTAAATCATGAAACACACAACAATAGAAATTACACATAGAAAATAGAACTTTCTTTATTGATTTGGACAACTTATTACATTACAGAAGCTCAAGTACAATCAGAGGAATCAACCCTCCAGAGGTTGTAACACATTACAACTTCCTATCACAAGACTCTGGAATCATCAGCCTTCTGTAGCCCCAATTCAACTAGGGTTTCTATTTTACCACCTATTCTTGACTCTACATTTTCCCCCTTAACTTTACTACTGCCTAGGGTTCCCAAAAATTTTTATTAATAACCTTTTTTGTGGCCAACAACCTAATTTCAAAATTTGCATCTCCCTTCAAAAATAGGTCAACTTCTGGGAGCCATAACTTTTAAACCAGGTGTCCGATTGATGAACCGTTTTATGCATTGGAAATATTACGGAGTGCTCTATGCATTAAAAATTGGCTCTACTAGTTTTGACCATTTTTGGGCCCGTACGGGGCTGTTTAGTGCCTCAAACCTGAGTTTAAATAATTTTCAGGCATTTTTCGGGAAACAGAAACTTTAATATCTTTTAGCTCACAAGTGATCTTTTCATGATTCCTTCGCCAAAGGTCTTATTTTTCAGTTATGTAACTTCTTGTAAATTTTCACTTCATTCCATACACAAATGCAAACTTTCTAAAAATAGCAAGTTGCTATTTTTAGCACTTTGGAAAAACTGAAAGTTCTACATCATTTTTCATACGATTATGGAACCAGAACCACAAATTTTGAAAAGAAATGGAAAGAACATCAACAATTTTGAAACCCATTTTTTTTGGGTGATGCAAGATTGCCCTTACACCACTGGATGCTTCTACATCAGAACCTAGGGTAATTTGAGAAGTGACTCCATCATGTTTCATGTGTTTGTGTGAGGAAAACCCAAACAGACAACCTCTGCCTTAGACAACTAAGAAGAATCTTCAATAGGCCTTCCTTTCCATTTCACCAGATATTCTTCATATTGCTTATTCCGAGTACTTCTTCCCACACGGCTATCCAAGATTTCTTCTATCTCTTCGGTTGAAGTAGATGCCGGAATACTCTGCTGTTCTTCTGTTGGTCCATCCTCTGTACCACCTTCATGATATTTTGATAAGTCAGCAATGTTGAAAATAGGGGAAATGTTGATCCCACTTGGCAGCTTTACTTCATATGCATTGCTTGAATCATGTTTCTTCAAAATTCTGCATGGTCCAAATTTCTTCATTTTCAACTTATTGTATGTTTCAATTGGGAACCTTTCTTTTCTCAAGTGAACCATGACTTCATCTCCTACCTAGAATTCCTTATATCTCCTCTTCTGGTCTACCTTAGCCTTGTACTGAATATTCATCTTATTAATGTGCTTTCTCACCTCTTCATGCAAATTCTTCAGATGTTCTGCAAAGTCTTCTGCTTCAACACTTGTCTTTTCTCCTTTGTCCAGCTTCCTTAACTCAAAAGCATTTCTTGGGCTATTGCCATATACAATATGGAATGGTGATTTACCAGTACTGCTATTGATAGAATTGTTGTAAGCAAATTCTACCTGCGGTAAAATCAAATCCCATCCCTTGGGCTTATCTCCTACTAAGCATCGTAGTAGGTTACCCAAACTCTTATTCAACACTTTGGTCTGTCCATCAGTCTATGGATGGTGTGCAAAATGGTACTTCAAATCTATCTTCAACTTCTTCCATAATGTCCTCTAGAAATAACCAACAAACTTGGTATCTCGATTTGAAACTATGCTCTTAGGTAGACCATGTAATCTCACCACCTCTCTGAAAAATAACTCTACAATATGAACCGCATCATTAGTCTTCTTGCAAGGAATAAAATGTGCCATCTTTGAGAATTTTTCCACCACCACAAAAATGGAATCATGTCCTCTTTGTGTCCTTGGTAAACCAAGAACAAAATCCATACTGATATCATCCCATGGCTTCTCTGGTACAGGTAATGGATGATATAGCCTTGTATTCTGACTTGTTCCTTTTGCCATCTGAGACACTCTGCACAAATATCCTCACATCTTGCTACAACTGTGGCCAGTAATAATTTTCACCAACCATCTTGGATTATGAAATCCAACCATTTTGTCATGTCCAAAGCAATAGGTTCCAAAGAAATTTTCCAAGCCTTTACAAAATCTAGATCTTCAGGATACAAACTTTTGAGCTCATCAAACCCAACAACCTCTATCTTCATTTCTATTAACAAATTTTGCCTTCTACTCAAGGCATCTGCAACTTTGTTGGACTTCCCACTCCTGTGCTTCAAAACAAAAGTATAGCTCTACAAAAACTCAACCCATTTTAAGTGCCTTTGATTCAACTTTCCTTGACTATTAAGATACTGCAAAGCTTGATGATCAGTATATAAAACAAACTCTTTTGGCAACAAATAATGTCTCCATTTCTTTAAAGCCTGAACTATTACATAAAATTCCTAATCATAAACATAATACTTTTTCTTGGCATCATTAAGCTTCTCACTAAAATAGGCAATGGGCTTACCTTCTTGACTCAAAACAAATCCTATAGCACTACCACTAGCATCACAATCTACCTGAAATACCTTACTAAAATCTGGAAGTGCCAAGACAGGTTGCTCTGTAACTTTTTTCTTTAATGTGTCAAAATTTTTGTCTGCTCCTTTAGTCCATCTAAACTCTTTTCTATCCCCTCTCATTATCTCAGTTAGGGATGCACAAATGCTACTAAAATTTCTGATAAACTTTCTGTAAAAAGTTGTCAAACCATGAAAAGATCGTACCTTTGTGGCACTTCTTGGTGTAGGCCATTCAATGATAGCCCTTACTTTTTCTGGTCCATCTTAAGACCTTCCTCTGAGACAACAAATCCCAAGTATACCAACTCCTACTTTGCAAAACTACATTTCTTCAGATTAATTAGCAACTTCTCCTCCCTCAGCTTCTCTAAAACTCTTTTGATATGCATCAGATGCTCATCCCAAGTCTTACTAAAAATCAAAATATTATCTAAATAAAAAATAACGAAACTTCCCAAAAATTATTTTTTAGTACCTCATTCATGAGCCACATGAATGTGCTCGGTGCATTGGTTAGCCCAAATGACATGACTAACCACTCATACAAAGCTTCTTTGGTTTTGAAGGCTATCTTCCACTCATCTCCTTCTCTGATACAGATCTGGTGATACCCACTCTTTAGGTCAATCTTTGTGAAGTACTTGGCTCCACTCAAACAATCCATTATGTCATCCATTCTGGCCAATGGAAATCTATACTTGATCATGATCTTATTGATGGCTCGAGAGTTTGTACATATTCTTCACTCTCCATCTTTCTTTGGTGCTAGTACTGCAGGTATTGCACAGGGACTTAGGCTGTCTCTTATAAATCCCTTCCTCAACAACTCTTGAACTTGTCTATTCATCTCTTCACTCTCAACTAGAGTCATTCTATGGGCTACCTTATTTGGCAAGTTGGCTTCTAGTATCAAATCCATTTGATGACTTATCTTCCTTACTAATGGTAAACCTTTTGGTACATTATCAGAGACAATATCTTGAAATTCTTCCAACATGTCTGAGACTTCTACTAGTACATCTTCACATTTCTCTTGACTAATCTTAGGAATCAATACAAAGCAATGATGCTCATGCTTCATACCCTCCAAAAATTTCCTACTATCTACCAAGCAAATTCTGGCAGTACTACATACCTTTTCTTGCACTTCCTTCAAGGGCTTCAACTTGTGACGAACTCCATCTTTTGTTAGGGAATATGTGTTTGCATGGCCATCATGGACAATGCTCCCATCATACTACCATGGCCTCCCCAACAACATATGACATGCATCCATCAATATGATGTCACACAACACCTCATCATGGTAGTCACCAATCTTGAACTTCACTAAACATTGCTCATTGACCAAAGCTCTATGGTCCTTTTGCAACCATGCAATCCAAAATGGATGTGGATGCTTTCTTCTTGTCAACTTCAACTTGTCAAACATCTCCCCAGAAACAAGATTATCAATGCTTCTACTGTTAATAATAATATCACAACACTTACCTTCACATTTGTACCTTGTGTGGAATAAACTCTTCCTCTGATTGGGTGCTTTCTCCTCATTCAACAAAGTTCTTTTGATAACTAGGGTTTCTCCCCTTTCAGTATCTTCAGAATGTTTAGATTGTGCATCTTCATCTACATGTGCATCTCGTGCATTACCTTCAAGTCTTCTATTTGTCCTTCCTTGATGTTTTGGACACTCGTATTCTCGATGCCCTTCTTCTCCACATTGGAAACAGGTTCCTCTGAAACCTCCTCTTCCGGGTCCTTGCCTAGGTTAGCCTCTTCCTCTTCCTCTTTGCTCACCATTGTTCTGGTCATGAGGGCGGTAGGCATTATCTCCTCTTTGATTCTGAATGGTGCCAATTTCTTCACTTTTCTTTTGATCTTCATTACAGCCTCCTTAGGATCTTTCACCAGTCCTTCCACCTTGACCTCTTCCTCTTTGCTTGCTGTCAAATCTTTTATTCAACTTCTCTTCCACCTTCAAGGAAAACTGGTATGCATCTTCTATGGTGGTCATTATGACCAGGCCCAGCTCCTCTTCAATACTTGGCCTCAACCCATTAATGTAACGGGCTACCTTCTCCTTATTGACCTCTACATGGCCTATCCTAAGAGTAACCTTATAAAACTCTTCTATATACTCCTTAACAGACTTGTTACCTTGCTTCAGTCCTTGCAGCTTCTTCAACAAATCCATCTCATAGCCCACAGGAATGAACTGCTTCTTTAGTTTCTCCACCATCCGATCCCATCTAGTGAACTTTCCTTTTCCTCTTCTGCTCCTCTCTAATTGGACCTCCTTCCACCAAATACTAGCGTGGCCCTTCAACTTTGTTTTTGCAAACTTGACCCGATCTGGGTCCTCCACATCTTCATACTCAAAATATTCTTCCATATCATTGATCCAATCGATAAGCTGTTCCAGATTCAAATCTCTAGAATATGTAAAAACTTTGATCTTGGGCCTCTTTCCAATCTTTGAAATGGTCCTCAACAACCTAACTTCTGTAGGATCTCCTATAGCTTCTTGTTCTTCCTCAGATAGCTCTTTTTCAGCTTCATCCTCACTTTCTTCTCTTGTTCTCGAGTTAAACCCTCTTCGTAGCTCCTCTTGCAATGCATTGATTTACCTTTGCAGGGCTCTAAAACCTCTTCTGTCAAAGCATTCCTCCCAATATGATTTCTTCATGCAGGCATCTTGATCTCCACAGCAAACCCACAACCTCAGGCCCTGGTGCAAACTACCTCATAGTCAGCGATCTGTCTACACACTCAGGAACCCTTTCTCTGATACCACTTGATGAAGGGGCTAAATCATAAAATACACAACAACAGAAATTGCACATAGAAAATAGAACTTTCTTTATTGATTTGGACAACTTATTACATTACAAAAGCTCAAATACAATCAGAGGAATCAACCCTCCACAGGTTGCAACACATTACAGCTTCCTATCACAGGACTGGGATCATCAGCCTTCTATAACCCCAAATCAGCTAGGGTTTCTATTTTCCCACCTATTCTTAACTCTACACTTTCCTCCTTAACTCTACTACTTCCCAGGGTTCCAAAAATGGTTATTAATAGCCTTTTTGGTGGCCAACAACCTAATTTCAAAATTTGCATCTCCCTCCAAAAATAGGTCAACTTCTGGAGCCATAACTTTTGATCAAGGTGTCTGATTGACAAACTGTTTTATGCATCAGAAAGCTCGTGGAGTTCTCTACGTGCTAAGAACCAACTTTGCCCATTTCAACCATTTTTGGGCCCGTACAGGGCCATTTAGTTCCTCAAACTTGAGTTTGAATAATTTTTAGGCATTTTTCAGGAAACATAAAATTTAATATCTTTCAGCTCACAAATGATCTTTGTGTGATTCCTTCACCAAAGGTCTTATTTTTCAGTTATGTAGCTTCTTGTAAATTTTCACTTCATTCCGTGAACAAATGCAAACTTTCTAAAAATAGTAGGTTGCTATTGTTAGCAGTTTGGAAAAACTGAAAGTTCTACATCATTATTCAAGCAATTATGGAACCAGAACCACAAATTTTGAAACACATTTTTTTTTGGGTGATGTAAGATTGCTCTTACACCACTAGATGCTCCTGCATCACTTTTGGTCCATAGTGCAGCGTATATGCACCACAGTTCGACGTGTTTGGTCAACAGTCAATCGCTTCTACATTGAATTAACGTGCTTTTGTCTTTTTGATTTTCTAAGTAATATTGTTTGTTTTGCAGGGTCTCTTACACATCTAACTAATCATATATTATTTGGCAAGCTAATTTATTTGCCTTATATTCCTTCATTATACTTCTTAAGCTAATTTATTTAGGAGTATTTGTGTTTTTGAGCTAACCTATCATTTCATGGTATTTGTGTTGTGTTCTTGATTGTAGGCTATAGATCTCATATTTTTCCAATATCTTGGGTTATCAAAATAATCATTCAATATTGCTTTTTTGATAAAACCTTGCTTTTTGTAGGTCTGCATTGAAAATGCACATTTGCACTGAATTTCTATGCTTTTCATTTTTGATGCTCATATGCAACACAATCTAGCACTTCTAGTTGGAATAAATGTGCTTTTGCATTGAATCTTAGCACTTTTGGTCTGAACAACACTTTTTTGCACCACAGTTCAATACATCTGGTAATTTATGATGTGCTTTTGAGCCACAGTACTACACTTTTGGTCCTTGGATTTATTTTTTCTAATCACTTAGTTTTTGTAGAACTAATCAATTTTTTGTCGCGTCTTATCACTTAGATAGAGCAAATAGGTTTCCTAACATATCTTTGTAGGACAAACTTTGAAGATTTGCAATCTTTCTCACTAAGTCTTAGAAACACTTCAATTTCTTAAAGGAAATCTACATCTATCATTTACAATCTTATGTGGTTAAGTAGTTGCACCTAGTTATTTTTCTTAGTAAATAGGATAAATGAACAACTATTTTCTGTTCTTGTAAGGTGATAGGTATATGCTGTCCCCTTATGAAAAATTGGGTGATAAAAAAACCAAACTCATCTACCTTTTATTTTTAGTTTATCCTTTAGAAGGGCCTACTTTTGGACTACATTTCATCTAAAAGGGATGACCCTAAGTGGATCTTTCCTTTAGACCACTATATAAATTGGTTGAGGAGAAAGCCAAGTCCTAACCAGTGTTAGCCTTGCCTTGCGGTGCCAACTCGAAAGGAATTGTACGTAACACTCATGTGAAGGAAATTTTGCACTTGTGTAGGGTATATTGCGTTCTTAGTAAAGTTGGTAAAAGATTTTAGTAGCTTGTCGCATGCTTGCAAGGCGTGGATCTCCCAAAGTAACTAAAAACTACATATCTAGTGACTACTTGATCTACCTCTGAACGTTGTGGTAATTTTTATTGCAAGGGCATAGAAGGTTTTCCCCCCAAGATTACTCACCAGAAGGCTCCCTTAAGATGAGATAGAGATCCCTGGTATTGAATAAGCTACTTATAGCTTTTTGGGGAAAGGGTGATTGCGTCATCCTTTCATTCCTGGAGGTCCCTATCTATCCTCTCTTGCAAAGATGAAAAAGTGTACGCACCCACTCTAGGTGTGATGATGCTTGAGTTGATGGAGATTCCAAGTTGTGGGCTAATGTATCACAATGAAGCTTGTCCTTAGGAATAAAAAGTGATTGATCTATTTGTCAATTGTGGTATACTTGTGAAAACTTGGTCTTTTTCATGAGCCTCAAACATACACTATTTGTTGTGTCAATCCTTGACCACTTTGTTTACCATGATTGTTCTCTTGTCAAAGCAGATCCTATCAAAATCCAACCAAAAATCTATCAAATTTTGCATTACAACATTACTGTCACAAAAACAACACTTTTGCAACACAGTTATGTGCTTTTGAGCCATAGTTCTGTGCTTTTAGAAACACAGTTTTGTGCCTTTACACTGCAATAAAGTACTTTTGCACCACAGTCCCATGCCTTTGGCAAATAGTACCACAGATTTGAACCACAATCCAACACTTTTGGTCTCTGGTAAACTATCCATCATTTATTTAGCCCAAAACACAATAAACTCAAAATTTTGATCATATAAGCGTCTGAGCTACCCTCCTATGATATTTTTAGACCTATTTCATCAACCATCTGATCATTTCATCCATTATCGTACCCTAAAATTAGACTTTTCAAACCATTTATCCTCTTGAGATTGTTATTTATCAAACTCCACCTTCGCCAAACAAACCTAAATCCTTACTCATTCTTTATCTAGCTAGATAATTTGGTGTCCACCATAGATTCTAGATCACATCAATTCCATAATTTGTCTTTGATTTGAGAGTGATTACATCTCTTAGGTCTTTGAAGAGGAATTAGTATCTATTATTATTTTTTGTATTAGCTTGGAGAGCGAACTTCTCTTGAGTTGATCTAATGCCATTAACCCTATCTACTATCATTTGAGGTCACTAGTCTACTTTTGTGATAGGTAATAAATCATCCAAATCAGCTATTGATATAGCTCTATAATCTTCCACAAGCAACCCACGTCAAATCCACCAACATAGTGAAATCTTAACTTAGTCAAAATAGTCCAAAATCAAAACTCTCAATCTCTATTTTAGTGCATTTGAATCATCATATGGTCACCACTAGACAACAATATCATCAAGCCATGGAGGCTAAGCAAAACACCCCTAAACAAACCTGTCAAAACATTCTAAAAAATCCATCATTAAACACTCAAACTAGTTCTCACAACACTATCCTAATCTATCCTTACGAAGATAATATCATAGAGATGGCAACTAGGTAATACACCATAGGATTACATCCTCATGATCTCATTTCAACTGAGTATACCATGGGTCAAAACCTCTCTCAAGAAGAAAAAAACTTTTAAGGTCAATCCTCTCAAGGAGAAGGGTCTCAATACCTAGATGAAATCATGCAAGATCCCAAAACCATGGCAGTTATTGACAAGCTCATTATCTTTAATCAAGATCACTACTTCCATTTGATTGCTCAAAAAGGAGCCAAATTGCCTTGTGACTTTGATACATCTAATATTAGAGAGAAGGATCCTTTTCAAGATGCCATTAATGCTATGGGTAGACCACAAGTAAACCTCATCCAAACCATGTCTACCATATCTACACCAATTCCTGAATCATCTTCGCAAGAGGGAGTATCTAATCCTTTCACCACTCAATATGGCAATCCTCTTTGTCAAAACCAAAATCCAATGGTGGAAGACCATTATCACCTCTCTTAACTCTTATTAAAATCTATAAAGCTCAACAAGAATATCTCCACCATCAATCTGAACTAGCAAAACAAGCCAATCTAGTCAAACAAGCCCAACAAACCAATCCCCTCCTAACCACATCCATACCTACCAATCCTCAAAACTCTCCATGCACATCACAAGTTCACACATGTATATCAAACCTTGCATACATTACCCCAATGGAAACATCTTTGCCTTCCAATTACACACCTATGGATACTTGTGTCAAACCACCACAAGTATCACAAGTTCAAACATCCCAAATACCATCATCCTACAACCTAAAAAACATCTCCACCACACCACCCCAACATTCCTCAAACATCAACACTACTTATCTCGATCCACCTCAATATTCATCAAATCCTAATACTACTCATATCAATCCACCACAACCACCTCAAAATCCAAACAATGCTTATATCATTCCATCCAAAAATTTTACAAATATAACCACCACATATCAAACACCACCAAATCAAAACACATACATCATCCCTCCACAACAATATCAAAATCCTGCTCAACACTCACAAAATCAATACTCTTATTTAACACCCCAACCGAATCCACAAAATCCACCTTTCTTCATTGATCCTACCCAAAACAACCCCCAAATGTCATATGACCCATACATTCTTAATGCTTCCAATACTTCTTATGGGTTGCAACAACCACCCCAAATTCAACAAAATTTGGCCTCATCAACACCACCATCAGCTTATGAGCTTAAGTTTACAAAAATGAAAAAATAGCTAGATGCTCTTTCATTTGGTCAAGTCAAGAAAACTTTCTCGTTGGAGGAGTTTTGTCCATATCTCTTTGATCATTCTTTAACAATGACCCATTTCCCACCTAATTTTGACATACGTAAATTTGACAAGTACAAAGGAAAGGGCAATCCCAAGGACCATCTTAGAGAGTTTTGCATTGCTTGCCTTGAGATTGCTCATAATGACACATATCTTATGCCTCTTTCCTTTTAGTCTTGGAGGACAAGCAATAGAATGGTTCTTACACCTATCCACGGGTATTAAGATTTTCAATGAACTACTGAAAAAAATTGCTACCCATTTCTCTTACAATAATGATAATGAGATTTCAATGACAGATTTGTGTAACAACAAGCATCGAAACGGTGAAATCTTCACCTCCTTCATACAAATATGGTGAAATATGGCTAGAAAATTCCCCTTTTAAATACCTGAAAAAATAACTCATTAGCATCTTTGTGCAAAATCTTAATCCAGATCTAGGGCTTCATTTACAAATGCACAGTGCTATCTCCTTTGATGAGATCATTCACAAAAGGACTAATATCTAAAAATCCCTCATTGCAAAAGGTATAGTCAAAATTTTTAAGGAGACCAAAGATAACCCTCCTTAACAACAATCTAATGACAAACATAAATTTTGGACCAAAAACAAGAATGTTGTGAATGACAGTGTTGTGGATTCTAAACACGTTCAAACTCTCCAACTACCACTCAATCTATCAAAGGAAACCCCATCTACTCCTAGAGAACAACAACAACAACCACAACATCAACAACAACAAAACCAAGTACACAAACAAGACTATCCTCCAAGACACCGTTTCACCCCATTAGATGAACCTATAAAATTAGTCCTCAAGAAACTCATACAAAACAGACTCATCATGCTACCTGACGTACATAAATATGATGAACCTACCTTCAAACCAACATGGTACAAAGATAACGAATATTGTGAGTTCCATAGAACTAAAGGACACAGAACCTCATCTTGCATGAAATTGAAACACTTGATTCAAAACCTCATAGATAGGGGTGAATCCACCTTTGATGACCCTCCTCAATAGACATCAAACAATGAACTCAATATATACAAGGATCCATTCCTTCAACATGGTAAAGGTCAAAACCCTAATAAAGGTAAAAGTGTTAACAAAGCCTCTTCCTCCTATGACTCCATTGTGGGTCATTTTGAAGAAAGTCAAATCTCTACCCTTACCATTAGGAGCAATAATCCCAAATGTGTTGTCACAACTCATCGTGGTCGTGTTACCCTTCATGGGCCAACACCAAATCCCATTGTCACTTTCAATTATAATCAAGTTGATCATCTAGGGAAGACACCCACATAGATATCTATATTGGACCTTCTAAAGTCATCTCCTGTTCATAAAGTAGTGCTTGAAAAAGCCTTACAAGAGTCATCCTTTCCCAATAATATAGCTTTCATAGATTTTTGATCCATTGTAGGTAATATTGCTTCACCTTACAATGCAGTCTTCTCTAAAAAGGACCTACCCAATCATAATCTATGTCACAACGATGCCCTCCACATTGAAGTCTTCATAAACCAACACAAAATCAAATGCATACTTATAGATGGTCCTCAAGGAGCATCTTCCCAGCACTCCCATCTTAGTGGTTCTTGATCTAGTAGTAGACTTTATGGTTTGCACTGATGTATCACTTGAGGGTTTTGGAGCCCTACTTATGCAAGGTGGTAGAGTGATCGTGTATGAGTCACGAAAGCTCAAGACCCATGAGTTGAACTACCCCACTCATGATTTAGAACTTGCAGCAGTGGTCCATGCTCTAGTTTGTTGGAGACATTTCCTATTGAGTCATCACTTTGAGCTTCATTCAGATCATTACAACCTTCAGTACATATTCACGCATCTAAACCTGAACGCCCGTCAGTGGCATTGGATGGAGTTTCTTTGCAAGTATGACTTTGATGTCCACTACATCAAAGGGAAGGAGAACATGGTTGCTGACACATTGAGTTGGAGGCACCACGAGATCTTGACCTTGACTCTAAGTGTGGACTTGAGGGGATGCATTATTCAACATCTTCCTAAGGATGAGTGGTTTCTTGAGGTGCAGTAGGAGATCCGGTCATAGAGGGCCCTTATGGGCAAGTTTGCAGGATACTCCCTTGAGGCAGATGGGTTACTTCTTCATCGACAGTGCATCATGTACCCCATGCAGGTGACCTACATACTATAGTGTTATCAGAGGCTCACATAGCACCTTATGCAGCACACCCGGGGGTGAAGAAGATGCATGCCAACCTACGATAGTTGTACCATTGAGAAGGTATGAGATGAGATATTGCAGAGTATGTTGCTCAATGGCTTGAGTGCTAGAGGGTCAAGGCCAAGCATCAGCATGCAGTGGGTCTTTTATACCCTCATGAGATACCTAAGTAGAAATGGGACACCATTTCCATGGATTTCATTATTGGTCTTCCTATATCTTCACGCCGCCATGATGCCATCAAGGTGACAGTTGACAAGTTGACCAAGGTAGCGTATTTCTCACCTGTTCACATGATGTACAATGTACCAGCAGTGGTGAGAGTAGTCTTGGATGACATTGTGAGATTACATGGGGTACCTCATTGCATCATTTTTGATAGGGACTCAGTGTTCACTTCAACCTTTTGGAGGGCTTTGCAGCAGGTGTTGGGCACACAACTCAACTTTAGCTCCACATATCACCCTGAGATAGATGGTCAGACAGAGAGGGTGAATCAGGTGTTGGAGGATATGCTCTGTATGTATGTTATGGACCACCAGTCTAGATGGGAGGAGTATCTGTATCTCGTTGAGTTTTCCTACAATAATGGGCATCACAGCTCGTTGGGTATGCCTCCTTAGCAGGCTTTTTATGATAGACCTTGTAGGACACCATTGAGTTGGGATCGGATAGAGGATAGAGTTGCCATTGGTCCAGAGTGGTTTAGGATATGGTGTAGCAGGTCACACTGATTAGGCAGAGACTTCAAGAGGTGTAGGATAGATAGAAAAAGTATGTTGATGCTATGAGACTTGATTGGAGCTTCTTGGTTGGTGACAAAGTATTCCTAAGAGTGCAGCCACACAAGAGTCTAATCTATTATGGAAAGGGCTCTAATCTCACACCACGGCTCATAGGACCTTTTGAGATCTTGGAGTGGATAGGACCTATAGCCTACCATCTAGTATTGCCACCTAGCCTGTCGCACATCTATAATGTTTTTCATGTGTCTATATTATAGTGATATATATCTGATTTATCTCATGTATTGGACTAGAGTGCTCTACAGGTAGAGGTAGATGGATAGTTGGCTTTCGAGCCAATTCGCATATTGGCTCATCGGGCGCTAGGCCTTCAAGGTCAAGAGCTGGACCAGATTAGGGCCCAGTGGGATCGTTATGATGAGGTCATGATGACTTGGGAGGATGTAGCTAGTTTGAGGGTGCACTATCCTCACCTTTTTGACGACTTCTAGGAGGAAGTTTAGTCTTAGGGGGGAGGATGTGAGGTTGATTTATTTCACTTCCCTATTTTGATCATTTCATATTATAGTTGGAGACATTTTCAGACATTTAGAGACTATTGATTTCCATTATGTAGATTTAGACATATATCTCTTGATTATGGATTATCTTTTATTAGTTATGTAGTGATTTGATTAGATTCCATTTTGATGCTCTTATGATGCTAGACATGTGAGATACATTTGATGATTATTATTGATGTGATTATGAGCTCATTTTATGGAATTGTTATTGGACTCTGATTCTGAGATATTAGATAGAAAATACAATTTTAAATCTTAATTATGATGTGATTTGTTTAATGTTGTGTAGGAATTATGCGATGACATGATTATTACTTTCTTCTGCTTCAGCTATGATATATCTATGTTGGATTGATGATTTGATCAAGTGCACAGATGATTTTTTAGGCCGCAAAAAATTAGAGGCAGATCTCACACTTATGTATTTCCTTGTTAAGCTGATCCATTCCTAAGAGGGATAAGGATCATGTTGATGGAATGATGTTTTCATGAATGCTTGATTTGATTATTGGGCCTAGTTCACCCCTTTTAATTGATTTAATTCATGTGTTGTAAAATTTATGTTTTAATTCACACCACTTGGTGTTCTTTTATTTATGGGCTATTTAATATGATTTTACACCTCCTTATGTGTTTATTAGAGTTCCAAACTTACCCTAGGTGGTACCCCTAGGGTCTAGGGTCCATTTAGACTTCCTAAACCCTAGGGTAACTTCCATCTAGTCAATCTAAACTTGGGTTTAGTAAATGTGACGAAATTTCAAAATGGATAAGGGTGGGAGATGAGTCATGCCTTGGAAAAGGCCCATCTCCCTTCCCAAGGCTTGGGGATTCCTCCACCATGAAGACTTGGGGGGTCTTCAAGACCCCTAAGTGTGTGGGATCTCCCTCCAAGACTCACACATGTGTGAGAGCATCTTGGAGAGAGAGGGCTCTCTTGGAGGATAAGAGGATGACATGTGTCATCCCTTATCCTCATGGAGCCATAAGGAGAGTTGCCACCTCTCCACTTGGGCTCTCACATAAGTGTGAGAGCACAAGTGGATAAGGTGAGGGTTTGAATGGATAAGAGGGTGACACTTGTCACCCTCACATTCCTTCTCCCTTGCAAGTGGCATGGGATGAGGAAGGAGAAGGTGATAAGTGTCACCTTCTCATTCCTCAGGGCCAAATTTGGAGGCCTATTTTATCTCCTCTTGGAGAGGAGTTGGGGGTTCTTGCTTTTTGCAATTTTTCTATCTTTGGAGGTTTTTTGGAATGAGTTGGAGATTTTAAGGGAAAATTGGATTCAAATGAATAATCAACGTAATAAATATCAAGATACCCAAAACTCAATGAAATGGTGAACAAAAAAATTCAATCAAAATAATGAACAATACAAAGAAAACCTCCTTTAATTTGAAGCTTCCATTGATTGCCTATCACAAATGATCTTGTCTATGAATATGGCCCTCAGAAGGTGTACTTCCTTGCTATGATTCGAAGATGTTCAAATGGGAATGGCTATGATAGTTTCGCCATGAAGATGAGCTTCACAACAATGATAGTAGTGTGTAGTAACGAGTGTGATCACAAGAAATGAAGGAATTTGTGCCAAAGGCGCACTGTAATTCCTATAGAGTAACAATACTTAAAGCCTGGATGAATGAAATGGAAGAATAAGGTTCAATTTATAAACTTGAGAAAGAAGAGATCAACGGTATAGAAAGAACAAGAACATCAATGGTTGAGAACGGTTGAGGTGTAGTGCTCACTCGTTGTTAGCTTGCGATGGTGGTAGTTCTACATTGCTCTCGGTTAGTCAGAGACAGTTGTTAATCGTTCATTTCATTGATTTAGTTTTGAGACAGTTAAATTGTAGGTTATGATTTATGTTTATCTGATGAACGATGTTTGACTGCTATATTTAGACATCTGTTATGAGTTGTGATGACATTATGAGTACTTCAGTTATGATGTGTTGAATAAGTTTAGTAATAGATAATTAATTACATGTTTTATTAGATTCATAGATATTTGTTTTCAAATGTTATGATTATAACCTTATCCAAGAGCAGGGACGGTGTAGCATTACTCGTTTCGAGTACCCTACTGTGCCGTGATTCTCTGACTCTCTGTGTGTTGACATATACGTACTTGATCGTATTTAATCAGTTGTTTGGATGCAAGCTGCAGGTACCGAACCTCAACCCCACCTGATATAGCAGGTCTGAGTGGGTTCTTTCACCAATGGATATTAGTAATGGGAGATAACACGAGGTTTGTTCCACTAGGTCAGTCGTTGTCTTTTGTTGTGGTCTCAAGTCGTGTTGTGTCTCTTGGTCCGTGGCTTTTATGTTTGGTAATCTCGTGTTGAGGTGTGTAGTCAAGTTCTGTCTTTAAGCTTATGTGTGGTTGGAAAAAAATTTGGAGGTGGAACTGAAATTCAGGTATGTGCTTTGTTTGGTTCCTTGAGATTTGTTGCTTTAGTATGTATGAATTTATTCTATGTTGCCTCAATAAGAAGATTTGATTTGCTTTGTATGCAACATCATTTCCAACTCTTCTGAGCATTGCACGGAATCGCTTGTATGTTGTATTCTCAAAATTTTTGCAACATTGAAATCCTGTTGTTCCATGGTGATTTCCTCAACAAAAATTTTACCTAGAAGCATAGATTTAGAGTTATTCATCTTTCAATCCTTGATTTATGTAATCTCTTCTTCTGTGTAAGGTGAATCCAATTTAATATCCGACAATCCTTGTATTGCTGAGCAACCTCAATTGAGTCATTCCAACTTTAATTAACAACTATGCTTTCAAGTTATAACTGTGATCAATAACATATCTTTAAGCTCTAACAAATGCTGCGTACTTCAGAAGCGGCTTAGATTGTTATCCTGGAAATAAGGCAGCAGGAATCTTTATTGCCTTTTGACAACGACTAAATTATCGGTGCATCTCTTGCAACTCTCTCTCTAGCCGTCGTATGACCTATCTAAATGAATCTGTTTCAGATCGAAGGCTTGCTCAAGTCTCTTAAATTCTTTCTTTGAAGCTCTCCAATCTCTACATATATTTTTCCTTATGATTGTATCATTAAAATTTGTCGCTGAAATATATTTGCTTTTATGGCCAGTCTCCATTTTAAAAGGAAATAGCATACTAAGATGCTTTAGTAACTAGAGTCGTATTAGCAAGATCCTTTGTTAAATTCCATTCACATAAGTTAGATTATGTATATTGCTTCGATGTTGAGATGCTAACCACTTTTGATTTAGGAGATAGACAAATTGTTTCAATGTAACATAATCCATAATTAGAAACCCATTTGCGCATAATATTGTTTAACATTTTTAGGGGTTTCTTTTGGGCTTTGAAGGTTTAGAATTGCACCATTTGTTATTGTCTAAATGGGTCAACTTCAAGAAAGACCTCATGTCACTTAATGGTTCCCAGCTTGAAGCGCTGGAAATTCTTGATTTTTTTTTTTTGTTTTTATCAAGATAAAGGTAAGGGAAACATTTGGAAGCCTATAAGTTAGACGAGTATATCAAATTGCAATATTCAAGGTTGGGTCACCTGAAGGCTCTCTGCCAAGCAGGCCACATGGCTTATTGGTGCTTCCACTTTGGCATGTTGGTTGACATGTCATGGGAAAAGTTATGCTTGTTAGTTTTCGTGTTTATTTAGTCTTATGTTATAAGGATGGCCACTTAAATATGGTTTAATTATTTTGTTTTATTTTATGAGGGTTCTAAAGTGGCTTCAAGAGAGTATTTTATTATTAAATTGCAAATCTTATAGCCTTAGGTCATAAGGTATATAGTAAGGGACATTTTTAATATAAAATTATTCTTAAAGCAAAAATTTAAGCATCTTAAAATTGCATTTTTCTATAGTGACAAAAATCTAATATTTGAGAAGAGGTTTAGAAAGAATAAAACTGGGAGTCTTGTCTAGGGAAGGAAAACGATGCTATTCCAAGGACACACAGCATCCTCCACCACCCATTCTGGCTAACAGTTGTTATTCTTGTTGTCCTCTGTTTATTATGATGGGGTTTATTGTGGACACCTGTGATTTTGGAAGGGATAGTTGTGGGAAGCTCATGGTTTTCTCTTGCACGTAGGTGTATGGGAAAAGGGGGAGATGAGGATAGGTAGGAGTTACAATCCGATAGAGAAATTTTTTGGCAAGGATGGGAGGGCAAAGAGGGGGTTTTCAAAGCAGGGGGCTTTCTTTAGCATAGTGTGGTATTTGGAAGGTTGCATTTGCATGTTGCAGAAACCCCTCCAATTTACATTTGTAGTATACGGTATTCTGTGAAACCCTAATTTGATTGCTTGTTAAATCCTAATCAGCTCATTATGATCGCTTTATGATGGCATCCTCTTAAACAGGGCAGACAGTCAGCACTAGCTAAAACATTTTTGGTAGTATTAGTGCATTCTTTTGACCATAACCAGTATGCCATCTAAAATCCTAGACAGTATATAGTCTAACATCGTGGTCATGGTAACTTCTAAAATTGTATGTAGTAAGCTTTTAAACTTTACCCGAGTCACTCTAATAATAACTACGTTAACAAGGGATCTACTAGTTAAGTTCATTGTCTATTTTAGTAAACCCTTACATAAGTCATTGATCTTCCTTTTAAATTAGAAGGGAAGTATTTGGAAGATGTTTTTTTTAAGGGAATAATAAAAATCTATGAATTATTTTAGGAAGCGCTTAGCCTTGTAAATGGGTATGTTTATTTCGTTTACTGTTGGTACATCCAATTAAGATTTTGAATAATCCATGTAGCGCTCTCCAATCCATCTTATGCTTTTATAAATAATTTGTGCAATGTCACTGCACATTCTGTGGAAGGCGGGGCACCACAAGACCTTCATCAGGCACCTGCTATTCTTGGCATAGCACAGAGCCTTGCGTTGCCCTATTTGGTTCCTCGGCAACATTTTGTAGTTCTACACATCATCATTACTATATCTATTCCCTACTGCACACACTATCATCACACTGGCCAAATAGATGGCCACAATAGCCACCCATAACACTGCACCAAAACCCATGATATTCCTAATCTATATCAGTAAATCTGTAATGGGTAGCCAATACACTGTATCTAAAGAAGAAGCTATCTCAACATTCAAGAAACAGAAGTTGCATGAGTAACTCATTATCCTTGTCATCAATCATAGTGGAGATGTTTTAAAGAAGCTTTCTCTAGGTAGGGCTGGGGTTCCAATAGAGCATTATGTAAAATCCCTTAGGCATAACCCAGAATTTCTGTTGTGTTGGAGATGCAGTCGTCATTCTCTTTTTGAAGTTTCTATATCTTATTGGTGTGCCTACCATTTTGTGCAGTGGAATGCAAGAGTTTATAGTTAATATCCCCCATTTTATCCATTATTCCCCCTCTTAGCTTTGAATGAAATTTCCTTTTTGTTTTTGAAGGATGGTCATGTAGAGAATGAGATTCCATTCCTTTTTCTTGAAGTGCACCAAGATTTATTCGCTCTTCAACTGGTATAGTTTCAAATAGGGTAAATCTACTCAAAGGCCCCTATTGTGCTGTAAATATATTTCTTGGAATTGCAGGCATCATAATGAATCTACTGATGTGGAAACATTTTAAGAATGTGCTAGCCATATTCCATTACATATTACCCAACTATGCACTGATTTCAATATAAGTCTCAACAATAGCTAGATTAATTTACGTTGTTTTGTTGTAGCTATAATGATGTTGCTTAGTTCAATTAAAAAAATATTCTATGATTAGAGATTTTGAAGAAACCAATTGTTATTTCTATTTGAATGTGACTGCATCTGCTTCTCCGCATGGAGATACAGAGATGACTAAGCAGATGTGTGCTTGCTTCACCAGCAAGCCAATAGCATTAGCATTCTTACCCTAGACAGGATCAAGTCACTGAATGTTATTCCTGTACAACTTTCCTTGGAGATTTCTTCAGTTGCACTATTACTTCTTCTGCAGTAAATTCTCTACTTTCCTCTAGACTTAGAATCAATTTCAAATAGCCTTGATGTTAACAATATCCATTATGGGCATTTATTCTTCTTACAGATAATTTTATCGAATACTTTATGAACAATCACCTCATTTGCACAAAATGATTCAATGATATCCTTTGATGTAGAACCATAAATTCAAATGTTCTTTGGCACATTAACAAAATGTTTTATTTCATCGTTAATCAACGAGAAAGGGCACCCAAATCCAGTCATAATTTTTACCCTACAAGTTTGGCAGTTATCTGCATTATGCAGCTGAGAACAGGTCCCATTTTTGCCCAAATGATGAATTACAATGTTTGCTAAGAGCTTGTTGATCTGCCCGCATAGAAAGATCGAAATCCCATAATTTACCATGATTATGGATCTAGCAGAGAGGACCAAAATGTAAGATTAGAAACCTTTTTGCAAACAGATTCATAATCTTTTACTTGGAAAAACTTGATTTAATCAACTCGAATTTCTTTTCTAGAGGCAGAATTTTCTACTTGGAAAACTTGATTTAACCAACTTGAATTTCTATCCAAATGGCTGTGCATGTCTACCTTTGTAAACTGACTTAAACCCTTCATTTTATCATTGCATAGTTTTCCTTATATTAAGATTTGGTTGGTAGTGATCAGACTTCTTTATTTAATTATATAACCAATTCCGTTTGTTAAAAGCTTTGAAGGCTGTAGCAATGAATCCATGTTGTGCAAAATGTATACCCTCGAGTTATATATTATATCTTCATCCCTATATGATAAATAAGATACAATTCCACCACTGCCAGTTTTGCATAAAATATCAAACAGTTCTAAGTGTTCCAAAATCAATGGAGGTCGCTGGTTAAATGTGAAGTTCACCTTTTGAAATTAAATAGCATGTATTTTGAAGAAGATAATATTATTAGTATAAAATTAATAGATCTGGTTTTATTTTGGGAAACACCTAATAGGATCAGTATTGTCATGTTTCTTTCTATTCTGAACTAAAGCGTGTTTAGAAAGAAGTATAGTTTTTATTAGTTCCTTGTGCTCTTCTATTTTAGTTATAGAATAGATGACTTAGTTTAGTGATGTAAAGAATTATTCTTTGCTTAGATTAATAAGTAGTTTTAAATAATAATTGTTCATCATTCTTAATAATGTATGAGGTTTCTAGTTACCATTATATAAAGCTTATACGAACATTATCTTCTCTAGCTAGGTATATAGTATAACTGAGTGGTTGTTCTTGCTTTTAAGAACATGCAGCAAGGATAAACCTTCTACCTGCATCATATCAAGCAATTGTATTGGTTTTTTTTTTTCCTCATTCTTTAATGCAAGCTTATAGGATAGCATGCTATGTCTTAGGTAAGTTAATGGTTGAACCAATAAGGTTGGTAATTTTAGATAAATGGGGATGGAGTTTGTAAGAATCCTTATTGGAGGACTTATTAAGACTTACCTTAGTAAGATAAAAATTTAATCTACCAAAATGTTTATATGTCATTAGAGTTATAGATATCCCATCATAGAGTGGAGATGTGTTTTGTGTAGGTTATATATTATGGAAATAATAGTAAACCTTTATTTGTACATGATGTAAATAGAATTGTGTAGTTACCAACTTATAAGATAAGAATGGCTCAGTGTTACCTTAATTGTAGATAATGAAGTGAGAAATATTTTAATGTTTTAGTGTTATTGGTTGAATTGAAGTTAGTTTAGATGGAATTAGAGACTATGTCAGAAAATGCTCAATTATTATGATGTTGTATAGACCATAGGGCTATCTCTTTGATAAAGATAGTAACAATGTTAATAATGTGCATAAATGGAGTTATGCTAGGTTATAGATTGCATTTCAAGATAGTTGTTTGAGAAACATAGTTAAAGAGGGATTCATATATGAATACTAACCTTTATAGTAGATATGAGGTGTTGTTTTGTCTTGAAGATTGAATTTATCATATGTTGCAATTATGGGGTTATAATTGAATTATTGTTGAAGGATTTTAGTGTGGTCCTTTGGATGGTGAGGTGTTTTTGAGAAGGAATCTCAATGTGTGACTACTGATGTTTTATCCCTTAAGTGTTCTCAGGATGGAATTGGGAGTCTTATGGTCATAGCTATATGTTTGTAATGGATCTTGTGTTCGTCTTGGGTGGAGTTTATGTCTATATGTTGGATTGTTGTGAAGTAGGAACCTTGTGAGATGTCATGACCACTTGTGTCAATATGGAAGCATTGTTCTTTTTTAGATAGTGGTTACCCTTTTATTGTTTTGTACCTTACTCCAGAGGTGTAGTCCATGGTTTTGGTTCAAATTATGGCATGTCAATGTATTAGCTTCACTGGATTCCCGTGTCTTGCAATGAATGGGAAATGGCCTTTTGGATATAGTGCTTGGTTCTTGATGGTTTTGTTTCATTTTGAAGAGATTATGGATTTCTTGTTGTGGCCTACTGAAAGGCATATGTTATGGCCAGATCTGATTTGTGACTTTTATACCTATATGTTGTGGTATGTATGTTTGATCCAAGAACGCTAAGGGAGTGTCTTTCATGGTGGGGCTGGTGCCTAGTGAGAGGACGCCTGGGTAACCCCATGGAATTTGTAAGCATGTGAAAACTTAATAACTTAATCAAGAGGGTTGGGATATTAAAACACTTAACAAGATAAGTGGTGCAGGAGCACCCCTACAAGACAGGATATAGGTTCATTGTCCGCATGACAAGACATTAGTCTAGTTTTAGCATGTTTGACTTCATAATGTAATAAGGTCCATTGGACCAATGCATATGTATTAGATCAGCCTAGGAGAGTGTGCAGGCAGTTAGAGCTCATGATCAGGTAGTCTGAGTTGTCCTCTCCCAGCCGTTTGGAAGTTCCCAGCCGCTGGGAACCGAGTTGGTAGTACTCGTAGGATATTGCTATAAATAACTCAGATCAGTTAGGGTTTGAGCATCAGAGAGAGTAGTAGTTATGTTATGTTGTACTGGTGATTGAGTGAAATCCAGAGATCAGTCCAGACATTGTGAAACATTGTTGTAGAAACAGGACATTTGTGTTTCATCTAAATAAGATCTCATCAATTGTATTATTTGGTTTATCAGCTGTTTATGTTTTGATTTCTATTCTGATTACAGGTTAATGGATTCTTTCAACCCTTCCACCGGTTGATTCTGTGAATCGGTGGAATGGTCATGCATGTTAATTTAGGTTGTATTTTAGTTTTCTATTTATGCATTTCATTGTGTGGGAGATCGATTGGTAGCATGCTATGAATCAACCTAGCATCCTCATGTGCTAGGGTTCAGGAAGATAAACTGTTAAGTTTTGATCTGAAGGTGATCCGGCCCGATCATCATGTTTTCTTTGTAAAATTGTGCGGTTCTGTGAGTTTGCATGCAGCTGACGGATATACAGGGATCTACATGTGCTTTTCCAGACGGAGTGAATCGTATCATCATCTATGAGTATATCGCTATCAGGATCAGGTTCTGAAGTTGGCAAAAATTGCATGTTTCAAGTGCATCAGGATGATATAGGTTGGATATATACTCAGTGTGTATATCATCGTCAGGATCATCTTTCGTGTGTATCCATCGTCCGCATATCGCTATCGCATGCAGGAGTGAAAGTTCACTTTTTGGCTAAGGACCGGAGAGGTCATCATCAGGATATTGAAAAGATCACCGGATATTCATTATCATGTTGCGGAGGATATAAGTGTCTTATATCCTGTTGACATCATCATCAGGTGCATTGACATCATCATCGGGTGCAAGTGACGTCATTGTCATCAGGATATTGCGAATATCACCCTATGCAAGTTTATCCTGCTGTCGCTAAGTGTTTTGGCATCGGCGTAAGTCATCGGCATAAAGTTTGGTTAACATCATCAGGATGTTTCAATATGACCGGATAAGTCATATCCTGATGCTGTTGTTCGAGTAGTCAGATATCGGGGTGACGTAAGCATCAAAGGAAAGGTGCTTGAAGTTGTTGTCATCAGGATATATGGGAGGAACCAGATATTTTATATCCTACTGATGAAGATGATGCTGAACATCATGATGATGAAGATAGAGTTTGGCGGTAAGATGAACAGTGAACATCAGGAGGATGTTTGCGCTTGCCCAATGTGATGATGCTGTTGATAGCCGAATATGATGATGCTGCTGACAGGCGAAAGGCGAAAGGCGATGAGGAAGTGAACAGTAGTCAGCAGGAGGATATTTCATGCCTCTTCGAAATATGATGATGCTGTCTGTGTTAGCAAGAAATATGATGATGATGATGATAAGCCGATAGGTATTACATACTGCTTGTCTAGGATTTTAACATGCTGGTTGTGTTAATGACTCCTCCTTCCCATTTGTAAGCTTCTGTTGCGTTTCCTCTGCATCATAGTGGTATCAGAGCAAAGGAAGGATCTTCTGGAAAAGATCAGGATATAGCAGGATGTCAGATGAAGAAGGAACATCTGAGATTCTGGCAAGGATGACCAACGTTGAGTTGGCAGTTTTGGTAAAGAAACAGATTGCAGAGAGCAAGGCCGTGAAGGCTCAGAATCAGGAATTGAAGGATGAGTTAGAGAAGTTGAGGAACAGAGTAGGTTCTGGTAGAGAAGAAGATAGGGAAGAAGAAGAGATCCCTAGTTGGAACGAGGAGGTCATTCCTGCAGACCAGAGACCACTGTTGAACGCCCTCAAGGCCATGGAGAGGAGAACCATGGATGTGAAATTGGATTTGCCAGTGTTTACAGGAAAGATGGAACTTGATTCAGTGATGGAGTGGATAGACTCCTTGAACAATTTCTTTGAAACAGAGGAGATACCAGAACAACAGAGGGTGAAAATAGCCCAGTCAAAAATGAAAGAAGCTGCCTTGACATGGTGGAATTTCATCCAAGATGATAGAGTACAGGAAGGAAAGCGTAGAGTCACTACATGGAAGAAAATGATGGCATTAGTAAAGGAAGCTTATGTCCCATTGGATTACAGTATCCAATTACACAAGAGGAAGCAAAACCTGAAGCAGAAGGAGCTAGATGTCAGCTCATATACAGAAGAATTCATGAAACTTTGTATGAAAACAAAGGTAAAGGAAAGTGAAGAAGAGAAGGTAGCCAGATACCTTAATGGATTGAGGTTCAATATTCAAGAAGATTTAAGTCTGCATAATCCAGATACAGTTCAGAAATGCTTTCAGTTGGCATTGAAAGTGGAAGAGAAGTTAAAGAGAAAACAAGAACAACACAATAGAGGAAGAGGAAGACAACAAAGGGGTGGAAGAGGTCCTTTTAGAGGTAGAGGACATGGACATGGATATCAAGGAGAATCCAGTCATGACAATAGTAAGGGAAACAATAGTCAGAACCAGAGGGAAAATTATAGTCAGCAAGGAAACTTCAGAGGTAGAAGACCTTTCAGAGGAAGATCCCAGGGCAGAGGATCCATCAGATGTTATAACTGTAACAAAGAAGGCCATATAGCCAGCAGATGTCCAGAAAAGGCCACAAGCTCAACAGGAGAAAGGAGAACAAATCTGGTCCAAGAACCTGATAATCAAAGTATGACAGGCTCTAATTCTTTTCAGAGTGTGAATGCTCCTGATAATTATGGATACCCAGAAAGTGGAGAGTCTCTAATGATGAGAAGAACAGTGACTACCATGAAGGTACCTGACAAAGAATCCCCTCCAAGAAAGTCTCTTTTCAGGACTATTTGCAAAGCAGGAGGTAAGGCATGTAAAGTTTTGATTGATTCTGGTTCTACTGAAAATTTTGTGTCTGAAGAAATGGTGACAAAGCTTAAGCTTAGGAGATTGCCTCACCCATCCCCATACAAAATCTCATGGCTTACCCAAGGTCAGCAGACAATTGTAGAAGAGCAGGCTTGGGTAGAATTTCAGATTGGAGCATATAAGGATAAGTTGTTGTTTGACATTACCACGATGGATGCTTGCAATCTTTTATTTGGTAGACCAGGGCAGCATGATTTGAAGGCACAACATGATGGTGTTAGAAACACCTATACAATCACTAAAGATGGTAAGGTTATAAAGTTACTACCATTGACGGAGAAGGAGGAGAAATCTAAAGGAAAAGAGGTGAAGGTAATGCTGATGGAAGGTAAATAGTTCATGAAAGAAGTAGCAGCAGAAGGTGCAGTTGCATATGCCCTAATCCCATGTATGAGGGTGAATAAAGAACAGCAGCAAGAAGTCAAGGAAGAGAAGAAGCAAAGGTTCATAGACCCAGCTATCCAAGAGCTATTGGATAAGTACAAAGGTATCATCTCAGAGGGAATGCCAAGATCCCTACCACCTGTCAGGGATATTAGTCACTGCATAGACTTAATTCCAGGGTCAACACTTCCAAACAAAGCAGCCTATAAGCTAACTCCAGAACAGAATGCAGAAGTAGCCAGACAAATTAAAGAATTATTGGATTCAGGTCTGATTGGGAAAAGTTTAAGTCCATGTGCAGTACCAGCTATACTAGCACCAAAGAAGGAAGGTACTTGGAGGCTTTGCACGGATTCCAAAGCTATTAACAAGATCACAATTAGGTATAGGTTTCCAATCCCTAGGATAGAGGATTTACTTGACTGTTTGGGAGGTGCTAAGTATTTTACAAAAATAGATTTGAAGAGTGGATATCATCAGATCAGGATTAGGCCAGGAGATGAATGGAAAACAACATTCAAAACTAATGAAGGGTTATCTGAGTGGAAGGTTATGCCTTTTGGTTTATCTAATGCACCTAGTACTTTTATGAGGTTGATGAATGAGGTTTTGAAAGAGTTCATTGGTAAGTTTGTCATAGTATATCTAGATGACATTCTGATTTTCAGCAACACAAAAGAAGAACATCTCAGACACATAGATTTGGTTCTTAAGAGGTTACATGAAGAGCAGCTGATGATAAATTTAGACAAGTGTTTGTTCATGCAAGAGGAGATCACATATTTGGGTTTTGTCATTTCACAATGAAAGTTACAAATGGATAAGGAGAAGGTAAGTGCCATATTGTCTTGGCCAACTCCAAAGACTATGAATGATGTCAGAAGTTTCCATGGGTTAGCAACCTTCTACAGGAAGTTTATAAGAGGGTTTAGTCATATTTGTGCACCCATGCTTGATACCATCAAAGGAGGACAGAAGTGCAGATTTGTTTGGACTCAAAGAGCAGATGATTCTTTTGAAACATTGAAGAAGAAGGTGGCACAGCAGCCAGTCCTTGCACTTCCAGACTTTAACAAAATCTTTCAGGTGGAATGTGATGCCAGTCACATGGCCATTGGAGCAGTACTCAGCCAAGAAGGTAGACCTATTGCATTTTTCAGTGAGAAGCTCAATGATGCTAAAAAGAGGTATTCCTCATATGATTTGGAAATGTATGCTTTAGTCCAGTCACTCAAGAAATGGAGGCATTACTTGATGCCAAAGGAATTCATAGTATTCACAGATAACCAGGCTCTGAGTTTCATAAACAGCCAGGAAAAGCTGAACCACAGACACATGAAATGGGTAGAAACCTTACAAGCGTTTACTTTTACATTGAAGCATAAGAAAGGAGTCAAGAATAAAGTTGCAGATGCTTTGAGCAGGAGAGTTCTAACAGTCAACTAGATTCAGTTAGAAAGTGTTGGCATTGATTCACTAAAGACCATGTATGAGACTGATGAAGATTTTGGGGAGATATATCATGTATGTACTTCTTTTGGAGAGAAATATCATGCTGAATTCTCTGAATTTTTGATTCAGGATGGATTGTTGTTCAAAGGTGGACAGTTATGTATTCCAAGGTGTTCTATGAGGTTAAACATCATTAAGGAGAAACATTGTGGAGCTATGGTAGGTCATTTTGGTCTAGATAAGACTCTTGATCTTGTCCGAAGACATTACTTTTGGCCTAATTTACAATCAGATGTTAGAAAGTTTGTAGAGACATGTGTGATATGTCAGAAAGCTAAAGGCAGGTCGACTAATGTAGGTTTATATCAGCCCTTACCCATTCCTTCCAGACCATGGGAAAGCATAAGTATGGATTTTGTCTTGGGTTTACCAAGGACAAGGAAAGGGTTTGACAGTGTTTTTGTTGTAGTGGATAGATTCAGCAAAATGGCACATTTCTTGCCATGCAAAACCACTGCTGATGCTTCATACATTGCAGATTTGTTTTTCAGGGAGATTGTTAGGATCCACGGATTGCCATTGAGCATAGTGTCAGATAGGGATGTGAAGTTTATTGGTCACTTCTGGAGAACTCTTTGGAAGAAACTTGGAACAAATTTGTCTTTTTCCTCTGCATATCATCCTCAAACGGATGGACAGACTGAAGTAGTGAACCGTTCCTTAGGAAATTTGCTTAGATGTTTGACAAAACAACATGGAGAAAAGTGGGATAATATTCTATCTCAAGCTGAATTTTCCAATAATGATACTGTCAATAGGAGCACAGGGAAATCACCTTTCCAGATAGTTTATGGTATGCATCCAAGAGGAATTTTGGAATTGAGAGATCTACCTACAGTAGACCCTGTTAGTGCAGAAGGTGAAGCTTTTGCAGAAGCCATCAAAGAGGTTCATGATCAAGTCAAGACCCAACTACAGCAAACCACCTTGAAGTATAAGGAATATGCTGATAAAAAGAAGAAGGATGTATAGTTTGATGTTGGAGATTTGGTATGGGTTCATTTGAAGAAGGACAGACTTCCTAAGGGAAAATATACTAAACTCATGCAGAGAAAAGTTGGACCATGTTAGATCTTGCACAAGCATGGACAGAATGCTTATGAGATACAACTCCCCCCTGATCTTGGTTTGTCCCCTATATTCAATGTATGTGATTTAACTCCATACAAGTCTTATCCAGATGCAGATCATGAACTCCTACAGGATACAGTCCATGATAACATTCCCAAGCATGATCCTCCATAGTTGCAGAAGGTTTTGGACACCCGAGTGGTCAAACAGACCCGGAACAAATAGTACTTGGAGTATCTAGTCTCTTGGAAGGGAAAACCTAATTCTGAAGCAGTATGGATGACTGAAGAGCAGATCCAGAAACATGGTGCAGATCTTCATACTCTCATCTCAAGTGGACTTGAGATTTCTTCTTCTGGGGAGTATGGTGCAGGAGCACCCCTACAAGACAGGATATAGGTTCATTGTCCGCATGACAGGACATTAGTCTAGTTTTAGCATGTTTGACTTCATAATGTAATAAGGTCCATTGGACCAATGCATATGTATTAGATCAGCCTAGGAGAGTGTGCAGGCAGTTAGAGCTCGTGATCAGGTAGTCTGAGCTGTCCTCTCCCAGCCGTTTGGAAGCTCCCAGCCGCTGGGAACCGAGTTGGTAGTACTCGTAGGATATTGCTATAAATAACTCAGATCAGTTAGGGTTTGAGCATCAGAGAGAGTAGTAGTTATGTTATGTTGTACTGGTGATTGAGTGAAATCCAGAGATTAGTCCAGACATTGTGAAACATTGTTGTAGAAACAAGACATTTGTGTTTCATCTAAATAAGATCTCATCAATTGCATTATCTGGTTTATCAGCTGTTTATGTTTTGATTTCTGTTCTGATTACAGGTTAATGGATTCTTTCAACCCTTCCACCAGTTGATTCTGTGAATCGGTGGAATGGTCATGCATGTTAGTTTAGGTTGTATTTTAGTTTTCTGTTTATGCATTTCATTGTGTGGGAGATCGATTGGTAGCATGCTATGAATCAACCTAGCATCCTCATGTGCTAGGGTTTAGGAAGATAAACTGTTAAGTTTTGATCTGAAGGTGATCCGGCCCGATCATCATGTTTTCTTTGTAAAATTGTGCGGTTCTGTGAGTTTGCATGCAGCTGACAGATATACAGGGATCTGCATGTGCTTTTCCAGACGGAGTGAATCGTATCGTCATCTACGAGTATATTGCTATCAGGATCAGGTTCTGAAGTTGGCAAAAATTGCATGTTTCAAGTGCATCAGGATGATATAGGTTGGATATATACTCAGTGTGTATATCATCGTTAGGATCATCTTTCGTGTGTATCCATCGTCTGCATATCGCTATCGCATGCAGGAGTGAAAGTTCACTTTTTGGCTAAGGACCGGAGAGGTCGTCATCAGGATATTGAAAAGATCACCAGATATTCATTATCATGTTGCGGAGGATATAAGTGTCTTATATCCTGTTGACATCATCATCAGGTGCATTGACATCATCATCGGGTGCAAGTGACGTCATCGTCATCAGGATATTGCGAATATCACCCTATGCAAGTTTATCCTGCTGTCGCTAAGTGTTTTGGCATCGGCGTAAGTCATCGGCATAAAGTTTGGTTAACATCATCAGGATGTTTCAATATGACCGGATAAGTCATATCCTGATGCTGTTGTTCGAGTAGTTGGATATCGGGGTGACGTAAGCATCGAAGGAAAGGTGCTTGAAGTTGTCATCATCAGGATATATGGGAGGAACCGGATATTTTATATCCTGCTGATGAAGATGATGCTGAACATCATGATGATGAAGATAGAGTTTGGCGGTAAGATGAACAGTGAACATCAGGAGGATGTTTGCGCTTGCCCAATGTGATGATGCTGCTGATAGCCGAATATGATGATGCTATTGACAGGCGAAAGGCGAAAGGCGATGAGGAAGTGAACAGTAGTCAGCAGGAGGATATTTCATGCCTCTTCGAAATATGATGATGCTGTCTGTGTTAGCAAGAAATATGATGATGATGATAAGCCGATAGGTATTACATACTGCTTGTCTAGGATTTTAACATGCTGGTTGTGTTAATGACTCCTCCTTCCCATTTGTAAGCTTCTGTTGCGTTTCCTCTGCATCGATAAGTAAGAGACCTCACCCATGCCTTGAGTGCTCTCACAGGCTAAGGATGGGATGAGAAGGTCTGGTTGGCAAGGTCGACCTCCTTGTCTCCATGAGAGGACTTGTCGGCTCCGCATGTGTCACCCTATGGGGCCAGTGCCTAGAGAGAGGCTGCCTGGGTAACCATAGATGGGGGCCAGCTTCTGGGGATAGATAGCCTGGGTAACCCATGTAGGACCATGCGATGACACTCTCCTTATGCAGTTCTATTGTTTCTTGGTGGTACCTCTAGAGTGATGTCTTGGCTTGTGCAGTTATGTTGATATGGTCAGTTGCATCATATCAGTTGTTGTTCATTTATTTTTGGTTGTTGTCTCTTTGGCTTAGTGGAATCCTCGTCGTTATCTCCTAGCTCGGAGGGGTGGACCTCAGGGTTCCACATGGTTAGGTGGTAAGAGCTATCCATTGGTCCTTTTTGGAGATATGGTTCGAGTTCTACGTAGAGGTGTTCCAGATCTAGTTTGCTTCCTACCTTCGGTGGTGTTGTAGACTTTCTTATGTATTCTTTTATAAACTAACATGATCGGTCTTATAATCTTGTAATCATGTAATCCTGTACTGAGACTCTGTAATTGATCTATTCTGCTTCAGTAAAAGTTATTTGTATCTATTTTAGCAGTGTAATAGTTATTGCTTCTGTAGTTTTTATTTTCTGTTATTAATGCAGTTATGTTGCCCTAGAGTTGTTAGAAGAGTAATTTCGTTTATGCGGTGTAATATGATATGTTTGGTTACTACTTTGCACTATCTTGCTTTCAAAAAAAAATTATTTTGGTAACTTTTGCGCTTTTAGTCTAGCACTCTAAGGTTGCATGACGGGGCATTACATGAGGAACATGCGCGAATAGGAAGAAGACATGTGTCTTTCTCTATTTTGCATGAGAGGAATTAATAAAATAGAAGAATGTGTTAACTAAAGAGATAAACCAATTAAAAGAATAGATCAATCAGTTAAGAGAATAGAACTAGAGAATGGAAATTGCATGAGGATGAGAAGATATTTTAATTCAATTAAATATTTGGAATATTCAATTGCATGTGCACAAGGATTGAATTATATTTAGAGATAACTCAATTTAGAAGAAATAGACAACTCAAGTAAATATTTGATTTAATTAAATTTAGAGAATATATTATTGGAAGAAACAATTAAATAATTGGTATTATTTAATTTAGAATGAATTTGGAAGAATTAGATAAAATATTTGATTATATTTTATTTTTGGAGATTGAGAGAGTTTAAATAAATTTTGATTGATTTATTTAAATTTGCAAGAATGATTTGTTTTAATTAAATAATTAAGAATTATTTAATTGTTTGGAAGAATTTAATTAAATAAAGGATTTTATTTAATTTTGAATTTAGAAAAGGTAATTAAATGTTTTGATATTTAATTAACTTAGAGGAATATGAATCAAATAAATAAATTGATTTATTTATTTATTGATAGAAGAATTAATCTTAAATAAATATTAAGAATATTTATTTAGATAGAATCGTGTCATTTTTAGTCGTATACAAGAGAAAACTTGGAGGGTTGGAGACTTGGAGAAAGCTTGTGGGCTCTTCTTCAACGTGCATTCATTGTTGGGCTCTTAAGGTAAGCCCTATGGAATTAGCCATTTCCTTATGCTTGTTCATTTTTGTTTGTGTGAGATTTTGTGTTGGGTGTTATTTTCTTTTGTGTGGGTTTTGGGTGTTGGTAAGAGCCTCTCCATTTAGAGAAAATGCTCAACTTGTAAGGGGTGGGGGAGAGTGAATCTCCTCAAGGTCACCTCTTGGTGTTGATCTATTCATAGCCTTGAGGGCATTCTATGGTGTTTGGGAGTATTTTGGTTGTCATGAGTGCCATGGTGATTTTGAGTTTCATGGAGATATTATGTTGGCTTGAGGCCTTGTGGTATTGTGATTATTGAGTTTTGGAGTGACCTCTTGAGTTGAGGGGTCCACTCCCCTACCCCTCCAAACTCATTTCAATGAGTTTTGTAATGTACATTATCCTTGGGTGAATTTGTGTTGTTTGTGATTTTCGTTGTGGTGTGAGAAAACCCATGTGAGATCTACCTCCCAGCTCAGGGGTGAACCACTAGCGGGCCTATGGTAGGGAGGAGGGCGATTTGCATGGCTTGGCTTTCCCCCCTTTTGGTGTTTATATTTTTGTAGATTATGTTGGTGATTTGGAGCATTTGAAGAATGTTCACTTCAGTCTTATGTTCTTTTTCTTGATGGCTATTTGAGAGCCATGGCCCTTGGAAGCCTTAATGTATTTTGTTGTAAAAAATATTGTACTCTTAATGTTGAAATGATGAAATGTAATCTATTCCTATATATGTAAGTAAATCTTTCCATTTGCAATCCATTTATTATTGATGTGATTTAAAATCTTTGTTGCTTCCCTATGTTACATGTTATTTTCTGTTTAAAATAATTGTTGTGTAAAAAGCTAGAGTAGAAAGAAAATTTAGTGAAATTTATTTTATGGTTCTTAGAAAAATGTTTCTTACTCAAAATGCTTGCTGTTTTTTATTTTTGTAAAAAAATATGACTGTCACTTTCATCTTGCTGTCAAACAAAATTTGAGAGAAAGTTGTTAAAAAAAATAGTATTCCATTTTATTTACTGTTAAAAAAATATATAGAATTATGTTTTATTTATTCTTTTCTTGAAAACTGTATATACAAGTAGTTATTATAAGTTACAAATCTGATTATATTATTCCTTTAAATGATTGTGTTTATATATATATATTTATGATTATATATCTAATTTAAACCTACTGTTATCATTGTGTAAAAGAGTGTGTGTGTGTGTGTATATGTGTGTGTGTGTATGTATGTATGTGTATATATATGTGTTTATATATATATGTGTGTGTATATATATATGTGTGTGTATATACTTTAACAATAAACCAAACTATTTTTAAATTTGAAACAAATCAAATAGAATTTAATGCCATTCATATTTTACAGGGGTTAAGAAAGTTAGAAAATTGAATCAATGTTTAGGGTTGAACCCCATTTGCTTGAGGGTTCATTGTTTTATTTATTTAAACAAAAAAGATGAAATAGGGGGATGGCAGCCATGCCACCACCCCCCAAACCTTGCGATGCTTGATGGAGGTGGGGGGATGATCCACCCACCCACCTCCCACCTTACGGTGGGGGGTGGGTGGGAGAACCACCCCCCCAAAACCCATTTTACCCTTATCACTGTTGAACATTGCAAACAGTTGTGGCATCTTGTGGGCAGCACCCACAGTGACCAATATAACTGTCATTCGGCCTTGGCCGTGGGGACTCCTCTGTGCATAATGCCTGTCATTTATTTAATATCTGCAAATAAATATATATATATATATATATATATGTATATATATGTATGTATATGTATGTATATGTATGTATATATATGTATATATACATATATATATACATATATATATATATATACATATATATATACATATATATATATATATATATATATATATTGTTCACTGTATTTTTTAAACAAAATATATATATATATATATATAAATGTGTATATTTATTTATATATATACATATAAATGTGTGTGTGTGTGTGTAAACAACAAAAAAACAAACAACAACAAAAGAAACTAGTGTATATTTGATGTGTGTACCTTTGTGTAAAAAAAAGAGATCCATGGCAGCCATTGATGAGGAAAAAAAAATCCAACCTGCAAATAAAAGAGAAAACTAAGAATGGAGCAACAAAATGAAAGAAAGGAAATGAGGAGAAAAGAATATGATAGGGTTAGGGTAAACTAGAATAGAAACTAATAAAATATTGGAGAGACTTTAGGGTTGTGAGATGAGTGGGACTTTTAGTCAAACTAATTTATTTTATTCAATCCTCTTTTGCACGTGACTTTCCCTCTCCTCATTTTAAACTTTTATTATTTTTCCTTTTGAGTGATTTTTAAGTTGGTCATATTCTTGTGAGTGGAAATTTATTATTATGATCATTGTGTGGCTTTATATTTGGGTAATGAATTAGAGAATTTAATGGGTTTAATTTTATCCCCTTGAGATATTTTAGTGCGTGGGATTTTAATTATTTTAATACTAGTCCTTAGATTTTCCTAGAGGAAATTTATTATAGTTAGGTTGGGAAATCACGTTTTATAATTTATTAATGTTGATTGATTTTGTTGGGATGGGTAAAGTGTTTTAATTATTTTGTGGAAAATTATACCTTGATATTTAATTAATTTTAATTGTTGAAATTATATTATTAGTGGGCCTTTATTATTGGGGTTATATTATTTTATAGTTTAATTTATTTGATTTTCATTTAATCAAGGGGCAATTTTTATAATGTTATTTAGGTGAACTTTATTTTAATCTTTTATTTAAATTTTTCTGATAATTATTTTACAATGAAACCATTTTAAAATAATTAATTCAAACATTAAAAATGTGTTATGATGCCAAATTTTTCTGAGACCTGGGGCAATTAAATTTAAGCGAGATCCCTTGACGTTAGTTAACATTTATTTTACCTTACAAATATTATCATTTTTCACTAACGCATATTTTAATTTAGGTTTATGCTCTCGAATTAGGGTTGGGTTTCAACTCCTATCAGAATCATGCCACTCACTTAGGTAACTTAGGGTTTGGGACCATTCGATCCTAACCCTAGTAACGACACTCCTTGCATCACATAACCCCCTAGTCAGCTATCATCACGCAGGGGATTGCATATGTAAATGCTCTTCCCTGAGATTATTTGACATGTTTACGCCTTATGTGTATTGCCACTGAGCACACTGACGCGTGAGAGGGGGTTTCTAGGGATAAGAGGAAAAGTTTTTGATATTTTGTGTCATGACCACATGACAAATGTGGACATGACACGTGTGCTGCATGTCGTGACTACATGGGAAATGTGGGCATGACTTCATATCCCAATCAATTTCATCCTAATCATATCCTAATCACCCTTTCTAATCACCTCATCCCCAATCATATCCTTGTCCTATCCTAGTCATCCCACATCATCATTCTCATCCTAGTCAAACACTTGTCAAAATGGTCTTAATCCTTAGCAAGCCTAATCCTAAGCACAAGCCCAAATTCATACTTCGAGGAGGCCATATCTTTAGTTATGTGGATGAGACAAGTCCAAAACCCAATTCATCCACACATCAAGTCAATGCCACATCAACCAACCCCACTTCCTTCCATGGCAATGCCACATCAACTTATCCATTCACTTCCCAACAAGAACATGTGATCCCAAGTCACCCCTTGAAATAAGATAAAAGGCATTTAAGTCCTAATGCCACCTTCGACAAGGGAGACACCAACATAGCTCATGCAAACCCTTTCATTATCTTTTCCACCATCTAATCGTCTAACTCCATGCCCTAATTTTAAACATTACAAAAGTAAACCCATGGAGTTACCCAAATCCATCAATCCATTCAATCCCTTTGACCTTTTGCCTAATCAAAGTCAAAGTCCTAATCATAATCCAATACCTTCCAATCTCTTTTATCCCTCCACCATGGGACTTAGCCACTCCACCTAATCACAATCCTAAGCCCTCACCTTCCTCCCTTGTTACCCATTCATCCACCCATACACCTACAAAGGATGTGATACAAGGGCTACTAGAAAGAAGTCAACCATGTCATCAAACATCTATCCTTGAGCATGTCAAAGAGCCTTCCAACACTATGCCTAGTCTTCCAAACCCATCATGTCACCCACAACATACCAAGCCTAGTAAGGAACCTCCCCTCATGAGTCCAAATCAAACTCCATCATGCTCCTATGTTGTTGACCATCTAGAACATATCAAGCCTATCCAAGAGTCTTCTACTTCCATTCAATAAAGTCAATAGCTATGTCAAGAGCACAATTCTAAGCATGAGGAAACATTAATCTTTAATCCAAACCTAAGTCAAATCACTTCCATCCAACCCATCCATAACACACCTAATCATATCCATGATCAAGCTCCCATATATGATCAAGATCCTACTTATGATCAAGAAAACCATGATGATCCTCTTAGCTAACTTTATACCTTCCATGGTCAATATCTTATCACTCCACCTATCTATGATCCGACAACTTCCACTTCCCATGGTGAGACACTTGCCTCCCAAGAAAACATAGAAGATCAAAAAAATACCTTGGAACTTACTGAACATAATGATAATCAAGCTCCTAATGATCCTTCTTCATAAACCATCGATCCCATTTCAAATCCACCATTAAATCCCCTTGGTCTATCTACCTTTATTCATGAGTGTTCTTCTTTAGGACAATAACAAACTTTACCCACCACCTCACATTCTTCACCAAATAATGAACTCAAGTCTAGTGTTCAAACCACACCTAGTCCCATTGTCCATCACATCCTCCAAAAGATGAATTATCATGGTAAAGGCTTAGGCATTCATTAACAAGGAATTTTGGAGCCCATGCATGTCAATGTCCCCCCATGCTCATATGGCCTTGGATACACACCCCAAGGACAACAATGCCAAGATGTTGGTACTTCCTCCATGCCTCCAAAGTCCACATCCTTCCATCACAAATCCTATCAAAATATATGTTTCCATCCACCTCCATTATCCTACAAATGCTAAAAGCATGTGACCATACACCTTCCACCATCCAATCTACCCCCACTTCTCCCAACTCCTAATATCCCTCCATCCACTTTACCTCCACTTCTACCAATGCCTAATATCCCTATCATACACAAATTCCCTTACAATCCTAATCATGATCAAAAAATGCACACATTGTATAAACAAGAAGCTTCCACCAAACACATGGGATTTAAAAATAAAGATTTGGATGCATCTACCTATAAAGCCAAACATCCTAAGCATCCTCATGCCTTAGGACATCAATGTAAAAAGTCAAAGAAAATTCCATTCAAAAATATATTTAAGCCCATACCTCTAAAAGAAAAGGCTAAAACTAAAATGGTTTGGGTCCCTAAGCAAAAAGCAATCAATTTAAATGAGGAATCCACATCTCAAAAATTCCATTCCATTCAAAAATCCCAAAAATCCCACAAGCAAAGAAAAAATCATAAAAATCCTAAGTCACGTGGGTACCTAAATGCTTACATCAACCATCCCCTAAGCAAACATCACCATTGCTTCCTACGTCCCCTCCAAATCACAAGATTAAATGTTTATCACAGTGTGTGCAACTATTGGTCATGGTTCCATTCCATTCCACCACATTTCCACATACCTCCGTCTCCCCACCTTTCATCCATTATCCTACTTATCTCTCCCATCATATCCCTATGGTCCATGCTTTTGGGTAAGCCTTTCATCCATGCTTTTGCATAAGTCCTACATAATTCACATCATACTCCTCTATCCTTCCATGCATAAACCTTTCATAATCCACTATCTACCTACTCCATCTCACCAACATCAATGAGCATAATGACATTTGACATGTTCCATGTGACATCCATCTCTAATGGGACACTTCCACCTTTCATGGAACTAGACACTTGAGTTCCTCCTATCCATATTTCCCTTCTCCCATTCAAAAAATAAAAAAAGTCAAAAATCAAAAATCAAAAATCAAAATAGTAAAGAGAAATCCCTTCATCCAATAGTGAAAACAACCCTTGGTGGCACCTTGGATAAGTACCATGATGAAAACCTAGAAAACAGGCATCATGTGTAGGTTGACCTTCATGTCACTTATACTTGGAGGCACATTGTCTCATCCAACCTATAATTTTCCTTCCTATCTATCCCGTCATACTATTTCCATACCTCCTTCCATACTTAGCCATTATACATATAGCTATCATATTGAATATATTCATCGTCCCTTCCTTCTTCTGATCTTGATAAAGATATGGGGGCAAAATATTGACAAATGCTTTGGATATCTCTTGATATACCTATATCCCTTTCAAACCAATCCATCCTATCATTATCCTAGCATCATAAGTATTACACCTAGAATGGGGCATGTTATTCCTATGCGACATAGCCTTTGGAGATCACAGCCTATCTCCCTTATGATACATACATCCATCCCATTTACTATCATCCATCCTACCTCCTTACATAGACTTGATTTTCCCTTGTCATTGGTATCTAGCACAAAGGCTACCCAAATTTTCATCCAGTGACATCCCAAAACATTTCAAAAAACCAAGAAACAAAATGTCAAAAAAAAAAAATCAAAACATATTAAAAAAACCACATAAAAAAGTCAAAACATGTCAAAAATCCAAAAAAATTCAAAACATATTAAAAAATCCAAAAAAAAAAATCAAAACATTTCAAAATACAAAAAAATCATCATCATCAAATCAAAATTCCAAGCAATAAACTCAAATGTAAATTATCATCAATCTATACCAATCAAGTCAATCAATCAATTGAAATCATTGAATTGCATCAATGGTCTTGATCCTAATCTTGACGTAAACCAAATCAATCAATCAATCAATTAATCAAATCCTGGTGTTGATTCGCATAGCCAACAACACTAGTATCAATCAGTTAATCAATTGTCTTATACAAGATGCTGCATTATCAAAACTAGACTAGGAATCTTATATGACATGTTTCATTTCCTGAAACTAGACACTATCATTATCATAATCAATCAGTCAATCAATCACTTAATCATTAGTTTACAGCTTGACAGGGGAAATAGCTTGTTTATTTTTGAATCATTTGTGCATGCTTGCTTGCATGTGTTATCATTTTTATTTTGCATTTGTATCAAATCCGAAACATCATCTGAAGGCTACCCAAAATTACAATCCATTAACATCCCAAAACATTAAAAAATCAAAATCATCAAATATTCTCAAAAATCCAAAAACATCAAATATTCTCAAAAATCTAAAAACATCCAAATATTTCCAAAAATCCAAAAACATCAAACCATCTCAAAAATACCAAAAACATCAAAACATCTCAAAAACACTCAAAACATCAAAACATCTCAAAAACACCAAAAACATCCATATATTCAAGCACAATTAGAGGAAATTTTATCTTGGGAAGAAATCTTCTGGAAACAGAAATCAAGGGAAGTATGGCTAAAGGAAGGGGATCGAAATACTAAGTTTTTTCATGTCTCAACCATGTTAAGAAGGCACAGAAATTCTATTTTCTCCATCAAAGATTCTATGGGTAATATTTTACACGATGACTCTCTCATTCAAAAAGAAGGAATTAATTTTTTTCAGAAGTTACTCTCTAAAGATTCAATTCAGATCCCTAGCACAACTGTATCTGAAGTTCTGGATCATATTCCTAATCTGATTTCCCCTGTAGATAACTTGGAATTGATGAAAAAGTTTACCATGGAAGAAATTAAGGTAGTAGTCTTCTCCTTAGAGCCAGATAAATCTCCTGGCCCAGATGGTTTTACTCCTCTTTTCTTTCAAAAATGTTGGGAGTTTGTGGGCAAGGATATTTGGCTGGCTGTAGAAGAAGCTCAGAGAAATAGAACTGTTCTGAGAGAGATTAATTCAACATTTATTGCTTGAATTCCTAAAATCACTTCTCCTTACTCCTTTGCTGATTTCAGACCCATTTCATTATGCAATACTTTTTATAAGATCATTTCCAAAGCAATAACGTTAAGACTAGCTTCACTAATTCCAAAAATTGTTTCTGACGAACAAGGAGGTTTTGTCCCAGGCAAGGAAACTTCAGAAGGTGCTTTGATTACTCATGAGGTAATTCACTCAATCCATCAACACCAACTTCCTACAATGTTGATTAAATTGGATATGCTAAAAGCCTATGATAGAGTGTCCTGGGATTTTTTATTCCATGTTCTTCTCAAGTTTGGTTTCTCTCCTAAATGGTGTAAATGGATCCAATCCTATATTACTGGTGTCAATTTTTCAGTATTGATTAATGGTACGCAATCTGAATTTTTTAAATCTTCTCAAGGCATAAGACAGGGAGACCCTCTTTCCCCTTTTCTTTTTATTTTAATGGCTGAAGGGTTGAGTAGACTAATTCTGAGTCAGAATACATTGGGCTATTGGAGAGGGATTAATATTCCTAGAATTCCTTTTTCTATTACGCATGCTTTGTTCGCAGATGATACTTTGTTGTTTGGACAACCTATGATGGAAGAAGCTAGAGTTTTGAAGGAAGTCATTTCTAAATATTGTTTAGTATCTGGTCAAAAAGTGAACCATAGCAAATCTAAAATTTTCTTTTTCTTCTCTTCTGAATTGGTGCAAAGTAGGATAGCTAAGTATCTTGGTTTTCAAATTGACACTTTGCCCTCAAGGTATCTGGGAATCCCTCTTTTCTCGGGATCAATTAAAAACATGTTCTGGGATAAGCTTATTTCAAGCATTAAAGCTAAAATATCTTCCTGGAAGGGCAAATGGCTTACTTTGGCAGGTAAACTTTTGATGATTAAAATAGTTTTATCAGCGATTCCAGTTTATTTGCTATCGGTTTTGAAGATTCCAAAAACTATTCTTACCTTTATTGTGAACATGTTACAGAAATTTCTTTGGAATGGCACTAATTTACATGGACGAAAGATTCCCCTCCTTTCTTGGGATAATATATGTATTCCAAAACAATTTGGTGGAGCTGGAATTCATAATATTGCAGCTCAAAATAAAGCTCTTGGAGCTAAACTTGTCTGGAAGTTGTATGAAAAATCAACTTCTAAATGGGGTAAAATAATGTATGCCAAGTATCTAGATTCCTTTAATCCTGAAAGATTATTTACTACTCTAAATCCAAAGGCAGGTTCTCACATGTGGAATTTTTTGATTCACTGTCGAGAAGTTATTTCTCCTTATTTATCTTGGGTCATTCAGGATGGAAGTTCTGCTCTTTTCTGGGATGATTCTTGGAATAATCATCCCCCTTTAGTTAGAATAGAAGGTCTTCATGAGATTAAGTCTTTGCTATGTCAGGTTTGGGGAACAAAAGTTAAAGATTATTATGAAATTGATCCTAACTCAGCATTTAATTCAGTTAAATGGAAAATTTTTGATGAGTTCATGATCCCTCAAGAGCAAAAGATCCTTCTTAAGAATATTTTGAAGGATCACAGACTATTTATCACAGGCAAAAAGGATAAATTAGTTTGGGCTCCTTCGAAATCAGGTCATTATATAGTTAAACAAGGTTACCTAAGTATCACTAGTAAGGATTCTAATTCAAACCTTTCTTGGCCTTATAAGCTTTGCTGGAATGATTCATGCCTGCCTAAAGCAGGAGCTTTTTCATGGTTAGCACTACATTCCCGAATCCTTACTAGCGATAGATTAGTTAAACTTGGGGTTACAAATCCCTTCTTATGTCCCCTCTGTCAGGAGGTGGAGGAATCAGTAGATCATCTTTTGTTGAACTGTGATTTCTCTTCACAGGTTTGGTTTTGGCTTATTTCTAGACTGAACTGGTCGGGTCCTCTTCCTTGTTCTTTACTACAAGTCTTTCAAAGCTGGCCTATATTATTCTCTAAGTCTACTTTTTCTGCTCTATGGATTGTTTCGCCAAGCATTGTCATCTGGTCTCTTTGGTTAGAAAGAAATAGAAGAATATTTAAAAAAGTAAGCAATCCTCTTCATATTGTGTTGGGCAAAGTTGAAACAACTATTTCAGAAGTAGTTTTAGCATCTTTGTTATCTAAGAAGGCGGGTTCTCTTATTTTTACAAGTTGGGATGATATGATTTTAAAGAATTGGAAGCATTTAAAGGTGCCTAATAATTCTTGCTTTAAGTTTGAAGTTTTGACTGATCGATCTGCTATCAAATGGATCCCTCCCACTGAATCCTTTGTAAAGCTTAATTTTGATGGTGCGAGCAGAGGTAATCCAGGAATCTCTAGTGCTGGTTGTGTTATTAGAAATCATCATGGAACAATTCTTAGAGCTTTGTCAATTAAACTTGGTACAATAACAAATAATGAGGCTGAGGCTTTGGCTCTAATAGTAGGCTTGAATCTAGCATTAAAATATGGTTTTACTAATATCATTGTGGAAGGGGATTCACTGAATATTGTTTTAGCTTTCTCCAATAACTCTTCTCTAAGTTGGAAAATAGAATATATTCTTAAGTCTAGCAGAGATCTATTAAAACAGTTTCACTCATTTTAGATAAGGCATACATATCATGAAGGTAATCTCTTAGCTGATTTTTTAGCTAATATTGCTTTTAGTCTTAATGAAGTTGTTATCGAATGGAATTCTGAATCTCTCCTTCAGATTCCCGGTATAAGTTATATTTTGGCCAAAGATTCAATTGAGTAAGTTATGATACTTTGGTTCAACTTTTTAGATTTTAAACTTTATTTTTAGCATTATTTTATGGTCTTATATGATGTTTAGCTGACGTTGTTTTAAGTGCTATGAACTTTGTTTCGATGGGTGGATAGTACCTTGTTGCTTGCTCCTAAAGACGGCTGGCAGACCTCGCACAAAGGACTTGGCATTTCACTACTTTCTATCATTCATGAGTTCTATGAAGCATCTTTCACATTTAATTTGGTTTTATGCTTGTTCTCTACTTTTGCAGCTGTTATTGTTTCATGTTTTTAAATTATCTTGGTATAAAGCTCTGATCTTTGCTCTAGCAGCTGTGATTGTATCTCGTTTTCTGTTTTACATCAGATTTTAGCAGATTAGTATGGGTTCCATCTGCGGAAACACTAGAATCTCTTGGCCTATCTGGAATTGGGAATGCCCCCTTCTTGGCTGTTTTAATTCTAACACATTGTAGGAAGTTTTCAAGGTTTATGAGGTATCTGTGGGCACTGCTATTATCCAGGTCTGTAACTTACCATCCCTTTACACTCCAGTTGCTATTTATCCTTCGTAGGTTGCTTCCCATTTTCTATCCAATGCAATGGATCTCTTGCAATCTGGAGACAGGGGAAGGGATTTGGGGTTAACTTTTATTCAGAATGTTCATTTTTCTGTCGATGCATTTAATTCTACTTTAGTTGGTTATGATGTGCATGAAGGGTCTGCTCCTGTCAGAGGGTTATTTGATGGCAGGTGTTTATTTCGTATGCCTGGTTTACACTGCCTTTTCAATGCGTTTTCTCATGGCCTTCGCAATAATTGTATCATTTCCTTTCGAAACTCAATTCATTGTCACAGGCAGGAATTTGGGACATCAGTTGGCAGACAAGGCTTTGGAAGTGTTTAATGCTTTGCTATTTCTATTGAACTATGTGCCTCCTCCTCCGCCACCTCCTCCTCACTTTGCAGAAGAAGATGATCATGTCGAGGATCATGATTTGTAGGTTATAGAGATAGTAGATTAATGGGGATCTTCTTCATGTTTTTTGCCTTCAGCAGTTACTTTTTTGTTTGGTTTTGTATATGCCAGATGCTCTGTAATTCCTTTTTGAAAATTGTATACTGTCTGGCATGATTTTAGTCATATTTTGGACCAATCTATGTTTTTGAGATAACTATGTATAATCTCGTTAAACTCAGGCTATAACCGGAGGTTTTCTTTGTCGATTCTTTCCTGTCGGTATGCCTTTTCTGAATCTAGCATTTTGTAATTACTTTTTATTAATAAATTTTAGTGGTTCAACCACTTTTTTGTCAAAAAAAAAAAATTCCACAAATCCAAAAACATCAGACATAAAAAAATCACAAAAAAAAAATAACCCACCAAAAACTCAAGCAATAGACAATGTCAAAACCACCTTGTCGAACTACATCACCTTTGAGCTTTCATGTAGGCAAGGCCATCTCCAATGATCCCCTGAGGTAATCCACCCTTAGGTCTTAGGTCACATAGAGTCCACCCAATCGAACTACATTGTCTCTGCATTGTCACGTAGGCAAGGCCATCTATGATGAGCCCCTGAGACATTAGGTTAGTCCCTTAGGGACCATTGAGTCAACTATCATAATAAGTCATCCTTTGATGAGATGGACACTTTGATTAGACCAAAGCAATCAGTCTTTCACAAGAAAAACAACCTTGAACACCAACAAGATAGCTTATCAAAAAAGCCAAGAAATCATCCCCACTCACTTGCATAGTGATAATCAAACATCACTATAGACAATCTTCATCAACAACCACATGTATTACAACAACATGGGGCATAGTCAAAACTAGGCTTTACACCTTAGACAACGTGCCTTATCTTTCAGACATCATCAATCCTCACATGCTAATCATCTCACAACTTGTGGCATCCTCGAAACTAGACCACATGTCTTATACAAAATGTCTCAATCCTATCACTTGCCTTATAGAGGTGGTTGCATTGTCGAAACAAAATTTGGATCATCAAAATGCAGCCCCTAGGTCCTATTTGTCACAAGACCCAAGGGTTTTCTCATCGGGAGTGAGAAATAAACACAAGATGCTCTAAATACAATTATATGATCTGGGAGCTAAACCTTAATAGGAAAGAGCTCCCAAGGTTACTTTTTCTGACATAACACATTAAAATTTTAAGTTTCAAAGTAGGAATACATACACATAAGAAATTTAAATTATATTGTATATCAAGGTGTATATATATTAAAATCTAGTCCATAATGGTAGACATATACAAAAATTTGGCAAATATGCCAACTCAAAACAATTTTTACAAAATGTGGCATATGCCATCTTAAAATCTATATACAATCTACATGTTGAACAACTACAACAAATACTAAAGGTCCACTTGACCATATGTCTCTAGCAAATCCTCAACCTGTGATGGATCCTCAAAAAGTGTCCTCTTCATGCAATGACGTCTAGTAGTTGATGGATGCAAAGTTAACTTTATTAACAAGTCAAATCACAAATTTGATCAATTAGTTGAATGGTAAATATAAATTAGTTAGAGTTAGTAAATAGAATCTTATCAACTACAATTTAGAATGTTCATTTATTAGCATACATCTAAATCACTACAATCAACTATAAGACTTCTCTAAACTATCAATTATTTAGAAAAATTCAACTCAAGTACCTCAACTCTTTCTTGTCGTTCAGAGAGTCATTTTGCAAATGATTGTCTCTTAAGACAATCAGGTGTCCTACTGAAGCATGATGGAAAAGGTGTCACATTACTCACTTTCTCAATTGACTGTGAAAGTAAAATAACATTGAAATAAATTAATATATAATTAATAAAAAAAAGGAAATGCATACATTAAAAAGGTTAGATGTGTTACACATAAACAATCTAGACTACACTAAATAAAAACTTATCTACTAGAAAACAAGCACATACCATCAACAAGGCCTCCTGCATCAATTGAGAAGGACTCGTCATGGATAAACCAACTAATATTTCATGTATGAAAAATGACAAGAATGTAAGACTCTATGTATACAAATAATCTTTTTAAATTAATAGATGAATTTAAACAAAACAAAAAAAAATTCTCACTAGCATTAGGGGAGAGGAGCTATTAGTCATTAGGGATAACTTTACAACCATGTAAAAGTTACATGGAATATTGTAGGACTTCTATTTTTTTAGAAATGTGATATGGACTCTTGTCTAACTATGACTAAGGTTTAGAGGTGTGACTCATCATGCAACTCTCCACATCAACACATCTAGTGAAAAGTGTCCTTAAAATGAATTTTTAAATATTCAATGTAAATGAGCTATCATGGATTTTTTTTAACAATCTCTTACATTTCATGAGAAAATACAAGGTATTTATTGTACTCACCTTATACATTTGTCATAGGATAAACATATAATATGAAGTATTCCAATTCATTTATATTTCCACCTTAGTAGTTCTACACATAATAATAGTATTTGTCTACATATTTGGAATGTTTTCATTATAAGTGGATCCTCAAATAGTTTTTTTTCTCGTAGAATGTTCCCCTAAAACCTAAAATATATAGAAGGCACCAAAACTCACCACTTAGGCCTTGGGAGATAGATAGACCACCATTTTCCACTCACGAATTTACTAATGACAATGATGGAGATGAGCCAATTAAAGTTGTAGTTGAGGATGATGCAGGGTCACAAATGCATAGAGATTATTGGTAGAAGATGTGTCCCCACTATTATATCCATTACATGTAGGTAGAGGAGTGGGTTCAAGAGGATCAAAAGAAGAAGAGTAAGTGCACAAAGATGGGGGATCAAAATAGGGTCTTAAGATATCACTTTTTTTCTCAAATTAGGAAAGATTGATGTTGGATGAGAAATTGAAGATAGTTACACTCAAAATTTGAAGATACAACAAAAACAAGAGTTGTAGTTCTCCGAATATAGTTTCTAAACTACTATTTTTTTGTCAAAAATGATTGAGAGTAAGGGGTTCAAAAAGGGAGAGCACACAAATTGGTCTTGTTTTTTCAAAAAAATATAGCATAGCATCCGGTGAGCTCTTTTAAAATGCACAAGACAACTGAGAGGGGGGTGAATTAGTTATCACAAAACTTTAGTCACTTATCAATACTTCAAATGATCAGTCATTGTTATTAAGATTTAACCATGAAAGCATGAAACATAAGGCTTAAGACAATAACACATTCAACACAAGAGACACCAGATTTTTATGTGGAAAACCCTATAAAGAAAAAACCATGGTGAGTGTTAGCCCACAAAAATATATATGTTATAACAATACCAAAAATTAGAGGCTCACTACCTAGTATGCTCACTACAATAGTTAGGGCTCACTGCCAAGGGTTGGTGAACTAATTTGATAGCATCTACTTCATGCCTTAGTTCAGTTTCATTGAAGCGCAATACAACTCTTCTACTCTGCTCTTTACACTTCTCACTTATCTTCACATCTTTCTTCACAAGGACATCTTTTTCATGAATTCATTGCATTTCTTTATACAATTCATCAACCTTGGAATGAACATCAAGATTAGTATTACATTCATCAACCATTGGAACAATCTCCAAGGTTGGCATTACAAACATACATTGAAATAGATCTGGACCTAATACAAAATAAGCTAAGGGAAAGATGTAAAGATGTACACGGATCACACTACACCTTAGCTAGTACTCAAATGCAATATTTCACACACCAACATGCTTCTACAATCTTCAATGCATCTCTATAATTAGTGAAAACAACTAGGTTGGCTAAGACTAGTGTTAACACTAAGTCTTCTAAGAATAGTCTTCATCCACGATCCAAATTTCTCTTTGCAAACCAATTCAAAGGTAGGGACACTATCAGGAGACATCCAAAAGCACATTGTAATCATCGGGAACAACTACACAACCTCTAACCACTCTATCAAGAAGATTCTTCAAACTAAAGCACATAAACAACACTATCATCTACTGTCATAAACAAAAAGATCACTTGTGGACTACCAAATCATGAACCATTTGAGCTGAAGGCACATAATGTCATCCTAGACTTAACTCTAGAACTATAGACCAAAATACTTTAATGTGGAGGAATACTGAGCAAAATACATTCTCCTTGTCACCAACAAATGTACAGAAAAAGCAATTTTCACTCTGGTGAACATAATTAACTCATATCTTCATACCGGAGGCTCAAACTTGGAACATAGCATCTTCAGACATGTATCTAAATAACTTCCAATCCACAGGTAAAGATATTCATTTTGCAAGAAATGCAAAGCAAACTATTGGACCATTCTATCATTATCTTCTATACTTTAATACATGGAATCATGAAAATAAGAACATAATCGACACCAATGACAACACTGATATGTTGACATCAATGACAACACCGATTAGGCACATACTTGCAACAATCTCCCCCTTTGTCATTTATGGCAACATATGATGTGAAAAACTGAAAAGACCATCAAGACAAGATTCTCCCCCTTTCTCTTTATACATCTGCACTTTTTCTCCCCCTAAGTTTTTCACATGATTTCTCTCCCCCTTTGACATCAATGGCAAATGGCACATACTTGCACTCTGCTTCTCTAATTTATTTGAATAAAACTTTCTTTATCTGGAACATAGACTAGTAACATCTAGCTACTCCCCTTGATAGGTAGCCCTCAAAACACCAATCTAGATCAATGAATGAGGCTCTAGGCACCACTGGATTGATGCATTCTTATGCATCTTAGTTCAGAGTAGGAGGGGTGATGACCCCTAACTTTTCTTTGAGATACTCAAAAGTATCCTTAGGTAGTGGATTAGTGAAAATATCTGCAATCTGATCCTTTGTAGACACATATTCCATCTTAACTTCATTCTCTATCACCTTTTCTCTCATAAAGTGATGCCTTATAGATATATGCTTTGTTCTTGAGTGCATCACTAGAATCTTTGATCTAGAAGTGTTTATAGCACTTGTATTGTCACAGAAGATTGCAACTGGATCTTCATACACAACTCTTATGTCTTTCAAAGTCTACTTCATCCATAACACTTGAGTTCAACATGTTGCTGTAATATACTCTACTTCTGTAGTAGACAAAGAGATTAAATCTTGCTTCTTTCTCAACCATGAAACCAATCTATTACCCAAGAAGAAAGCACCTCTACTTGTACTTTTTGTATCATCAACATCTCTAGCTCAATTTGGATCTGTATAAGCATTAAGAGTAAAATCATTAGCCTTTGGATACCATAAGCCATGATCTGGTGTGCCTTTTAAATACCTCAAGATTCTCTTAACTACTATTACATGTGAATCTCTTGGATCTGCTTGAAATCTTGTAACAAGACAAACTACATGCATTATATCAGGTCTAGTTTGTATTAGATAAAGTAATCCTCCAATCATAGATCTATACCTTTTCTGACCAGCCTTAGGTGATTCATCAGTTTTGCTCAACTTATAGCTGGTCACCATAGGAGTACATACCAATTTAGAGTCCTCCATCCTGTTGTGTGGTTACACAACATGCCCCATTTTGCCTTAGCAAAACAGGGACCTAGCCTTCACTTTTTACTTTTGCTCATGTGTTTCCCTTTGCTTTGGGTGGTAAATATAAAAAGTAACATCAATTAGTATGCATATGCCTAGTATCAGGCATATCTATGATCTTGAAGTCTAAACTCAAATTTTCAAAGTATGAGTTTTCCCTCATGAAACTTGCCAAATGAAAGAGAGCAAAATTCTAAGTAGGTTTTCCTTTTGCATCACCTTGAAATTCATTAAAACAAGGAAGTTACAATCATTCAAAGTTTGGTCAGAATGTATCTCATACTTGGTATTTAGGTCCGTCAAGTTTTAATCTACATCATGTTTAAATTACATTTTATGTTGTATATTTAGTGGTATAAAACATACTTATGCAGTTCAGACCTGATAGTTTTTCCATGTTGTGCTTTATAATGATTGAGGTCCACATTTCTATATGTATATAGCAGCGCATGTATTAGAAATACAATTTCAAAATATACATTGGTGGACATCAAAGGAAATTCAAAATTGCCATATAGAATCATGGACATGTCATTTGTATGAGTAATACATTGCTAATAATACATTTTTTCATACAAATTCATAGATGGACCTGAATTTAAATTCAATCGAGTTTAAAAAAGTAGAAGTGAATGGTCATAGTTGCATGTATCTTTGTATGTTTTATCATACGTATCTAATATATAGATACAAATTCTGACCTGATGGAAAATTTAAACATTATGAACTTTAGGTGGGGCCTGCGTTGGTGTAAAGTACATGCATGTATAAGATATACAAAGTGAAAAGCACATATATGTGATATACAAAAGGGTGATACAAAAAAAACATATACAAAACCGAACACGATTAGAAAGTTAAACATTGTGGATTTTTGGTGAGGTCTGTATTTGTATATTCAGCAGTTGTATATCATATACATGATCATATGTATATGATATACAACTATCGAATATATAAAAATAAAATGGGAGGGAAAGAAACCAATTTGGGGCCTGATAACATGTTTTTTAGTCAATGATGGTTGACCTAACCTTCTTAAAGTCATACGGACATTTAGATATGTGAATATTCACATTCAACCTAATATTCATAACTCAGTATCCATGTTTGCATATTCAGAGCCTGATTTACATTTAATGTTATGCTCAATTTTCTTGCTAATTTATTAAATGATTATGCTTAATTCTTGTGTTTCTGTCACATGATATTGGAACTATTTGAAGCTTGGAAAATGTTGCATAGAGTGTGCAAATGCAGAGAAGGTCAGATGCTGCAGAAGAAAGAAAAAATTGTAGAATTGTAGACAAAGACAACATGAACGGGGGTGACGTGAACTAGAGCCAAAGAATATCTCACCAAATAAGTTGTGTGCCAGCTAGAGGGTGGACCAAGTCAAAGATGTTGGAATATTCTGTTCCATCTATGCGATTGCCAATTGGAAATCATCTGCTATCCATCTGAACTGTTGATTACCATGGGAGGATCCTGACCATTGGAGCAATGTGGCTATTTTTCTGGCCTTTGTTCTATAAAAGGGCTAGGATTTTTTATTTAGAGGAGAGGTCAATCATTTTATATCTGACTGGAAGAGATCCAATTTTCATATATGGAGATTGGATTACTGAGACTAGTGGAGACTGGATTGTTGAACTATGCAAGGTTCTTTCTTTAGATCATTATAAATGTACTTGTTCTAAAGCATACTGGATGGAGATGAAGCTACAGATTACATCCTGATTGTAAACTTTACATAATCTTCCAGTTGATTTCTAGATATGTAATGGTGAAATGTTGCGTTCAATAGAAGTGCTTTCATTTTATTGGCTATTGTTGTCAACTTTTCCTTTGAACATTTTCACTGGATCATGCAGATTTGTGGAATGTCCTGGTGAAGTATGATTTAGTTTTCTTCTCTTCATTATTGTATCAAAACATGTATGTGAATCAATAATCTTAGTTAAGTAATTTTAGGAATCTCATTTTCTTAACACTATCATTTTTTCATTTTTGTTTCATTAAATCATCCTCATCCTAACTACAATATACAAATAAATGAAAAGTAGAACCGAGTGAATATGCAGATACTCATAGACATATGAAAATCATTAGCATATTTGAGCTAAATGCATGTAGAATTGAAAATACCATGCAAAGAATTATAAATAATGGTAAGAATCATGGAAATATCAGCTTATAGGCACATGATTTAAGCAAATTCATAGTGCAGAGTAAGATTAGGTAAGGATTAGTTTAGTTTCAAACAAATTGAGATGGTTGTAAAAGAACTAATCAGAAATCATCAAGGTGAAAATAGAGCATATTAGGATACAAATCATCTTAAAAGAGTACATAAGGCCCCTAAATGGAAAATAGCAATGCACATCAAACTACTAAGTAATGTCAGTCAACTATGAACTAATCCATGGAGACTTGGAGTCATCAATTCATACTTTTCAAGATAAATGAAGGTTTGTTGGGTAAACTTTTATTTCATGTTGTTATGACTAACATCATCATTAACAGTTTTTAGCACTAGGAGGAGGGCCTGCTCGTTGCTTAAGGAAGAATTGGTTCTGGTCCAATTTGAATCATTTGTATCCCCGTGAGAACCTACTGCAATCTCTACACCCCTTGCTCCTTAACACAACATAGAAAAAAAGGAGGGCCTGGTCACTTGCCATTTCAAACAATTTGTCATCTAGAAATATTTTCTCATCTTCCTATAAAGGATTCATTTCAAAATTCAAAGTCTATCCTAGAACCCTGTGGTCTTTGCAAAGATTCTACTAATATTGGAGAATTTGAAGTTTCTGATCATTAATATTGCTTCCTTGAGGATATTTACCCTAATATTTACAGATACTTATTTGGATTTCATAATTCAAACCAGAGGTTTGCATTCCATGCAAATAGTCCCAAAAGTCCTCTCATTTGAGATATTTGGCCACAAATATCCATTACTATGAAGGAGATTATCCTTATCTTTGCAAAGATCCACCTCAAAATTTCAAAGATTAACTTGATTTCCTAAGATTTCAAGTTCTTATTCTGAGATATGTTAGATCTCATTAAATTTCAAAATTCTAAAAAAAAAATTAAAATAAAGTCTCATTTTTTATGGATCTATATGAAGATAATTTCCAAGTTAATATTCCTTTCTTACAAGGAACTTTAAATAAGAAACTTTATCCTCAAAATTTGTCTAACTTTGGTTTATCTAGAAGGTGTGGGATACATAATTCTACAAAGCACAGTGAAATTAATTGCTTAACTTTCCTCACAAGGTTAGATTTATCTTTAAAAGGACTAATCCCTTTTATATATGTGTACAGGATTGAAGTTGGGTAGGAAAATGAAGGAATTCTAGAGCAACAAGAAGATACAACATAAACAATCATCAGTTGTCCAGAAAATGCAATAGTTGAGCCAGTTGAAGAAGATAAGGATAGTAAAACACCTTTCCTTGAATTATTCTATGGTAAATAGAGAAGATTGTAGGTATGAATCTTTTGAAAACTATAGAGAAGAAATCACACCTTATTTTCAGTCATTGGACAATCAACAAAGAAGATTTAATTAGAGGGAAAAGAAATGTGAAATTGATCTTGATACATTTACTAAATACATTGAATCATTAATAAATTTTTGTCAAGTAAAGGTCTCTGGATCAAATTTGAAGAGTTTTGATGAAAATAATTGGATAAAGAAGTGTAAAAAAGTGGTGAAGGAATTAAAATGCACTGCTACTAAAGAAGTTTCTATGATAGAAACTAAAGGAATCATAGAGAAAGGAGTAAATGTTGATTTATTATTTGATTTCTTTAAGTTGAATGATCAAATCCAAGATTGTTGTAGGACAATGGAACCATACACTCCACTAGATGATAGAAGTGAATTATTTGAAGAGCAATTTGTGAAAATTAAAGATACAAAAAGCTCTATAATTGCTGTGCATGATCAGATGTCAATCCAACACCATTTTAAAAATGAAATAGGGAAGTATTCCTATCAATCGAATGATGTTTCACCTTTGTAGTCAAATGATTTAGAAATGATAAATTTATGTATGTCAGATTATGATGATGATGATACTCACTTAAGTGCTAATGTGCATAAAATTGAAGAGGACTTTGAGGTGCTTCCTGAAGTTAAAGATTAGATAAACTTGCAGAATGAAGACATGGAGTTGGATAAAGATGAAGAAGTAACTCATCAAGAGTCTTACATCCTTCAAGATGAAATGAGACAAGACATTGGGTTACTAAATGGAAGACCAACTAACAATGATCTATTTCTCCTTTCCCTATTGAATGATGTTGATTATTATTTTGATTATGGAAATTGAGGGGATAAAACATGTCAATGGATTAGTCATGAACATTATGAACTTTCTTAGTTGCTGATCATTAAGGATTATTCTATTAAATACAGTGAATTCAAAATACAAGAATATTTTTCAAAATACAAAGATGAATTTGCTAGGATTAGAACCATAACTAGTGCCCTGATGCTCCTGCATAATCTAAGGAATTATGCAAATACAGGTGTCTTTAGGCTTTACCATGGGTTTTGTTTGCCTTGTAATGTCTTGTATATAGTTTGGTAGAGTAGTTGTTTTGTTTTTTGTTTTTTGCTTTCCTGTCTTGCTTTTCTTTGTGTCCCTTTTGTAGTTAGTTGTTTGTATAGTTGCTTTCTTGGTGTGTTTGCTTTGCTTTGTGTGTTTTTGAGTCACTGCTTTGGTTAGGCAAGATAGAGCACCTTTCCACTTCAGAAAACTAGTAAATGGTTAGAATTCAAGAAAAGAACTACAAATTCCTACATAGGTTGTGATTCCTATCAACATAGGTTTTTCTAATCAGGTCTATGAAATCATATTCATCAATAGTAACTCTTGTTGTTCAAGGAGATCCTCACAAGAACACACCTAACAACCTTGAATTTGTTGAAGATACTAGTGTCTGTGTTAAGTGAAAAAGATAAAGGTTTGCACTTGCTACCATTGAAATTCTCAGCCTAAATAAGCAAGTGTCCACTCCTTGCAAATGAGCTTACAAGATCATATCTTATGAATAAAGAAAAAGCAAATAAATAGATTGAATATCAAAAGAAAGAAATCCTTAGATCACCCAAGTAACTCTATCAGGGCTATAGATGCCTGACTAGTAGTGGGGCTCTACTTGGGAGAATTGCAAAGATAACCTTGTCAGGGCTATGGATGCTTGCTGGTAGCAAGGCTCTATCCAAGTTGGCTTAGAGGGTTAAATATAATCATGTAGCTTAACACTAACTACTAGTGTTTTCAACCTTTCTTCAAGAAGAAGGAAATGAATCAAATGCACACACCTAAAATCCTTCTCATCATATTGTTTTATTAATGAATACGATCTCATTCAAGATCAAGTTACTTATGTCTGGTAAGAGTTGGAATATTATGTTTTAATTTTTCTTCCTCTCTTGAATTGTTTGAATTTTATTGTTTTCTTTGGTGGCAAGTTGTTGTGTGGTTACACAACACGCCCCATTTTGCCTTAACAAAATAGGGACCCAGCCTTCACTTTTTGCTTTTGCTTGTGTGTTTCCCTTTGCTTTGGGTGGTAAAGGTAAAAAGTAGCATCAATTAGCATGCATATGCCTAGTATCAGGCATATTCATGATCTTGAAGTTTGAACTCAAATTTTCAAAGTATGAGTTTTCCCTCATGAAACTTTCGAAATGAAAGAGAGTGGAATTCTAAGCAGGTTTTCCTTTTGCATCACCTTGAAATTCGTTAAAATAAGGAAGTTACAGTCAATCAAAGTTTGGTCAAAGTGTATCTCATACTTGGTATTTAGGTCTGTTGGGTTTTAATCTGCATCATGTTTAAATCACATTATATGTTGTATATTTAATGGTATAAAACATACTTATGCAATCCAGACCCGATAGTTTTTCCATGTTGTGCTTTATAATGATTGAGGTCCACATTTTTATATGTATATAGCAGCACATGTATTAGAAATACAATTTCAAAATATACATTGGTGGACATCAAAGGAAATTCAAATTTACCATATAGAATCATGGTCATGTCATTTGTATGAGTAATACATTGCTAATAATACATTTTTTCATACAAATACATAGACGGACCCGAATTTAAATTCAATTGAGTTTTGAAAAATAGAAGTGAATGGTCATAGTTGCATGTATCTTTGTATGTTTTATCGCATGTCTCTAATATACAGATACAAATTTGTTACAAATTCAGACCCGATGGAAAAGTTAAACATTATGAACTTTAGGTTGGGCCTGCATTGGTGCAAAGCACATGCATGTATAAGATATACAAAGCAAAAAGTGCATGTATGCAATATACAAAAGGGTGATACAAATGAAACATATAGAAAACCAAATGCAATTAGAAAGTTAAACATTGTGGATTTTTGGTGAGGTCCACATTTGTATATTCGACAATTGTATATCATATACATGATCATATGTATGTGATATACAAAAGAGATACAAAAACAAAACAGGAGGGAAAGAAATTGATTTGGGGCCTAATAAAATGTTTTTCAGTCAACGATGGTTGACCTGACCTTCTTAAAGTCATATGGACATAGAGCTATGCAAATATTCACATTCAGCCTAATATTCATAACTCGGTATCAATGTTTACATACTTATAGCCCGATTTACATTTAATGTTATGCTCAATTTTCCTTCTAGTTTATTAAATGATTATGCTTAATTCTTGTGTGTCTGTCATAGGATATTGGAACTATTTGATGCTTGGAAAATGTCGCATAGGGTGTACAAATGCAAAGAGGGCTAGATGCTGCAGAAGAAAGTGAAAATTGTAGAATTATAGTGTAATATCCAAAAATTAAAATAACTCTAAAATCTAATTTTTACCATGAAGTAAAATTTGAAAAGGTAAAAGGGGTGATAAATTTTTTTCTCTTTTTCAAACATTGAAGTTTAATCAACAACCTATTAAGATTTATGTTGATACTTAGTTACACAATGGGTCTATTCATTTTCAATGATTTAACAATATGATATACTATTCATAAAGAAAATTTATGAATTAAAAACTTGCCAAAGATCACTGCATCTCAATTGTCGACCTCCATATTTCAAGTCTTGGCAAGCCTCTAGTTGAAGAGATAGAGAAAGCATCTTCGGAGAGCTTTACCTCCATCCACAAACTGACGGTCTCTTGCACACCTTCCTTACCAGAAGTGGGCCTACCCTTCACAAAGAGGATAGACCTAGAATGATGTGTGGTGTTTTCATCTGATTACTGGTGTTAGTGACCTATGCAACTTGTTATCATGCACCCTAGATACCCTCTAGTCAAGCATGACCATCCACAAGTTATGAATTCCAGTCATGGTGAACCAACAATGCACTAGAGGCAAGTGCATTTGTGAGGCCTATTATTTCACTCCCTTATTTTTGCTCATTTCATAATTATAGTTGGTGACATATTAGACATTTAGGGACTGAGGATCCCGATATGGAGATGTTCTAGACTATATTTCTTTATTTTGGTTAGTTATGCTTAGTATGTTGTGATGAGACTAGATCCTAATTTTGATTCACTGATGATGATTAGACATGTGATATGCACTCTGATATTTTTAGAGATACTAGTTTTGAAAACATATTATGGATTTACTATGCGATTTTTATCTTGAGATGGTTTATAGAAATGCAAATTATGAATCTAATTATGATGTAATTTTTATGATGTTTTAAATTATTATATGATGGTGTGATTGTATGCTTTTCCTTTCTTCAGCTATGATATACATGTTGGATTAATCTTTTGTTTAAGTGCATAGGTGATTTTCCCAAGCCATGGAAAAATCAGAGGTCATCCCACACATTTTGTGAATCCCATGTTGAATCAATCTAATTCCAAGAGGAACCAAGATCAATTGTGTATTGCATGATGAATTTTTGTAATGTTTGCATATGGTGTCTTTTGGTCTAGGTCTACCCATTTTTAGTTGATTGTATTATGGTGTTATAAATGTGTAATGTTTATTTGATTCAATTTTTTTGTTTTAATTTTTGTGACCCCTTTTCATGTGATTTTCTTCATCCTAAGGTGCTAAATTTGGGTTGAAAGTGACCCTGGGTTGTACCCCTAGGGTCTAGGGCCCATTTGAGCATGTCTAACCCTAGGATAACTCCCATATGGTCACTTAAACTTCACCCTAAAGTGAAGTGACGAAAATGGAAGTTTGGGGAGGAGTGGAAGGTTGGGTCAAACCTTCAACCTTATCCACACCTCATTCCAAGGCATTGGGGTACCTTGCATTGAAGGCTTAGGGAGTCTTCAAGACCCCTAATTGTGGAGAACCCAACTCCAAGGCTCTCCCACATGGGTGAGAGTACCTTGGAGTTTTGTGGGCTTTCATGGGAGGATAGGATATTGACACTTGTTGTACCTTCATTCTCTTGGGCTCCACCTTGTCCTCACACATGTGTGAGGGAGCACAAGTGGATGTGAGGAGGAAGGAGAAGATGACATGTGTCACCTTCTCATTCCTCAAGGCTCATGAAGAGAGCCTATTTTACTCCCTCTTGAAGAGAGGGAGAGGGTTCTTGATTTCATTACATTTTTCATTTTATTGGAGTTTTTTGGGAGAGTTAGAGAGTTTTTGGAGGAAATTTGGAGGAAGCACTTGGAGGTGGATTTGGAAGGGTCTACTTCAACTACCTATCATTGTTGGGCTTTTCAAGGTAGGATTCAAGACTTAAAGCCTTTCCTTATGCATTTATCTTTTTGTTGTATGCTTGCATTGTGTGTGTTTTGTATTTTGATGTTGTGGGGTTTTGAGGGAGTTTTGTAAGAGCCTTTCCATTTGGAGAAGATGCTCAACATGTGTGAGGTGGGGGAGGAGTGAACCTCCTCGAGGTCACCCTCATGGTGTTAGTCTTTTTATGGCCTTGAGGGAAAGATATTGAGTTGTGGCATTTTGTTTGGCATGAGTTCCATGGTGAAATCTATGTATACTTGGAGTTATCATTTTGGGCTTGAGGTCTTGTTTGTGTTGAGACTTTGAGTTTATTGGAGTGGCCCTCTTGAGTTGAGTGATGTCCACTCCCCTACCCCTTCAAACTCATTTTTATGAGTTTTGTGTTGTGTTAAATCTATGGGTGTTTTTCATGTTTTGTTGGCTTGCTCATTGTTGTGTTGTGGAGTGTTAAAAATTGTGTGTGGATGACCTCCAAGCTTGGGAGTGACCCATCTATGGGTCTATGGTAGGGAGGAGAGTGGTTTTGTAGCTTGGTTTTCCCTCCTTTGTTTTAGTTCTTGCAGGTTTTATTGGTGGTGTTTGGAGCTTGGAGGGAGTGATTTATGTTTTTTAGTTTCATTGTTGTTTTGGGCTACTTGAGAGCCATGGTAAAAAATGGCCTATTTGTTGTTGGACAAAATGTAAAGAGAGTAAATACTCTCTTCAAATGTGTTGTTTAAATAAATTTGTGCTATATTCTACTTTGTTGAAGTTGCAAAATGTAATATATGACTGGTTTATTTTATGATGATGTTTTTTCTATTGAAGTGAGTAAATGCAATGAAAATATTCATTTGTATTGGTTTTATCTTTAATGTTTTTTTTTTAAAAAATATATTGTAAGTTGTTATTTAAATTCTCTACTTTATCTATTTAGTTGTGGTTCTATTATAGTTCAAACAAAATTTATTAGAGTTGTTTTAAATTTTTTTAAAAAAATTTAGAACATAAATTTAAATCTTCTAAGTCATTGTTAAAAAAAATATATGCTTAGATGAAAATGATTATCTCATGTACAAGTTGAGATACATACCTATCTAATATTGTTAAATGTGTTCACACACACACACACACACACACACACACACACACACACATTGTGGATCATAACATTCATATTTATGCTTGCTGGAAAAATTACAGTGTATATGATAGTGTTACACAGACACACACACATATATATATATTTATGCATATTATATTTGCTGGAGAATACATTACTAATTGACTGATGTACTGTGTATAAACCCCAGTTGATATATATATATATATATATATATATATATATATATATATATATATATATATATATATATATATATATATATATATATATATATATATATATATATATATATATATATATATATATATATATATATATATATAAACTGTTTAATGCTTTTGAGATTTCAAATAAGAATAATAAATAGAGAAAAGGAAGATTTATATACATAGTCAAAAGTATAGCAAAACCCTAGCGGTGCCAACAGTGTTCATTACTGTGTTTTCTTTGTTGAGCAGTGTTTGTCATACAGTGGGTGGCGGCATGTATATTGTTTTCTTTAAAATATCAATAAAGTGAGGTGTGGGGAGAGGTTGACCCCACCACACCCGCACTGTTATTTCCTACCCTTCAAATGTGGCGGCGCCTCCATTGATAAGCATCCATTACCCCTGCATATCAACGCCAGTTTGGCCCCCTTTGCCTCTGTCACATACATTTTTTAGAATATACATATACATATACATATACATTGACAATATATATACTGATGGCATGTTTGTCATTGATGTCAAAAGGGATTGTCAGTGATCATGTTGATATTGTGTATGCAAGGACAGTGTCTTCTTGTTTAGATAAGTATGACAATGTTGTTCAATGTTGTTCAAGAAGACCTCAAAGAAGACCTCACAAAATGCAGTGATGATGGTTGAAATTGCATGAAGGTCGGTGATGAATTCATCATCATAAAATCAGATCAAGAGAATAATGTCAAGGTTCTTATCATTTATTTCTTGGTGTGATTGGCAAGGAATTATCATTGATGTCTTTACAGCATGACAAAGTTCAAATACAGTGAAAATGGCTTAATGGACCATTGGTATGATGTGGTATTGGTTTGACACTCTTTATGATGGAAGCAGAGAGTTTTTTTCTTTGTGGCAGAGATGACAGAGATTTATGATAGAATATCAAGATCTCATGTTTGGTAAAGCATGGTTGATCATTTGAGTATCAATTTGGAGTTCATGTTATATGTGATGGATTTCATGTCTTGCAAGTTGAGGTTTGATTTTCTACATTAGAGGTATGCTATGTCTAATAAGATGGCAAAGTAGTATCATTTTTTTTTAAAGCATTATTTTTGTGGGCTTTGAAAAATCACATGGACAACCGGCCCTCTTTCCTAGCCTTACCAATACCACAGGTTAACTCTTTTTAATCCTGAGTGCCAAAAGTAGATCAATGGTATAGTTTAAAAACTATTTGAGTGCACATTCTTTAAATCAATGGTGGTTATTTAAATTGCGACCTCATTCCACGAGAATACATTTTGAAGGGCATTTGAATGTCATCTGCGCAGAGATGAGTTTTTTATAAAGCTACTTTTTGACAAATGTAAAAAGGCATATCATTATGTGTTTCAATGGCTACTTTTTAGGAGATTTAATTCTAATTTTATATTCTCCTTTTTACTCTCGTGGTAGTAGAAGATAAATAGATGAAGTTTTGTTTTTGAAAGAAAAAAGTGAAGCTTTATCTCATTTTTAGAAACTTAAAAGTGAAGTTTTAAAAGATGGGCTATTGATCCAAATGGAAAGTTTTTTTTGGACAGAGTGTTTTCAGTTTTTCCTTGTCCTCATGCAGATAATATAAAGTTTTTTGCAAGAGAATTTATTTATGAATAGATATTGAAGGAATATGGGAGAAAAAATGAAAAGAGAATTTGAAGCTTTTTTTGAATGGAATTTGATTTTATATGATCTTATTTTGTTTGGAGATGTTTTTACAGAAGGAGATTTTTATGGGGAATATGAATGGATTTGGAGAATAAAAATATGGAAGATAATTCTATAGGGGCAACATGATTTAAGGACATCATTCATTTTTTTTATATAGAGATGGTAGAGAGGAAAATGAAAGTTCTTGAGATTTTATTCTTTTTAAAAGGGGCAGAATGAATTGAAAATTTTATTTAATATCATTTTGGAGAAGATGAACATGTTTGAAAATTTTATATGCAGAGAAGTGTACATCAAGGGTTATTTTTATTTTTATGGTGGAGGAGATGATTTTCTTGAAGAAGAATTTGAAAGGATTTTTGGAGATGAACAAAGGCATTATTTGTGTAAAAATAAAATGTCTTCTAACTCTAATTTTTTTGTAGATTAAGGAAGATGAAATATCTTTCTTTAGGTGAATGAAAAATTAAAGGGAAGATGAAATATTAAAAAAAAAAATTGAAGAAGAGAAATTTATAGGAAAGATGAGAATTGAAGAATATGAATGTGAAAGGTGAAGGGTTATTTAAATTGCATATAATTGTTTTATAGGTACATTGATGGTGTGAGTGTATGGATCAAAGTGCATTGAAGACATATTTGAGAAGATATTACAGATGATTTTTGTATGTATGAAGATCTCCTTGTGCAATAAACTTTTAGATTGAATGACATAGACAATATGCAATTGACTACATCAGGTGAATTGTTATGCAGAGATAATCAGGTGAATTGTTATGCAGAGATAATCAGGTGAATTGTTATGCAGAGATAATCAGGTGAATTGTTATGCAGAGATAATCAGGTGAATTGTTATGTAGAGATAATCAGGTGAATTGTTATGTAGAGATAATTAGGTGAATGAATTGTGAATTGATTGAATAAAGAAAATGAGACTAGTATACATATTGATTTGAGTGTGCTAAGAGATGACAGGTCACAAATGGTGCAAATCAGATTAAGAAGCAATCATGTCTTGCACATTATTTTGATGAGGACAATTGAGTTGGTCAGTGAGACCTTCCTATGCCAGTGAGGCTTGTGGTTAGTGAGACCTCTGTATGTGCCAGTGAGGCATCTTGTAAAGCTAGTGAAGCTTCTTTGGTTAGTGAGACCTTCATGTAACCAGTGAGGTTTTGAATAAGCCAATGAGGTAACTTTGAGTGGTTTTTTCTACCCCAAGAGTATTTCCCACTCCAAAAATTTCTGTCATAATTTGTTTCTATGTGTGTACATTATAATGTTTTACTCACATGTCCTGATTCATGATTTTCACTATCATAATTGAACATATGTGTTTAACAATTCATTGATGTCTTCCTCCTTCTTTGTCTTGTAAATTAAAAGGTTGAAAAAGTTAAAAGTTTTCACAACACTGATTCACCCCCCCTCTCAGTGTTGTCCTCAACTCTAACAAGTGGTATTAGAGTGTAGGTTCCATATTATAGTCTAATCAGGTTGGGTAGATCTTGAGGGTGGAGTATAATGGGTAAGTGCAAAAGAAATAAGAACATGAGAGATGTCAAGTCTCATTTTGATGAGAAGGTGCAGTCTATATCAATTCTAGATGTTGATACATTATCAGTTGATAGAAATGTCTAACAGGTTGAAGAGAAAGTGTTTTCAGATGTTCCCTTCTTTGATGGTTCAGATTTTTTAGTTTGGTATGTTAGAATACAAGTGTATTTATCCTCTTTAGGATATGATGTTTTAATGTCAGTTGAGAATGGGTATTGTATTACTACAAATAACAAAGAAGTTATTAAATATAATCATATTGCAAAGAAGGCCATATTGTCTGCTCTATCTAATCATGTTCTCTACAAAGTTATGAATTGTGTTACAGCTCAGGAGATATGTATAGAATTGAAACAAATTTATCAAGGTGATGATAAAGAAGAGGGCAACTTGTTATCTTAGAAGAATAACAATGATAGAAGACATTCACATGAAGGAGTTGAGGTCCAATCTCTTTCAGAAGAAGCTAACATCATAAGTGATGATGATCAAGATTATGATGAACAATATTGTGAGATTGATATGGAAGGAGAGCTCATATATGCTCTGAGTGAACTCAAGAATTATAAGAAGGAGAACCAGAAATTAATGTTGTAGCTACAACAAGAAAGAGATTTCAAAGACAAATCACTCTCTAGTCTTGAAGAGAAGAGTATTCAGATTGCAAATTTAGGGACACAAATTGATAACTTAGAAAATTTTATTATCAGTATGAAGATAGAGGTTGAGGAAGCTAAGAGAATAGCAGATGTTTCAAAATCTGACCTTGGAGTTAAAAGGATTGAGAATCTAAAATTAGAGGGTGATATTATCAATCTGAGAAAAGAGTATGATGGTCTCAAGGCTTTATCTAAGAAGTATAAGGAGTTTGAAGAAAGGACAAGAAAGCTACATGAGATGTTGGGTAAACCTATCAAAGTGGCCCACCTAAACCCACCTAGCCACTCTCGGTAGCCGTTTGTCAAGAATTGGAACAAGTTTTTGATAAGGCCTGATATGCTCAAAGATCCAAGTCATGATCAAGGAGGAATGGTTGAAAGAAAGAGCTCCTCATCGTGCGATACGATATAAATCTCTGTATACCATGGCCAAAATGTCTGGCCCCCAAGTGTAGACTCTACCCTACTTAAGACCCTGTATAGTTGGAGAACAACACCATCTCAAGTGAGCTGAGGCCTTGTCTCTAGACAACCTCAATGCAATCAAACTGATCAGAAACTTCCTCAAACGAGGAATGCAAAGTCACGGCATAAAGGTAAGTTGAACACCTGTCTGATCCTCGAGATGAATCACCCCCATGAACTGTTCCAAGGAAGCCTTGTCCTCGAAGGACTCACTAGCTAGTAGGACAAGAGGGTGGCCTCTGACAGGAACCCCTAGAATGCGGTAAACATCAAATAGAGTGATGGTCCACTCTCTTAACACCTGTGAGAACCTGAAAGTGTTCCTATCTCTGGTTTTCAACTATATATATATATATACATATATATATATGCACAAGAAAATATATATTTAATGAGGGTTTGTTCATTTACAATATATATACTGATGGCATGTTTGTCATTGATGTCAAAAGCGATTGTCAGTGATCATGTTGATATTGTGTATGCAAGTACAGTGTCTTCTTGTTTAGATCAGTATGACGATGTTGTTCAATGTTGTTCAAGAAGACCTCACAAAATGCAGTGGTGATGGTTGAAATTGCAAGAAGGTCAGTGATGAATTCATCATCAGAAAATCAGATTAGGATAATAATGTCAAGGTTCTTATCAATTATTTCTTAGTGTGATTCGCAAGGAATTCTCATTGATGTCTTTACAACATGACAAAGTTCAAATACAGTGAAAATGTCTTGATGGACCATTGGTATGATGTGGTATTGGTTTGACAATCTTTATGATGGAAGCAGAGAGTTTTTTTCTTTGTGGCAGAGATGATAGAGATTCATGATAGAATATCAAGATCTCATGTTTTGGTAAAGCATGGTTGATCATTTGAGTATCAATTTGGAGTTCATGTTATATGTGATGGATTTCATGTCTTGCAATTTGAGGTTTGATTTTTTGCATCAAAGGTATGCTATGTCTAATAGGATGGCAGAGTAGTATCATTTTTTTCAAAAGCATTATTTTTGTGGGCTTTGATAAATCACATGTGTTTATGTGATCAAAGGTATTGTAACTAGTTTAAAGTTATTGAGCATTTTCTCTTCCCGTCACATAAACAAACACTTTTTGTTTTATTTTTTAGTTGACCTGCTATAGTAGGTAACTGTTACTTAAGTTACAATATGAAAGGGTCAAGGATCATGGACAACCAGCCCTCTTTCCTAGCCTCACCAATACCACAGGTTAACTCTTTTTAAGCCCGAGCGCCAAAAGTAGATCAATGGTATAGTTTAAAAAGTATTTGAGCACGCATTCTTTAGATAAATGGTGGTTATTTAAATTGCGACCTCATTCCACGAGAATACATTTTGAAGGGCATTTGAATGTCATCTGTAGAGATGAGTTTTTTATAAAGCTACTTTTTGACAAATGTAAAAAGGCAGATCATTATGTGTTTCAATGGCTACTTTTTAGGAGATTTAATTCTAATTTTATATTCTCCTCTTTACTCTTGTGGTAATAGAAGATAAATAGAAGAAATTTTATTTTTGAAAGAAAAAAGTGAAGCTTTAACTCATTTTTAGAAACTTAAAAGTGAAGTTTTAAAAGATGGGCTATTGATCCAAATGGAAAGTTTTTTTTTGGGCAGAGTGTTTTCAGTTTTTCCTTGTCCTCATGCAAAAAATATAAAGATTTTTGCAGGAGAATTTATTTATGAATAGATATTGAAGGAATATGGGAGAAAAAATGAAAAGAGAATTTGAAGAGTTTTTTGAATGGAATTTGATTTTATATGATCTTATTTTGTTTGGAGATGTTTTTGCAGAAGGAGATTTTTATGGGGAATATGAATGGATTTGGAGAATAAAAATATGGAAGATAATTCTATAGGGGCAACATGATATAAGGACATCATTCATTCTTTTTATACAGAGATGGCAGAGAGGAAAATGAAAGTTCTTGAGATTTTATTCTTTTTAAAAGGGGCAGAATGAATTGAAAATTTTATTTAATATCATTTTGGAGAAGATGAACAAGTTTAAAAATTTTATATGTAGAGAAGTGTACATCGAGGGTTATTTTTATTTTTCTGATGGAGGAGATGATTTTCTTGAAGAAGAATTTGAAAGGATTTTTGGAGATGAACAGAGGCATTATTTGTGCAAAAATAAAATGTCTTCAAACTCTTATTTTTTTGTAGATTAAAGAAGATGAAATATCTTTCTTCAGGTGAATGAAAAATTAAAGGGAAGATGAAAGATTAAAAAAAAATTGAAGAAGAGAAATTTATAGGAAAGATGAGAATTGAAGAATATGAATGTGAAAGGTGAAGGGTTATTTAAATTGCATATAATTGTTTTATAGGTATATTGATGGTGTGAGTGTATGGATCAAAGTGCATTGAAGGCATCTTTGAGAAGATATTATAGACTATTTTTGTATGTATGAAGATCTCCTTGTGCAATAAACTTTTAGATTGAATCACATAGACTATGCAATTGACTGCATCAGGTGAATTGTTATGCAGAGATAATCAAGTGAATTGTTATGTAGAGATAATCAAGTGAATTGTTATGCAGAGATAATCAGGTGAATTGTTATGCAGAGATAATTAGGTGAATGAATTATGAATTGATTGAATAAAGAAAATGAGACTAGTATACTGATTAGTTTGAGTGCGCTCAGAGATGACAGGTCACAAATGGTGCAAATCAGATTGAGAAGCAATCATGTCTTGCACATTATTTTGATGAGGACAATTGAATTAGTCAGTGAGACCTCCTATGCCAGTGAGGCTTGTGGTCAGTGAGACCTCTGTATGTGCCAGTGAGGCATCTTGTAAAGCTAGTGAATCTTCTTTGGTCAATGAGACCTTCATGTAACCAGTGAGGTTTTGAATAAGCTAGTGAGGTAAATTTGAGTGGTTTTTTCTACCCTAAGAGGGTTTTCCACTCTAGAAATTTCTGTGTCATAATTTGTCTCTATGTGTGTACATTATAGTGTTTTACTCACATGTCCTGATTCATGTTTTTCACTATCATAATTGAACATATGTGTTTAACAATTCATTGATGTCTTCCTCCTTCTTTGTCTTGTAAATTAAAAGTTGGAAAAGTTAAAAATTTTCACAACATTGATTCACCCCCTCCCCCTCTCAGTGTTGTCCTAGTGTCCAACAAGTGGTATCAGAGTGTAGGTTCCCTATTATAGTCTAATCAGCTTGGGTAGATCTTGAGGCTGGAATATAATGGGTAAGTGCAAAAGAAATAAGAACATGAGAGATGTCAAGTCTCATTTTGATGAGAAAGTGTAGTCTATATCAATTCTAGATGTTGATACATTATCAGTTGATAGAAATGTCTAATAGGTTGAAGAGAAAGTGTTTTCATACGTTCCCTTCTTTGATGGTTTAGATTTTTCAGTTTTGTATGTTAGAATGCAAGTGTATTTATCCTCTTTAGGATATGATGTTTTAATTTCCAGTTGAGAATGGGTATTGTATTACTACAAATAACAAAGAAGATATTAAATGTAATCATATTGCAAAGAAGGCCATATTGTTTGCTGTATCTAATCATGTTCTCTGTAAAGTTATGAATTGTGTTACAGCTCAGGAGATATGGAGAGAATTGAAACAAATTTATCAAGGTGATGATAAAGAAGAGGACAACTTGTTATCTCAGAAGAATAACAATGATAGAAGAGATTCACATGGAGTTGAGGTCCAATCTCTTTTAGAAGAAGCTAACATCATAAGTGATGATGATCAAGAATATGATGAACAAGATTTTGAGATTGATATGGAAGGAGAGCTCATATATGCTCTGAGTGAACTCAAGAATTATAAGGAGAACCAGAAATTAATGTTGCAACTACAACAAGAAAGAGACTTCAAAGACAAAGCACTCTCTAATCTTGAAGAGAAGAGTATTTAGATTGCAAATTTAGAGACACAAATTGATAACTCAGAAAATTTGATTATCAGTCTGAAGATAGAGGTTGAGGAAGCTAAGAGGATAGTAGATGTTTCAAAATCTGACCTTGAAGTTAGAAGGATTGAGAATCTAAAATTAGAGGGTGATATTATTAATCTGAGAAAAGAGTATAATGGTCTCAAGGTTTTATCTAAGAAGTATAAGGAGTTTGAAGAAAGCACAAGCAAGCTACATGAGATGTTGGGTAAACAAAAACATCATCTGAACACAACTAGATTTAGTTATGAAAAAGGAGAGTGTTCCAAAGCTAGAGAGACTCCCAGAAAGAAAATTGATTTAAGTCATCATGTTGCTGCCACAGAAGGTAAAAGGAAGAGTGAAGCTGAGGAGAAGACCAAAGATGAGTTTGTCAAAATGCACACTCAGAGAAGAAATTTCAGAAGAACTGTTCCAGTAAAACAAGCACTCATGTACATGTATAATTATTCATTTAATGGTTATTGTTATACTTTTAATCATTTTGGACACAAGCAGTTGTTTGCAAAAGGAATACTGATATTGTTTGTTACAAGTGGAATAATGTTGGACACATACAAAGAAATTGTAAAGTGCATAGAAGGTATGATCCTGCATGGAAGCTTAACATGAGTGCTCAAAGGTACTATCAGTCATTTGATTATGATTGTAACATGGTTTTTTATAATTGCAACACTCTTGGACACAAAGTACACAATTACAGAATGTATGGAAGAATTGCTTCACCTAATTTGATAGGTTTGAAAAGGACAGAGGATGAAAAATCTTGGAGGAAGACAAATCTTGTGAAAGTATGGAAGCAGAAACAAAGACAAAAGAGTACAGATCCTAAACTTGTGCATCTTGTACAAACATCATCAGTTGAATAACAGATAGCATGAAGTAAGGGGGACTTGTTCATGTCCTATCAATTATCTCCAAGAAGTTATAGGAGGAGATCAGTCGATGTTTATCAATATGATGATCTTGTTTTGTTTATCATGCTTGCCTGATAATGTTTGAAATGAAGTTTCTGATTATATTGAGTTTCAGTGTATGTTAGTAATACAGGTGTTCATGATCAGTGACATGTTTAGTGGTTCATGATGCATACAAGGTGTTGATAAGTTGTTGAAGGGTTCAATGCAAATAGAGATTGATGAGGTTGAGTATCTTATCCTGTTTATATCATGTTGGTACTCACAAAGTTTGAGTTGTCAGGATATTGCAATTCAAATGTTATTGATATTAATCTTCATGTATTTTGTTCATGTGTTTTTGAGTTGTGTCTTGCATGAGAATTGAAGCCTTCAGGTGGATTGAATTTAGTATCAAAAGAGGATGGTGGACTGGATGTCAAGTCATGCTCATATGGAAGTGTTCTTGATGTGATAATCTGACATGTTTCTTTGATGGTTTTCATCATTAATACATTTCAGGGAGGTATGTACAAATTGTGTGGTTCTAGTTTTGAAGTGGTATTAGGTATGCGCTTCAAGATATGACATCTAGGGATGCTTATGAAATTGATGGTGGTGCCTTATTTTTCTTCAAATTCATCAATTAATCAGAGGTAAGTAAAGGTCTTGAATCAGTTATGGCAGATGATAATGGTAATGTTCAAGTACTAGTTGGTGTTGTGTGTACTATATTTCCTTTCTAGAGGATTAAGTTGTTACTATCATGGAAGATTTGAAAAGGTCTTATCAAAAGTGGTCATCATGTCATCTTGTGTTGGGAACTGTGTGATGAGGAGTCTTCATGATTTTTGCCTATAATATTGTTCATCAAGAGTATTGATGTGTTTATGATTTCTTTGTATAGTGTTCAAGAAGTTGGTATTTGGTTGCAGAGATATGTCATCTTCATCCTCATATTCGTATTATGTCAAGAAGTGATATTATGTTGAGGGGGAGAAAATTAATTTGAGTCTTTGTCATAAGATGTCAAAAAGGGGGAGAAAGAAAAATTGCATCATGAAGTTTTGACATCAATGACAAAGGGGGAGATTGATGGCATGTTTGTCATTGATTTCAAAAGGGATTGTCAGTGATCATGTTGATATTGTGTATGCAAGGACAGTGTCTTCTTGTTTAGATCAGTATGACGATGTTGTTCAAGAAGACCTTAGAAAATGCAGTGATGATGGTTGAAATTGCAAGAAGGTCAGTGGTGAATTCATCATCAGAAAATCAGATTAGGAGAATAATGTCAAGGTTCTTATCATTTATTTCTTGGTGTGATTGGAAAGGAATTATTATTGATGTCTTTACAACATGACAAAGTTCAAATACAATGAAAGTGGCTTAATGGACCATTGGTATGATGTGGTATTGGTTTGACACTCTTTATGATGGAAGCAGAGAGTTTTTTTTCTTTATGGTAGAGATGACAGAGATTCATGATAGAATATCAGGATCTCATGTTTGGTAAAGCATGGTTGATCATTTGAGTATCAATTTGGAGTTCATGTTATATGTGATGGATTTCATGTCTTGCAAGTTGAGGTTTGATTTTCTGCATCAGAGGTATGCTATATCTAATAGGATGGCAGAGCAGTATCATTTTTTTCAAAAGCATTATTTTTGTGGGCTTTGATAAATCACATGTGTTTATGTGATCAAAGGTATTGTAATTGGTTTAAAGGTATTGAGCATTTTCTCTGCCTGTCACATAAACAAACACTTTTTGTTTTATTTTTTAGTTGACCTGCTATAGCAGGTAACTGTCACTTAAGTGACAATATGAAAGGGTCGAGGAACATGGACAACCGACCCTCTTTCCTAGCCTCACCAATACCACGGGTTAACTCTTTTTAAGCCCGAGCGTCAAAAGTATATCAATGATATAGTTTTAAAAGTATTTGAGTGTGCATTCTTTAGATTAATGGTGGTTATTTAAATTGTGACCTCATTCCACAAGAATACATTTTGAAAGGCATTTGAATGTCATCTGCAGAGATGAGTTTTTTATAAAGCTACTTTTTGACAAATGTAAAAAGGTAGATCATTATGTGTTTCAATGGCTACTTTTTAGAAGATTTAATTCTAATTTTATATTCTCCTCTTTACTCTCGTGGTAATAGAAGGTAAATAGAAGAAGTTTTGTTTTGGAAAGAAAAAAGTGAAGCTTTAACTCATTTTTAGAAACTTAAAAGTGAAGTTTTAAAAGATGGGCTATTGATCTGAATGGAAAGTTTTTTTTGGGCAGGGTGTTTTCAGTTTTTCCTTGTCCTCGTGCAGATAATATAAAGATTTTTGCAGGAGAATTTATTTATGAACAGATATTGAAGGAATATGGGAGAAAAAATGAAAAGAGAATTTGAAGAGTTTTTTGAATGGAATTTGATTTTATATGATCTTATTTTGTTTGGAGATGTTTTTGCAGAAGGAGATTTTTATGGGGAATATGAATGGATTTGGAGAATAAAAATATGGAAGATAAATCTATAGGGGCAACATGATTTAAGGACATCATTCATTTTTTTATATAGAGATGGCAGAGAGGAAAATGAAAGTTCTTGAGATTTTATTCTTTTTAAAAGGGGCAGAATGAATTGAAAATTTTATTTAATATCATTTTGGAGAAGATGAACATGTTTGACAATTTTATATGCAAAGAAGTGTACATCAAGGGTTATTTTTGTTTTTCTGATGGAGGAGATGATTTTCTTGAAGAAGAATTGGAGAGGATTTTTGGAGATGAATAGAGGCATTATTTGTGCAAAAATAAAATGTCTTCTAACTCTTATTTTTTTGTAGATTAAGGAAGATGAAATATCTTTCTTCAGGTGAATGAAAAATTAAAGGGAAGATGAAAGATTAAAAAAAAATTGAAGAAGAGAAATTTACAGGAAAGATGAGAATTGAAGAATATGAATGTGAAAGGTGAAGGGTTATTTAAATTGCATATAATTGTTTTACAGGTACATTGATGGTGTGAGTGTATGGATCAACGTGCATTGAAGACATATTTGAGAAGATATTACAGATGATTTTTGTATGTATGGAGATCTCCTTGTGCAACAAACTTTTAGATTGAATCACATAGACAATATGCAATTGACTGCATTAGGTGAATTGTTATGCAGAGATAATCAGGTGAATTGTTATGCAGAGATAATTAGGTGAATGAATTATGAATTGATTGAACAAAGACAATGAGACTAGTAGGCAGATTGGTTTGAGTGTGCTCAGAGATGACAGGTCACGAATGGTGCAAATCAGATTGAGAAGCAATCATGTCTTGCACATTATTTTGATAAGGACAATTGAATTGGTCAGTGGGACCTTCCTATGCCAGTGAGGCTTGTGGTCAATGAGACATCTATATGTGCTAGTGAGGCATCTTGTAAAGCTAGTGAAGCTTCTTTGGTCAGTGAGACCTTCATGTAACCAGTGAGGTAACTTTGAGTGGTTTTTTCTACCCCAAGAGGGTTTTCCACTCCAGACATTTTTTTCATAATTTGTCTCTATGTGTGTACATTATAATGTTTTACTCATATGTCTTGATTCATGTTTTTCACTATCATAATTGAACATATGTGTTTAACAATTCATTGATGTCTTCCTCCTTCTTTGTCTTGTAAATTAAAAGGTTGAAAAAGTTAAAAGTTTTCACAACACTGATTCACCCCCCCTCTCAGTGTTGTCCTAGACTCCAACATATATGATGAATATACCTCATTTTTTTTGTGATGGCCATGGTTATCCATGTGAGAGACTTGCAACTCAAAATGGTTAGAGAAAAAAAAAATAGAGAGGAAACAAAATGAGATGAGAAGAAGAAAATGAGAGATAGAGAATAAGATAGGGTTAGGGTTTTCTTTTTCCCATAAGGAAATAAATTTTTATTTAGAAATCTTTTAGGGTTGTTAAGATTTTAAAATTGCTTTTTACTTGTGAGGTGGAGGTTTTTAATTATTTTTAATTGGGAGAGGATGGGTGCACGTGAACCCATACCTCTCCTTTAACCTATTTTTTCCCTCCCTTTCTTTTATTTGAACTATTTTTGAACTTAAACCTTGGGTGGTTAAATATTTTATTTTAGCTTTTAGTTGGGGATTAATTTATATGTTATTAGAATACTTTTTATTTTTTTAGTAAATTATTTTCATTTTATATTGGGGTATTAAAGGCTAGTGTGGCTTTTTGTGGATAGTGTTGTTATTTTAATTAATCTAGCGTTAAAATATTAGTTTAGTGATTTATTAGACCTTGGGAATCTTCTATCATTTATAGGACACTATAGTGAACTTTATTATTATTATTGGGGGATTTAATTTTAATATTGTAACTTGTGAATTATTAATGCAATAGTATAATAGCAAGGTCAATTTATTTAATTTAATCGTATGATTGGGAATAATCCAAGGAGGTTATTATTTTTTATTGTTATTTAATTATTTTATTTTATTTTAAGAATTTTTCCTAGGTATGCCCTAGCGGCGTTATGCTTTCAGATTTTTTCAAGAATTAGGGTTAATTTCTTGGGTGTTTTAAAACTATCATTGATTAATATTTTAACGTTCTCGTAAGGGGTTAATTATTCCTTTAATGCTCTAGAATTAGGGTTTTGATTTTGACCCATGACAAAATCTTGCCACTCTTTTAGGAAACCTAGGGCTTGGGTCAAATTGATCCTAACCCTAATGGTGACACTCACCGTGTTGCATAACCCCCTAGTCGGCCATCATTGCATAGGGGATTGTACATATAGATGCACTACCCCAAGATAGATTGACATGTTTACACCTTACACGTATTACCACCGAGCATGCTGATGCGTCCGAGGGGTTTCTAGAGATGCGTGGAAATTTTTTAATATTTTGTGTCATGACCACATGACAAATGTGGACATGACATGTGTTTTACATGTTGTGACCGCATGGGAAATGTGGGCATGATAGGATTACTTTGACCAAAGTTTTCAGTATAAATAGCATTGTGATCAACGTAGTCATATGCTCAGCCACCCTAACTCGACTTGAATATTGTCGCAATCCTACAATTATTTGGTCAAGGTACATTTCTTAGCCTTCCTAGGTTGACAAGTTTCTAAACATAATTGTTTGATTTATTGTAGCTCTAGGGTATGTAAGACTCTAACAGGTTCTTAAAGGCTTCCTTGCCCTCATGGTGAATAAGACAAGAAATCAAGATTTGTAAATTTTATTCAAAAAGAAATTTCCTCCTCCTTGACTATTAGGGTTTAGTCTTCAAAGAAGTTTTCTTGACACTAAGGGGTTCATCACGATTCTTATAAAATCTTTTTCATTGAACAACATTATTCAAATTTTTAATACAAAAGACATTCAATTAACATGGTAAGGTTGATATAGTTATCTCCTTTTGTCTTAAGTTAGATCATCTAGGATTGTGTAAACCTACACAAGAGTTAAGTTTCTTAAGAAACTACTTCCTAATTTAGTAAGTTTTCCAAACCTTTCATGTTTCTCTTATAAATTTACATATTGTCTGTTGAGATAGTAGTGCACCTACTAGGCTAGCTACCCTATTAAGTCTTTAATTTAACCCTATAGGAATCTAAAGATGCCCTTTGTGTACAAATAATATTAGTACTTGGTCATTTAAAAGAATTAAAGTTTTAGAAAATTAAAAAGACCTATGGTCGATATAATATGGGTTCTAATATCTAACTATTGGTTTCACTCAATAATCATGATTCAGCCTATTGTTCCATCATTATGTGGACTAAAGTGATATGACTTAGCTATCACTAATATTAAAATAACAGATATATCATTGTCGGCTATTTAAGGTTGTGACTTGCAATGAATAGTTTCAGGCAAATGATACGTGATTAAAGCTCAGGAATAAAAGTAAGCTTGACATAATGACTCATAAACCTTACAACCACAACCAAAAAATCTTCTGTTAAAAGGAAAGAAAGATCTTAATGCAATGACTCTTTTCAACTTCTAGGTGCAGCTTCTTTTAGACTGAGAAGTCTTGGCCTTGCACACTAGACACACTATTATCTACAATTTGGCCCTATGAAAATAGATGCTAACATAAAGAGAATTGGCCTCACAATGCATGTGAAAAACACATTCATATCGGCCTTAACAGGTTCTTGTTTAGATTTATAATCACAGACATGTACATTTGTGTAGACACCTAAAAGTGTCCATCCCTCACAAAACCCTAATTTCCTCCATAATCCACTAATTTTCCCTAATTTGCCTCTATGATTAAATAATTGATTTTCATTAATTAACTATTTAGTCATTCACTATCCTAATGTCCCCTTCACCTAATTTATTCAAATAAATAAATAAATCCCATAAAAATCCCCTTTCACATGTCCCCTTCCTCAAATGAATTAAATAAACTAATCAAGTTTATTTAATTTAAACATTTCCCATCTTACCATATTTGTGAATTTAAAATTCATTTTTGTCCTCTAGTGGTGAGGAAACCCTAACTTATTCTAGCCCTTCATTTTGGCTCCAAGTCAACAATGAATCTTGGCCCTCCATTCAAATTGCCTCCTCTATAAAACACCTCTTTCAACTTCATTTTCACCTCTTACATTCCCATTTCCCTTAATCTCTCTTATGCTCATTCTCATCTCAATTCAGTTGTAAGCTTTCGAAATTCTTGCTTAACACACACAAGAGCTTCTCATGGTGGTTGTATAAACCTGCAAATCTAAGAACATACTATGCAAGATGAGGAGGACAATGGAGAGAAGTCATTACTTGCTTAGATTTGTAGTTGTTTTTATGTTTATTTGATTGTTATCTAGGTTAGAATGCTCTTCATTGTAGTTAGGGTTTGATAGTTTATTATTTTTTACTGTAAATGTAGGTTTTCCCTAGCACGAAATGGTGAACCCAACATGAAATGATTTCTAATCCATCATTTTTGTTGAGTTTTGGTGGTTAAATTGTGCAGGTGCCTTCCTAGTCTCGAACGGACCTCACCGTTGAGTCCAGGAGGCCGTTTCGGTGAAAAATGACTATAAATTTGACCCATTTTTCTCACTTTGAAATTTTTGATTTAAAAAAAATAATTAGTACGGCAATCTATATTGTATGGATCCGTACTGTACGGACATGGAGTGCCTTTCTGTGTAGGTCTCTAGTTGTATTCTCTGATTGTAGGTTTAAGATTTTTTTAGTCTTTCATTGTGGGTTAGGTGTCATAATCTATTTATAGGTTTAATTTCTGTTTGCAAGATAAAATGTTTGTTAGAGGTCTAACTTTGTGGATGCAGAGTAAAATTTGTTGCAAGAATTAGAAAAAATTGAAGCCCTAAATCCTCTCGTGCCACCTCTGTCTAAACCCCATCCGCTGCTTGTGAAATCTCCCTCCACTGTCGCCACTGTGGGCTCTGCCCTGTCACTTCCTGAGACCTTAGTCGCTGTCTCCAGTGGCTAGGTCCACTGAGCCACACTCCTCCACTAGATTGTCATGCCCGCATTTCCCATGCGGTCACAACACACAAACACACATGTCATGCCCACATTTGTCATGTGGTCATGACACGAACTACGAAAAACTTTTCTACCTATCCCTAGGAAGCCCCTCGCACGCATCTGCATGCTTGGTGGCAATATGCATAGGTGTAGACATGTCAACATAATCATGATGGTGAAGACTGTCTAGGGGGTATGCGATATGAAGTGTGTCACTTTTAGGGTTAGACTGTTTAAATATGAACCCTAGTTTCCTAGGTGTGAAGGAGAAAACTGCCAACATCGAACCTTAATAAAATGAGATCGAAAAGTGATTAAGTGGTAGAATGGCGCATGATTCAAGTGGGATGATGGAAGGAACACATTTAAAATAATTCAGTCATCGTGTAAAAATAACCCTAAATCTAGCCCAAAATTTTGGCAGCGTAACGTGTTTTTTGATGACGCAAAACAAAATTTAAAATTAAGTCGTCAATAAGGAAATGATCAAAATTTAAGAATAAAAGCTAAGTTAAAGCTACAGACCAAATTTAGAATGATTCAAGAAAGAAAAAAAAAAGAAAAAATGATAAAATAAGATTTGAAGGCAAGGAGTCAGGTAGACTACAACAGAAAGGTTAAGTCTGTTAAAAAATATATAATATTTAAAAAAACAATATTAACTCAATTATTTAATTTAGAAGGGGAAAAGAGTTAAATAACTCTTCTCGTAAAATTAATGACAAAAATTGAAATAAGATGAAACTAAATTAACATTTAATTAAAATCCTGCTAAGGTAAGAAAAATAGACTAAAAATTAGTATTTCCCATAATGGTGAATTTAGAACAAGGAAATTATTCATCCCAAATAGAATAATTAAATACCCTCCAATTTAAATTTAAATCACAAATCAACAATAAAAAAAAAGAAAAAAACAACGTTAATCCATTCCACAAATATAGGTCAATGTAACCAAAAAAAAAAAAAAAAAACCTCCAAGAGATGAATAAAATCCGAAAAGGAAGAGGGGCTTAGATTTAAAATTAAAATTTCAAATTGAAATCCCCCATCCTCACACAAATAAAATATGAAAAAAAAGAAAGCCTCACATTAAAGAAAATACAATTATAATCCTAAAACTAGGAAATGACTAAAAACATTTAATTATTCTCTATTCTCTCTGTTGCCCTAATCTCTCCTCTTTTCTATTCTCACTCAAACCCTAAACTCTCATTTTCATTTCTTCTTTCCTCTCCTCATGTTTGTTCTTTTTTTTTTTTGTTGCAAGTTAGGGTTTTGAAGAGGCCATGGATCTTCTACGTCCTCGCACGGAGGTGAGCTCAGTATGATATATGATAGAGAGCATCCATATGCCCACTTTTCCTTAGTGTTTAAAATCTATGTGTAAGTATATTGTTTTTTGTTATATGCCTTACCAAAAAATGGGATATGGGTTGTAGGTGCTGTGATGAGGAGGAGAGGCTATGGCAGAGGTTTGAGTGGCCAATGTGGTGGTAGAAGTGTGAGAGACTGGCGGCAAAGTGCATGGAGCGGAGATTTGGTGGTCTGCGGTGGCGGCGGACGTAGCGATTGGCGGGCGGCTGTGTGTGAGGTAGGGGAGTGGCCGCAGCCAAGGGTGTGGGGTGAGCGCTGGGCACAGCAGTGTGTGTGGCTATCGGCGGTTGCTGCGGCAGGGGAAGGGCGGTGCTGTCCGCGGAGGGAGGTGGAGAAGGAGCCTGCGGGGAGAGGGGGTAGGGTATGTAAGGGTGGGGTGTGGGGGAGGCGGAGCCCCCACCCACACCCACAGGTGTGGGTGGAGGCTCCGCCTCCCCCACACCCCTCTGTCACAAAAGAATGGGGGCTGTGGCAGCGTCCATAGTCCCCCTTTGACATTAAATTTTTTTTTTGTTATTTTTTTTGTTATTTTTTTAAAATCTAAACCTCAGTTTATATATATATATATAAATACATATATATATATACATATATATATGTATTTATATATATATATATATGTATTTATATATATATATACATATATATATGTATTTATAAATACATATACATATATATATATATATGTATATTTATATATATATAAATACATATATATATACATATACATATATATATGTATTTATATATATATAGCATGAGTATTTATATACATGAATATATACTCAAAAACAAATAAATACACCTCTTTTTTTATATATAAATTTATATACTTAGGTCCATAACATCCGTATTTTGGTAAGGCATCTATTCTAATTCTGTATGTTTATTTTTTTAAACATATACAACACCTACAAATCGTTGATCTATGGAAATAAAAAATAAATACAATCCTTATGTATGTATTTTGTTTTAACTAGGGCTTAAACAGATAGATGTGAACTTCCAGGTTTATACAAACAAAACCAAAATAGTAACTCAATAAATGTTTTTTTTTTTCCTTTTGAATCACAAAATAACAGAAATACATATGTATTTGTTTGCAGTAGATAAAATTTACAGAAACTCTATATATTTTTTTAAAAAAAGAATAAGTCTTATCAAAAAAATAAAAAAATAATTTTCAGTTTTAAATAGTAAACTGGACAGCAACTATATTTATATATATATTTATTTTTACATGACATATATATATTTTAGTTTTGCATTATGCAATACAGAAATACATCTTTCTTTTCTCTTCTCCTTTCAACAACAACTTTTATTTTAAACTTCTAATGCAACAATAGAAAACTGAATTAACCCCTTTTTCTTGTTTACAGTAAAACCATGTTTACAACTAATTGTCTCTACTTTCTTTCTTTTACAATAGAATATAACAACCATTACCACTCTTGCCTATATATTGTTTTTCTTAAAGATCAATGACAGAAATTTGTTTATGACTCTTTTCACATACATTTTTCAACACAATGCCAATTTCAAAATATGGAAATAGACAACTGTAGTTTACGTAAAACAAAGGTTTACATTCAAAATCTAACACAACCAACTTTATGGCAAGTATCATAGTAGTAATAACAAGAATTTGCCAAGCGTCAAGGCCACTAAGGCATGGCTCAAATAGCCACCAAAACACTACAAGGGCAACACAAAAAGGGCTCCATATCAACTTCATTTCTCTTCTCAAAACCTGCAAGGGAACTCAACAACAAGACAACAAAAAGAATAGCCACTATGAAAGGAAAGCTCTCCTCCCTACCGTAGACTCGCAAGAGGGTCACCCCTGAGCTAGGGAGGTAGGGATTTCACACAGGGTTTCATTCCACAACAAAATCAACCACAATAATACAAATAAGAACAACCCCTTAGGTTTAACACAATACTCAACCCATAAGAATGAGTTTGGTGAGGGTAGGGAATGGACCCCTCAATTTCAAAGGGCTCCCAAATGACAAGAAAATCTCAACTCCTGGCCTCAAGCCAAAATCCCAGAACAATCACAATCCACAAGAATCACAAACAAATTGCATGGCACTCTTGCCATTCAAATATCTCCTCTTCAAATAATAATAAGCCATCAAGGCATAAACACATACTGTGGGAAAGACCTCAAGGAGGTTCCTTTCCCCTACCCATACAAGTTGAGCATTAGCTCCATTGGAGGTTCTCTCACCATACTACCAACCCAACAACACAATGGAAACAACAAATAACCAAAATCTAAAACACTAATCAATATAAAAGCAAGGGTGAAAAAGCAAGATGAGAGGCCTACCTTCAAGGCCTTGACACTGGAGTAAGTTTGGTGAAGAGCTCCAAGCCTTCCCAAGCCTCCCAACTTTTAGAATTTCTCCAACATTCCCTAACTCCTCCAAACTAGAATAGAAAACTAAAAATTGCAAGAACTCTCAATTTGCAAGGAAAAGAACCAGAAAAGAAGAACCCCCACTCCTCTACAAGAGGAGCTATTATAGGCCATCCACTTGGCCTTGAGGGAATGGGAAGGTGACATTTGTCACCATCTCCTCCCTCCTCCAAAGGCCACTTGTAAGAGTGAGAAGGTAAGAGGATGACACATGTCCTCCTCTCACTCCACCTCATCCACTTGTGCTTCCACACAAGTGGGAGGGGAACAAATGGTGTGTTGGATTCCCACTCACACCTCAAGAAGACAAGGGTCTTGAGTGGTGCTCCCACTCACTTGGGAGTTTTGGAGGGCTCTTGGAGACCTCCCAAGTCTTCTTTGGGAATGATTCCCAAGACTTAGGGATGGGAGATGAGTTCTTCCTAAGGCAAAGCCCATCCCCCATCTTCCTCATTTCTAAAATTCATCACTTTTACTCAACCATGGTTTAGGGTGACCTAAGGTGAGTCAAAACTAGGGTTAGATGGTTCAAGTTGACCCTAGACTCATGGTTGACCACCTAGGGTAACTTTTAGGACACTAGGGTTCATGAAGGGGTTAGAAAATCCACATTTAAATGGCCTAAATATATAAGATAAATACCAAGTGGTATAAATCAAGTGAAATTATACAACACTTATTATTAATCAATTTTAAATAAAAAGGGGTACTAAGGCCAAAATAAATAAAATTAAATCAAGCACAATAAATCCACACCCAAATTTAAACGTGATCCTTATCCCTCTTGGGAATGGATCGGCTTTACATGGGATAACATAGTGTGAATTCTACCTCTGATTTCCCGTGGCTAGGGAATGTAAAACCTACACATCTCAATCAAGTGTCAGTCCTGTCATGAAAAGTTATAGCCGAAGCAACTAGAAATTAAATTCACGCAACAAATACAACAATATCCATCAATACATAAATCCAAATTAACTGCACTATCCAAACATATGTCAATTAGTCCATATCACATAATCACTAGAATCTCATCACAACACATCATCAAATATAAACTCGTAAGTCAAATCACACAATTAGCATCACTATGATCAAATCGAGTCACATATGTCAAACCAATGTCCTAACATAAACAGTGGATAAAAATCAAGTCTACATAATGAAACATAATCACTAAGATCTGATAATGTCATCTACTGCATGGCATAATGATCACAATAAGGGAGGCAAAATAATCGGCCTCACACAGGTCACCTCCTCTGAGAGTGTCGACTTCCAACCCACAGCTAACCATCGAACAAACCCTAATCACTGCTGAGTTGGGCCTGTCTCCACCACCCTTTGTTTAACTCCCATTCCACTGTTCATAGCCTCACAAAATCCTATCTGCTGCCATTTGGGAACTTAAACAGTTTGAAAGCCTAGCTCAGCCCTACTAAACCTTTATACATTCTTCATCCTTATACTATCGTGATCTTCAAACTTTGGTAATTTCCCCCAAAACAAGCCCTAGACTTGGCCTATCGAAACCTTTATCGCCATTGAAGACTTCAATCGCCTCCATTTTGGACTTAGTCGCCATTGGTTGTTGAAGTCTAGCCATTGTCTCTAATGCCAAGCCCCTGCATAACTGTTGACTTCCGATGGCATACACCACCATACTTTAGTCAACGTCTCCACCTAATCCATCAACTAGTCGGTCTAAGGTCACCATTGCCATTTTGTATGCATGGTCGTCTACGTTTTTTGGACCAGTCGCCACCCTCTACTTATTATCCATCTACGGACTACTATACTCCCTAGTGGCTTACGTTGTTCACTACCCTAAACCCCCTTCAAATCCTCGATTGCCTAATCCATAAAGCCTAGTGCTCAATCAATTGATCCATGGTCTCCATCCCTTAACATTGCTCGGCTGAGGATCTTCACACTCTTTTGGTGGCTTAACCCACAATCCACTACCCTAGGAGCTTTTTGGCTTTAAGCCCTTTTGATCGCAGGCCCCCAGTCATTATTATGACCGAGGGGTAGGGTTTTGTTCCCCCCCTGTGTGTTTTAATTCACTTTCCATTTTTTTTTTGCCAGAGTTTAGCCCTCGGTCATATGAATGACCAAGGGGCATTACCTAAACTTAACCATCAAACAATAAACTACCATCTTTAGACCATTGGTCCATGTGACCACTTTTCCAAACCACCAGTGGTTAATTTTAATGGTTGGAGCTTGACCTGTTCCTTCTACATACCAGAATAGGGCATTTTTTTCAAATTTTCATAACTTTTGCAAAACAAGGCAAAATCGCATGAAACGAGTTGCATTGTGGAGAAGACTCAGACAACTTCACAATGGTAAGGTCAATTTTAGGTAATGATGTCATGTTATCAGTCAATTTTTTGGTCAAAGTCAAACTCACTTTCAAACGTTGACTGCTCATAACTTTGGCAAAATTTATCAGATTTCAGTGAATTTTTTTTTCAAATTGCTCAAAATTTCCCAAATTTTTTGATTCTACAATTTATTTTGATATAACTACTAAAATTTTGTAGATTTTATCAGATTCCATTTTTTGACCTCTTTGACTTGTGACTCACAAAACGATGCATCTATTCGTTATGTCATTATTTTGCATTATCATGGGGATTTTTCTACTACTGATTTCTATTTGTAGCATGCGGTAGTCATGGGCTAAAGACTTTCATTTAAAACTACTAACACATTTTATGTAGGGGTTCAATTTCTTTCATTTGCATGTGTTTTGATATCATAGTAACACTTGGCTTTGGTGCACTAAAACAAACTTAATCTTTCTATTTTCACACATATCTTGGGGCTTAAAATGAACCATGGTTTTCTATGATTGGTGATTGTGTTTATGTTGTGAAGTGTGTATGCTCTTCCATCATGTGTTATGCAATAGTCAAAAACACTTCACAACATTTGCATAAATCACACCACACATCTATTTTCTAAGGTCAATGAACATGTGCATGTGTGAGAAAGTTCACATGTTAATGCTCTCCCCTTGCGACTTAGTGTGAGCTTGAGGATGAAAAACATGTTAACTTGTCTTTCTTTTGTCAACCTTGGAGTGGGCTTTCTCTTGAGACACATTTGAAAGGAGAACTCACTTGTGACCCCAAGCGGGACTTTCATCTGGCCCACTATATAAATTGAGGATAAGGTGAAAGCCAAGTCTAATCGGTATGAGCACTCGCCATACAATGCTAGCTCAAAAGGAGGCAAACCTTTGTGTATATTAAACTCCTAGTAGGGTTAGAGCCTTTAGTGGCTTGCTGGATGCTCATGGGGTGTCGGTCCCCTAGATATTCACTAGAACCTCTTTGTTTAGTGGCCAAAAACCCTCTACTTATTGATATAGGAGGAAACTCTGACAGTCATCCCACATTTTCATGGATTATGGCAGAGATAGCAAGGTACCTCAGGATCTACGTGTCCTAGGACTTGGAACTTGGTGTGCCTGAGAAGTGAGTGCACTGTAAGGGGGAGCCCATGCCCCAAGTTCCTAGAGCTATACACCATAAGTAGGCATGGTTGGGTAACTAAGTGGGAACTCAACAAGTATTGTCCTTCCTAGCCTAGGATTGTACATGTCTACAAGTGTTTGCAAAACATCATGAGTCATAAAAAAACAACCAACTAATTGCCAAATGTCTTCTTTGATTGATGTGTGTGATTACCTAATCATCGCCATTGACATTCTTTCCATCCATTCATCCCAAATCAAACCAACACCTAATCATCATCCTAATCCACTTTTCACCTAATAATTCTTAATCATTCTACATAGTCATTCTTTTTCTAATCCACTTAGAATCATTTGTGTCATTATCCTACCCATCATCCATTCATCCCAAGTCATCATACCTTGATCATATTTATACCATATCCTTATCATTCAACCTTCACATCCTAGTCACCCCCCTAAGCCAATCAATTTGATCCTAATCATTCCACTTCAACATAATCATATTATTATCAATATCCTAATCACATCCTAATTATATTATCATCATTCCACATCATCCTTTCTCTGATCCGATCAACTCCATTCCAAGTCAAACCAACACCTAACCATCACCCTAAACATTCCAATCATATCCCAATCACATTATCCTAATCACCTTTCCAAAATCACATCATCTAGCCATACACATCTTGATCATCCTACTTGTCATGTCCTAATCCATTTTCATCTTAATCAATCTGAGTCATCATCATATCATATTCATCATCCCCAATCATTTCACCTTATTCTTAATCAAAATCTAATCATTCCTAATCACCCTCCTAAGTCAACCAATTTTATCCTAATCACATGCTAAATGACCTTTCCTAATCCTTACATCCATTCCACATCATATCATACTCACCATTCCAACCATCATACCCTATTCACATTCCTACTCATATCTTCATCATTCAACCTTCATGTCCTTAGCCACATCATATTATATCCTAATAAAATTCTTATCATTTTCTAATCATTCCACCTCACCCCAGTCTATCATATTGCTCATTCCTAATCGTTCCACCTCTTCATAATCATATCCTCTTCATCCTTCCTAATCATTCCACATTATCCCAATCATGTCCTATTCATCATACCTAATCATTATATCATATCTTAATCATATTTTATCCATCTTTCCAAATCATTCCACTTCATCCTAATTATATCCTAAGCATCATAATCACATCCAATTCATCATGCATAACCATTACACATCATCATCCTCCTCCAATAACCATCATCTTAATCATCCTAGTCAAAACCCTAATCATATCCATTCATAATTGAATCATCATCTTCCCAGTCCATCCATGTCATCCACATCTTATCATTACACATGATCATCTTCATTCTAATCATATTGATCACATCCCAATCATATCCAAACCATTCATTCATTATGCAATCCATTTCATCCTTCATCATTCCCAATCACAACACACCAAAACCTTAGGGAAACCTTTGAGTATCTAGTACCCCTATCAAATTCCATTGCAACTGTGTCAAAGCCACCCATTACATATCCATTTCCATCCCTTTATGATAACATTTCATTGCAACATTTAATTACCATCCAGTCCTTAACATCTATAGAGGACCTTAAACATTAGTCTTCCTAAGGTCGAAACATAGGGAGAAACTATCAAAGCTTGACTGTATCACAAGTACAAATTCAGACCAAGAGACCTTGACATCTTTTTTCACATCAATCAAAACTTGGGCTTAATACTCCATGACTAGTTTAAGTCCATCCTTACAAGTGAATTCTAAAACTCATGGGTTCACTCTAATCAATCATCTCTTCCATATGTCAAGGTCTCGACAAAACTAATTTGTGATTTGAAAGGTCATTAGTAGATGAGAGTACCCTCTTGGAGGTAGACTTTTTGAAGACTAATATCATCAGCCTCTATCATAGTCTAAGCCTCATCACCTTGCATAGACATCCCATAGCATCCCACAATTCCGACAATTCATAAGTCTTGTATGGTAAAGACATGGTTCCAAAACAAAGAGACAAGGGAGTAGATCCTCCTAGTCACCCCTCATACACACATCATTCAAAACACATCAACATTCCTTCCAACACATCATCCGATCGACATCACCCCTAATCATTCTTCTAATCACTTCCAAATCACAACCCTAACCATACGCTAATCATTATCCTAATCACATCTCATTCATCCTAATCACACCAAATCATCATTCATCCTAGTCAAGCACTTGTCAATATGGTCGTAATCCCACAAGTTGACATGCAATGATACAAAGACATGTGTCATTCCATGACAATCCTAGAGAACAAGGTTCTAGCACCCTAAGCCTCTTCACAAGCCTACCCAAGTCCACCTTGGCAACAAGATAAAGTGCATTTAAATACTCATTCTACCTTTGACAAGGGCAACATAAGTTTACCTCATCTACCCTATAAGTACCTTCTACCATTTAATCCTACATCAACCTGATGTCCTAGAATAAAACATTACAAAAGAAAGCCTAAGGGGTTGTCCATATCCACTTCATCCCGTCCATTTGATCCTCCACCTAATCAAAATCAAAACCCTAAGCCAACACCTTCCACACATACCCTTACCAAGGATGTGATCCAAGGGTTACTAGCAAGGCATCAACTATCTCCATGTCATCCAACACCCATTCATGAGCCTACCAAAGGGCCTTCAAATACCATGTCTATTCCTCCAACTCCATCATGTGGTCCAAAACCATCAAGTCTATACAAGGGTTATCCAATTCCATTTCCACCTCCATTAGAGGAAGTCAAGAGCATTATCCTAAGCATGCAAAACCACTAGCTCTTAATTCTAATCAAGATCAAATTGCTTCCATTCAACCTATCCATAACACACTTGATCCCATTCTCACGATCCCCTCCATGATCAAGAAGGCCATGATGATCCACTTAGCCAACTCTATGCATTCCATGTCCAAGAGCTTGCCACCTCACCCATTCATGATCCAACCACTGCAACTTGTCATTGTGAGACATGTGTCTCCCAAGAACACATAAACATATAAGATCAAACAAATAAAGATGTAAATAATAAAGATCCTAATGATTCCTTTGCCATCCACTATCGATCCCATTCCAAGTCCATCATCATATCCATTTGGTCTATCCACTTTCATTCATGAATGTTCCTCCCTAGGAACACAACCACCTTTATCTGCTTCACCTTCTCCATCAATTAATGAACTCGTGTCTAGTGTCCATACCACACATAGTCCCATTGTCAATCCCATACTCCAAAACAAGATATTATGGAGCCAATACATGTCAAAATCCCCCCTCACTCATATGGCCTTGGATACACACCTCAAAGTCAACAACCTAATGATGTTGGTACTTCCACCATTCCTCCTAAGTCTACCACTTTCCATCACAAATCCTATCACATTCCTAAAACATACACGGTCATTCCACCTCCATCATCCTACAAATATCAAAAGCATGTGACCATACATTTTCCACCATCTGATTTACCTCCGCTACTTCTAACTCCTAATTTCTTTCTATTCACTTTGCCACCATTGCTTCTAACACCTAATATCCCAATCATCCATACATACCCTTACATTCCTAATCATGAGCAACAAATGCACATATCATCTAAATGTAAAGATTCCACTCATTCCATCCGTCACATGGGATTCAAAAATAAACATTTGGATGCCTCCTTTCAAAAAGCCAAAAATCCTAGGGGTCCTAATACCTTAGGAAATCAATCCAAAAATCCAAAGCAAGGTACATTCAAAAATCCATCCAAACCCATGCCTCTAAAAGAAAAGTCCAAAAGCAAAATGGTTTGGATCCTTAGACAAAAATCAAGAAAGTCAAATGTGGCATCCACCTCTCAAAAATCCCAATCATCTCCTTCCATCAACTCTATTCAAACATTCCAAAAATCCCACAAGTCAAGAAAAAATCATAAAAATACTAAGTCTATGTGGGTCCCCAAATGCTTACATTACCCATCCACCAAGAAAACACCATCATTTCTTCCTACACTACCATCCAATCAAATGCTTCAATGTTTAACATGGTGTGTGCAACCGTTCGTCATGATTCCTTTTCATACCTCCATCACCCATCATTCAACTATTGTCCTACATATTTCACTCATCCTATCCCTATGGTCCATGCTTTTGTATGAACATTTCATCCATCTTCCTTACACAAGTCCTACATAATCCACATCATAATCCACTATCCTCCCTCCATAATCCGCTATCCACCAACTCCATCTCACCTTGATGCAATGCCATCACCTTACCAACATCGATGATCATAATGATTTGACATGGTCCATTTGTGATGACATCACTCTCCAATGGGACTATCAACTTTCATGGCACTAGACACTTGAGTCCCTCATAACCATACTCTCATTCAAAAGTAAAAAAAGTCAAAAAAGTCAAAAAGCAAAAAAAAGAAGTAAAGATAAATCCTTTCGTCTAATGGTGAAAACTTGGTAAACAGGCACCTTGGATAAGTACCATGATGAAAAACTGGCGAACAAGTGTCATGTGTAGATTGATCTTCTATGTCACCTACGCTTGGGGGCACCTTGTCTCATCTAACATATCACTTTCATCTTATCATTTCCACACCCTATCCTACCATATTTAGTCATACATGTACTTAGCCTATCGAATCCATTCATTCTCCCTTCCTCTTTTGATCTTGATAAAGAAATGGGGGCAAAATGTTGAAACATGTCTTGGGTATCTCTCGGCATACCTGATCCTTTCCACACAATCCTATCATTACCCTATGGTCATAAGCATTGTCATGAAAAATCCTAAGTATACCACCAATAATGGGGCATGTTATTCCTATGTGACATAGTCCTTGGATATCACATCCTTGCCCTCTTATGCATGTGTTCCTTCCATCCACTATCGCCTAGCCATCTTATCCATTCATCCAATCCCATTCATTCATCCTTGTATGTAGACTTGGTTTCCCCTTGTCATTGGTATCTAGCATAAAGGCTACAAAAATTGTGGTCCAATGCCATTCCCCAAAACAATCCAAGAAATCAAATATATCCAAAATCCAAAAAAACCAAATATTCTCAGAAACCAAAAAAATCACAACATTTCAAAAATTCAAAAAAATCAAATATTCTCAAAAAACCAAAAAAATTAAATATTCTCCAAAATCCCAAAAAATTACAACATTCCAAAAACCAAAAAAATCACAACATTTCAAAAAACACAAAAAATTGAAACATTTCCAAAATCCAAAAAAAATCAAATAGTCCAAAAATCCAAAAACATCAAATATCATCAAAAACCACAAAAAAATCAAATATCCTACAAAAAATCCAAGCAATAAAACCAATTCAATTCATCACATCATTCCAACCAAATCAATTCTTCAATCAATTCTTCCAATTATTCAATTCCTCAACTAAGTCACTCAATCAAATCTCTCGATCGATCCATTCAAACATCCTAATCAAATCACATCATCAAATCAGTTCTCCAAATTACCCACCATCCACATGGTCAAACTACGTCACCTCTGATCTTTCACATAGGCAAGGCCATCTTTGATGAGCCCTTGAGGCATTAGGTCAGTCCCTTAGGGCTTCTCCTATCAACCATCATAATAAGTCATCCCTTAATGAAATGGACACTTTGATCAGACAATCAATCTTTCATAGCAACATGCACAAGCAAACCAATCCCAAACATAAAACAAGACAAGCTATTCAAATTAGTCAAACCAATGAATCGCCTCATGATAATCATATGTCACTATCCTTGTCAATCATCACATTCTTGTACGGAATGGGGCATCATCGAAACCAGGATTATGTTTCTTATACAACGTGTCATTTATCAAACATCATCAATCAAACCCTGGTGTTGCTCGTATGACCAACAACACTAGTGTCAATCAATCATTTCACTTGCCTTAGATAGGTAGGGACATTTTTGAAACCATACCAGGCATCTTATATGACATGCTTCCTATCCTGAAACCAGACCTTCTTCATCTAATCATGATCAATCAATCACATACATATCACTTGGCAATAGGTGCAAATGGCTGTTGGTCTAGTCTGTCTTATCTTTTACTGAATTGTTTTGCGGTCTCATTCTTATATTTCTCGAGGCAGTCCCTAAGTGATGAAGAGAAATGAGGATAGAGCGAGACTTTTTTCTTTGATTGTTGTTTGTGGTTTGTCTTGGCAAAATGACTGGGGCAACTTGGTGTCTTGCATGTGATCGGGATTCCATTGGGTGTGAATCAAAGACATATCCTATGCATTGGAAAGAATAACTGCTTCCTTGCATGAGGACTTGCACACCTCATAGTTATCTCATCGCATGTTCTGACAAGGTATCACAGTTACCAGTCTTTTCGTGTCTGTCATGTGTCTATTTCACAAGGGACTACACTTTTATTTTGGCCTCTGTCACGCCATGGTGATTGTCGTCCTTTGACATAATAAGTTCTATGATGATAAGAAGAAAAATTGCAAGTGAGAAGCTCAAAAATCTATCAAAGAAAGATATCATTTCCATTCTTATAGCCAATCTTTCATTCTTCCACCATCTCTCTTGCATCTTCATTCCTCTATCTTCATTGCAGCCTACCATACCTTTCATTATCCTCTATCCATTCCCGAACCAATCCCTTTCATTTTGAGAGCCTACCCGTGTTTGTCCAACCCGCTTATCCTCTCAAGGGGGCATGATCATCCTATCTTTCTAGCATCATCCTTTTCCTCTATCCATTTCCTTGGCTTCCTTGAAATGATCTTACTTGGTTGCAACATCGTCTCAAAGAGGGGAAAAATGTAGACACCTAAAAGTGTTTATCTCTCGTAAAACCCTAATTTCCTCCACAATCCAGTAATTTTCCCTAATTTGCCTCTATGATTAAATAATTGATTTTAATTAATTAATTATTTAGTCATTCACTATCCTAATGTCCCCTTCACCTGATTTATTCAAATAAATAAATCAATCCCATAAAAAATCCCCTTTCACATGTCCTCTTCCTCAAATGAATTAAATAAACTAATCAAGTTTATGTAATTTAAACATTTCTCACCTCACCATATTTGTGAATTTAAATTTCACTTTTGTCCTCTAGTGGTGAGGAAACCCTAACTTATCCTAGCCCTTCATTTTGGCTCCAAGTTGATAATGAATCTTGGCCCTCCATTCAAATTCCCTCCTCTATAAAACACCTCTTTCAGCTTCATTTTCACCTCTTACATTGCTATTTTACCCATTAAGCTCTCTTATGCTCATTCTCATCTCAAATCAGCTATAAACCTTCCAAAATCTTGCTTAACACACACAAGAGCTTCTCATGATGGTTGCATAAACTTGCAAATATGAGAACATACTATGCAAGATGAGGAGGACAATAGAGAGAAGTCATTACTAGCTTAGATTTGTAGTTTTTTTTTTTTTTATGTTTATTTGATTGTTATCTAGGTTAGAATTCTCTTCGTTGTAGTTAGGGTTTGATAGTTTGTATTTTTTGACTGTAAACCTGGTTTTTCCCTAGCACAATTTGTATATAGTTTGATTGTTTTAAAGGAAAGGTTCTTACTAAAAAAAAGACTAGGTGAATCCGATTTGGCTCAACAAAACTATGCTATTCTATTCACTAAACTTAAGCCGTTTCTAAGAGCTCAACGATTACCTATCTAGCCGCAATAATTGATACTTTGGAGATATTTTGCATGGCATATCACAAATTGCACAGAGTCATCATTCAACATGTATTCGGGCTTAAGTAAAGCATAGTAAAGTAATGAAGTATGTTCTCAATAGCTTTCTAAGCTATCTTTCCTTTACGCGAGCTAACTAGAAATAAAGATGAAGTTTGATTATGGCATCTTAGACATTGTTTTCGATTAACCACAAGACTATACACGTTCTTCTATACATAGAAGCAATTAGTTCTCATTCATATACAACTAGAATAAATCATTATTGTTGTTTTATAGTGTTTTAAAAGTAATATCACTATGACTAAAATGGAGATGTAGGTTTGTAAAAGTGGAAACTTGTAGCTTGCACCCAGTTGCTACATCCCTTCTTCTTCTTGAAACCATTTCCAATTTGAACTGATCTCACTACCTTTGTGCTATCCAATTCTCTTACTAAAAAGCTTCCCCAATACTCAGCTGCAAACGGATGTTCCAAAACTTGTTTCTTACTCCTCTTATTGAGCTAAAATGCAAGTGATAAATAATTGTTCTTGCTCCATAACTACTTCTTGCTCTCATCACCATTTGAGGTTTTATCCTTTCGATAGGCATTATGATTTAAAGATAAGGCTCTACTGTGGCCCACAGTCTTGGTAGTTATGCCATCAGGACAGTGGCAAGAAGTGGCGACATGAATGTTCCTATTATCGTTATCATCAAAACGATAGCATATGTAATGCTATCATAGACCAAAGTCTTAACATAAAAACATGATCGGATCAATAAACTTGCCTCGATTTATTTATAAGAGTCGATTACAATTGAAGGTTTTTACACCAAGTTGATCTCAACGATATAATTTATCATTATCAACCTTACGATTAATAATAATTATTATATGAACAAAACAACTTTCATTGCTTAACTATCATTATCTTATTTATATAACTCATGCCAATTTAAAGGTTATGGTGACAATAAGGACCATCAACTTAATGACGTTGAAACTAAAAGAGCTTGATAACTACAAGAGTAGATCATCGCAACCACAAAAATGTGCAAGGTTAAAAGTTCACAACATGCGAAGGATTAAAGTTGTTTATGACGAAGTTTATGGTTAACATATCGGGGTTGGGTTTTATCTCCCCCTACAAAATAATTTCAACATTTATGTCAAAAAAGACTTGACAAGGACATGCCATAAGATATATACATAATATCTAACTATCGTCCATGTTCAACGATGTGAACTCAAAATATTATGACGCAGACATCGAATGACAACATTCATTGTGACAATGGTGTTCAGACAATGATGTTGTTTCTTCACAATGACATGATGAACGAGTGACTCCTTCTGAAGTCATTAATGACCCCGTTGAGGCAACTTGACTTGAACAAAATTAAAACTTACTTCAAGACAACTAAAGTCCACTACCCGATATACCGTACTTAGTGGCAAATACCCTTTGGTAATATAGAGTCTATACTCTCCTTCCCCAAAGATACTTTCTCTCCCCTTTGCTTCTTGGAGAGTCAGATCCACCTATTTCCTATCGAACACTCTTACATGCAAATTGTGGTTAGCATACCGATGTCCCAGTCAAATAATATCATAATAATAACATTTCACTTTTCCACATTGTAAAAGATATTTTAATTCAAATCATTGAATTATTCATATTTAAGAGGTAAAATCATGATTCCATAAAGTTAATATTTGTAATCATAATATTATTTCCCATAAGCATAACATGTATTCACAAGTCTATTTCTATCCATGAAACAAGTAAAAGTAAATAGTAAAAATAGTCCAAAAAAAAGGGAGATGTAACATATCTCTCCCCTAAAGAATCATCATCCCCGATGATTTGGTGTATCAAAACATAGTCTTAACAAGAAACAAGTTTTTATAGTTTAACATTGATCATTATGAAAAAGATAAGGAAAATTTTGATGGATCTCAAAATAGTCTTCCCAAGTGGCGCTATCCTTGCCATATTGGTCCCGCTGAACTTTGCATTGCAAGACCTCCCGATTATGCAAGTGGAGGTTACATGTTTCTAGTACCTTGAGTGGCTCGATCACAACCACTCCTAGCTCCTACATTTGTAAAGCATTCTAGTTAAGAATGTGGTCATTTCCTACAAAATACTTCTTTAGGTATGAAACATGAAAAACATTATGCATCTTAGATAAGGTTGGGGGTAGAGCAGTTTTGTATGCCATCGGATTGATAATCTCAAGGACCTCGAAGGGTCCCACATATCAAGGAGCTAACTTTAAAGATTTACCAAACTTAATAGATCTTTTTTGGGGTTTAACCCGTACGAGAACTTTCTCTCCAATAGAGAATTGCCTAGGCACTCGTTTGTGGTCGGCATAACTCATTTGCCTGTCATTGGCTTCTGCCAACCTTTTCCTAATCAATTTCACTTTCTCTTCCATATCTGCTAGAATTTCTAGACCAATGCTTATCCTATCTTCTAGATTGTCCCAGCTTATAGGAGTTCAACATTTCTTTCCATATAATGCTTCAAATGGTGCCATATTAATGGCAGAATGATAGGAATTATTGTATGCAAATTATACTAGAGGTAAATATTCCTCCCACCTGTCATTTTGATCCATGCAATATATTCTTAGTAGATCCTCTATGACTTGGTTAACCCTTTCTGTTTGTCCATCAGTCTTAGGATGATAAGTAGTACTCACATTGAGCTTAGTCCCAAGTGCCAAAAATAAGGTTTACCATAATCTAGAGGTTATCCAAGCATCTCTATCTGATATGATCTTTTTTGGTACCCCGTGTAACCTAAACACTTATTGAACAAACTTGTGGGCTAACACAAGATCTCCATCAGTCAAATTTCTAGGAATAAATTGTGCAACTTTAGTCAGTTTATCCACTACAACCAAAATTGCATCATGCATGTTCCTTGACATAGGTAATAGGGTTACAAAATCCATACTTATAACCTGCCATTTCCATTCTGGAATATCATGAGGGTACAACAATCCAGCAGGATGTTGATGTTCTACCTTTACTCTTTGAAATTCTAAACAACTTGCCATAAACATCGCAGCATCACCTTCATTCCCTTCTAGAAGTACAGTAGTTTCACATTTGCTAAGAGTTTTGTCACTCTTGGATATCTGGAATAGGGTGCACAATGGACTTCCTTCCATACTAGATTTCTTAATTCCTTAGAATTAGGGACATAAATTCTTCCCTTGAATCTCATTAATCTGTCTAACTCAATATGGAATCCATCATACCTTGAGTCCTTGGGATTGATTGGCAGTGCTTGCTTAACTTGTTCAATGTAGTCATCTCCAGGTAACCTTTGCAATACTAGGTATCTAAAATTAGCATGAATGGAGACTATAAAAGCTATGTGTCTTCTTCTACTCAAAGCATCTGCTACTCAGTTTTCCTTACCCTTAATGTAACTTATTTCAAAATCATAATTAGATATTAGTTCTAACCACCTTCGTTGTCGTGCATTGAGATGGGTTTGTGAGAATATGAATCGAAGACTTTGATGGTCTGATTTCAGTATGAAAGTCTTTCCTAACAAATAATGTCACCACATCTGTAGGGCATGGATTACTGCTGCTAACTCTAAATCGTGTGGGGCGTAATTCTATTCATATGGTTTTAACTTTCTTGACTCATAAGCTATTACACGTCCGTCTTGCATGAGCACACCCCCTTGTCCCTCCCTAGAGGCATCAGTTATGACCTTAAATTGTCCTTCAAGATCAGGAACTTTCAAACTTGGGGTTGTTGTTAACTTTTCCTTTAATAAGTCAAATGCTTTCTGACATTCACTTGACCACTCAAACTATTTTCCCTTTCTCTGCAATGAAGTAATTGGACTTGCAATACTTGAAAATTTTAGAACAAATTTCCTATAATAAAACAAATTTCCTATAGTAACCAATCAAACCCATAAAACTTTGCAATTCTTGAACATTGGAGGGTATTGGCCACTTTAGAATAGCCTTTATTTTAGTTGGGTTGACTGATATCCCTTTTGCAAATATAATATTCCCTAAATATTGAATTTCTCTTTGAAAGAAAGAACATTTGAAGAGCTTCACATACAACTTGTGTTCTCTCAGTCGTAATACAATTTCAAGGTGTTGTCTATGTTCTTCCTCATTTTTGGAATATATCAAAATATCGTCTAGAAAAACTAGAACAAACTTGTCAAGGCAGTCTCTAAAAACACTGTTCATGAGATTCATGAATGTGGCTAGGGCATTTGTCAACCCAAAAGGTAGCACTGTAAACTCGTAATGTCCATACCTCGTTCTAAATGCTATCTTAAGAATGTCTTCATCTTTCAGTCTCAGCTGATGATACCTGGATCTCAAATCTATCTTTGAAAATACTGTAGTGCCACACATTTGGTCAAACAAATCATCAATACGTGGCAGAGGGTACTTGTTCTTTATCATTGCTTTATTAAGCATCCAATAGTCAATACATAGCCTAAGGGTTCCATCTTTCATCTTGACAAAAATAACCAGAGCTCCCCATGGTGATACACTTGGCCTAATTAGACCTTTTTCCAGTAACTCCTATAGTTGAGCTTTTAATTCCATTAGCTCAGTGGTTGTCATTCTGTAGGGAGCTTTGGAAATTTGCTCAAATCCTAGTTTGATGTCTATCGCAAAATCAAAAATCTTTTTTAGAGGCAAACCAGGGAGTTCTTCTAGGAATACATCTTGAAAGTTAAAGAGATAGGGATATTTTTCCTTAAACAATTCAGTTTGGTTCTCAGTACTCTCTTCATCTTGGTCCATTTTAACTGTGAAAAGTTGACATCCCTTATGCCTAGCCCTCTTTAACTGTTTGGAAGAAATAGATCTAATCTTGACTTCCCTCTGAATACCTTGAAAGTTGACTTTATTCCCCATGTCATCTAAACATTCAATTGATTTTGAAAAGAAAGCCACTTTGGCCCTATGCTTCCAAAACCAATTCATTCTTATAATGATGTCATAGGAACCTAAGGGTGCTATATACAGGTTTACTTTAGTTAAGAAACTTGGGAAATCAACCCTGGCTTCGAACAAACATTGCTCTACCTAAGCCTTGGTTTGGTTTGCATACTTGATAGTGTTGATAACTGAGAGGGGGGGTGAATTAGTTATCTTAATTATTTCAACTTTCTAAGCTTTCTTAGAAATCAATTCAAATTAGCAAACATAACCATGAAATGGAAATACACATAACACAATATTTTTGACGTGGAAATCCTGTTAAAGGAAAAAACCATGGGGTGATTAACCCAAGATTGTATTCTCTGTTAGAAGAATAAGATAGTACAAAATGGCACTTGCCAATTAGGGCTCACTGCCTGAGCACACTGCTCACAAGAGGCTCACTACCTACAAGAGACTCACTGTCTCCAAGTTTATAGTGAAGTTAACCAAGTGATTGAACTGATGGGAAGCATCCACATATGCTGAGATTTAGTTCTGGTTAAGCTCAATAGACTGATCTGCTGCACTTCATTCTTCCTCTGTCTTAGACTGCTATTCTGTTACATACCAGACCTTTCTTTCAGCTACTATTTTGCTCTCTACTATTCTTCACACTTTTCACACAACACAACTCCAACCTTCTCATCAAAATCCATCTGGTATATATATCCGCACAAAGGATTTCATCCTCTTTCTAGTTGGCATCCGAAATAGTCAATATTTTCCCAAACTCTAGTCTGTCGGCTGAATCCTTGCTTAGCAAGTGATGTGTATCAAAGAGATACTCATAGAAGTCATTAACATGTCAGCCAATTATGAATGATACCTTAAGAACCTTGATCACCATCAATATCTCATCCGAAATAATGTCTGATGCTTTGCCGGTCAGTTCTTCCTCTATCTACTCTGTCAAACAGGACCCCAATACTTAGATGCTCATATCTCTTCACTCTTTCATCACCGGAGGCTCAATCCCTAGAATGCATTAGTCAAGGTACTCCTCTTGACTTTCCCAAGTCTGCACTTTACTAAGATACTTCCTCTGAGAGATTCAGAATTGACTATCAGATCTTGCCACATGCTCTGTTCTTGCTTACCGGACCACAACACTCTTCAATCTTACTTCCGGTGTAGACACACCATGTCCTGCGGATGTGTGGGATGAACTTTGTTGCCATCAATGACAACACTCATGAATCCACATAGTGTCTCTTGCCAACAATCTCCCCCTTTGGCATTGATGGCAACACTTAGTGAAAAATGACTAAGTGTTGCACTATGCTCCCCCTTGGCTAATGCTATGTTCTTATGGACATTTTTTGGAGCTCCCCCTTAGCTGGATTCCTCATTTTTCACTGCTCCTCACTCCCCCTTTGACATCAATGGCAAAGGGTAGGGTCCGCATACCAAAATTTCCAAAAACAATCTATACTTAGCCGCATAAGTATATATACATGCTTATACTTACATATATTGAAGTATATCTGCAAAAGATGTCTTCAACTGGGCAAATTTTGTTGCCCAACTGAGCTTCATCCTGTCCAAAATTGAGATGTGACCACTCAACAAGAATGCAAAAGCTTCTGCCCTCTTGAGATTTGTCAGATCACTGGTTTGGGCTGTGGCCTGAGCATCAGTTAGAGCTTCATGCATGGCCTCTAACTTAGGAATAATCATCCCTCTAAGTTCACCCATTCTGCTTAATATGTTCTTTCTCTCCTTCTCAAGCTTCGTAATCTCATTCATGATTACAATAGTTTGACATTCATGGCTTATTATGCATACAATGAGAGGATCAAAATTCTGAGAGAGGCTTGACAGTTTATCCTCTTGTTCTTTCACTTTCTTCTCAATATCCTTTGTTACTTTACTCCAGGATATACAAAATTTATATACTTTCCTCCATCCTTAAGAGCATTTTCTAAGCTCTTTATTCCAATATCCATATTTCTCCTATCATTGGTTATAAGCCCTTGTAGCTCCAAGAATCTCTTATCCAAAAACTCTTTCTAAACTTTTACCTTAGTTGATTTCTCTAAAGACTCAAAATGAGTGCTAACACTATTTACTAGAGATTTGAGATTACCAGATGAAGAGGCTGAAAGATCCTTTTGGAAGGATGGCATTATCTTTTCCAACACACCAGATGCAGCTTCTATAAGCTCACAGTCTTCCATGTGAGACTTCAGGAGTTTTTCTTTTGCCTTTGCTTAAGTGAAGGATGCTAGCTTCATGGTCTGAACCAGGGAGAGGGAGTCAAAATTGAATGGACCTTGAAGAAGTTTTAGTTCATCAAATTCCATCATCTCCTTGGTTAACAATTCCTTGACTGCTTTTGCATGTCTCTTTCCGATGACAGGATTTTCTCCTCTTCTACAACCTTACTATTGTCATCTTCTTTTTCTTTCTTCTTTGCTTCTTCTTTGGATTTGGAGTCTGCAGGGGAAATCGGAGGAGTGATGTTTGCTTGTTCATGGACCTCCTTTTCCGAAGCAGAGGAATCTAAGTTCTTATCTTTTTCTTCACCTGTCTCCTTTACCTTTTCTGCCCCTGTCTCAGTAGAATCTTCTTCAATATCTGTAGCTGAGGAATCATTGCCCAAGTCCTCTACAACAGGAATATTGAATCTTTTATAGGCTTTCTGGAGAATTTCTTCTGTTTCTTTTGCCACTTTATCAATTTCTCCAAGCATGAACTGATTCATTCTAGCCTTACTCCAGAACTCATCCTTGCAATCTTTGAAGATCATATTCATTTGCTTTTGAGTGATTGAAGGAAAGAGCTAAATGGCTATTTGTTCTCAGGTCTCAAGATCCTTTGCTCTAGCATTATTTTTTCTTATCTCTAATTCCTTCTCTAGGCTTTTGGAAATGAGAGATATTATTTCAATAAAAGCCTTATTATATATGTTCAAGTACTTGACTATGGCTTCCTCCAAGATCCTTCTATTTGCTTCATGGTATGCATCAGAGAATTCTATTATTGGTTACAGGTTTCCATCCATAGTAACTATTTTAACTACATCATCTAAGGATAGGGTGGGCCTTTCAACAAATTCTTCTGTTACTTCTACAGTAGAGAGTTCATCAGATGTTTTCCTTTTCTTCTTCAGTTTCTTTACTTCCTCATCTGATTCTGTCTCTTCTTCATCCTTTTGGCTTGTGTAATACCTTGTTGCCTTCTTCTTGGTTCTCTTCTCTTCTTTTCCGAATGATTTTCCTTCCAGTTTTGATGCCTTTGAGCTCTTTACAATGGTGGGTGTAGAGGTCTTAGAGGATTTGGTCCGGGAGGGGACTTCCACCGGAGCATCTTCTTTCTCTGCTTTTTCTTTCTCTTTCTCTTCCCTTTCTAACTTTTCTCTATTTGCATCAAGAGCCTCTTTTGAAATTCCATGCCTCTTGGCAAACTCTTCTACATCTCTCCTCACTTTTCTTTTTATTTCTGGTTGTCTTAACTCCACATGGATCTTCACACTTAATTCTACAAAGGTTCCAAACCTTTCTGTCGTGGGATCTTTGGTCTAACTAAGCATGTGTTGAACATGTAGCTCCATAATTTTCTCATCCACTTCATACCCCATAGGCATGATCCACATTGTTCTTCGTTCCACTGCCTCCATTAGGCACTGATTAGTTTCTACCATAAAGCATATTGTATCTTTATATTTTTCAACTAAAGATTGGGGGATTCTCTCTCTTGCTTGCATCATGCTCTGAAAATTCTTGAAATAGCCCCAGAGAGCTATATTATGTGCCTTGGCATCACCAAGCCCATGTATATAATCTCTGATTTGAATGGATATTGGTCTATCATTCTGCCATACCTAGCCACTAGATGTAGGAAGCTCATTCATGTAATAAAAGAATAGGTAGAGTATTAAACCACTATATTTGAAGGAGTTCTTCTTATCCTTCTTTATCTTCTGCAGATTCTCCAAGAGTTGGTTCAGATGGATCTCACAAAGATCATAGTCTGCATTCTTCCTCAACATTTCATAAGCAGTATATATAGTAGTTCCAGACACTGAATTCTCCCTGCTGGAGTGATATATCTTATATCCAATTATCATTGATGCAAACTTGATATCCGGATCTATGATATCCTCAATAGTCATTGCTCTTTTATCATACTTCGATCCAGTAGCCTCACTGACAATTTGGTTTTTGATAGATTTGAGTGTAAGCATTCCACCAGTTGAGTGTAATCTAGTTATTGCCCTAATGGCATCCTTAGTGATCTTAAATGGTCTGCTCAACCACATGAAGTTGTCATGTATTCTGCTCAATATATACCATACCCATTCATCTTCTGGAAAACAAGGGAAATGAATGCATTGTGTAAAATGTTTGTCCCGGATAGCTTTATACTGGGTTTTGAGTTTGAATGAGTCATCTATCAAATGCTTGTGATAGATATTGACCAGCTTAGATTCCCCAAATTCTTCAATACTCGCATGAATATATTCCCTAACATCTTCTACATGCAGAACCCCATGCGAAATGCTTGAAAAGGCGCCTAGGGGATCAACTTCTAGGGATTTATATGGATGCTTCTTAAATTTAGAGCGTGGCCTATTAGAAATCTTCACCACATTCAGTGTAGCCATCTTTCAAAGATTTGTAGAGAGATATTTAAGAACGGAAAATACCTTTTACGCTTTCTCGGTTTTACGGAGTGATCCAGATCAATTGCTAGATGAATCGACTTCTGCAGATGATCTTTGATGGACTTGAGGAAATTTGTTGCAGAGCTCTTTTTTGCTTCTTCTTGAATGTAGAATGAACAAATGCTTAATAAGAAAAACCCTTATATTGCTCCACAAACCCTAATACCAAGTTGCAATAAATGCTCAACTTAAGTTATTCTAGTTGCTCTGTTCTCCTTGTCCTGAGAGATTTTTTCGGATCACTAAGATGCACTTAAGGTTACTCTCGGTGGATATTAGCAATCTATCTACCTTTTACAATCATTCCATTTTAGCCTCGGATCAAGATACCTCAAATTTGAATCATGTCAGATCTAACTGTGAAAATCCTATTTTTATTGAATGACTATTAAACCGGATCAAACTTGGAAGATTAACCTATTCAAAACTTCTTGCGGATCTTTCATCTCTTTACCAAAGCTTATTTAGATGTTCCTTTGTGAACCCTTTAAATTGTTGCAAGTATTAGGTTAACCAGTGTTGTCATTGATGTCAACATACTCATATTGCATTGACAAGAAGGATTGGATGAGCTGTGTGCTGAGGTTATTGAGGAAATTAGTCTCAATCAGGAATAGTGAAGAACAGTGATGAGAAGAAGGCAAAAGTACTTAATAGGTTGAGGATCAAAGGATGTGGATTAAAGGGTTTGTAGATATGAATCTTGAGATGATCTAGTTAATATTTCAGAGGTCCGCATGAAGATATGAAGAAGTTGTGATCAATCAAGTAGAACCGATTCTAGGAGATGCTCCGGAGTGACAGAGTGTTACAAAAAGGTCTGGTGAGATCTGGAAGTGCATTGTCCTATTCTACGGATTGGAAGGAGTGTTTGGGATGTCCTTGTGATGTGTCATCTCAATTTGTACATAGTTTGGAGGTCCGGAAGCACCTTTTTCAGTATGACAGTGGTGATAGACTATGCTCTTGAAGTTCTGGATGAAGAAGAAAATAATTCTAGTAAGTGGAGGAAGTGCAGATGTATCTTGTCATTCAGGCAAGCTTGTGAAGGTTCTTGGATCATGTTGAGGTTGTGTTGTTGGTCCGCATTAGTGTTAGAGCCTGGAATTGGAGATATACTTCCGGATGAAGATGTTCTTGTTCAGACTAGCCGACTGGATGAGTTATTCATCTTGCGAATGTTCTTGTGGATGATTGCCAACTTAGATGATTGTTCCTAAGTTGATGCCTTATATAAATAAAGGTTTGTGAATTCATTTCAAAGTGCATTGTAGAGCGGATGAGTGTGGTATAGTGAAAGAGTGAAAGGCAGAGCAAGAGTGTCTCAAGCTTAAATGGAACTGATCCAGACATTGTAAAGATGTCAATCTCCAGTTCAAATTTGTAATACTTATGATCTTGTAGACAGTGTGTCTCTTGTAGGCAGTGTGCCTCCTTGTGAGCAGTGTGCTCAGGCAGTGAGCCCTAATTGGCATGTGCCATCTATTTTTCTTATTCTTCTAATAGAGAATAATCCTTGGGTTAATCACCCCGTGGTTTTTCCCTTGACCAGGTTTTCCACGTCAAAATCTTGGTGTCTAATGTGTTGATGTTTATCTGCTTTGGTGTTTATGCTTTATGCTTTCATGAATGGTTAATTGATATGCTATTAAATAACAAAGAAGAATCAAGTGTTTGAAGTAGAAGCAGGTTTTTATACAACTAATTCACCCCCTCTCAATTGTGTGCCCTAGATCTAACAATTGGTATCAGAGCTAAGTTCCTCTAAAAAGAGCTTAACTGCTTGAGGAGATCCAGGATGTCGTCATACAAGAAGGATAGTCTAAAGTTTGATGGAACCAACTTCTCTTTGAAAAGGTCGCATGAAATGTCACTTGGAGTGTATGGGAAAAGCATACTTGGCCATGGTCACAAAAACATATGTACCTCCACAGGGTGGTCTGACAACTCTAAATGAAATCACAGATGCTAAAAACAATCTACGGACCAAAGAAGCTCTTCTAAGCGCAATGACTGACCTAGAACTCTCAAATGTTATTGACCTACCAACTGCCTATGAGATCTGGGTTAAACTGGAACTTCTGCATGAAGGAGATGAGTTTGTTAAGAGTGCAAGGTTGCAAAGTCTCAAAGGGAAATTTGAAAGATTGAAGATGAGAGATGATGAAAATATCACTACCTTTATGCCAAGAGTAAATGAGCTGGTGTGTGGAATTAGGAATGCTGGTGGAGTTCTGGATGAAAATGAGATTGTTTGCAAAATTGTCAGATCCCTTCCTACTGCCTAAAAAATCAAGGTTGCTGCCATTGATGAATTCAGAGCCCATACAACTATCACAAGAGAGCAATTGGCTAGCAAACTAGCTGCATTTGAAATGACTGAGTTTGGAGATGATCCCCCCAAGACTGAATCTACGTTCAAAGCTAGTGCCTATGTGAAAGGCAAACAAAGATTTGATCTGGGAGAAAACTCTTCAAGAAAGCTGTCATGGTATGATCAAGCAAGGAAAGACATGGAAGAGGAAGAAGCAGAAATAACTCATCTTGAAGCCCTCATTGCAAAGAGACTGCCAAGAGGATCTGGTAAGTATGAAGGAAAATTACCCTTTAAGTGCTTCAACTACAATAAGATTGGTCATTTTGCTTCAAGATGTTTGAAAAGATCTGCAAGATCAAATTCTAACAGACAAAGGTTCCAAAAGAATTGTTATTATGTTCATAAAGAAGATGATAATGGAGTAACAGATGATGAATCAGAAATAGGAAACAAATCTGAAAATGAATGGGTGTTTATTGCCATCAAGGAAGAAGATCCAATATCCTCTAAATCTGTCAATCATAAGGTTGTAGAAAGAGCTTTGGCTACCCAAGTTGAAGAAAAGGATGATTGGGTTATTGATAGTAGATGTTCTAACCATATGACAGGTGACAAGAACAAGTTCTTAGATTTGGAAAGGTATGAAGGAGGAATGGTAAAGTTTGGTGATAATTCTGCTGGTAGAATCAGAGGTAGGGGAACTATTTCTTTTGATGGAAAGAGCAAAACCGATAATGTAATGTATGTTGAAGGATTGAAGCACAATCTTCTTAGTGTTGGTTAGTTGGTGGACAAAGGATATGATCTCCGGTTCAAGAATGGAAGATGCAGAATCTTTGAAAGCTCCGGAACTGAGATTGCATCCAGTACTCAAACAAAAGGTAATATCTTCCATCTAGTTGGTTCTAATAAAAGTTGTTTGTTTGTTCAAGTTGATCAGAGTTGGTTATGGCATAGAAGGATGTGTCATGTGAATTCTAATAACCTCATCAAGATAAGCAATACTCAGGCTGTAAGAGATCTTCCAACATTGGTGAAACCTACAAATAGTTTGTACAAAGAATGTCAGCTAGGTAAACAGAGTAGGGTCTCTTTCAAAAGCAAGGATCAGTCCTCTACTAGATTATTGGAATTAGTTCATACTGATCTATGTGGTCTGACAAGAATCAAGAGTATGCAAGGTGATAGCTATTTCATGTTACTGATTGATGACCATTCCTGGATGATGTGGGTTACCTTTCTAAAAGAGAAATTAGAAGCCTTTGAAAAGTTCAAAATCTTGAAGGCTATGGTAGAGAATCAAACTGGATTGAAACTAAAATGTCTAAGGTTTGATAGAGGTGGTGAATTCACATCCGGTGAATTCATAGACTTTTGTGAGAAGCATGGTATAAAGAGACAGTTGTCTGTGTAGACACCTAAAAATGTCTCGACCACCAAACTAACTCCCGACATCCCTAAACATACCAATTTCCTTTCCAACCAATTAATTAAATTTTTATTTAATTAATTACCCCTTTCATTTCCTAAATCCACACCATTTCATCCCCAAAAATTAAATTAATTTTGTTGATTCAATAGTCCAAACCTTAGCCAATTGATTTAATAAATATGCAAAATTTATTAAATCAATTCCCCCATTTTTCCTAAATCCAATTAATTAGTTAAAACCATGTTAACTAATTAATCCAGCCTACTAATTAGCTTATCCCTACCCTAGACAATTAAATAGCTATTATTTAATTGCCTACTTTAGCCTACCTCATCCTAGCCTTAGGATTAATTAATTAAATCACTGATTAATTAATCTTATCCTCCCCCTAATCCCTCTACTAATTTATTACAGCCACATTAATTAGGTTAATCACCTTAATTAAGTGAGTCAAACCCTCATTAGCACTTCTCTCCACATCCCCCAAATTTAAAATTCAAATAAATCACACATCACATTTACTCCTCTTACACATCCCTTACACATGTCATAACTCATAAATATCCACTCTTCCCAAATGAATTTTTAATTCATTTTACCCTTCCCCATGTGAATTTTTAATTCACAAATAATCCATCTCACCCAACCTCATTTATTCACTCATTTCCCAAAAATGAATAAAAGATTTACTTTTATTCCTAGCCCTCCATCTTCCAAGATCAAATCTAGGCCCTCCACATCACTTTCATCCTCCACCATTGATCTCTCCAATCAATCTCCACCCTTGGATCAAAATCCCTTCCAAAAGTCTATAAATACAACCTTTCACAAGTCATTTTCATCATCCAAGTTTATGCAAAGTTACCATGCCAAAATCATCCTTGAGTTAGATAGTGAGTTGCACAATTGAAGAGCATTTCACATTTGAATCCATAGTCTAGGGATCATCTTGGTCTTGGGAGCTTCTTTTGGATGCAAAGGCTCCTTCTTCCCTTGATGGGATTAGGTTTTGCATGTGAGGTATAATCTTGTGTTTTATTGCATTTGATTTAGTGTTTTACCTTCATTGCTTTATCTAATCTACATTGGCACGCCCGGTGGGACCCACAAGGTCTAAATCTAATCTTTATTTGTGAGTTTTTGTGTTAGTATGTGACTTTTGTAGGTTCAGCACTATCTAACAGTCATAGCAGCGCTATCTCAACCGTCTTTCAACGCTATTACCGTATTAGCACTATCTCTGTGCGAAATTTTTTTTATACTAACCCTACTCACATGTTTATTTGCTTTTCCTATGGTTTTCTGTGGTATTTGATCTCTATTTTGTAGGAAAACCAAGAATTACAGGGGGAGGTTATGGCAAATTTTTGAAAGAAATGAAAAAAATAGCATCTGTTCCCATTTTGATGCCATCCTTCAGATTAGGGCCATCTGTACTTCTCCATGACTCTGAAACATCTCGCAGTGGCACCTTCACAGCCATAAATCATCTCTATTCTCTGTATTAACACATTAAGTAGGGCATATTAGCGCTAAACTCTGTATCTACGCCATTCTATATATTATTGCTATAGTAGTGTTTAATTAGCGCCATAGATTATTTTAGCGCCTTCTTTCATAAGTCAAGTTGTTCTGCCCGCAGTGGCGCCTGTACATGTTTATTTTAGTGCTATTTTGGTAATTTGCTTTTTTGTCTATTGCAGGTACTGCGAATACTAACAAATCTTTTTATAGGATGGCTTGTTGTTAGTTAGATAACACTTTGATTTTGGAAACTAAAATGAACCCTTTTGCATGATTAGGTCTTAGCCAACATTTCAATTTGGTGTTTTAAAAATCAATCCAAACAACTCCTTGTGTGACGTGTGTGTGATCATAACATTTATTTTGGTGCTCTAAAATATACTCCTTTGTGTGCCAGCAAACAAACAATCGAACACTTCAATTTGGGCTATAAAAAGAACCACAAATTGCATACATCATTGGTTAAAAAGAACAACAAACTTGCATTTCTCACGCATCTAATCAAGACAATCTAAAATACTTGTGTGAAGTGTCTTCGTGGTTGTGTCAAGTAGAGTGAGAAGTGTATGCTCTTCCCTCGCACCCTTTGGTGATCTTGGGAATCAAAAACTTCTCACAACACTTTGCATTAATCACCCCCCATCTAATCCAAAGATCTAAAATTGAACCATGTTTAGTGTGATGTAATCATAGGGAACACGTATGCTCTCCCCTCGCATCTTCATATGAACTTGGGGATCAAAAGTGTTTTCATGATTATATTACTTTTGTAATCCTTAGAGGGCCTACCACCCTGCTTCGAAAGGTGGGAATGACCCAAGCGGCATCAAGCTAAAGCTAAGCTCTTCCAAGCTGCTATATAAAATAAGGCGTTTGGGATGAAAGTCTCAAGAAACAGGTGTTGTTTTGTTATACTGACAGCCAACCTCCCCATAAACCCTCTAAGGCGCAACCCTTGGAGGCTGGGAGACTCCATAATGGAGAGTAGCGCTGCCACATGTATAACCACCTGAACAGATGCCCTTACTAAGAACCATTATTTTAGCAAGCCAAAATCCTTCTATTTGTTGATGCAGAGGGCAAAACCCTTGAAGCGGCCCCGATTCATGCGGTTCTTAGCTGAGGTAGCAAGGACAATCTAAAGGTTTGGTGAGGGACAAGCCTTATAAGAAACCCAGATCTTGGTATGCATGAGAAGTGTGTGCAATTGTAAGGAGGAGTCGGTGCTACCAAGATCCTAGAGCTACCCGCTTTGAATAGGCGCAGCTAGGGGATTCAACAAATATTGTCACATCCTCACCTTAGGTTGTAAAAAAGTGCTTGTTCTAAACATAGTCATAAGTCATTTCACAAACAAAAATCATTGCTTGTTTTGCGTTCAAGTGTGTGTGTTAAAGTGCTTTGATTTTTCACAAACAACTTGCCAAGAGACAGAACAAATCAGTTGGTCGTAGTCCAAACAGACAAAATCCAAAAAATTGCCATCAAAAATCTGTCTACCCTGTTTTAGCGCCATATCTGTCTGACTGTAGCACCATTTCATCCATGGATTGGCGCTATTTTTAGATTGACATGCCTGAGACAGAACAAATCAATTTGTCACATTCCAAACAACCAGATCCAAAAATTTGCCATCAAAAATCTGTCTACCCTGTTTCAACGCTATATCTGCCTGACTGTAGCGCCATTTCATCCGTGGATTGGCGCTATTTTTAGATTGACGTGCCTAAGACAGAACAAATCAATTTGTCACATTCCAAACAACCAGATCCAAAAATTTGCCATCAAAAATCTGTCTACCCTGTTTCAGTGCTATATCTGTCTGATTGTAGCGCCATTTCACCCGTGGATTGGCGCTATCTTTAGATTGACTTGCCTAAAACAAAGACCCATCTAGTTGTGATCTACACACTTTGCTCCGCCATAATCCATATTCATCTCGTAGAAATCCGTCAACAGTCCAGCCATTTTTTAAAAAAAAATTTCAAATTGCACTTTCTCTTTGATCTTAGAGAATCAATCACCACCATTGTTGGACCCCATTATCAGCCCAAATACATATCTATCCATCCCCTTTCAATCTTTTTGCACATCTCCTTGGACCAAGACAAATCATTTCAAAAAATCCACACCCAAACCAAAACACCATCAACAACCAAAGCGTGTCATCCTTTTGAGCCAAAGTTAGATCTAGATCTTATCATTAACATCACATTTTCCTTGAAAAGTCATTAGTCTACATTTCAAGAAAAACAAATCACCTCTCTTTGTGTAAGGTTATTAGTCTACCCCAAACAAAGAAAATAATCATCCTTTTGTGCCAAATCAAAATCTAGATCTTATCCAAAAGCTCAATTCGAAAAACATCAAGAACATCATCCTCATTATCCTAAATCAATCAAAAAGATCAAAAAACATCACAATTCCAAATCCCTTTCTTATCATCCATCTTTGGTCCAAAATTTGTGCAAAAATCAATATCAACCATTCATATCACCCTTAGGATAAAACCTTTGGAAAAACATACCAATCTTCTCTTCTACTCCATCTCACTACCACATCCCTCTTTGGGTCCAACAAAATCAATCCGATTCTCTAAGGTCTCCATCTCCATTCCACTCTACTCATCAAAATCATACGCGTATGCCCATCACGAGATCACAACACAAAAAGAACCAAGAAATGGCGGAACAATGGACCTTTGGCATGCTTAACACCAACAATAGCAACATACCCACTTATCAAACATACAATCCACCTACATATTCCTTCATCCCCCCATTTGGTGCCAACGACCCTTTTCACTTCTTACCACAAACACAAACACTACCACTACCACCACCACAAAATGTCCCCACCATATCCCAAGATGACCTAGATGGCTTGAGCTTCATGCAAGATGCTAATAATATGGACCTACTTGATAAAGTCCTAAGATCGGACCCAAATAGATATCTTGACCATCTTCTCAAGCTTGGTGCTCAACTTCCCCCCATCACAACATCATCACAACCATCCACTTCTACAATCGTCCCTACCACATCAAATACCCAAGCATCTACATCACATACCCAACCCACCAGCTCTCAAACGTCAACACCTAACATATCTACCACCTCCACAACCTCAACCGCTACCACATCTACAATTTCCACATCCACTGCTATGCCTAACATCTCCCAACCCGTCATCACTTCTACTACCACAACAACCATCAACCCTTCCGTTTCACACATCACCATGGGTATACAAGGCAACATCACACAAGCAAGTACCTCCACAAGTGTGCCCCCACCAAACCCTCACACCATTGCATACCTACGACAACTATTCTCACAACACATCTAACCAATCCAATGTCCACATACCCAACATCAATCCCATAAGTCAACATAATCCCAATTCCCAAATACCCCCACATATTCTCCAACAACTCTACGTGCACCAACAACAGCATGCACTAATCAATCCAAACCCTAATCCGCAATACCAACATCTTAATCAAACCAATCTCCAACATCAAATCCCACCCCACCTCCAATATCTCACCAACCAACAACCCTACACGTTTCAACCACAACAACCACAGGATTTCAACACCGTCCTACAAGGCTTAATCCAAAAGGTGGATGATCTACAAACTGGGGGCAAATGCAAATACTATTCTTTTGAGGATATTTGCCCCTACCCATTTGACCTCACCTTATACATGCCCCCTTTCCCTAAAAACTTTGAAACACCAAAATTTGACAAATACAAGGGAAAGGGTGATCCTAGGGACCACCTTCAGGAGTTCTACATTGCTTGCCTTGAAGTCTCTAACAACGACACATATCTTATGAGACTCTTCCCACGAAGCCTTGGTGGCTAAGCCACTGAATGGTTTGCCCATCTTCCACCTGGAATTCAAACATTTCCCGAGCTTGCGGAGAAGTTTGTCAACCACTTCTCCTACAACTTTGAGCATGAGGTGTCTATGACCGACCTCTATAACACCAAACAAAAGAATGGAGAAGCTTTTGCTTCTTTCCTACAAAGGTGGAGGGGCCTAGCAAGCAAGCTCCCATGGCCTATTCCTGAAAAACAACTTGTCACCATGTTCGTGGCCAATCTTAATCAGGAACTAGGATTTCACTTACAAATTCTTTGCGCATCTACCTTTGAAGAGGTTATTAACAAAGGCACTACTGTCAAACGAGCCCTCATTGCCAAGGGTTCTATCAAACTTTACAACCCCAAATCCCACAACAACAACAACAGCAACAAGAAGTCCAATCACAACACCCCCAATACCAACAACACTAACAACACGCAATCTAATGATAAATCATGTTATTGGGGGAAGAACAAGAATAATCTGAATGATGGCGTCACCGATGTGAAGGCCGTCCAACACATCCAAAACCACACACCTGCACACACGTATGCAACAAACGCCAATAACCCAAGAGGGCCAAATAAACCACACAAACCTTGCCGCAATTTCACACAATTAGCAGAACCTATCGAGGATGTCCTCGATAGATGTCTCAAACAAGGAGCAATCACACTCCCACCTGTTAGACCACGCCAAGACAATGACCTCAAAGCAGCATGGTATAATGAAAATGACTATTATGAATACCACCGCATGGCAGGCCATAAAATAGCTGACTGTATGCAATTAAAGCATTGCATCCAAGACCTAATAGACCAAAATCTCGTCAGCCTCGAGCAAAGTTCACACCCATCACCAAACGCTAACCTTGGAGCTTACAAGGATCCTTTGCCCAACCATAATAAAACATCCTCGTCCAACCAAGCATACAATGTCACTCCACCACCTGCATCCTATGACTCCATTGTCGGCCGCATCAAACCCTCATTCCACTATGTCAACACAATCACCATTCAGGCACAAGCACCTAATTGTGCCATAACAACCCATCGAGGCCGTGTCTCAATCCACACTGCCCCTCCCACTGAATCGACACCCCCATCCACATCCGATCCCCTCCCCCCTCGTCCAAACACCCGTCCATCACCCACCACTCGATATAACCTCCTAGACCATCTAGGACAGACACCCGCGCAAATCTCCATCCTTGAGCTGCTTCACACATCACCTCGCCACAAGGACATTCTTGACAAAGCCCTTTTGGAAACACAAGTCTCGGCAAACTTGGATGTCAATCAATTTCAAGCCATGGTTGGCCATATTGCTACACCACACCATATCACGTTTTCTGAAAAGGATCTCCCTGCTTCCGAACACCTACATAATGATGCACTACACATCGAGGTCCGCATTCACAAACACACCATTAAAAGGGTCCTAATAGATGGCGGTTCTAGCCTAAATATATGAACTCTAAAATTGCTAAAACACTTGGGGTACTCAGATGTGGTTGTGGATGCTAGCGAGTGTATAACAATCAAAGGATATGATGACATCGAGAGGCTATCTGAGGGCACCATAAAGCTCCCTATTCAAGTGGGACCGCAAATCCTCAAAACAAAATGTTAGGTTCTAGATCTTGACCTCCCCTATAACATTCTTCTTGGCCGCCCATGGATCCATGCCATGCAAGCCGTCCCATCCACTTTCCATCAATGTCTCAAATTCCCCCACAACGGCACCGAAGTCACTATTTATGCCGATCCCCGTCCCTTCCAATACTGCAGTTTTCTGGAAGGACACAACTAGACCTTCTGTCCATATAATAAAGCCACCACCCAAACCATCCCAACAGCTTCCACCTCATACATGGACCCCGCCAACATTGCCACCACTTCATCCCAAACACCTTCACCACCTGAGGTCAAGATCAAGCTCAGTGACCAAGGCTGTGGGGAATACAACCTTCATGACACCTTTTGCGTGGGCTTATTACCCACTCCTAAGACATTTGGCACTCCGAACACAGAGGCAGCTGACATAGTCATCATCAAATGCAAACCCTCACCCATCTTTGAGAAAAAACACCTTCTGGATCAGGACATACTTGAAGATATTTCATCCTGGCTTTACAAGGATGAGGAAACAGAACAAGACATCCCCACCATCCCAACAAACAGTTACGGCAAAGGTTCTGAGATAGTCAAAAGCATGGGTTACAAAGGACAAGGCAGCATTGGCCTTCATGAACAAGGGATTGTAGAACCACTGCAAGCAACAAGAAACCCCTATACTCAAGGGTTAGGGTATGGTCAACCACAACGCATCCTTAATACTGGCGAATGTATCTTAGCTGAATTTGCTCCAGTTTCTCTAGACGTCGACAATGTTAATGAAACGGACCTACAAGACTCCTTTAGCGACTTTGCCGATTTCTTCACCTCCTCCATTTGCACCATCTACTCCGTCACCACTCTCGCCTCATCATCCAATGACCTACCATTAGTATACCCCAACCTCATCGACTGGGACCAACGAGGACCTCCTATTTTTGATATTGCACCTAATGACGAAGCCATTGCTGAAATGATGGGAGTAAGAGACAACTTCCCCTTGGGAGATCACAGAGTTGGATACATCATGGAACTCAATCCGGCTGCCTATTTTGGGGAGACAACCCCTGCTTCCAATCACAAAAATACAAAAATAAAAAATGGATCTAATGGTGAAAACCGTTCCATGGCAGTATCAGATCCTAAAAAAGTAAAAATAAATGACGTATCTCCTGGTGAAAACCTCCATGAGGCGCCAGGGGATGGAAGCATGGGCCTCCCTAAAATAGATAAAGTATATCCTGACAGATCACCCATCTTGGTTGAACCAGCTCAGGAAATGAATCTAGGGATAGAGGAAGAGCCAAAAATCACATATAGAGTAGAATCTCTCAGCCTGTTCGAAGAGGAAGACTTCTTGGCATTCTTCACATGCAGAAATCACAACTTTGCATGGACCTACGCAGACATGCCAGGGCTATATCCTGCCTTGGTTGTCCATCATCTTGCAGTGTGTCTTGATGCCAAACCAGTAAAATAGAAGCTCCGAAAGATGAATCCTCAGGTGGCCCTTCTTGTCAAAGCAGAGCTCAAAAAGTTACTAGATGTGGGGTTCATACGTCCAATTGATTATCCTGAATGGGTTTCGAATCTAGTACCCGTTGCTAAACTAGATGGCAGAAACCACTATTGCACTAACTTTAGAGACCTCAACAAGGCCTACCCAAAAGATGACTTCCCACTTCCCAACATTGACATGATCGTGGATCTTACCGCAGGGCATGAGATGCTATCTCTTATGGATGGCTTTTTAGGATACAATCAAATCAAAATTGCTGAAGAAGATCAGCACAAGACATCCTTTATATGCCCATGGGGGACATACTATTGGGTAGTAATGCCATTCGGCCTAAAGAATGCAGGAGCTACTTATCAAAGAGTAATGATTGTCATCTTCCACGACCTCTTTCACCACATCATGGAGGACTATGTTGATGACTTACTCGGCAAATCAAAGACTAGAGAAGAACACTTAGACGTGCTAACCAAGATCTTTGACAGGCTAGAGCAATATAATGTTCATCTAAATCCAAAAAAGTGTGTCTTTGGTGTCACTTCAGGTAAATTGTTGGGATACATAGTCTCCAGATGAGGAATCGAGGTGGATCCGGTGAAAGTCAAAGCTATTATTGAAATGCCACCTCCTAAAACCTTGAAACAACTAAGAAGCCTGCAGGGTAAACTACAGTCTATTCATCGATTCATTGCTCAACTTGCTGACAAATGCCAACCATTCCAGCATCTCCTTAGGAAAGATACAGCTTTCACCTGGACTGCTCAGTGTCAGGATGCCTTTGACCAACTAAAAGCATATCTGGCTAATCCCCCTATTCTAACTCCACCAAGACAAGGAGAGCCCCTCCTCTTGTATATCTCCGCGACTGACACAGCAATTGGGGCTTTGTTAGCACAACATGATGAGCAAGGGAAGGAAAGAGCCATCTACTACATCAGTTGCACCTTGATTTCCTATGAGCTTAACTACACACAAATTGAACGCGCATGTCTTGCCCTGGTCTTCACATCACAAAAGTTACGACATTATATGCTCAATCACAAGACTAAGCTCATTGCTAAGATCGACCCACTCAAATATTTGCTAAACAGAGCAGCTCTCACTGGAAGAATGGCAAAATGGGTCATGATTCTCACCAAATTTGACATAGAATACATAGAGAGAAAGGAAATCAAAGGACAAGTCATAGCAGATCAGCTGGCTGAGGCACCCATTCAGGTAGAACATCCTACAATAGAAGAATTTCCAGACGAGGCCATCTTGACAATCACACCAACTGCAGATACATGGAAGATGTATTTTGATGGATCCTACACTCACAGAGGCTCAGGGGCAGGCATCCTGTTTGTTACCCCTCAAGGTGACACGATCCCTAAATCATTCAAAATCACATTTCCATGCACCAATAATGTAGCAGAGTATGAGGCCCTCATCACAGGTCTCCGAATGGCCATCCAATGGAAAATAGAAAAACTAACTGTGTATGGCGACTCTCAACTAGTCATCAGGCAAGTCAATAATGAATACAAAACCAAGGACGATAAGCTCCTTCCCTATAAGAAGATGGTTGATGACTTTAAAGATTATTTTGGTGACATCCACTTTGAGCAGATCCCAAGGTTAAACAACAAAGCGGCAGATGCCATGGTGACCATCGGATCTCTGGTCGACATGAAGCAAGGCAGCAAGAAATACAAATACCTGATTGAAGAGCTCCCCATCTTAGCATATGATGTTCCCCAATCTGAACTAGTGTGTGAAATCATTGGTCCTTTATCCCCCTAGTATCAGGAAACCTACCTCTACCTTCACGATAATATCCTCCCCAACAACCTATCCCCATCACAGAAAAAATCCTTCATCTGTCGAGCCTCCCATTTCATCCTCATAGGTGACACCCTCTACAAAAGGAGTCTTGATGGCACACTTCTACGATGTTTAGACTCTAGGGAAGCTGAGGCAGCTTTAGAAGAGGTACATGCAGGTATTTGCGGGGCACATTCAAGTGGACCAGCTATTATTGGCCCACCATGGACAAAGATGCACATCAGTTTATTAGAAAATGCCTCCCATGTCAATAGCATGGTGATCTCATCCACGCCCCAGCATAGGAGCTGCAACCAATCACAACACCATGGCCTTTCTCACAGTGGGGACTCAACCTCGTAGGGAAAATCCATCCTCCATCTTCCAACGGCCATAAATTCATAATCACTGCTATCGAATACTTCACAAAGTGGGTGGAAGCAATACCACTCACCTTCACCACAGGCATCCAAATCTCCAAGTTCATTCTCCACTACATCATCTGCCGCTACGGTATCCCTCATTCCATTGTCACTGATAATGGGAAGCCATTCAAAAACCAAGAAGTTTGCACTTTGTGCAAAAAGTTTGACATCAAACACCGATTCTCCATGCCATATTACCCCCAAGGAAATGATCAAGCAGAGGCTTCTAATAAAACCATCCTCCACATCTTAAAAAAGACAGTCAATGAAGCTAGCTGCGACTGGCACCTCCAACTCAACCCCGCCCTATGGGCTTACCGCACTAGCATCCGCACTCCTACCGGAGCCACCCCATACTCACTAGTATTCGGATCTGAAGCCATTTTACCTATAGAGGTCAAGCTCCCATCCCTCCGAGTATCATTACAAAACATTATCTTTGATGAAGACTATTGCATCGCAAGGTTACATCAACTTGAACTATTGGATGAGAAACGCCTGACTGCATTAAATCACTTACAGGCATACCAAAACCACCTCAGAAGAAGCTACATCAAAAAGATCAGAACTAGAAAGTTTGAGGTCAGTGACCTGGTCCTAATGGAAAATCAGAAGAACTTGCAAGAGCATCAGAAGAACTTGCAAGAGCATCCGAAGCAAGGAAAATTTGAACCTAATTGGCTAGGACCTTATGTCATCACTGCCAACTATGGGTCAGGAGCTTATCATCTTGCAACACCTGAGGGGCAGCCTCTAGATGAGCCAATGAACATCTTGCATCTCAAGCGATTCTATGCATAACCCATCTGGTACCACAAGTCAAAAAATTAAAAAAATACAAAAAATTAATCAAACACCAAAAAAATAAAAAAATCAAGAAAAATCAGTGTGTAATAAAAACTTCCAATGGTGAAAATCACCTCGGTGACGCCTTGGATAAGTACCATGGTGAAAACCTATTTCAGGCGCCATGCGTAGTGGCCGGCTCTACCATCTAATAAGTCCTCTTTCCATCATAACACTCCATACCCACGCATCCCATGGCTTAAAATTCTAAAACATCCAGTTTGTTCGCCCATTCCGCATTACCTCACCCACCCAAAACCCCATCCATGGAACAAGGATCCTTGTAAGCTCTCATTTGTACAGTTCATAAAATTAGAAAATCCAAAAACATCATAAAATCAGAAAATCCAAAAACATCATAAAATCAAAAAATCCAAAAATATCATAAAAATGAGAAAATCCACAAAAAAAAAAAAATCCTAAAAATTAGAAAATCCAAAAACAATCACCCCATGCATCAATCTCGCATCCCATCACGATCATCTAAACACACATCAACCCTCATCACATCCCATCGCAAACCATTCCCACATCATCAAGTCTTGCCAGAACTACATATTCATTTCGCCTGTATCTTAAAAGTACCTTGATCCCGTGGACATAGGATATGTAGGCAGTCTGGAATACGAAGGATGTTTCCAGTACTCAGGTATCTAAGATGCACCCATCCCACCCGTTGGGATGGCTCCCACTCACTGAGCTTTCTAGATCTCAGAAATGATACGCATGCTATGTATATAGTTGAAACATGGTCCTTCACGCAAAAATTATCAAGCAACATACCAACTATAATCTTACATCTAGCTAGAATGTTCTTTTGCTCATCTTCCAAAAAACTCTCCAATCAAACACCAACAGATCTGCGTCCTAGGATATGTCTTTCCTACAATGGACAAAAATCTATCATTCTATCATCACGTCTCTTGGCAAGAGCACACAAAGGCTATTTGTATCTTTCGTTGGTCTTTTTGCTTATTGATTTTTATCTTTTTGTCTCGCTCCAAGTAATCTCCAAAGCTACCTTGATCTCATTATATCATGGTATGTAGCGGATAACCCTTGGAGTAGACATAGTCATTGTTTTGGTATGCTGTGCTTGTGGGTTGGTTTCATTACTCCAAGAATAGTATTCATATCTTGAAGTCCAGGTCGGTTCTAGCATGATGTGTCCTATTTGCATATACAGGTACAAACCCCTTATATGCATTATTCACACTCACTGCTATGATTCCCCTTCCTCCACTAGACAAGATTATACCACCTTGGGCATGCATGAAATCAACCTATTGTTTGTGGGTCTAGTCCATGCAATCGTCGGATATACATCATCACCTAAATCATTTCATACCTTTGTGAACTGTATCCTACATTGCTACATTAAACTAAGAAATGCTCTCAATTAATTTTGTGCAACTACTATTACTAGCTCACAATCATCTTCCTAATCACTCAGTCACCTATCCCATATCGGCCTAGATTTGATAAACACTTTTTCAACCCCCCCCCCAATCTAACCCCCTCATTGACCCCATCTTCCAACCATATCTCCACCTAACACAACCTGAGCCAAACCAAACCCCAACCCCCCCTCCATGACATGGTGTCTTCTGACCTAGCAAGCCTCCAATCTCCCCACCGCCATCCCCTAGACGCTCCCACCCCTATCATCCCCACCACCTAACACGCTCTCCCATAGTCTCACCCCTCAGGGTCCTCACAAGGAACATCATGTGTATCAGGACTAGGCCATCTCACTTATCACCTAGTATGCATACCACCTTTCACCTAAATTGCATCTAAGTATAACATCTTAGGTTCATTTCTATCCATTTAATTGGCATTACATCTTAGGTTCATTTTAATCCATTTAATTTGCATTGCATTCTAGGTTCATTTTAATCCCTTTGCATAACATCTTAGGTTCATTTTAATCCATTCAATTTGCATTACATCTTAGGTTCATTTTAATCCATTTAATTTGCATTGCATTCTAGGTTCATTTAATCTCTTTGCATAACATCTTAGGTTCATTTTAATCCATTTAATTTGCATTGCATTCTAGGTTCATTTTAATCCATTTAAGTTGCATCACATTTTAGGCTTCATTTTAATCCATTTAAATTGCATTGCATTCTAGGTTCATCTATTTAAAAACACAAGTAGGTTCATTTTAGCTGCATATCACTACACCTCACATCATGTTCATTTATCACATAGGAGCATGTTAAAACTAAAAATAGTATCATCACATTGTATTCCATACATATAAACATCTCATAAACAATTAATTGCATTACAACATCATCAGCATCACCATTAAAACAACACATACATCTAATGGCATATACATAATTTCATACATTTTCATCCCTAATAAATGTTCATTAGTCCACATAGTTAGTTACATCATATAATCCATAAAATCACAACACCATGCATATATCACAAAAACATCCATGCATCCACCAAATCACACACATCATTTGAAACAACATCACACATCCATAACATATAAAACATAACATGTGCATCCATCATATAAGCATCATCACAATAGAACATCATAAACCATTAGAAGTATCGCATCATATATAATCACCGTAAAAATAATGTACATCGCTCACATCATCAAAAAATAAAGTGTCCTGATACAATGCCTCTAAGGGCTAACATGGTATAACTATCACATTGAGGATCCTCTCTCTGAGGGAGTAGGAGATGCTGACCCTGGTCGAGCCTGTGATCCTGACGACGGATGTGGCTATATAGCTACTGGTACTTGAGGACCCTGCTAGGGCACATGTGAAGGAGGAGGCATCGTCTGCTGTACTGACTGCACAGATCTCGATCTATGTGATCTCGATGCCCTCGATCTGCTGACCTGGCTATAACTCGGTGCCCGCTGCACCGCGGGCACGGCTGCATAGTACAACCCCTGATAATACTCCGTCTGTGCTCTGGCCTCTGCTAGCTCTCCCTCTACCTGAGATACTTGCCCCTGTGCCTGGCTCAACTACCCTTGTATCTGATGTGCATGCATCTATGCCTGAGCTAGCTGGGCCTGCATCCCTGCCAAAATCAGGGCAAGTCCCCCACCCACAGCCTGTACACTGCTCAACACAGTCTTTGTCTGATGTGCTCTCACAAGTGCTGCATCTCGCTCTATCCTCAAATCCTCCATGTCCTCTCGAGCCTGAGCCAACTGAGCCTCTAGCACTACCACCTGCCCATCTACTCCCTGCAGCTGTCCCAACTCAGCCTCTCAGCGCCCTAACGCCTCCTCTAAGCTGGCCACCTGAGCACGTAATGTCTCCACCTCCTCCGTCTCCTCCCATGGCCGTCATCAAGGTGTCAGCCTCTCAACCTCTGCCACCACCCCTGCCCCTGAACTCCCTGCCCCGGTATCATGTCTACCGACTCGTATCTGCTCCACCCGTGATGGAGATAGATCACCCTGCTCTGCCCTCGGTTGTCCACCGCGCCACCGCGGTCCTCTACGCTGTCGTCCACCCCTAACCTAGGCATGCTGTGCTGGAACCTATTGTGCAGGAACCTGCTGTGTTGGAACCTGCTGTGCTGGAACCTCCTACCCCACCTGTCCTTGTCCCGCTGTTGCTGCTGTCAACTCCTCTACACGCTGGCCATCTCTCGCAATACCCTCTCCTCCCCATCATCCATCACCTCCGCAAGATAGTCCTCCACAACCTCATCTCCACCCCCATCTCCCTCATCCTCTGATACCTCCACCGTCGGATCTGTCAATCGAGTGGGCTGATGCATCTGCCACTATACCTCATAAGTAGGCATAGTACCTGCATCCCTCACTGTGCTCCTCCAATCCCACTGAACTAGCTGAAGTGCTGCCCAATCATTCAGCGAAACCTGTGGCTGTAATGGTGTGGGCCAGTGGGCTGTATCCTGCGATATCCTCGCATATATCACCATCTGTTGAGGCGTATCCTGTACCAGTCCAAACTAATGCATAACCCGCGAGGGTAGGTACATCTCTATGGTATGGTCTGCATGACCCATAAGATATCTCTACTGAAATGTGTATGGGAGATGAGTCACATCATCAGGCCACTCCTCACAACCAATATATGCACGCCATACCATGCTAATCACATCATCCAATATCCACCGCCAGTGGCGGACCTGTCCAGTGTATGTATACTCTGCATCCTGATACAAGAACACAAACACCTCAAATGGCCGCCGATAATTATCGCATGTCGACCGGGTCACAGGGATATGCTCCCAAATCCATACGTATAGCAGTGTAACCCTAGCAGATAAAGCCCTGTCATGAAGATAAGCAACTGTGTGCATCTCGTGAAGCAGCTGTGCTAGCATCACTAGCCCCCATGCGTAGACAATATCATGGCTCACCATCCCCTCTATCATCCCACCCTAGCCCATAGGAAAACCTCTGCCTCACCTATCCGGCATCACCACACCTCTAATCAGCGCACACAGAAATAAGGCAAAGGGATCTGCACCTGCCACCAACATCCTATCATAATCCAACTCCCTCCCATCTACCGAAAGAACCAGGTGCTCTGCTTCGAACACTCTGATCAATGTAGTCTGCCCCCTCCTTGTGTCATACATCACATGTCGACCTAGAATCGACAGCTTGAGGATGTGATAAACATCCTCAACTGTGATGATCATCTCTCCTGTCGGCAGTAGAAAACTGCAAGTCTTGGTGTGGTATCGCTCCACCATGGCCGTCATCAGAGCTCTATGAGCTCGCAGCATTGGCATTGATGCCACCGTCCAAAGCCCCAGCCTCGCTAGTCGAGGCCGCCATGCCTCATAAAACAACGGCATCACGGATCGCACTCATCGCTCCTGCGACTGCAGTATAAACCGTTGTGTATCTTGCATCCACCACTTCTTCGTTAGATACTAACTTATTTCCCCCCCACACACTTTTTCTTCTAAATGTCTCATAGGCCCAAATCATGTGGCCCCACACGGATAGTCCCTAGTGCCATTTTTAAAATAGCACTACTTTTCCCTACCCATTGCGCCAATTATATAATGGCACCACTGCGCGACCTATATCATGCCAATCCAGACGATGGCGACGTATTACATTTTCGCACCAATGTCCACTTTCACGCTAAAACATACAATAGCGCTATTCCCCATTATGGCGCTATTCCAGACGATAGCGCCGTTATAACCCTAATATGGCGCCAAAATGCCATATTTCTTTCTCCCTAAGTTTTGGTGCTAATCCAGCCGATGGCGCCAATATTTCCTCCAAATGGCAACAAAACCGCCCTACACTACCCTGGCGGATAGCACTAATCTGCAGGATTGCGCTAATTCACCTTATCTTTGGTGCCATGCGCTCCAAACCCATATCCCAAAACCCAAAAAAGTGTGCATAAAATAAAAAATCATAAAGTTTGGGTTAGGCCCTACCTGGGGTCCAGCCTCAGGTGATCGCCCGACCTCTCAGAATCGCTTTGAGATGTGATGAAGTCGCAAGAACTGTGGGTTACACTCAGCCATCTCTCCTTTGTCTTTTCTTCTACAAAGTCAAAAGTGTGCCAATGTGGCACTCTTTGGGCCCACTTTGCCTAATATAGTGGGCCATGTCATCCTTCCATCTTTCCTCTTTTCCTCCAGGGTGCAGATCTCAGCCTTTTTCCTCCATTTTTCCTCCTACCATCTTCTTTTTCCCCCACCTCTCCAACTGTCACTTCTGTCGCATCCTTTCGAGAGCTTACCTGCAAAATTTTCATTTTCCCGCTAACCTCTCGAGGGGGCATCCCCTATCCATCTCATTCCTTCCTGGTAGCTGGGGCATATTTTTCTTTGACCTGACACCACTTCCCTCCTAGGTCCTGACACCACGTCAAAGAGGGGCAAATGTAGACACCTAAAAATGTCTCGACCACCAAACTAACTCCCGACATCCCTAAACATACCAATTTCCTTTCCAACCAATTAATTAAATTTTTATTTAATTAATTACCCCTTTCATTTCCTAAATCCACACCATTTCATCCCCAAAAATTGAATTAATTTTGTTGATTCAATAGTCCAAACCTTAGCCAATTGATTTAATAAATATGCAAAATTTATTAAATCAATTCCCCCATTTTTCCTAAATCCAATTAATTAGTTAAAACCATGTTAACTAATTAATCCAGCCTATTAATTAGCCTATCCCTACCCTAGACAATTAAATAACTATTATTTAATTACCTACTCTAGCCTACCTCATCCTAGCCTTAGGATTAATTAATTAAATCACTGATTAATTAATCTTATCCTCCCCCTAATCCCTCTACTAATTTATTACAGCCACATTAATTAGGTTAATCACCTTAATTAAGTGAGTCAAACCCTCATTAGCACTTCTCTCCACATCCCCCAAATTTAAAATTCAAATAAATCACACATCACATTTACTCCTCTTACACATCCCTTACACATGTCATAACTCATAAATATCCACTCTTCCCCAAATGAATTTTTAATTCATTTTACCCTTCCCCATGTGAATTTTTAATTCACAAATAATCCATCTCACCCAACCTCATTTATTCACCCATTTCCCAAAAATGAATAAAAGATTTACTTTTATTCCTAGCCCTCCATCTTCCAAGATCAAATCTAGGCCCTCCACATCACTTTCATCCTCCACCATTGATCTCTCCAATCAATCTCCACCCTTGGATCCTTCCAAAAGTCTATAAATACAACCTTTCACAAGTCATTTTTATTATCCAAGTTTATGCAAAGTTACCATGCCAAAATCATCCTTGAGTTAGATAGTGAGTTGCACAATTGAAGAGCATTTCACATTTGAATCCATAGTCTAGGGATCATCTTGGTCTTGGGAGCTTCTTTTGGGTGCAAAGGCTCCTTCTTCCCTTGATGGGATTAGGTTTTACATGTGAGGTATAATCTTGTGTATTATTGCATTTGATTTAGTGTTTTACCTTCATTGCTTTATCTAGTCTACAGTCTGCTCCTAGGACTCCACAGCAGAATGGAGTAGTTGAGAGAAAGAACTGGACCATCCAGGAAGCATCTAGGACAATGATGATGGAAGCAAATGTTCCCTAGATGTTTTGGAGAGAAGTTGTCAGCATTGCAGTCTATACTCTCAATTGAGTTCAAATCAGAAGCAATACCGGTAAGACTCCTTATGAACTTTGGTTTGGTATAACTCCTACTGTGAGATATTTTAGAGTATTTAGTAGCAAATGTTACATCAAAAGAGATGAAGATCTAGTAAAGTTTGATGCTAGAAGTGATGAAGGAATTTTCTTGGGTTACTCCAATCAAAGCAAAGCATACCGGTGTTACAATAAGAGACTAAGAAAGATGATAGAAAGTACAAATGTGAAAGTTGATGAAGGAATTGAGAAGCCCTCAAGGTTTTATGAACATGATGAAGATGGTCAGAATGGTTCTCTGGGTCAAGGAGCTTAATCCTCCTCTGAAAGTTAGATTCAGACTGATCTGGTAAATTAGGAAGAAGAGGTTTGTCTGAATGAGCCTGGTTAAGAAACAGTAGTGCAAAAACTCCCAAAGTTCCAAGGTATGTAACTCTAAACCACTCTGAAGATCAGATCATAGGTGACAAAAGAAAAGGGGTACAAACAAGCAGGAGAATTGCTCAAAATTCAAATGAATACTGTCTTAATCCCTGGTGATACTCTACAACAGGGACAAAGCAGTCACACAAGGTTCAGGACAATGAGCCAGAAACACGTCTGTCGCTCCTCCAAAGCTAGTACACATTGCCCAGGAGCGATACTGCTAATCAAGTTTCCAGGTATCCAAGCCTATCCTCTGGCATTTCTAATTGATACTGGAGCAGATTTGAATATTGCTAGAAAGAATGCCTTCCCGGAAGATGCATGGCGAGAAGGTAAAACCGATATTACCTTTGGAAATAATGAAAAGTCTATGGAGGAAGAGTTGATGCAAATTGAGAAAAATCACACTTGGGATCTTGTTCCCAGACCTAGTAACAAGAATGTGATTGGAACCAAATGGGTCTTCTGGAACAAACTAAATGAAGTTGGTGAAGTAATCAGAAACAAAGCCAGATTGGTCTGCAAAGGCTACTCTCAAATAGAAGGAATTGATTTTGAAGAAACCTTTGCTTCGGTGGCAAGAATTGAAGCAGTCAGATTATTTCTTGCATTTGCTACCTTCAAAGACTTCAAGGTATATCAGATGGATGTCAAGTCTGCCTTCCTAAATGGTGATTTGGAAGAAGAAGTATACATTGAGCAGCTAGATGGATTTCAATTGTCTGATCACAGTGATATGGTCTGCAAGTTGAAGAAAGCACTGTATGGATTGAAGCAAGCCCCAAGGGCTTGGTATGAAAGGTTGGATAAGCATCTTGTGTAGATTGGTTTCAACAAAGGTACTGCTCATAGTAATCTATATTTCCAAATAGATAATGAAAACATCTTGATTGTTGAAGTATTTGTTGATGATATCATCTTTGGAGGAAGAGACAATATGTGTAAAACCTTTGCAAATCAAATGAAAAGTGAGTTTGAAATGTCAATGCTTGGTGAAATGAATTTCTTCTTGGGTCTACAAATTACTCAGACAAAGAAAGGCATCTTTATCTCTCAGACCAAATATGTGAAAGAATTGTTGAGGAAATTTGGAATGGAAGATTCAAAGCCAATGAACACTCCTATGGCAACCGGATATAAGTTGAGCAGAGATGATGACTCTCCTAAGACAGATCAGACCAAGTACAGATCAATGATTGGAGGACTATTGTATCTCACTCAGACTAGACCAGATATAATGCAGGTTGTTGGTCTTGTGGCAAGATTCTAGGCTAATCCCAGAGAATCTCATGTCATAGCAATCAAAAGAATTTTTAGGTACTTAAAAGGAACAATTGAGTATGGCTTGTGGTATCCTAGAGATCAAGATTTTTCTCTTCATGCATATACAGATGCAGATTGGGTAGGAGATGTGGATGATAGGAAAAGTACAAGTGGAGGAGCATTCTTTTTGGGAAAAAGGTTGGTTTCTTGGCTAAGCAAGAAATAAGAGGCAATATCCTTGTCTACAACTGAAGCAAAATACATTGCAGCAGTAGGTAGTTGCACTCAAATCTTATGGATGAAGTAGATTCTAAGAGACATTAAAGTAGAATATGAGGAGCCTATCACAATTTTCTGTGATAATTCAAGTGCAATAAATATTTCTAAGAATCCAGTATTGCATTTTAAGACGAAGCACATTTCTATCAAGTTTCACTTTCTGAGAGAACAAGTGAACAAGGATGAAGTCAGATTGGAGTATGTACCCCCCAAGGATCAGATTGCAGATATTTTTACTAAACCTCTTCCCAAGGACTCTTTTGAGTATCTCAGGGAGAAGTTAGGGGTCATGGCCCCTCCGGTGATGAACTAGGATGCACTGATGTGCATTAGTCCGGTGGATATCATAGTCATATCTTGTGATCTGGATTGATGATGGGGAGCTACTACTAAGGGGGAGCAGCTGGTATGATTCTGATGTGTTAGAATTGCAAGTATGAGCCCTTTGCCATTGATGTCAAAGGGGAAGAGAAGACATGTGAAAAATAAGTGGTTGATGATCAAAGGGGGAGCAGTAAAGGAAGAGAAGACATGTGAAGAGTTGTTACTGATAGGGGGAGTTGTGACAGAAAGGAGAAGTTCTTGTCTTGATGGTTTTTCACATCATATGTTGCCATCAATGACAAAGGGGCAAATTGTTGCAAGTATGAGGTTAACTAGTGTTGTCATTGATGTCGACATACTCATATTGCATTAACAAGAAGGATTGGATGAGCTGTGTGTTGAGGTTATTGAGGAAATTAGTCTCAATCAGGAACAGTGAAGAACAGTGATGAGAAGAAGGCAAAAGTACTCAATAGGTTGAGGATCAAAGGATGCGGATTAAAGGGTTTGTAGATATGAATCTTGAGATGATCCAGTTAAGATTTCAGAGGTTCATATGAAGATATGAAGAAGTTGTGATCGATCAAGTAGAACCGGTTCTGAGAGATGCTCCGGAGTGACAGAGTGTTACAAAAAGGTCTGGTGAGATCCAGAAGTGTATTGTCCTATTCTGCAGATTGGAAGGAGTGTTTGGGATGTCATTGTGATGTGTCATCTTGATTTGTACATAGTTTGGAGGTCTGAAAGCACCTTTTTTAGTATGACAGTGGTGATAGACTGTGCTCTTGAAGTTCTGGATGAAGAAGAAAAGAATTCTAGTAAGTGGAGGAAGTGTGGATGTATCTGGTCATTCAGGCAAGCCTGTGAAAGTTCTTGGATCATGTTGAGGTTGTGTTGTCGGTCCGCATTAGTGTTAGAGCTTGAAATTGGAGATATACTTCTGGATGAAGATGTTCTTGTTTAGACTGGCCAACCGGATGAGTTATTCATCTTGCAAATGTTCTTGTGGATGATTGCCGACTTAGATGATTGTTCGTAAGTCAATGCCTTGTATAAATAAAGGTTTGTGAATTCATTTCAAAGTGTGTTGTGGAGTGGATGAGTGTGGTATAGTGAAAGAGTGAAAGGCAGAGTAGGAGTGTCTTGAGCTTAAATGGAACTGATCCAGACATGGTAAAGATGTCAATCTCTAGTTCAAGTTTGTAATACTTATGATCTTGTAGACAGTGTGTCTCTTGTAGGCAGTGTGCCTCCTTGTGAGCAGTGTGCTCAGGCAGTGAACCCTAATTGGCATGTGCCATCTATTTTTCTTATTCTTCTAATAGAGGATAATCCTCGGGTTAATCACCTCATGGTTTTTCCATTGACTGAGTTTTCCACGTCAAAATCTTGGTGTCTAATGTGTTGATGTTTATCTGCTCCGGTGTTTATGCTTTATGCTTTCATGAATGGTTAATTGATATGCTATTAAATAACAAAGAAGAATCAAGTGTTTGAAGTAGAAGCAGGTTTTTATACAACTGATTCACCCCCCCTCTCAGTTGTGTGCCCTAGATCTAACATAAACCACAACTTTCCTTGTGCCATTTCCGGCACCAATTAACTGGCTGGGGGAAAAAAGTTTTTCCTTGTGTCTCCCCCTGAGCTAGAGCTCACTTTTTAATTTTTAGAAGGAATATCAACACTAGATTCTGGTGTAGATCCATTCCCTGCATTTTTTTTACTTCTCTTTACCCAAATCTTGTTCATCTCATTTTTAACTTCATGCGCATTTACTTTTCCTTTTCCTTTGTCTTGATTCTGATTATGATGCACCAGACCCCTTTTGTCTTGGTTCTTGCTTCTACAGAATTTGGCAATATGACCGGATGTATTGCAATTGTGGCAAACAACATTTCTTTGCATATTTGAATGATATCCTCTTGATCTGCATGGATTATCCATATGTCCCATTCTATTGCATGCAAAGCATCTACCATTGAATGAATTATTCATTTGCATATTTCTACATTCAGGAGATTTGTGACCATACCTTTTGCAATTGAAACACTGTCTAGAGAAGGATGTATTAGCCTGATTTATTCTCTTTCTACACTGATTAGCTTTATGACCAAAGTTACTGCAGTTGTGGCAGTATCCATTGAAGGATGGATATCTTTGAGCATTAGGTTGCCTTACCGGAGGTCTTCTGGGCCTGTTCCTTGGATTTTTTGATCCAAAATTCTTTTGACCGAATCCAGAGCTTTCACCTTTCTCATATCCCAAGCCACGCTTGTCATTTACCCTCTTTTGGCTTTCAAGAAAAACTTCAAGTTGAGAAAAACTTATCTTGAATTTTTCTTTGTATTCATTTGCTTTTTGAAGATCCTTTTTAAGAGTGTCAATTTGATCCTCAAGTTTTTCTTCATTATCTCTAGCATCTTCAAGATCAGATTCTAGATGCCTGATTATTCTATCCATTTTGTGGTAGTCTTCTGACTTCTCCTTGAGAGATTGTCTTAGATCATCTTCAGTTTTTCTTTTCTCTTCAATTTCTTGGGTGAATTTCATAACTCTTGATTCCATTTCATGTCTTGCCATAATGACCTCTTTTGATAACTTTTCACATAACTTGGTTTTCTCCATCAGATCTTCATTTGTACCATTGTCTTCACTTTGACTTGCCAATTGCTGAAGTAGATCTTTTCTCTTTTTCATAGAGATACTTAGTTTCCCTTTTAGTTCATTTATGAATTCATTAGCCTATTTGAGTCTTTCCTTCAATTCACTAACTTTAGATTTTGATTGCTCAAGATCATCTAGGGCAGACTGAAGTTGTTCCCTCATACCATACACATCCATTTTAGTTCCTAGATCTTCCTCAAGCTGTTAGGCTCCTTTTGGAGGAACTTAGCTCTAATACCAATTGTTGATAACTGAGAGGGGGGTGAATCAGTTATCTTAATTATTTTAGCTTTCTGAGCTTTCTTAACAATCAATTCAAATAAGCAAACATAACCATGAAATAGAAATACACATGACACAATATTTTTGACGTGGAAACCCTATTAAGGTAAAAAACCACGGGGTGATTAACCCAAGATTGTATTCTCTATTAGAAGAATAAGATAGTACAAAATGACACTTGCCAATTAGGGCTCACTACCCGAGCACACTGCTCACAAGAGGCTCACTGCCTACAAGAGACTCACTATCTCCAAGTTTATAGTGAAGTTAACCAAGTGATTGAACTGATGGGAAGCATCCACATATGCTGAGGTTCAATTCTGGTTAAGCTCAATAGACTGATCTGTTGGACTTCATTCTTCCTCTGTCTTAGACTGTTGTTCTGTTACATACCAGACCTTTCTTTCAGCTACTATTCTGCTCTCTACTATTCTTCACACTTTTCACACAACACAACTCCAACCTTCTCATCAAAATCCATCTAGTATATATATCCACACAAAGGACTTCATCCTCTTTCTAGTCGGCATCCAGAATAGTCAATATTTTCCCAAACTCTAGTCTATCGGCTGAATCCTTTCTTACCAAGTGATGCGTATCAAAGAGATACTCATAGAAGTCATCTAACATGTCGGCCAATTATGAATTATACCTTAAGAACCTTGATCACCATCAATATCTCATCCAGAATAGTGTCTGATTCTCTACCAGTCAGTTCTTCCTTTGTCTACTCTGTCAAATAGGACTCCAATACTTAGATGCTCATATCTCTTCACTCTTTCATCACCGGAGGCTCAATCCCTGGAATGTATCAATCAAGGTACCCCTCTTGACTTCCCCAAGTCCGCACTTTACTAAGATACTTCCTCTGAGAGATCTAGACCTGACTGTTGGATCTTGCCACATGCTTTGTTCTTGCTTACCAGACCACAACACTCTTCAATCTAACTTCCAGTGTAGACACACCATGTCCTACGGATGTGTGGGATGAACTTTGTTGCCATCAATGAAACCACTCATGAATCCACATAGTGTCTCTTGCCAATAGATAGTCCATGGTTTAGACATATAGCCAGCTCTCCTAGGAAATTTGTTTAATACTTTAGGTGATACAAAATTCTTATTTGCTCCAGTATCAATTAAAATAGAAACAGGGACTCCAAATAAGGTACCTGTCATCTCAATGAGGGTAATCTGATATTGAGCTTGTCGGTTGTCAAGTGCTACATGAATCCTTTGTTGAAAAGTTGTCTATTGTGAAGGTAAAGCCATGTTCCTTTGCTGCCCATTCTGCTTCTTATTAGTACATCAGTTTGCATAATGATTACCACCACAAGTAAAACAACCTCCAAGAGGACCCTTTTTCTCTGATGGTCTACCCACAGCATCCTCATTCCTCTCAAAGTTGTCATTCTTCTTATAATCCTCATTTCTTTGTTCATTTCCAAATCCACCTTTGTTTTTCTAATTCCCTTTATCATTTCTTCTATTCTCATATCCCTTATCATTCTTCCTCTTATATGGCTAATCATTTGAATTCTTGTTGAATCTTTTACATTTTCTTTCTTAATAGGAAGATATAGACTTTATCCTTTATTCCTATTTAATCACCTTTTCATACACTTGATCCATCGTTGTGAGACCATGCACTTCCACCACTCTACCAATTTGAGTATTCAGCCCCATAATAAGCTTTCTAATCCTAAACCTCTCATCCTTCTGATACTGAGGAACATATTTCAATAGACGAGTGAATTTCTCAACATACTCAACCACAGATAGCTCTCCTTGATGGAGATTCTAGAAATCAGTTAGTTTTTGATAGAAATATAGCTGTGGCAACCACCTCTTTCAAAAAATTTCAACAAATTCACTCCATGTCACCTTCAAGGGGCTTAAATTCAACTCCATTTTTTTGTTCATCCACCAAGTGGATGCTTCTCTCGATAGCTGATATGCTCTACAAATTGCTTTCGTGACCTCAGAATAATTCCTAATTTCAAAGTACTTCTCCATCTTGGTTAACCAGGCATCTGTTGCATCCCCTATTTTCATTCTATTGAATTTAGGAGGAATAATCTTTTTCATGTCTTTAGATAATTCAAGTGCAAGTTTATCTTTTATCTCTCTTTGAGATTCACTATCATCCCATCTCTCACTTGCCATACCATGTTCTCATTGTTTTCTCCTACTCACATTATAGGAATACTCGTTTTCACCCTCTATTTTACCAGTCTCATTTACTCTCTTTTCCAGATTGCCTATTCTTTCCTTTGTTTCAGCAAGCATATTAAGAATTCTATCTAGTTTGTCTATAAAATTAACTTGGGAGTTATGATCTTCCTGATCTTCTCCCTCATTAGATCTTGATCCAACCATATCTAGAATGTTTTCTCACACCTGGTATTAACGAGTTATCTATTAGCTTCCTTGATTAAAGATTTCTCATGAAATCATAACATAATGAATTCACATAACCATGGTCAAGTACAAAAACAAAATTGTCTTTATTATAATTTGCACAAGAGCATATACATTCTTTATAGATAGATACATTTTCATGTTTCACTCAATATTTACAAGTGGGGTGTAACCTTCAGATTCATTGTCTGACACATATTCGTGGGGTGTATAATCCTCGGATTCACTGTTAGATGAAAGTACAATGATTTCAACATTAGGTGGTATACGAGAATCCCTCATGATCGTTGGTATGCTATCAGAGCAAAATTGGGTTTGGCACTAGGGCTTATCAGTCCACTAAGCTAACCTAGAATCAACATTATGTAGGTAGCTAATGTTTTGACTTACTATGCCAAGATGGTGCATCTCAAACAAACTGCAATAAAGTCCTTTGTTGGTAAGGAATGATATTTGCAAGCTAAAAGAAAATGTATGGAGATAATTAAAATAATTCTAAAATCTAGTTTTTACAATGAAGTAAAATTTGAAAAGGTAAAAGGAATGATAAATTTTTTTCTCTTTTACAAACATTGAAGTTTAATCAACAACCTATTAAGATTCACGTTGATACTGAGTTACACAATGGATCTATTCATTTTCAATGATTCAATAATATGATATACTATTCATAAACAAAATTTACAAATTAAACTTACCAAAGATCACTACATCTCGATTGTTGACCTCCATATTTCAAGCCTCAACAAGCCTATGGTTGAAGAGATAGAGAAAGCATCTTCATAGAGCTTTAACTCCATCCACAGACCGAGGGTCTCCCGCACACCTTCCTTACCAGAAGTGGCTCTACCCTTCATGAAGAGGATAGACCTAGGATGACCTATGGTATTTTCCATTTGAGTACTGGTGTTAGTGACTACGCAACTTGTTATCATGCACCCCTAGATACCCTCTAATCAAGCATGACCATCCACAAGTTACGAATTCTAATCACGGTGAACTGACAATGCACTAGAGGCAAGTGCATTACTTTGGCCAAAGTTTTTGGTATAATTAGCATTGTGATCAACATAGTCGTTATGTTCACCCACCCCAACTTGACTTGAATATTGTTGCAATCCTAGAGTTATTTGGTCAAGATAAATTTCTTAGCCTTCCTGTCTTGACAAGTTTCTAAACATAATTGTTTGATTTATCATAGCTCTAGGGTATGTAAGACTATAATAGGTTCTTAAAGGCTTCCTTGCCCTCATGGCGAATAAGACGAGAAATTAAGATTTGCAAATCTTATTCAAAAAGAAATTTCCTCCTCCTTGACTATTAGGGTTTAGTCTTCAAACAAGTTTTCTTGACACTAAGGGGGTCATCATGATTCTTATAAAATCTTTTTCATTGAACAACATTATTTAATTTTTGAATATGTAAGACATTCAATTAATGTGGGAAGGTTGATATAATTATCTCCTTATGTCTTAAGTTACATCATCGAAGATTGTGTAACCCTACGCAAGAGTTAAGTTTCTTAACAACTACTTCCTAATTTAGTAAGTTTTCCAAACCTTTCATGTTTCTCATATAAATTGACATATTGTCTGTTGAGGTAGTAGTGAACCTACTAGGCTAGCTGCCCTATTAAGTCTTTAGTTCAACCCTATAGGAATCTAAAGTTGACCTTTATGTACAAATAATATTAGTACTTGGTCATTTAAAAGAATTACTATTTTAGAAAATTAAAAAGACCTATGGTCAATATAATATGGGTTCTAATATCTAACTATTGGTTTCACTCAATAATCATGATTTTGCCTATTGTTCCATCATTATGTGGACTGAAGTGATATGACTTAGCTATCACCAATATTAAAATAAATAGATATATCATTGTTGGCTATTTAAGGTTGTGACTTGCAATGAATAGTTTCAGGCAACCGATACGTGATTAAAGCTCAGGAATAAAAGTAAGTTCGACATAACGACTCTTATAAACCTTACAACCACAACCAAAAGATCTTCTGTTAAAAGGAAAGAAAGATCTTAATGCAATGAATCATTTTAACTTCTAGTTGTAGCTTCTTTTAGACTAAGAAGTCTCAGCCTTGCACATTGGACACACTATTGTTTGCAATATGGCCCTATGAAAATAGATGCTACCATAAAGAGAATTGGCCTTATAATGCATATGAAAAACACATTCATATTGGCCTTAACAGGTTCTTGTTTAGATTTATAATCACAGACATATACATTTGTATATAGTTTGATTATTTTAAAGGAAAGGTTCTTACTAAAAAAAGACTAGGTAAATCCGATTTGGCTTAACAAAACTATGCTATTCTATTCACTAAACTTAAGCCATTTCTAAGAGCTCAACGATTACCTATCTAGCTGCAATAATTGATACTTAGGAGATATTTTGCACGACATATCACAAATTGCAGAGAGTCATCATTCAACATGTATTCAGGCTTAAGTAAAGCACAATAAAGTAATGAAGTATGTTCTCAATAGATTTCTAAGCTAGCTTTCCTTTACGTGAGCTGATTAGAACTAAAGATGAAATTTGATTATGGTGGCCTAGATATTGTTTTCGATTAACCACAAGACTATACACGTTCTTCTATACACAGAAGCAATTAGTTCTCATTCATATACAACTAGAATAAATCATTATTGTTGTTTTGCAACATTTTAAAAGTAATATCATAGTGACTAAAATGGAGATATAGGTTTGTAAAAGTGGAAACCTGTATCTTGCACCTAGTTGCTACATCCCTTCTTCTTCTTGAAATTGTTTCCAGTTCGAACCGATCCCACCACCTTTGTGCTATCCAACTCTCTTACTCAAAAGCTTCCCCAATACTCATCTAAGAATGAATGTTTCAAAAATTGTTTCTTACTCCTCTTATCAAGCTAAAATGCAGGTGATAAATAACCATTCTTGCACCATAACTACCTCTTACTCTCATCACCATTCAAGGTTTTATCCTTTAGATAGGCATTATGATTTAAAGATAAGGCTCTACTATGGTCCATGGTCTTGATAGTTATGCCATCATGGTAGTGGCAACAAGTGGCGACATGAACATTCCTATTATCATTATCATCAAAATGATAGCATATGTAATGCTATCATAGACTAAAGTCTTAACATAACAAACATGATGGGTTCAATAAACTTGCCTCGATTTATTTATAAGAGTCAATTACAGTCAAAGGTTTTTACACCAAGTTGATCTCAATGATATAATTTATCATTATCAACCTTACGATTAATAATAATTATTATATGAACAAAACAACTTTCATGCCTTAACTATCATTAGCTTATTTATATAACTCGTGCCATTTTAAAGGTTATGGCGATGATAAGGACCATCAACTTAATGACGTTGTAGCTAAAAGAGCTTGATAACTACAAGAATAGATCATCACAACCACAAAAATGTGCAAGGTTAAAAGTTCCTTCTGATGATTTTTAGGGCAGAAGAAAACCTTTCACCATGGGAAAATGCCTTAGAGATATCAAAAACTAATAGGTTATTGTAGAGGGGATATACATGATCACGTTGCCTTAGACGAAATGTTTCTAAGTGTCATGGTTTCCGAGTAACAACTCGTCAAAGATTGCTGCCTTTTTGCACTTTGGAATCTTCAGGGATATCGCCAGTACAATGTAGCTCGAATTGTTTTAGTATGTTTGGGTGCAAAACAAGACCATGCCTAGCCTAAACATACCCATCTGGATGTGTTGGAACTGTCGGTTTGGTTGCATTAGGAGCAGGATGAAAGTTACACCACTACGCAACTTTGCACTACCTCCTTCTGTTGATTTTTGGGGCAGAAGAAAACCTTTCACCATGGGCAAACACCTTAGAGATATCAAAAATTGAGAGAGGTTATTGTAGAGGGGTTCTACATGATCACGTTTCCTTAGATGGAATGTTTCTAAGTGTCATGGTTTCTGAGTAACAGCTCGTCAAAGATTGTTGCCTTTTTGCACTTGCAACTTCCTCCTTGCCTATGCTAGAATGGGATTTGGGGAACATAGTGTGGACAACCATCAAACCATAAATGATATAGGAATTTTTCCATGGGATAGAATTTAGGACGCATGATACACTTGATTTTCACTTGGAGATGTCGTGTGGGCTAGCACTTGTTGATAACCATCTAGTCATGAAAGGAGAGATGATTGAGATCATGGGAGACATCACACTAGGACATGAGGTAAGGATTGATTTTCTGATGTGTGACTTCAGTCCCTTATCTTCACATTATCATGTTATGACAACCAAGAGGATCAAACTTAAGGCTTATGATTTTCATGGAGACACTCATGTTGAACTTTGCACTTTGATGTGATTGAACTATCTTGAGACCCTATATCAATTCCATGTCAATGTAACTGATTTGTAGTATTTAACTTGGTACATTGTCATAGATATGGGAATGGAAACATTTGATATACAAGGTTTGTATGAATTATCAATATGAAGAATAATGTAGCATAGCATGGATCATGATTGGATTAAGCCTATTCGGATTTACTTGTATGATCTTGACACCTATTCATTTATATTTTAACTTGTTATAATAGTATTTCATTATGCTTAAGGGATTGTATATTTATATGTTGTAAGGATTTATTCTTGTATAATTTGACATCACGATATATTAAGGTTTGTTTAATTCATTATTGCACATACTTATTAAAGAGCCCAAGTGTAGAAAATATACATGGCACCATGTGAGATTGTAGGCTGACCTTATGGATTATTGAGTAATAAAATCTAGAGATTTAACTTAAGGCTATCTATGTAGGTTTAAAGGAAACACACATGATGGAATTTTGTATGAGGTCTTTTAGGTTGAATCTCATTAGATAGACATTAATGAGTTTGTATTATAAGGTTCATTATGTAAAGGGACTTAACAATGATATCATGATTGTGTCTATTTTAATTAATGTTGACCTTTGAGATATCTTTTATTATGCATACCATGAACTGATTTAAAACATAGTCTATTATAAGGACATTTGTGTGTGATGACTAATCTCTTTAGGTAGTAAGAACTATGATGAACTATAAATGTAAAATGTAAGACATGTATGCAAAATGTGGAAGCATAGACAAGGTAGATGAACTATAAAATCAAAAAAGTGAGACTGATATAAACACAAAATATGTAAACCATACAAGTGATATAAACATGTATGATAAAGCATGATAAAATAATTCAAATAGGATTAAGGAAAATGTAAAGAACATGTATGTAAAGACTTGACATACCTAAAAAATAGAGATTTGAATGGAGAGAGTACCCAATTATGTAATGTTTTTTTCTTCTTGCATCAAACTCCTCAACAATTTGAGTTTTTCACCATTTGCTTCCTTTTTAATGTTAAATTGAATAAAACTCAAATAGAATTAGTAACAACAATACTATTAACCAATCTATAATGTTAAATTCCTATAATTCAATCACAATTAACATTGCAACACTACAAAAATTGAAACTTGAATTGATATATATCAAATTCAATGTGAAAACTATGTTATTTCATCCTTAAGTTGGCAAAGCAGAAAAAGGTGGTAGAAAGATCATGCAAAGGTGGTAGAATGTGAAAAATGTGCATGTGAACTTCCCAACAACATGAAAATGATTTTTTTTGTCGAAGCACACACATAAACAAAAGAAACCAGAGTATGTGGGCCTAGATCATGGGGGTCTAGGCCTTTTTACCATTTGTATAACAATCCAAAAGGCGCTCGTATTATAATGTGCACGTGCTATAATGCGAGCATGTTTTGGCCTGCTATAGAAAAATCTATATTATTCATTTCTCCATGTATTTCTTCTATCTCTCACCTCTCTATCTCACACTTATCTCTCCCCCTCACCTCTCTACCTCTCCCCTCTCTACATTTCTTAGTCACTCCTTGTCTACCTCTCTGTTCATCCTTAGCTATCTAGCTCTCTCACTTAACCCTAAACCCTAAAGCCTCAATCCTCAACCCTTAAACCTTAAATCCTAAACCCTATCCCTAAACCCTCAACACTTTACTTTAAACCCTATTCCCTCAACCCTAAACGCTACATCCTATCACTAAACCCTCAACCCTTGACACTATATCTTAAACACTAATCCCTTTACCCTCACCCTAAAGCCTCAACCCTCAATCCTTAAACCTTCAACCCTAAACCCTATCCCTAATACCTCTACCCTTGACACTCTACCTTAACCTTAATCCCTTGACCCTCAACCCTAATCCCTCAACTCTAAATGCTACAACTAAAGCCTCAACCCTAAACCATAATCCCTCAAGGTCCTAAACCCTAATCCCTTGTCCCTAGACTCTAAACCCTATCTCTAAACCCTCAACCCTCAACCTTAGACCTTAATTCCTCAACCCTAAACCTTAATCCCTCAACCCTAAACCCTAATCCCTCAACCCTAAACTCTAATCCCTTATCCCTAAACCCTAAACACTATACTTAAAGCCTCAACCCTCAACACTATACCTTAAACCCTAATCCCTCAACCCTCAACCCTAATCCCTAATCCCTCAATTCTAAACCCTAATCCCTTATCCCTAAACCCTAAATGTTATCCCTATTCCTAAACCCTCAACCCTCGACACTAGATAAATTAAACCCTAATCCCTTATTCCTAAACCCTAAACCATATCCCTCAATCCTTAACCCTTAAACCTTAAACCTTAAAACCTATCTGTAAACCCTTGACCCTCGGCACTATATCTTAAACCCTAATCCCTTAACCCTCACCCCTAAAGCCTCAATCCTCAATCCTTAAACCTTCAACCCTAAACCCTATTCCTAATCCCTCTACCCTCAACACTACCTTAACCCAAATCCCTCGACTCTCAACCCTAATCCCTCAAACCTAAACCCTAATCCCTTATCCCTAAACCCTAATCCCTCAACCCTAAACCCTAAACACTATCCCTTATTCCTAAACCCTCAACTCTCGACACTATACCTTAAGCCCTAATCCATTATCCCTAAACCCTTAAACCTTAAACCCTAAAACCTATCGCTAAAACCTTGACCCTCGACACTATATCTTAAACCCTAATCCCTTAACCCTCACCCCTAAAGCTTCAACCCTCAATCCTTAAACCTTCAACCCTAAACCCTATCCCTAATCCCTCTACCCTCAACCCTCAACCCTAATCCCTTGACCCTCAACCCTAATCCCTCAACCCTAAACCCTAATCCCTTATCCCTAAACCCTAAACCCTAAACCCCAATCTCTTAACCCTAAACCCTAAACACCATCCCTTATTCCTAAACCCTCAACCCTCAACATAATACATTAAACCCTAAACCCTATCCCTTAACCCTCAACCCTTAAACCTTAAACCCTAAAACCTATCCCTAAACCCTCAACCCTCAACACTATATCTTAAACCCTAATCCCTTAACCCTCACCCCTAAAGCCTCAACCCTCAATCCTTAAACCTTTAACCCTAAACCCTATCCATAATCCCTCTATCCTTGACCCTCAACCCTAATCCCTCAACCCTCAACCCTAATCCATTATCCTTAAACCCTAAACCCTTAACAATTAAACCGTAAGTCCTAAAACCTATCCCTAAACCCTCGACCCTCGACACTATATCTTAAAGCCTCATCCCTTAACCCTCAACCTTAAAGCCTCATCCCTCAATCCTTAAACCTTCAACCCTAAACCCTATCCCTAATCACTCTACCCTAAACACACTTCTTTAACCCTAATCCCTTGAGCCTCAACACTAATCCCTCAACCCTAAATCCTAATCCCTTATCCCTAAACCCTAAACCCTAATCCCTCAACCCTAAACCCTAAACGCTATCCCTTATTTGTAAACCCTCAACCCTTGATACTATACCTTAAACCCTAATCCCTTATCCCTAAACCCTAAACCCTATCCCTCAACCCTCAATCCTTAAACCTTAAACCCTAAAACCTATCCTTAAACCCTCGACCCTCATCACTATATCTTAAACCCTAATCCATTAACCCTTAACCCTCAATCCTTAAACCTTCAACCCTAAACCCTATCCCTAATCCCTTTACCCTTGACATACTACCTTAACCCTAGTCCCTCAACCCTCAACCCTATCCCTCAACCCTCAACCCTCAACCTTAAACCCTAATCTATCAACCCTAAACCCTAATCCCTAAACCCTAAACCCTAAACCCTATCCCCAAACCCTCAGCCCTCAACACTAATCCCTCAACCCTAAATGCTATCCCTAAATCCTCAACCCTAAACCCTAATCCCTCAAGGTCCTAAACCCCAATCCTTTATCCCTAAATTCTAAACCCTATCCGTAAACCCTCAACCCTCAACCCTCAACCTTTAACCTTAATCCCTCAACCATAAACCCCAAACCCTAATATGTCAACCCTAAACCCTAAATACTATCCCTATTACTAAACCCTTAACCCTAGATACTATACCTTAAACCCTAATCCCTTATCCCTAAACCTTAAATCCTAATCCCTCAACCCTAAACCCTATGCCTAAACCCTCAACCCTTAACCTTAATCCCTAATCCCTCAATCCTAAACCCTAATCCCTAAACCCTAAACCCTAAACTCTATCCCTAAACCCTCAACCCTCAACACTATACCTTAAACCCTAATCCCTCAACCCTCAACCCTATCCCTAATCCCTCTACCCTTAACACTCTAACTTAACCCTAATCCCTCGACCCTCAACCCTATTCCTAAACCCTCAACCCTTAACCCTCAACCCTCAACTTTAAACCTTAATCTGTCAACCCTAAACCCTAATCCATAACCCTAAGCCCTAAACCTTATCCCTAAACCCTCAACCCTCTTGATACTATACCTTAAACTCTAATCCCTTAACCCTAATCCCTATCCCTAAAACCTCAACCCTCAAACCTCAAGCTTTAACCCTAATCCCTCAACCCTAAACCCTAATCCATCAACCCTAAACCCTAAACCCTCAACACTATACCTTAAGCCCTAATACCTCAACCCTAATCCCTAATCCCTCAACCCTAAACCCTAATCCATTAGCCCTAAACCCTAAACACTATCCCTAAAACCTCAACCCTTAACCCTTAAACCTTAAATCATATGCCCTATCCCTAAACCCTCAACCCTGATCACTATACCTTAGACACTTATCCCTCAACCCTAAACCCTAATCCCTTATCCCTAAACCCTAAACCCTATCCCTAAAGCCTCAACCCTTATACCTTAAATCATAAACCCTATCCCTAAACCCTTAACCCTCGACACCATACCTTAAACCCTTTACATTATCCCTAAAGCCTCAACCCTCAACCCTTAAACCTTAAATCCTAAACCATATCCCTAAACCCTCAACCCTCAACACTATACCTTAAACCCTAATCCCTGAACCCTAAACCCTAATCACTAAACCTTTAAACCCTTAATACCTCAACCCTTTAACCCTCAACCCTTAAACTCTAAACCCTTGACCCTTAAACCATAAACCCTTAAAACCTCAACCCTTATCCAGCCCTCTCCTCCCCTATCTGCCTCAACCCCATCTCTCCCCTATCTCTCTCACCCCTCTCTCCCTAGGTTGTAGGTCTCTCAATTGTATATCTCTCATGGCTCTCTAGATATTTCCCTTCCTCTCCACCTCTCTCAACATTGAACATTATCCCTTAACTATAAACTCTCAACCCTCAACCATATACTTAAGCCTTAATCCATCAATCCTCAACCCTATACCTTAAACCCTAAAGCCTACATGCACAAACCCTCAACCCTATACCCTATAACCTCACCCTTATACCCTAAACCCTAAATATTACCATACACTCTCAACCCAAGTCACCCTATGCCTTATATACCCTCAATTCATATCGTAAACTCTAAACCCAATATCCTAAACCCTAATCCCCATGCCTTACACACTTAATCTTATACACTCAACAAGTTGAATATTAACCCTCAACCGTAAGCCTCAACCCTCTAGCCTCTAGCCTCTACCCTCTACCCTCTACCTATTACTTAAGCCCTAATCCCTCAAACCTCAACCCTATACCTTAAACCCTAAACCCAAAACACTCAACCCTCAACCCTAAAAACTATACGGGCTTAGGTCCTTATATACCCTAACCAAAAACCCTTACATACATACATGCATGTACATACATTACATACAAACATGCATACATATATACATACATACAAGCATGGATACATGTACATAATACATACAACCATACATACATACATACATACATACATACATACAAGCATACATATATACATACATCAAACATACTTAGGAAACTTCAACATAAATCCTTCCAAGCGAGGCATAACGCAAGTGCATTATAATGTGCTCGCATTATGTTGAACTAGGCAAACATTGGGCAAACCTGCAAAAATGAAGAAAAAAGCATAACATAACGCGAATGTGTCATAATGTGAGCACATTATAATGCACTCGTGTTATATTTTTCTTTGGGAATCCCAATCCTTAGGCTTGGGATTTGGATTGGATTTCCAACCCAAAGTCTTGGAGTGCCTTCCCAATGTCCAAAGACGTGTTTTTGCATATTCTACAAGATTTCACATAATTTTGTTTGTGCTAACCTTTAGATTTGCACGTGTTTCAAGGTTGAACAAATCAAACAACTAGGTAATGTTAAGCTTTCTCTTAGCTATTTAACGATGTAAATTTTTTCACATTTTGACAATGTTAAGCCTTTCATCTTTAATTTCTTTTGTTTGTGTCCGTTTTTGGGCAAAAACCATTGTTTGGTCTTTTTTTCAAGTAAATTTATCTGTTCACTAAAATTTCAAATAAATTACATTTTTAGAAACTCGACTCCATTCTACACATGTAAAAAAAATTAATTTTCAATTAGTTTTCAAAATTTAGAAGGGTAGCATGGCCAAAATTCTATTTTTTTGGATGTGTCCACTTTGAAAATTAGTAAAAAATCAAATATTCATTAAAAATTTGCAGAAAAATTAGGCATAAACTACATGTTGTTAGCTAAATTATCACCAAAGTGATTTTAAAATACCAAAAAAAAGTTAACTTTTTGAGGGAGCCACAAAACACACTATGTTATGTTTTTTTGACAGAAACAACACCAATTTCTATGGCTCCCTCTTTTGAACCCCTTAATCTATACCATTTTAAAAAAAAATAGTAGTTTAGAAAGTAGACTCAGAGCACTATGAACATTGTTTTTGTTGTATCTTAAAATTTTGAGTGTAACTATGCTCAATTTCTCATCCAAAGTTAGTATTTCCTGATTTTAGAAAAATGTGGCCACTTAAGACCCCTTTTTGGCCCCCCATCTTCTTGCACTTACCCTAATATCAATTCATTTTTCTTAATTGTGATTATGTTAATCATGATGTATTCTTACTCTTAGTTAAGATGGTTAATTATGGTTATTATTTTGTATCATGTGAGATGACATGTTACATATGGTATCAGAGCTACTATATTCAATACATGGACCTATGGGCTCACTACATAATGATTATCTTTATCCAACATTAACAATTGTTAATGTTTGGATGTTTTATGCCAGAATGGTAAGAATAAGAATGACACTTAGAAAGAAGGTAGTGAGAAATTACCTACATTACCTTAAGGCCTTGAGGGAGCAAGCCTCAAGAATGAAATGCCTTGAACGAACTTGTTGCTTGGTAGGCACATGGTTGGTTGATGATGAAACCTTTGCTGATGCTATTAAACACATCAAGCAGGAGTTGAGAAAAAAGTTAGGATTACTACTCCTAACTCTAAAAATGAATTAGTGAAACCCTCTACACCTAAGGAACCAATCATGGAAAGTAATCCTAAGGATCCTAATGTTAATAAGGAGGTTGTGGATGAGTACTTGCGAGTACATCCACCTCCTAAAACTAAATTCATAAATCTCAAGGATGAGAAATGAACATGGGAGGATATCCCAATCTGATAATGACTTGCAATAGCAAGATGTAAACAAAATTTTGTAATTTTGGATGGATTATATGTAATCCGATGAAAACTATAATGCATTTGAAAAATATTGGAAAATATTTCCTTTCTTGTTAAAGATTACATGAATGAGAATAAATTTATATTATGAATGAATTCATTGGTATGACAAACTAATTGAATGGTTAATCTACAAACTTCAAGACAAGTAGATTACAGCAAGGTTCAAATAAGAACTAGGATGGGAGATAGCTAGGATGAAGGGCAACGTTCGGGCCACTCTAAATTTAAACTCAACCAGATCCTCGCTATGCTTCAAGAGACAAGAGCGAGAGTTGGGACTCTCGAGTAGGAAGTCAAGTGTTGGCATGGACCCAAGCGAGAAGCCTATTATGGAGGTGATGATGAGGTGCATCATAATGACACCGCCCAAAGTGAGCATGGATAGAGTAACTCCGAGGCTAGACAAGAAGAGGATAGAAGAAGCCATTTGGCTTTGGAATTATCCCAGGGCATGAAAAAGGTCATGCCACCCAAATTTGATGGGTCTGTAAGTGGAGATGCCACAGAGGCATGGCTTATGTAAATGGGAAAGCATTTCAAAATAACAAATTATACTGAGATCACCAAAGTAGTATTGGGAGCATACCAATTGGTGGGTGAAGCATCCACATGGTAGATGAACAAAAAGATGGAGTTAGGCTTGAGGTCTACAAGTCTAACCTGGGATAGGTTCGTGGAACCTTTTAGGCAAAGATGGTTGCCTCAGTTGTTCTATGATAAAAAGCTTATAGATTTCTAGAATTTGAGATAGGGAGATCTAATTGTGAATGAGTACTGAAAAAAGTTCACTTGCCTACTCAAGTATGTGCCATAATATCAACAAGATGAGAGATTTCACATCCGCAAGTTTATTATGGGATTGAACATCCAAATTGGGGGTAAGGTTAACATGCATGGTTCCACTTCAATGGATCAGGTCTATGAGAAGGCCATCAAATAGGAACAAAAATTGAAAGCTATGTCTACTTATAAGGAAAGGAACTGAAAGAGGTATAATTGGTTCCAATCCTCCCAATCTTCTAAGAAAAAAGGGGAAAAAATAGGATTTTACTGAGAAAAATGATAAAGGGGCCAAGAATAAGAAAACTAAATCCAAGGGGGAGAAGAAGGGTAACAACCACTAAGCTAAGAAAAATGGAGACAATTTTGGGAAACCTCAAGAGAGGTGAGGACCTGTGGGAGGGTGCTATACATGTGGTGGAGATCATTATGCCAACTAGTGTCTTAACAAGACGTAGGGAGCACAACCATGAGGAAACCCTCTACCCTCTCAATAGGCACCATTCTAGCAATGTATACATACAGCCTTGGACAATAGGTAGACCGAATACCAAATTACTCCCGTTGAAACTACAAGTATTTTATTTGGTCTTCCAATTTTAATTTTGTTAGATACCGATACTATCAAATGTTTTGTTTCTCCAAAAATTTTAAGTACAATTTATAGAATGGATGGATACATGACAAATAGTTGGTTAGTTGAATGTGCAAACTAGACCAAGGCTCAGGTAGAGCAATGCTTGTTTGAGGCTAAGGTTGAACTTCCAACTTTCTACATCGAAGTGAACCTTTATGTAGCCCCACCAGGCTCATACGATGTTATCCTTAGGATAAATTGGTTATGGAGACATCGAGCCAAAGTGGACTGTTATGCCAAAATAATAGAATGTTTAGATGACTTAGGAAACAAAGTCTTTCTGCAAGGGAACCCTAGGGAAGTCAAACTAAGACAAATTTCTACCCTAAAAATGAAAAGATCTCAAAGAAAAAGATGCTAGCTTTTTGCTATCAAAATGAAAAGCTAAATGGTTTTGAGGAAACTAATTTCCAAGATGATTTAATGTTTTATGAATCTCAAAAACTCAATAGAGTTGGGAAGAGGGAGTCCATAGATCAGGAGAGATTAGATATGGACAAGTACCCTTTTCTTATAAATTTTGAGGACGTATTTCCAGATGAGCTACCGGGATTACCTCCTAAAAGAGATTTTGATTTCTCTATAGATATAATTCTAGGATCAGAACCTATATCTAAAGCTCCATATAGAATGACCACTACTGAGTTAATGGAGCTAAAGGTTCAACTACATGAATTGTTGGATAAAGGGCTGATTAGACCCACTGTGTCACCCTAGGGAGCACCAGTAATATTTGTGAAAAAGAAAGATGGTACTTTGCAGTTATGCATAGATTACTGCATGTTAAATAAGGCAACAATTAAGAATAAATACCCATTGCCCCACATTGATGATCTTTTCAATCAAATGAGGGGAGCAACTATGTTTTCCAAGATCAATCTTCGGTCTGGGTACCATGAATTAAGGTTAAAGGATGAGAATATCCACAAAACAACCTTTAGAATAAGGTATGGGCATTATGAGTTCATTGTCCTACATTTTGGGTTAACAAACGCACCTGCCATGTTTATGAATTTAATGTATAGTGTGTTCAAGGACTATTTGGACAAGTTTGTCCTAGTTTTCCTTGATGACATCCTAATCTACTCAAAGAATGAGGAAGAACATAGGTTCAACATTTAAGGATTGTTCTCCAAAGGTTGAGAGAGCATAAATTGTATGGCAAGCTCTCTAAGTGTACCTTCCTTCAAAAGGAAGTGTAGTATCTAGGCCACATAATTTCAGCTAAGGGAATAGCTATAGACCCAACTAAAATTAAAGCTATTTTGGAATGGCTGGTACCAAGGAATGCACATGAGGTCTAAAGTTTCATGGGCCTTGCAGGATACTATAGGAAATTTGTGAAGAACTTTTCAAAAATTGCTTATCCTATAACTTCTTTGCAGAGGAAAGGAAAGAGGTTTGATGGTCAAATAAGTGCCAGGAGGCATTCGACCAATTGAAGGAAAATTTGACTTTAGCACCAATCTTGAAAGTACTTGACCCAAAAGGTCAATTTATAGTCATTATCGATGCCTCATGGGAAGGCTTAAGTGGTGTACTACTCCAAGATGGACAAGTCATTGCATATGTATCCCAGAATTGAAAACTTATGAACAAAACTATGCCCCTCATGATTTGGAGCTGGTAGCAGTCATTCATGCACTGCAAATGTGGAGACACTACTTGCTTGGGAAACCCTTTGAACTGAAAACAAACCATCAAGGGCTCAAATATCTGTTCACTCAACCACATCTAAGTGCTCTTCATAGAAGATGGTCAAGGAGTTCATCTCAGATTATATGATTTTGAAATTAAATATATTTAAGGAAAAGAAAATTGGGTGGAGAATGCATTGACTAGGAGAAGACATATCTCCTCAATGATCTTCATACATTCTAATTTTAAGAATCAGGTTTTACAATAGTCTAAGGGAGATGAGTTTTACAAGCAGGTAAAATAGGCCCTTTTGGAAAACCCCTAGAATCGAAAATATGATGGATTTTACCTTGAACCAGATGGGTTATTAAGGTATAAAGGAAGGATGTATGTACCTAACTCTATGGAGTTAAGGAATATGGTGTGGAAGGAGGTTCATTCTATACCTCATTCGGGACAACCTAGAGTAACAAAGTTACTTGCCAATGTGAAACCCTTATATTTTTGGAAAGGAATGAAGAGGGATGCTACAAGTTTTGTAGCTACATGTATAGAATACCAGAGGGTGAAGGAAAAACACCATCACCCGGCAAGACTTTTATACACTCATGAAATTCTAGAATGGAAATGACAAATCATAAGCATGGACTTTGTGCAAGGACTTCCTATGTCAAGGAACATGCACAATGCTATTTTGGTTGTGGTGGGTAGACTCACCAAAGCCACACATTTTATACTTGGCAACTTGACAGATGGGGCACTTGTCATAGCCCACAAATTTGTTCAAGAAATTTTTAGATTGCATGGTATTCCTAAGAAGATTATCTTAGATAGGGATGCTCGAATGACATCAAGGTTTTGGCAAACCTTGTTTTCTTCACTTGGAACCCAGTTGAATATAATCTCTACTTATCATCCTAAAATGGATGGTCAAACAGAAAGGGTAAACCAAGTGCTAGAAGATTTATTGAGGATGTATTGCATGGACTAGCAATACAAATGGGAAGACTATCTTCCTTTGGTGGAATTTGCTTGTAATAATTTCTATCATTCTACTATTAAGATGGCTCCATTTGAAGCATTATATGAAAGAAGGTTTTGGACCCCTATAAGCTGGGATAAGCTAGAAGATAGGGTTAGCCTTGGACCAAAATTGCTATTAGAAATGGAAGAAAAGGCTAACAGAAGCCAATGATAGGCAGATTTATGTAGATGTTAAATACATCAAATGGCATTTCTCAGTGGGAGAAAAAGTCCTTCTAAGGGTAAAACCTCAAAAGAGCTCCATTAAGTTTGGAAATGCATCCAAATTGGTGCCTAGATATGTGGGTCCCTATGAAGTTCTTGAAGAGGTCAACCCAGTCACATACAGAATTGCTCTACGCCGGCCCTTGCCATGATGCAAAATGTTTTTCATGTTTCCTATTTGTAAAAGTTTAATGCAGGAGATAATCATATCCCTATTCTTGATTGGAATGCTATATAGGTGAAGGACCCATGGGTGGTAGTGATCAAGCCCATCAAGGTGCGTGAAATGCATAAGCTACGCTTACGTAACAAAGAGATAACTCAATGCAAGGTCCAGTGGGACCAATATGCAGAGGAAAATGCCACTTGGGAAAACTATGAGGATATTCATGCAAGATTTCCCCATCTCTTTTGAAAAAAATTTTATTATGCTCACATAACACTTTTCTTATTATGTTGGTTGATTCTGAAGACATTTAATCATTAAGGATGATGATTCTTATGGGGGGAGATATGTTACATCCCCAACTTATGATTTAGTTTAAACTTGCTTTTGTGTGGTAATCAGGATGATTAATCATAGTTTAATGATTTAATATTTGTGGAAAATATCAGATAGAATCATTGATTATGTGAATATTGACTAATGTTAGTTAGACATGATATTACATGTTGATACAATTATTTAATATTATGATTTGCGAATCAAATGATGATACACTAATCATGGTTATATGGTTGTGAGTTTGATCAGGAAAAGAATCTTCATTCAAGAACGAAAGGAGAGTATCATCTAGGAGGAAGAGATAGATGTGTGGGAAAGGTTAGAATTTGCCATCTGATTGTTGGAATTAGTTTTTGTGAACCCATGCAAGGTGGGGTGAGTTATTGTCTTTCCTTTGTTAAGTCATTTCAATTTAGATGGTGCCAACTCAGCAATTTGAGTTATTTTGACGTTATCCACATTGATTCGACCAAACGATGTCCTTGGAACACTAGTTTGGTCGATAAGTAATCTCGATGGGTTTTCAAGTATTTCCTTGTTTCCTTATCTAATTCTTTACTAGATTATGTGATTATCATTGCTTATTTATATAATAATTATAATTATTAAGGTGATGAGGGGGAGTAACAACTCAACCCCAAGATCACATTTTGTTACTATGTCACCTTATCAATGATGTTAATGGCTGACGACACCTTGATTTATTTAATAACCCTTAAACATCATTTAGATGTAGGGAATATAAAGTGTGTGTTATAATTATTTCAACCTTCATAGAGGTCGGGCACCAATATTAATATTAATATATAATGTTTATCCTTGGGGTAGTCAATCAACCACCATCCATGATAAGTGGAATGAGTGGAGGTCAAGTAGAGCTAAGATAAGCTTCAACGGTGTCACCCATGTGATAATGGAGTGGGTGGGCTGTAAGAAACCCCTGAGGTTGTAGAACCATTCCTACCACTATCCTTAGTTAGAGGGTGGCAAACTTTGTGGCATGCATAGTTAACACATGCAAAGCACTGAAGAAGGTATCATTTTGTTGGATACATGTAATTTTGGTTTTGGGGAGAGTGTCAAAAAAAAGGGACGAATGGGAAGTTTGAGTAGGAGATAGTATGGAGTTTCACTATAGAGATAATGTGTGATAGGTGTGAGTAGATCATGGAGAGCCACTGAAAGGCACACGAGAACTATCTTAAAGCCATCTCAACTATACAATTAAAGTACAGGTATGGTTCTTGATTGTGATATGAATGTAATCACAAGGTGATACCTCTAATAATAATGGTGTCAACTATTATTTTAATACATAGTAATGCATTTCTATGTGAGACCGATAAGGCCGTAGTTTCTAACTCCCTATGGATTTGATATGAGGCCATCGAGGCCATATGTAATATCTATGTGTTATCTTTTGAAAACAATGTATTAACACATCATTCGGCCAAGGCCATAAAGCCAAACAATAAACACAAATGTGCTTGCAAGAATCTTGAATGCTAAAAATGGCATGGTATGTAGACCACATATTATATGCTTAATATTGCCTTGGTTATTATTCGAGCCATTGTGCTCAAAGCCTTTGTAGTATCAATTAATTATGATTGTCTCAATGTTAATAAAGACTGTTATGAGTATAGATCGAGAGCAGTGCTCAGACCATATTATCTTTAATGATAATCTTTTTCTTTAAGCCTCAATTCTTCCTTAGGCACTTAATATGTCAGGATAGGATGCTGGAGAAATAGTGCTTAACTATTTACAAAGACATTATGATATTTATAGTACAACCCATATGAATAAATGGGTATTGTGGAAAATAATGTTCAATTGTTATGAAAGGTATTGTGATAGCTAGGGAATATTGAGCAGTATGTTAAAGCCTTATGACTACTCGTGCTAAGGAAAGAATAGTAAAGGGTTACTAATAATGTTACCAAGGTAGTTTTAAATGCATGACAATCCATGATGGTCGAGGAAGCAAACCCCATTGATACTTATTTCTTATGAGTATGAAAATAAAGTAGAGTATGAAACTCTTATGATTAAAAGATATGAAATTAATCCCTTTTTGAATGGCCATACTTCATGAACCAAGTATAGGGTGTCATGAATTCATGTGGAATCATTGAGTTGTGGTCTTTCAATAGAACTGACCTATTAGACTATTGTGAAATAAGTCTTGGTTGATATGAATTCGATTGTAAACCTAGTGACAAGGTAAAGATGAAAATTAGACTGGGAAAGGTCATAAGTTTGAAAACTCAATTGTCCTAATGATATTAAAGAAAAATGGGAATAGGGTGACGTGGAGTCATAGTTTTCCCCATTGCAAAAGCAACATAACATTAATGAATGTACTCCCAAGATATGAGTTGATTGTCCTAGAGTTGGACTAAGAATGAATTGAACTTACCTTTTTTAGACCTAGAGAGGTTGAACTATGAATACTATAGGATGAGATAGCTTCTAAGTTGAGTCAAGGTGGTGGACATATGACTATTGAGAAATGGTGAGAAAACATAATACAACAGATTAAACCATTATGGAGTAATATAGTATTGTTTTCGAATAATTTTTGATTTGAGTGCATTGGCTTATAAAGCCACATATTCCCATACAAGTAACCACAATAACTTCCTAAAAACTACTCCCTAACTTATAAAACTAACATTTAACTAATAAATGTAAACCTTAATTTATTCTAACACCCCCCTTAAGGTTTACATGTAATAAAACTGATATTCCCCCCTTTATTACATTGTTCCTGCAATAGTACCAAGGGACCCCCCCTAAATGCTAATATACTCAACACAGCTGATTACATAATATGAATACATATTTTATAGAAGATCTTCTCCCAAAGAACAAATCCTAAACCAAGCAGGACTCCATCATACTGTCTTGTCTACCCTCAGAAAGGTGTAGCTTCGAGTTGTGTTCTTAAGCTCTTTAGTCCTGAACTCTCAAATCACAGAGTCTTGAATTGTTCGACAACAATCCCTAAGAGATATGACAGATCTCTATCATTGTCTAGTGACCGTAAATGGGTATAATTCTAGATCATATACTCTAAAGCTCACTGGAAAACAATCCATATTGAGCTCAACACCAAATCCCAAACCTGTCTCCAAAATAAAATCTTCACAAAACATACATTCTTCAAATTCGTTAGCATCAACAAAGAAAAGCAAAACAACCAAAACCAAAAATGCTTCTCATGCAAAGCATCATCTCAAAGCGAAAAGCTAACTTGAGATGATCAAAAATCCTCCATCCTCCGATGCTGCCTGCCTCCAATATGACCCTGTTGCATTTTAACCAACTAATGCCTTGGATGAGTCTTTGGAGGCCTTATCAGGTGTAGTATAAATGGCCTCGAGAGCACAAGCAATGTTTGATGTAGCCATGATAAAATGAACAAGGTGTTAGATTCCACCAAAAGTGCACCTTTTACAATATAGTGTAAACACAAATATATCCTTATAACTCCAATGTTTTTGACCTTATACTCCAAAAATTAAATAAGTTAAATCAACAAAGAAAATTCAAACAAATTCTCATTTAACACCTTATATAGTTTTGATCCTATGACCACTTACGGTGAAATAAAATCATATACCAACTTCACTACACACATTTATATGTGAGGTTTGTTGAATGGTTACATATGCATCGATTGGAGTGAAATTTAGGTTTTACTTACAAATCTCTTCTTGTATGCAGGAAGATCATGGTTCTCCTCTCATCATGACATATCTGTTCATATCCACATTGGGCTGAATTTAACAAGTAGATGTAGCGCTTGATCAAGAAACAAACACACAATTATCAATTTCAACACCTAGCAAACATTCAATGCCCAGTAATGTAAAACACCTTCCTTTATGCTTGACTGAAATAATCTCTATTTTATCTCTCCAAATGCTATTTGAAAGGGGCAGCTTTAGTTCATACTCCCACAAAATGTAATAAGAAGCCAGTTTAAACTTGCAAAAATCAAACAATGAACAACAAGAAGTTGCTTTCAAAATAACTGCATGTGCATATCTCACAATATTAGACCCTTTTCATGAGGTCAGCAAAACAAATTTAGTTTTGAATCTACATAAAAAATATTTTTATGCAGTAGATGAAGTGGTCATAACTATTGTATTCTCCAATGCATAAGTGTGGTCCAGCGCATTGCATTTTTCAAAAAATCCATTCACTAAAAGTATGAAAAACACCAAAGGAATGTTATGAATGTTGATAGTATTAACTTGACCTAGGTATTAACTTCTTATCACACTCAACAGATTTCATACTCTTTTACATCGTCATCCTCCTGCAGGAAACAATGATGACTCTAAAATAAATTTTGGCACAGCATTCAAGAATGTCAAAATCTCCACACGCAATCTTCTTCTCCATGTGCTACTAGTTCAAACATTTCATACGGCCACAAAAATTGTTAGATGCTCTGATACCATATTGAGAAATGGTGAGCAAACATAATACAACAAATTAAACCATTATAGAATAATATAGTATTGTTTTTAGATAATCTTACATTTGAGTGCATTGGCTTATAAAGCCACATATTCCCCTACAAGTAACCACAATAACTTCTTAAAAACTACTATGGGAATAACTAATTCCCTAACTTATAAAACCAACATTTAACTAATAAATGTAAACCTTAATTTATTCTAACAATGACTACATTCATTGTGAAACGTTTATGTATGTAAATTTTTAGCCAAAGTAATGCATCCATCTCTACATGCATTGTCGGTCCACAGTGATCCAAATGGTATAATGTCTCCAGTAGTGTCATACATAGTTAGAGTGGATCTATAGTTGTAAGATCGAGAGGCATTATGAAGGATACAACACTAGATACTCAGATGGCAAACCTAATGGTTCCTTACATCTATATCCTCCGTGAAGGGTAGGGTCACTTCTAGGTGGGAAGTTGTATGGGGGACCGCCCGGTCTGTGGTTGGAGGAAAAGCACTCAGGTGATGCTCTCCTTCCCAAGAAAATGACAAGACGAGGCTTATGAAGATAGATGTCAAAGTTCTAGATACAATGCTTTTATTTAAATGACTTGATAGTTAGATATTGTGTATATTTCTATATTTGATGCCTTGAGAATAGATTTGTACATGTATAGTGAAGGTTATTCACTAATGAATTATCCTTGGATATTGTAATTCTAAGATTTGTTATGTTGTGGAAATGAATAACATGATTAATTATCATGACGATATCAATTCATTTTTGCTTAACTATGATTATGTTAATCATGATGTATTCTTACTCTTAGTTAAGAAGGTTAATTATGGTTATTATTTTGGATCATGTGAGATGACATGTTATAGAGATGAAATACTTTGAAATCACACTAAAAGGAAAAGGAAAAAGACAAGCGAGGAAAGACAAAGCACTCTAGGGCTTTAAGACCAACCTTTAGAATTTTGGGTTCTAATACAAATTTACATGTCATGTGAATTGGAGCTCATTGGTTAAGGTGCACAAAATTCAATGCTTTGGTTTAAATTATTACATTTTACATCACTCTACTAAATAGTTTGGGAAATTTGATCACATGGAAATTTAGGGTTCGTACCCTAATTCTAGACATGTAACATTATACAAAATGGTCAATAAAGCCCAAGATAGATGCAATTAGGGATTTAGACTTCAATGGAGATTTTGCAACTTGGAAAACATAATAAAATTCAAAATTTTCTAGGAAAGCAAGTTTTGATTCCAAACTTAGAAGAATTTGGCCGAACCTCAAATTTTGCCTTTTTTTTTAACAAGTTCATGAATACTAAGGAATTTCAACAAGTTCACTTAGACAAACATCCAAAAACTATTAGACCTCCATTAAACAACAAGGACAAAAAATCAAACACAATTAAAAGAACACAAACAAGTGAAAGTTCAAAGCTATGTCACACTTTTATAAAGGAAATGACCAACATTGATCTAACTATTTAACTTGAATCACTACAAAGTGACATATATGTTTTGAATTTTAAAATGATGTAAAGTAATAAAATATAGATTTTTTTGTATATTTTATGTTTGTATTTAAAAAAAACTAAAAAAATATTTAATGTATTTTTTTATAAACTTGACATTATTCATTGAATGTAATACATCTTCTTTACATCATACTTTGTATTAATTACACAAGTGAATGGTTTTAAATACCAAAACATAGCAATGGGAGACACAAAATGTGTACCAAGGCAACCCATAATGGCTAGCAAGGAAATCCAAGGGTTTAGGAATTTGGATTTGATGTTTTTAAATTTAAGGTTTGATACCAAGCACCTCAGGATGAATCTTGAGTGGCACAAGATTGAACCTAGGTATGAAAGTGCTAATTTCAAAGTAATGAGTGATTGTATGGATATGGTTGCAAATGTAGGTGTAATAAATGCTATCAAAATGGTGAACATATGGAATGTGAGTAAGCAAGAATTAGATAAAGTTGAATGTATAAGAATGAGTGCAAATGAGAGGAAATAAGATTTAAATAAGTATTAAGGAATAAGCCAACCTTAATACAAAAATATATCACTAGTTGATATATACAAACATAAAAATAGTAGATTGATCTAATACCTAGCTAGCTTTCTCCATGTATTCCCTAGAGCCATTCCCCTTAAGCACAATTTTGATGTAGAGAAATTGATTGAGTCTCCTCCCCCAAGTCTCCACTCTCTATCCTCTCCAACACTTAGCAATTTTTTTTTCCATAGCAAAATCTCTCATCGAAAGAAAAAGCCCCATTCTCATAACATTTCGAAAGGCTTTCTTTTTTCTTTGTGATAGCTATCCAAGGTTAGGAAAGAAAAATAAATATATATTGACAAATGCTCCTTCTCATGACTACAACTGTCATCATCCTTTCCCTTCCTCAAATTCCTAAGCTATAGAATTTAATTAATTAAGAAAAATCTCCTTAAATATTAAATTTAGGGAAAAGAAGAGTAATCCCATACAATTTAATAACTACAAAAGGACATTGGTATTGGGTAAGTGCAAAAAGATGGGCCAAAAAGTGGCCAAATTGTTTTAAAAAAAAATTAATGCATAACGCGAGCGCATTATGACTTATTATAAATAAAAAAAAGATTATCATCTCATTTCATTTCTTTTTCCTCTATACCCGTGGCCTGCAAACCCTAGGAAGTGCGCTCGCATTTTGGAAAAGTCAATTCAACACCAAAATCTTACCGATTCGTTGCCAAAATGCCGCCACAATGTCGAGCACGCCAAAGGAGTGAGATTTATTTGTTTTTTTGTTTGAATTTGTTTCTAAATAGGTAAGTTTGAGTTGATTTTTGATGTAAATTTCATTAATTGTTAGGAAATGTTAATGCACCTCCTCCTCCTAAAAATCTACAAAATCCTGAGGAAATACCTGCGGAGCAACAACCTCCTCCATCCATTCCTTAAATGCCCCTAGAACACAAGAAAATATAATGGGGCAAATTTAAAACAATAAAAAAGAAATTGAAGATATAATTGCAAGGTTGAAAGATCCTTCCACTTCAACCTTGCATAGATCCACACTTGCTGAATCTCTTGAATCTATGTTATCAAATGTAGATTCAATTAGCAAGCAAATATCTAGTTGGACGGATAAGAGGAGAGAGTTTAGAGAGTATTATGCAGACAAGATTTCATACCAAGATGTGAAAAAATTACAAATTACAAAATTAGACTTGTATTCGATTTTCAAAAACCCACAAACAAATCAACCTCCACCCATTACATGCAAGAGGTTCCCTATCCATTGGTACAACAACCAAGTGATAAGAGACAATTTTGGGCAGAGGCGGTGGATGGTTTTTGACCATCCTCTATGCAATAATAATGAGGTCCCGCAATACTTTTTGAGGAAACTCTACTGCAAGTTTGTCCTCAATAAAGTGCCAAACTATTTTGATATGCGGGACTTCCAAGGTAGAGGTGGGGGGTCAGGACAAGATAGACCAGGGGCATGTGTTAACCCACAACATGCAGTGAGACAAGTAATTAGCAGACCATCCCATGAGCATGTTTCTAGCCCTTACATTGTGAAGGAGAGTGTTGAGGTTGATACACTTCAGTCCATTAGTGCCTTGACCCAGAGCATCATAGAGCATGCTAGTCCTATAGCACAGAGTGGGTTGGGAGATAGTACAAGGAGTAGGGTCCCACCCCATGCTTGTCAGACTTGCGGGTCAGCCTGTGGTTATGACCCCATGGATAGTCAGGACATAGGTGCACAGGCTACATCTGCAGCTGAGCAGATGGTGATGACAGATACCCTCCTGAGTGAGACTTTTGGCCTTGATACTCAGGTAAATATTAGCAAGTTTATTGAATTTAATTTATTAAATTTCATTTTTGAAATGCAAGATTAACTAATTTAGTTTGATGATTTTAATGAAATTTTAGGGTCATAGCGTTGATGCAGTTTTCAGTGGTTCTCCACCTGCATATTACACTAGATCATTTACTGTCGGGGTATGTAACTAGTAAACAATTATAAATATTACATGTGAATAGCATCGTTATATGAATGGTATTCTAATATCTGATTTTGGAAGTTGAATAGGTTAATATTGGAGATTTCACGGCAACACCTACCAGCGGTGGTGGACTTCAAAGCTTCACAGAGGTAATAAAATAAATAGTTTAATGAATGAATTGTACTTACTAGATTTTTGTATGTGACTTGTGTGCTTTATTGTGTGTACTTCCATGTTTAGATGAACATGTGTGTATGTTAGGAGCCATGATTTGCATCACTATTATAGTTTTCGTAATTGAATAATGTTGTTTTATTTCTAGATGATACAGGCTGTAGAGACACCTCCCGATGTTCATAGGGCAATGGAGCATGGTGTGACCTCTGTGATTCATAACTCCATGGCATTGACAGGGGTATGATGTAGATTAATAAATTTTAATTTACATTCATTGTTATAGTTGTTTATTTTTGAAAAATCAAAAGATTATTGATTTGAAGTTTAATTTCTATCTAGATAGTTTCTATAGGACATGACATCACCATAGCCTATTCCTGCTACTAAGGCAAGTGAGGAGACATATTATATGGTAGCGGTAAGTGATTATTTTGTTAAATGTTTCATTTTTTATAACATGTAATTTCTCTATATTAATGTCTATACTTTTTGTTGTAATAGCTAAAGATGCAGGAAGAACTAAATTGGAGTAGCCCTCAGGTTTGTAGTAGACCACCCACATACGTGTCTCCATCCCCTAGAAGATCAAAGGCTGCCCGTGATCTATTCTCTTCACCAGCCAAAGGGGAATGACTTTTTATTGTGTTCCTTTGTTGTATGCCTATATGGCATTTGTGGACATATATTTTGTATTGCATATAGTTGACATTGTATGCCTATATGGCATTCTTGTAAGCCTATATGGCTATTTTGTATATATGTTATACTTATATTGACAGATATTGATGTATGCCTATATGGATATTTGGTTAATACAAATCATTTTTATTGATGGCATCCATACTTGCATTATAAATCCACGTTTGAATGAATATTTGTAGATGGCTACTTCAAATATTTAAAGTCCAATTGTATTACATAGGATGTTTGTTGATCCAATAAGCTAGCTATTGTTATTCAAGTATCACCTAAACCTCATTTTGGAACTAAAAGATAAAAGTTGTATTTAAAAAAAAATGAATCATCATGTTGAACAAAAAATATTAATATTCTTTATGAGTTGCTCAATTAAAAATATTCAAATGAGTATGCTGATCCATATTTTTTATGAGTTGGTCAATTTAAAATATTTCTTAATTTCTTGTTATTATACCATATTGGGATGCAAAGAGTATGTTTGTTGTTTTGAATAAGATAGTCAAAATCATATGCTTATGAGCACCTGATGACCATTGTGGTTATTAAATGTAATTCCTCTTGCATATAAGGCGAGGTTATGAGATTACATTGACTCTTACCTAATTTTAGTAAGCAACATAACATTGGGGCTATAGGCTTCCATAAGTCATACCTCAGGGATTTTCAATTTTAGGTGCAAATTTGCTTTAAGACCTTAGGCGCATTTCTCTACTTGCACAACCTCAAAACTCCGCCTAGAACTCAAGGTGCCTTTCATCATCCAAACAACCTCAAAATTGTGCCTTGATATTGAAAGGATGTTTCAAAGTATAAAGGAGCGCGCCTTAAGGGAGGCAATTCATCTTGATTATCAAAGTTGATCAAACACATCAAACTGAGCATCATACCTCTAGGTGCATTTTTGCCTCTCTCTAAACTATCCATTTTGGTGCCTTGATGTAAAGTGAAGTCTAAACTTAGTGAAGATTGTGCCTAGAAAGATATCACCTTGGATATGCGCCTAGAGTCATCCTAGATCATCCATTTGCACCTAAGGGTCAATATAACATAATATAACTTAGGAAGACTTTGAAAATCATCAAAAGAAGCCTAGGCACCTTTTCTTGTCTCCACCATCCATTTTGGGCACCTAGAGGAAAATGAACTTGAAATCACTTCCAACTATAGCACCTAGTGTTATAACCTTCAAAATGACTAAATCTTACCAAAGGAAGTCTAGGGTCCTATTGTCACTTGGATCATCATGAATGAGTGCCTAAGTGGAAGGAGAATAAGCATCTTGTATGGAGGTGCACTTTTGTGTCTAAATAACCTCATTTTGGTGCCTTGAAGGAAGATGTTCTAAATCCTAAGATCTAGCACCTAAGTGTAAAATGGTCTCCTATAGGTTTGAACAAGTGATTGAAGCCATCAAATTGCCAAGAAATGAGCTAAGTATACTACGGTGCATTTTCTTATCTAAACTATCCATTTTGGTGCCTAAGAGGAAGGAGATTCAACATCATGAATCAAGGTGCCCTTTGCCATCAAAACAACCTCACATTGGCACCTTGGAGGAAATCAAATTAAAACTTGTGCCGTGGAGCAGGACGAAAGTTACACCCCTTTGCAACTTTACACTGCCTCCTTCTGACAATTTTTGGGGCAGCAAAAAACCTTTCACCACGGGCAAATGCCTCAGAGATATACAAAACTGAAAGAGGTTATTGTAGTGACACTCTATGTGATCGTGTTTCCTCAGACATAATCTTTCTAAGTGACATAGTTTTTGAGTAACATCTCCTCAAAGATTGTTGCCTTTTTGCACTTTGGACTCTTTAGGGATATCATCGGTATAATGTAGCTTGGACTGTTTTGACATGTTTGGGTGAAAAAAAGGACCATGCCCAGTATAAATGTACCCATTCAAATGTGTTGGAATAGTTAGTTTGGTCACATCAGGAGCAGGACAAAAGTTACACCCCTTTGCAACTTTACACCGCCTCCTTCTGATGATTTTTTGGCCAACAGAAAACCTTTCACCACTGGTAAATTCCTTAGAGATATAAAAAATTGAGAGAGGTTATTGTAGAGGCACTCTATGTGATCGTATTTCCTTAGACGGAATGTTTCTAAGTGACATGGTTTTTGAGTAACATCTCATCAAAGATTGCGGCCTTTTTGCACTTTGGACTCTTTAGGGATATCGTCGGTACAATGTAGCTCGTGTTGTTATATAGAGCCTAATCAGACTCAGAGGTTATATTTACCCCACTTTTATCGGCGCGGTTTCCCCCCAAATTCCTACGGGGTCAAGGGGCAGCACCCCTTGCGGGGGTTTGGGGGCAGCCGTATTGACTGAAGTTAATTTATTATTTTATAATGCACCAGAAGTTAATTTTTTCATTGACCGACATAAGAAAACCCTATTTTGTAACTGACAAAAGCTTGATAAAAAGTGGCTAAGGGTTAGGGTTTTGGTATTGTATTGTAGCATTTTGCAGCAGTATTGAGTTACAGGGATTGCTGATTGTAATCAGTTTGATTTACTGGATAATAATATTAAACTCTCTGTTTGGTGGATGTAGCCCGAGTTTGGGTGAACCATGTTAAAACTTGTCTCTCGTTATTATTTCTATGTATTTCCATTTCTTTGTTTAATCTTTATTTGCATTTAATTGATATCTTCTACCGGCTAACCCTAACAAGTGGTATCAGAGTGGGTTGTGTTCGATTATCGTCTGCAGGAAAGTCTCACGGTTGAGTGGGAGCAATGGCGGATGAAGGTAAAACGAAGGTTGATAAATTCAATGGGTAGAACTATCAGTTATAGAAGATGCAGATGGAGGATTACCTCTATCAAAAGGATTTATGGAGGCCGTTGGAAGGAGTAGCCAAGAAACCGGCAACAATGTATGATGAGGATTGGAATCTTCTTGATAGAAAGGCACTGGGAACCATTCGGTTGTGCCTAGCACGGAAACGAAGACAACAGATGGTCTGATGAAAGCTTTGGCAAAATTGTATGAAAAACCCTCAGCCTCAAATAAGGTATTTCTCATGAAGCAGTTGTTTAATTTGAAAATGGTTGAAGGTGGATCTGTGATAGGTCATTTAAATAAATTTAATACGATTGTCAGTCAATTGGCTTCTGTAAATGTAAAATTTGATGAACAAGTTAGAGCTCTCTTGATATTATGTTCATTGCCTGAAAGCTGGGATAGTTTGGTAATGGCGGTTAGTAACTCTGTGTCTGGTTCAAATACCCTAAAATTTGATGATGTTGTTGGTGTTATTCTGAGTGAGAAAATTCGTAAGAAAAGCTCAGGTGGATCCAAATCAGGCAGTGTTTTGAATGCAGAAAGCAGGGGCAGATCAAAGGAGAGAGGAAAAGGTTCTGGAGGTCATGGGAAGTTACGAGAAAAATCAAAGGACAAAAGATCCCAAACCAGAGGACAGAAGGATTGCTGGTACTGTGGAAAACCAGGTCATCTGAAGAAAGATTGCTGGTCTCAGAAAAACAAAGAAGGAGACAAACAAGAAGGCAATAAGGAAGCAAATGTGGTAAGAAATAAGTTTGAAGATGATGCTTTGATTCTTTCCCTAGATAATGCTGATGATTCATGGGTTTTAGATTCAGGGGCCTCATTTCATGCTACGCCCCATAGAAGTTATTTCCTTGATTATGTCTAAGGTGATTTTGGGCTGGTTTATTTGGGAGATAACGAACCCTGTCAGATTGTTGGAAAGGGAAGCATCAAGATTAAGTTGCAGAATGGGAATCATTAGCTACTACAAGAGGTAAGGCATGTTCCAAGGCTCAGTAGGAATTTAATTTCAGTAGGGCAACTAACTGAACAAGGTTGCACTGTTACATTTACTGATAAAAATTAGAAGGTTTCAAAAGGTCCCTTAGTAGTAGCAAAATGTGTGAAAGTAGGCACCTTATATTTTTGTATAGGTCATATTGTTCCTTCTACTTTAGCTGTTACAAAGAAAAAACAAACAGGTTCAGGAATAGTTGCTGCAGGTTTGCAGGAAGAGACTGGAAAAGTTGCTGTAGGTTCTGAGACAACACTGTGGCATAACAGACTTGGGCATATGAGTGAAAAAGGTATGAAGGTACTTCATTCTAAGAAAGTTTTACTAGGTCTGAAATGTATTAATATAGATTTTTGTGAAAGTTGTGTGTATGGAAAACAAAAGAGAGTCAGTTTTCTCAAGGATGGGAAGCAAAAGCAAAAATAAAAAATTAGAGCTTGTGCATACAGATGTATGGGGACCAGCTCAGGTATCTTCTCTCGGTGGCTCTCGGTATTATGTTACATTCATAGATGATGCAACTAGGAAGGTCTGGATTTATTTCCTTAGACAAAAATCTGATGTATTTGAAACATTTAAGAAATGGAGAAGCTTGGTTGAGAATGAAACGGGTAAAAGATTAAAATGTCTCAGATCTGATAATGGCGATGAGTATTGCAGCAAAGAATTTGAAGATTATTGTTCCTTTAATGGAATTCGTAGGCAGAAAACGGTTCCAGAGACTCCACAGGAAAATGGATTGGCTGAACGCATGAATAGGACAATAATGGAGCGTGCAAGGACCATGAGATTGCATGCTGAGCTGCCTTTAAACATGTGGGCAGAGGCTGTCAACACTGTTGTATATTTAATTAACAGAGGTCCTTCAGTTCCTTTGGGCTGTGATATTCCAAAGGAAGCATGGATAGGCAAGAAGGTGAGTTATTCTTTTCTGAAAACCTTCGGCTGTGAAGCATTTGCACATATAGATTCTGAAAATAGAACCAAGCTGGATGCAAAATCAAAAAGGTGTACCTTTGTTGGATATGGCATTGATGAATTTGGTTATAGGCTTTGGGATTTTGAAAATCAGAAAATTGTGAGAAGCAGGGATGTTATATTCAATGAGAAGGTGTTATACAAAGATCAGTTGTAGCAGCATGAGAAGAAAGAAAAGGATTATGTTGTGCTGGATGATACTCCAAATAGTGATGTTCCAGTGGTTCCTCATGCTCCGCAACAGCAACCAGAAATACCACAAACTCTAGTGAATGTTAGATGGTCCACAAGGATAAGTAGACCTCCTGAAAGGTTTTCTCCCTCTTTGTATTCTATTTTGTTAACAGATGCTGGTGAACCAGAAGGGTATGATGAAGCTATGCAGGTGGATACACAGGTTCAGTGGGAGCTTGCAATGAAAGAAGAAATGGACTCCTTGCTGAAAAATTAGACTTGGGAATTATGTAAGTTACCTACAGGTAAAAAGGCTTTACCAAATAAATGGGTTTATAGGCTGAAAGAGGAAGATGGAGGTAAGAATAGATTTAAGGCCAAGTTAGTTGTAAAAGGATTTGCACAGAAAAAGGGCATTGATTTTGATGAGATATTTTCTCCGGTTGTCAAGATGACTTCTATTCGTACTATTTTAAGTATTGTGGCTACTGAAGATTTACATTTGGAACAGCTAGATGTTAAAACTGCCTTTCTCCATGGTGATTTGGAGGAGGAGATTTATATGGAATAGCCCCAAGGATTTGAGGTCAAAGGTAAGGAGAAACAAGTGTGCAGATTGAAGAAGAGTTTGTATGGCCTGAAACAAGCACCTCGGCAATGGTATTTGAAATTTGATAGTTTTATGGCTGAGCAAGGCTATAGCAGGTGTAATTCTAACCATTGTGTTTATTTTAAGAGGTTAGATAATGACAACTATATTATTTTATGTTTATATGTTGATGACATGCTTGTAGCTAGGTCTAACATGGATCACATAAGAGAGTTAAAACAGTAGTTGGCACAGTCATTTGATATGAAGGATTTGGGGGCAGCAAAACAAATCCTTGGTATGAAAATTTGCAGAGATAGGCAGAATAGAAATTTAACTCTATCTCAGGTTGCTTATGTTGCAAAGGTGTTGCAGAGATTCCACATGGAGAATGCAAAAGCTATCAGGACACCTTTGCCTAGTCATTTGAAATTGACTAAGGACATGTGTCCTAAGACACAAGAGGAGGAAGAGAAAATGTCTAAGGTACCATATGCTTCAGCTGTAGGTAGTTTAATGTATGCCATGGTATGCACGTGACCAGATATTGCACATACTGTAGGAGTCGTTAGACGGTATATGAGTCATCCCAGATTAGAGCATTGGAATGCAGTAAAATAGATTCTCAGGTATTTGAGAGGTACATCCAATAAACACTTATGTTTTGGGGGCTCTAATACTGTTTTAGCAGGATATGTAGATTCAAATTTGGCGGGAGATATTGATACCAGGCGGAGTACTACAGGTTATGTCTTTATTGTAGGAGGAACAACGGTGAGTTGGATTTCCAGGTTACAAAAGGTGGTTGCTTTATCCACCACAGAGGCAGAATATGTAGTTGCAATAGAGGCAAGCAAGGAGATGATATGGCTGCAATATTTCATGAATGAATTGGGCACACAACAGGTTAACAGTTATTTGTTTACGGATAGCCAGAGTGCCATACATCTTGCAAAGAATTCTACCTTGCATTCAAAGACCAAACATATACAGTTGAGGTATCACTTCATTCGGTCGGTGTTGGGTGATGGATAGTTACAGCTGGTAAAGATACATATAGATGACAATCTGGCAGATATGTTTACAAAGGCAGTGACAAGGGAGAAGCTGAGCTCCTCTTCAGCTTCAGTTGGTCTTCTAGACTGAAAACAACTAAAAACAGAACAACAGAGTCCCGGGTGCTTATTTCCAGTGGGAGCTACAGGGTCAGTGGTGTTATGATCAGTCTCCAAGTGGGAGATGATATGGTGTGGAGTCTGATCAGTCTCCAAGTGGGAGATTGTTGTTATATGGAGCCTAATCAGACTCAGAGGTTATATTTACCCCACTTTTATCGGCGCGGTTTCCCCCCAAATTCCTATGGGGTCAATGGGCAGCGCCCGTTGGGGGGGTTTGGGGGCAGCAGTATTGATTGAAGTTAATTTATTATTTTATAATGCACCAGAAGTTAATTTTTTCATTGACTGACATAAGAAAACCCTATTTTGTAACCGACAAAAGCTTGATAAAAAGCGGCTAAGGGTTAGGGTTTTGGTATTGTATTGTAGCATTTTGCAGCAATATTGAGTTGCAGGGATTGCTGATTGTAATCAGTTTGATTTATTAGATAATAATATTGGACTCTTTGTTTGGTGGATGTAGCCCAAGTTTGGGTGAACCACGTTAAAACTTGTCTCTCGTTGTTATTATTTCTTTGTATTTCCATTTCTCTGTTTAATCTTTATTTGCATTTAATTGATATCTTCTGCCGGCTAACCCTAATAGCTCAGACTGTTTCGACACGTTTGGGTGAAAAAAAGAACCATCCCTAGCCTAAACATACCCATCTGGATGCATTGGAACTGTCAGTTTGGTCACATCAGGAGTAGGACACCGAAAATGCAAAAGTTACTTTGTACAACTTGACAACATTGACACTTTTTTGAAACACGACTCAAAGACTCAAACTGACCCCAAATGACTCGAAGTGACTTAAAAATAAATGAAATGGTCTTAGAAGACCTTATTACATACAATTGACTCAATCAAAACAAAATTTTATTTTTTGACCCCTCTTGGAGGCATGACAACGTAGGTGCCCCTGCACCATTAGTGCAACTGAAGGACTATGGTGGTGGCATGAAACTAGAGTGAGTTGACATTCATTTGCATCTAGTTTAGCATCTTGAAATGATTCTAGAGTAGAGTAAGACTCATTTTCCTGAAAATAGTTTAAGAAACCCTTATCTAGGGTTTTGGTAAGAATCATGCATTTTTTGGCCATTCCACTGATTTGATTCACTTTTTATCAATGGAATGGGTTGTAGTAGGTCTATTCTAGTATGCTATGATGAATTTTTGGTAGGCAATCTAAGGAGAAGAAGTTTTCTTTGAGGAAACTTAACAAAACCATGTGTTAGGTGATGTTTAGAGACATAGAGAAGGAACCATAGAGGCATTTTTGGGAACAACAGATTGTAGGAGGACAAAACCCACAAAATTCATAGTTTTGGTATAATACTAAGTTATCAAGTCATTGGTTGAGTTCTATGTGTGAATTTAAGGGGGGTCTCTTTGTATTTTAGGCCTAATTGGGCTCTAGGTTATTGAGAGGAGTTATAGGTTAGGGTATATCGTCTAAAACAAACTATACCCAGTTTTGGATATGTGATAGGGAGTCTAAATGGGTATCTACTGATTGTCCAAGTTCTATGTTTGAAGATCTATATCAAAAGTTATTAGGATTGTTCTCTTTTTTTAGGGCTACAAGCCATTTCTTGGGTTTGTGAAGGAAGTGTTAATCTTGAGTTTGGTTTGCCTTTGGCAATGATTGGAATGGGTCCCATAGCATCTAAAATCACCTTTTCCATGAAGAATTCAGAGTCTTTAACTGCTATTCCCACTTTTGTATAATGATCATGAAATTTGGGCTTTAGAGCATAAGGAAACCTTGTCTAGTTTGCCATCCTCCAACTATCCCATTGCCTCTACATCACAATTAGAGACACCTATTATCTAGTTCAAAACCAAGACACCTAGAGACACCTGTATTTTATACATTACCTAGATTTTATACATTATTCTCAGGATCAACTTCATCCATCACTTAGGTCTAACCCCAAATCTCATTTAACTTTTCAAAGAACAATCTCCAAATCTTATGAGCATATCTTCTACAAGTGTGTTTTGGAATCTTACCTTCCACTCATTGCAAAATATTCTCATCAATATCAATCAAATACTTTGGCTTTCTATGCAAAATTCTAGGTGGTGTTAAGTTAGATAAATTCATCTCAACATTAGGAATTTCATCAATATTTAAATGAGATGGGCTATATGGCATACCTTCGATCGAAGATGGAATAGATGACGTACCTTGAGGTTGAGGTGGGAATGATGGCGTACCTCTTTCATCACATCTGAGTGATGATGTACTCTCAACTTGAGATGTGGTAGATGGTGTCCCTACATGTTGACTTGCGATAGAGGACGTGTCTCCAACTATGGTATTCAAATCTCTCATAGCACGAAGTTTTTGCATTCGTTCTCTTTGTGATGGTTGTGGTTTCTCTTCAATTGGCATGTCTTCATTTATCGTGTCCAATTTCCTCTTCTCACGAAGTTCCCTCATAGCCACTACTTTTTTTGCATTCTTAGCTTCTATCTCTTCCTATGTTGGTTTAATTCTTGATCGTTTCCTCAACATTAAGGAGAATTTGTCTATAGTATGATAAAGAGACCAATATTAGTTCCTAAGAAATGAATCCATACAAATAACTAAAATATATGTCATTCAACCCTTCATAGTAAATGTACATACAATCATCATGTAAAAGAGTAAATGTCACTCAACCAAAATAGGTACAAAGCATACAAAGAAAATTATTGCACCCATGAAAAGAGTACATGGGACTTCATGCTTGAAAAGGTTGAGGCATACCCAATTTGACATGTTTGTTGTTACTAGGGCTACTAGGATTTGGAATTGAGAAGGTGTTTTGTTGGTACTAGGGATACTAGGATTTGGGTGGCTTGTGAAGGAATAGACAACAATTGTTGTGTCATGTGCATGTACAAATCATCATGAATAGGTGCATAAGGAATGTCCTAGCCTAAGATATGTGCATACAAATCATCATGTCATGTGCATACTTGTATGATCTTGGCACCTATTCACTTGTATTTTAACTTGTTAATATGACAAGATAATAGTGGGATTGTATTTTTATTATGTTGTAAGGATTTATTCTTGTATAGTTTGACATCATGGTATGTTAAGGTCTGTTTATTACACATAATTATTAAAGAGCCCAAGTGTAGAAAATACACATGGCATCATGTGAGATTGTAGGCTACTTTCTTGATTGGGAATGTGTCTATTTTAAACATGTATGATAAAGCATGATAAAGTAATTCAAATCAAATTAAGGAAAATGTAAAGAACATGCATGTAAAGACTTGACATACCTAAAAAATGAAGATTCGAATGGAGAGAGTACCCAATTATGTAGTGTTCTTTTCTTCTTGCATCAAACTCCTCAACAATTTGAGTTTTTCACCACTTGCATCCTTTTCAATGTTAAATTGAATAACACTCAAATATAATTAGTAACAACAATACTATTAACCAATCTATAATGTTAAATTCTTAAAATTGAATCACAATTAACATTGCAACACTACAAAAATTGAAACTCGAATAGATATATATCAAACTTGGTGTGAAAACTATGTTATTTCCTCCTTCTCAAGTTGGCAAAGCAGAAAAGGTGGTGGAAAGATCATGCAAAGGTGGTAGAATGTATAAAATGTGCATGTGAACTTCCCAATAGCATGAAAGCACTTCTTTTTTGTTGGAGCACACACATAATCAACATGAAAATAGAGCATGTGGGCCTAGAAAACGAGGGTCAACACTCTTTTACCATTTCTATAGCAGGACAAAACACGAGCCCGTTATAATGCGCTCATGTTTTGTCCTGCTATAGATTGATCCATAAATATTTGTGCCTATCTCACCTTCGATAGTACCTTTACAATATCTCACCTCTAGTTCCATTAGCTCATGCTCTATACCTCACTTATCTCTCCCCCTCACCTCTCTACCTCTCCCCTCTCTATGTCTCTCAGTTGCTCCTTGTCTACCTTAACCCTAAACCTTATCCCTAAATCCTAATCCCTCAACTCTCAACTCTAATCCCTCATCCCTAAACCCTAAACACTATCCCTATTCCTAAACCCTCAACGGGCTCGATACTATACCTTAAATCCTAATCCCTTATCCCTAAACCCTCCAACCCTACCCCTAATCCTTATACCCTCGACACTCTACTTTAACACTAATCCCTCAACCCTCGAACCTCAATGTACTCAACCCTCAATGTCAAACCCTAATCCCTCAACCCTTAATTCTGATCCCTTGACCCTCAACCCTATCCCTAAACCCTAAACCCTAAAGCCTTGACCCTCAACCCTCAACATCAAATCCTAATCCCTCAACCCTTAAATCTAATCCCTCAACCCTAAACCCTATCCCTAAACCCTAAACACTATCCCTATTCCTAAACCCTCAACGGGCTCGATACTATACTTTAAACCCTAATCCCTTATCCCTAAACCCTCCAACCCTATCCCTAATCCTTATACCCTCGACACTCTACTTTAACCCTAATCCCTTATCCCATTCAACACAGCTCATCGATCCACTCCGGCAATTTCAATGGTCACTAATAAAATGTTTTGTCAAAGATTAAAGTTTGAAAGAGAATACCAAATCGAATCCGTCCAAGTGCGGTTTGGTTAAGTATTTTTTTTATTATTTAAGATGTTTCGACGAAAGAACCAAACCCACCCTATTCTTTGTACGGATCTGGGATTGTCTAATTTCTGAGCACTTTCGTTTTTATTTTTTTATTTACCGGGCGGCGTTTGTGTAATTTCTCAGCACTTCGTGTTTTAATATTTACAGGGCGGCACTTGTGTAATTTCTCAGCGCTTTCCTTTTTATTTTTTATTTACAGGGCGGCACTTGTCTAATTTCTCAACACTTTCCTTCTTATTTTTTATTTACAGAGAGGCACTTGTCTAATTTCTCAGCACTTTTCTTTTTCTTTTTTATTTACAGGGCGGCCCTTGTCTAACTTCTGAGCACTTTCCTTTTTATTTTTTATTTACGGGGCGGCAGTATGATCTATTTAATTTCCTTTTTCATTACGCATACTGCAATCAAATCCTATTCGCTCTGCTCTTTCTCTTTCTATCTTTTAAAAAGGTTTGTTAGCGTTTGAAGTGGAACTAATGGCGTCTTCTTCATCTCCTCACCAGCAAAATCAGGAATTAAATGCTTTTCCCGGAAGTGGCAAAATAAGGGAAGTTTGTGAATCTTCAAAATTGTTTGATGTTTTCATCAACCACAGAGGCCCCGATGTCAAATCAACTTTGGCTACTCAGCTTTACAACTCTCTTGCGCAGTTGGAAATACGGTCATTTCTTGATTCCCAAGAGAAGGAACTTGGAACTTCCTTTCCTTCCTCTATTCAGACTGCCATCCGCTCTGCTAAGGTACACATTGCCATCTTTTCCAAAAGATATGCAGAGTCAGCTTGGTGTTTGGATGAGCTGCTTCTCATGTTACAAAGTGAGGCCAAAATTATTCCTGTGTTTTATGGAGTGGAGCCATGGGAACTCCGCCACATAGAAAAGGGAGTATACGCGGAGGCATTCAATAAATATCAAGAGAAGAGAAGGTACCTGGAGAAGCTTAACGAATGGAAGGAAGCCCTTCAGTCTATTTCATTTACAGCCGGCGAAGAATTTAAAAGGTAAAATTTCTGTAAATTTGGTACATGTACGTTATATAATTCCTTCAAATCTGGTTCAACATTTTTCTCATAAAATTCTCCCTTTATTTTATAAAGTTTCAGTGACTGGGACTGCCAAAAAATAGTAGCGGCTGTGCAAAAAGAGGTACAAAGGAAAACATGTTTACATGTTGCTGAACATCCAGTGGGGCTTAACAAACTTGTGGAAGGTTTTGAAAGGCGATGCCTTGCAGAACTTGTACAAGATTTTGAAAATCAGTGTGAGCTGAAAACAGGGAAGTATAAGGCTAAGATAGTTGGCATTTTCGGCATGGGCGGATTGGGGAAGACAACTCTCGTCAAAGAGTTGTATAACCGAAAGAAATCAAGTTATTCTAAATTTAGTTTTTTGTTTGATGTGCGAGAAGCGTCTGTCAAGAGCAAATTGCATCATTTGCAACGTCAGCTTCTCAAAGATCTCTTCGACAGGGATCTCAGATTTAAAAGTACAGAGGAAGGAAAAAGCTATCTTAAGGATCATCTAAAAAGGAAGCCCCATATAAGCTTTCTAATTGTTGTAGATGACATTGATAATGTGGAGCAGTTACGTGTTCTAGGAGTCATGGATATATTAAGTAGATCTTGTAATAGTCTGGTTATTGTCACAACCCGTGACGTAGGTGTGCTTATAACCGCAGGGATTACTGTTGGTTATAGATTAAGAGGAATGAATAGATATGATGCGAAGAAACTCTTCTGTTGGCATGCCTTTGGCCAACCCCATCCATCTAGCGGGTATGAGGACCTGGTTAACTCCTTCGTAGAGTTGTGTGGAGGCTTACCTCTGTCTCTTCAAGTTTTAGGCAGGCACGTTTATGGTAGAACTGACGATTTTTGGAGGTTAGAATTGATTAAAGTTAGAAAGATGCTGCCTCTGGATGTAAAGCAAAGATTGAAAATAAGTTTTGATGCCTTGGATGCTGAAGAGAAACAGGTTTTCATGGATATTGCTTGTTTTTTTATAGGCAAATCTAAGAGTATAGCCGAAATGGTATGGGAGGGATCAGGATGGAACGCTCAGCATGCACTGGGAACACTCAGAGATAAGTTTCTTGTAGAAGAAATCCCAATCTGGGTAGGGTTTGAAAAGGAAATTGGATTGAGAATGCATGACCACCTGAGGGACTTGGGAAGAGAACTGGCAGTTGAGCTCAGCCGTCCTCATCGCCTGTGGCGTCCTCAAGATCTGAAACCTTTGGTATGCTTGTTACCCCTTAAGATTTCTCCTCGTTATTGTAATATTTCAAATCTTAACTTGTTATTACATAAATACAAATCTAAGCCGCTTCTGTGCATGCAGGAATTAACGGGTTTCAAAACTATACTCGCCACAACCGATATCAGGTGTTTCCATTCCATTTTCTACGAGTCCATGGGTTCTGAGGTTACATTTTTTATTGGCCAATCAAATAATTGTCTTGAGACGTCAGGTTCCTTATTATGGCTCCAGCTTGAGGGCAATTCCTCAGAACAACCAAGCATTCCTTCATGGATTCCTCTTCAAAATTTGCAGTATTTGAAAATCAAAGGCGGACAACTCAAAACGTTGTGGGAGAATAGCATACAGGTATTTTGATCTTCTCTCTCAAAAATTAAATCTTTGTCAAAGGCTATAGTGGAATGCGTTATGTTGTGGTTGACTCCGGACTATTTTTTATTATTGAAAGCTTTACACAAATTTGTGTCTTGAAATTCAGGCGCCCTCTCAGTTGAAAGAGCTGCAAATCTCTAAAACCTCTTTGAAAGAGTTTCCAGATTTAGAAAATGGGGAAAAGTCCGCAATGAGTGGCCTTGAAAAGCTAGAGATTAGGGGTGAAAAATTTGTATCCAAGATATTAATTAGTGGAATTGTCTATTCCGGCCTTAAGTCGATCCTACTTTATGGCATGAAAAATCTTATGGAAGTGAGTTTAACAAGTGTAAAGACATTAAATTGTCTTGATATCAGTCAATGCCCAGAGCTTAAAAAGCTGAGTCTTGGCCATTCGAGCTGTCTGGAAAGGATCAGAATTGTAGATTGTAAACAGTTGAAAAGTGTGTCAGGAATATCTAATCTTGCAAAGCTTGTAGAATTGGAAATTTCTGGTTGTGGGAAGCTAGAGTTTGAGTACTTGCGTCTCAGGGGTATGAACTGTCTGAAGAGCATAAAAATTGATGGTGGTGTGAAGGTGAAATATTTTGAGTTGGAGGGTTGTCAAATTTTGAAGGAGTTTCCAGATTTATTAGGAATATCAAAAGATAGTTTAGAAAATGTGTTCTTAGAAAATGGGGGTAAGTCCAGTAGTGTCAAGGTCCCCATGAGTGGCCTTGAAAAGCTAGAGATAGAGATTGGCGGTGATAAATTTGTATCCAACATATTAATTAGTGGAATTGACTATCCCAGCCTTAAGTCAATCAAACTTCATGGCATGGAAAATCTTATGGAAGTGAATTTAACAAGTGTCAAGACATTAAATTTTCTTGATATTAAAAATTGTAAAAAACTCGAAAGATTCACAGGAATATCTGATCTTACAAATCTTGTGTCGCTGAATATCAGTCAATGCCCAGAGCTTAAGCTTAAGCAGCTGAATCTTGGCCATTCGAGATGGCTGAACTGGATCAAAATTGTAGATTGTGGGAAGCTAGAGTTTGAGTACTTGCGTCTCAGGGGTATGAACTGTCTAGAGAATATAGAAATTGATAAAAGTGTGAAGGTGAAATATTTTGAGTTGGAGGGTTGTCCAATTTTGAAAACACTAGAATTTGGTTGTTCGGAGCATAGATCTCATTCAGGATCTTTTATAGACGCAAGTTGCCTCGAGAGGATTATAATTGATGGATGTAAGATCTCAGATCTTCAATTCTATGGTTGTCAAAATTTGAGAAGTGTGTCATGTAACTTTGAGCTTACAAGGCTGATTATTAGGGAGTGTCCTGAGCTTGAGGAGTTGCCAAGTGTTGCCAGACGGAGTGAGAACATTGTGATAGACTCTTGTGAGAAGCTCCAGAACATATCAGGTATTAAAGAGATGCATGCACCAGAGTTTATGAGACTGAGTTATTGCAGCAATAAAGTAACACGGAATTGCATTCATAAGTTGGGGGTAATGATTTCTAGACTCCTTTTTAACAAGCAATTATAAACATCATTTCTGCTTTGTTTTGTCATTTGTTCTTATTACAAGATAGTCTATGTCTTGGTAATGTTTTGAGTGATCTGTAGATGAAAAGAATTTAGCGTGGATGAAGTGAGAGTATTTTGTCTTTTATTTCAGAGTGAGTGGTCAACAAGGAGAATCGAAATGATTGGAAGAGCAGTGGATGGAGCGTGGTCAAGTTTAAACGGAAATCTGTTCGCGTCAAGAAGGATAGAAATGATTCGAAGAGTAGCGCTTGGAGTGGTGTCAGTTTTAATTGGAGATCTGTTCTCGATGCATACAGCGGATGGAGCGGGGTCAAGTTCAATTGGAAATCTGTCATCGATGCATATAGCGGATGAAGTTATCGATGCATTCACTGACTTAAATCCGATGCAGCGGAGTCGCTTGAGATCCTGTAAAACCATTATTGGATGCTTTTTTGTTGTGGTTGACAGCTCTAGGTTGGTAGAGGATGTAAATAATTCACTCCCACGGTACTACTCCTATGAGGGAGGGACTAGTAACTCCTTCCCCTTTGAGGACTCTCCCATAGAAGTGCGTCAAGGACGATGGATAATTACAATGGTAGCATGTATTGATAGGAGTCATAAATATGTTGAGGAAATTTCAGGTGTCTTGAACAGGAAAGGAATAATGCAGGCGGCGGTTTGGGTAGGGTTGAAAAGAGGTGGAGAGCGTAATATTGCAGTTGTGCTGAGAAGAATTGTTGATAACTTACATCATAAATGAGTGGATTGTATTATTTTAAAGAAAGAAACTTTTTTAAAAAATATTTGTAATGGTGAAAGGGATTTTAGTTTTATTAATATAAAAAGAAAATTGACCTTTTAAATTATAATGTTCATTAAATGAGTTCAATCATTTATGCCAAAGAGTTTGGTATGCATGTACATTCTGAGAAAGAATTTGAGAGTTTTTATGTAATTTTTAAAAAGTATTCTTAAAAATAAAATTGTGAGTTGAGAGATAGATTAATAAATAAGAAGTTTAAAGTGATGTTTGTAATAATTATTAAACATTTTTTATATATTAATAGATATAATAAGGTCTTTATATATTTAATGATTTTTAAGATTATCATCATTATGATGAAATAATCATATCTTAATAGATTTATTTAGGTTAATTAAATAAATGTATTTTATAGAAGTATATATAAATGAGTTGGGACTAATAATAGAAATTATTTAAAATAAATGAGGAAATTAAAATAATTAAATATGATACTTAGTTTAAGAATCAATGATGGGAAAATGATGTGTGAAATGTATGATTTACCTTGGTTTTAGAATTTTAGGGTTTTTGTAACTAAGATATCAAATTATATTAGCTTTAGATCATGTCTACTATTGTGGAGCCAATCTCCATAAGTGTTAAAATAATCCATTCCATCCCATCTCTTCTTTACTCTAGGTCAATTGTACTTGTCTATATGCATTTTGTTGATTCCCTTTTCATTTTGGTGAACTCTATCCAAACTACACACACTATTTTTACAAGAGATTTTATAACATAAAATAATCAAGTTTTATGTATATATAATATAAGGAATATATGTTGTTTTATATATACTTTAATATTATTTTTAAAATAGACGGATATATAATTTTATAAGGAGGATAACTATATTTTCATTATAATAGAACATACCAAAATAAAATGCAAAGCATTGATTTATTTTGAGTCAAAAATTATTATTATTTATTTATTTATCTTTTTTTCTAGCTTAACTATATTTGAATCTATAACATTAAGTTAGCATTTACTTACATAACCCATACAAACACCTATTTCTTGCTCCTTAATTTTTTACAATTAAAAGAGATAGGATAGAGATTTAAATACTTTATTTCCATACTTAAACTTTCAATTACACAACACTACATTTAAACAAGGAAATTCTAAATACATAATACATTTCAACAAGGAAATGAGATCACTCATTTTGTCCAACCACACATTTATTCATTCATTTCTTTCATTCTTTCTAGAGAGCATCCAATACATATGTAAAAAGTAGAGTAAAATTTATGATGGATAATTTCTTTTGTCCTACAATGTATTCAATATGCAACCATATACAAACAACTCTAGTTTAAATAATTAGAGTAATACATTTGTAACTCCATACCAACTCATATATTTTTTTAAATTACATCTTTAAAAACTCTCTTAACAATATTTAACAAGCTTAACTCAAAGATTTTAATATGATACAAGACTCTTTTACACAAGGGAATTTCTTTGAACAAGGTCTCAAACTCCACAAACATTTTACTAGACTTCAAAACACCATACAAGGCCTTTTACATAACCTTTTACACATTCTAATAACTAATATAACACAAAACATTGGTGACCTTCCATATTCCTTATCCATCTTCAAACTTACAAAAAATAGAATGAAACTCCAACCAAAGACCAATAGGGGTGCTCACCTCCCAACCTTTGGCTTTCTCACAAGCCACCCCCAAGCTAGGAGGCCAACTATGAAACCCAAGGAGCACATCACAAGCACCAACAAAACTACATATATATTTACATACAAATACAAGATTACATCTTATATAATGGACATACTTAATAATCTTGAGAAGAACTACAATTACCCATATGCAACAAAGAAAAGACCAACACAAAATCTTTGTATGCATTAAAATATTGTCATACATTTATCTAATCCCTATTACATTCACACTAGTAAGTATGGTGAAAGAAAACATACAGTTGCAACTATACATTCCCCTGAGTTGTTACAAATGACCATGGAGACATACAACTACATAAATATGTATTACAATTTCTTCCTATGTTATACCAAATGCATTTCCTCTTTTGTATACTAGACTAGCTTTGCTTGATGCCCTAAAATAACTTGAGGCACTTGCGGACCCAAATCGGCTCAGTGACCAACAATAATTATGTATTTTTTCATGAATATATAGCATCACATTTTTGTTTCTAGTTGGGTGGGAATCATCTATCCCACCTATCTCCCACCCACTTGTTATGGGCATTAATGACATTCTAGGTCATAGGAAGACATTCAAATTGGAAAACCCAGGGAAAACACATTATTAGCAGTAAAAGATGTCTTTTCAATGTTTTAGGGGATTGTTGAACTTTCTTGTCAACAAATCAAAACTTTTTAGTGATTTTGGAGGTTCACAAACCTCCTAAATCATCGAAAACCATTTCCATGATCTTCTATTAATCCTCCTTTTCAAAATTTTGGCACTTTGGTGAACCAACAAACAAGTTTGGCTATTTGTTCTTTCTTTTCTCTTTTCCTTTCTTCTTTTTCTTCCTCTCATCCTCTTCTTTTGATGATTCAACAATTTTGAGAAGTACCAAACCATTTTGGATTATTTGTGAGTTCACAAACTCGTGAACTTGCCAAAAGCCACTTTTTTCTTCTTTCTTTTTATGTATGTTCTCTCTTCTCATTCTTTTGGGTATTCTAAAGGTTTACGAGCCATTTTTGACTTTTTGGCGAGTTCATGAACTTGTGAACTTGCTGAAACCCACTTTCTTTCTTTTCATCTTCAATTTGTTCTCTCTTTTCCTTTCATTCTTCCTTTTCAACATTTCAAGAAGTTCATGAACTCTAAAACTCACCAAAAATCATTTCCTTTGGCTTTCTCCTTTGCCCTTTCGATGTTTCAACAAGTTCATGAACTAGAAAACTCTCTAAAACACTTAACTTTATTTTCCTCTTTCTTTCCTTGGTGTTTTGAGTGACTTAAGAACTTATAAACCTTTGTTTGCCAATTCATGAACCTGGCAAATCATTGAAACACAAGGCTTTTTAGGTTTTCAATGGCTTCACAAACTGGAAAACCTATTGAAAGACTTATATACTTAATAAATTTGAATGATTTTTGAGAGATTTCAAGGCTTCTCAAGAACATGAAGGCTTTTTTGAGGGATTTCACACATGGGCAAACACATGAAAGATAAAAGGGCAAAAAAGAGGGGCCTAAAACTTAGGATTTTTTGGTAAGTTTATGACTAGGAAATATGGACATTAACAATGGCTTTGGTTGGGGATGTATGCCTCTTGAAGGCACACTAAGAATCTGGCTATAATGGACTGATGCAAGAAGTTGGGTCCATAAAAAGCTCAAAAAATGGAAGTGTTTTTTGTTGTTTTTCAGAAATTGTCACACTTGGATTGAAAATTTGAAGCACTTACACAATGAATCTTGAAAAAAGTCAGTAATATGAAATTTAGCATTTTGAATCTAGTTTCCAAATATGTAATTTATTCAAAAACCTAGATTATAGAAATTAAATTTTGATAGGTACGTAGAAAAACCACTTTTTTAAAGTTATTTTTTTTCCCATACCATGCACGTGTACGGACACCACTTTTTGACCCAAATGAAAGTATTTTTCTAATTCCTTTTGGGAAAAGATATCTAACAACATGAAGATTGATGAAAATATTTTTTTGTAATTTTTTTTGAATATTTTTTTCTTGAATTTTTATTGGCCCTAATTGCTAGTTTTAAAAATCAACATGTACGGACAACATAATTGGACCTAAACTAAATATTTTTATTTTTTTTTTCATTGTGTAGAGAATTGTCCAAAGATTGATGTCATATAATTTTTTTACAAAAATATTAACCAAAAAAAGTTATTAAAAAATAAAAAGCCTGATATTTTAAGTTTATGGACCAGTTTGCTTAGAAATTAATTAAAAAATAAAAAACATAATCTAATCTTAACAAAAATTATATATTTGGTAATGATAAGCAAGCAGAAGAAAATGTATTCAATGATAGAAGCAGATACAACATGAGTATAAATACTATGCACGGTGGGCATAGTAGTTGGCAGTTATAGGATAACTGCAGTAACTAATGTAACTATGAAATGTAGTTACATAGAATAGTAAACAATGTAATATGTATTATGCTAACATTCCCCCCTTATTACATTGCTTTTACAAATGTACCCCCTAAACAATTCAAATTTGATCCTACCAAGAGATTTGGTGAACATATCTACTATCTGAGAGTATGTAGGGCAGTACTGGAGCTGGATGTGGTGGTTCAAAACTTGGTCCCGAATGTAATGACACTTGAGCTCAATATGATTAGTGCGCTCATGGAAAACTGGATTCTTCACAAGTTTTAACACACCCTAATTGTTGCAATAGAGAACTGGTGACTTCTCTTCAAGCTTAAGACCATAAAGTGATTTGATAAGATGACATACCTTGTGTGGATGATGTTCATCAACAAACCCTTCTGGTTGGGTCATGTACACTTCTTCTTTGAGATCATTGTTTAATAAAGCACTCTTGACATCCATCTGTTGAAGCTTCCATCCCTTCTGCACTGCCAATGCACAGACCATTCTGATAGTTTTGATCTTCGTAGTGCGTGTAAAGGTCTCTTCATAATCAATGCCCTCCTGTTGAGCATATCCCTTTGCTACAAGTTGTGCTTTGTACTTGTCGATAGATCCATCTACCTTGTACTTTGTTTTGAAGATCCATTTGCAGCCAATGGGTTTCTTCCCTTCAGGCAGATCGACAAGTTCCCAAGTATGATTTTGCATCAAAGAATTATACTTTGTATCCATAGCCTTCTTCCACTGAGGTTGGCTTAATGCCTCTCGAACTGTGTCAAGTTCAGTGCTGTCAACAACAATACTCATAAGCACAAGATTCACTTCATTTCTTGTCTGACTCCTGGTTCTGATTCCTGACGACATGTCTAGAAGAGTGTGCAAGTTAGAGTCCTTGATTGTACTTTAGACCCACTTTGGAGGTTGACTGTGCTGCTACTAGTGTGTAATATTTTCTAGAGGTCCCAAATCAACATACAACTCTCCTTGTAGTTCACTTTCTCTGTGAGAGTCTTCCACATGCTCATCATCTGATTGTGAGAGCAATTTACCAGAAGTAGGAGGCTGTTGCTCTTCTTTTGGTGACAAGGAATCGAATGAGGATTCATCACACACCACATCTCGACTCTCATGTATCTTCTTTGTCTCGGGATCTATGAGACGATATGCTTTTGATGTAATGCTATACCCTAATAATATACATTGGAGTGTCTTAGGACCAGTCTTCTTTCTCCTATTGCTAGGGACATGCATGTATCCTGTGCAACCAAACACCCTTAGATGAAAAATTAAAGGTTTTTGTCCAATCCATACCTCTTCAGGTGTCTTGTGTTGCATGATCTTTGTTGGTGCCCTATTGATGAAGTATACAGCTGTTCGCACTACTTCTGCCCAAAATCTTTCCTCCAAATTGGCTGTGGAGAGCATGCATCGAGCCATCTCCATGATAGTCCAATTGCAACATTCTGCAACTCCATTCTATTGGGGTGTATAGGGAGCAGTTAGGTGGTGCTTGATGCCATGATGCTTCAGGTGTGCCATGAACTCCTTGGAGGTGAATTCCCCCCCTCGATCTGAGTGGAGGACAAGAAGAGATTGGCCTGTTTCTTTGAAAACCTACTTGTGAAAGTCCTAAAATTTGGTAAAGGCTTCATGCTTCTTCTTGAGGAAGTACACCCAGGTCTTTCGTGAGAAGTCATCCACAAACAATTGGAAGTACTTATGTCCTGAAAATGAAGTAGGCATGGGTCCACACAGATCGGTATGTACCAACTCAAGGTGATGTTTAGCATGGAAGCTACTAGCCTTGAATGGATCCCGGTGTTGTTTACCTGCAAGGCATCTGGGACATATAGGCAATGAATTTGAAATTGGGGGATGTCCTCTTACCATTTGTTTGGAGCTGAGTTGATGCAAGGAGGTGACTGAAAGGTGCCCATAGCGATAGTGTCAGAGTCCACTAGATTCTATTGTTGAAGCTAATAGAGCTACTGTAGGGGAGGAGACAGCATCTAATGCAAACAGTCTATCCTTCATGAATGCTCTAGCAAGTATCATACCTTTCTTGAGATTAAACAGGTCTTGACCCCGTCCTACACCTGGAACTCAACTTTTAGTTTGCAGTTCAGAAGATGACTGATAGATAGCGGGTTTGTTGTCAAACCAGGAACATACAACACCTTGGTGAGGGTACAACGGCTTGTCCCAAGAGGAATGATGACCTTGCCTATTCCCTCTGCAACATACTCCTTGTTTTCAGAAATTCAAACTCTATCTCCAGTAGGTTGTTCTGTCAGTGCATCGAACAGCTCATGATTGCCTGTTATATGCTTGCTGGCACCCGACTCTATCAACCAAATATCCCTCGTGGGCTACGAGGTTTGGGAGACAAGGACTAGATTGTGATGAGTGCCACAGTTGGCTGTTTCTGGTTCATCTTCTTCTGATGCATCATCCTATTGGGCCGCTACATTGCCTTTGTGCTTTCTGCGATGATGACGGCGTTTGGATGGCTGAGTATCACTACAACTAGAAAAGCCTTCTTTACTTGAATTGTCTTGTGTAAGGCATTGTACCAATAGTTGATAGTGTCATGATTGTTTTTGTTGCATATATGACACCATCGATTTGCCTTTGGAGGCTTCAACTATTGATGTTATTGTTGTTTCTATGGCTGCTTTCCACAAAACTTCTAACCTTTTGATTATTTGGAGATCAGGGCCTTCTCCTCAAGTTCACCTTGGACTATTTGAATGGCTTCTTCCTGCTGCAACAGATTCACCAATTAGTCAAATGACACATCTTGCTTTGTGATGTTCAGCGTGGTGAGAAAGATTTTAAACTGAGATGGTAGAGCTCTTAATGCAATTGGGACAAGTAGTTTGTCCTCCACCTTTTCTCCAAGTGCAACAAGCCCAGCTCGCAGTTTAGATACCCGCCATAAGAATTCCTCAACTTTCTTGCCAGCTTGCATATAGAGTGTATGTAGCTTGGACTGTAGATGGAGGATCTTCATCTGGTTCTTTGCTTGGTAGATTGTGGAGAGAGAATCCCATGCTGCCTTTGATGTTTCCACATCCCAAATGTGATGTTGAACTTCATTGGTGATGCTGAGTGTTATCAACATCAATGCTTTGGCATTGGCCTTGTCAAACTTTTGCCTTTCATCTAGGTATTCTAGTCTGGTTTTGTCACCAATGACAATTCCCCATAGCTCCTCAAAAATGAGAATTTTCGACATCTTTGTCTTCCATGCGGCATAATTTGGCCCTTTCAAAAGTTAAGCATCAAAAAGAAGCAATTTTGGGGCTGAAATTGTTCACCACAAATAGAAAAAACTAGTCTAGACAAGCAACTTTATTATTATTTTATTTGTCAATACATTCACTTTCAAGAAGAAATTGTAGCATGGAGATGAGCATGATAGGTCTGTGCTATGAGATGGGGACGCTTGGGAGTGTGTTCTACCTCATTTTTGCAATCAACATTATAAGCCTCATCAAGTTTTGCTCTAATCTTCCTTGCTTGACATTGTACATCAAACATAAAGTAATCTAATAATCCTTGCCTAAAAAATTCATTTAATTGAAGATTACTGGTGTTTTGTAGGACATCTAGAAGAGCAAAGTAGAAGCTTAAGCTTTCAGAAACAAAACGACTACCTCGAGGTGGCTCATTTGCATGGTTACTGGCCACATTGTTGGCATCTGGTGTGGTGGACATTCACTTTCAGTTGATTGCCTGGTTTTGCAGATTGTCTTCCTCTTTCAAGTGCCTTGTATTCCTTTCAGACTGTCTTCCTTGTCTCCTTGCAAGCGATCTTCTCTTTACTAACATTGACAGGCCTGCAATATGCTTCTAAAACTGTATGCTCTCCAACATGGGCCTTCCTTCCTTCTTGCTGCTGGCTTGGACCAGTCCATCGTCAGTCTAGGTGTGGCTTATTTCCAACACCAACACCCCCCTTAAGCCACACCTCTCATGTGCTTGGGGCTCCTAGCCTAGGCCTGGCTCTGATACCATTTAATGATAAGCAAGCGGAAGAAAATGTATTCGACGATAGAAGCAGATACAACATGAGTATAAATACTATGCATGGTGGGCATAGTAGTTGGTAGTTATAGGATAACTGCAGTAACTAACATAACTATGAAATGTAGTTACGTAGAATAGTAAACAATGTAATATGTATTATGCTAACATTTGGAAACTAGACATCATGTTCTATAATGGGGTTTAATTTTGTAGATTAATTCAAAAAAAGGTCCATCAACTATATTGCCAATGTTCGACATTTCTCTTGAACTTGCCTTAGCTATGCTCATTTTGTAGGACAACCCCTATGAAACTTGTCCATTTCGTAGCCTATAACTCTAAGCATGTATTTCAAGGTGAATCTTTTGTTGGCAATAGACACTGTGTGGCTTCATGATTGTTGTCATTGATGGCAACAAAGTTTATCCCACACATCTGCAGCACATAGTATGCTTATACCGGAAGTTAGATTGAAGATTGTTTTGGTTCAGTGAACAAGAACAGAACATGTAGCAAGGTCTGACAAACAGGGCCAGATCTCTTAGATGGTGTAACTTAGCAAGTTGTGGACTTGGACAGGTCAAGATGAGTATCATGACTACTATATTCTAGAGATTGAGCCTCCGATGATGAAACATGGAAAAGATATGAGCATCTAAGTGTTGGGTTCCTGACAGGGAGAGTAGACTAAGGAAGAACTGACCGGAAGAGTATCAGACTGCAATCCGGATGAGTAATTGACATTGATCAAGCTATTTAAGGGATCATACATGGTTGGCTGACATGATTGATTACTTCTATTTCTATGTTTTTGATACACATCACATATTAAGCATGGATTCAATCAATAAATCAGTATTTTTTAAATATCTTGAGTATTCCCGTTGCCGACTAGAAAATTGTTGAAATTCTTGATGTGGATATAAATACCAAATGAATTCTAGTATGTTGAAGTGTGTATGTAGATGTGATGAAATAAGGTGCGAAGAAAGGTAGAGATAAGTGTGGAAGCAGCAATACAAGTTCGGTATGTGATAGAGCAGCAGCACTAGAGCAGAGGAAGAATGAAGTGCATTAGATCAGTATATTGAGCCTAACCAAAACTGAACTACAACATTTGTGGATGCCTCTCATTAGTTCAAAAACCTGGTTACATTCTATAAACTTTGTAGACAGTGAGTCTCTTGTAGACAGTGTGCCTCTTGTGAGCAGTGTGCTCGAGCAGTGAGCCCTAATTGGCAAGTGCCATTTTGTACTTCTTATTCTTTTAACAGAGAATACAATCTTGGGTTAGTCACCCTATGGTTTTTCCCTTAACAGGGTTTTCCACGTAAAAATCCTTGTGTTATGTGTATTGATTTTATTTCTGCTCTCATGATTATGTATGCTTATTTGTTTTGATGCTGCACTAATTATTAAGGGAGAAATAAAAATTAAGAAATTTGAGATAACTGATTCACTCCCCCTCTCAGTTATCTACCTTGTTTCCAACAATTGGTATTAGAGCTAAGTTCCTCTAAATAGAGCCTAACAACTTGAGGAAGATCTGGGAATCTCAATGGATATGTATGGTATGAAGGAACAACTTCAGTCTACCCTAGATGATCTTGAGCAATCTCACTCTGAAGTCAATAACTTGAGAGAAAGACTCAAACAAGCTGATCATTTCATAAATGAGCTAAAAGAAAAACTGGGTATCTCTGTGAAAAAGAGAAAGGAACTACTTCAAAAATTAGCAAGTTAGAATGAAGCCAATGATACTAATGAAGATTTGAATGAGAAAAACAAGCTATGTTACAAGCTATCAATAGAGGTCATTATGGTGAGGCATGAGATGGAATCAGGGGTTATGAGATTCACCCAAGAAATTGAAGAGAAAAGGAAAACTGAAGATAATCTAAAACAATCCCTCAAGGAGAAAACAAAGGACTGCCACAAAATGGACAGAATAATCAGGCATCTTGAATCAAATCTTCAAGAAGCTAGAGATAATGAAGAACAACTTGAGAATTAGATAGACACTCTTAAACAAGATTTTCAAACAACAAATGAATACAAAGAGAAATTCAAGATAAGCTCAGCTCAACTTGAAGTTCTCCTTGAAAGCCAAAAGAGGGTAGATGACAAGCATGGCTTGGGATATGAGAAAAGTGAAAGCTCTAGATCTGGTCAAAAGAATTTTAGATCAGGAAATCAAAGAAATAGGCCTAGAAGACCTCCGATAAGGCAACCAAATGCTCAAAGATATCCATCCTTCAATGGATACTGCTTCAATTGCAACAACTTTGGTCATAAAGCAACTCAGTGCAGAAGGAGAATGAATTAGACCAATCCATCCTTCTCTAGACAATGTTTCAACTGCAAAAGGTATGGTCACAAATCTCATGAATGCAGAAATATGCAAATAAACAATTCATTCAATGGTAGATTCTTTGCATGCAATAGAATGGGACATATGGCTAATCAATGCAGATCAAGAGGATATTAGTAAAATATGCAAAGAAATGATGTTTGTTACAATTGTAATAGATCCGGTCATATTGCCAAATTCTACAGAAGTAAAACTTAGGATAAAAAGGGTTTGGTGCATCATAATTAAAATCAAGATAAGGGAAAAGGCAAAGTGAATGCAGATGAAGTTCAAAGGGAGATGAGATAGATTTGGGTGAAGAAGAGTATAGAAAATGTTGGGGATGGATCCACACCAAAATCTAGTGTTGATATTCCTTCCAGAAACTGAACAGATGAGCTTTGGCTTAGGGGGAGTCACAAAGAAAAATAAATTCCCCCAGCCAGTCAATTGGTGCCTAAATTTGGCACATGAAATGTTGCGGATTAAAGGGTTCTCAGAAAAATATCTAAATAACCCTCAGTAAAGATATGAAAGATCCACATGGAGTTTTGCAAGAGTTTAATCATCCAAGATTGATCCGGTTTGATAAGCCATCTGGTAAAGTAGGATTCTCATAGATAGATCCGGTATGATTCAAAATTGAAATATCTTGATCTGCAGATTCATGACATGTTTGGAGGAAAGAAGACACATTGTCAATTATCACTAAAAATGATTCTAAGTGCAATACAGTGATTCGGAAAGATCTCTCTCAGAACAAGGCAACCAGATGACTTAAGTTGTGCATTTATTGCAAAAGGAAATTAGGGTTTGCGTAGAGATAAAAGGGTTCTCTTACTCATCATTTGCACATTTGCATCCAAGAAGAAGAAAAGAAGAGCTTGGCATCAAGTTTTTACAACTTTCTCAAAGATCAACCATAGAATCCGATTCAACTAGCAATTTGGTCTGGCTCTTGTGCAAAAATGGCTACTCCAATTGTTGTTAAGATCACTAATAGGCCACACCCAAAGTTCAAGAAACACACCTACAAATCCCTAGAAGTTGATCCCTTAGGCGCTTTTTCTAGCATTCCGCATGGGGTTTTGCACATAGAAGATGTTAGGGTTTACATCCACGCCAATATTGAGGAATTTAGAGAATCTAAGTTGATGGACATCTACCATAAACAATTAATAGATGAAAGTTTTGAACTCAAACCTCAATATAAGGCCCTCCAGGATAAGTACTTTGGACATTGCATCCACTTTCCTTGTTTTGTAGAAGATGAATGGGTCTGGTATGTTCTTAGCAGAATACATGACAATTTCATGTGGTTGATGAAGCCCTTCAAGATAACAAAAGATGCCATTAGGGCAGTAACTAGATTGCACTCATCTGGTAGGTTACCTGCACTCAAATCTGTCAAGAACCAGATAGTAAGTGAAGCTACCAGATCTAAGTTCGACAAGAGAGCTATGACCATAGAAGACATCACAGATCCGAATAACAAATTTGCCTCTATGATAATTGGTTATAAAATCTATCATTCCAACAAGGAGAATTTTGTGTTCGGGACTGCAATATATACAACATATCAGATGTTAAGGGAAAATGCTAATTATGATCTATGTGATCTTCTTCTAAACCAACTGTTAGAAAACTTGCAGAAAATCAAGGATAAGAAGAACTCATTCAAATATGGTTGTTTAATACTGTGTCTGTTCTTTTACTATATGAATGAGCTACCCAGATCAAGTGGTTGGGTATGGCAAAATGACAGACCGGTTGCCATATAGATCAGAGACTATATGTATGGACTTGGTGATGCTAAGGCACAAAGCATATCAGTCTGGGGGTACTTTAAAAACTTCCAAAGTATGATGCAGGCTAGAGAAAGAATTCCTCAATCCATAGTTAAAAAATATAAGGATACAGTGTGTTTTAATGTAGACATTAATCAATGCCTAATGGAGGTAGTTGAGCCCATAACAATTGAGATTATGCCAATGGGATATGAGGTTGATGAGAAAATCTTGGAGCTACATATCCAACACTTGTTGAGTCAGCCTAAGGACCATGAGGTAGAAAGGTTTGGAACCTTTGAAGAATTAAGTGTAAAGATACATGTTGAACTGAGACAACCAGAGAAAAAAAGAAAGTTAGAAGGGAAGTAGAGTAAATTGCCAAAAGATATGGCATATCAAAAGAGACAGTTGATGCAAATAGAGAGAAAATAGAAAGAGCTGAGAAAGAGAAATAAGAAGCAGAAAAAGGGAGTGTTCTGGTACAAGCCTCCTCCTAGACTAGATCCTCCAAGAGTTCTGCACCTGCCAGCCCTAAGAGCTCAAGAGCCTCAAAACCGGAAGACAAGACATCTAGAAAGGGAGAAAAGAGAATGAAAAAAAAAGCCACAAGGTCTTACATAAGCCAAAAGGATGATGAAGAAACAGAGTCTGATGAGGAAGTTAAGACAATGAAGAAGAAGAAAACATCCAGGGAATCCTCTTCTGGTAAAAACAAAGAAGAAGAGGCAGAAGAATTTGTTGAAAGGCCCACTCTTTCTATTGATGATATCATCAAGGCAGTCACTATGGATGTGAATCTACAACCAGTAACAGAATTTTATGATGAGTATAGTGACACTGACAAAAGGATCTTGAAAGAAGCTACAATCAAGTACCTGAATATTTATAATAAAGCATTCATTGAAATCATTTCTTTAATTCCCAAAAGTCTAGAGAAGGTACTTGAACTTAGAAAAGAGAATGTCAAGGCAAAGGACTTAGAGATCTGAGAATAGGTTACAATTCAACTCCATCCTTCCATTACTCCAAAGAAAATGAACATGATCTTTAAGGATTGCAAGGATGAGTTCCAGAGCAAAGCAAGAATGAACAAACTTATGCTTGGAGAGACTGATCAGGTAGCAAAAGAAATAGAAGACATCCTCCGGAATGCCTTCAAAAGATTCAATCTTCCTATTATAGAGGAAATAGATGAAGAACCTTCTACCATGGATGTCGAAGGATTAAATGCATCAAAAGAAGAATCTACTGAGAAAAATGTAGAAGGGTCAAAAAAGATAGATGAGGAGATGTCTAAGGACTTGGATTCCTCTGTTCTAGAAGAGGAAGTTCATGAAGCAGTTAACATCTCTCCTCTGGATCCCACTGCAAACACTCCAGATCTAGGAACCGAAGGAGAAGGAAGAAAAGAAGAGAAAGTGTGTTAAGAAGAGGAGGTAAAGGAAAAAGAAGAAGAACAACCACATAAGATCTTTGATGATAGTTCAGAGATTCCAAAAGAAAAGAAGACCCAGTCTCTGGCAAGAGACACTGCAGAGGCAGTAAAGAATTTCTTGAACAAAGAGATGATGGAGATAGATGAACCAGAGCTTTTCCAAGGACCACTAAATTTTGATTCCCTCTCTTCGGTCCAGACAATGAAGATAGCATCTTTTGCTCAAGCCAAGGCAAAAGAAAAACTCTTGAAGTCTCGCATGGAAGACTGCGAGCTGTTAGAGATTGCATCCGGTATGCTAGAGAAGATCATGCCATCCTTTCAAAAGGATCCTTCAGCCTCTCCATCCAGTAACCTAAAATCTCTAGTAAACTCCATCAGCACTCATTTTGGTTCTTTAGAGAAATCGACAAAAGAAAAGGTTCGGAAAGAATTTTTGGGAAAGAGATTCTCTGAAGTACAGGAACTCATAGCTAATGATAGGAGGACCCTAGATATTGGGATAAAGAGCCTAGAAAATGCTCTTAAAGATGGTGGGGACATGTACAAATTTTTTCTATCCCGGTCTAAAGTGACAAAGGATATTGAAAAGAAGGTGAAAGAATAAGAAGGTAAACTGTCAAATTTATCTCAGAATTTTGATCACCTCACCACATCCATATTGAATCAAGAATGCTAGGCTATTGCCATTATAAATGAAATAAAGAGGCTAGATAAGGAGAAGAAGAATATAATAAGCAGGATGAGTGAACTTAGAGGGATAATTATCCTAAGCTAGAGGCAATGCATGAGGCCTTAATTGATGCTCAGACCACAGCCCGGACCAGTGATCCAACAGACTTAAGAAGGGCAGAAGCTTATGCATTTTTTTTGAGTGGTCACATCTCCATTTTGGACAGGATGAAGTAGAGTTGGGCAATAGAATTTGTATAGTTGAAGACCACTTTTGTGGATATACTTAAGTATATGTAAGTATAACGTGTATATATACTTATGCGGCTATGTATAGGTTAATTTTTGCAAATTTTGGTGTACGGATTCTGCCCTTTGCCATTGATGTCAAAGGGGGAGTGAGGAGTAGTGAAAAATATGGAATCTAGCTAAGGGGGAGCTCCAGTAAAATAGTACATAAGACAGAGCATCAGCCAAGGGGGAGTTTGCTGCAACACTTAGTCATTTTTTACTAAGCATTGCCATCAATGCCAAAGGGGGAGATTTTTGGCAAGAGACACTGTGTGGCTTCATGATTGTTGTCATTGATGGCAACAAAGTCGATCCCACACATCTACAGCACATAGTATGCTTATACAGGAAGTCAAATTGAAGATTGTTTTGGTCCAGTGAACAAGAACAGAGCATGTAGCAAGGTTCGACAAACAGGTCTGGATCTCTCAGATGGTGTAACTCAGCAAGTTACAGAATTGGACAAGTCAAGAGGAGTATCATGACTACTATATTCTAGAGATTGAGCCTCCGGTGATGAAACATGGAAAAGATATGAGCATCTAAGTGTTGGGTTCCTGACAGGCAGAGCAGACTAAGGAAGAACTGACTAGAAGAGTATCAGACTTCAATCCGGATGAGCAATTGATGTTGATCAAGCTATTTAAGGGATCATACATGGTTGGCCAACATGATTGATGACTTCTATGTCTATGTTTTTGATACGCATCACATATTAAGCATGGATTCAACCGACAGATTAGTATTTTGTAAATATCTTAAGTATTCCGGTTGCCGACTAGAAAGTTGTTGAAATTCTTGATGCAGATATAAATACCAGATGAATACCAGTATGTTGAAGTGTGTGTGTAGATGTGATGAAATAAGGTACGAAGAAAGGCAGAGATAAGTGTGGAAGCAACAATACAAGTCCGGTATGTGATAGAGCAGCAACACTAGAGCAGAGGAAGAATGAAGTGCATTAAATCAGTATATTAAGCCTAATCAAAACTGAACTACAGCATTTATAGATGCCTCTCATCCATTCAAACACCTGGTTACATTCTATAAACTTTGTAGACAGTGAGTCTCTTGTAGGCAGTGTGCCTCTTGTGAGTAGTGTGCTCGGGCAGTGAGCCCTAATTGGCAAGTGCCATTTTGTACTTCTTATTCTTTTAATAGAGAATACAATCTTGGGTTAGTCACCCCGTGGTTTTTCCCTTAACATGGTTTTCCATGTAAAAATCCTTGTGTTATGTGTATTGATTTTATTTATGCTCTCATGATTATGTATGCTTATTTGTTTTGATGCTGCACTAATTATTAAGGGAGAAAAGAAAATTAAGAAATTTGAGATAACCGATTTACCCCCCCTCTCAGTTATATGCCTTGTTTCCAACATCTTTGCTCTCATGCGTAGTCTTCTAACTCATGGGAATCTATTTGAGTATGATCTTGACTTGATTCTTTGAAGTTTGTGGAAATTTAATGAGTGAACTGACTTGTTAAATTAGTGAGTTTAACATTTTTTAGTGAGTTAGAAAAAATTTGAGTTTTACATGCAAGGGCGGCAAAAATCACTGCTGTTGCTTTTTTGTATTTTTGAATTTTACATGCAAGAGTGGCATTTTTTGCCTCTTGTGCATGTTTCGTATTGGTTCTAACCCTATGTGCAGAGGCGGCAAAAATAGCCACCTGTGCATCTCGAGTTCACATTGAGTGCACTAAATGCACTCTGTGTGAATGTTTTGTAAAGTCTTTTATTTGTTTTAAAACACCTTTTAGTTTTCATTGTCTTTGTTTTATTTGCCTCTGCAATTCTCCTAAGTCCATCAAAATGCTCATGGAGTCATTGGACATCTTTGGCGTGCAAGTTTTAGATCTAGGATTCTTCTTGAGTTTGATTTGTGTTCATTGCCATCGAGTAAGTCTTATTCATGCTTTTGTTTCATGATCTCTTCTTTCTAAATCATTCCTTCTTTTGGTGAAATATCGTTAGTTTCAAACTCTTCTTATTGAATGAATCTTTAAGAATTGTTTATAAATTTCATGATTTCCCTTCGATGTTGTTTTTGTTCTAGGGTTTCAGGTTTTAGTTGTTGTTTTAGTTTATATGCTTTATTTTTGTTTGTGTGAGTAACGTGGCAAAAATTGCCCCTTGTTTGTAAACCCTAGTTTCATGTTTTGTTATAAAATAAGTTGTTAGTAGGGTTAGGGGTTTTTACCACTTGTGTTGAATGACTTAGAGGTTTCCCTTAACATGTAAGGGTGGTGATTTTCACTGCTCATACATGCTGTCTAGTTTTTGCCAAAGTGCATAAGTAGTGATTTTCACCGTCGATGCACATTCGTTTATCTTTTGCAAGATATGCATGGGCGGTGAAAATCACCACCCATGTCTTTGTTTTCTTTTGTGTTCTACCCTAAGTGTACGAAGTATAAGTTTTAGAAGTTTCCCTTACATAAGTGGAAAAAATTGCCACTCAGACATTCAACCTTTCTCAATCCTTCCCATGCACAAGCAGGCCTTTTACCATTCTGACACAAAACTAAGCTTCATCCTCTATGTGTATTGGCAGTAAAATTCACTGCTTATGCACTTTGCAATCATTTCTCCCATATGCAGAGGGGGTTGTTTCCGCCGCCCATACACCAAAAAAGTTTGCTTGATCGGCCTACCTATAGGAGCGGCCATTTTAACTGCCCTTATGTCAAAAATCTAAATTGTCAACCTGCAAGAGTGGTCATTCTAACTACCCTTACATGACTTCCTAAAAATTTCCCAATACTAGGAAATTCTTGAAAATGATACCTTTGGCTCACTTTCGCCAAATTTCTCGACTTGCACACTCTCAAGCCATTTCAAGCATATTCCTATGAACATGATCATTAATTTGTAGTGTCCTTAATTTGCCAATTTTTCCCCTAACTGCGAGATCATGAACTTTTGCAGTTTCATCAAGCAGCTATGATTGACACCGCATCCAGTGTTCTCTTCAAAGATGATGTCTGAGCCATCTCCATCCAAAGCTAAGATCATGAAGTACAAATACCAAGGGGTTTTCCCTGTCACTTCAGTGTAGTCCAGTATTGATGAGATCAGGGATACAGAGATAGGACATGTGGATATGGCAAAATTTGTGGAGAGGACTAAACAAGCTAATCCTCCTTCACATTTACAAAAGATCATTGATAGCAATATACACATAGTAGCATCTTTCCCTGTTGTGGCTCATAATCCAGAGTTTGTCCTCCAAGTAGCAAACCATTATGTCAAGGAAACAAGAACTATAGTTGACTCAAATGGAAATATTATCATGAGGTTGGATGCAGAGTTCCTTGATAAGATTTTCATGTGCCCAATGACTAAGAATGTTGGAGAAATTAACTTTGCTAAAGGTCAGAAGGATTTTGATGCTGATGTGGAATCTGCTAAGAGACACATTAATAACAAATGGTTAAAAACCCCATGAAGTAATATGTCTACGTGGCCCAAGGTACTTCCGAGGAGTGATTTTGTAGAAGTTAGTGATCTGTTCACTTTGTTGAGCAGAATTAGAGGTCTTCCTTCTTCCTCCACATTCTATGAATGGATGTACACATACATCAGGGTTATTCTTAGAGGGCAACAAAAGATATTATGGGGGGGGCAAATCATCAATGCTTTACATGATCAGTTGCTTAAGGTCAATACTACTTTCAAGTTCTATATGACCTATTTGGTATAGGCTGCTGCATCCATGAGGATATTTCCAGGTCTTACTCAGGATGGGGATTGGAGGCTTGTGCCAGTTTTTCAATATTATCCACAACTAACTCTAAAAGGGTTTATTCACCATTTCTGGAGGGTGAATGATGCCTTCTTTTCAATTTTTATGTGCTTATGGAATAATGAGCTAGAACATAAAAGGGTATCTGATGAAGCATGGGAAGTTGTTAATTCTTTTGGTGTTTGTTTCTTCAATTTCATACTTTTACTTATTTGAGAGTTGGATATTATCTAGGTTCCCCATATGTGTTGCCTAGATATTCAAGTGATAAGGTGATTCTAATGGAATTATGCAGATAACTAATTGTTGCACATAATAAACAAATGGAATTGAAAAAGTCAGGGATTAAGTTTTCTGTGATGATTGGAAGATATTCAGTTCAATCTGCTACTAAGGCTAAGGCAATTGAAGCAAAGATATAGCTGGTTACAATGAAACAATTCAAGAGGAGAAATCATTTTGATTTCCGAAGAGTACAGGACAAGATTAAAAGGAGATCACTATTTCATGTTCCCATGATAGAGGATATTTGGGCTGATTTGAGGAGGTCCAAAATGAGATAAGAAAATTGGATTACTACAGGTTGCATCTGAGTCAAATAGAAGAACTAGGGTTAGTTGACGTTCTGGAAGGCATGGAGGATGAGGGTGATATTCTAGACCCTAAGTACAACATCGAAAACATTGAAGCTTCAGCCTTGCCAGAAATCAAATGGTTGGTGAAAGAAGAGACTTCCCTTAGGAAAAGATTCCAACCTATATTGGCTAACACTAATGTGTGGTTGAAAAGTAAAGGTATTAGTTTGAAGGAATTCATTACCGGGTCTGAGACAGAAGCTCAAGAGAAGACATGGAAGAAGGTCAAAAACAAAACCAAAAATAAAAGTGATGTTCCTTCTTCTTCTAAGGTGTCCAAACCAAGGATCATGTTTGTTTCTAAAGGAGGTAAGGCAAAGGAAGTTGCAGAGAGTTCTAATGTGGAAGATCCAGGTATTGAAGAAATGAATGTTGATAATATGGAAGTTGGAAATGCTGAAATAGAACAATAGGATATTGAAGAACCTGATACTAAACATATAGAGATGAGTGAGAAACTAGCTAATGAAAGTGATGAGGAAAAAGAAATAGAAACAGATGTAGAATGGGAACAAGTTGGTTTGCACAAGTCTCCCCAAAAAGATATTTCCCAAGAACCACAAGTTTCTACAGTTTTGCCTCATATTTCTACTTCTAATAATATTCCAGTGGTTTCTAATATTCTTGCTTCTCCTATTCTTATTGTATCTTCTGATTCTACTCGCCCTTCTGTAAAGACTAGTTTTGGAACTATTTTTGATTCCTCTGGCTCAATACCTAGTTTATCTTCCCCATCTTTTGATATTGGAAAGCAAACTATTTTGGATCATTTTCTTGATAGTTCAGAGAAAAATGTTGATACTACAAGTATAGTTTTTACCACCACTACTCCAATTGTTACCATAATAGGTGTCGGCATGGATTCTACTAACCAAATAATTGATTCATCTCCAAATGTCAATGTTCCAACACTGCCTCCATGGTTGTCTGCTTACACACCAAAAAGAAAGAAGCAGGTTATTTCACCAGATGACATTGATATTGGGAAGTTGCTACCTGCTAAGCCAGAAGTTCAAAAGAAAAATCCTAAGACTGTTTCTAGACTGATTGATGAAAAGGGACTTAGATATGTGGAGATTGCAAGACCTCCTCTTGATGCCACCATAGACACTTTTGATGTAAATGATTACATTGTTTCTAGAGTTGAATTGGGTAAGTTGACTCATGAAGGCCTTAAATCAAATTTTCAAGCAACAACAAGCTCCTTTCTTGTGAAATTTGATGAGGAAAAGAAGGAAAAAGAACAATATAAAGCTAAGGCTAAGTAGCTTGTGGCCATTCTTTAAAAGATAGTCAAGTCATAAAAAATTGTGGAACCAATGGCAGTCACTGTTGAAGATCCTTTGATTCAAAAGGTGGAAAAGGTTCAAACAAGACCAAGAGTTGTTGGTGAGATTTTGGACCGATTGCTGACATAGGGCAGAGTTCTTCTGAAGATCGCAGTGGAGAGAAAAGAAAAAATGGAAAAGGCAAGAGCTGAGCTAGATAATCTTGTTGACTCATTATCTTAGGTACTTTAAGACCAAGAAGAAACTTTAGAGGAATGGGTTGAGATGAATAAAATGAAGATAAAGAATTTGATTGTGATTGGTGTTATGTCAAATTGAGAATCTTATGTCAAGACCAAAGAATCCTTAGCTCATCGCATCAATGTGTTAAGAAGCTTGCTTGAAGATTTGTCACAAGTCTGAGAAATCAATGAAGACAGTGATGTCTCACTTTTGCATAGACTAGAGGAGCTATCATGTACTCTAACAGGTGAAAATCACAAATTTCTTTTTGTGGATGAAATGATTGCTGCTTTTGAGAAAATGGTTCAAAAGAATTTTGAAGATGAGGTGTTTTCAGTTGCTTCAATGGATAATCTTTATGATTACCATTCAACCTTTGAGAATTTGAAAGATAACCTTGGAAAGCATGAAAAAGCAATAAAGGAAGTCAAAGATACAATTGACAGGGCTCGTGCTATTTTAGGCAATACAGCCAGACCTGATGTGTATGAGATGGCAGCAGTGAAGACCATGTACCAAGATTTTATGAAGAAGAATGATGGTGGAAACTGAAATTCTTCTTCATGTCTTAGTTTATTTTTAGTTTTGTATATGTAATTTGTAATTAGTTTTGGACATATCCATATGCATTTTTATAAAATATAATTACATATGGAACAAAGGAAGTCCTACGTCAAATAGGACTCTTTTGTTGAATAAGTCAAAGTAGTTGTAGATTTCCTATTTTTGCTCTAGGCTTCTCCCTATAAATAAAGGGGGCCTCTTTTGTAATAGGGATCTTTGATCTATTACAAGAAAACTCTGGTGAATTGAAAAGCAAATCATGACTTTGTGCTTCTTTGTGAGAATCAATTATCAAATATTTATCAATATAAGAAAGCAAGTTCGATTCCAATCTTTGTCTTGGAGTTATTTGTGTTATGATAGCATTATTCTTATCTCTTACTATCATAATCTTCTTTGGTAATAATTGAAGTGTGAAGATTGTTTCAAGTGATTAAAGAGTGTTCTTAATTTGATTGTGATAGACTTTGAGTTATCAAATCATTTGTGAGGATTGTGTTCGTGTTTGTGAGAGTAAAATAACTTGAAGACTTTGTGCTACAAGTTGTATTCAATCTACTTATATCATCTTGGGGAAGAGTGAAGACTTTGGGCTACATTCAACTTCAAATAATTTTATTTGCAATTAGTAAGTAAGGTGACAGAAGACTTTGTGTTTCTGTGGTTTTGTGATAGTTTATAAATTGTTTAATATCAGTGAAGTAAAAGCATCTATTCTGAAAAAATAGAATAGGATGAAATGGAACCACCACATATATAGTGTTTAGTGTACATAAGTTTCATAAGTTATTTATTTGAAATTGTTAAGCAACTAGAGGGAACCTCCCCTTGCTAAGAGGAGAGACTTTGTCTCATCATAGTTGTGGCTGATATAACCATTTTTCCATAATTGAGTTAATGACAAAATATTCACCCAACAGTTTTTTGGCGACTTCGCTGGGGATCGAACATGCATCCAAGAGCCTCACACTTTTGGTTGAAGTTGATTGGTTCTATTTGTGTTCTTTTTGTGTTTTAAGTTCTATAGTTGTTTTGCATTCTAGTAGAGCCTAGATATACTCATGGTAAAAGAGCACAAGGATTTGTTGATCCTACATTTGAATTGATGCAACAACATAATTTCAATCTCTTGCCTGCAAATCTGTGGTCACCACTTCAGCATACAAGGAGTTTCCCTCCTACCAACGTCAGGTCTCCTATACCAGGTGAAGCTTTTAGTGCAAATACTAACATAATATTATCCACTCGGGTTCTTCAAAGTTTTGTTATCCCACCTTTCAACCGACGTACAATGGAAGCTCAAGGTCCTTGGGGTAATTTTTTTGGACCCCTAAATTTGACACCACCGTTGCATGAACTACCTTGTAGTTCTAGAAAGAATTTCCCAAAATTCTATGGTGATGGAAAAGTTCATCTTGATGAACACATTGCAGGTTTTTGCATAGCTTGTGGTGTGCTAGGGGTGGAGTACGAGGATGTATCTATAAGACTTTTTGTAGAGACACTTGAAGGCATCACTGCAGATTGGTTTTATCATCTTTCGACCCAATCTATAAATGCATGGAATACTCTTAAAACCAAGTTTGAATCTAGGTTTAAGCCTGCTGAAGATGCACATGCCTTGTTAGCTTAGCTAACACAGATGAAGAAAGAACCACAAGAGTCCATGCAGAATTCATTGCCAAGTTCAACAAATTACCAAATCAGATTCCAACAACCGCTCAACCAATGGCAGAGATTCTGAAATGCTTCTTCATCAACACTTAGCTTCTTGAGGTAAGCTTTTTGTTAAGGCAGGATAATCCCACAAATCTTGCTATAGCACAAAATTTGGCTATCGAGGTTGAAGATGATCTTATCCTTACAGGTAAGATAAAAAAGGATTAAAACCGAAGTAGAGGGCAACCTTCTACTGACATACCTTCCACCAACACCATAGATCCTATGGTGCAGAAGTTAGCTAATGAGTTGTTAGCTTTGAAAAAGTAGATGTCCTAGAATATGTCCACTCCTTATTGGGACATACCAAGGAAGACAGTCCCTAATACTTCATATCAAGGCAATGCTGCGAGAAACCAAGGGCAACAAAACCAACTTCCTCCTCAAGGAAGACTAGTGTTGGAAGTTCCACCAGTCAATGTGGTAGTTGGCTACTATGAAGCTAAATAGGATAATTCTTTCCAACCTAACTTGGATTAGGAAAACACTGCCAATCTCTTTTTGGAATGAGAAGAGGAATTGGCTGTCGACTGTACTACTAGGTTCCTGAACTATCAAGATAAAGCAAAAAGAGGAGAGGATGCATATGGTGGAACATATGCCATTTTCACCAGATCTCAAAATTAGTCAAACCAACAAGTGGCTGATAAAGGAAAATCAAAAGAAGATTCTCAACCTATAATTTTAATTGGCAAACAAGGAACTCCTTTGTCTTTTCAGTCAAGGGATCCGGCTACTGATAAACAAGTAAGTTCTTCTAACACTCCTACTTCTTTTGTTGCTATTCCTTAGACCAGTACTTCCCTAATGAAACCTCAGAATGAAGGTTTTCTTGCTTCTATGTCCAATTCATTTTAGCTTTTTGATATAATTGACCATGCTAGGAAGACTAAAATCTAGATGTCTGAGGTAGAATATTTGCAAGCTAACCCTAACCAATTTGAAAGGTAGGCCAAATTTGTTAAAAATAAGACTGCCTCTGTAGGGAAAGGTACTTCTAAGGCTATTCATGACTCCTCAAAGAATAGGTATGCTCAGAATAACCTAGTTACCACTCCTCTTGTCGCTCCAGGGAAAATTGAACCCTTTTATGTTGCTTTGTTAGTTAATGGTCACAAACTGAGTAATTGTATCATAGATTCGAGAGCTTCTGACAATGTCATGCTTGCCAAGGTGGTGGATACTCTAGGATTGAATCTGACAAAGACATTTGGAAGTTGCTTTTCAATGGAAAATAAACAAGTGCCTTTGTTAGGCCAGATTAAGGATGCACAATTTGCATTCGTGACTTTTCCAGAGAAAAGAATAAAGATGAATGTTCTAGTTGTTGATGTTTCAGCTTCTTATGGTATTTTACTAGGATGAAATTTTTGTAAGGATGTAGGAGGAGAGCTTAATGTGGATTTATCTAAAGCAACGATACCCATCAAGGCTGTCATGCATAAATTGCTTTCGAAAAGAGAAGCAAAATATATTGTTACTCAATCTAAAGACCCAAAAGCTCAAATTTTATTTGAGTCTTTAGGTTTGGATAATTATTTCCTAACTATAGAATATACTTCTGGCTCATCAGATGAAAGTATGGTGATGGAGGATTCTTATTCTTCTTCGAGTAAAGAGTCTACCAATCACAGAGATATCAAAACAAAAAGTTTAAATGATATTTGGACTTTGGAATTTGATGGTAGTTATTCTTCCACTAGATCCAGGGCTTGAGTGGTCCTGATATCTCCTCAAGGTGATATTTTTTCTTTTTCATATAAGCTACAGTTTTACAATACCAACAATACTGCTGAGTATGAATCTTTGTTACTCAAAATGGAGGTTGTTTGCACAAAGAGAATAAAAAATCTTCATGCACAAGGAGATGTAGAGCTGATTGTTTGTTAGGTAAGAAATTTGTACCAGATGAAAAATGAAAGGTTAAAGCATTACCAAAATCTGGTATGGGATTGCATTGATAAATTTGATGCATTGGATATTTCTGTTGTTCCTAGAGAGTATAATGACAGAGCTAACTCGTTGGCTATATCGGCTACCCTTATGGTCCCACATAAGGATTTTAAGGGTGATAAGTTTACTATTGAGTTGGTCTTCCGACCAAGTGTACCTGATAATGTTGACCATTGGCAAGTTTTTAATGGTGATAATCAGATTATAGTTTTTTTAGAGAAGACAAATAGCTTTGATGAACTTTACTTTGAAGGGAGTGATTCTCTGCCTCAGGAATATGTTTTTGAAGTGAATTCAAAGACTAGCAAAGAGTTTCTTCAATTGAAAGGAACTAAAATTCCAAAAGGCTTAGTTTCCCTTGAAAGGCTATTTAATAAACATGATTGTTATATCAAGCAAAAGCAACAACTTGGCTCAAGTTCATCAATGGAATTTGAACAAGTGAACCTGAATATAGAAGCGGATCCTAAGATGGTTAATATTGAGAAATGTTGCACTGATGATGAAAAGTTCAAATTCACAACACTTCTATGCCACTACATCGATGTGCTGGCATATTCATATGATGATTTGAAGTCCATCAGACCTCAAGAAATCCAACATGAGATTCCACTCAAGGTGGGGTCATTGCCTCATAAATAGAAGCAGATGTAGTATAATCCTAAAATATCAAGTACCGTCCTTGCTGAAATTCAAAAGATGTTGAATGCTAGGATAATTTTTCCTATTCATCATTCTACTTGGATTGCAAACATCATTCCTATAGGGAAGAAGAATAGAGAAATCCATATCTGTGTAGATTTTAGGAATCTAAATCAATCTTCTTTAAAAGATAACTACCCTTTGCCCATAATGGATCAAGTGTTATAGACTGTAACAGGTTCAGAGATGCTGTCTATGTTGGATGGATTTTCAGGCTACAATCAGGTAGAGGTTAGTGAAGTGGATTAGCATAAAACTACTTTCACAACTCCATGGGGCACTTTTGCATATCGCAGGATGCCATTTGGATTGATCAATGCTAGTGTTACTTTCTAGAGAGCAATGGACTTGACATTCAGAGATGAAATGAATAAATTTATTGTGGTATACCTTGATGATTTGACTATTTTCTCCAAGAAATGTCAAGATCATGCTTACCACTTGCGGTAAGTTTTGGAATGGTGTTGTCAAAATGGTATTTCTCTTAATCCGAAGAAGTCAATTTTTGGGGTTACAGAAGGTAAACTTCTTGGTCACATTGTGTCTAGAGAAGGTACTAAGATTGACTCTAAGAGAGTCAAATCTATCCAAGGTTTTACTTTGCCTACAAGTAAGATGGCTATTCATTCTTTCTTCAAGAAAGTAAATTTCTTGTGAAGGTTAATTCCAGAGTTCGCGGAGAAGACTCCTCATATTGTTAATATGATGAAAGGTAAGACCACTTTCCATTGGAGTGCGGAAGGTAAAGAAGCTTTTGAGGACATAAAAAGAGCCATAACCCATACTCCAGTTTTGGTGTGTCCTAACTATAACAAAAATTTTATTATGTATAGTTATGCTTTAGAGCATACATTGTTAGCAATTCTGGTTCAGAAGAATGAGGAAGGTGTAGAATCTCTAATTTCATTCATGAGTTGTCCATTGAAAGCTCATGAACTCAAGTATTCTAACATGGAGAAACATGCTTTTGTTGTGGTAAAGGCTATGAAACATTTCAAATTTTACATACTAAACTCACATACTGTTGCTTTGGTGCCAGATACAATAGTGAAATCAATCTTAACTCAACAGGAGTTTGGGACTAAGAGAGGCAATTGGATTGCCAAAATTTAGGAATTTGATCTTGATATTAAACCCACCAAGCTTGTGCATGGAAGAGGTTTGTGTCAGCTTATTGTTGATAATGTCCCAAAAGAAACTGGTGATGAAGAGATAGAGATTGAAGATGTCCCAACTGTCCTTTTTGTTACTACAACTGATGAGTGGTATTTTGATATCACTTATTTTATCACGTATGGTGAGTGTCCTACTCATTTATATTATAAAGAAAAGAGGACTATCAAGCTTAAGGCTACAAACTATGTCCTATGGGATAATGGCTTGTATAAAAGAAGTCTTGATGGAGTTTTCCTCCATTGTGTGGATAAATCTCAACAAAGCAAGCTATTGGAGTCTTTCCATAATTTGGCATGTGGAGGTCACTTCTCAACACAGTAATGGTTCACAAGATTCTGAGAGCCAAGTACTATTGGCCAACACTTTTTCAGGACACGTACAGTTGGGTGCGTAAGTGTGGACTTTGTCAACAATTTGTGGGGAAGCCCAAGTTGGTTGCACTACCATTGAAACCAGTTGTAATTGAAGAACCATTTCAGCAATGGGGCATCGACTTCATTGGTGCTGTGAATTCACCGTCAAGTGTGAGACATAGCTATGTTCTTGATGGTGACTGATTGCCATTGATGTCAAAAAGGTTGATCACATGGATCTAGTGCAGAGGTTATTCTTTTGGGGTCATTAGGACTTTATAGTATAGTTGATTCTGTTTGGAGTTGATCATGGACTTGGTGTTGCTTCATGTTTATGATAAGGATTTGGGTAATGTGATTTGTCATAGTGTTGCAGGGAGTTTGGTCTCCATAATATCCTTTATTATGTTAAATCCAAAGATTGATTAAACAGGTCATATGTTGAAGTGAATTTTAGAGATTTGTTTATGATGCTCTTCTGTATGAGAATGGTTCATTACAAGGATGCCATAATATCCATTTCAAAGTGACATCAAGAGGAGATAGTTGTTCATTGCTTGGTCAGTGTGAATGCTTGGTCAGTGTAATCTATACAGATGCAGATATCAGTTGAGTTAGTGTGCATCTTCATGATTATCAATTGTGTTGTTGTTGATACAGGTGAGGGATTTTAATATCTTGCTAACATGTAGTTGGTACAAAGTTAGTTGGTACAATGTGGAATTGTTGGTAATATATTTAGGATAGCTTTGTGCTTCATGGTTCACATGCATGAAGCATGTTTATGTTCAAGCAATGATTATGTTGTTGCACTCCTCTTACTTCATATCATGGTGTTTATACAATGTCTCTTGAATCAAGGATCTCACTATGCTGCTTTGTTAAGTTCTTCAATACAGTATGTTTTGTTTATCATGATTCAACAAAGATAATTTGGTTCTCAAGATCATATGCTTCATGATAAAGGATGTTGGAGAGTTTAGACTTTATCTTGTTCAGGATGTTGGTGTTTAGCACTTTGATTTCATGCAGTGAAGACATACTATTTTAAAGACATGTATTGTCATGATGGTCTTCATTGAAAAGGTGTTCAACATATTTGATATCTTGATGACATAGATGTTGAAGAGGTTTTCTTACAAGCTTCTCATGTGTAGAGATACAGGGTTATATGGTCCTTCATGAAAAGACACTTGCTTATTCATGCTCAAAAGACAAGTGTGAACCTAAACACTTAGGTAAAACTCAAAATTATAACCTATACTAAAATCCAAGTTATCCTTCATATCTTATTGTACTTTGTGTTTTAAAAGTCTATTGACCTTCTAATACAAGTCACCTCATTTAAAGGAACCTGCAGAAGCGGTACACTGTCGTTGTAGTGACTGGCCCTCCTCTCTTTATCCTGATGGCACAAGGTTTCCTTATGAGCACATGAGTTAGGAGTTTTTCTTAAAGTTGTTTTTAAATTTGCAAAAACAGTGGTGTTTAAAGATAGTGTTTAGCCCGACTATATGTCATAGTTTATAAGAAGTATATGGTAAAATATAATACGTGGGCATGAATGAATTTTATAAAGCTTCGAAAGTATATGGATAAAAAGTTTTATATTTAAAGTTTAGAAACTTTTTAATTTCTATTTTATTTGCTTTTTTTTTTAAAAAAGGCATGAGATCCAATATGGAAATAATAGGAGTTTTTCAAGGAGTTGGTGGATGCTTTTTTAAAAGGCATTTTTTAAAGAAAATCCAGTCTAGTTTCTCTCCCATACAATTGAAGAATTTAGTGAAATTTTTTTTGTGAGAAGATTATGTTTTTTTTAATGAAGATTTTTATCAGAGAAGAGAAGGTGAAAGGTTTTCATTGTCAAAATTGAAGAGATTGAAAGGAAGATGAAAGATTGAAAAGTATTTCTGTAGGTGAATTAATTTTTCTTATGAAGATGAATGTGAAAGGTGAAAAGACATTCAATTTACATATAATGGTTTTTCAGGTGCATTGAAATTGTGAGTTTTGGGTAAGGACCAAAATGCAGTTTTGAAAGCATTTTTATACAGGTGATTGTGTAGTTCATCATGCAGAGTTGCAGATCAATGATGAAGACAATTTTATGAAAATTTAGTTAAAAAGAAAATACAGATAAATGTATAAAATGTGAAAAACCAATTTGTATTGTATGAGATATATTTCCCTGATGAGGTGAATCAAATGATTCAAGGATAAAATATCAGAGGATTGGAATGATGGAATATATGTTGCAGATGAGTTGATTTGAATGGTGCAAATTAGATTGAGCAGCAATCACTTCTTACACATGAGATTTTTAGTTCTGATTGATTGAGAAATCCTAGTGAGGCACAACAATTTGCCAGTGAGGCTTGTAGGTCATAAGACCATTGGTCAGTGAGACACTTACATCAGCCAGTAAAGCTTGTAAAGATATTTTCAAGGTTAAGCGAGTGAGGCAGTTTTGGAGTAGTTTTTATGCCCCAGGAGGGTTTTCCACTCGTGCAAATTTGTGTTATGTCTCATACTGCTTTCATCTATATGTGTGTATGTTAATACTTTGCGCAAGAGGTTTTGTTCTCTTTCTTCATTCTTAGTCATGTGCTTATATGTTTGACAAATCAATGATATATTTCTCTCTGTGTGTCTTGAAAGTTAAAGTTTGCAAAAAGGTTTGAAAACTTACACAACACTGATTCACCCCCCCTCTCAATGTTGTCCTGGACTCCTACAGTTCTTACTGCGACTGATTATTTCACTAAGTGGGCGGAAGTTGTACCAGTTAAGCATGCTACTTCTGAAGTGGTGTGTAAGTTCCTAAAAAAAAATCATATCCTGGTTTGGTGTTCCAAACAAGATTGTGGCAGATAATGCTACATATTTTTCCTTTAATGAGATTACTAGTTTTTGCTTTGAATATGGGATTATTCTTTCACATTCATCTGATTATTATCCGCAAGGAAATGATAAAGCAGAACCGAGTAATAAGAATCTGGTTACTATTTTTAGGAACCTGGTAGATGATAATCAGAGAATGTGGTTTTAGAATGGAGTGCTCACAATGCAATTGAAACACTCAAAGATAAGTGTCTTATAGAAAGAGAAGAAATCACAATCCAGATAGGGTATGAAGAGGAAATTGGATAGAGAATGCATGACCACTTGAGGGACTTGGGAAGAGAACTAGCAGTTGAGCTCATCCATCCTCATCGTCTGTGGCGTCCTCAAGCTCTGAAAACTTTGGTATGCTTGTTACTCCTTCATATTTCTCCTCAGTATTGTAATATTCCAAATCTTAACTTGTTATTACATAAATAGAAATCTAAGCTGCTTCTGTGCATGCAAAAATTAATGGGTTTCAAAACTATACTCGCCAGAACCGATGTCAGGTGTTTCCATTCCATTTTCCACGAGTCCATGGGTTCTAAGGTTACATTCTTTATTGGTCAATCAAATAATTGTATTGAGACGTCAGGTTCCTTATTATGGCTCCAGCTTGAGGGCAATTCCACAGAACAACCAAGCATTCCTTCATGGATTCCTCTTCAAAATTTGCAGTATTTGAAAATCAAAGGCGGACAACTCAAAACATTGTGGGAGAATAGCATACAGGTATTTTGACCTTCTCTCTCAAAAATTAAATCTTTGTCAAAGGCTTTAGTGGAATGCGTTATGTTGTGGTTGACTCCAGACTATTTTTTATCATTGAAAGCTTTACACAAATTTGCATCTTGAAATTCAGGTGCCCTTTCAGTTGAAAGAGCTGCAAATCTCTAAAACCTTTTTGAAAGAGTTTCCAGATTTAGAAAATGGGGAAAAGTCCGCAATGAGTGGCCTTGAAAAGCTAGAGATTAGGGGTGAAAAATTTGTATCCAAGATATTAATTAGTGGAATTGTCTATTCCGGCCTTAAGTCGATCCTACTTTATGGCATGAAAAATCTTATGGATGTGAATTTAACAAGTGTAAAGACATTAAATTGTCTTGTTATTACCAATTGTAAGAAACTTGAAAGAGTCACAGGAACATCTGATCTTACAAATCTTGTGCTGCTAAATATCAGTCAATGCCCAGAGCTTAAAAAGCTGAGTCTTGTCCATTCGAGCTGTCTGGAAAGGATCAGAATTGTAGATTGTAAATAGTTGAAAAGTGTGTCAGGAATATCTAATCTTGCAAAGCTTGTAGAATTGGATATTTTGTATTGTGGGAAGCTAGAGTTTGAGTACTTGCATCTCAAGGGTATGAACTGTCTGAAGAGCATACAAATTAAGGGTGGTGTGAAGGTGAAATATTTTGAGATGGAGGGTTGTCAAATTTTGAAAGAGTTTCCAGCTTTATTAGGAATATCAAAAGATAGTTTAGAAAATGTGTTCTTAGAAATTGGGGGAAAGTCCAGTAGTGTTAAGGCCCCGATGAGTGGCCTTGAAAAGCTAGAGATAGAGATTAGCGGTGAAAATTTTGTATCCAAGATATTAATTAGTGGATTTGTTTATTCCAGCCTTAAGTCGATCCTACTTGATGGCATGGAAAATCTTATGGAAGTGAATTTAACAAGTGTCAAGACATTAAATTTTCTTGATATTAAAAATTGTAAAAAACTCGAAAGAGTCACAGGACCATCTGATCTTACAAATCTTGTGCTGCTGAATATCAGTCAATGCCCAGAGCTTAAGAAGCTGAGTCAAAATCTTGGCCATTCTAGATGTGTGAAATGGATCAAAATTGTAGATTGTGGGAAGCTAGAGTTTGAGTACTTGCGTCTCAGGGGTATGAACCGTCTGGAGAGCATAGAAATTGATAAAAGTGTGAAGGTGAAATATTTTGAGTTGGAGGGTTGTCAAATTTTGAAAACACTAGAATTTGGTTGTTCGGAGCATAGATATCATTCGGGATGTTTTATAGACGCAAGTTGCCTCGAGAGGATTATAATTGATGGATGTAAGATCTCAGATTTTCAATTCTATGGTTGTCAAAATTTGAGAAGTGTGTCATGTAACTTTGGGCTTACAAGGCTGATTATTAGGGAGTGTCCTGAGCTTGAGGAGTCGCCAAGTGTTGCCGAACTGAATGAGAACATTGTGATCGACTCTTGTGAGAAGCTGCAGAATATAATAGGTATTGAAAAGATGCATGCACCATATTTTATGAGACTGAGTTATAGCAATGCAGTAATACGGAATTGCATTCATCAGTTGAAGGTAATGATTTCTATGCTCCTTTTTTACAGGCAATTATAAACATCATTTCTGCTCTGTTTTGTCATTTGTTCTCATTACAAGAAGTTAGGATACAGTTTTGAGTGATCTGTAGATGAAAAGAATTTACGGTGAATGAAGTGAGTATTTTGTCTTTTATTTCAGAGGGTGCCGTCATCAAGCATTATGGAAATGATTGGAAGAGCAGCGGATGGAGCGGGGTCAAGGTTAAACTTCTTGATATTGAATCGCTCATGCAGGTACCTTATTGGATGCTTTTCGGTTGTGGTTGGCAGCTCTGTAAATTTATTTAGGTTTATTAAATAAATGTATTTTATAGAAGTATAAATGAACTTATATAAATGAGTTGGGACTAATAATAGAAATTATTTAAAATAAATGAGAATTAAAATAATTAAATATGATACTTAGCTTAAGAATTGATGATGGGAAAATGATGTGTGAAATGTATGATTCACTTGGGTTTTAGAATTTTAGGGTTTTTGTAACAAAGATCTCAAATTATAAAAAATGATTCTATATTACCTCTAGATCATGTCTACTATTGTTGAGCCAATCTCCATAGGTGTTGAAATAATCCATTTCATTCCATCTCTTCTTTACTCTAGGTCAATTGTACTTGTCTTTATGCATTTTGTTGATTAGCCTACACTAACACGAGTAATTGTATTTTTTCCTTTTCATTTTGGTGAACTCAATTGAAACTACACAAGCTAGTTTGCTTTTAAGCTTTTACCTTTTTTAAAACTAAAATTATCTCTGATTATTTTTTATTTTCAAATCTTAATCATCGTTTTACCTGTATGCTTTATTGATAGATCTTCCTTTTAGGGTTTGGTGTTGCTTCTCCCAAGCCCATCTTTTACTCACACTACCCATCCTAGATTTGCATTAGGGTTAACTCTTCCCACACATTTCATATTCAAAGATGATAGGGCTCCATTATATTTAGAGGCACATGTTAAAGGTCAAAGGAAGAAACATACATGAAAACGCTTCCTACACTAACCTTAGAGGAGAGTATTGTGCAAATTTATAATCTTTGCAATTACTTGAAAGAGAAACACATATAAAAACATAAAAAAATATTATACCACAACACGTGTACATGGGGAAAACCATTTTGGGAGAAAAGCCCTACGCTCCAAATTAGCCCAATGTATTATTTAGTAATCTCAACACAATTACATTTTTCACTATATCTAAAGTAATAACCAAATATCTAAAGTAATTCTTGCTGCATAACAACACTTACAAAATTCACTATTGAAACCTCAATCTCAAGAACCTAATAAATATGAGATGCAATACATGAAACTATCAAATGGTAAGTAGGAAACAATGAGCTAAAACCACTCAAAATATGATGCCCAAATCCCAAATTGAAATTCTAATACCCAAAACCAACATGAGTCTATAGGCTATAAATAACATATCCCATCCACATGTTATAAACTCTGTTGAAGTGACGTCATTGATGTCAAAAGAAAGAGATTATTGAAGTGTTGTCTTTGATGTCAAAGAGAGGAAGATTTGTGCCTAAGGAATGAAAAGGAGAAAAAATGTTCTAAGGAACGAGTTCTGCCTTTAGTTAGCAAAAAAGTTTAGTTCACAAACTTGTAAGTTCACCAACAACCAGTTTTACTGATTCCAAATTCGCTGATGAAAAGTAGATAAAAAAAAATGTAAGGCAAGAATGATTTCTGCCTTCAGTCGGCAAAGTCTTCGGTTTACGAATTGGGTAGTCAGTTTCACAGTTTGCCAATTTGTCAATTCATCAACAAAGGCGTGGTGATGGAAGTTTGAAAGAAAAAGCTTGAAGTTAAGTTATCAAAAATATCTTTATCAGAAAAAAATTTGTTTTGCAAAGTGGTTTGTCAGTTTCACAGTTTGTTGATTTGTCTTTTCGCTAACAAAGGTGTGAAGAAGAAAAGTTTGAAGTATAAGGTTTGTGCTATCAGCAAAGTTTGTGTTTCACGATCTAGTTCGCGAGTTCATCATTTTGCTAATTCACCGACTAAGTGACAAAGGAGGCTTGAAGACAAAGCTTGTGGAAAGTTAAGTTTGTCGACTTAAAGTTTTACCGATAAAGGAGACAAAGATAAAAGTTCATGAAAGTGAACATTTGCTGGTAAAGGGCGTTTGCGATGGTTTGTAAATAGTAACTTTTACCAATAGAGGCATAAGTGTAAAGTTCGTAAAAGAAACTTTTACCAATAATGGCGCCAAAGGGCAAGTTCGTAAAAGAATGATTTTATCGATAAAAGTGACAAAGGGCAAGTTCGTGAAAAGGAGTTTTTGCTGATAAAGGCGACAAAGGTCAAGTTTGTAAAAGCAAGTTTTTTTCGATAAAGGCATTTTATGCTAAGTTCATGATAGTGAGTTTTTGCCGATAAAGGGTTGGAAGTTAAGTTGGAGTGATAATTTAATGAAGATAAAATATATTCAAATTAAATATTTGAATATATGCCTTGAGGCCGATTGGTAAGATGAATTAACAGCTAAGTGAATTCGAAGATTTAAAATGTAGATTGAAACCGACTCAATGATATAGAATAGAGAGTTTAAATATATGTATGGAGTCACTGTTGTAATGTGTGGATTGTTCAGTTTTGGGTCGTGACCTATTTTTGGGTGGACCTAAGTAGATGTGATTTGGGCCCTATTTCATAATGTCAAAATTATAGGATGGGCTGTATTTTGGAATTGTACATGTTGGAATTTAAAATTACGGATGCTGACATGGAAATTGGAAATGAACAGATATATATATATATTAGTTTAGTTTGTCAGTTTGTGCATTTGGATGTATCTGTGTGTGCGAGTATGTGTGTGCAAGAACTGAAGGAAAAAATCTAAACATATGCGAAGTGACCAGATAAGTGAAGTATAAGATAACATCAAGCAATTAGGTGTAGACAGATAAGTAGAGTTGAAGTGTGCGAAGGGCATGAACTAGATATGATTCTAAGTTTGCACAGTAAGTTTTATTTATATTGAGAATTGATTATGTTTCAGTTTTTTGGGTTGAAGCTCAGTCTATAGAGAGGTTGAAGCCTCAGTTTGTAAGTGTTGTAGCACTTTAGGGAGTTGTTTCTTCCTTTGGATTGTTGTCCATAAAACTATGTATTAGGGAGTTGTTGCTCCCTTTGGGTTGTTGCCCATAAAACTATGTATCAGGGAGTTGTTTTTTTTGTACTAGGTTGTAGCTCGGTTTGTTTTGAGATTGAAGTCTTTGGTAGGTTGGAGCCTACAGATTTGTAAAAAGGATTGTAGTCCTTCTCAGGTTGAAATTCCTATGAGTTGGAGCCTACAAAATATTGTAATTCATTGTTTCATTATTTGTGAGGCCTAGATTTGGACAGTAGATCCAAGCAGCTTGTTCACCATGGTTTTTTCTTCTTGGGTTTCCACGTAAATCTGGTGTTATGGACTTTTGTGTGGATGTGTGAATTTGCTTATGCTTGCATAGTTCTTTCAAATTCTATTTGATGCAGTAGAGCTCATGTTAGTGCAGTAGAATTATTTTAAAAAGTGGCATATACTAATTCACCCCATCTCAGTATATCTGTGTTTTCTAACAATTGGTACTAGAGTAAGGTTCCTTGGTGCAACCTAATGTAGTTGGAGGTAGATGTTAGGTAAGAACACATGGCTGGTCAGGAAGGATTCACTTCTAATAGAGCACCTCTATTTGATGGATCTAACTACACCTTCTAGAGTATAAGGATGAAAGCCTATCTAACTTCTTTAGGGTATGATGTTTGGAGATCTGTGATGAGAAATGCAAGCAAAGACACATCTAAAAAGGAAGCTACATTCAAAAAAGCAAAGAAAGAAGAAGCCCTATTCATGGCTATGGATGTTACATCCCTAATTTTGGCTTTGTATTTACTTTTTACTTTTATATGGATAGAAGTGAATCTATGGATAAATATTTTGACGTTGGGTTAAATGTCATCGGAAAATATTGACTTTATTGAATATCAGTTATGTGATTAAATGCAATGCATATGATGTAATGATTTAGCAATTTATGTTATGAGAATTTGATTTATTATTCATAAGATTTATGAATGGACTAACAATGCACTAATCAGGATTTGGTGATTGCAAGTTATATGTAGGAAAATAGATTTTTGATGACTCTCCTGGAAAGAGAGAGAGTTGTTGGCAAGAGACACTATATGGATTCATGGTTGTTGTCATTGATGGCAACAAAGGTCATCCCACATATCCGCAAGTTATGATGTGTCTCTACCGGAAGTCAGAATAAAGAATGTTGTGGTCCGGTGAAGAAGAACAAAGCATGTGGCAAGGTCCGACAGATTGGTCCGGACCTCTCAGAGGAAGTGTCTTGGTGCAGTGCGGATTTGGGGAAGTCAAGAGGACTACCTTGAGTGGTATATTCCAAGGATTTAGCCTCCGGTGATGGACAAGGAAAAAGATATGAATGGTTGAGTACCGGATTCCTGAGAGACAGTGAAAACAGAGGAAGAACTGACTGGCAGAGTATCAGACTGCTTTCCGGATGTGTTACTGTTGATGACAGAGGTTATGAAGGCATGAATCATGTTTGGCCGACATGATTAATGATATCTACAAGTATATGCTTGATCCGCATTGCTTGGTGAGGAAGGATTCAGCCGACAGAACAAAAGTTTGTAAGAAACTGGACTGTTCCGGATGCCGACTAGAAAGGTGATGAAATTACTTGTGCGGATATATATAGAGGATGGATTTAGTTGTGAAGGGTGTGATGGTGTGGAGATATATGCGAATAAGTCCAGATAAGAGCAGAGGTAGCAAAAAGGATCCGGTATGTGAAAGATAGCAGAATAAAGAACAGAGGAAAGATGAAGTGCAGCAGATCAGTGTACTGAGCCTAACCGGAACTGAACTCCAGCATATGCAGATGCTTCCAATCAGTTCAAGACTGTGATTCTCATCACTTTGTAGACAGTGTGTCTTCTTGTAGGCAGTGGGCCTCTTGTGAGCAGTGTGCTCGGGCAGTGAGCCCTAATTGGCAAGTGCCATTTTTGTAATTTCCTATTCTTCTAACAGAGAATAATTTTGGGTTAATCACCCCGTGGTTTTCTCCCTTAACAGGGTTTCCACGTCAAAAATACTGTGTCATGTGTTTCTTATTTCATGGTTAATGTTTTTGTGTTTGATTTTATGCTGCATCAATAAAAGGAAAGTTCAATAAAGGAAATAATTAGGATAATTGATTCACCCCCCCCCTCTCAGTTATCAACAATTGGTATCAGAGCCAAGTTCCTCCTAATAGAGCCTAACAGCTTGAGGAAGATCTGGGATTTCAAATGGATGCATATGGTTTAAGGGAGCAACTCAAGACTGCTCTTGAGGATCTTGAACAGTCAAATTCTGAAGTCAGTGAATTAAAGGAAAGACTCAAACAGGCTGATGAATTCATGAGAGAATTAAAAGACAAATTAAGTCTCTCTATGAAAAAGAGAAAGGAGCTGCTTCAACAGTTGGCAAGACAAAGTGAAGAAAGCAATACAAATGAAGAATTGACTGAGCAAACCAAGTTATGTGAAAAGTTATCAAAAGAAGTCATTATGTTAAGACATGAAATGGAATCAGGAACTATAAAGTTTACTCAAGAGATTGAAGAAAAAAGAAAGGCTGAAGACAATCTAAGACAATCTCTTAAAGAAAAATCAGAAGAATGCCACCAGATGGACAGGATTATCAGACATCTTGAATCTGATCTTGAAGATGCCAAAGATAATGAAGGAAAACTTGAGGATCAAATTGCCTCTCTCAAAAGAGACCTTCAAACAGCAAATGAATATAAAGAGAAATTCAAGATAAGTTCTGCTCAACTTGAAGTTCTTCTTGGAAGTCAAAAGAGGACAGATGACAAGTATGGTTTGGGATATGAGAAAGGAGAAAGCTCCGGATCCGGTCAGAAGAATCTTGGATCAGAAAATCCAAGGAGCAGGCCTAGAAGACCTCCGGTAAGACAGCCAAATGCTCAAAGATATCCATCCTTCAATGGATACTGCCACAGCTGCAACCACTTTGGTCACAAAGCTAATTAGTGCAGAATGAGAATGAATCAGATTAATTCATCCTTCTCCGGACAGTGCTTCAACTGCAAAAGGTATGGACACAAATCCCATGAATGCAGAATTATGCAAGTAAACAAATCATTTAAAGGTAGATGCTTCACATGCAATAGAGTAGGTCATATTGCTAATCAATGCAGATCAAGAGGATATCAGTCAAATATGCAAAGAAATGTTATTTTCCAAATCTGCAATAGGTCCGGTCATAATGCTAAAGTCTGCAGAAACAAGAATCAGGACAAAAGAGGTCCGGTGTATAATCAGAATCAAGACAAGGGTAAACAAAAGATGAATGCGGATGAGGTTAGGAATCAGATGAGCAAGATTTGGGTGAAGAAAAGTTCAAAGAATGTAGAGGTTGGATCCGCACCAGACTCTGGTGCTGATATCTCTTCCGGAAATTAAAAAGTGAGCTCAGGTTCAGGGGGAGACTCAAAGAAAATCTTGTTCCCCCAGCCAAACAAGTGGTGCCGGATGTGGCACAAGATGCGGATCAAAGGGTTTGTAGATATGAGTCTTGAGATACTTCAGTCAAGTTTTCAGAGGTCCGCATGGAGTTATGAAGAAGCTGTGATCGATCAAATAAGACCTGTGCAGGGAGATGCTCCGGTATGATAAAGGATTACAAAAAGATCCGGAAAGATCCGGAAATGCACTATCTTGTTCTGCGGATTGGACAGAGTGTTTGGGATGTTCTTGCAATATGTTACCTCGATTCATTCATGATTGAAAGATCCGGATGATATCCACAGATCAGGACTAATCCGGGATACTCCAAACTATCCAGACAAGGCAAACCGGAATGATGTAGGTGAAGCATTTATTGCAGACAGATATTAGGGTTCGCGGAGCAATTTAAGGGATTTCTCGAAGGTCATTTGCTCATTCTGCACTCGAGAAGAAGCGAAAAGTGGAGCTCTGCAACAAGGTTCATCAAGCACACCAAGGATCTCCTGCCGAAGCTATTGCATAAAGAAATCATTCCAACCACTCCGTGCAAACCGAAGGCGCATAAGGTATTCTCCGTTTTTCATTACCTCACTGCAAATCTTTGAAGAATGGCTACTCCAAACATAGTTAAGATCTCTGATAGACCTCGCCCCTCATTCAAGAAACATCCCTACAAATCATTGGAGGTAGATCCACTAGGAGCCTTCTCTAGTGTTCCCCACGGAGTTTTACATACCGAAGACATTAGGGTTTACATACATGCAAACATTGAGGAATTTGGGGAATTCAAATTAAGAGATCTCTATCACAAGCAGCTGATAGACAATGCTTTTGAGCTTAAACCAGAGTATAAGGATATTCAGAAGAAACAATTTGAGCAATTTATTCATTTCCCCTGCTTTGAAGAAGATGAATGGGTCCGGTATGTACTGAGCAGGATGCATGACAACTTTCTATGGCTAGATAGACCCTGCAAGATCACAAAAGAGGCAATTAGAGCAGTAACTGGTCTATACTCTTCCGGAGGGGTACCTATCCTCAAATCTGTCAAGAACAACATTGTAACTGAGGCCACCGGATCAAAATTTGATAAGAGGGCAATGACCATTGAAGACATCTCAGATCCGGATATCAAATATGCATCAATGATAATAGGATACAAGATCTATCACTCCAGCAGGGAGAATTCTGTATCCGAAACTGCAGTATACACTGCCTATGAGATGCTAATAAAGAATGCAGAGTATGATCTCTACGAACTACTGCTAAGCCAATTAATGGAAAATATACAGAAAATCAAGAAGGATAAGAAGAATTCCTTTAAGTATGGTACTCTGATTGTATGTCTATTCTTCTACTTCATGAATGAGCTACCCGGAACAAGTGGATGGGTATGGCAGAATGACAAACCTGTTGCAGTCCAGATAAGAGACTATCTGCATGGACTTGGGGATGCAAAAGTGAGAAATACAGCTCTATGGGGATACTTCAAAAACTTTCAGAGCATGATGCAAGCAAGAGAGAGAATTCCCCAGTCTCTTGTTGAAAAATACAAAGACTCAGTGTGCTTCATGGTTGACACTGATCAGTGCCTAATGGAGGCAGTAGAGCCAAGGACTGTCTGGATCATGCCCATGGGGTATGAAGTTGATGAACAGATAGTGGAGCTGCATGTTCAACACATGCTAAGTCAGCCCAAAGATCCTAAGGCAGAAAGGTTTGGAACCTTTGAGGAGCTGAGTGTAAAAATACATGTAGAACTCAGGGAACCTGAGATTAAAAGAAAAGTAAGAAAAGAAGTAGAGCACATTGCTCAAGGCCTAGGCATCTCAAAAGAAGCACTTGATGCCAGCCGGGAAAAGAGGAGGAAGGCTGAGGAAGAAGAGAAAAGTAAAGAAAGTGCTCCGGTTGAAGCTCCCACCCGGACCAGATCATCAAAGAGACCTGCACCTCCCACAACCAAAAGTTCAAAACCGGAAGTCCAGGCATCCGGTAAGAGATCCAAGACAAAAGCCACAAGGGCTTATGGAAGCCAAAAGGATGAAGAGGAAACAGAGTCAGATGAGGGAGTTAAAGAAATAAAGAAACAGAAGAAGAAAGGATCCGGTAAGCCCTCCACAGGCCAAGACAAGGATGAAATGGCAGAAGGATCTGTTGAAAAGCCCACTCTGTCTCTAGAGAGCATAATCAAGTCGGTCACGGTGGATGGAAACCTTCAACCAATGACTGAATCATATGATGACTTCAGTGAGGCCGACCAAAAGACTCTGCAGGAGGCCACAGTAAAATATCTTAACATATATAATAAGGCTTTCATTGAGATAATATCTCTTATTCCTAAAAGCCTAGAAAAGGAATTGGAAGTAAGAAAGAATAATGCTCATGCTAAAGATCTTGAGATCCGGGAGCAGATAGCTATTCAGCTATATCCTCAAATTGATCCCAAGACAATGAACATTATCTTCAAGGACTGCAAAGATGAGTTCAGAAGCAAAGCCAGGATGAATCAACTCATGCTTGGTGAGACTGACAAAGTGGCCCAAGAAACAGAAGAGATCCTCCGGAAGGCCTTCAAAAGGTTCAATCTTCCTGTTGTAGAGGATTTAGGAACAGAAACAGCTGAGGACTTGGGACCCTCTGCTCCAGAAGAAGTGGCCCATGAACAAGCTAGCATCTCTCCTCCGGTTTCCCCTACAGTCTCCGGATCCAAAGAAGAAGAGCAATTACAGGAGAAGGAAGCAGTGGTGAAAGACAAAGAGGTTGACAGTTCTAAGACTGCAGAAGAAAAGAAACATCTGTCTCCGGCAAGAGACACTGCACAAACTGTTCAACAATTTTTGAGCAAAGAAACTCTAGAGATTGATGAACCGGAGCTTCTAAAAGGCCCATTTGATTTTGACTCTCTCTCTCCGGTACAAACAATGAAGATAGCTTCATTTGCAAATGCCAAGGCAAATGAAAAGCTCCTGAAGTCTCATATGGAAGACTGTGAGTTGATAGAGGCTGCTTCCGGAGTACTTGTAAAAATCATGCCATCAATCCAGATAGATCCGACAGCCTCCTCTTCCGGTAATCTAAAAACCTTAGTCAGCAGTGTTGATACACATTTTGATTCTCTAGAAAAATCAGCTGAAGAAAAGGTCCGGAAAGAATTTTTGGATAAGAGATTTTCAGAAATATTAGAATTAATCTCTAAAGATAGGAAAATTGTAAGCATTGGAATAAAGAGCTTAGAGAATGCTCTGAAGGATGGCAGTGACATCTATAAATTTTGTATATCCTGGTCAAAGGCAACAGCAGCATTTGACAAGAAAATAAAAGAGGAACAGGATAAGCTACAAAGCTTATCTCAAAGTTTTGATCCTCTCTCTTCTTCTATAATAAATCAAGAATGTCAGACTATTGCAGTCTTGAATGAAATAAAGAATCTTGAGAAGGAAAGGAAGAACATCACCAACCGGATGGGAGAACTTAGAAGGATTATAATCCTAAAGTTGGAAACTATGCATGAGGCCATCAGTGATGCTCAGACCACCGCCCAAACAAAAGATCCGACAGATCTCAAGCGGGCAGAAGCTTTTGCATTTTTGCTAAGTGGTCACATTTCAATTTTGGATAGAATGAAGCAAAGTTGGGCTACAGAAATGATCCAATTGCAGACATCCTTTGCAGACATTCTTCAGTACATGTGAGTATGTAAATATGCGGCTATATAGAGAAAATTTTTGAAAATTTTGGTGTGCGGACCCTACCCTTTGCCATTGATGTCAAAGGGGGAGTGAGGAGCAGTGAAAAATGAGGGATCCAACTAAGGGGGAGTTCCGGAAATTGTATATAAGGATAGAGCATCAGCAAAGGGGGAGCATAGTGAAAACACTTAGTCATTTTTCACTAAGTGTTGCCATCAATGCCAAAGGGGGAGATTGTTGGCAAGAGACACTATATGGATTCATGGTTGTTATCATTGATGGCAACAAAGGTCATCCCACATATCCGCAAGTTATGATGTGTCTCTACCGGAAGTCAGAATAAAGAATGTTGTGGTCCGGTGAAGAAGAACAGAGCATGTGGCAAGGTCCGACAGATTGGTCCGGACCTCTCAGAGGAAGTGTCTTGGTGCAGTGCGGATTTGGGGAAGTCAAGAGGACTACCTTGAGTGGTATATTCCAAGGATTTAGCCTCCGGTGATGGACAAGGAAAAAGATATGAATGGTTGAGTACCGGATTCCTGAGAGACAGTGAAAACAGAGGAAGAACTGACTGGCAGAGTATCAGACTGCTTTCCGGATGTGTTACTGTTGATGACAGAGGTTATGAAGGCATGAATCATGTTTGGCCGACATGATTAATGATATCTACAAGTATATGCTTGATCCGCATTGCTTGGTGAGGAAGGATTCAGCCGACAGAACAAAAGTTTGTAAGAAACTGGACTGTTCCGGATGCCGACTAGAAAGGTGATGAAATTACTTGTGCGGATATATATAGAGGATGGATTTAGTTGTGAAGGGTGTGATGGTGTGGAGATATATGCGAATAAGTCCAGATAAGAGCAGAGGTAGCAAAAAGGATCCGATATGTGAAAGATAGCAGAATAAAGAACAGAGGAAAGATGAAGTGCAGCAGATCAGTGTACTGAGCCTAACCGGAACTGAACTCCAGCATATGCAGATGCTTCCAATCAGTTCAAGACTGTGATTCTCATCACTTTGTAGACAGTGTGTCTTCTTGTAGGCAGTGGGCCTCTTGTGAGCAGTGTGCTCGGGCAGTGAGCCCTAATTGGCAAGTGCCATTTTTGTAATTTCCTATTCTTCTAACAGAGAATAATTTTGGGTTAATCACCCCGTGGTTTTCTCCCTTAACAGGGTTTCCACGTCAAAAATACTGTGTCATGTGTTTCTTATTTCATGGTTAATGTTTTTGTGTTTGATTTTATGCTGCATCAATAAAAGGAAAGTTCAATAAAGGAAATAATTAGGATAACTGATTCACCCCCCCCCTCTCAGTTATCAACAAGAGTATCTTCGGAGGAGAGGAGAATAGACCTTGCGTTATAAATGCTCATTTTCCAAATGAGTATAGTGTTCATCAATTAGTTAACTCTAGTCAATTGAGGTAAGTCACATTTTGATCATTAATTTGTGGATCAACTCGATAGGACGTCGATGTCTTATAGAATCCTTTTTGAGTAGTTTTGTGTCAATTTTGTCATTTTATTAAAGTGATGTTGTTGAGAAAGAACGTTAGTCATCTACGACTAACATGACCTTTCGTCAATCATGTCAAAAATAGTTTTCAATTACGTCTTCAAGGTGTAGTTGGTTAAATTGTTGGCATGATTATAGTTTTTAACATCGCATGTTTCATTCATAGAAAAACAAAACCAATAAGAAATAGTGTGTGTTCGTGAAGGGGAGATGAACATGACCCTATCACGCTTATACGTAAATCTTACGTCACATTATTATAATAATCCTTATTGATGTTATTCATTTGATCTTAGACTATTATTATTATGTTTATTATCTTTGAAAAAATTGGTCAGTCAGGAATTGCTTGTGGTTTAATACGATTAACCACCTTTTCTTCTACATGAAGTTGTCATCTTTTAACCAATTTCTATAAGTATCAGTTATCCTTTTGAGAGCCTTTAGTGGTGTGTGAAGTGGAATAATACCATGATATCTCTTAAAACCACATGCTCAATCAAAGAGCAGTCGTAGGCATAAATAGTGGAGAGTATAACAACCTAGGTGTAGTGGTCTTTATAACTCGTGGGATAATTTAATTATATTGAGTTGTAATTTTATAGAGCGTTGGCCATTTATGAGAGGGAGTGGTGTTTTATACCATGTATTCCTCCTCTCAATGCATTATCGATCCTCATAGAGTCAACATGTGTGGAGCTTCTATGATTTAAGAGAGATTTGTTACAACTATATCATGATGGAGCTTTAATGACTGTTAGTCATGGTGAATATATAATTGACTCGTAGCTGAGTCATGGAGATGGCTTTAAAAGGTAACGACTTTCATAGAGTCAGGAATGGGAGAAGAACACATGAAAACAAGGAAAAACTATAGATTTGTAGTGAACGGGTAGAGTCGAGGGGATAGGAAAGCATTGTAGCTGGAAAGGAAAGCAAAGCCTAGCTATTGGTGATGAATAGAGCTCTCTATTGGAAAATGTACCTCAAATTACTAGCTTGATCTTTTAGATGACATGTTATGTATTTATTCTTTCATCGGCCTAACTATCTATTTTTGGTGGGAGCTTCTTAGTTGTCCCCTCGAGAGCTTGGTACAAAGCATTGGCTGCATCAGCGAGACATGGCGATATAGGTGGGAGTCTCTAAGTAGTCCCTTTAATAGCTAATATGAAGCATATCGAAGTGACTTAGTCATTCAGCGGGACTCTATCTTGGGTCTCTTCAATAATCTGATATAGTCTATTCCTTAATAGCCCGTGGTGCCTTGGTGGGACCCAGCCAGTGCTAAGCGGAGAGCAGGGATTCGATGATGTTGATGGAGGATGTATGACTCAGTGACATGGTAGTGGGGACCACATGGAGCTGTATATTCTTCATCAAAGTGACATCCTTATATCGATGGGAGATGATTTCTTGTCCCCTCGATATGGTAATACAATGTAATTTTGGCCTGACTCTGTTTTGAGTCTCCTTGATAGTCCGATGAAGTGTTTGGTGAAGCTTGGACTCTTTTTGAGGTGACACAAGGACTTCGAAGGGAGCTTATTTGGAGTCTCTTCGAAAGATTCAACAAGGGCAGTGATAGTTACGGTTTGTTTGACGATTTGATGGGTGTTGACAGTTAGACTGTTTAAGACTGATTACATATGGAAGTTGAACCGAACCAATTTCTGTGGTATGGAAGACATAACGAATGTATGAATGTATGTTATAGAAGAACATTGGAACATTCTACAATAGGGTATGAGATAGTTGTTCGATTGGAAGAACGAGGCTGATCAGAGAAATGTTCTGGTACCAAAGTTGATGCTATGTGGATTAACACCTCAAAGCACAATTCTATAAATTTGTAAGTAAATATTACTTACTGTAATACAAAGTGATTTTTCTTAGTGTGTGGGTTTTTCTCCTGTAAGGGTTTTCCCATGTAAATCAAGTGTTCAATTCTGTGTGTTGTTTAAGTTGTCTACTCTATTATTCTGATTAATGTGCATCTTAATGAACTCTAATTGGAAATTGAAAGTACTATATGCATTTCTCTTCTAAAATTGGCATTAAGAAGGCATTTCCGTACTTAGATTTCCTTACAAGTGGTATCAAACCCTGGTGTGGGTGAGTCAGGTTTTTGTGCTAATTTTGTTGAGTGGGAGTCTTGTAGGGGTGCATGCACAAAGATGAGTCCACTTAAGGTGGAAGTTTCAGAGTTAGAAAAAATTCTAAAATCAGGTAACTAAAAATAGGATTCCGTTATAGATCGAGATCCTAAGCCTAAAATCTAGAACGGGATCTTGTTTTGTGAAAGTATTAAATTTAAAAAAATAGCATGCAACCCCATTTTCCCTAGTGACAGGTGACAAAGAGAATGGGATCCCGAGTGCAAGGAGAGCATTTCTGGCCATCAAAAGCTCAGGTAAGTGGATTTTTCCACTTTTTCAATTTCTCAATCATCTGTGATGCATTTTTTATATGTTTCTCTTTGTTTTTTAGTGTAAAATATAATTAAAATCTAAAACCTAGACTGTTATTAGGGTTTGAAATTATGAGTTGAATAGCTATATGTAGACATTTTAGTTGTAAAATAAAATTGAAATTTTGAAAGACTATCATATAAAAGAATAGATTTTGAACAAACTGTCAAAATTTTGTTTAAATTTGAGAATTGAATAGATGTATTTAGACATTTTAGTTGTAAAATACAATTGAAAATTTGAAAATACCATATCATATGAAAGGAGAGATTTTGAACAAACTGTCAAGATTTGATTTCAATTTTAGAGTTGAATAGCTGTATTTAGACATTTCAGCTATAAAATACAATTGAAATTTTGAAACGACTATATCATATGAAAGGAGAGATTTTGAACAAACTGTCAAAATTTATATAGCATTGGGATGATATATATATTTAGTTTTTATAAAATTTACTTATACTAATTTACTCATACCTCATGAGCTATCTTAAAAGTTGTTGATTTAATCATTACCACATGGTTATGTTTCTTCAAGATTATGAAGATAATGCAATTGAATCTCTAGAGGAGTCTTACATCTTAACAACAATTTCATTGTCCCTTTGTAGTTCATCATGTGAATGTGACAGTCTTCACATGTTTCCTTGATGAACTTTTGATAACAAGGGAAGATGACAATCTTATGATCAATGGCTAATCCTAGAGAAATCATGATGTAACAACCCAACTGAACTCTTCATGACAAGTCTTTTACTGGTTTAAGGCTATCTTAAAGGTCCATAACAATCTAGGAATTTAATAACAATTAACAGTTCTTAATAGTCATGACAACATTATACAAGATACTAAAGTTGATGCTAAGTTGATGACTTCCTCTTTCCTATCTAATGGTAAGGATCAACACAATTATTCCTATCATATCATGATTGAAATAGGATCGATCAAGAAACCTAGTACTGCACATGGTGCATAAATGATAATCTTCTTATGGTTTTCTTGGTATGTATAATGAAACCCACTTAGTTAAGGTTTGATGGATTGCCCTCTAGGAAATCAAATCCTTGTCTCTCAGAACTCCATTTAGATTAGGATCATGACATTCAATTCTAAAACCACACTCTAAGAAATGGATGCTTACAAATGAGTTTTGATTCACTCAAATCTTTACATACTCAAACAAATATCCAACTTATGAATTCATGATTGATCCAATGTTCAAACCAATGCAAGCATGACTATTGTATTTGTTGACCAAGCATATTGATAGTCATAAAGTTAGAGAAATTCATCCAAAACCATTACAAACTATTTCTAGCTTTGCCATAGGAAATGTTGGATCTTCTAGAATGAGTACTTAACATCAAACCAATAGCCAACTCCATAGAAAAATTAACAAAATTGAAACCTTGTACCTAACATATGACAATAAACCTTGACAATAAATTCATTATGGTAGTCCTAATAGCCCTACTACTATACTCTAACTATTGTGACAATACAATGCTTGGCTAATGATATCTCTCTGAGTCCTTAAGAGGCATCTTTTGATATGACAGTCCTTCATATTGACATTTAACCTTGATACCAAACACCCTATGATCAAACACCATAATGATAGTCGTAGATAACAAAATCAATTATAGGACAATCCTATTGAGACCTGGTTGTGACAAGATGAATGAGAGGATAACTCATAAGCATAACATGACCTTGATAATATATGCATGCAAATCTTTTTTACAAACCTCTAGATAGTCTTGAAACAAAGATACCCTTTTATGCGCATGATTGTCCTAGTATTTGATTGAACCTAACATGATTGTCTATATAGTCTTAAATTGATCTTTCTTGTCTCCCTCACTACAAGTACTCATGATCCATATACCCTTTCAAATTTATTTTAGCACTGGTAATATAATCTATATCTTTGACTTGCTATAGACTTAGACAATGGTAACAAAATAATAATCTCTCCCAAAGCCTTTATAATACACTATGACCACATTTTAGACTTTATATATGAGGGTATACAATGAAATAATCTTGAAGGTCATCATATAGGAAAATGGAAACTAGGACCACATTAGGAGTTATTAACTATAAGACTAAACATATGGCATAGACTCCAAAACTCCTTTCAAAAGATGAATACTATGTACACCCTCAACTAGACTCAAACCATCAATATATACACACCTAAAATCATTTGTCTAAAACTTCATGCCTATAACTTCATCTAGATCCTCATCTAAATAGTTTTCCACCAAGAATCAAAATTTAGGTCTCAAATGAAAATCACAACTTTAATTTGAAAATTACATAGTTCACTATAATAGCTCTTACATTTTGAAATTTGTATGCTCATGTATAGATATACATTTGATTTAAATATTTCAAGTGTAATTTCTTGAAACATGTATAACTTATCTAGTTTATTTATAATTTATAATTTTTCAACATGTATATGTTTATTTAATATATATATATTCTTGAAAATTAATTTTGTACTCAAATTTGTATGTTTATATGTATATATGTAGGTTCATAGTTTTTATATATATCATCATGGATGATATTCCCTTTGATGCTGAGGACTTCCTCAATGCACAAGATGAACATGCACCATCTCCACCCCAACCCCCACATCCAGATGCTTCACCTCCACCCCCACCTCTAGGCATCCCACCTCCACCTCCACCCCCACCCCCACCTGGACCCCCACCCAGAATTGACCAGGCTTGCTTGCGAGCCATAATTACTAAAAATGTGGATTCCATACAAGAAAAATTGAATTCCATTCGTCAATTCATGCCACTTCACGTGGTATGTTTTGCAACTTTGATGCAAAACATTGTAGATTCTGTGAGGTCTATTGACTCAGACTTTGATGGATTCCAGAAATGGAGAGAGGAGAGGCACCAATTTTACGCTGATGGCCTCTCCTGTAAGGATATTTTGGATCTTAAAATCACAAAAGGTCATTTAGCGCAATATTTTAGACACCCCATCACAAATGAACCTATTCTTGCAAATAAGAAAAGAATATCAATCAGGTGGTGTAGACATGAAGGAAAGTCTACCAATTTTTGGGACAGATGGTGGATGGTGTTTGATTATCCACCTCATGCTAATTGTGAGGTTCCTTTATATTTTTTGAGAAAATTATATGTAGAGTTTTTTTATGAATTAGAAACCCAACTATTTTGATTTTAGATCATTCCAGGGTATTGGTGGTGGCATGCCACAACAGAGGTTGGGGGCACGAGTTGATCCCCAATGACCCATGCATGTTCAACCTCTTATTGACCCTCCTGTTTGTGTCATTCCTGCACCCTTCCAACATCATGTGGTGGTATCCACACTAGGCACATTGAGTGCACTCTCAAGTAGCCTAGATGAGCAAACTTCTATGATGGTAGCTTGGGTTAGAGACCATGGAGGAACTGATGCTGTAAGTGGTCCTAATACCACTCCACATGTGTCGATGCCTCATACATGTACGAGTTGCAATCAGTTGTGTTATGGACCTTATCAGGAAGTTGCATCCACTTCAGATACACATGCAGCATCTGATAATATGGGCGAATCATTTGTTGATTATCTATTTGCTGAGGATCATCCCACTAATCATTCGACACAGGTATATATAGGTTACACACATGTTAGATTTATAACAATTTTAAGCACGTGTTTTTAATGAACATATAGAGATCAATTATATTGTAATATTTTAACAATCAAATTGATTGGTGTAGATGATGGCAACAGGGACCATTGATTGATTTAATTTTTCATCGACACCTGTTCATCTTGGGCACCCATTTGGGGTATTTTGAATGATTTATATTTTAAATAATTTTATTTACTTGATTTTCATTTGTAATTCAGTCTTGAACATGTACATTAAATATTTATGTTGGTTCAGGGTTCTTCCACATTGAATCCTCCATCTAAGGGTGTCTTGAGCACTTCTCCATCATTGAGCATCTCGTATGACCCTTTTGTATGTATATTATTTTAAAAAACTATATATATACTTAGATTTTTCTATTTTGAATTCACTATATCTGAGAACGTGCATGTACTATTTAATATATATATTAAAAAAATATGTCTATGTAGGTTGACACAACAATGAGGATGGGCATTGCAGCACACTTGGATGATCAACTTTATATCAGGAGTCGACTGCATTTCAAGTTTTTGAAAAATGTATCTATGTCTACGTGCAGTATATGTTTTAACCTAATTTGTACACATGTGCTAAGTTATAAATGACCTTGTAGGAGCTTGTCAGTGACACGTTTCATCATGTTCATGTCATTCCACCTACAACACATGCATAGTAGGAGGACAAAGGAGATGGGCAGCCCGATACAATATAATTTAAAATTTAGATTATATTTAAAGTCAATTAAAATATATACATTGTGAACTTAAAGTAAATTTCAATAGAATATATATGTTGACGTGTTAAAAATTCTTTTTTCTTTTATAGCTTGAGACATGTCATGTAGCTAAGCCTGTAGAGACAGGTCCTAGAATAGAGGATGCACAACAACCTCTTACGTATAATAATTTAAATATCATAAATTATAAATTAAATTGAATTAAATCATTTTTAAAATCATCTTACATCTAATTTCAACTTTCTTTCTCTTGTACCTGTAGATTGATTCAGAGCATGTAGAGGCTGTAAGTCTAGGGGCATCAGAGCATGCCTCTCAGCCTCACACTATAATTTTGAAATGTTATGATAAATTATTTAAATTAAATTGTTATTAAATCATTTTGTAATCATCTTACATTTGATTTCATCTAAATCTTTCTCTTCTATAGAGTGATTCAGGTCATCTAAGTAGTTCGCATGGTGTGAAGAGGTCTCTTGATTACAGAGACAATATGAGTTAGGTTATTTTATGGGCTATATAATTTGACTATTTCATGAACTACATATATATTGTTTCTCATGGACTTTATATATATTGTTTCATGGACTTTATATTTTGAACATGGGTTGTATTGTCATGGACTTTATATATTGTTGAACATCCAGACTTTGTTTCATTTCAGTATTTTATGGTCTAGATACAAGACTTTATTTCATTGCAGTATTTTATGTCCATAAACATTTAAGTGAAATAGAAATGACACTAGATATCTTATATTTAAATATATATAGAAATTGAGGTTCTAATAAAAAATTACAAAAACTAATTGGTTTTTATAGTGAGAAAACAATTTAACATCTTATAATTAGTTTTTAAATGGGAATTTTTTTACTTCATTTATATTATTGTTGGCAGTTCTTATATATCATGCCTTTAGAAATTAAATAATGAACATTATCAAAAATTTGTATTAATAGAACAAGCTAACTAATGTATAGATAAAAAGAGAAGTTCCAACTTTTATCTTAATATCATGTTGTTTTGGATATGGAAATGTACCACATTTTTTATATTAAATAAGTAATGGTCAATATGAAAGACTTCCACTATTTTAACTTTTTAATAGATTCACAAACATTTTACTAGAATGCAAGCTAGTGTTGGAATACATAATTTTAGAATGCTAGTGTGCGAGAAAAATTATTCTCCAATGATCTAACAATGTTTGACAATGTATTAAGCACACAAGAATTTAAGATCAATATAATTTCTATTAATTCTAATGATATAAGTTTATTGAAAAAAAAAATTCCTTTTATTTTTAACCATAGAGTATTAAATTTTGACACCCTCATCTATAATTTCAATCTATAACCATCAATTTTACATTAGATACACATATCAATTTATATACACAACATATTTGAATATCATATCATAGGGGAGAGGACCCAATTGTTGAGCATGTTCCAATAGGTGTGATAGTATTTGTGCATTTAAGGCTCATGCTTGGAAGTCTCTCATTACTGAAGATAAATTAGATAAGTTGATGGGTACAATGAAGGACTTGTCATACAAGATGGTAAGGAATCAGAAGGAGTTACCTCCTCATAATGTTGGACCACATTTCAATGAAGGATAGTGGTTGCATAATAGGCCTTATAACACTAATTGGTCCAAGAGACCATAGAAAAATGATAAGAAAGTGATTCCTAAGAAAAAAAAATCCATTGCAACAAGATAAAGAAACCCTAGATGCTCTAAGAAGAGATCATGTGAATCTCCAAGAAATTTCATTGTGGTGTGAGACTTGCTATCTCCCATGCATGATCCATTATAGTAAACAAGAAATATGTGGCCAAAAATTATGAGCATGATGTACCATAAGGTATTGCAGATACTCCTAAATTAGGGAATCTTGAGAATAGAGCCAAGGAAGTTCAATCTAGGCCACTAAAAAAGTAAGGCGGAGACAAAGAAAATAGAAAAGAACCAACAGGTAAGGATGTAACTTCTTTTATTTAAGTTATGTAGTTCATTCTTGATGCAAATGATGTAACCATTCCACAAAATGCCTCTTTGCCCAACTATAACCCTATTGATGTAGCTCAAGTCATGAGACAAGTTAGAATTTTAATGCCAATAGGGGAGCTCCTTAAAATTCCTAAGCATCTAGATATAGAGTGATTTATCTTACATCATTATTGAAAATATGTCATGACAACCTACCAATGTTCCCAATGATGCTACAATTGGCAAACATACCCAAGATGTAGTTAAATTTTAAGGTTTGGTAGCATTAGAAATAATTTTTGATAGTACAGATTGATATAAGGTTAGAAGTAGGTCAATAAGTGAAGATGATATTGAAGGTGTGAAACTAGGTAGTGAAGTAGTTCTCAGGATGATATTCATTGCCAAGAAACTGAGACCCTTTGAAAAGAAAATGTTGATTGTATTGCTGAGAAGATTTAGGAAGTGTTTTGCATGGTCTTATGATAAACTCAAATCTTACAAAGAGGACTTATTTCATCATACAATTCCTCTCCAAACTAATGCAAAGCCTTTCTGACAAAAATAAAGACTGATAAATCCAAGATTAGCCCCCCAAAAGAAAAAGGATTTGATAAAGTTGAAGGAAGAAGGTATCATCAAGCTTATCTAACATCCTAAATGGGTGTCAAACCTTGTCCTTGTCAGGAAGAAAAATGGAGAGATCTAGTTGTGTCTAGACATTAGAAATCTACACATTACATCCCTCAACAACAATTACCCACTTCCAAGCATGGACCACTTTCCACATCAGTGCACCAACAAAATGTGACTTAATGCACACCCATTAGTCCACCCTTTTTTAGGAAACTATTTGACACCTCAACAAAAAGTGTGTTGATGTGGCATCATATTTGATGATGTGGCATTGCCAAATAAGCTACTGTAAAAATTTTAGATGATTTGAAATTGCCATGTATATGTTAAAATAAATAACTTGATTACTTATTTATTTCTATCATTATATTGAAAGTGGCACAATTTATATGTACTATGAAGAGCAATTTTTTAAAAAGTTTACACAGGTCCTAAATTAAATAATAGATAAATGTTTCAACTTCCAAACTAGTATATGTTGATAGAATAATGGGGAAACATATGGTGAGAGTAGAATGAGTAGAGATATCTTAGTGTTGTAACCATTGTTGTTACAACACTACTGTTATTAACCTAAAGGTTTATCTTGATCAAGTGATATAATTTGGGTTTGAATAACTTGAGATTGTCATTTTATAAGCTTATTGGTTTATGTCTAACACACGATCAAATGAAAATAGGATTCTAGTACCTTTTGAGCCTAAGGTTGAATCAAGGGATTGGCTAAGAAGTGTGAGATATGAAAGAATGGAAATAGAAGAAGATGTAGAAGTAATATTTTAGGAATTATAAGCAAAAGTGGCTAGGATATCCATGGTTGATGGAAAGTTAGATAGGCTAGAAAGTATGACACTCACCCTAATAGCAAGAATGGATGGAAGATGGAGGCTGGTGTTTCACAAAAAGACACTCCAAAATCTAATAAGGTTTTCAACATGAGGCCAAAACTGATATCTAATCATATGATGGAGAAATTAGTGTAGAGAAATTAGGCCAATGGTTGTCTTACATGGAAGTGTATTTCAATTTGTACTAGAAAAATATATCCAAATGAGGAAAACTAGTGCTCACATACTATATTAATTCAATTGTTGACAATAGAATAATATATTTTACACTTGTTAGTTAATCACTAGTCTGTGTAAGCATTTATAAACACTAACTTAAGAAACCACTATGTTATATTTCATCCAAATCTTGCCTATGTTACTTTATATGCCATAATATGATGTCTTAAGGGGTCCTAATAGGACTTCTTAAGGGGATCAAAGAACTCAAACTACATGTCTCATATTTAATCATAATTGATATAATTTAGGATGACTCATCAGAACAATTCGATGTCTTAATTTATGTCGTAATGGGATGTCTTAAGGGGTCCTAATACGATGTCTTAAGGGGATGTCTTAAGTTCTCAAAATTTGGTGAAGTTGGCCAAGGCAACCAAATTTAACAATATTACAATCAAATTTAAAGTAAATTCAAAGTAGAAAAACATGCACATTTAACAAACAAAATATATAGAATAATAATTTTGATGTATAAAAGTGTAGAGTATAATTGTGTACATACACATGTATACAAATTTGTGTAATAATGTAATTGTGTATGTACATTTATGCCAACTCAAAATAATGTTTACAAAATGTGGCTATGCCATCTCAAGAAAATCTAAAACTTGTGGGGAATGTAGCAAGTCTTCACGCACCTGACATAAAAATAATACAAGCAATATCAATATATCATCAAAACATGTATTTTAATTTATATAAAACTATCTATATATACAACTTGTACCTGTATTTACAAGTGCCTCACACATGTACATATAGGTTTAATCTGCATCCTCTCAGGTTTTTGTTTCAAAGTATGTGATGATGGCCTAAGGATATAAAAGGACAATTTTTAAATCAATTTCAACTAATAACGTACAAGAAATATCAAAACATGTATTTAAAAGAACAATATAAAACTATTTAACTATATTTTCCTGTATTTACTTATTCCATTGTACCCTTTCCATCCTCTCTTTTTTCCAATGCATCGATGATTGTCTCATGGTATTCCATAGAAATTATCCATAGGTCTTTATTTGCAGGTTTTCCACGATACTTCTCCAGTTTTATATTCGTTGCTAACACCAAATGTGAGTAGCATATAATCTTATTATATGTTTTATAATCTTCGAATGTAGGCAAACCATTCTTCCTTATTAAGTATTTTCTTAGCCAAGTGCCAACAACCACCACCGAACCTATTGGATAATCATAGCCATCATCAAAGAAATTCTCAAAATTTTCTTAAGGGGATCAAAGAAGTTCTCAAAATTTTTAAGGGGATCAAAGACTTGTTATCAAAATTTGCTTAAGCGGATGTCTTAAGGGGATCACCGAACTTGTTGGATAAGGAAAGCCATCATCATCTTCTCGAGGTACTGTTAACTTATGTTTAGTCTCCACACAATGAGTTAACCAATATTTTGTTTCCTCTTCATTCTCCTTAGGTGCAACAACAGTATACACATGTCCTACAAACAAATTTTGATTCAATAACTTGCACATGTCCATAAAATTTGACCAATCTACATACATGCATTCATATGTACACATATAAATAAATAAAAACACTACAAAATAGTAATGAAGTGAAATAAAATGAAATAATTTGAATTAAATTACCTTCTTTTACAAGGTCTAAAACACACTCATAATCGTCTGATGCAAACAATTGATCATTGTCTTCAATTGTTGTTTCATATTGATCATGTGCTTGTGCAGGTGTCAACGGTCTTTGCTTCCACTCTTCAACCCATTCTGTATTCTCACATGCTTCCCAATCTCCTAAAATACAAAACTGACAAATGCAAGCTCCCTTGTCCAGATAGTCCATGTACTTGCATTCAAACACCTAAATGTGCCATTTAGTAGATCCATTGATTGTCTCACAATCAAGTCTAGGTAGAATGTTTTCTTCTTCAACCAATCGAAAGAATTGGCGAACTGTAGAGTACTCACTTGATCCAGGTGTACATAATCTTGTATTGCACCAATCTACAATCCCACGTGCATCTTTAAATTTTACTGCTTCCTCAAATTTCAATTGTTGTCTAGCAAGAATTCTTTTAACACACGCACTAGCTCCATCATGTTCTCCTTTACCATGTCCAGCGTCAAAAAAATTCCACATATGTTGGACATTATGTTCCTTGTGAACCCTACTTAACCAATAGAACATTCAAGCATTCTTGAACTGTCCCGTACAATTATCTGACCATATGAGATGTTCTGTCATCTGGATTCCTCTTTCTCTTAAATTTGTATAAAATATATTGAAACAATATTAATCAAACTTTGACAAGTGTAACCGATTGTCACTCAAATAGAAATGATACTCCATCAAAACTTTTCTATCATCCTCTATGCTATCATCTGCATGTCTATAAACAATATGAACAAACATGGCCACCTGCATTGAATTGTAATATTGTGATTGGATTTCCTCTTGCGGAGCTAGAGTATAGTTTTCTGCAAAATCAACCACTGATAGTATAGTACCAACTAGAAATGTGTTTTTACATGCACGAAACTATCCATCAAGCCATCAAGTTTGTTGAGAGTGCTTGACATATTTTGGTACAATCTTACTCTTAAACTCTGATATGAATGCATGTACACTAACCTTTTCTGTAATTAAATCACAACGCTTTCCAATTTTTCCATCTTTTAAAGAATATTCAACATTCTTAAATCTTTTAACATCCACTAATTGTTGTCCAAAATTATTTTCAACACTTTCATGCATACAAACTCTTAAGAAAGAAAGATTGCCACAACTAGTGCATTGTCTAAAAATACATGAACTTAAATAAAATAATTTCCCATTAGATCTTTCACAAAACAAACTTGATATAAACTTTTTTATTGTTTCAGGTGGCATATTAATATCACATTCCTGTATAATCATGTTAGTATGTAAAGTACAATGTATATATCGAAACACATCATAATAATAACGAAATTGAACATGTGTTTTACAACAACAAGATATTCGTTGCTTATTAATCTTTACATACCATGGTTGCTTTTTTCAAAAGATCTTTGACTTATTCTAATATTACCAGGTAACACTAATTCACCATAAATTTTTTTATAAAATTTAGTTTGCATTGTATTTAATAGGTGTTTTGGATGAGGATCGCGAACTTTGGACCACACTCTTAATTTTAAAACATCTCTAGCATTAGATGATACTCTAGTATTAAATCATGCCAATATTTTTTGATCAAATATTTGATTTCAACATTCAGTTTCATGTCAAATCTCGGGAGTCGACCACTAAAACTCCAACATTGGTTGATTGGATCATTTTCTATACTTTCTCTTCTTTTTGCCACTATTACCAATGTTTTAGGATATATTTTTAGAATTCCACTAATATTGCTTACCATTCTTCTATTCAAAGTTGATTTATTAACTATAGCAGTTGTTATAGCTCGTCTTGCTACATTCTTATCTTTAGATCGACTATTCTTTCCAATAGACTCAATAGAACTAGCAACAGTAGACATAGCATGTTTTAGTGATTGATATTTTCTTCTTGGTTTAGCAAAAATGCCTAACAATTTCATTACTTTTATCAATTTCCACATTCTCATTAATTGCATCATTAGTTGACATTGAAATGATAGTTTTTTATGATAAAATTTTTTTTTGTATAATCTATTGGCATGTGTTCTTATTTGTCTCTAAGAAATCTTACCAAGAAGATTAGCCAAAATATCTCTTTCAATTTTTTTAAAAAAATCTCATTTTCAACATCACATCCTGGATTTTCATTTTCATTTTCAACATCAAAACAATTTTCATCTTCAAGAACAAAATGGTTTTCATTTTCATTTTCAACAAAAGGATTTTCATTTTAATTTTCAACAACAAAATAGTTTTCATTTTCATTTTCAACAAAAGGATTTTCATTTCATTTTCAACAACAAAATGGTTTTCATTTTCATTTTCAACAAAAGGATTTTTATTTTCATTTTCAACAACAAAATGGTTTTCATTTTCATTTTCAATATAAAGATTTTTGTTTTCATTTTCAACAACAATTTGTCTCAAATCTTGATCTCTATGAATATTATTGATCTTAACATTGTTATATCCAGCGTCTTTTAAATGTCCTATCAACACCGTTTCCATTTCATTCAAAGGTTGATTTGAAGAGGTACCTACATTTGTGCCTATTGAAACATTCTCCATAGCATTGAAATGGGGATTTGAAGACATACCAGGAGTAGTTTGTATAATTGTATTAGTTTCCAAATTCACCTCTTGCAAATTTGCATCATCTACATCCATGGTGTCCTCAATGTTTTTATCTTCAATAGTTGTGGAATTGGATACTTCAGCATTATTCATTGATCAAATCTTTATTCTTCTATCTCTTTGTCTTTTTGCCTCCTTCTCTCTCTTTGCTTCAATTTCTTCAGGGGTCAATAGCTTCCTATCTTTCCTCTTATTACGAGTTTGTGATCCCATGATTAAAAAATTCTGAAGTATGTCCAAATGAATGTCAAAAACTTGAAAGCCTTCCTTCTTTGTTCAAGTCCTTCAAACAAGTAGCAATTCAACAAAATTTCACTCAAACCGTGTCTCAATGATGGCTCCTTTCAAAATTTAAACAAAATCCCAAGTTGATGGTCCTGTAGAAGACAAAAGATGGTAGAGAATGTTGCAAATATCGCAGTCGGCCGTACAGAACAAGTTGGAGGGTCGACTATGATAGTCTTATTAATAAAATGGTCAAATAGTAAATGGGATCCTATTTTAGAAATGGGATCTCGTTCTACTAAATGGGGTCCTGTTACATACAGGGTCCCGTTTACTAAATGGGGTCCCGTTACATACAGGATCCCATTTACTAAATAGATCTCATTTTGTTCTGTACCGACGGAGTAAGAAATGGGATCCTGTTTAGTAAACGGGATCCTATTATTTAAAATTTGAATTTTAGGCTCCAATTTTGCTTTGTAACCTGGTTCGAAAAAAGATTTGGGGACTCGAACTTAACCTCTAGACCTAGTTTGACTTGCAACTTGAAGGTTCTGTTAATGTCACAACAAAATAGTGACTTTGGGCATATGTTTGATGGCCTTTTTTACAGAATTTTTTGATGAAATTAAAACCCATTATAGATGAGACAATGTAGATTTCAAATATGTAATTTTTTTTACAATTGAATTTTTTTTCTTTTTTTCAATTAATTTCTGATGAAATAGGTCCATAAACTTGAATTATCAAGGTTTTTTAGTATTTTAATAACTTTTTATTAAAATATTTTTTTGTAAAAAAATTTGTATGAAAATGTACTTTAGACAATTCTTTTCAATTTAAAAAAAAATTTAAAAAATGTTAAGTTTAGGTCATCTTATGTGTGATGTACCCAATGATTTTTTAAAACACCAAATTTGGCCAATAAAAATTTCAATAAAAAATTACAAAAAAAATGGAAAACGTGCTTAAGTGAATTACAAATCTTTTCCTAAAAGGATTTGAAAAAATATGATTATTTAGGTCAAAATATGGATGATGTACACATGCATGGTATAGCAAAAAAAAAAGTGACTTTTAAATAGTGGTTTTTAGAAACGCCTATCGAAAATCAATTTCTATCATCTGGGTATTTAAAAAAATTACATATTTGGAAACTAGATTCCGAGTACTACATTTCATATTTACTGACTTTTTCCAAGATTCCACCTTTAAGTGATTCAAATGTTTAGGTCAAATGTGAAAAATTCTAGAAATCAGGGAAAACACTTCCACTTTTTGGCCAAAAAGTGGACTCAACTTCTTGCACACACCCGCAGAGAAAATTGGTTGTCTTGATTGCAAATTTGAGATGGCAAGCACATCTGGAAGAATAGAGATTGAGAAGTTCAACGATGGCAATTTTGAGTTGTGGAAACTCAAAATGGAAGATTTACTCATGGATCGAGAGTTATGGACTGTAGTGTCCTCTAACAAACCGTCAACAACCTCACAAGATAATTGGGATGCAATGGATCGGAAGGCCAAGGGTCTAATCAGATTGTTCTTGGCTGATTTAGTTCTCCTAAATGTCCATGAAGAGAAGACCGCAAAAACTCTGTGGAAGAATCTTGGTGACATTTATCAGGGGAAATCTTTGGTAAATAAGTTATTCCTAAAGAAGTTGTACTCTTTGAAGATGGAGGAAGGAATGTGTGTTGCAGATCATTTGAATACATTTAACATAATCATTGCATAGTTGACATCTGTTGGTGTGAAAATTGAAGGCGAGGATCATTTCATGCTCCTATTGTGTTTGTTGGTTGACACATGGGATCACCTGGTAATGGCTATTGGGAGTACAAAAATCACTTTCAAGATCGAAGATGTGGTTGCTTCATTGCTGTCAGAGGAAATGTGAAGGAAGTCTTTTGAGATGGCCAAGGAGGCCCTTGCTATTCGAGGGAGATCAAAGGAGAAAGTCAAGAAGAAAGACATGAAGTCTAGATCCAAGTTAGAAGGGAGATCAAAGCCTCTTGGCAAAAAGTCCAAGGTGAAATGCTAGAATTATGGGCAAACTAGACATGTATCTAGAAAGATTGCAAAGAGGAGAAAAAGAAGAAGAGTAATTCTTCTGATAATGAATCTTCTCAGAGTGAAGCAGATGCCTCCATTATAGCCTTGGTGACTCAAGCATTAGATAATGTTTGGCTGATTGATTCAGGTTTGTCCTTTCACATGACCTCTCATAGAGATTAGTTTTTGAAGTATGAAGAATACAAAGGTGGTGTAATGCTCCTCATTTTGGCTATTGATAGTTGATAGTATTTCAATTACACTTAGACAGTTTTGAGACATGTGTTTGATAGACTTATTGGTTATGCTTATTATGCTCATTTTGGATTATGGATTACTGATGTAGTTGTTGACATTTGTTATGATGACATTATTGATACCATCGTTTATGATGTGTTTTGTCATGATCAGTTGATGGTTAGTTGATTATGCAGAGTAGTGTTATCATGCTTTATGTATACCTGATTGATAGATATAGATATTTATGTTTATTGTCATGCTTTCAGAGCAGGGATAGTGTAGTACTACTCATTACGAGTACCCTACTACACTGTGACTCCCTGACTCTGTGTGTTTGTTATGTATGTATATGCCCATTTGCAACACCTTGTTTGGATGCAGGTTGCAGGTACTAGGCATCGACTCCACCTGATTTAGCAGGTCTGAACGTACCTTTACTCCAATGGATAACGTGGATGGGAGATAACATGGGGTTCCCTAGGTCAGTCTTTGCCTTTAGTTTGTGGTCATGGGTCTTGAAGTCACTGAGGGGTTCTTGCTCTCGGGTTTTGGTCGTCATTTGGTATATTGTTGTTATTGTCTAAACTTGTGGTTACAGTCTATGTGTAATTGTTGGAAATGCATTTATTATTATAATAATAATATTATTAATAATAAGTTTGGACATAATAGTATTGATTTAATTGTTAATAAATAATGTGTTTTGGGAATATTGTTTAAGTGATTTTAATAAAGATTAAATTAATAACTTTAATAATTGTAATAATGATATTAGTCATAAGTCATTAATATTATTTTTTATTGTTGAATTAGTATATGGTTAGTTTGAAAAATATTATTAGTTAATAAATTATTTCCAAGTGAGTTGCATTAAATTTCTGACTTGAAAAATCTCTCAAAGGAAGAAAATTTAATGGCATTCAGATTTTGGGGAGATAGTGGATTCTCCATGACGGATATGGGAGTGGGAGATTAATTGAATTTGCCTATTTTTGGTTTATGGGGAGTTATTTGTGGGAAGAGGATTCTTGAGAGTGGAGACAGAAAATTGGGGGAAAATTTTTTAAGAAGCTGAAGAATTGAGGAGGGAGGAGGAGGAATTGAACAGATAGTGGATTAAAACTTTGGGATCGAATTCTAAGTATGTTTTTATTTCAGTGTGAATGAGTGAATGCTATCTGCGTGTCTAAAATCAAATCATTCTTTCTCCTGGTCTTCTCTCTATGATGAACTCATTCGACTTCTTGCTAAATTTTGTAATTCTTCTATAGTAATTTTGCCTGTTAGTGGACAGGTATTTTTCTTGGAGCTGTATTATTCTTGCATTCTTCTTTTATACCAAGTCTAATATCTGGTAGATCAAATTGATTCGTTCCCTTCAAAATTTCTTTGAAGCCACTCTGGATTCTACCTGGTCAATCTCTTTACTAATTCCTTGCTTTCAAATCTACATCCCTTTGTTTATACCAATTTTCCTGTTAAGATTGTATGAGGGAATATATCTTTGTGTGGCTGAATGTCTATTTTGGTGACTCTATTTAGCTGGTAGACTTTCATTCTAAGTGGGCTGGTTTTCCTGCTGTCGACCCTCTTTTCCTTCACGAACTTTAGACCAAAGACTTTATATTACAAGATTCACTTTAAGCCTTTAGAGATCCCTTTTCTTTAGTCACGATATGCAACTTCAAATGATTAGAATGAATTTAATTCTTTGTATTATTCTTGTGCTAGTGCATTCAAGCCTCACATGCACATTCTTATAATTATTCATAGTATCTGAGTTTAAATCTGTACCTCCACTCAAACGTTTGAACTCTTTCTATAGAAATCGTATGTCTTTCATTTCTTTAAAAAAAATAAACCTCTGCTAATATCCTTCATAGTCTTCCTTCTGCCAAGACCGCTGCCAATTGCGGTTCCCTAGTATTGTCATTTTTTTCCTTTGTTCCCAATGTCTGGCCTAAGAAATGATGTCTCATTTTAGCTTCTGATTTGTAAATGTTTATCGTTTAATTGAATCTAGACTCAAATCAGATCATATTGTTGTAAAACTCCACTTTTCCTTGTCGCTTGAGCTAGTTGAGGAATGGTGTCCAATGTCTCCTCTTTCTCTGTAATTTTAATGCTTCTGGCTCATTTCTTTCTCCCTGGCCATACGCCCTTGGTGTTGGGAATCCTCTGAGATTTCCTTCCATAGTTTCCTCTCTCTAGATTAATGCATATGTCTGTAAATATATATATTATTATTCTTCATTTCTATTTAGAAACTGAATAAGCAAGAGTCCAGTTAGACTGCAGAAGGTGGATTTATAAATATATTAATTTAGGGAGCTTCTATTGAAACTTATGAATATCTAATAGTTAAACTTGCATAGGAGAGTATAAATTTGTGTTAATTAATTTATCAATTTAATTGAGATAATTATAACCAACTTATTATTATAATAGAAATGAAGAAGTAATCATTAATTCTACTAACATTATTTTGTTAGAATAGACTTGTTATTAATATTTTGTAATATACTATCCAATGGTGTATTTTTCTCTATTAAAATTAAAATTAGTAGTTGTAGTTATTAAAATTAAGGGAATTTTTAGAAAGATGATAGACTTAATTGGTATTAGTAGTTATTAAATAAATAATGATTTGTATTATAATTTTTGAGTTTGGTTAGAATAACATTGTCTTAGTAAATCTATCAAATTCCTTTCTAGAAATTTAAAGTTTTGTAGAATTCAAGATTTAATGTTTAAAATAGTTCGTATTGAGTTACAATGTTCATAATTTAATAATGATGAAGGAATTTGGTCATTGTATTTAAATTGGTTATGAGTCGTGTAGTTATATTTTGCTAAGTGTAAGGTGTTCATGATGTTTCTAGTAGGATGTCATGGTTGAAAGTGTCATGTCATTTAAACCTTGTTCGGGGAATGGATATTTGACTAGTGGTATTGTGTTAAAAAAAATACATAGGTCCAGAGGCTAGGTTTCTTGGAGTCCAGTGCAACATTGTGACATGATTTTAATTATGATGTTTTCATTTGATATGAGGTTTTGAAGTGGTTCAGGGAAAGATTGTTGTTTTGAACCTTGTAGTGTTTCGGTATACAGATGTCTTGCAATCTCATTTTCATGTCATTTGGTGGTTTCTGTTTGTTGGCTAGGGCTTCTAGTTGCATGTAGGAGAGTGGCTTTGATGGTGGGGTCGGTGCCCAAAGTTGGCTAGGGGTTCTAGTTGCATGTAGGAGAGTGGCTTTCATGGTGGGGTCAGTGCCTAAAGTGGCTGCCTAGATAACCCCATGGAAGTTGTAATCAAGTGATAATCTAATAATTAACTAGGTGGGTTTGGGTAGATAAACACATAACAAGATAAATTATGATGCCTCGCTTATGCCTGTAGCGCTCTCTTAAGCTAAGGATGGGATGAGAAGGTCTAGTTGGCATGATCGACCTCCTTGTCTTCATGAGAGGATGTGTCGGTTCTGCATGTGTCACCCTATGGGGCATGTGCTTAGAGAGAGGCTACCAGGATAACCATAGATGGGGGTCAGTTTCTAGAGAGAGATAGCCTAGATAACCCATGCTAGGACCATGTAATGACACTCTCCCTACTGTAGCTTAGTTACTTCCTTTATGTTACCTTTTGTTATTACCTCTAGAGTATTGTTTAGCCTTGGTTGATCTGTGTTGTCTGTGTCGAGTTTGTATCTGCTTGTATGTACTTTTTGACTTAGTGGAACCTCATCTTTATCTCCTAGCTCGGGGGATGGACCTCAAGGTTCCACATGGTCAGGTGGAAGAGCTTAATCCATTGGTTTTCTTGAGCATACAGGTTCGTGTTCATGGCAGATGTGTTTCCAATTCCGGATCTGTAGTTGCATCATCAGATAATTTATATTATACTTCCAGAATTGTATAACCTTGATGTATACTGTTAAATGATGTAATCATTTAAGAAGCCTTGTAATTATGTAATCCAACATTTGATATCATCTGTACTTATTCATATCTTGTAAATGAAAAATGTATTCTTCTTATGTTGTATCAAATTGTATATAAACTTGCGTTGTTCAGAATCTATGTTAACTGATGCAATTATGTCCCTAGAGATCTATGCTAGTTGATGTTATTATTAATGTTATTTGACCTAGTGATTATTGCAAATAGTTGTTTTAAAAAAAAAAATCTCGTATTGTATTTCCCTTTTTGTCTAACTCTCTAGGGTTGCATGACAAGGCATCACAGGTGGAAGGGTGTATCTACCAGGTGATGATTCTCACCTTGAAATTGTTGGTTGTGGAAGAGCTAGAATTAAATTTCCTAATGGAAGAATAAAAGGAATCAATGATGCAATGCATATACCAGGTCTGGCTCAAAATTTTCTTTCTGTAAGTAAGCTAAATGATGTTGGTGTGTAAGTTTCTTTCTCAAATGGTGGCTATAAAATGACTAGAGGCTCAATGGTGTTGGCCAAGGGTGCACCCATAGGCACTTTGTACAAGCTGGTCACACTTGCTATTCATTGTAACAGTGTCTCTGCAAAGTCAAATAAAGCCACTCATGTAGGGAAGGAGAACGATGTTAATCTGGGTGCAAATTCCTTGGAGGTGAAACATCCAGCAGAGTAAACCATGTTGTGGCATCATAGACTCAGCCACATAGGGGAAAAAGGCCTAAAATCCTTGAAGACTAAAAACTTGGTTGAAGGGCTTGAAGATTGTAACCTTGAGTTCAAATTTTGTGAACATTGCATTTATGGAAAGCAACACCATATTTATTTTTAGTCTAGTCCTCATAAATCTTATGGCATATTGGATTATGTTCACTTTGATGTATTTGGTCTAGTGAATGTTCCTTCATTATTGAATTCTAAATATTATGTTTCATTTGTGTATTTTCAAAAAAGTAAATCAGGAGTGTTTAGTCAGTTTAAGGAGTTTAAAAGATTAGTAGAAAATTAGACTAGTAGAAAAATTAAATGCTTGAGGATGGATAATGGTGGTGAATTTTTTTCTATAGAATTTGAAAGGTATTGCAAAGACCATGGGATTAAAAGGCATATAACTGCACCTTACACTCCACAGTAGAATTGAGTTGCTAAAAGGTTAAACATGACGTTGATGGAAAGGGCAAGAAGTATGTTGAGCAGTGTTGGTCTGGAGCAGAAGTTCTGGGCTGAGGTTGTGGCTACAGCATGTTACTTGGTTAATCATTCACCTACTTTGGTGCTTTTGGACAAGACACCTATGGAAGAATGGTCTGGTAGGAAGCCCTCTTTAAGACACATTAGAGTCTTTGGCTGTGAGGCATATGCATATGTATTGAATGAGAAAAGATATAAATTGGAAAACAAGGTTGTAAAATGTATCTTTATTGGCTATGGCATTGGTGTGAAAGGATACAAGATTTGGAATCTTGTTACTCATAAGGTATTGTACAATAGAAGTGTAATCTTTCGTGAGCTAAAACCTTCTACAATGGATCTAGAGCCAAAGGTAAAAGAAGCAGAAAAGAAAAAGGATGTAGTTGAAATCCCTCTTACTCTAGAGAAGGAAGAACTATGAATTCCTAGTGTACTTGAAAGTGAGGAGAGCTCTAGTAGTTTTGAAAGTTATGAACAAGAAGAAGAACCACAACCTTAGTCTCAGCCTATGAGGAGGTCTACACATGAGAAGTGGCAACCTGAAAGGTTTGAATATTCTATGTTGGATTCTAGTTGTGCCTATGCTTTGATTGCTAACACTAATGAGCCTAGGACTGTAAAAGAGACAATTAATATGTCTGATTTAGATTCCTAGTTGGAAGCCATGAATGAAGAAATGGTATCATTGAAAAAGAATTAAAACCTAGGATTTGGTACCTTTGCCTAAAGGTTGAAATCTTGTTGGCTCTAAATGGGTATTTAAAAAGAAAATTGGTTTGGATGGCAGTGTTGAAAAGTATAAATCTAGGTTGGTCGCAAAAGGTTATTCCCAGGTAGAGGGAATTGATTATGGAGAAATATTTTCTCCTGTAGCTAAGATGACATCTATCAGATTTCTATTGTCATTTGTAGTAGCATATGACTTAGAGATTAAGCAGATGGATGTGACGACAACATTTCTTCATGGAGATTTGGAAGAAGAAATTTATATGTCCCAGCATGAGCACTTCATTGAAAAAGGTAAAGAAAATTTGGTTTGCAAGTTAAAGAAATATTTGTATGGTTTAAAGCAGTCGCCTAGAATGTGGTACCAAAAGTTTGACACTTTTGTGTTGTCATTGGGTATTGTGAGATCAAAATCAGATCATTGTGTACTATAAAACTGAAAATGGTCATTTACTTATTATTTCCCTATATGTCAATGATATGTTGTTCATTGGGAATGGTAAGGGTATGATTTTAGAATTAAAATCTCAGTTATTAGCAGAGTTTGAAATGAAAGATTGGGGTGCAGCTAGGTATATTCTAGGGATGGAAATCAGAAGGGATAGGGCAAATAGAAAACTTTGGCTTAGCCAAAGCAAGTATATTAATTTTGTCCTAGAAAGATTTATTATGACAGATTGCAAGTAGCTAGTTGTTCTAGTGTTGCAGGGAATGAATATATATATTGAAGATTGTCCAAAATCTCCTACTAAGATGGAGGACATGACCAGGGTACCTTATGCAAGTGTATTTGGTAGAACTTAATGTATGCAATGGTCTATACAAGACCATACATTGCCCAAGCAATGGGAGTACTTAGTTAGTTTATGGCTAATCAAGGAAGACCACATTGGGATGCTGTGAATTTTTTTTTTAGATATTTAAAGGGTACTGCTGAGTACACCTTGTGCTATCATGGTAACTCTATTGGATCTAAGAGTTTAGTTAGCATTCGTGGATATGTGGACTTTGATTGGGCAGGGGACATTGACAACAGAAGATCCACCACTGGATATGTATTCACGTTGTTTGGTTGTGCAGTTAGTTGGATGAGCGGCAAGCTATAGTCACTTTGTCCACTACAGAGGCTGAGTATATGGAAGAAACTCATACCTGTAAGGAAGCCATTTGACTTAGATGTCTATGTTCTAATATTAGGTTTAATTTGCAAGGCAAATTACTATCTGCTGTGATAGTCAAAGTGCCATTTGTTTGGCAAAAAATCCCACTTTCCATGCCAGGATGAAGCATATCAATGTTTAGTATCATTTTGTTCATGATATGGTGGAAGATGGTAAGGTTAATTTGGAAAAAGTGGATATTCTGGAGAATGTTGCTGATGCATTGATGAAGCTTGTCAACACATATAAGTACAAATGGTGTGCCAATTCGATGGGCCTTGGGGCCTATGACATTTAGTAATTTTGAGAATTGGAAGAAGCCAGTAAGTTCTTCGTCAAGTGGGAGCATGTTGGAAAATGTGCCTCAAATTACTGGCTTCATATTTTATCTGACGTGTTATGTATGTATTCCTTCATCAGCCTAACTATCCATTTTAGTGGGAGCTTCTTAGTTGTCCCCTCGACAGCTTGGTATAGAGCATTGGCTACATCAGCGAGACATGGCGATATCGGTGGGAGTCTCAAAGTAGTCCTGTCAATAGCTGATATGAAGCATATCAGAGTCACTTACTCATTCTGCAGGACTATGTCTAGGGTCTCTTCGATAATCTGATAGCCTATGGTGCCTTGGTGGGACCCAATCGGTGCTAAGTAGAGAGCAAGGATTGGATGATGTTGATGGAGGATGTATGACTTGGTGACATAGCAGTGGGGACCACATGGAGCAGTATGTTCTTCATCAAAGTGACATCCTTATATCGATGGGAGATGATACCTTGTCCCCTTGATATGGCAATACAATGTAATTTTGGCAAGACTCTGTTTTGAGTCTCCTCGATAGTCCGATGAAGTGTTTGGCGAAGCTTGGACTCTTGTCAAGGTGACACAAGGACTTCAAAGGGAGACTATTTGGAGTCTCTTCGAAAGATTCAACAAGGGTAGCGATAGTTATGGTTTGTTTGATGGTTTGACGGGTGTTGACAGTTAGACTGTTTGAGACCAATTGCACATGGAAGCTAAACTGAACCAATTTCTCTGGTATGGAAGACATAATAGCTGTGTGAATGTATGTTATAGAAAAACATCAGAACATTCTATAACAGGGTATGAGATACTTATTTGATTAGAAGAATGAGGCTGATTAGAGAAATGTTCTGTCGAAGTTGATGTTGTGTGGATTAACACCTAAAATCATGTAATTTTGTAACTTTGTATGTAAATATTACTTACTGTAATACAAAGTGATTTTGCTTGGTGTGTGGGTTTTTCTCCCATAAGGGTTTTCCCACATAAAATTGGTGTTCAATTTTGTGTGTTGTTTAAGTTGTCTACTCTATTATTCTGATTAATGTGCATCTTAATGAACTGTAAATGGAAATTGAAAGTACTATATGCATTTCTCTTCTAAAATTGGCATTAGGAAGGCATTTATGCACTTAGCTTTCGTTACACTCTCAGTAATGAGCTTAATCAGTCATGGATCTTTTGGAGTGATCTAGAAACTAGGTATTTATCCTTATTTGAAATGTTGCATAGTCTTGATATTGATTTATCTTTTAGTTTCTTTAAACCTGTGAATCGTCATTAAGGCTGACGACCTTAGTGGTTATAGTGACTGAAGCTTAAATGTTTTACAGGATCCATTAGTTATGTATAATGATTTTCATTGTGATATGAGTCACAACTTGATTATAGGAAATCATTATTACTATTTATTTTGAATGAAGGTATAATGGTAGAAATGTAAACATTGTTTATGTCAAAGAGTACCTCTGTTAGAACTGTAGACTTATATATTTGTAAGCTTATGAAGTCAAGATTAACTCTGTTAATCATTATGCACATGTTCGTATATCTATTTGTGATATAATTGGAAGCCTATGTTCTTATATGTATTAAAACATCACCTTTCCCATTACTATATCAATTATCTTCTAAGGAGTAGTGAAATCAAAATAGGTTTAAGTTTGTATAGGAATCTCTTTATCCAGAGTTCATAAGATCTAGTTATCTTATCCAAGACTTCCTTTTGAACAACATAATCAATGCAGATTACACTAGTTATAGGGCTCTTTTCATGATGAATTCATTTCATGTAGTTATTCAGTGGTTATTATATTTGTTTTTATGGTTGAGTCACCTAGTGTTTAAATGAAATCATGCAGTTAGTGGTGTAGAGCAACTAGCAAAATAATAGGTTAAGTTGTGTAGCTAGACACCAGTTTTATTATTGTGTATATGATTACTTGGGATATATTTATATTTCCTCATGTGAGAAACAACCCTGGCCATAAAGATAAGATGATAGTATTATGAACTTGTCTATATTCAATATTTGATATCAAATCAAACTTAGTCAACATTCTAGACTCTTATGAAACCTTAGGGTTTGTTGTAATTAAGATTTTATTGTAAAGAGAGATAACCTTGTTGTAAAGGATTGAATGATATCTTAATAGTAATAATATTGGAAAATTATCATCTATCGAGTTAAGAATTGTGAAATCTAGAAATGGTCTCATAGTCAGAAGTAGACCAAGAAATTGATCCTTTTCTTATTAAATTATTACTTTATAATTAAGTAGGTTTGTTATTTCATTATGATGGAATAGTAAGGAAAAACCCTAACTTTACCCAATAGGGTATATATATATATATATATATATATATATATATATATATATATATATATATATATATATATATATATATATATATATATATATATATATATATCATAAGTGAAGGGGCAAGTACCCTAATTATGTTTATTTATTTTTACTTGTAGGAAAGGAAATATTTTCCTATTTTTAATGTTTAAACCTGGGTAAAGTAACCATCTTAGTGGTTTATGAATCAACTTAAAGTTCTTCAAGTGTCAATAAGTTTTCGGTCTCAAGTATTGCAAGATGCAAAGAGTATCCTCATATTAAAATTTAATCCATAAAATCTATGGAACAATGACAGTGTTTGTAATACTTGTCTAAGTCTGGAAGACTAAAATATTGATATTGATAAAGACTATATAGTAAAACATAGTTGAACAATGTCAAACTATAGGATTATGATAGTATCCAAGTCAATTTGGGGTGGGTGGACATAACGACTATGTTTATTATAAATGTTTATTCATATTGAATATTTGACCAAAGTAATGAATGCATCTCTGTGTGCATTATCGATTCATCATATCTAGATTGCATAACCTATTGGATGGATCATGCTTAGCTAGAGGGTATCTAGGGTTGTATGATCAATAGCATTATGAAGGATACAACACCAGTACTCAAATGGAAAATTATCATTGGTCACCTTAGGTCTATACTCTTTGTGAAGGGTAGGGCCACTTCTAATTGGAAGATGTGTGGGAGACCATCAATCTGTGGTTGGAGGAAAAGCACTGGGAAGATGCTCTCTCTCTCTCTAATAGAAGAAATGCCAAGGCTTGTGATAAGGATGTCAAATTTTCAAATGTAGTATACCTTTGGGTTAAGTGACTTGTGAATCTTAAGACTATGTAAAACTTTATCTATTGCAAATGTTTGTAAATGAAAAGACAAAATGTCGTCTTTGTATATTATATCATGTTGTTTATTTCACAAAATAAACTGTTGTATTTTAATTTCAAGTTAAATATTAAAAAAAAAAATCTATTTTTTCACCTTATGTGTTTATATCTCATGATAAATATCCAGGTGTTTAGTCTTGTTTAAGAATTTAGTTGTTACATATGGTATCAGAGCTACCAGGTTCAACACTAGGGCTTATGAGTCCACTATGCTAACGTGTAATCAACATTAAGCAATTAGCTATTGTTTAGATTTCTTGTGCTAAGATGGTGCATCTCAAGATGACTACTAGGAAGTTAGTTATCGAGAATGAGCATTACCTAAAAGCCAAGAGAGAGCGTGAAGCTGGAATTAAAAATTTTGAGGGAACCAATAATGATAATGACATATGGTTGAGTGATACTAAAACCCTCGGGAATGCCTTAACTTGAATCAAGAAAGTGAGAAAGGAAAACTTAGAGGCAACTAAGATCATAGCTAGGATCATAGCTTATATGTTTGAAGATGATGATGGTTAGGAGAGACCCTACCTCTTTCTTTTGAGATCATTGTATTTAGGTTTGATAGTGATTCATAAGGTTATACATCTCTTGATTATGTATCTATGAATCAGAGGGATATACTCCCCTTAAATATGACATTTGAGTCATTCTATGAATCAATAAAGGATGTAGTTACTCTTGAATAATTTATAATAAAGATGAGTTTGTTTTGTACCAAACTATTGTTTTTTTTTAGTTAATTATGTTTTGATTTAATAAGACACATTAAAATTAGGAAACTAATGGATAACTCAATATTCCCAGGTGTGAGAAAAAATGACAAAAATAGTTTGGACAAGAATTAACTAGGGTGAGAGTCAAGAGGAAAGCAACCCACCAGATAATTCCAAGGACAAGTTTGATCAAATTTTAATCATGCTTGCAGAAACAAAGGAAAGACTTGGTAACTTGGAAAAGAAGGTAATGGATCAAGGAAATTCTAAAGAAGAAAATGAGAACTCACATGGGGAGAGTCAGAAAAATCACCAAGATCATAGTATGAGTAGTGAGATGCCTAAAAACCATAAACCTCAGAAGGAAGCTAAAGATAGGCTTGCCTTAGAACTTTCCAAGGATATGAAAAGGGTCACTCCATTAAAGTTTGATGGAATAGTGACTGGTGATGCAGTTGAAGCATGGTTGAAGGAAATGGAGAAGTACTTCAAGATAAGAAATTACTTGGAAGTAACCAAAGCGGTTTAGAGAGCCTTTCAATTGGTAGGAGAACCATCCACCTGGTGGATGAATAAGAAAATGGAACTAAATTTAAGTTCCTTAAGAGTAACTTGGGATGAGTTCGTGGAACTCTTTCCCAAAAGGTGGCTGCCATAACTTTATTTTGACAAAAAATTGACTGATTTTCAAAATCTTTGTCAAGGAGCATGTCAGTAGTTGGATATGGGGAGAAATTTACCCACCTTCTAAAATATGTACCCCAATATCAGAAGGATGAAAGATTACATATCAAGAAGTTTATCATGGGTTTAAATGCTCAGATTTGTAGCAAGTTGTCTAGAGTGCCAGAGGGTAAAAGCAGAACATCAACATCCTGCAGGACTATTATATCCACATGATGTACTAGAATGGAAGTGGCAAGTCATAAGTATGGACTTTGTTCAGGGTCTTCCAATGTCTAGGAACAGACATGATGCCATTTTAGTTGTGGTTGATAAACTCACAAAGGTAGTACATTTCATACCAAGGAATTTAACTAATGGAGCACCAGTGGTAGCTTGCAAATTTATTCAAGAAGTGTTTAGATTACACGAAGTTCCTAAAAAGATTATCTCGGATAGAGATGTGCGTGTAACATCAATGTTTTGGCAAACCTTGTTCTCAGTGCTAGGGACTAAACTTAATGTGAGTAAAACTTATCATCATGAAATAGATGGTCAAACTGAGAGAGTTAACCAGGTTTTGGAGGATTTGTTAAGAATGTATTGCATGAATCAGCAATATAAGTAGGAAGAGTACTTACCACTTGTGGAATTTTCTTATAACAATTCCTATCATTTTTCTATTAAGATGGCACCATTTGAAGCATTGTATGGAAGAAGATGTCAAACTCCTATAAGCTAGGATAATCTAGAGGATAGGATTAGCATTGGTCTAGAAATGCTAGTTGAAATGGAAGAAAAAGTTAAGTTGATCGGGGAAAGATTGGAAAAAGCCAATGATAGAAAGAAAAGTTATGTTGATACCAATTGAATACAAAGACAATTCTCTGTTGGAGAGAAAGTCCTTTTGAGGGTGAAACCTTAGAAAAGTTCTGTAAAATTTGGGAAGTCTTCCAAATTAGCTCATCGATATGTAGGACCCTTTGAAGTTCTCGAAGTGATCAATCCAGTTGCCTACAAGATTGCTCTACCACCAACCTTGTCTAGAATGCATAATTTTTTTCATGTTTTATTTAAAGAAGTATATTGCAGGAGATAACCATATTCTAAATTGGAATGCATTACAGATGCAGGACCCAGGAGTGGTCACGATCAATCCTCTCAAGGTGTTCAAAAAATGCAAGCTCTATTTACGTAATAGAGAAGTTATGCAGTGCAAGGTCCAGTGGGAATAGTTTGCAGAGGATAGTGCTACATGGGAGGATTACCATGAATTTTATCAGAAATTTCCTCATTTATTTCATGCTTTTAGTAGTTAAACAAAAACTTATTTTAAATTATATTTGATACTTTTGATCGTCGAGGATGATGAATCTTTAGGGGAGACATATGTTACATCCCTAATTTTGGCTTTGTTTTTACTTTTTACTTTTACGTGGATAGAAGTGAAGCTATGGATAAATATTTGACGTTGGGTTAAATGTCATTGGAAAATATTGATTTTATTGAATATCAGTTATGTGATTAAATGCAATGCATATGATGTAATGATTTAACAATTTATGTTATGAGAATTTGATTTATTATTCAAAAGATTTATGAATGGACTAACGATACATTGATCAAGATCTAGTGATTGCAAGTTATATGTAGGAAAGCGTGTTTTTGATGACTCTCTAAGAAAAAGAGAGAGAGAGAGAGAGAGAGAGAGAGAGAGAGAGAGAGTATCTTCTGAGGAGAGGAGAATAGACCTTGGGTTATAAATGGTCATTTGCTAAATGAGTATAGTGTTCATTAGTTAGTTAACTCTAGTTGATTGAGGTAGGTCATAGTTTAATGGTTAATTTGTGTATTGACTCGACAGGTCATCGATGTCTTATAGAATCCTTTTTGAGTAGTTTTGCGTCGATCTTGTCATTTTATGAAAGCGACATTGTCAAGAAAGAATGTTAGTTGTCTATGACTAATGTGACCTTTCGTTGATCATGTCAAAAATAATTTCCATTTGCGTCTTCAAGGTGTAGTTGGTTAAATTGTTGGCATGATTATAGTTTTTAACGTTGCATGTTTCATTCATGGCAAAATGAAATCGACGAGAAATAGCATGTGTTCGTGAAGGGGAGATGAACTCGACCTTATCACGCTAATACGTAAGTCTTATGTGACATTATTATCATAATCCCTATTGATGTTATTCATTTGATCTTAGACTATTATTATTATGTTTATTATCTTTGGAAAAATTGGTTAGTCAGGAATTGCTTGTGGTTTAATACGATTAACCACCTTTTCTTCTAAGTGAAGTTATCACCTTTTAACCAATTTCTATAAGTATCAATTATCCTTTTGAGAGCCTTTAGTGGCGCGTGAAGTGGAATAATACCATGATATATTTTAAAACCACATGCTCAATTAAAGAGCAATCATAGGTATGAATAGTGGAGAGTATAACAACCTTGGTGTAGTGGTCTTTATAACTTGTGGGATAACTTAATTATCTTGAGTCATAATTTTATAGTGTCAGCCATTTATGAGAGGGAGTGGTGTTTTATACCACATATTCCCCCTCGATGCATGATTGATCCTCATAGAGTCAGCACGTGTGGAGCTTCTGCGATTTAAGAGAGATTTGTTACAACATTATCGTGATGGAGCTTTAATGAATGTTAGTCATGGTGAATATAGAATTGACTCATAGCTAAGTCATGGAGATGGCTTTAAAAGGTAACAACTTTCATAGAGTCAGGCATGGGAGAAGAACACAAGAAAACAAGGAAAACCTATAGAGCTGTAGCGAATGAGCAAAGTTGAGGGGATAAGAAAGCATTGTAGTTGGCAAGGAAAGCAATGTCTAACTGTTGGCGATGAATAGAGATCTTAGTAACAAGCTTAATTAGTCATGGATCTTTTGGAGTGATCTAGAAACTAGGTTTTTATCCTTATTCAAAATGTTGCATAGTTTTGATATTGATTTATATTTTAGTTTCTTTCAACCTGTGAATCATCGTTAAGGCCAACAACCCACTAGTACAAAAACAACAATATATTACTAAAAAAATTACTAAAAATTGCTTATAAATGACCAAACATGGTCACGTGACCATTAGTAGTTTATTGCCAGTCATTTATAACGCGACCAAATTGATGACTAAACCATTTTTAGTCATTTATTGGTTGTTTTAATTGATTAATTTGGTAGTATATTTAGTCATTGATTATTGTAATGGGTGTGTGCAAGAAGTTGTGTCCACTTTTTGGCCAAAAAATGGATGTGTTTTCCCTGATTTTCAGAATTTGTCACATTTGACCTAAAAATTTGAAGCACTTAAATGTGGAATCTTAGAAAAAGTCACTAAATATGAAATGTAGCACTCAGAGTCTAGTTTCTAAATATGTATTTTTTTTCAATACCCAGATGATAGAAATTGATTTTGAATAGGTGTTTCTAAAAACCACTGTTTAAAAGTCACTTTTTTTTTACTATACCATGTACGTGTACATCATCCATATTTTGACTTAAATAATCATATTTTTCAAAATCCTTTTGGGAAAAGCTTTGTAACTCACTGAAGCATGTTTTCCATATTTATTTGTAATTTTTTATTGAATAATTTTTTTTTATTAATTTTTTATTGGTCATTTTTTATCTTTTAAAAAATCATCGTATACGTCATGCATAAGATGACCTAAACTTTAACATTTTTTGAAATTTTTTTTTAAATTGAAAAGAATTGTCTAAAGTACGTTTTCATACAATTTTTTTAACAAAAAGATATCTTAATAAAAAGTTATTAAAATATTAAAAAACCCTGATAATTCAAGGTTATGGACCTATTTCATTAGAAATTGATTAAAAAATAGAAAAATTAATCCAATTGTAAAAAAAATTACATATTTGGAATCTACATTGTCTCCTCTATAATGGGTTTTAATTTCATCAAAATATTCTGCAAAATAGACCTTTAGATATATGCCCAAAGTCACTATTTTGTTGTGACATTGACAGGGCCTTCAAGTTGTAGGTCAAACCAGGTCCAGAGGTCAGGGTTGGGTCCCCAAAGCATTTTCTGAAGCGGGTTACAAAGCAAAACCCAAAGCCTAAAATTTAAATTTTGAATAACGGGATCCTGTTTATTTATTCATCAGTCAAAAATAAAACGGGATCCCGTTTATTATTTGCCCTTTTTTTAATAAGACTGTACTATGACTGTCATTTCTGCAACTTACTCTATAGTACGGCCGACAGCGACTCTTGCAGCATTCTTTGGCATATTTCTTTCTTTTGCAGGTCCATCAACTTGAAGTATTGTTTGTATTTTGATAGAAGCCATCATGGAGATGTTATTTGAGTGGAATTTTGTTGAATTAGTACTTGTTTAAAGGACTTGAAACACATTCAAGTTTTTGACATTCATTTGTACATGCTTCATAAATTTTTTAATCATGGGATCACAAAGTCGTAATAAGAGGAAAGATAGGAAGCTATTAACCCCTGAAGAAATTGAAGCAAAGAGAGAGGAGGCAAAAAGACAAAGAGATAGAAGAGTAAAGATTCAATCAATGAATAATGTTGAAGCATCCAATTCCACAACTATTGAAGATAAAAACATTGAGGAGACCATGGATATAGACGATGCAAGTTTGCAAGAGGTGAATGTGGAAACTAATACGATTATACAAACTACTACTGGTATGTCTTCAAATCCCTCTATTAATGCTATGGAGAATGTTTCAATAGGCACAAATCCAGGTACTTCTTCAAATCCACCTTTGAATGAAATAGAAATAGTGTTGATAGGAGATTTAAAACAAGCTGGATATAACAATGTTGAGATTGATAATATTCGTAGAGATCAAAATTTGAAACAAATTGTTGTTGAAAATGAAAATAAAAATCCTTTTGTTGTTGAAAATGAAAATGAAAACCGTTTTGTTGTTGAAAATGAAAATAAAAACCGTTTTGTTGTTGAAAATGAAAACGAAAATCCTTTTGTTGAAAATGAAAATGAAAATCATTTTGTTGTTGAAAATAAAAACGAAAATCCTTTTGTTGAAAATGAAAATGAAAACTGTTTTGTTGTTGAAAATAAAAATGAAAATCCTTTTGTTGAAAGTGAAAATGAAAACCGTTTTGTTGTTGAAAATGAAAATCGTTTTGAAGTTGAAATGAAAATTAAAATCTAAGAAGTGATGTTGAAAATGAGAAATATTTTTTCAAAATTGAAAGAGATGTTTTGGATAATCTTCCTGGTAAAATTTCTTGGAAACAAATAAGAACACATGCCAATAGATTATACAAGGAATTTTTTTATCATAAAAAACTATCATTTCAATGTCAACTAATGATGCAATTAATGAGAATGTGGAAAATGAGAAAAGTAATGAAAATGTTAGGCATTTTTGTTAAACCAAGAAGAAAAGATCAATCACTAAAACATGCTATGTCTACTGTTGCTAGTGCCATTGAGTCTATTGGAAGTAATAGTTGATCCAAAGATAAAAATGCAGTAAGACGAGCTATAACAACTGCTATAGTGAATAAAACAACTTTGAATAGAAGAATGGTAAGCAATATTAGTGGAATTCTAAAAATACATCCTAAAACATTGGTAAGAGTGGCAAAAAGAAGAGAAAGTATAGAAAATGATCCAATTAACCAATGTTGGAGTTTTAGTGGTCGACTCCCGAGATCTGACATGAAACTAAATGTTGAAATCAGATCTTTAATCAAAAAATATTGGCATGATAATACTAGGGTATCGTCTAATGCTAGAGATGTTTTAAAATTAAGAGTGGGGTCCAAAGTTCGTGATCCTCATCCAAAACACCTATTAGATACAACATAAACTGAATTTTATAGAAATTTTTGTGATGAATTAGTTTTACTTGGTACTATTAAAATAAGTCAAATATCTTTTGAAAAATGCAAACCATGGTATGTAAAGATTAATAAGGAACAAATATCTTGTTGTTGTAAAACACATGTTTAATTTCGTTATTATTATTATGTGTTTCAATATATACGTTGTACTTTACATCGTAACATGATTATACAGGAATGTGATATTAATATGCCAACTGAAGCAATAAAAGAGTTTATATCAAGTTTGTTCTATGAAAGATCTAATGACAAAGGTTTTTATTTAAGTTCATGTATTTCTGGACAATGCACTAGTTGTGGCAATCTTTCTTTGTTAAGAGTTTGTATGCATGAAAGTGTTGAAAATGATTTTGGACAACAATTAGTGGATGTTAAAAGATTTAAGAATGTTGAATATTCTTTAAAAGATGGAAAATTTGGAAAGCGTTGTGATTTAATTACAGAAAAGGTTAGTGTGCATGCATTCATATCAGAATTTAAAAGTAAAATTGTACCAAAATATGTCAAGCACTCTCAACAAGCTCGATGGCTTGATGGACAATTTCATGAATGTAGAAACACATTTCCAGTTGGTACTATACTATCAGTGGTTGATTTTGTGGAAAACTATACTTTAGCTCCACAAGAGGAAATTCAATCACAATATTACAATTCAGTGCAGGTTGCTATGTTTGTTCATATTGTTTATAGACATGCAGATGATAGCACAGAGAATGATATAAAAGTTTTGAGGGAGTATCATTTCTATTTGAGTGACAACTGGTTACACTCGTCAGAGTTTGTTCAATATTGTTTCAATATATTTTATACAAATTTAAGAGAAAGAGGAATCCAGATGACTGAACATCTTATATGGTCAGATAATTGTACGGGGCAGTTCAAGAATGCTCGAATGTTCTATTGGTTATGTAGGGTTCACAAGGAGAATAATGTCCAACATATGTGGAATTTTTTTGAAGCTGGACATGGTAAAGGAGAACATGATGGATCTGGTGCATGTGTTAAAAGAATTCTTGCTAGACAACAATTAAAATTTGAGGATGCAGTAAAATTTAAAGATGCACGTGGGATTGTAGATTGGTGCAATACAAGATTATGTACACCTGGATCAAGTGAGTACTCTACAGTTCGTCGATTCTTTTGGTTGGTTGAAGAAGAAAACATTCTACCTAGACTTGATTGCCAGACAATCAGTGGATCTACTAAATGGCATTCATTTAGGAGTTTGAATACAAGTACATGGACTATCTAGACAAGGGAGCTTGCATGTTTTTGTCAGTTTTGTATATTAGGAGATTGGGAAGCATGTGAGAATATAGAATGGGTTGAAGAGTGGAAACAAAGACCATTGACACTTGCACAAGCACACAATTAATGTGAAACAACAATTGAAGACAATGATCAACTGTTTGTATCAGACGATTATGACCGTGTTTCAAACTTTGTACAAGAAGGTAATTTAATTCAAATCATTTCATTTTATTTCACTTCATTACTAATTTGTAGTGCTTTTATTTATTTATGTGTACATATGAATGCATGTATGTTGATTGGTCAAATTTTATGTACATGTGCAAGTTATTGAATCAAAATTTGTTTTGCAGGACATGTGTATGTTGTTGTTGCACCAAAGAATAATGAAGAGAAAACTGAATATTGGTTGGCTCATTGTGTGGAGACTAAACATAAGTTAACAGCACCTCGAGAAGATGATGATGGCTTTCCTTATCCAATAGGTTTGGTGATCCCCTTAAGACATCCCCTTAAGCAAATTTTGATAACAAGTCTTTGATCCCCTTAAGCATATTTTAAGAACTTCTTTGATCCCCTTAAGCAAATTTTAAGTATTTCTTTGATGATGGCTATCATTATCCAATAGGTTCGGTGGTGGTTGTTGGCACTTGGCTATGGAAATACCTAATAAGGAAGAATGGTTTGCCTGCATTCAAATATTATGAAACACATAAGAAGATTATACACTACTCACATTTGGTGTTGGCAACAACTATAAAACTGGAGAGGTATCACAAAAAACCTACAAATAAAGAGCTATGGAACATTTCTATGGAAGACCATGAGACAATCATCGATGCGTTGGAAAAAAGAGAGGATGGAGATGGTACAATGGAATAAGTAAATACAAGTAAATATAGTTAAATAGATTTATATTGTTGTTTTAAGTACATTAAATACATGTTTTGATATTTCTTGTGCGTTATTAGTTGAAATTGATTTAATTTATCCTTTTATATCCTCAGGCCATCATCACAAATTCATCACATACTTTGAAACAAAAACTTGAGAGGCACTTGTAAATACAGGTACAAATTGTGTATATCTAGATAGTTTTATATAAATTAAAATACATGTTTTGATTCAGATATATTGATAAATTGCTTGTATTATTTTTACATCAGGTGGCATGAAGACCTGCTACATTCTCCTCAAGTTTTAGATTTTCTTGAGATGGCATATAACGACATTTTGTATTTACATTATTTTGAGTTGGCATATATGTATATACACAATTACATTACTACACATTTTGTACAGAAATTTGTATACATGTGTATGTACACAATTTTATACTCTATAGTATTAAATTTATCATAATTATTATTTTATGTATTTTATTTGTTAAATGTCCATGTTTTTCTACTTAGAATTTACTTTAAATTTGATTTATTATATTGTTTAATTTGGTTGCCTTGGGCAACTTCACCAAATTTTGAGAACTTAAGACATCCCCTTAAGACATCGTAAATTAGGACCCCTTAAGACATCCAAAAAGTTAGCATCAAGTTGTAGGTTAATTGCAAATGATAGGTGTCTAGGTGTAGGAGCTTCGTTGGTGAGTAGTGTGTAGGAGCTTTCTACAACAAATCAAGTTGCCCTATGACAAGGTTGGATAGATAGAGTGGTGTAGGTTCCTATTGTGTTATCCTTATCACACATTTATTATGACAAGGTGGTACTATCAACACTACCTACCTAAAGCTCTTTTAATAATCTTTTTTTTTTGTTTTTTTGTTTTTTTTTGTCTTTTAATAATCTTTTAAGCCACATTGATTTTTTAATGTTTTTATTGAACTTTTATATTTGCCCTTCGTGGATGATAGAGCCCCTATAGGTTGATTTTTATTACTCCATGTGATAGTCCCTACACTAAATTTAAAGAAATAGTCCTAGAAGTATATTTCTTATGAATAAAATTACTAATATAGAACTAACATCACAATAACCATATAAATTTGCATTTTGGTGTAGGAAAAAAAAACATATTTAAAAGTACTTTTAATATACTTCAATATTTTTTTAGTCATTTTCCAATGATCCACATATGGATCTTGCATGAATCTAGATGCAATACTTACTACATTATAAGTAATGTCTGGTATAAGTATGGTATGGTAAATAAGGCTTTCTACTAACTATCTATACAAAGTAGGATTGGTCTTTTCAAATAGAGGTTTGGATTCAAGTTTAATACTCAATTCAATAGGAATAGCAGTTGCTTTATAGTCAACCATAATTGAAATTTTTAAGTATATATCTTATTTGTATCTTGCTTGTGATACCCTAATAGATTAATGATCCTAGAAGATAATCATTCCTAAGAAATGATGCAGAAGCCCTAAATTAGTTATTCAAATATCTGGTTCAATTTATTTTTTATATTTGTGGATTAAAGAAATAAGACTACTCGTAATGAGTAAGTCGTCCATATATAATACAACTATAATGATTTGACCATTTTTAACATTAACAAAGAGGTCATTATCAAAGTCACAAATAGAGAATCCAAGAGATTGGAAAAAATATTGAACTTTGCATGTGAAGGACTAAAAATGTCCACTTTCTCATATGGTATGTAGGCTCCTATCATTGAGCAAGTGGAGTTAGGTAAAGTTTATGCATGGGGGTTTGACATCCTACCTTCAAGGTCTACCATGACCTTTATTAGATTGTGCACCATAAGGCACTAGGATTTAGTCATCCTTCTCTAGTTATGGCATGGATATTGGAGCATATTAGATTAGGTATCAATGACCCATGCCCACACCAGATCTTTCACTTCCTTGAGGTATCAAGTAGTGTTGATTGGGTTTCTATGGAACATGATTACACATTTACACAATGGTGACTTTGACTAAAACAAACAAATTATTACAAACCCATACATAGAGATAGAGAGGAGATGGACCATCTAGGAGATGACACATGGCTAGATATTATTGAAAAAGGGTGACTTTCTAAAGGATTTCCCTAGTACACTCCCATGCTACATCACTACATATTCTTTCAATGTAATTTCTTCATTAAGCGCAAATCTAGATCAACACTTTGACACTTACATATAGAGATTTATATTATTGAAAAGGGGTGACTTTCTAAAAGATTTCCCAGGTAGTACACTCCCATGCTACAAATCTACTTAAGATGTAGTAGAGGTTGGTCAAGGGACACTCCCGTGGACTCTTACTCTAGGGACTCCTAAATTACATGATCAACTGTAAAAAAAAATGAGAAGATAATGTACCAATTTGTCATCACTTTTGCTGAGTATGTTTCTTACTTTGTTGTTTTTTTTTTAACTATTTGGCTTTATATGAGATGCATTGAGGTTTCCATGGTATTGTGTTAGAGATCTTATGACATGATAATGCAAGTATGTGAAAGATAAAGACCTAAGAAGCCAATGACCATATGATTCTGAATGAAAGGAAGTAGAAAGATAAAGACTTGAGAACCCAAAGAATTGTTATCTTGCATAGTAAATTGATAGATTTTAGAGTTGAAATTTGAGAGGTTATATTGCTGAATTGTTAGGCTTGATAATTTTGAGGGTAAATTAATTGGATAATAGAGCTGAAATCTGAGGGGTAATTTTGTTGAATTGTATGTTGGGTTTTGGAGTTAAATTTAAAGGGAAACCTTGTTATCAAGTGCCCTTTATTTTCTGTTTGGTTTTTTAGATGTGCTAAATGCAAGTAAACATGTGGCAATGAGTGCTTTCGAGTGCTAGGAAGCATGAGTATCATTTGCATGGTGCACAGAAGCATATAATTTTATAGTGTTGATATTGATGATTAAAATTGGTAGTGTCGTCTAGCTACTAACAACCGCATAGGGTGTAAGGAAATCATTATGATGCACTATGCAACTTGTGACTAGCATTGGTCTAGAGGTATAGATCTTTGTTGGCAAGAGACACTGCTAGGATTCATAAGTGTTGTCATTGATGGCAACAAAGTATATCCCACTCATTTGTAATACATAAATTACTCATACAAAAAGTTAGATTGAAGATAGGTTCATTCGGTATCAAGAACAAAGCATATGATAGGGTCTGACAATTGCGTCTAAAACTCTCTGATGGTCAAACCCAACATGTTACAGATTTGGATGAGTAATAAGGAGTATTTGAAGTATTGTATTCTAGAGATTTAGCCTCCAGTGACAAAGCATGTGAAAGATATGAGCATCTAAGTATCAAACTCTAGTTAGACCATGCAGATAGAGGAAGAACTGGCCAAAATGGTATCAGACCTCAATCCAGATGTGCAAAAGGTGTTGATCAAGTAACTTGAAGTATTATATGATTTTGGCCGACATAGGTAATGATTTCTATGCCTAAGTTTTTGGTGTGCATCATCAATCAAGTATGGATTTAGCCGACAGAACAGTAACTTACAAATATCCTAAGTGTTCTTATTGCCAACTAGAAAGTTATTGGAAATCTTTGATGCAAATATATATACCTGATGGATTCAAGCTTCTGAGGGTGTGGAAGTGATAGCATGATTGATTAAGTGTGAAGAAAAGTAGAAACAAGTGCGAAGGTAGTAATCCAAGCTCAGAATGTGATAGAAGAGTAATACTAAGCAGAGGAAGGATGAAATGTGCTAGATCGGTATACTGTGCCTAACTGAAACTAAATTCTTGCATATGCAGATGTTGTTCATCAGTTTAAACACTTTGTTATCATCTATAAGCTTTTGTAGACAGTGATTCTCTTATAGGCAGCGAGCCTTTTGTGAGCAGTGTGCTTGGGTAGTAAGCCCTAACTGGCAAGTGCCATTTTGTACTTCTTTATTCTTTTAATAGAGAATACAATCTTTGGTTAATCACCCCGTGGTTTTTCCCTTAATAGGGTTTCTACGTAAAAATCCTCATGTTATGTGTGTTGATTTCATTTTAGTTCTTATGGTTGCTTATGCTTTCATGTTTTGATATATCACTAAATGATAAGATAAGAAAAGGAAGTAAAAGTAAGAAAGTTTTGAGATAACTGATTCACCCCCCCTCTCAGTTATCTACCTTGTTTTCAACAATTGGTATCAGAGGAAGGTTTCTTAGAAAAATCCTAATAGCTTGAGGAGGATCTGGGAATCTTAATGCATGCATATGGTATGAAAGAACAACTACAGTCTTCCTTAGAAGATCTTGATCAATCCCAGTCTAAAGTCAATAATTTGAGAGAGCGACTTAAGGAGGCTGATGATTTCATCAATGAGCTGAAAGAAAAACTCATTAATTCCATGAAAAAGAGAAAGGAACTACTTCAAAAGTTAGCAAATCAGAATGAAGCCAATAATACTGAATGAGAAAACAAAGCTATGTGAAAAGCTATCAAAAGAAGTTGTTATGCTAAGACATGAAACAGAATCAGGGGTTATGAAATTTACCCAAGAAATTGAAGAGAAGAGAAATACTAAAGATAACTTAAAACAATCCCTCAAGGAGAAAATAGAAGATTGCTACAAAATGGACAAAATAATTAGACATCTTGAGTCTGATCTTGGAGAAGCCAGATACAATGAAGAACAACTTGAGAGATAGATTGACAATCTTAAATAAGATCTTGAAACTACAAATGAATACAAAGAAAATTTCAAGATAAGCTCAGCCAAACTTGACGTACTACTTGAAAGTCAAAAGAGGGTAGATGATAAGAATGGCTTGGGATATGAAAAAGGTGAAAGCTTTAGATCTGGTCAAAAGAATTTTGGGTTAGGAAGACAAAGAAATAGGCCTAGAAGACCTTCGGTAAGACAACCTAATGCTCAAAGATATCCATCCTTCAATGGAAGCTGCTTCAACTACAAAAAATTTGGTCATAAAGCAACTTAGTGCAGGGGCAGAATGAATCAGAATAATCCATCCTTCTCCAATCAATGTTTTAATTGCAAAAGGTATGGTCACAAATCTCATGAATGCAGAAATATGCAAATAAACAATTCTTTCAATGGTAGATACTTTACATGCAATAGAATGGGGCATATGGCTAATCAGTGCAGATCAAGAGGATATCAATCAAATAAGCAAGGAAATGTTCTACGTTACAATTGCAATAAATTTGGTCATATAGCTAGATTCTGCAGGAACAGAAATGATGATGGAAAAGGTTCAGCAAAACATGATTAGAAATAAGACAAAGGCAAAGGTAAAGTGAATGCGGATGAGATTCAGAAGGAGATGAGAAAGACTTGGGTAAAGAAGAGTGTGATGAATATTGGTGATGGGTCTACACTAGAATCAAGTGCTGATAATCCTTCTGGAAATGAAAAAGTGAGCTATGGCTTAGGGGGAGCTGCAAAGAAGATCAAATTCCCCCAGCCAGTTAGTAAGTACCTAAATTTAGCACATTGAGTAAGAATTAGAGGTTGCAGATCAAAGAGCTTTTGGAGGTTCATCTAAAAATCATTCAGCTAAAAGTTGAGAAATCCACATATAGATTTGAAGAAGTTATGAGTATATCCAGTTCCGGCAGCTATCCAATAAAAATAGAATTACACAAACAGATCCAGTATGATCTGAAAATGCAATTTTATCGTCTACAGATTTAGAGGCATGTTTTGAAAGGTTAAAGTTATGTTGTCAACTCACTTGGATAATGATTTCAAAATCCACACAGTGATTCATAAAAATTCACTCAAAACAAGGTAACCAGATGACTTAAAGTGTGCATTTATTGCAATGAGAAATTAGGTTTTTTTTGCAAGGATAAGAGGTTCTTCATTCATCATTTACAACACTTTGCATTCACAAAGAAGAGAGAAGAGCTCTGAGAAGAGATCCTGCAGAATACTTGAGTTAAAGTTGAAGATCGAAATCAAGCATAAATTTGCTCTAGCAGTCACATCAAACCCTAAGGCGTAAAAAGGTATTTCCTTTCTACAAAATCACTCTGAATTTTATTGCTAGAATAGCTACTCCCATGGTTGTGAATGTCACTGAGAGGCCGAGACCAAAATTCAAGAAACATCATTATAAATCTATTGAAGTTGATCCCTTGGGTGCATTTTCCCATATCCCGTATGGTCTTCTGCATGTAGAAGATATTAGGGTTTTGATGTAGAGCACACAATGGAAATGCTCAAAACAAGGGTAATACCCATCAAACCCACAGTATAGAGAGATAAATGCTTAATCAACATTAAATACCCATCAAACCCATAGTACAGAGATAAATGCTTAATCAGCATTAAATACCCTACAGAAGGCCCAAACAATACCAAACTACACACACACATTCTTCACTTTTCACTATCAGTGAGACTGAATACTATTTGCACACTCAAAAACTCTTTCACTGATCTCACATCTCTCCTCAACAGCTCACATAATGCTTTGTCTTTGGCAGGACTTAATACCATCGGCAAGCTCAAAGACTTTTCTGTCGACGCACCAATCACTCTGATGGCTTCGTCGAACCGCACTTGTTGGTGAGACTCAGATCTTTGTCAGGACATTTCATTCATCTTCTGATACACTGATGGGTTTCGACTTCTCGCTTTTGACAGACATCCCATCGTCAACTCTTATCAGCCAGACAGACTGCTATCACTGACTTATCAACTTTTCACACTTAAGTCTTACTCACTCCGATGTGAGATTCACCGCCCTCGTCTATCGACAAGAACAACACCCTTGGTGAGACTTTTAACTTACATTCTAATATTGCCAATCTTCCTGATGGGTGACTTGCTTCTTGCCTATCGGCAAGAACCTTACCATCGGTTGGTCACAAATTGGTCACTCTAACGTTGTAACTCTCCCTAATGGGAGATTCCACACTTCTAACTTGTCAGGAAGATGATCACTATTGGTACATTAGAAATGAGCTTCACTAATGTACCGATACACTTTCTATAGACAAGACACCATTGATCATTATAACTACTGAAAACTTCCCTGATGGCTGTGTTACACCGATGTCCACTTCTGCTACTCTACCACTATGCAGACACAGAACAACTTATACAGAAACAACCAAAACTCAATAGGACGGAAAACAATCTACTCCTAAGGAAGTCATTCCACTGATTTCAAAGAAATATCAACTAGTGGAATGCTTCCAACCTATGTTCTGTGTAATTAACCCAAACAGAACTTCTTTATTACTTCCTCTCAGAAATGTAATATAAATACATCAATCTTTTCTACCTCTGTGTCTCTTCCTCTTTGTCTATCAATGAACACAGACCAACTATATAGACTCTCATATTGGTAGTTACATAAGGTGGAAGGTGAACCACCCTACAACCACCTCTGCCATTCGGTTACATCTGTTCAAATCAGTTACAATCGTTAATGACACATATACAGACTCGCTGTTATGCCTTACTCAGCCAACTATGATTCAATGTGGCTCTTAGGCCTTACAACATGACACTTTGGACAGAATAGAATATGCATGGAATCCTCCAGATTCTCAGGTCTTGAGGTGCTCCTGCACCATACAACCAACCAACAAAGATTTCCAAGTCCCTTGGAAATGTATCTGCAAAACAAAACTACCTTTTCCTACATCTCTGTCTGTCATCATCTTTCACTCTGTCTCTTCAGCTTCAGGCTTCAAATCTTCACATCAATGGAATAGTGACCAACCAACCAACAATGGCAAACTACCATCAACATTTTAGAGTATCTTTAGGCTCCTTCTACTCCTAGCAATGGAGTACTCTCAGACTAATCAAAGCTTCAACGACTACAACACAATGCTCAATCAAATGTCCATCCTACACACTGCTACAGACCCATTCCTCTCGTCCAACAGCAGATCCTGGAGATGCACTACCACTCTCTCTCACGGTGGCCTCACTCTACACCCTCTTCTAGCCAAATCTCTATTGGTGAATGGTCTTGACAGACCTCATCATCGTCTGCCCACACACTTCAAGAATCCCATTCCTTCTCGCAACTAGATGGCATGAGCATTTGCAACAGTCTAGCAACTACTGTCAGCCTTCAAAATACCTCTTATGATCTCTATTTTTAAAATGTTCACCAAGTAGATATTTTGCTTTAACTCTTCATTTTTCCTTCAGCTCTTCACCTGCCTTCTTAGTGACAAAAATTAGATACACAACTGCCTAGACCTTTCGCCAGCTCTGATACCAATTTGATGCAAAGCACACAATGGAAGCACTTCAAAATAGGGTGAATACCCATCAAACCCACAGTACAGAGACAAATGCTTAATCAACATTAAATACCCTACAGAAGGCCAAAACGATACCAAACTACACACACATTCTTCACTTTTCACTATCAGTGAGACTAAATACTGTTGGCACACTCGAAAACTCTTCCACCGATCTCACATCTCTCCTCGACAGCTCACATAATGCTTTGTCTTTAGTGGGACTTAATACCATCGGCGAGCTCAAAGATTTTTCTGTCGACGCACCAATCACTCTGATGGCTCCATCAAACCGCACTTGTCGGTGAGACTCAGATCTTTGTCAGGACATTTCCTTCATCTTCTGATACGCTGATGGGTTTCAACTTCTCGCTTCTGACAGACATCCCATCGTCGACTCTTATCAACCAGACAGACCGCTATCGGTGACTTGTCAACTTTTCACATTGAAGTCTTACTCACTCTGATGTGAGATTCACCACCCTCATCTGTCGGCAAGAACAACACCCTCGATGAGACTTTTAACTTACATTCTGATATTGCCAATCTTCCCGATGGGTGACTTGCTTCTTGCCTATCGGCAAGAACCTTACCATCGGTCGGTCATGAACTGGTCACTCTGACGTTGTAACTCTCCCCGATGGGAGATTCCACACTTCTAACTTGACAGGAAGATGATCACTATCGGCACATTAGAGATGAGCTTCTCCGATGTACCGATACACTTTATGTCGGCAAGACACTGTTGATCGTTATAATTACTGAAAACTTCCCTGATGGCTGTGTTATACCAATGTCCACTTCTGCTACTCTACCACTACGTAGACACAGAACAACCTATACATAAACAACCAAAAATCAACATGATGGAAAATGATCTACTCCTAAGGAAGTCATTCGATTGATTTCGAAGAAATCTCAACCAGTGGAATGTTTCTAATCTACATTCCATGTGATTAACCCAAATAGAACTTCTTTATTACTTCCTCTCAGAAATGTAATATAAATACATCAATCTTTTTTGCCTCTATGTCTCTTCCTCTATGTTTGGAAACGAACACAGATCAACTATATAGACTCTCATATCGGTAGTTACATAAGGTGGAAGGTGAACCGCCCTACAACCACCTTTTCCATTCGGTTACATATGTTCAAATTAGTTACAATCATTAATGACACATATACAGACTCAACATTATGCCTTACTCGACCAAGTATGATTCAATATGGCGCTTAGGCCTTACAACATGACACTTTGGATAGAACAGAATATGCATGGAATCCTCTAGATTCTCAGGTCTCGAGGTGCTCCTGCACCAGGTTTACATTTATGCAAACATTGAAAACCTTGGAGACTTGGAATTGATGGAAATATATCATAAACAGTTAAGAAATGAGAATTTTGAACTCAAACCAGAATTGAAGGCTCTAAAAGACAAGCACTTTGCACATTGCATACATTTCCTTTCTTTTGTAGAGGATGAATGGGTCCGGTATGTCTTGAGTAGGATGCATGATAACTTTATGTGGTTAATGAGTCCATTTAAGATAACCAAAGATGTCATCAAGGCTATAACCGGATTACACTCAACTGGTGGGTTGCCTGCACTCAAATCTGTGAAAAATCAAACTATAATAGAAGCCACTGGATCAAAATATGACAAGAGGGAAATGACTATAGATGATATTACTGATCTAGATGTCAAGTTTGCATCAATTATAATTGGTTATATGATTTACCACTCAAGTAGGGAAAATTCTATATCTGGTACAACAATCTATATTGCATATTAGATGCTGAAAGAAAATGTAGAATAGGATTTGTGTGAGCTTCTATTGAATCAACTGATGGAGAATCTGTAGAAGATTAAGAAAGATAAGACAAATTCCTTCAAGTATGGCAATCTGGTGTTGTGCCTATTCTTTTATTACATGAATGAGTTACCGGGATCAAATGGTCTGATCTGGGCAAATGATATACCTGTTACAATTCAAATCAAAGATTATTTGTATGGACTTGGTGATGCACAAGCCTAAAAGATAGCTCTCTAGGGTTACTTCAAGAATTTCCAAAGCATGATGCATGCAAGAGAAAGTATACCAAAATCAATAGTGGAGAAATACAAAGACACAGTTTGTTTCATGGTTGACATAGACCAATGCCTAATGGAGGCAGTTGAGCCAAGAACTATATGGGTAATGCCCATGGGTTATGAAGTTGATGAAAACATATTGGAGGTACATGTTCAACACTTGCTAAGCCAACCTAAGGACACTGAAGCAGAGAGGTTTAGCACTTTTGATGAGCTAAACATAAAAATACATGTTGAATTAAGGAAGCTTGAGTCAAAAAGAAAAGTGAGGAGGGAGGTTGAAGAACTTGCTAAGAAGTTTGGCATAAAAAAGGAGGTAGTAGATACAAATAGAGAAAGAATAGAGAAAATTGAAAAGGAAAGTGAAGGAGCAAAGAAAGAAAGTGTTCCACTAGAAGCCTCTACCTGGACAAGATCTTCCAAGAGTTCTACCCCTATCACTCCCGAAAGCTCAAAAACTGCTAAATTAGAAACCAAACCATCTGTTAAAGGAGAAAAGAGAAAGAAGTCTAAGGCCACAAGAACATATGTGAGCATTAAGAATGATGAAGAGACAGAATCAGATGTAGAGGTCAGAGATTTGAAGAAATCCAAGAACAAACCTTCCAAGAATGAAAGGAATGATGAGGAGCATAAGACAGAAGAGTTTGTTGAGAGACCCACTCTCTCCATTGAAGACATCATTAAAGTAGTCACTGTGGATGGAAACCTGTAGCTGGTAATAGAATTCTATGATGAGTACAATGATGCAGACAAGAAAATTCTTGAGGAAGCAACAGTAAGGTACCTAAACATCTATAACAAAGCTTTCATTGAAATAACTTCCTTGATTCCTAAAAGCTTAGAAGAAGTTTTGGAGTTAACAAAAGTAAGTGCAAAAGAAAAAGACTTGGAGATTGGGGAACAGATAGTGATACAATTATGTCCAACCATCACTCAAAATCAAATGGACATGGTTTTCAAGGATGTCAAAGAAGAATTCTGGAGCAAGTCCAGAATGAATAAACTCATGCTTGGAGAAACTGACCAAATAGTTGATGAGACAAAATAAATTCTCTGGAGTGCCTTGAAAAGGTTCAATTTTCCCATTGTAGAGGAAGCAAATGAAGAGCCTTCTAACATGGATGTTGAAGGATTAAAGAAAATTTATGAAGAGCAATATGAGGCCTTAGACTCCTCTATTCCAGAAGAGGAAGTGTAGAAAGAAGAGACAAATATTTTTAATGGCAACAAGCAAATCAGTCTGGATTGCCCCAAAGGAAAGGAAGTTGAGACTACAAGAGACAATATAGAAGCAGTGCAAAGTTTCTTGGACAAGAAAGTTGTGGAATTAGATGAACCATAGTTGATTCAAGGGCCACTAAATCTGGACTCTCTCTGGTTCAGATAATGAAGATAGCATCTTTTGCTCAGGTCAAAGCTAAAGAAAAACTCCTGAAATCTCATATGGAGGACAACGAGCTGCTAAGTATTGCATCTGGAGTGCTAGAGAAGATAATGCCCACATATCAGAAGGATCATCTACCTCTCCATCTGCTAATTTGAATAACTTAGTTAATTTTGTCAATACACATTTTGAGTCTTTAGAAAAATCAGCAGAAACTAAGGTCCAGAAAGAGTTCTTGGGAAAAAGATTCAGTGAGGTACCAAGGCTAATTGATAATGATAGAAAAACCCTAGATATTGGCATAAAGAGCATTGAAAATTCTCTTAAGGATGGTGGATACATATATAAATTTTGTTTATCCTAGCCTAAAGTTGCAGAGGACATTGAGAAGAAAATGAAAGAACAAGAAGGAAAATTGACAAATCTATCTCAAAATTTTGATCCTCTTACTATCTCTCTGGTAAAACAAGAATGCCAAGCAGTTGTTATAACAAATGAAATAAATAAACTAGTTAAGAAGAAGAAGAATATAATGGATAGAATGGGTGAACTCAGAGGGATAATCATCCCTAAGTTAGAGTTAATGCATGATGCCTTAGCAGATGCTCTAAGTACAGTCCGGACCAGTGATCCAACAAATTTGAAGAGGGCAGAAGTATATGCATTTTTGTTGAGTGGAAACATCTCCATCTTGGATAGGATGAAGAGAATTTGGGCCACAGAGCTTGTACAATTGAAGACTACATTTGCAGATATACTTAAGTATATGTAAGTTTATCTTATGAATTGTATGTACATATGCGGCCTTATATAATAATTTTTGCACATTTTTGGTTTGTGGATCCCACCCTTTTCCATTGATGTCAAAGGGGGAGTGAAGAGTAGTAAAAAATGATGAATCCAGCATCAAGTGAGCATCGGTAAGTAGTGTGGAGTGATGGAGCATACGCAAAGGGGGAGTTTCATCGACACTTAGTCATTTTTCACCAAGTGTTGCCATCAATGCCAAAGGGGGAGATTGTTGGCAAGAGACACTGCTAGGATTCATAAGTGTTGTCATTGATGGCAACAAAGTATATCCCACTCATTCGTAGTACATAAATTACTCATACCAGAAGTCAAATTTAAGATAGGTTGGTCCGGTAGTCAAGAATAGAGCATATGATAGGGTCCAACAGTTGGGTCCAAAACTCTCTGATGGTGAAACCTAGCATGTTACAGATTTGGATGAGTAATAAGGAGTATCTAAACTATTGTATTGCAAAGATTTAGCCTCTGGTGACAAAGCATGTGAAAGATATGAGCATCTAAGTATCAGACTCCAATTAGATAGTGTAGATAGAGGAAGAACTAGCCAACAGGGTATCCGACCTCAATCTAGATGTGCAGAAGGTGTTGATCAAGTAACTTGAAGTGTTATATGATTTTAGCCAACATAGGTAATGATTTCTATGCCTAAGTTTTTGGTGTGTATCATCAATCAAGTATGGATTCAGCCAATAGAACAGTAACTTGCAAATATCCTAAGTGTTCTTGTTGCCAACTAGAAAGTTGTTGGAAATCCTTGATGCAGATATATATACCTGATGGATTCAAGCTTGTGAGGGTGTGGAAGTGGTAGTATGATTGATTAAGTCTAAAGAAAAGAAGAAACAAGTGTGAAGGTAGTAATCCAAGCTCAGAATATGATAGAAGAGTAATACTGAGCAAAGGAAGGATGAAATGTTCTAGATCAGTATATTGTGCCTAACCAGAACTGAATTCTTGCATATGTGGATGTTGTTCATTAGTTTAAACACTTTGTTATCATTTGTAAGCTTTTGTAGACAGTGAGTCTCTTGTAGGCAGTGAGCCTTTGTGAGAAGTGTGCTCGGGCAGTAAGCCCTAACTAGCAAGTGCTATTTTGTACTTTTTTATTCTTTTAATAGAGAATATAGTCTTGGGTTAATCACCCCATGGTTTTTCCCTTAATAGGGTTTCCACATAAAAATCCTTGTGTTATGTGTGTTGATTTCATTTCAGTTCTTATGGTTGCTTATGCTTTCAGGTTTTGATATATCATTGAATGATAAGATAAGAAAAGGAAGTAAAAGTAAGAAATTTTTGAGATAACTGATTCACCCCCCTCTTAGTTATCTGCCTTGTTTTTCACAATCTTTGCAAGCAACTGAACTATCTTCACTACTCTACAAACCAGAGGGAGGTTGTAGAAGTGGAATCCAAAAGGGAACCTTTGAAAAAAAGATGATCTAGGTCTAAAAATGGTTGCCAGAGGACATAAAAACAACCCAGATTTGCCAAAACTATCATGACCCTTGTTTGAGAAAACTCTCTATCCTCGGCAGACTTTAAGAAGAAATAAATTCTTAAAAGGAAGAATTTAACTCTATATCGAGCCTCGTAGATTCCATATCCATCCATAGAGTTTTACGTCATCTAGTCTTCTTCCCATGAATTTGCCCATGAGAGGAAAATCATCATGCTAAAAGGAAATTTTAGTTAGACGATCATCAGGGAGAGAAACATCTGAAAGGGTGACTTCCATATCATAGAAAAAAAGATAGAAACCCTAGATTGATCTGCAAGCTCATCACTTGGGCATTTTAAGCTAAGCTAAACCACCTAAGATGACCCCAATTAAGAAAAATCAAACCCCATTTTAACAATAGAGCATATTGAATACCCTTCAGAACACACCAACACTAGTATTAATAACCAATACTTCAACACAATAATGACTATTCAAGGGACTAAACTGCGATAGGGCTAGCAGAAACTAAAATTGGTATTAAGCAATATAAGATTATTTGTTGTTTTCTTTTTAAAAAGTTTGCAAGGTTGAGGCAGTTCTTCTATAATTAGGTGAAACCCTGATCCTTCACAACTGAGCTTTGAACTTCATGCATCCCTAATAAGAGTGGAGTATTGTTTGAGTATTAACAGTCAACATATTAAATTCAATTTTGGTGTATGTATTTAGAGCATCTGATAAATAGGCATAACTAAAACAGAGTACCAAACACAACAAAAAAGTATAGTTTAAAAAACACATGAATACCAGACCTACTAAGGTTCCTCGGTGATTGAATATAATGCATCTAGCCATGCCGTTCTCTAGAAACTCTTCTATTACTTCTAGGAAATTCCCCTGAAATGGGTCCGCCCAATACAAAATTTAACAAAATACAATAAAATTAACATCTTCAAGCGATTGTGTTCCAATTCATCAATGCAAAAAGAGAGACATCAATGAGCCTTACCTATTTTTGAGCATGAATTCAACCCCTGTACAACACATCCAATGCATGAACAATGTCTTGAGCATAAAGGCGGTCAGGTTTCTTTTGTTTGAATTATTTTTCATGGAAAAAATTCCCCTCTAAATTTCCCTCTTTCCAATTTGCAAATATATTTTAATTTCCCTCTCTTTCAAATTTTTATATGCGTGACTAATTATTTAGTCATTTATAGTTGTGTTTTTTACCCACCATCAAATTAGTCATTTATAGTTGTGTTGCAAAAAATGACTAGAATTTAATCATTTTTAGTTGTCGTGACTAAAAGTTTTAGTCACGTAGTCATTTATTTGCCAAAATTCTACTAGTGACCTTACTGGTTATAGTGACCGAAGCTTAAATGTTTTGCATGATCCGTTAGCTATGTATAATGGTTTTCATTGTGATATGAGTCACAACTTGACCATAAGAAATCATTATTACTATTTATTTTGAATGAAGGTATAATGGTAGAAACGTAAACATTGTTTATGTCAAAGAGTAGCTTTGTTAGGACCGTAGGCTTATATATTTGTAAAATTATGAAGTCAAGATTAACTCTGTTAATCATTATGCACGTGTTCATATATCTATTTGTGATATAATTGGAAGCCTATGTTCTTATATGTATTAAAATGTCACCTTTCCGATTACTATATCAATTATCTTCTAAGGAGTAGTGAAATCAAAAAAGGTTTAAGTTTGTATAGGAATCTCTTTATCTCTTTATTCAGAGTTTATAAGATCTTGTTATCTTATCCAAGACTTCCTTTTGAACAGCATAATCAATGCATATTATGCTAGTTATAGGGCTCTTTTCATGATGAATTCATTTGATGTAGTTATTCATTGGTTATTATATTCGTGTTTTTAATTGAGTCACCTAGTGTTTAAATGAAATCATACAATTAGTGGTGTAGAACAACTAGCAAAATAATAGGTTAAGTTGTGCAAATAGACACTAGTTTTATTATTGTGTATATGATTACTTGGGATATATTTATATTTCCTCATGTGAGAAACAACCCTGGCCATAAAGATAAGATGATAGTATCATGAACTTGCCTATATTCAATATTCGATATCAAATCAAAATTAGTCAACATTCTAGACTCTTATGAAACCTTAGGGTTTGTTGTAATTGAGATTTTATTGTAAAGAGAGATAACCTTGTTGTAAATGATAGAATGATCTCGTAATAGTAATAATATTGGAAAATAATCATCTATCAAGTCGAGAGTTGTGAAACCTGGAAATGACCTCATAGTTAGAAGTAGACCAAGAAGTTGATCTTTTTCTTATTAAATTATTACTTTATGATTAAATAGGTTTGTTATTTCATTATGATGGAATAGTTTAAGGAAAAACTGTAACTTGATCCAATAGGGTAATTATATATATAAACCTTTGTGATTATATATATATATATATATATATATATATCATTAGTAAAGGGGCAAGTACCCTAATTATGTTTATTTATTTTTACTTGTAAGAAAGGAAATATTTCGTAGTTTTTAATGTTTAAACCTGGGTAAGGTAACCATCTTAGTGGTTTATGAATCGATTTAAAGTTCTTTAAGTGTCAATAAGTTTTAGGTCTCAGATATTGCAAGATGCAAAGAGTATCCTCGTATTAAAAGTTAATCCATAAGATCTATGGAACAATGACAATGTTTGTAATACATGTCTAAGTTGGGAAGACTAAAATATTGATATTGATAAGACTATATAGTAAAACATAGTTGACCAAGTCAAACTATAGGATTATGATAGTATCCAGGTAGAGTTGGGGTGGGTAGACATAATGACTGTGTTTATTATAAATGTTTATTCATATTGAATCTTTGGCCAAAGTAATGCATACATCTCTGTGTGCAATGTATGTTCACCGTATCTAGATTGCATAACCTATTGATTGGCTCATACTTGTTAAATGGTATCTAGGGCTATATGATCAATAGCATTATGTAGGATACAACACCAGTACTCAGATGGAAAATTAGCATTGGTCACCTTAGGTCTATACTCTTTGTGAAGGGTAGGACCACTTCTATTTGGAAGATGTGTAGGAGACCACCGATCTGTGGTTGGAGGAAAAGCACCAGGAATATCCTCTCTCTCTCTCTCTCTCTCTCTCTCTCTCTCTCTCTCTCTCTCTCTCTCTCTCTCTCTCTCTCTCTCTCTCTCTCTCTCCAGCAGAAGACATGGCGAGACTTACAATATGGATGTCAGATTTTCAGATGCAGTATACCTTTGGGTTAAGTGACTTGTGACTCTTAAGACTATGTAAAACTTCATCTATTGCAAATGTTTGTAAATGAAAAGACAGAATGTCCTCTTTGTATATTATATCATGTTGTTTAATTCAGAAAAGAAATTACGTAAATTGTTGTATTTTGATTTCAAGTTAAATATAAAAAAATCTATTTTTTTCACCTTATGTGTTTATATCTCATGGTAAATATTTGCATTTAGTCTTGTTTAAGAATTTGGTTGTTACACATGGTATCAGAGCTACTAGGTTCAACACTAGGTCTTATGAGTCTACTATGCTAACCTGTAATCAACATTAAGTAGTTAGCTAATGTTTGGATTTCTTGTGCCAAGATTGTGCATCTCAAGATGACTGCTAGGAAGTCAGTTATTAGGAATGAGTGTTACCTAAAATCCAAGAGAGGGCATGAAGCTAGAATTAAAACATTTGAGGGAACCAATAATGATAATGACATATGGTTGAGTGATACTAAAACCCTTGAGAATACCTTAACTCGAATCAAGCGAGTGAGAAAGGAAAACTTAGAGGCATCTAAAATCACAGCTAGGATCATAGCATATATGTTCAAAGATGATGCACCTATGGTTAGGAGAGACCCTTGCATACCTCCATCTTCTAAGATCGTTGTATTTAGGTCTAATAGTGAGTCAGAAGGTTATACACCTCTTGATTATGTATTTGATAATGAATCAGATGGATAGACTCCCCTTGAATATGACATTTGAGTCATTCTATGTATCATAAAGGATTTAGTTACTCTCAAATAATTTATAATAAAGATGAGTTTGTTTTATACCAAACTATTGTTTGTTTTGAGTTAATTATGTTTTGATTTAATGAGATGCATTAAAATCAAGAAACAAATAGATAACTCAATATTCCCAGGTGTGAGAAAAAATGGTAAACATGGTTCAGACAAGAACTAACCAGGGTGAGAGTCAAGAGGAAAGTAACCCACCAGATAATTCCAAGGACAAGTTTGATCAAATTTTAATCATGCTGGTAGAAACCAAGGAAAGACTTGTTAACTTGGAAAAGAAGGTAATGGATCAAGGAAATTTTGAGGATGAAAATTCACATTGGGAGAGCGGGGAAAATCACCAAGATCATAGTATGAGTAGTGAGATCCTTGAAAATCATGAACCTCAAAAGGAAGCTAAAGATAGGCTTGCCTTAGAACTTTCTAAGGATATGAAAAAGGTCACTCCACCGAAGTTTGATGGAATAGTGACTGGTGATGCAGCTGAAGCATGGTTGATGGAAATGGAGAAGTACTTCGAGATAAGAAATTACTTAGAAGTAACCAAAGCGGTTTGGGGAGCCTTTCAATTGGTAAGAGAAGCATCCACTTGGTGGAAGGACAAGAAAATGGAACTAAATTTAGGTTCCTTAAGAGTACCTTAGGATGAGTTTCATGGAACTATTTCGCAAATGGTGGCTACCACAACTTTATTTTGACCAAAAATTGATTGATTTTCAGAATCTTTGTTAAGGAGACATGCCAATATGGGGAGAAATTGACTTGCCTTTTGAAATATGTACCCCAGTATTAGAAGGATGAAAGATTCTGAATCAGGAAGTTTATCATGGGTTTAAATGCTCAAATTAGTGGAGAGGTGGATGTACATGGTCCCAAAACAATAGACTAGGTGTATGAGAAGGCAATCAAGCAAGAACAAAAGTTGAAATCCATCTCAGCTTATCATGATAGAAATCGCAAGAGATTCAATAGAACTCAAACTTCCCAACCATCCAAAAGAATAAATGATAGGAGCTATGAGAATAAAAGAAATGGTAAGGGAACTTAGAAGAATAGGAGTGGGACTGGTAATGAGAAAAGGAATGGTAATTTCAAAATAAATGAGGATAATACTGGAAAGTATACAGAAAAGAGAGGACCTCTTGGAGGATGCTTTACATGTGGGGTTGACCATTATGCTAATCGTTGTCCAACCAAGAATCAAAATGGTCAGCAAAGAGGTACTGCATTACCTACTCAACAAGCAACTTTCCAACAAAGAATTCATGCAGCTCTTGACAATCGTCAAGCAAAGTAACAAAGCACACCCATTAAGATGAGAGGTACCTTGTTTGGAGTCCCTATTTCTATTTTAATTGATATAGGAGCTACTAAAAATTGTGTTTCTCCTAGAGTTTTGAATAAGTTTCCTAGAGAAGATGGGTACATGTCTAAACCTTGGTCAGTAGAATATGCTAACCAATCCAAGACTCAGGTAGAGCAATGTTTGTTTGAGGCCAAGATTGATCTCTCTAGTTTTTCAATAGAGGTGAACCTGTATGTAGTCCCCTTAGGTTCCAGTGATGTAATCTTAGGAATGAACTGGTTATGGAAGCATAGAGCTAAAGTTGACTATTTTTCAAAAATAGTTGAGTGCTTAGATGACTTGGGAAATAAAGTCACTTTCCAGGGTATTCAAAGAGAAATCAAGATTAGACCTATCTTTGCTAAGTAATTAAAAAGAGTTAGACGAAAGGGTTTTCAGCTTTTTGCAGTAAAAATGGAGCAAATTGAGGAAGGTCTTGAAAAGCATAGTATGTCATGTTGATGATGATGTTAGTCATAACAACAATGATAAAAAATTCACAAAGAAAACCTTTATCTTCTTGAAGAATGCAATTAATTCAAGATGAATTGATGATTCCAAGTCTCCGTAGATTAGATCATAATCTCCTAATAATCTCTCAGTCGGTTTGATGTGAATTGTTGTATTCCATTTTGGGGACTTATGCATGAATCTGAAGTATTTGTATCCTAATATGCAGATATTTATGTTGTTCCACCTACTCTGTATAAATCCTCAACAAGTGATGTTAAATCTTACAATATTTAACCAGATTATGTGAATATTATGTTAAGTTTGATCAATTCTTCTTATTGTCACCTTTGTTAGACTATTCCTGATTATTTTGATAACTTTGATTAGTTCTTCTGAAACTATTTCTAGTTTACTCAAATTGGAACTAATCTTTGCTTGATTTTGCTTTTGTACTTCAAATTATTCTAAATAATATTCCTAGAAGCATATATTTCTATGATCTTTACTGTTATTTTAGATTATTTGCATGATATTTGCAATTCTAGATGCACTTTGTTCAAATATGCCTAAGATATTCATGTATCTATAGATGTCTGCATATTTAGTATCTTGCTTTTCATTTATCAGTGTGTTGCAGTTGTGATGATGATTTAATGATATTTAAAATAAATTGAAATGAAATCCTAACATTATTTAAAGTGAGTGAGTCTTTGATAGTTTGTCCATATGCACAATTTAACATTTCATTAAACAGAGATGAAAATCAAACCATGTGTTGTCAGGTCATTCCACAACTTCACACAGGTGATGCTAATCTTCTAAGGTATTGAATGACAACAATATCCACCAATTGACATACACTCCAAGGGATGCAGCAATTCACAGTGAAATATCCAGATGACATTCACAAAAGATTACTTAGAATTTAAGATGTCATTGTAATCTGATCTCTATTTCATTAATATTCAAAAATATGCATATTTACAATCATTCTTGAGAAAGAACCATGACATTCAACAATCCAATCTCAATTAAGTCTTCAATAATGTACAATTGAGAGTCTCCATCCTTTTATAGAGCAAGGATGAGAATCAGTTATAAAAGATCCAATGATCAAGATTTGTCTTTAATAATCAACGGTCAAAAAGCTTCTGACTAAGTCAACAATCAAAACACGTGGCACAAGTTGCCAGTTGGCAACTATCTATAAGGCATGAGCAAATGTCCTTTGACTCTAGATTTGGTCAATATGAACTCTTCACCTCTCATTTTATCGATTACCTTCCTATATTTGCTCACTCAGACATATCAAACCCTTCATGTACAATCATCCCTGTGTCCAACTTCTTGTGATAATTACATGCTTGCACAAAAGTATCTACCTAATCTCTTGCCTTAGCATATTTCAGTGCTCTTATATGCTCATCTAAGGATTTCATCATTGATTCTCTATTTTCTACTTCCTTAACACATGCTTTCACTTTGACATTCAAATCTACCATTTCATCCATGACATCTTCTGTGAAAGATTTCACTAGGTCCTCTACCACTTCCTTAAATTTATCTTTGAATATTTTGATGGCATCATCCATTTCTAGCATAGCTTCATCCTTGATAGTATCTTCCAATAACTCCTCTTGGACCTTCATTTCATCTGCTAGTAGGTCATGTATCTTAGTCTGCATATCTCTTACTCTAGTCATGCTTACTTTCAACACCTCCAGCTCAAATTGTAGCTTTGTAACCCAGGTGTCTAATAGAGGAAGGGTCATATTGGTGACAACTTATTTTTTGGTAATTCTTCATTTGTCATCCCTTTAGCCTCTTTGATCTTGTCCAATGAATAATTGCATTGCTTTATTCTCTGAGTGAATTCACTCTCTAAAGAATCAATACCTTTCTTCAAGTTGGACAATGTACCCCAATTGGATCTAGAAGTCCTTATTAATTTCTCTCCAAATGTCATGAATCTCATGAACCATTTATTCATGATGTGACCTTGATGCTTCTAAGCATCTAGACCTGTTATTTCTTCTTCACTAATTAATTTTAAAGCAATGGGCTTCTACAGCCTGTATAGTAAAAGTTAAGCTATCTAGTTTTACCAACCCTTGGATAAACTATTGCAACTGAGCATTTTGCTCCTTCAATTCCTTCTTCCTGGCTTTTAATTTCTTTATTCTAGATACTATAGCCTTAGTGCTTTCAATATGTTCCTACACTTCTTGTTCTATACTAACACAACCTAAATCAACCTATGTTACTTGGAATTCTTTAGGCATAATTTCTCACTTGGCCTTCTCTACCATTGGGACAACTACCTAGGTTGTTCTCTTCCCAGTCATAGGATCCCTTTTTATTGTGGAGACTGCTCTAGCTCTCTTTTTAGACTTGGATGGGTCCAGAGTAAATAATGACTTGAAATCAAAAGGTATCGACTATTCTTATGAATGACCTAGACCTCTAAGGATACCAATGATAACATAGATGACCCAATGATCCCTTGATCATGTTTCTCCTTTTCACCATTTGGTGCATCTTCCTTCTCAGGCTCTGTATCCTTTTGTCTTTGTTCTGGAGGTGGCTACTCTATATGTGCCATACCTTCTTTCTTATCCTGACCAACACCATCCTGAGGCATGTCTTCAGTTTGTTCCTCATGCATCTAAGCCTCTATTTGGATGTCTTTAGGCTTTTGTGTCTAATCATTTTGATGGGGCTTTTTCTGTGGTTGCCTATTATCACCCTCACTAGTTTTATTTCCTGAATCCATGATTGATGCTGACATAGATTCCTATTCGGGTTCATTCATTGGAGTATCCTGATGTTCTTGTTTATTTTCATCCCCATGGATATCTGGGTGTGCTCCTTCTATTTGAGCATCATCACTCCTATCATCAACTTCCATTTAGATACTATCCTCCTATGTTTGGCTATCTTTAATAGCCTCTTGTTCTTCATTTTTTCCTCGCTCAGGCAGATAAGTCAAATCTACCATTGTTGATCTAGTTATAGTCTCAATTAATGTATTAAGACACCCCATTTATACCTCTACCTCAGGGGATTCTTCCCTTCTCACTTCCTTGTCATGTGATTCTACTGTAGCAGCTCCATTTGTAGACTCTGTATGTTGGAGCATGGTTTCAATTGGATGATTAGTGATGTCCTTCACTACCTCATCCTCAGCGAGATCAATGGTCTCACTCAATGGAAATGTCTTAGCAGCCTCTTTCTCTTGTGCTTGGCTCCTAGCCTCTTGTGCCATTTTTGTTTTTTACTTTAATTATGCTCTCCATTGGCACATCATGCTACAAGTCCCTGACCACATTCAAGGATGGATCAACTGATCCCAATGTTGTTGCTGGCAATGTGATGGCTCCTCTCATGTGAGGGCTTTAATATCTACTTTGTCTTGGGACTTGATTCCCTATAGCAAATCCTTCTCTGTCCCAAGCAAGGCTTCAATTGGGAGTTGACCTCTTTCTTCATCATTTATATCTTCCATTGTGTCCCTTCTATGGCTGGGACCTTCCTCTTCCAAAGGCTCTTCTTCTACAACTAGTGCCTTGGATTTGGATATAGGGATTTCCTTTAGTACCAGACTTGTAGGGGGAGATCGAGGTCAATACACTAAAGACACCCCCTCTATTGTAGGCTCTTCTATAGCTCTTGATGAGCTGGGCTGCACTAGTTTGGTCCCCATGACCTGCCTCTTTCGTACCAAGAAATCATTATATCCTAGCTCTTCTTTGTCTTTCATCCTTCTCTTTTTATCATAGGTGACTATGACACCTTTTTCTTTCAACCCATTTACCTTTTGAGCGACTCAGTTTTTGGTCCTTTCCATGACCTTTGCAGTTAGGACATCAATTGATGTCACCTCTCCCTGAATCAAATCTAGAGAAGATATGGTATCATTATATATCTTCTTTTCTTCATATTTTGGGTCCATGATGTCACCATCATCCCTCTTAATTTGTGGTGGCACTTTGGGCTACCCCATGATCCTCATTTGATCTAATGTGATCCTTTGATATTCTCTTTTCCTTACCTCGTACTCATCATCACAGTCGGCCCAGTAGTCTTCAAGATGCACAATGTGTTTGTACTTCTTGTCAAATCTCTTCTCAACTCTATGATATGGGTCATAGTCTCTGGCCAAGGGAAACAACTGCAAGTTTAATTTGTTCAAATCTTCCTCAACATCCTTGGCATTATCTGATGGTACCAAATACCAGTTACTCTGTATTGGAAATTTTCTATAAGGTTTCCCTTCCTTCTTCTTCGACAACTCAGATATTGGTAATTGTTGTCTAACCATCTCCATTAGGACTATATTATCTAATGGATATCTTTGGAGCATGAATGGATGGCCACTGAATCCCTCCATCCAAATATATGAATATGTCTTGGCTTGAATAAACCAAGAACCATATGGATCAATCAGCTTCATGATCCCTACTGAAAATCTTTTGTTTTTATCTCCTTCTAGGAGCCTGACAATGTGCATTATGAAGCAATCATTCACAATCCTGTAATGTTGCATAGATTGTGTCCTCTCCAACTGGGGATAATGCTCCCAGAGAGTCTTCTCATGTGGAAATCTACCCATCTTCCCTACTATTTGTAGACCATTGAATGTGCCTTTGGCCATACAAGTATACACCAGATACATTATGATACCCTATCTTTTAGTTTCTTCCATTTGACTATCTGGTCGTACAGGGTACCACTTATAATTTTGTCCCATTGAATTGTTACATCATTGTTCTCTATAACCATCTTGATCAAATGAAACATCTAGGATTCAAATGTGCCACAATTTGCCTTTCCACTCATTATGTTGAGCAAGAACATCATATATTGAACTTCTGGACTGAAATCGAACTTGTACAAATGTTGGGAAATTTTTGCAGCTTCCTTGGTCTTGCTTGCCAGATCTCTCCACCCTTAGAAGAGAACTTCATGCAGACATTTTGGTTTAAATTAATTCTTTGGCAAGTGCCTCTAGGTCTGGCACATAGATCCCTCTAGATACAGGAAAATTAAATGCCTTGGCGATGCCATCCATAGATAAATTGACATAAACCCTTCCCTGTTTCTCCACTCTCCTGGTGACAACATTATAGTTTGGAACACACACCATCAGAAGCTCCAAAGCCTTTGCAACATAAGGGAACCTAGCCATGCAGTACATCCCTATCTTTACTATGTTCTTCAGTATGGGGTGCTCTTCTTTGGCATTTATTTGAGCTTGGAAGGCTTCAATGTCTGTGGCACTGCAGTGCGTATCCTCTGCGAAACCCTGTTTGTTGCAGAAGCTGTGTAATTCAGAAACATATCATGTTTAAACTTTGCATCACATTTGTCCATCCTGGACTTAGACATTTTATCCTACAAATTAAACATACTAGTCTCAAACAACAACATATATCTATCTAGGTTTAGAACATATTAACTCTCTGTGTTTTAAAAGGGACAACATGCCCAAACCCTACAAATTGAACTAGACATTGCATAAACACTATCATAATTATTTATTTACCCTCTTTCTAGCATGATCATGATACAATTTTATGAAATAACTAGAGGGGTAGTATTTTATATGTACCTGTGAATGCTTCCTTAACCTTTAATTGAGGTGATAATGATTAAATTGATGCATTGGATAAGACCTCTTCTACAATTTCGCTCTCTGTCACATCTTTGGTTTGTAATAGGATTCTTCGCAATGAGATCAGGAATTCCTGAATGCAATTATGTCGATTATGATTAAAAAAATTCCCTTTTAACTTACTCAAATTGTGATTTTAGGGCTTATTAATGGCATAGAGGAGATTTGATAGCTTCATTTGTTGAGATCATAGGAGATTGCTATAGGTGTCTGTTGGTGTGAGTTCAATTTAAATTCCAAAGGCTTTTACACAACATTAAATGCAAAAAGTGTAGGGATATGAGGATGAATATCCGCAAGGAATATCCATGTGGATATCTAGATGAGAATATTTGGATGACATCATTGCAGGTCTGGTCAACCCTTGTTCACCAAAGATTCACCATCGGGTCACAAATTCACTTTTAATATGTCTAGGTGTTCATGTGGACACGTGGCATCGTTTCATTGGTTAGGTGAGGGAATGGATGTTATGTTAAGATCTAGACATCACGAGTGTAAAATATCCATCAAGTTGAAATATTTGGATGACGTTAGCAGGAGGGGGTCCCCTTCATTATAGCGAGATGGCGTGACGTCATCTGGATAAGGATATTAAAATAAGATCCTAACAATAAGTTTTGTGAAATATCCCTATGGCTTAGTGTCGTGATAACATAAGCAAGGTATACCTTAGGTGTTGCGCTGGGGTAAGATAACATCATCAAGATATGGATGTTAAAATAAGATCTAGATATTAAATTAATGTTTGGACATTAACTAATATCCTGATGACATAAGCAAGTTCAACGTTCTTCAGAGGATTGGGATAACATGACATCATCTGGATATGGATGTTAAAATAAGATCCAGATATTAGCAAAGCTAAAATCCATGCGCTCTAATGACTAGGTGACATAATCAAGACTGAGGGTCTTCATGAAATCGTAATGATAGGATGTCATCTCGCTCAACATATTAATTCAGATATGGATAGTACCTTAAGGTCTGGATATTAAGGCAATGTCTGAATCTTAACTAATGTCCATGTATGTGACGGTTTGTTTACTGGGTACATTAAAGTTGACATCCAGATGTTAACGGAGGTCGGGATATTAAGTTAATATCTCGATGTTAGAATATCCCTGACCCGTTGACCAAACTTTGACTGCTCATAACTTCTTTATTTTAATGAATTTTGGGGTGCTTCAAAAAGTAATCCTGCTTAGAATTTTATACTCTTTCATCTGACAAGGTTAGAGATGACAATTTTTGACTTTGAAAATCAGACCTATATCCTGATGTCCTAACATGCCTAGGATGACATCCTGATATGCACCTGATATTGATTTTACCATACCGCCCAAAGCCAAAGGGCACACAAAAAGCCAAGCCAAAAGCAAAAAAAAGTTGGGTCCCTATTTTACTGGGGTAAAATGGGGTGTGTTGTCTAACCACACAACATGTCCTTTGAAGAAAGGTATCCTTTTCTTTGAAATTTCCAGGATGTTTTTCTTGAGGAACTTCCAGGACTACCTCCCAAAAGGGTTTTTGATTTTGCAATTGATATTAAACTAGGATCCGAGCTTATATCAAAAGCACCTTACCATATGACAACTATGGAATTAATGTAATTAAAATCCCAATTACAAGAATTGTTGGCTAAAGGTTTGATTAGACCCAGTGTTTCACCATGGGTTGCACTAGTTATCTTTGTCAAGAAAAAGGATGGAACTTTGCGATTGTATATATCGATTATCGTATGTTCAATAAAGCAAAAATAAAGAACAAGTATCCTTTACCACATATTGATGATCTCTTCGATCAAATGTGTGGAGCTGTAGTGTTTTTAAAGATCAATTTTTGATTAGGATATCATCAGTTAATATTGAAAGATGAGGATATCCATAAAGCAACTTTTAGGACAAGATATAGACACTATGACTTCATAGTATTGTCATTTGGACTTATGAATGCCCCTGCCACATTCATGAATCTCATGAACAGTGTGTTTAGAGATTGTTTAGACAAGTTTGCTCTAGTCTTTCTAGATGATATTCTTATTTATTCTAAGAATGAAGAAGAACATTTGCAAGTGGTTCTGCAACAATTAAGGGAACATAAGTTATATGGAAAACTTTCTAAGTGTTCTTTCTTCTAGAAGGAGATTTAGTATCTAGGACATATAATATCTACAGAAGGAGTATCTGTTGATCCAACAAAGATCAAAGCTATTCTAGATTGGCTTGTACCCACGAATGTGCATGAAGTGTGTAGCTTCATGGGTTTGGTTAGTTATTATAGAAAGTTTGTTCTAAATTTCTCCAATCACTTCTTTGCGAGGAAAAGGGAAATGATTTGAATGGATAGATAAATGTCAAGAGGCATTTGATCTATTAAAGGAAAAGTTGACAACACCAATTTTGAAAGTACCCGACCCTGAAAGGTAGTTTGAAGTAATAACTGATGCCTCAAGAGAAGGATTAGGGGGTGTGCTTATGCAAGATGGGCAAGTGATAGCCTATGAGTCAAGGAAGCTAAAAGCTTATGAGAAAAAGTATGCACCACATGATCTGGAATCAACAACAGTCACGCATGCTTTGCAAATGTGGCATCACTTTTTGTTAGGGAAAACCTTTGTACTTAAGTCAGATCATAAAGTCTTAAGTATATATTTTCTCAACCTCATCTAGATTCTCAACAAAGGAGATGGTTAGAGCTGATATCTGACTATGACTTTGAGATAAACTATATCAAAAGGAAAAGAGAACAGAGTAGCAGATGCTTTGAGTTGGAGGAGACATATTTCTTCAATTGTCTCTATACATGCAAACTTTAAAGATTTAGTATTGCAAAATTTATCACACGATGTTCATATTATGAGCAGGTCAAGCAAGCTCTTAGAGTAAATCCTAAAGATTCAAAGTGTGTTGGGAACAATTGTTGATAAGTTACATCATTTATGAGTGGTTGTATAGGGGACAATTATTTTGTTCTTTTGTAAGACTAAAGATATTTTTAAAAAAGAATTTAAAAAAAAAATATTTGTAATGGTGAAAGGGATTTTAGTTTTATTAATGTAAAAAGAAAATTGACCTTTTAAATTATAGTGTTCATTAAAGGAGCTTAATTATTTATGCCAAAGAGTTTGGTATGCATGTACATTATGACAAGGAATTTGAGGGCTTTTGTGTAATTTTTTAAAAGTATTCTTAAAAATAAAATTGTTAGTTGAGAGAAAGATTAATAAATAAGAAGTTTAAAGTGATGTTTGTAATAATTATTAAGCATTTTTTATAAACTAATAAATATAAAGAGGTCTATATATATTTAATGATTTTTAAGATTATAATTGTTGTGAGGAAATGATTATATCTTAATAAATTTATTTAGGCTAATTAAATAAATGTATTTTATAGAAGTATAATTTAAATTATATAAATGAGTTGGGACTAATAATAGAAATTATTTAAAATGAATTAGAAAATTAAAATAATTAAACGTGATACTTAGCTTAAGAATCGATGATGGGAAAATGATGTGTGAATGTATGATTCACCTTGGTTTTAGAATTTTAGGGATTTTGTAACAAAGATCTCAAGTTATAAAAATTGATTGTATATTAACTCTAGATCATGTCTACTATTGTGGAGCCAATCTCCATAAGTGTTGAAATAATCCATTCCATTCCATCTCTTCATTACTCTAGGTCAATTGTACTTGTCTATATGCATTTTGTTGATTAGCCTAGACTAACTCAAGCAATTGTGTTTTCCCCTTTTCATTTTGGTGAACTCAATTGAAACTACACAAGCTAGTTTTCTTTTAAGATTTTACCATTTTTAAAACTAAAATTATCCCTGATTATTTTTTATTTTCAAATCTTAATCATCCTTTTGCCTTTATGCTTTATTGATAGATCTTCCTTTTATGGTTTGGTGTTGCTTCTCCTAAGCCCATCTTTTACTCACCCTACCCATCCTAGATTTTCCCTAGGGTTAACACTTCCCACACATTTCATATTCAAAGATGATAGGGCTCAATTATATTTAGAGGCACATGTTAAAGTTCAAACAAAGCAATGCACATAAAAATGCTTCCTACACTAACCTTAGAGGAGAGTATTGTGCAAAAGTATGATCTTTACAATTACTTGAAAGAGAAACACATATGAAAACGTAAAAAAATATTATACCACAACACATGTGTACATGGGGAAAACCCTTTTGGGAGAAAATCCCCACACTCCAAAGTAGCCCAATGTATTATTCAGTAATCTCAACACAATTACAAATTTCACTATATCTAAAGTAATTATCAAATATCTAAAGTAATTCTTGCAGCATAACAACACTTACTTAACTAGACTAGGAAGGGTAACAAAGGTCCTTTTCCATTCAAATTTGAAATGATGTGGGCCCTTCATCTTGATTTCAGAGATTGCTTGTTAAGCTGGTGGATGATTCCGGTTCAAGGGTCGGCGATGTTCAGGCTAGTTAAGAAATTGGCCAATGTGAGAAACAAGGTGAAGGGCTGGAATAAATTTACTTTTGGAAATGTTTTGAGTAGGAAGAAAAGAATTATTGAAAAATTGAAAGAAGCTCAAAGAAAAATTGATCAGGGAGACATATCTGAGGATCTGCAATTGATGGAGAAGAATCTCTCCAAGAAATGGACCCAGACTATTAAGGAAGAAGAGGTCTACTGGAAACAAAAATCTAGGGTTCAATGGCTTAGAGAAGGGAATAATATCACCTCCTTTTTCCATCAATCTACATTAAGGCATAGTTAGAGAAATACCATCAGAGCACTTAGAGATGAACAAGGGAGACTAGTGGAGGAGGAGGAAGAGATTGGCAACATGGTGATGGAGTACTTTGAAACTTTGTTGGGAGAACAACAATCTAGTGTGTTGGAGGAAGATATGAACCCTCTTCTAGAGGTGATTCCTAATATTCTCTCTGAGGAGGATAATTACTTGTTGACTAAACCCATTACCCTAGAGGAGGTTAGAGTGGCTGTGTTCTCCATGGGAGCTTTCAAAGCCCCGGGCCCTAATGGGTTTCCCCTGGCATTTTTTTAGATGTTTTGGGAGATTGTTGGTAATGATGTCCTTCTAGAAGCACAAGATTTCTTTAGGACAGGGAGACTCCTACAATAGCTGAACAACACTTTTATAGCACTTATCCCAAAGAAGACTAAAGTTCATACCATGGCAGATTTTAGAGTGGTCAGTCTTTGTAATATGATATATAAGGTCTTCAATAAACTATTGGTGTTCAGATTGCAGCCCCTGTTGGATAAACTCATCGTTCCTACCTAGAAAGGCTTCATCCTGGGGAGGCAGATCCTAGATGCGGCTATTACCACTCATGAAATAATTCATTCTATCCAAAAAAGCAACACCCCAGGTATGATTTTCAAACTGGATATCCCAAAATCTTACGACAGGGTCAGCTAGGACTTCCTTTTGAGAATTCTCAGGAAATTTAGATTCAATGAAAAAATCATTAACATAATTAAAGAACGTATATCTACAGCTAGATTTTTAGTGCTTGTTAATGGATCCTCAAAAGGTTTTTTTCCCTTCTAGGAGAGGCATTAGACAAGGTGACCCTCTTTCACCTTACTTGTTTATCTTGATTGTTGAAGTTCTGGGAAGGAAAGCTTCTAATCTATTAATGCAAGGGAATCTTCGCGGGATAAAACCTGCTTCAACAACCCAAAATTCAGTGATTCAACAATTTGTGGATGACACTATACTGTTTGGGTTAGCTTCGGTGGTGGACGCTAGGTGGAAGCGACTTTTAAAGAACTATGAGGCAGTTTCAGGTTAGAGTGTCAATTTTGATAAAAGTCATATCTACTTCTTGAATACTCTGCCAGACCTCCAACAGAAGATTAGTGGAATCCTGGGTTGTTTGAGTGAAAGTCTCCAGACTACGTATTTGTGCCTCCCTCTAACCATTAACAAAGTCTCTATGGAGTTCTGGAAGGTACTGGTAAAAAGAATTCAGAGAAAACTGGTAGGATGGAAGGGTGCTCTCCTAAGCCAACCTGGAGAGTTTCAACTTCTCAAAGCTTCTTTACAGGGGATGCCTAATTATGTGTTAAGTCTCTTCAAAATTCCTAAAACTATGGCTGATAAGATTGAACAGATCCAGAAGAAGTTTCTTTGGATGGGGGTTGAAGAGAAAAAAAGAATTGCCCTTGTGAGTTGGGAGAAAGTTTGTGAGCCTAGAAGACAAGGGGGTTTGGTCCTTAGAAGGATTCATTTGATGAACAAGGCACTGCTAGCCAAGATAGGGTGGAACCTTATCCAGAATAGTACTGATTGGGGGGATATCATGAGAGCCAAATATCTCAATGGAGACCAAGGTAGAAGTCTTATAGTGAAGGAGAGCCTTCCCAAGGGCTCGGTTATTTGGAATGAGAGTATCAAAACTAGAGGCCTCATCTGACAAGGTTTGAGATGGAGGATTGGGGATGGTAAAGAGGTTGAATTCTGGAAAGACCAGTGGTTGAAGGATAAACCCCTGATAGAGCTGGATTATGGCAGGATTGTGGGTAGGACTAGTGAGGTGCTTGGAACCAAAGTGGCTAACTACATAAGAACCTGTGAAGGTATCTAGAGTTGGAAAGAGATCTTAGGTTATGCCCGAGATGACAATGAGAGGGAAAAGATGGTTCAACTTCCAAAAGCTTTAGAAGAATACAAATTATGTTTTTTTACCAAGAGGGACAAGATGGTCTGGGATAAGGATAAGTGAGGGTTGTTTACTATCAAAAGTACGTATAATATGTTGTTAAACCATGGAGAAGGAGGAGTTTGGAGTAAAATCTGGTCTCCTAAACTCATTCTGAAGATTAATTTCTTTTGGTGGACTTTAATGCACAATAAGGTCTTGACCCTAGACAATCTAAAAAGGAGAGGATTCTGTGTACCAACTAGATGTATACTGTGTGAATCTGAGGAGGAATCTTTGGCTCATCTCTTCCTTCATTACAGTTTTGCTTGGGAGGTCTAGGGACCCACTCTCCAAAACTTGAATGTTAATAGGATCCTAAATGCTAAAATGGAAATGTTGGTGGGGGAATGGAAGCACCCCTATAGTCTGGTTCTACCAATTTTGAAAGAAATCTGGAACCAAATACCTCCCCATTTAGTTTGGAGTTTGTGGAAGGAATGTACTAATAGAATCTTTAGGGAAAAGAGTAGAACCCCTCTAGAGGTCTTTCAATGTTTTGTCAAGTTGTTAGCTGAAAACATCAATTCCTGTTAGTTTAAAGCTGTGGATAGCCACCCAGGGAGAGAAGAACTAAACATGATAAAGAACTAGAACCTATACTCATACAAGGTGGACATGACTAAGAAGTTAGCCTAGGCTAGAACCAGATGGACTTCACCACAGCAAGGGTGGGTTAAGATAAACTTCGATGGCGCAGCTAAAGGGAACCCAGGTGCTGCTAGTGGTGGTGGTATCTTAAGAATAGATGCTGGAGAGTGTGTTGCTACTTATGCTGGAGGGATTGGCATTAAAAGAAATAATGAAGTAGAAGCCATGGCTATGCTACGGGGCATCAAGTTAGCTATCTCCATGAATATCAAAAGACTGCATATTGAAGGTGACTCCAAGTTAATTATGAATGTTGCCCTTGGTCATTCTCAGATAGGATGGAACCTTGAGGATATCATGGGGGACATCAAGATCCTTCTTAATGGTATGGAGGCATATAAGATTTCTCATATCTATAGAGAAGGAAACACTATGGTTGATGCCTTGGCTAATGTTGGAAGTGGGTAGGACGGATGGCGATGTTGGAGAAGCGTCTCAAGTTTGTCTCAAGAAATTCATAACCTGATTGAGCAAGATGGAAGGAGACATGAAATATAAGTGGTGGGTGATGGTTGCTGTTCTTTGGTATCACTAGGGTGTGAGACAGGTGAGAGTTCCTAGTTCTGGGGAAAGCGGGACCAACAGTTCAAAATTTCAAACTATTTTTGGTGGGATTGTTAAGAATCTCCTGCAAGATGAGGTGGCAGGGTTGTGGTTGAGTCAACCAAGTTCTATTAATAGAATTTGGGGTAAAGGGGTTCATGGGGATATAGGGGATGGCATTGATAACAGTACTATGAGGAGATTGATGGGAAAGCTTGGTTGGCATGCCAAAAGGTGTAGGGACTTCGGTATTGGCAGAGATCCGGGGTCAGGATTTCACAATTCTAAAAGGATGAGGAGTGGACAGGTGGCTAGGAGATGGAGGATAGCTGTGATGGCTAATTTCATGATCCATCATGGTTGGTTTAAGACGGAGGCTGGTGTCGCCTATCTTCACACGAGGTGGTGGCTAAATCCTTCCCCCGATGACACGTATCTAGGTAGTGATTTTAATGTGATTAACAATAATAATTGCACCGTCATCATTACTACAACTCATCATAATTTCTATTATAGCGGTCCCTTTCCTAATTTCAAGGCTATGAATTGTGATTATTTCCATATTGATCAAAACCAGTTCAGTTTCCTTAGCCATTCTCAGACCAATAAGATGGGAGGAGACATCGTGAAAATTGAACCCAGCTCAGCCAAGGAATTTAAGCAAGACCCTATTGTTTAGCATATTATCCAAGAGGGGGAGGTGGTGCCTTTCCTTGAAGGGATGACTGAAAGAACAAGCCCAATAAACACCAAAAGACAGGGCAAAACATAACAACAACAAACAGAAATGAGGCAGGGCAAAACATAGTTGAATAACCTGGCAAATTATATTCATCTAACATTCATTACATCACATCCAAAATGCTATGTCTAGCAGCAATCTAGATGCTGTATCTAATAGCTATCCAGATGCTATATCCAGCAACCATCCAAAGGCTGTGTACAACAGCTCTCTATAATCACATATATATAGCTACAGAACCTTTGAAGCCTGGAAGCTTCTAGATTTCTAGAAAACTCTTAAACCTAGAATCTTCTTTTTCTAGAACATATCTTACAATATTCTTTTCTAGAACAGCTCCAGGAATGTTCTAGCTTGTGGAAGGCTCTAGAATCATTCTACAATTTTCTAGACAATCTTAATCTTTAACAATGACAAGGCATGATGAAAATCTGTCAAGACAATTTGCAGAGATGTGGGATGAGGAAAGCAGAGAAGTTAGGATTGGGAAGATTGGATTCCAAGTTTCTAAGGAGGTCATTGGGCAAGCCACTAGTTTACCCATGAAAGGCAAAAAGCATTTGAGGCGAAGCAAAGTGGGCAACCCAGAGCACATGAATCTCTTCTTTCGTGAGGGGGAGGCTCTTGTGAAACTTCATGGTGGGTTCGCAAGAGAGGAGTTTCCGGAGCTGTGGAGACAAATTAGTCTCATGATAATGAAGTTTTTCATGCTAAAAGGGCAATTTCAGGTATACTACAACTATCACTTTGCTCTCTTAAATCATTTTAGGAACAAGGTTGAGATTAGCTTTCCCTTCTTTTTACTCTCTTCACTGGAAAATTCCATTAAGTCTTTTAGGGAGCTTAGGGCCAAGAATGCCAATCATCCTCTCATTATGATTCATAAAGGCCTTATTTTGAAACTATATCATTTCCATATTGCCCTGTGTCCACTTGAACCTATTCAAGTTAAGATTCTGGAGGACCCACAACTGGGTAGTTCTCATAGGGATAAGGATAAAGTGAAAACTTGCATTAGGACTCCTATAATTAAGGGCGGCCCCAATGCGATGGAAGGGAATCTATTTGAGACCCCTTCTTCTATTAAAAACAAAAAATAGAAGTATCCAGTGCAGGGAAGGAAGTCTGGCAAGAGAGATAGGGTGGAGGAAATGGAGGAAACTCCAATGAAGAAGCAAAAAGAAGGGAAGGGTGCTGCCATGGAGGATGCTCCTATGAAAATTGTGGAATTGGACACTATTCTAGAAACTAAGGGTAGTAGTGAAGGTGGGGAGACTACTCTTCCGAGTATCTGTCATTCCAAAAGGATTGCTAGGAAACATCTGATTAGTTCTCCATGGGTGGAAGGTTTTGAGGACTCTAAGTTTGTGGAAGAGATTATGGATGAAGAGGGAGAGGAGACTCTGACTAATTTTGTGCATGAAGTTGAAGGCACTAGCCACTTTGCCTCGATGAATGAAAGCAGCTTGAAAAGTCTGGAAGGTAAGAATAAGGCCACTTTGGTAAGAAAAATATGGGGGAGACTATTCACCAAGACAATAAGGGGGATTGTGCTCTATGTGTCAAACATGCGGAGGATATCCAAAACCTTCAGAAAAGAATGGACTTAATGCAGAACAAATGGAAGGTCATGGTGAAGTTCACGGCTAAAGCTTTACACTGGGTGGCTTCCATCTTCGTTGCAGTGAAGGATATGGATGACAAGGTTAAACAAGTGGGCATTGATAGCTTAGGCGACTACAAGGAGATGGTGGAGTTCTTGGCCAAGTTTCAGGCGACTGATAGCTCGTAGTTTCTTGTTTCTCCTGTTTTATGTTTTCTCTGTCATTTCGTTGTGTTTTTTTCTATTGTTTTGGTCAGTTGTTCCTGTGCTATCTAGCTATTGTTTCTGGCATGTTAATGACCTGATGCCCTTGGGGCTATTTTGTTAAAGGGATCTGGACCCTAGTTTCCAGTTGAACTTATCAAAATCAACACTTACAAAATTCACTATCAAAACCTCAATCTCAAGAACCTAATAAATACGAGATGCAATACATGAAACTATCAAATGGTAAGTAGGAAACAATGAGCTAAAACCACTCAAAATATGATGCCCAAATGCCAAATTAAAATTCTAATACCCAAAACCAACATGAGTCCATAGGCTATAAATAACATATCCCATCCACCTATTATAAACTTTGTTGAAGTGTTGTCATTGATGTCAAAAGAAAGAGATTGTTGAAGTGTTGTCTTTGATGTCAAAGAGAGGAAGATTTGTGCCTAAGGAATGAAAAGGAGAAAAAGTGTCTAAGGAAAAAGAGAAGAAAAGTTTCTAAGGAACAAGTTCTTCCTTTATTTGGAAAAAAATTCAATTCGTAAACTTGTAAGTTCTCCAACAACTAATTTTACCGATTCTAAGTTGGTTGATGAAAAGTAGATAAAGAAAAATCTAAGGCAATAATGATTTCTGCCTTTGGTCGGTAAAGTCTTCGATTTGCAAACTGGGTCATTAGTTTCACAATTCGTCGATTTGTTGATTCACTGACAAAGGCGTGGTGATGGAAGTTTGAAAGAAAAAGCTTGAAGTTAAGTTATCATAAATATCTTTATCAGAAAAACTTTTGTTTTGTAAATTGGTTCGTCAGTTTCATAGTTCATTGATTTGTCGATTCACTGACAAAGGCATGAAGAAGAAAAGTTGGAAGTATAAGGTTTGTGCTATCGGCAAAGTTTTTGTTTTGTGAACTAGTTCATGAGTTCGTCATTTCACTGATTCACCGACTAAGCGACAAAGGAGGCTTGAAGACAAATCTTGTGGAAAGTTAAGTTTGTTGACATAAAGTTTTACCAATAAAGGAGACAAAGCTAAAAGTTCATGAAAGTGAATGTTTGTCAATAAAGGGCTTCTGTGATGGTTTGTAAATAGTAACTTTCACCGATAGAGGCATATAAGTGTAAGGTTCATGAAAAAGACTTTTGCCAATGAAGGCGCCAAAGTGCAAGTTTGTAAAAGAAAAATTTTGATGATAAAAGTGACAAAGGGCAAGTTCATGAAAGGCAGTTTTCGCTAATAAAGGCGACAAAGGTCAAGTTTGTAAAAGAAATCTTTTACTGATAAAGGTCTTTTATGCTAAGTTCATGATAGCAAGTTTTCACCGATAAAGGGCTGGAAGTTAAGTTGGAGTGATAATGAAATGAAGATAAAATATATTTAAATTAAAGATTTGAATATATGCCTGGAGGCCGATTGGTAAGATGAATTAATGACTAAGTGAATTCAAAGATTTAAAATGTAGGTTTAAACTGAATTAGTGATATAGAATAGAGAGTTTAAATACATGTATGGAGTTGTTTTTGTAATGTGTGGATTGTTTGGTTTTGGGTTCTGACCTCTTTTTGGGTGGACCCAAGTATATGTGATTTGGGCCCTATTTCATAATGCTAAAATTACAGGATGGGCCACATCTTGGAATTGTACACATTGGAATTCAAAATTACGGATGCCAACATGGAAATTGGAATCCAAAGGAAGCAACAACTCCCTAAACTACTACAACACTTACAAACTGAGGCTTCACCCTCTCTATAGACTGAGCTTCAACCCAACAAACTGAAACATAATTGATTCTCAATATAAACAAACCTTACTATGCAAACTCAGAATCATATCCAGTTCATGCCCTTCGCACACTTCAAATCCACTTGTCTATTCATGCCTGATTGCTTGATGTTATCTTATAATTCTCTTATCCAGTCACTTTGCATATATTCAGATTTTTCGCTTCAGTTCTTGCACACACATGGATACATCCAAATGCACAAACTGAACTGATATCCAAGTGTGTGCAAGAACTGAAGCTAAAAATTTGAATATATGCAAAGTGACTGGATAAGCGAATTTTAAGATAACATCAAGCAATCAGGCGTGAATAGACAAGTGGATTTGAAGTGTGTGAAGGGCATGAACTAGATATGATTTTGAGTTTGCATAGTAAGGTTTGTTTATATTGAGAATTAATTATGTTTCAGTTTGTTGGGTTGAAGCTCAGTCTATAGAGAAGGTGAAGCCTCAGTTTGTAAGTGTTGTAGTAGTTTAGGGAGTTGTTTCTTCCTTTGAATTGTTACCCATAAAAATATGTATCAGGGAGTTGTTCCTTCCTTTGGGTTGTTGCCCATAAAACTGTATATTAGGGAGTTGTTGCTTCTGTACTGGGTTGTAGCTTAGTTTGTTTTGAAATTGAAGTCTCTTGCAGGTTAGAGCCTACAAATTTGTAAAAAGGATTGCAATCCTTCTCAGGTTGAAATCCTATGGATTGGAGCCTACAAAATATTATAATTCACTGTTTCATTATTTGTGAGGCTAGATTTGGATAGTAGATCCAAGAAGCTTTCTCAACGTGGTTTTTCCTTCTTGGGTTTCCATGTAAATCTAGTGTTATAGACATTTGTGTGGATGTGTGAATTTGCTTATGCTTGCATAGTTCTTTCAAATTCTGTTTGATGCAGTAGAGCTCATGTTAGTGCAATAGAATTGTTTTAAAAAGTGGCATTTACTAATTCACCCCCCTCTTGGTATATCTGTGTATTATAACAATAGGTATTAGAGCAAGGTTCCTTAGTGCAGCCTAATAGCTAGAGGTAGACCTTAGATAAGAACACATGGCTAGTCAAGAAGGATTCGCTTCTAACAGAGCACCTCTATTTGATGGATCTAACTACACCTTCTAGAATATAAGGATGAAAGCCTATCTAACTTATTTAGGGTATGATGTTTGGAAGTCCGTGATAAGAAATGCAAGCAAAGACACATCTAAAAAGGAAGCTACATTCAAAACAACAAAGAAAGAAGAATCCATATTCATGGCTATGGAAGCTATGGAAGTCTTGGACAACCTAGGCAGTGCTGCTATTAATGAAGAAGACATGACAATCATTAATGAAGAAGAATGTGAAGTTGAACTTGAAGGTGAACTGATCTATGCTCTTAAAGACTTAGATCTAGCAAGGAAAGAAAATGAAGAACAAAAGACCAAGCTCATAGAATCCGAGGAGATGATTGTTAAATTGGAGAAGGAAAAAGAATCGTAGACATGGTGAACACTACTTTCAAAGCCAAATCAGACGAGTGTTTAAAACTTGAGGAAGAAAGTGTTTCATTGAGAAAGGAATTTTAAAAAGTACATCATCAGTTAAGTAAGAATATCAAGTTTGGAAAGAGCTCTAAAAGTTTGGATGATAGAATAAACATTCAGAGACCTCTATTTAGTTTAAGTCAGGTTTGGGCTATGATGAAGTCACACAATCTTTTTCTCCCATAAAGAAGACCAGTTTAGAAAAGATTATGTAAAATTAAGAAAACCCAATGAAGGAGAGTACAAAAATTGAATAAGTTAATTTTATTCCTATCATCTCTCAAAGAAGAAATTTTAGAAGATCAATTCCTACCAGACCAACATTCATGAACAAGTTTAATTATGCTTTCTCTGGTTGTTGTTTCATTTGCAATCAGTATGGTCACAAAGCAATTGAGTGCAAATCTAGGATGAAGGGAAGTAGCTTTGTTAATAGAAACACTTTTTCTTCATTAGTTGACTACAACATAATGTGTTATATATGCAACAACTTTGGGCACATAGCAAGGTACTACAAAAGTGGACTGGCTAAATTAGAAAGGTGATATCAACAAAGATAATGGCATTCCTATAAATTAGAAGACAAATCAAAAGGAGTGGAAATTCAAGAAGAACAATCATGAAGGTGAAAACTCAATGATTGTCCAAGCCATGTTTCATGCACAAGGACAAGCAAACCCTTGGATTATAGACAACATATGCTCAAGTCACATGACAGGGGACAAGAGAAAGTTTCTTACTCTTGAAAATTGGAATGGTGGATTAGTCAAGTTTGGAGACAACACCTCTACAAAAATATGTGGCAAAGGCTCAGATAAATGTTGATGGAAAGAATAGGACTAAAGATGTTCTATATGTAGAAGGTCTCAAGAACAATCTTCTTAGTGTAAGTCAAATGTGCAGCAAAGGATATAATCTTATTTTCAATGCACAAGGATGTTAAATTAGAAGAGCAAGCACTAGAAAACTTGTGGCAGAATCAAGTAGAATAGAGAATAACTTGTACAATCTTTGTGAAGTCAAAGGAAAGAGTTACCTTTTATGACAGAATGATGAGAGTTGGTTGTGGCATAAGAGGATGGGGCACATCAACTTTGACAATCTTGTGAAGATCAGCTCTAAACTTTCAGTTGGAGACATGCCAAAGATTGCCAAACCTACTAGTTCCTTTTGTAAGGAATGTCAAATTGATAAGCAAACAAGGACCAAGTTCAAGACCAAAGAATACTATTCTACTGAGTCATTGAAGCTGATTCATACATACTTATGTGGTCCTTCCAAGACAAGGAGTCTTCAAGGTCAAAGGTATTTTATGTTTCTCATTGATGGCTATTCTGGGATGACTTGGGTTACTTTTTTGAAAGATAAATCAGAAGCATTCAGTAGAATTAAAATATTCAAATCCATGGTTGAGAATGAAATGAATGCTAGAATCAAGTCTTTAAGATTAGACAAAGGTGGTGAGTTCACATCAAATGAATTTGAAGAATTCTATGAAGAACATGGGATAAAAAGACAACACTCTGCTATAAGGACTCCTCAGTAAAATGGAGTAGTTGAATAAAGAATAGAATAGTCCAGGAGATGGCAAGAACAATGTTGAATGAAGCCAAACTGCCTAATGTATATTGGAAATAAGTAGTTCATACTATTGTTTATATCCTGAACAGAGGACAACTAAGAGTGAACAACACTAAGACACCATATGAGTTATGGATGGGCAGACCTACTTTTGTCAAATATTTCAAAATTTTTGGAAGCAAATGCTACATTAGAAGAGATGAAGACAACTTGGGCAATTTTGACACAAGATTTGATGAAGGAATTTTTCTTGGTTACTCAACTCAAAGCAATGCCTATAATGCTACAACAAGAGACTAAAGAAGATAGTTCATTGTAAATGTTAGGGTTGATAAAAAGTTACATCCATCTACACATGATTCAACCCGCATATCAAATGATTCAGAAGACTGATGTTCATATGATCCACCCTGCATAGAAGAAGATTATGATGAAGTTTCTAAAGAAGAAGCATCCATGGAGACTACCAAGACACCTACAAAGTTGATTCAAAATAATATTTTGAAAAGTAGATAATTGGAGATAAGAATGAAGAGTTATGACTAGGAGAAGACTCAGAGAACAAGTAAACTTCTCACTAATGTCCAAGATATAACCAAAGAATTTTTTTGAAGCCAACAAGGATGAAAGTTGGATTGATGCAATGTAAGAAGAGATAAATTAGATTGAGAAGAATAAAACTTGGGAACTTGTTCCAAGGCCAAAGCACAAGAATGTGATTGGAACTAAGTAAGTTTTTAGAAATAAGTTGAATGAAGATGGAGAAGTTGTTAGAAACAAAGCAAGATTGGTCTGCAAGAGCTATTTACAAGTGGAAGGCATTGATTTTGAGGAGATATTTGCTCCTGTGGCAAGAATGGAAGCAATAAGGATGTTCCTTGCATTTGCAGTTCACAAAGACTTCAAGGTGTATCAAATGGATTTCAAATCTACTTTCTTGAATGGTGATCTTGAGGAAGAAGTTTACATAGAGGAGCCTGAAGGATTTTAGTTATGAAAAGATCAAAATTTTGTATGCATACTTAGAAAGGCCTTATATGGTCTCAAACAAGCCCCTAGAGCATGGTATGCAAGGTTGGACAAGTACTTATATCAACAAGGTTTCAAGAAAGGTATTGTAGATAGTAATCTCTACATCAAGGTAGAAGGTGAGCACATGTTAATGGTAGTAGTATATCTTGATGATATTACCTTTGGTGGCAATGAAAGTATGTGCAAAAGGTTTGTAATTCTACGAAATGTAGAAAGATTTTGAAATGTCTATGATAGGTGAACTTTCATTCTTTCTTAGACTTCAAATTGTTCAATTAGACAAGGTTATCTTTATTTCATAGACTAAGTATGTCAAGGAGATGTTGAAAAAGTTTGGCATGGATGACTACAAACCAGTAAGTACACCTATGGTAATAGGCTGTCATCTTAGCAAGGATGATGAATCACCTCAAGCTAATCAGACTCTTTATAGATCCATGATTGGAAGTGTATTGTACTTGACTACCTCAAGGCCAAACATTATGCAAGTTGTCTGTATGGTGACTAGGTTTGAGGCCGATCTAAAAGAAACTCATGTGAAAGTGGTTAAAAGGATTTTCAGATATCTAAAGAACACATTTTACATCACTCTAGGGCTTTAAGACCTGCTCGCACAAGCGAGCATTTGATTCACACCAACCTTTAGAGTTTTGGATTCTAATGCAGATTTACATGTCATGTGAATTAAAGCTCATTGGTCAAGGTGCACAAAATTCAAGGTTTTGGTTTAAATTACATTTTACATCACTCTACTAAATAGTTTGGGAAATTTGACCACATGAAAATTTAGGGTTCGTACCCTAATTGTAGACATGCAACTTTATACAAAATGGTCAATAAATCCAAAGATAGATAATTAGGGATTTAGACTTCAATGAAGATTCTGCAACTTGGAAAACACAACAAAAATCAAAATTTTCTAGGAAAGCAAGTTTTGATTCCAAACTTAGAAGAATTTGGCCGAACCTCAAATTTTGCCTTTTTTGACAAGTTCACAAATACTAAGGAATTTCAACAAGTCCACTTAGACACACATCCAAAAACTCTTAGAGATTGAAAGATTAAAAAATTCCATAAAAGGTTCCTTTCTAGAAGTGATCAATTGATTAATTAATTAAACACAAATCAAACTAGACAATAAAAGATTCCTTTCTAAAGAAGCGATCAATTAATTAATTAAATAAATCAATTAAACATAAATCAAACTAGACAACATGAAATAAAAGATTCCTTTCTAGAAGTGATCAATTAATTAATTAAACAAATAGATTAAACAGAAATCAAACTAAACAATAGGAAATAAAAGATTCCTTTCTAGAAGTGATCAATTAATTAATTAAATCAACTAAACAAAATCAAACTAGACAATATGAAATAAAACATTCTTTTCTAGAAGTGATGAATTAATTAATTAAATAAACCAATTAAACACGAGTCAAACTAGACAATTTTCGTACTGCAATCTGTTGTGGGCACCAAGTCGAGGCCTAAAACGACAACTTAAACCATGGCCGAAAACGGAGTCAATGCCATTTTAAATATTTATTCCTCCACATTCCACGGCGGGAAAACTAAGTTAACGCCGTTTTAAATATTAATTCCTCCCCATTCCACGGGGGAAAACGGAGTACCTACTATACCAACGCCGTTTTTAATATTTATTATTCTTCTACGGTCTAACGCAGTTTACAGGCCTTAAGTCAATCTTTTATGGAAAATCTTATGGAAATGAATTTAAAAAGTGTCAAGACATTAAATTGTCTTGATATTAAAAATTGTAAAAAACTCGTAAGATTCACAGGATATTCTGATCTTACAAATCTTGTGCTGTTGAATATCAGTCAATGCACAGAGCTTAAGCAACTGAGTCTTGGCCATTTGAGTTGTCTGAAAAGGATCAAAATTGTAGATTGTAAACATTTGAAAAGTGTGTCTGGAATATCTAATCTTGCCAAGCTTGTAGAATTGGAAATTTATGGTTGTGGGAAGTAAGAGTTTGAGTACTTGCGTCTTAGGGGTATGAAATGTCTGAAGAGCATAGAAATTGATAAAAATGGAGTTACCGGAGCTCCTTTATTGGATGCGTTTTGGTTGTTTTTTGGTTGTGGTTGACAACTCTACATCGTCATGACTATGTTGAGGAAAATTTCAGGTGTCTTAAAAGGTGGAAAGGAATAATGAAGAAGGGGTTTTGGGTAGAGGTGAAGAGAGGTGGAGACGAAAATTGTAGGTGTATTGAGAACAATTGTTGATAAGTTACATCATTTATGAGTGGATTGTATAGGGGACAATTGTTTTGTTTATTAAAGACTAAAGATATTTTAAAGAAAGAAACTTTTTTAAAAAAAATATTTGTAATGGTGAAAGAGATTGTAGTGTTATTAATGAGGATTTGAATCATGACTATGTTGAGGAAATTTGAGGTGTCTTAAGGGGGAAAGGAATAATGAAGAAGGGGTTTTGGGTAGAGGTGAAGAGGTATGAACAAATTGTAGGTGTGTTGAGAACAACTGTTGATAAGTTACATCATTTATGAGTGGATTGTATAGGGGACAACTGGTTTTTTTTTTTAAAGACTGAAGATATTTTAAAGAAAGAAACTTTTAAAAATATATATTTGTAATGGTGAAAGAGATTTTAGTGTTATTAATGTAAAAATAAAATTGACCTTTTAAATTATAGTGTTCATTAAAGGAGCTCAATTATTTTGCCAAAGAGTTTGGTATGCATGTACATTATGACAAGGAATTTGAGGGTTTTTGTGTAATTTTATAAAATATTCTTAAAAATAAAATTGTTAGTTGAGAGATAGATTAATAAATAAGAAGTGTAAAGTGATGTTTGTAATAATTATTAAGCATTCTTTATATACTAATAAATATAAAGGGGTCTCTATATATTTAATGATTTTTAAGATTAAAATCATTGTGAGGAAATAATTATACCTTAATAGATTTATTTAGGTTATTTAAATAAATGTATTTTATAGAAGTATAAATTAACTTATATAAATGAGTTGGTACTAATAATAGAAATTATTTAAAATAAATGAGGAAATTAAAACAATAAAATGTGATACTTAGCTTAAAAATTGATGATGGGAAAATGATATGTGAAATGTATGATTCACCTTGGTTTTAGAATTTTAGGGCTTTTGTGACAAAGATCTCAAATTATTAAAATTCATTGTATATTAGCTCTAGATCATGTCTACTATTGTGGAACCAATCTCCATAAGTGTTGAAACAATTCATTCCATTCCATCTCTTCTTTATTCTAGGTCAATTGTACTTGTCTATATGCATTTTGTTGATTAGCCTAGACTAACTTGAGCAATTGTGTTTTTCCCTTTTCATTCTGGTGAATTCAATCGAAACTACACAAGCTAGTTTTCCCAATGTATTATGAACATTAATCTCAACGTAATTACAAAATTCACTATATCTAAAGTAATTACCAAATATCTAAAATAATTCTTGCAGCATAACAACACTTACAAAATTCACAATTGAAACCTCAATCTCCAGAACCTAATAAATAGGATATGCAATACATGAAACTATCAAATGGTAACTAACAAACCATGAGCTAAAACCACTCAAAAATATGATGCCCAAATCCCAAATTGAGATTCTAATACCCAAAACCCAACATGAGTCCATAGGCTATAAATAACATATCCCATCCACCTATTATAAACTCGTCATAATCCACTTACTAACTTGGGTAGTCCATTTTGGCTCCATTTGAATATGTCTTATAATATGTCATAACATGCATCATAAGTTGGTCAACAAGTGTAACTCCCTCTTACAACTCTTTTATGTGTCCTATATGCTCTTACATTTCTAATGCAAGAGACCCAACTTTCAAAGGCCATAACTTTTTACCTAGTTGCCTCCGTTTATTTTTATAAAGCTTAAAGAGATCTATGGTTGAGAATCCCTAGAAGCAATGTCGAACAACCCAAATTAAATATATTTTGGACAAAAACTCTATAGCCCTGAAATTAAATTTTTTGTTTCATAGTTTGAAAATTGCATTTTTTATATTCTTAACATTAGAAGTAAGGTTGAAACACATTTCCTAGAACAAAAGTGCAAGTTTCAAAAACTTTTCCTATTGATCTTGACTCATGCTACATTATCTTTGGACTCTCATGTTGATATTATTTCTAATGAAGATGATGTCTCTCATAGATCAAAATACAGTTAATATTATGAAGATAGATTACCCAACTCTAAATTAGATTTGATATGTTTATGAATAGATTAGGGTTGGAGCAACAAGGTATCCATAATTTCTTTTTCCATTATGGTGAAGGGTTTAACATATTGTAAAATCTTGGTTATGATGGAAAATGATAGGGATTGGAGCAACAAGGTATTCATAGACTTATCAATTCTATCGGGAAGAATGATACTAAAGGCGTTGGTTATTGATGCATTATTGATAATGATTTTGATTTACCCTTAGTTTGACTAGAGTTTATTTATGATATTATGGATACATTCCCTCCCTTCGATACCTTTGCAAATGATGAAGCATTAGCTGAATATTTGGGAGTTTATGAGAACTTACCTAGATATCATCATGATAGAGGCTTCCCCTGAATTCTTCAGGTGACATCATATTTTTGGGAAGAACGTCCTTCTTTAGAATATTCTCTTGATGCTTTGACTACTCTTGACTATTTATCAAGGAACATAGCATGCTTAAATAGTTGGTGATACTTATGAAGTTGAGATGGATCCAAATGATAAAGAAAAGATTCTCAAGTTAGGAGATTGCCTTGATCCATATGTATTGGGAATTAAGGTGTTTCGATCTTAGCAAGTTCATGGATTTAATTTTGATTATCTAATAATTTTCCTGCATTTTATATTTTATTTAACTTAGCCTCACTTGGAAATTGGGGTGTCGGATTTTGAGGTGACATATGTTACCAAGTACTGGTATTTTGTGGAGTGTTGTTAGAAATATTAAAATTTCCTATTTAGAGCACAAATGAGATGCCCTAAATTTGTGGGATCTTATGATAGATTCTTATGGTGCATACGAGCTTGAAATAGTGGGAGTTGCTTTGGAATCTTGACCAATATTATGACAGGTGTGTACACTTATCAAGCAACACTAATATTTGATAGGTGGAATTATGACAATCTAGGTGCCCAAGTTGGGTGATCAAAACTAACAATTACAGACAAATAAATGACTAACTAAAAATAGCCAGAATGTGGAATCTTCATTTGTAGCATTGGAGTTTGGGGTCCTAAATGGGCACCATATTGTTAGTGTAGAAGATTATTGCTATTACTTATTATTTAATAAGTAATTATACATGTACTTCGACAGTTGGCATTAAGCCATCTTAGATAGCTATGTGGTGACTTGGAAAGTTGGTCAAACTATGTGGTGCAACTACTTGCTATGTGGCAAAACAATCTTGTCACCACTATTGGTGTGTATAAGTTGACTTCTATTTTGACTCAACCACCTCTCACTATATGTACAAATATGGTTCATAGTATTATTCAATTCAACTTACCATTTTCATGCTAATTCTTTGCTTGTATTATGTGTTTTCATCTAAACTTTGCAGGGTGTGTGATTGTCTAAACTCTCATGGCCATTTCGATGCCAGCATTATGTCTAGTCAATCCTCAAATACATTATGGTATCAGAGCCAAACTAGTTTGCTTGATGTTTCAACAATGTGCAAATATTAAATTTGAAACTATGTTTGCATTCTAGGCAAACTTTGTTTGTTTTGTGCTCCTGTGTATTGTCTAGTTGGAAGCCCTAATTGTAAAGATCCATGGCTATGTGCAAGAAACCTATGTGTTGAAGGTGCAACAACTCTTTTGGATCGTTTCCCATTCCTATGGCCTCATGTATGCAATCAAAAAAGACATCTAAAAGGCATTTTTTACCTGAGTGGAAATCAAGAGAAAGCATTTTTAACCCTTGTGGTGTGTTTTGAAAGCTCTGTGGCATTTTAAAATCTCCCTGTGGTGGTTGAAATCTCCTTGTGGAATCTATGTGGGTGTATGGATTGCAACAAGGCATATCAAGGTAGATCATTTGTGTGTGGGGTGCCAAATTGAAACCAACATAAGGCAACAATATTCACAAGAAAAAAGGGAGATTTGTTGAGTTTAGCAAAAATAGTGGTTACATCATTAAAGGGGGGAGACCCACCAGAATATTTAGCTCCTTGGTCATATGGTGTGGTCTCAACCAACCAAAGGGGGCTAAACTCTTCCTCTTTTCTACCCTTCTATTTTCCAGATTTTCAAAGGCATGTAAATCTTTTAATTTTCTTAGGTTTTGAAGGCATTGTAAAAAAAAATTAGTGCAAATTTAGGCAAATAGGAAAAATAAAAAAATTAATGAAACTTTTGACTGGTAACTCAAAATTGAGTGCTAATTTTTTTGAAAGTGATTTTTTTTAGCTTGATCTATTGGAAATGATTTCACACTATTTTTATAAAGTGTCATTTTTCATTCCAAATAGATCACACCTATGCGCTAAAATTGTAAAGTGCCAAAAATTTAGGGGGGATAAAAATATTCAATGTTAAATTTTGGCAAGTTCCTTCATATTCAATGTTGAATTCTATATAACTCTATTAGGATTAGTCAAATTTATGAAAAAACAAATATATATTATCAAATTCAATCTAAATATATAAAAATTAGCATAAAAACAATATGAAACATGAAACTATTAGTTTAAATAATTAAATTCTATCTTAAAACATCCAATTTACTTCTTCTATGTTGAAAAACCAAAAAAAAAGTGGCAGATTAAGTAAACAATGATTGTCAAAATGTCAACACCATGAAAAACATTTTTTTGTTTGATATTGCATGAAAGGTAGGGAATAACAGAGCATGTGAGTCTGATTCACGTCCCACATGCTTTTTGTCTAATTTTTGGTTCATAATGCGAGTGTGTTTTGTCATGTATGGTGTTGGCAAAATTTTATGTCATTGTGTTTTCCTCATTGTGAGGGTAGTAGAGAGAGAGAGAGATGATTTTATATCACAATAACGTGAGTGTGTTATAACACGCTCGTGTTATTGTTTGCTTTGGTAAGTTCTAATCCTTTGGCTTGGATTTGCCTTGGGCTTCCAACCCAAAAGCTTGGACTGAGTTTTGAATGTCCAAAGACATGTTTTTTGTAGATTGTAAAAAAAATACATAATCTGGAGCATGCTCCCCATCAGGTTTGCACTTGTTTCAATGACAAATCAAAAAAATACCACAATAATCTTAAGCTCTCTCTTAGCTTTCTAACTATATAAATTTTTTTATGTTTTGAGTATATTAAAGTTTTCATCTTTTTGTTAGTGTATCCATTTTTTGTCAAAAACGAGTGTGGTATTTTTGACTTTTTTTTAAATATTCAATGAAATTTCAAAGAAATTACATTTTTAGAAACTAGACTCCATTCTACATGTATTCAGAAAAATTTGGATCTTTGATTAGTTTTTAAAAAAAATTAGGGGGGAGCATGCTCAATTTCCTATTTTTTAGGATGTGTCCACTTTAAAAATTGGTAAAAAATCAATTATTCATGAAAAAATTATCAAAAAAATCAGGGACAAACTAAATGGTGTTAGCTAATTTTTCATAGAAGTGATTTTTGAAATACTAAAAAAAAGTTAACATCTTAGGGGGGCCACACCAAATGCTATGTTATGTTTTTTTAAAAAAATAGGACCAATTTGTGTGCCCCTTTTTTGAACCCCTTAATCTCAACCATTTTTGAAAAATATTATTAGTGGGTATGTGCAGGATCATGATGGGCCCAAGTATACCTCTAAATGGCAATAAAAATACAAAAAATCAGACTTAATCAAGTTCATGTGAAAATTTGAATGGATTATCTACACAATTTGAAAAAGATGTAAGAATGAAATTTGTAGAGAATTGAATCTAGTTTATGGGCTACTATTTTTTTAAACTAAATTTACTTAGTGAAAAATGAATATTTTAATGAACAACTATTAAAATTTTCAGAAAAAAATAAAAAGTGGGTAACATTCCAGCCAACCTAACTATGAGAATTTTTTTTTTTTAAACTTTCAAAATAAGTAGAGGACTCATGCCCGGATGTGATGCATATTTTTTTGAAATTTTTTTCCAATAAAATAATTAGTTATGATTTTTTTACTGTGACTTTTTTAAAAATTAAAAAGTAATTTTCCAGCCAACATAACTCGATAAAAAAAATTGGAATTCAAATTTTTTTAACATATAGCCAGGAAAGCATAGAGTGTGATGTAGTTTTTAGATCTAAAAAAGGTGAAACAATTTGAAAGTTATGGATGTTTTTCAATTAGTGTGTCCATCACTATATAGAAAATTATTAATAATTATTTAATAAAATGATAACCAAACAAATCTTATATTTTTAGAAAGCTAACAATTTCTTCTATAAACCTTTTTCGTTTTATCAATTTTGCATTAAAAAAGTTGTCAGCACGAAAGGTGAAGTTTGAAGAAGAGAGTGAAACCTTACATAAAAATGTTAGAATTGAGGGAAAGTCAACTATGATAGTCCCAAGCCTACATACAAGGCAAAAGTGAAGCAAAATGGATATCCGTTATTAACGTATATCCATTTTTCTTTGGTAAAATATCATTTTCCTTATTTTATGTTTTACAAAACGGATATCCATTTTAGGTTGCCCAAAATGGATATCCATTTTGCTTTGTAACCCTATCTCTCTCTCTAGATCTCTCTCTCTCTCTCTCTCTCAAAAGGTGGTCTATTGATATCTCGCAATGGTCATAAGAATTCATCTTTAGCTTTGTGTAAATTGCTAAAAAGGTGGTCTATCGATATCCTGCCATATTTCTTATGACCATTTGCATCTAATTTCATCTATGATCGAAAAGGATTGTCTATTTTCTAAGTTTTGTAAAGAGAATTGACAACAACATTGTAATGTCCATTGTTAGATCCATTTTCTACATTTCCTATAATCATGGTAGTCTATGAAATCACATTTTTTTATGGTATTCTATCAAATAGTCAGCAATGTCTTGTCTATGTTTCCATAGTTTTTATAAATATTTACTAGAAAGTTACCAAATATAATATTTTATAAGAATCCCCCTATCATTATTCTTTTGATGGATGCCCATGTACCATTCCTTTGGTGTAAGTAAATAAGATAGTAGAAAAGATCATGGAGTTTGGCTATATACAAGTTGATTGAAGGTTTTTAAAACTTTTTCAACAAATTTCATTATGTTATGCATTGTAATGTTGGCACTTTGTAAGTTCTTTTTTGAAATGTATGTAAACATAAGAAAAGTCTACACATAATAGTTGGTCTTTTTGTAAATGAATGTTGTGGAACTTTATGAGGCATGGGGATGTTGAACTTCACTACAATTTACAAGTTTGTGGATGAGTGCATTAGTATTTTTCATTGTTGACATCTGCATAATTATTTTCAAAACCTTCATTTATATACTTATGAGATTTTGGGAAGTGGAGTCATGTTTTCCATCTACAACTTGGCAAAGCTTCCACTTTTCCACCAAATAGATTAACAGTACTTTTAATCATGTAATACTTTGGGAATGTTAAGATAAAATTAAGTTGGCAAAAGTGCACCTTGACTCTAGACTTCTACTTTTTTGGATCTCTCTCTCTCTCTCTCTCTCTCTCTCTCTCTCTCTCTCTCTCTCTCTCTCTCTCTCTCTCTCTCCATTTGCAGATGATACATAGATATATAATTGATATTTGTACCTAATTTATTCCATAGGTTGTGCTAAAACTAGCTATAGAACTTCATGTCATGATCAAATGTTATGCTCCATAGCAACCCATGCAACCAAAACATTTCCTTGAAGAATAAATCCACTATCTAGAATGTCTCATTCAACTACACACAAGGAATGAAGTGTTACATTTAGGAAAAAATACCACTATGAAGATAGAATCATTGCCCCTCTATGTGCATAGATCCAAGGACAAAATATAGATAGTTCCTCCCACAATCTATTTGGCATGCACAATGGCTTATAAAACCCAATGTTTTATGTAATTATCTTTGTTTTTGGTAGATGGTACCTCTTTCAATGAATATATATACATCTTTGCTCAAACTTAGCTAGTGATACCTCTACTCCAACATGGATCATGTCTTTTCTACATGAAAATATCCTCTATGTCCACCTTAATGTAACTCTCTAATGATATTCTCCCTCCTAGAAATCTACAATATGGATAATTATTAACTCTTGAATAGGTATCCCTCATGCAAATTATTCCTCATATAAGACTATATCTCCCATATAGGATTCTACTAATGCATTCCATGTAACTGTAAAATATAGATTTTTGGTGTAGATATCCTTCATCACCTCCATGCCCACTAGTTTAACCATCATTACATACAATAATTCCTACCTCCTTTTTAAGGCATATTTAAGCTTGTTCGGAAAACTAGAACTTAGAATCATATCCATGAAGTATCAGATGGTACATATAGGTGGAAATCCATCTAGAATTCCTTCACAAATCACATCTATGAACTCCTCATGTAGGATCACAACTTGTCTCCTCTAAGTTGTGGCTCAATCTACTCCTTCTATGTGGGATTGACTACTTGTGCATAGTAGTATTTCAAGTCTTCTATCTCCTTGAGAAATTTTCTTTTTGATAATAGCAACACCTTGGCCTTCTACATAAACTCTTCCTCATCCTTCATGGGAAGTAACTCAAAATTTTCCCATCCTTCTTGATGGTGAAGGTGTTCTTGTTCCCCTATGCACAATGCATCGATCATACTACAAAGGATTTCCTAGTAACACATGTTAGGCATACATCAAAATCACATCACATCATACCTCATTTGCATATCCTTCAAGGTAGAATGTAACTAAATGTTACTATGTCATCATGAGTTACTATCCGTTTTGTATCCATGAGATTGTATTGTGTGATTTGCATGGCTATCTTCATCCCTAACTTATGTATAATCTTTATTGATACTAATGTGTTTGTGGTGCATCCATTAATGATTAGATTGCAACACTTTCCTCTAAACTTGCACTTAGTCAAAAGAGACTCTTTCTAAACCATGGTTCATCATCTTTTCATGCAAGTTTCAACAAAACAATGTTCATCATCAAGTTCTCCCTAGCCTCTAGGTTTGCACCTTCTACTCTAGCACTCAATGATCTTGCTTCTTTAGCCTACACAACATGCACATGTTTATCTATGTGACCTTTTTTATAGTTCCATGTTTATCTATGCACAATGTAAAGAATTAAAAAAACCATTTTTATAGTTCTACGAAACGGATATCCATTTCTAGAAAACAGATATCTGTTTCTAGAAAATAGATATCCGTTTTGGGACACACAAAATAGATATTTGTTTTGGTTTGGTATTCAAGCCAAAATAGATATTTTTAACATACCCATGAAAGTCAAAGTTGGGCAATTCGCAAATTTGACTAAGTAAAGACACGATTTTTTTCTATTGCCACTGTTTGGCCTGTGATGATCCTACACATACCCCAGTTTAGAAACTAAATTTGGAGCACTATGACTTGTTTTTGTTGCATCTTCAAATTTTAAGTGTAACTATCTTCAATTTCTCATCCAAAATTAGTCTTTCCTAATTTCAGGAAAAAAGTGGCATATTAAGACCCCCTTTTAATCCCCCATCTTTATGTACTTACCCCTATTATCTCACGACCTTGCTTAATAATGTGATTATCTCATGGATTTCTTCCTAAAATTCACTTCTATGAATTTTCTTTGGAGCCTAGAGGATGATGCCTTTGGCTTAATGAATGAATTTCTATTTATAATTTGTACACATTTATTCACATGGCTATCATATTATTCCATATAGGATTCCATAATAATCTCCATGTATGTGAACTCTAATTGGGAGAGCCAAAATTTTATCTATGTATTGTGGTTGTATCTACAACATTGCATTGCTCTCTTTGTTCCTTATTTCCTTATTGTCTTTGTTGTAGAATTTTGCACATGTTATTACTAGGTCAATAGATTGTATTGATATGGGGAAGGAAACAACTTGGATGAGACCAATTACCTTTGGGTTTTGTGCCCTGAGGTTTTCCCCACTGACTTCATTTATATCCACTTGTGGAACTCTTTTAGACCCACATGACCCAAGTCTATATTCGTTATATATACCATTTTAGTGACTATATTAGAGGGTTGAATGATGCCCTTGAACTCATACTTCATTTTTTCTAGTGAAGACATATTATTTTGAGGTGTCCAACCAAAGACAAGATGGAATTAGCATTCAAACCTAGGAAATTATATTTAAGTTTTAAAATGTTCAAAATTTTTAACATTTTCTCTCATTAGTAGGATCTCAAGATTCCAATGTCTTTTCAAGCCTAAAAAGTCCACCTCTTGAAGAAATTTGATATTTTCCTATATAGGTGAAAATACAAATATTTCAGGATTTATCTAATGTTTTACAAGAATGCATTTTGCAGTTTTGGGTCCAAAATGCATTCTTGTGTGCTTGAGAAACAAGCTAAAGAGTTTTCTTCATGAGGATTTCCAAAACAAAAAATCATAACAAATGATTAAATTGAGAGACACTTGAGCATACAAAACCTAAATTAAGGTTTCGTCACTTTCTCAAAGATTCCCTCTTAAAACTATCATTTAAGACCAAAGATTGTATTGAAAATCGAATGACAAGGGTTTAGGAATTTGGATTTGATGTTTTTAAATTTAAGTTTTGATACCAAGCACATCAGGATCAATCTTGAGTGGCACAAGATTGAACCTAGGTATGAAAGTGCTAATTTTGAAGTAATGAGTGATTGTATGGATATGGTTGTGAATGTCGGTGTAATAAATGCTACCTAAATGGTGAATATACGGAATGTGAGTAAGCAAGAATTGGATAAAGTTGAATGTATAGGAATAAGTGTAAATGAGAGGAAATAGTATATAAATAAGGATTAAGGAATAAGCCAACCTTAATACAAAAATATATCACTAGTCAATATATACAAACATAAAAATAGAAGATTGATTTGATACCTATGCATTCCTTAGAGCCATTCCCCTTAAGCAAAATTTTGATGTAGAAAAATTGATTCTCCTTCCCCCAAGTCTCCACTCTCTATCCTCTCCAACACTTAGCATATTTTTTTTCACAAAAAAATTTCTCATGGAAAGAAAAAGATCCATTCTCATAACATTTAGAAAGGATTTCTTTTTTCTTTGTGATAGCTATCCAAGGTTAGGAAAGAAAAATAAATATATATTGACAAATGTTCCTTCTCATGACTACAACTATCAACATCCATTCCCTTTCTCCAATTCCTAAGCTATAGAATTTAATTAATCAAGAAAAATCTCCCTAAATATTAAATTAAGGGAAAAGAAGAGTAATCCCATACACTTTAATAACTACAATTTAAGGACATTAGTATTACAAGATCAACAAAGATATATCTATTTATTTTTAAATAATTCAAAAGTAAGAAAATACAAAAAAGAAAGAAATAATAATTAGGAATAAAACATCTAGACAAAATCTACTATCAATCAAATATAAAAATTTGTTGGACTTCTTTGTAGGCCAGCAAGAATGTTTTGTATTCCTTAATGCATCCCTTAATTTGTAATATAGTGAATGCGGGATTATAAAAATTACCAATTAAATCCTCATTCCCACACAATAACAAACACAAAGTATTTAATTTTATACTACAAACAATATTCTAAAGAAACCCATAATTGTTTATATCAAAGCACATACGTATCTCATGGTAAGTTGAATAAAGAGCCTAGAAAAACTTAAAATTTTTATTAATATACATAAAAATAATATTCATTACAATGATTTAAACCTCACCTTCACCTATATCCATAATTTAAGATCATATAACAAAATGAAATCCAATATAATCATAATTTAACTCATTATATAAACCCGTGAGTAAAAATACCATAAACAAGTTTAGTAAGTGCAAACAAATTGTTAGAAAATACTTGGCCTCATAATACATATCTAGTGGATGCTTCCAATTGGAAAATTTGTGGATTAGATCTAATTTACCTAGAATGAATCTAGATATAATAAATATTTCACCAAAAATAACTTTTTGTTGGAAATACTTAAATTCAATTATGTTGATAAGTTGGCCTGAAGTGTGATACAACTTTGAACTTTTATCCAAACTAAACTTGACTTAGACCAAAATGCAAAAGAAAACAAAGGTTGAAAGGATAAAATTTAATGCAAGGGTCCCCAATTTCAAAAGCAATAGGGGCACATTGTGGAGGCCACAACACATCCTCAATGTGTTTATCAATTACTACTAATATTATATAATTGGTAAAGGGTGTTAAATGTAGTCCTTATATAAAATCCATACTAATTGTTTGCCACTTATACTCTAAGATGCCCTATGGATAGAGAAAACTAGTTGGATGCATTGCTTGGCTTTGACTTGCTAACACTCCAAAGTTTTAGGTACAAAAGTTTACCACTTCCCTTTTCATTCTCAGCCAAAAATACAATGGCCTAAGGTCTAGTAGCATCTTGTTTACTCATAGATGCTCGGAATAGAAATCATTGTGAGCTTCATACATCACCTTAGTTCTTAAGTCACCACTAATGAGAATGTAGGGACATCTTATTATGTATTAATTACACAATTGAAAGCTTTTAAATACCAAAACATAGCAATGAGACACACAAAATGTGTATCAAGTCAACTCACAATGGATAGTAAGAAAGGGTGAGGGTTTATAAATTTGGATTTAATGTTTTTAAATTTAAGGTTCGATACCAAGCACCTTGGGATCAATCTTGAGTGACACAAAATTGAACCTAAGTATTAAAGTGCTAATTTCAAAATAATGATTGTATGGATATAGTTGCAAATGCATGTGTAATAAATGATAGCTAAATGGTGAATATATGAAATGTGCGTAAGTAAGAATTAGATAAAGTTGAATGTGGAGGAATAAGTGTGAATGAGAGGAAATAGGATTTAAATAAGAATTAGGGAATAAGCCAACCTTAATACAAAAAGATATCACTAGTCTATATATTAAGTCATTCCATTAAAATAAAGACCGAAAACTAAATAAAAATTAACATTAATTTATTAATTTTATCATTATAAAATAATAAAAATTTAAAAAATACAATACATAGACTTTTCTCAAAAGAAAACTTAAACCATATTAAAAGATTGAATATGACAAGAGGCATGTTGTTTATTTTACTTATCCCATTCAACAAAGCTCATCGACCCACTCCGGCAATTTGAATGGTCAGTAATAAAATGTTTCGTCAAAGTTTGAAGTTTGAAAGAAAACACCAAATCGAATCCATCCATGTACGGGTTTGCATAGGTTTTTAAAGCATTTTTATTTTTCTTTTTTATTATTTAAGATGTTTCCACGAAAGAACCAAACCCACCCTATTCTTTGTACAATTCTAGGATTGTCTAATTTCTGAGCCCTCCTCATCGCTTGTGGTGTCCTCAAGATCTGAAACCTTTGGTATGCTCATTACTCCTTCAGATTTCTCCTCAGTATTGTAATATTCCAAATCTTAACTTGTTATTACATAAATAGAAATCTAAGCTGCTTCTGTACATGCAGGAATTAAAGGATTTCAAAACTATACTCTCCATAACCGTTGTCAAGTGTTTCCATTCCATTTTCGACGAGTCCATGGGTTCTCAGGTTACATTCTTTTTAGGCCAATCAAATAATTATTTTGAGACGTTGGGTTCATTATTATGGCTCTAGCTTGAGGGCAATTCCATAGAACAGCCAAGCATTCCTTCATGGATTCCTCTTCAAAATTTGCAGTATTTGAAAATCAAAGGTGGACAATTCAAAACGTTGTGGGAGAATAGCATACAGGTATTTTGATCTTCTCTCTCAAAAATTAAATCTTCGTTAAAGGCTATAGTGGAATGCGTTATGTTGGGTTGACTCCGGACTATTTTTATCATTGAAAACTTTACACAAATTCATCTTAATTTCAGGCACCCTCTCAGTTGAAAGAGCTGCATATTGTAGATGGCAACATTGGAAAAGTGTGTCAGGAACATCTAATCTTGCAAAGCTTGTAGAATTGGAAAATTCTGCAGAGTTTGAGTACTTGCGTCTCAGGGGTATGAACTATCTGGAGAGCATACAAATTGATCATCGTGTGAAGGTGTGTTGTACCCAACAATTTTTTTGCTTCATTAAGGCATTTTGAAACAAGTCTAGAAAATTTTTCGTCAAAAAGTCAAAAAAGTAAAATTTCTAAAAATAGATATCGAGTTAGGTTTTCTGGGTTTCTTGAGATATGGATGTTGGCAAAACTTTCTAAAAATAGAAAGTTTCTAAAAATAGAATCTCCAAATCAGGTGTCACGCTCAATTCTCATTGGTTGATTTTGCTTCACGATCAGCGCAATTTAGACGAAATCTTCAAACAACCAAGTTTTCTCTACTAGGTCATTTTTGCTTTTTCACAACGTGAAGCATGAGCTCGAAAGTCATCAACACAAAAAAGTTCACTTGCTAAAATTCTTCGATGAGTTTCCAACGCTATTTCAATGACGCAAAACCAACAAACGGTCATCGACTCGACAATGCACGCAAAATGATGCAAGATGGATCCAAGGTGAACTGAAAAGTTGGAAAATCATAAAAATGGCTAAGTCTGGTGAAACTGGGCGCCCCAGGAGGCTTGGGGTGCCCATCTTCTCCTGTGTTAGTTTTTTTTTCACGTTTTTCGAGAAACGTCAAAAATACTTCCGTCAGTTCTTTTCCAGTTGGTCAAATTGGTTAAACTTGGTCAAAAGTTAGTCAAAGCTAGGATTTCATCATAGATATGTTCAGAATACTCAGATCACCCTTCATCCCACCTTGACAGTCATCAAAACGACCAAAATCGAAGATCAAACAGGAGCCGTGGGCACAGAAATTGAGAAAAGGTACAAAATTAAAAAAATTTCTAAGTGTTGGGAAACCAGGTGCCCAAACTCTCCAGACTTAGATTATTTTTGATGTTTTTCTCAAAAAACGTGAATCTCCTTTCGTCAGCCCAGTCTGGTTCAGTGTTGATCAATTTGACACATTTTTTGAGGCAAATAGAAGGTACAATCAGCTCAGTTTTCATCAGGCTTGCATATTTTCTAGATCATTAGACTCATTTTCATCCCAGTTGATAGATATTGACAGCCAAATAGGGGTCCTATGCCTCTGGAATGTGCACGCAAACCAAGAAATTGAAAAAGTTGAAAAAACTAAAAAAATGGCTAAATGTTGGGAAACTGGGCGCCCTAGGAGGCTTGGGGCGCCCAACTTGAGCAGTGTTAGAATATTTTCATGTTTTTAGTATTTTTCGACATGCCTTGTTACCAATCTTCGCCCATTCACAATTTCCAAAAGGTCAAACTTGGTCAAACGATGTCAAATCGTCGAACAGAGGCAAGGGATGGAATCTTAGTTGATCAATCTCCAAAATATCAAGATCAGTCAGCTTTTTAAGTCAATGACGATATTTTTCTACCTTGTCAAAGTCAGAGACGTGCCATATTTGAGTTAAAACGAGTGTTGAAGTGTCGAAAATGAAGAAAATTTGGTTAGCACTTCTTTCAACTTGCGTGTGCGATGACATCATCAAAGAAGATATTTTTTGTTATCTTGCACATGAAGCCATAGGCTCCTACAAAATAAGGATTCTTCCTATTTGAAGACATCCACTTAGATTTATGCTTTAAAAGATGCTTTCTTCATGGATGAGGATGATGTTTTCTTCTCACACAAGTAAAGCTGCTTTTTCGACCAAAAGATTTATAAAGACAAGCTTTGGGCTTCTTTATTTTATTTTATTTTATTTTGTAGGTTGCATCCAGAGGAAAGATTTAATTTTTCTTTCAATGAAGATTTGAAGACCCAAACTAGGTGCTTTTTCAGTGTTCTTCATAGATTCAGGTTGAGGAAGAAGAGAGGCTTGCTTTTTCAGGGTCCTTGTTTCAAGGAGATCATTTTTTAGAAATCTGACTAGAGCTTTTTCAGTTTTCATCGAGATGGGTCCATCCAGATTATCATCCTCTTGAAGATTGGGAGTTGTGCTTTTTTTGGGAAACTACTTTTTTCCTGTTTTTTTGAGAAAATCTCCGCTTTTTCAAAATCTGACAATCTGGGTTGCTTAGAAACAGAATTATCTACAAAACCAATGTGCCAGCTTTTTTAGCTCACACTCTGCTTTTCCTAAAAATCAACAAATAATTTTCAGCCATCTGTCTAATACTTTTTCCAACATAGGTGTGTTCATAGTCGATTTTCAAATCTTCCAATATGCAGTACTCTCCAACACAAATCAGGCACAAAACAACATTGGTTCATGATTACCTAAAAACTTGTGAAACAGACTTGCATAAAGTACTTCCAGTAATCAATTTACACTCCTTAGAGGATGAAGGAAATAATGCCATCAGGAATCTTGGACACTCCAGTTTGCTTGCAGCAGCATCCTTTCCTATCACTGTGCAAAGTATCGAGTTTGTGATTGCTTGCGTGACGCATTACAACTCGGTCACAAGAGAAATTCAGTTAGGTGATGGACGTGTGCTCTGCATCTTGAGGCCAAATGACATTGAAAAGTGTTTTACAATACCTATTTGGAGAGAAAACTTAACTGTTTCACTTGAAGAATGCAAGAGGGTTTGGAACAATGATAAGGAAAAATACAGAAAAAAGATTGGTCAGAGGTGGTTGAAAGAAAAGCAGAATATTATGCCAAAGAACATTGGACATGGAGAATTCAAGGAGGAGCATACAATAATGATTACTCTACTAAGTCATATCACAGGTCAAGCAGATGCAAACAAATTTCAGCCTTAGATGTTTTACATCATGTCCCAGATTGTTAATGGAACCGAATTCTATGATTGGTCGACACTAATCAGTGATTGTCTCCACCAACAAATAATTGATTTTCAAAGGGCTCACGAATTCCACATGATTTCATACCTTGTGTATTTGATGGCTTTTCAGGGTCAATTCAGAGGTTTGAATGTTGTTGGAACTCTGGGTACTCAGCATGTGTATCATCATTTCCCGCAGTTAGAGATCTCTCAAGCTGAATGACATTATAGGTGGGTGAATGATGCATTCTTGATGCATGCAGTGCGAGACATGGACAAGGAGTTGCATATACGATTTTTTGTAGAGGCCAGAATAGCAATGGCAGAATGGGCTGATTGGTTTATCCAATTTCCTACTTTTTCCTACATCAAAGTATATGGCTTCTCAGGAGAGCCAGCCATGTTTCCGCAATATCCTACAGACGAAATAACATTTATAGAATTTTTGAGGCAAGCTTATGAAGTGCATACATTTTTGCATAGTAGACGCAAGACTGCCTTTAATTTTCCACTTGGGATGAGTATTTACAGATGTAGATCTGGAGCAGATGCCAAGGCAATCAGTAATGAATCATCCAGATATGGTCTTAAGTTTTTTGATAGGAGATCTTCATATGATCCCCGTGGTGTTTATGCATCACATCTTGGTTAGAATTATACGCACAAGTTTGCAGTTGAAGACTTCTGGGCTAATTGTGATGATGAGTATGAAGTGTGAGGACGCAGTTATAGTGGGTTCACTCTTCAACAAATGTCTGATATCCTATCAGAAGACATAGAAGGTTCGACAGAAAGTGGTGAAGTTTTACTTCCCATGTATTTCAGAGACCAAATTGAGCAACAACTGTTGCCGCCAGTTAATTGGTCAGTAAAAAAGAGCACTTTCATTAAGGAGAGAACAAGTCGAGTGGTTAAAAATAGTTTGATATTCTTGAAGACTAAGCGGAAGGATGATATTCCATTAGCAGAGCCGCCAGTTGTGCAACCATTAGAACCTCCACTTCCAAGCCAAAACAAAGAGTAAAAGCTATGAGTGTTCTCCTAGAGGGAACAAAAATGGCAAAGTTAAAGAGGAAAAAGACGAGTCTCCAGCTCATGTCCAATAGGAACATCCACCAGTTGAACTAGAAGCTCCCATTGAAACAATGCTGCATGTTGAAGTGTTACCTTAAGATCATGTATCTCCACCTTCTTCACCGATCCCTTCTCCTATTCACATAGATTCAGAGCTAGATTCATCAGTTCACAACTTTGATGCAAGCATTGATTCATCAGGAGCTGATGAGGCGAGAACTGAGTTTCCAAGAGAGGATGGCTCATCCTGGCTTAAAAACATTCTGGGAAGGAAGAGAAGAAAGCCCTCATATCGGCTAGATTTAACAGAGCTAAAAAGCGTCTATCAAGACACACCAGACAAGTAGCTGAAGAAGTAGATTTGCATTGAGAAGAATGCGGATGGAGAAATAATTCTTGAGACTGCAACACCTCCAGAAAATAGAGGTGCTAATGATGTCGAGGTTGATGACTTCACGGTTGTCAAAGCTAATCTTGGTAGAAGTACTTGTCATACAGACATCAATCTCTTAGAGGTTGCAGCGGATAGCTTGAAGGAAAGGGTGTTGAGAGATGGAGAAGACAAGGCAGCTCTCAAAGCTGAAGTTCGACAGCTGCGGCAATATATTTCCAACCTTTTCCATGGCACTTCACAGGTTGATTTACTTCTTCCACCAAATCTTGGATCACCAACTGATCAGCGGCATTTCAGTAAGTTGGTCCTCTATGGGAGGCACATGGACAGTTGGGTAGAAGAATTTTTGACCAAAGGGAGAGTTGTACTTGCAGAGCTTTATCAGTTGAAGTACAATGCTCATGATTTACGCCAAGGCATACAGGGGTTGCAGCAGATCATGGCAGAAAATAGACCGGTATTTGAGATCATTATCTCCGAATTGAAGATTGCACTTGATACTGTTGATTCAGCTGAAGATAAGAAGACAATTTCTACTCAGAAAGCGCAATATCTTTTCACAGTAAAAACTTATGATAGTATGAGTTCAGAGTTGATAGAATGGAAAGAAAAGGTAGTCGACATCCTCAAGTTCGTCAGATCCTTTCTCTCAGATTCCATGTTCATATGAGAAAGAAGATGGTACCCTGTATGATCTCAGGGAAGTGCAAGCAAAGTTCCAGGCTCTCATCTGCAACAACTTTAATGATGATATCAATGCCAGCAAGATGAGTCGTCTTACCGCAATGTCAGTGAAATTTGACAAGGCTGTAGGTGAAGTTCATGAATTTCTTCAGATGGTTGCCAATGGTGAAGAAATGTTAGAGAATCAGAATATTGTTCTAGAGAGTATTAGTGTTCCTGGCAGAGATGCGGTCACTCGCTTTTTAGAAGATATTGTTTCCCAGAATATCAACGAATGACATCACCAAAAAGCTAGAATGTTGATGAGGATGCATTTCAAAATAAAGCAGCTTTAAAACATATGCTTTTTGTTTTAAAGCATGTGCTTTCATCCTAAGCTCATCCATTCTATATTTAGAAAGAAATCACCTTGTGATAGATGGAATCTTCTTTGCTTTAAAGCAGATTGCTTTAAAGCATTTGTTTATTGTATCTTTGTCTTAGAATAGCAATAAAGCTTGCGAGTTGGCAAGTTAGGGTTAATCAAGGAGATTTTAGGGTTCCCTACTCCTTTGATTTTAGTATAAATAAGGGCATCCTTGCCCATTGTTTAGAATGACTTTTGTGATAGCAAATTTGTTGTGCCTATTCTAGCCTGCAAACATTGTTATTCTAGGTGTTTGTTCACTTTGTGTTCATTGTTCTCCAGTGTTTGATCGCTTACTGTATGCCTACCTTTTGCTGCAGTATTGTTGTCTTGAAGTTGTATTAAACTTTGTGATACTGAATAGAAGTCTCATGCCTACTTTGCTCTGATATTCTATATCGATTCATTAAGTTATCGTCATCAGATGTGTATCTTCTGCAGCTTTGATTTTCAGCTTTCATCATTAAAGTACTTTTAGTCTTGTGATGTTAATCTGGAAGAAAATTGTTTAAGTTTTTGTGTTAACAATCATTCCTCGTTCACTTTCAACTTCCTTTGCTCTGAATTTACTCAGGGGGTTGAAAGCGTCATTAGTCTATGCTAGTTGTAGTAGAAGTTTTATAAAAAGGAAAAAACCTCTTCTGCAGCGTTTAGAGTTTTATAACCTTGTGCTCGCAGCTGAGAATCAAAAAGAAGATAGGCGAAGTTTTATTCAAGTTATCTTTTCAGCGAACATCAGCAAGAAAGGGAACTCCCCCTTCCAATAAGAGAGCAGTTTATCTGTGCATAGCTGTCCGTTTCCAAATCGTATACCAGAGGTGCAAATTGAAATACCAACAAGGTGAAATATATTGAATTGGAGGGTTGTCAAATTTTGAAAACACTAAAATTTGGTTGTGAAGAGCTTGTAGAATTAATCATTCGGGGCTGTCTGGAGCTTAAGTGGTTGCCCTATTTTAGAGGTGCAAGTGGCCTCGACAGGATAATTATTGATGGATGTGAGATCTGGGATCTTGAATTTAATGGCTGTCAAAATTTGAGAAGTGTCTCAGGTAACTTTGGGCTTGGATGGCTGACTATTAGGGAGTGTCCTGAGCTTGAGGAGTTGCCTAGTGTTGCCAAACCGAGCGGGAGAATTGTGATAGAGTCTTGTGAGAAGCTGCAGAAGATATCAGGTATTGAAGAGATGCCTGCACAACTTTTTATGAGACTGAGTTATTGCAGCAATGTATTCGGAATTGTATTCATAAGTTGAAGGTAATGATTTCTATACTCCTTCTTAAACATCATTTTGTTATTCAGCTTTGTTTTGTCATTTGTTCTTATTACAATATAGTATATGTCTTCGTAATGTTATTGAATTTAGCGTGGATGAAGTGAGTATTTTGTCGTTTATTTCAGAGTCTGCCAACATCAAGGAGAATGGAAATGGTTGGAAGAGCAGCGGATGGAGCGGAGTCAAGTTTAAACGAAAATCTGTTTTCTGCCGCCGATGCAGTTACCGTTGCATTGACTGACATAAAATGCAACCCTTACTCGGGCTCCCTTATTGGATGCTTTTTTTGTTGTAGTTGACAGCTCTACATCGGCAAAGGATATATATGAATCACTTCGTTCATATCTCTTAAATGACCCTGACTATGACTTTCCCATAGAAGTGCGTGAAGGAGAATGGATAATTACAATGGTAGCATGTTGTGATAAGAGCTATAATTCTGATGATGAGAGTTGTCATGATGCTGAGGATGACGAGGAGAGTTGTTATGATGCTGTGCATTCGAGTCATCACTATGTTCAAGAACTTTCAGGGTCTTAAGAAGTAAAGGAATAATGAAGAAAGGGTTTTGGGTAGAGGTAAAGAAAGGTGAAGAGCCCAAAATAATGATTGTGTTACGAATAATTGTTGATAAGTTATATCATTTATAAGTGGATTGTATAGGGGATGATTGTTTTATTTTTAAAGACAACATATTTTAAAGAAAGAAATCTTTTAAAAAAAGTATTTGTAATGGTGAAAGGGATTTTAATTTTATTAATGTAAAAAGAAAATTGACCTTTTAAATTATAGTGTTCATTAAAGGATCTCAATTATTTATGTTAAAGAGTTTCCTATGTGTGTACATTATGACAAGGAATTTGACAGTTTTTGTATAATTTTGTAAAAGTATTCTTAAAATAAAATTGTTAATTGAGAGATAGATTAATAAATAAGAAGTTTAAGTGATGTTTGTAATAATTATTAAGCATTCTTTATATACTAATAAATATAAAGATGTCTCTATATATTTAATGATTTTTAAGATTATAATTATTGTGAGGAAATTATTATATCTTAATAAAGTTATTTAGGTTAATTAAATAAATGTATTTTATAGAAGTATAAATTAACTTATATAAATGTGTTAGGACTAATAATAGAAATTATTTAAAATAAATGAGAAAATTAAAATAATTAAATCTGATACTTAGCTTAAGAATTGATGATGGGAAAATGATGTGTCAAATGTATGATTCACATTGGTTTTAGAACTTTAGGGTTTTTGTAACAAAGATCACAAATTATAAAAATTGATTGTATATTAGCTCTAGATCATGTCTACTATTGTGGAGCCAATATCCATAAGTGTTGAAATAATCCATTCCATTCCATATCTTCTTTACTCTAGGTCAATTGTACTTGTCTATATATGCATTTTATTGATAAGCCTAGACTAACTCAAGCAATTGTGTTTTTCTGCTTTCATTTTGGTGAACTCAATCAAAACTACACAAGCTAGTTTTCTTTTAAGCTTTTACCGTTTTTAAAACTAAAATTATCTTTGATTAATTTTTATTTTCAAATCTTAATCATCATTTTACCTTTATGTTTTATTGATAAATATTCCTTTTAGGGTTTGGTGTTGCTTCTCCCAAGCCCATCTTTTACTCACCCTACCCATCCTAGATTTGCCTTAGGGTTAACTCTTCCCACACATTTCATATTCAAAGATGATAGGGCTCCATTATATTTAGAGGCACATGTTAAAGTTCAAAGAAAGCAACGTACATGAAAACGCTTCCTACACTAACCTTAGAGGAGAGTATTGTGCAAATTTATGATCTTTACAATTACTTGAGAGAAAAACACATATAAAAACATAAAAATATTATACCACAACACAAGTGTACATGGGGAAAACCCTTTTGGGAGAAAAGCCCTACACTCCAAAGTAGTCCAATGTATTATTGAGTAATCTCAACAAAATTATAAAATTCACTACATCTAAAGTAATTCTTGCAGCATAACAACACTTATAAAATTCACTATCGAAACCTCAATCTCAAGAACCTAATAAATAGGAGATGCAATACATGAAACTATCAAATGGTAAGTAGGAAACCATGAGCTAAAACCACTTAAAATATGATGCCCAAATACCAAATTGAAATTCTAATACCCAAAACCCAACATGAGTCCATAGGCTATTAATAACATATCCCATCCATGTGTTATAAACTTTGTTGAAGTGTTGTCATTGATATCAAAAGAAAGAGATTGTTGAAGTGTTTCCTTTGATGTCAAAGAGAGGAAGATTTGTATCTAAGGAATGAAAAGGAGAAAAAGTGTCTAAGGAAGAAGAGAAGAAAAGTTTCAAAGGTATGAGTTCTGCCTTTAGTCGACAAAAAGTTCAATTTGCGAACTTGTAAGTTCACCAATAGCCAATTTTACTAATTCCAAGTTGGTTGATGAAAAGTAGATAAAGAAAAATGTAAGGCAAGAATTATTTCTACCTTTGGTTCACAATGTCTTTAGTTTGCAAATTGGGTTGTCAATTTCATAGTTCCCCGATTTGTCAATTCACTGATAAAGGCGTGGTGATGGAAGTTTGAAAGAAAAAGCTTGAAGTTAGTTATCAAAAATATCTTTATTAGAAAAACTTTTGTTTGTAAACTGGGTCATCAATTTCATAGTTCATTGATTTTCTGATTTGCCGACAAAGGCATGAAGAAGAAAAGTTTGAAGTATAGGGTTTGTGCTGTCAGAAAAGTTTGTGTTTTGCGAACTAGTTTGCCAGTTTGTCATTTCACTGATTTGCCAACTAAGTGACAAAGGAGGCTTGAAGACAAAGCTTGTGGAATGTTAAGTTTGTTGACTCAAATTTTTACCGATAAAGGAGACAAAGCTAAAAGTTTGTGAAAATGAGTGTTTTTTGATAAAGGGCTTTTGTAATGGTTCATAAATAGTAACTTTTGCCAATAGAGGCATATAACTGTAAGGTTCATGAAAGAGACTTTTGTCAATAAAGATGCCAAAGGACAAGTTCAGAAAAGAAAGATTTCGCCAATAAAGCGACAAAGGGCAAGTTCGTGAAAGGTAATTTTCATCGATAAAGGCCTGATAAAGGTCAAGTTTGTAAAAGCAAGTTTTTACTGATAAAGGCCTTTTATGCCAAGTTTGTGATAGTGAGTTTTCACCAATAAAGGGTTGGAAGTTAAGTTGGAGTGGTAACGAAATGAAGATAAAAGATATTCAAATTAAAGATTTGAATATATATATATATATATATATATATATATATATATATATATATATATATATATATATATATATATATATATATATATATATATATATATATATATATATATATCCATTTAGTTTGTGCATTTGGATGTATTCATGTGTGTGAGTATGCATGTGAAAGAATTGAAGTTAAAAATATGAACACATGTGAAGTGACTGGATAAGCGAAGTATAAAATAACATCAAGCAATCAGGCGTGAATAAACAAGTGGAGTTGAAGTGTGCAAAGGGCATGAACTGGATATGATTATGAGTTTGCACAGTAAGTTTTGTTTATATAGAGAATGGATTATGTTTCAGTTTGTCAGGTTGAAGCCTCAGTTTGTAAGTGTTGTAGCATCTTAGGGAGTTGTTTCTTCCTTTGGATTGTTGCCCATAAAACTATGTATCAAAGAATTGTTGCTTCCTTTGGGTTGTTGTCCATAAAACTATGTATCAAGGAGTTGTTGCTTCTGTACTGGGTTGTAGCTTAGTTTGTTTTGAGATTGAAGTTTCTGGTAGGTTGGAGCCTACAAATTTGTAAAAGGGATTGCAGTCCTTCTCAGGTTGAAATTCTTGTGGGTTGGAGCCTACAAAATATTGTAATTCACTATTTCATTATTTGTGAGGCTAGATTTGGGCAGTAGATCTAAGCAACTTACTCATCATGGTTTTTCCTTCTTGGGTTTCCATGTAAATCTAGTGTTATGGACTTTTGTGTGGATGTGTAAATTTGCTTATGCTTGCATAGTTCTTTCAAATTCTAGTTGATATAGTAGAGCTCATGTTAGTGCAGTAGAATTGTTTTAAAAAGTGGCATATACTAATTTACCCCCCTTCTCAGTATATATGTGTGTTCTAGCAATTGATATCAAAGCAAGGTTCCTTGGTGTAGCCTAATAGTTGGAGGTAGATCTTAGATAAGAACACATGGTTGGTTAGGAAGGATTCACTTCTAACAAATCACCTCTATTTGATGGATCTAACTACACCTTTGGGAGTATAAGGATGAAAGCCTATCTAACTTCTCTAGGGTATGATGTTTGGAGATCTATGATGATAAATGCAAGCAAAGACACATCTAAAAATTATGCTACATTCAAAACAACAAAGAAACAAGAAGCCTTATTCATGGCTATGGAAGTTTTGGACAACCTAAGTAGCACTGTTGTTAATGAAGAAGACATGATAATCATTGATGAAGAAGAATCTGAATTTGATCTTGAAGGTGAAATGATCTCTGTTCTTGAGGACTTGGATCTAGCAAGGAAAGAAATGAAGAAAAAAATCAACTCATAGAATCGGAGGGGAAAATTGTTAAATTGAAGAAGGAAAAAGAATCATAGACATGGTGAACACTACTTTCAAAGCCAAATGAGATGAGTGTTTAAAACTTGAGGAATAAATTGTTTCATTGAGAAAGGAAGTTGAAAAGGTACATCATCAGTTGAGTAAGAATATCAAGTTTGGAAAGAGCTTTGAAATTTTGGATGATATAATAAACATTCAGAGGCCTCTATTTATATTAATTTAGGTTTGGGCTATGATGAAGAAGTCACACAATCTTCTGCTCCCACAAAGAAGACTAATTTAGAGAAGATTATGCAAAATTAAGAAATCCCAATGAATGAGAGTACAAAAATTGAAGAAGTTGATTTCATTCCTGTCAACTCTCAAAGAAGAAAATTCAGAAGATCAATTCCTACCAGACCAACATTCATGAACATGTATAATTATGCTTTTTCTGGTTACTATTTCATTTGCAATTGGTATGGTCACAAAGCAATTGAGTGCAAATATAGGATGAAGAGAAGTAGCTTTGTTAATAGAAACACTTTTGCTCCATTAGTTGACTACAACACAATGTGTTATATATGCAACAACTTTGGGCACATAGAAAGATACTGCAGAAGTGGACTGGCTAAATCAGAACCTTGAAAAGTTGATATCAACAAAGATAATGACATTTGTATAAATCAGAAGACAAATCAAAAGAAGGAATGGAAAATCAAGAAGAACAATCATGAAGGTAAAAACTCAATGATTTTCCAAGCTGCATTGTATGCACAAGGACAAGCAAATCCTTGGATTATAGACAACAAATGCTCAAGTCACATGACAGGCGACAAGATCAAGTTTCTTAGTCTTGAAAAGTGGAATGGTGGATTAGTCAAATTTGGAGACTACACCTATGCAAAAATATGTGGGAAAGGCTCAGTAAGTGTTGATGGAAAGAATAGGACTGAAGATGTTCTACATGTAGAAGGTCTCAAGCACAATCTTCTTAGTGTAAGTTAGATGTGCAACAAAGGATATAATCTTATTTTCAATGCACAAGGATGTGAAATTAGAAGAGCAAGCACTAGCAAACTTGTGGCAAAAGCAAGAAGAACAGAGATAACTTGTACAATCTTTGTGAAGTCAAAGGAAAGAGTTGCCTTTTAGGATAGACTAATGAGAGTTGGTTGTGGCATAAGAGGATGGGGCACATCAACTTTGACAATCTTGTGAAGATCAGCTTTAAACTTTCAGTTAGAGACATGCCAAAGATTGCCAAACTTACTAGTTCCTTTTGTAAGGAATGTCAAATTGGGAAGCAAACAAGGACCAAGTTCAACACCAAAGAATACTATTCTATTGAACCATTGGATTTGATTCATACATACTTATGTGGTCCTATCAAGACAAGGATTCTTCAAGATGAAAGATATTTTATGTTTTTGATTGATGACTATTCTAGGATGAATTGGGTTACTTTTTTGAAAGATAAATCAAAAGCATTTAGTAGACTTAAAATCTTCAAATCCATGGTTGAGAATGAAATGAATGCTAGAATTAAGTGTTACGATCAGATAGAGGTGGTGAGTTCACATCAATTGAATTTGAAGAATTCTGTGAAGTGTTGGCAAGAGAAACTATATGGACTCATGAATGTTGTCATTGATGGCAACAAAGGATAACCCACACATCCGCAGGACATGATGAGTCTCTACGGGAAGGCAGATTGCAGAGTGTTGTGATCCAGTAAACAAGAACAGAGCATGTGGCAAGGTCTGACAGTCAGGTCCGGATCTTTCAGAGGAAGTATCTTGGTGAAGTGCGGATTTGGGGAAGTCAAGAGAACTACCTTGATTGATAGATTCCAAGGATCTAGCCTCCGGTGATAGATGAAGAAAAAGATATGAATACTTGAGTGTCGAGTTCCTGATTGGCAGTGTGGATAGAGGAAGAACTGACTGGCAGAACATCAGACATTATTCCAGATGTGTTACTGATGATAGTAAAGATTATTAAGGCATAAGTTATGATTGGCTGACATGATTGATGACTTCTACAAGTATATCCTTGATCCGCATTACTTGGTAAGAAAGGATTCAGCCGACAGATCAGAGTTTGTGAAAAGATTGACTATTCCGGATGTCAACTAGAAAGGTGATGAAATCACTTGCGCGAATATATATACAAGATGGATTTAGTTGTGAGAGGTGTCGTCGTTTTTGGTGATGTGCGAAGAAAAGCAGTAGAGCAGAGTAAAAGTAGTAAGGAAGGTTTGGTATGTGAAAGGAGAGCAGCACAAAAGAAGAGGAAAGATGAAGTGTAGCAGATCAGTGTACTGAGCCTAACCGGAACTAAACTCCAGCATATGTAGATGCTCCTTATTAGTTCAAGTATTGTATTACACTCTTTATAAATTGTAGACAGTGTGTCTCTTGTAGGCAGTGTGCCTCTTTTGAGTAGTGTGCTCAGGCAGTGAGCCCTAATTGGCAAGTGCCATTTTGTATTTCTATTCTTCTAATAGAGAATACAATCTTGGGTTAATCACCCCGTGGTTTTCTCCCTTAACAGGGTTTCCACGTCAAAAATATTGTGTCATGTGTACTTCCATTTCATGGTTATGTTTTCTTATTTGAATTAATGCTGCATTGATTAATAAGAAAGTTCAGAAAGTAGGAATAATTAGGATAACTAATTCACCCCCCCTCTCAGTTATCAACATGAAGAACATGGGATAAAAAGATAATACTCTGCTACAAGAAATCCTCAACAAAATGGAGTAGTTGAAAGAAAGAATAGAATAGTCCAAGAGATGGCTTGAGAACAATGTTGAATGAAGCCAAGCTGCTTGATGTATATTGGAAAGAAGCAATTCATACCGTTGTTTATATCTTGAATAGAAGACATCTAAGAGTGAACAACACTAAGACACCATATGAGTTATGGAAGGGAAGACTTGCTTTTGTCAAATATTTTAGAATTTTTAGAAGCAAGTGCTACATTAGAAGAGATGAAGACAACTTGGGCAAGTTTGACTCAAGATTTGATGAAGGAATTTTTCTTGGTTACTCAACTACAAGCAAGGCTTATAAATGCTACAACAAGAGACTAAAGAAGATAGTTGAGAGTGTAAATGTTAGGGTTGATAAAAAGTTACATCCATCTACACATGCTTCAACCCATATTTCAAATGATTCAGAAGACTCATGTTTAGATGATCCACCTTGCACAAAAGAAGAAGAAGAAGACGTTGCTGAAGAAGAAGCATCCATGGAGACTACCAAGGTACAAGTTACAAAGTTTATTCAAAATAATCATTCTGAAAATCAGATAATTAGATATAAGAATGAAGGAGTTATGACTAGGAGAAGAATCAGAGAACAAGTAAACTTCTCACTAATGTCCAAGATAGAACTAAAGATTTTTTTTGAAGCCAACAAGGATGAAATTTGGATTGATGCAATGTAAGAAGAGATAAAATAGATTGAGAAGAATAAAACTTGGGAACTTGTTCCAAGGCCAAAGGACAAGAATGTGATTGGAACTAAGTGGGTTTTCAGAAATAAGTTGAATGTAGATGAATAAGTTGTTAGAAACAAAGCAAGATTGGTCTACAAGGGCTATTCACAAGTCGAAGGCATTGATTTTGAGGAGATGTTTGCTCATGTAGCAAGAATGGAAGCAATAAGGATGTTCCTTGCATTTGCAGTTTACAAAGACTTCAAGGTGTATCAAATGGATGTCAAATTTGTTTTCTTGAATGGTGATCTTGAGGAAGAAGTTTACATAGAACAGCCTGAAGGATTTCAGTTATCAGAAGATCAAAATTTGGTATGCATACTTAGAAAGGCCTTATATGGTCTCAAGAAAGCCCCTAGGACATGGTATGCAAGGTTGGGCAAGCACTTATATCAACAAGGTTTCAAGAAAGGTATTGCAGACAATAATCTCTACATCAAGGTAGAAGGTGAGCACATGTTAATAGTAGTAGTATATGTTGATGATGTTACCTTTGGTGGCAATGATAGTATGTGCAAAAAGTTTGCAGAAGAAATGTAGAAAGATTTTGAAATGTCTATGATAGGTGAACTTTTGTTCTTTCTTAGACTTCAAATTGTTCAATCAGGCAAGGGTATCTTGATTTCACAAACTAAGTATGTCAAGGAGATGTTGAAAAAGTTTGGCATGGATGACTACAAACTAGTAAGTACACCTATGGTAATAGGCTGTCATCTTAGCAAGGATGATGAATCACCTCAAGCCAATCAGACTCTTTATAGATCCATGATTGGAAGTTTATTGTACTTGATTGCCTCAAGGCCAAACATTATGCAAGTTGTCTGTATGGTGGCTAGGTTTCAGGCCGATCCAAAAGAAACTCATTTGAAACCGGTTAAAAGGATCTTCAGATATCTAAAGAACACATTTTACATCACTCTAGGGCTTTAAGACCTTTTTGATTCACACCAACCTTTAGAGTTTTGGGTTCTAATGTAGATTTACATGTCATGTGAATTGGAGCTCATTGGTCAAGGTGCACAAAATTCAAAGTTTTGTTTTAATTTACATTTTACATCACTCTACTAAATAGTTTGGGAAATTTGACCACATGGAAATTGAGGGTTCGTACCGTAATTGTAGACATGCAACTTTATACAAAAAGGTCAATAAATCCCAAGATAGATAATTAGGGATTTAGACTTCAATGAAGATTTTGCAACTTGGAACAACAAAAATCAAAATTTTCTAGGAAAGCAAGTTTTGATTCCAAACGTAAAAGAATTTGGCCAAACCTCAAATTTTAACTTTTTTGACAAGTTCATGAATACTAAGGAATTTCAACAAGTCCACTTAAACACACATCCAAAAACTCCTAGATATTAAAAGATTAAAAGATTCATAAAAGATTCCTTTCTCGAAGTGATCAATTGATTAATTAATTAAATCAATTAAATATAAATCAAACTAGACAATAAGAAATAAAAGACTCCTTTCTAAAAGTGATTAATTAATTAATTAAATTAATTAATTAAACACAAATCAAAGTAGACAACATGAAATAAAAGATTCCTTTCTAAAAGTGATTAATTAATTAATTAATTAAATCAATTAAATAGAAATCAAACTAAACAATAAGAAATAAAATATTCCTTTTTAAAAGTGATCAATTAATTAATTAAATAAGTCAACTAAACAGAAATCAAACTAGACTATAAAAAATAAAAAATCTTTTTTTTAGTGATCAATTAATTAATTAAATAAATCAATTAAACACAAATCAAGCTAAACAAATTTCATGCAATCTGTTGTGGGCACCACGTTGAGGCCTAAAACGACAACTTAAAACTTATTCCTCCAGATTCCACGGCGGAAAAAGAAATCAACGCCATTTTAAATATTTATTCCTCCAGATTCCACGGCGGGAAAACTGAGTGAACACCATTTTAAATATTTATTCCTCCACATTCCACGGCGGGAAAACTGAGTGAACACCATTTTAAATATTTATTCCTCACCATTCCACGGCGGAAAACGGAATACCGACCATACCAACGCCATTTTAAATAGAGAGAATGAGGACCAAAAAAAACATATAAAATAAAAACACCAGCCCTTCTGGTATTGGGAATTGAGCGGAGATCTGACTTCCTTCGCTTTCCCTCAATTTAATTTGATAACATAAGAAGTCATTCAATGTCATGTTTCTTTTAACATTTGGGAAATATTAATAGTTTTACTGAATTCAATCAAAATTTATGTGAGCGTTTGGTCCTCAATATGGAAGATAGATATCAAAAGGCATAAAATAAAATAATACATAAAATAATATAATATTAAGCCATATCATTATTATCTTTTGCAATATTATCAGACATGTTAGTATAGTACTAACCATATTATATATGTCATTTAATAATTAACATGGTCATAAACTAAGATATATATAATATATGTCATAATTAATAGTATTATATACCTAACTTAATAGAGATACTTAATATACATCTATTATATATTTACTTATAATATAATAATTATGATTATATAATACATTATAATATAATTATATAACCATAACGGCTATATACCTAATTGTTAGTAATATAACTTATGATTATATACACATAGATTATAATAAGATTGATAACATATAATCATAATCAATATATATATATATATATATATATATATATATATATATATATATATATATATATATATATATATATATATATATATATATATATATATATATATATATATATATATATTGCATATGGTTACATGGTTATATATCTAACAATTCCCCTCTACATATTAATATGGTTGTAAGATTATACTAACTGTCATAACCATATTATAGACTTAATATAGACATAATTATAACAAGTATACTATCTAACATGATTATAATTGGTCTATATTATATATTAGCAAGTAATATATTATAATTATATGAAGTACAATTATAATATATTAACAAGTATAATGTAATTGAATATTGTAGACATATTAGTACTATACTAATATATTTGTTCGCATATATTTATTAGGCTATTAAATTATCTTGGTTATATACACATATTCCTTTAGTGAGGAGTACTTGAAGAAATATACACACCAATAGTTCAAATGAAAAGGAGTACAATGAAATAGATCTTGACCATTATTTTTTTAAACAATACCATAAATGATAAAAAATAAAAAAAATGTTTGAGTCAAAGGGCCCTTGGTCTGTTGGTGAAGTTGAAATGTTTTGAATGAGCCCACCAGGGATCAAGTTTGGCTGAGTGCAAGGCCCTTGACACCATAAGAGATGAGGTCGAGATTGTGTCCTGGGTGGATTTTGGTGGAATGAATACCACTCAACCCTTGGCTCCTAGCCAAAGAGGTTCAACCTAAGGCTTGTACTCCTATATCAGGTAGAAAAAAAATGATCTTGTGGATGATCTCCATAAAAAACAATTGTTCACTTTACATTTATCACTACTTTAATTTATTTTTTTCTTAGTGTAAAGATTTCAACTAGGATATTTTTTTCTTTAAAATGACATATCTAATGCCATAAGTAAATATTGGGGCTAGAAAGTATATCAAGAGTTTGGCAATGGAAGTAAATGAAAGAATAAATAAAAAATGTGTTTGTTCAAAGTCTCACCATTTTTTTCTTTATAGTGGTTGGATTATAGATTATAAATCACTAATCATAGTAAATGACTTTACGGTATCAGAAAATAGTATAATTTATGGAATCACAAGATGCAAATTGCAATACAAGAATTCAATCAAAATCTATGGACTATAGATAAATTTATGGAATGAAATAAAATATGATTAAAACATATGTTTTTATAATTGATTTATATTTTTTAAAATGTTTGATAAGTCAAAATTTGTATTAAACATAAAACTAAAATATTATTGTTTATTATATGAATTAATTTTTAAATGAAAATGAAAATTTTATATTAAATTCAAGATAAATAAAGATATTATAATGTGTTATGTTTATACTTTTTGATTGGTGAATTTAGTTTTTAGCAGCCATACCCATGGTTGCTCCAATGTAAGGAAAAAAACTTATATGGTTCTATTCTTTACAAAATGTTGACTAGAGCTTTTCTAGACATTATATATATTCTATATTATTTATCATATATTATATATTTATCTTTGGACATGAGTAACAACTACACCATCTCCATCTCTAGATTTTGTGCTCCCAGACTTTAGCGCAAATGACTAGTCCACATCACATCTACTCTCGAAGTTGTGGAAGGATGAGCCTGAGTAGGCCCATCAACAAGCGGGACTACCAACCGAAGCCATGCTTTTTGAATTTCACTATCCCATGTTGTGAGCAACATTATTGACCACCTCTACTATGGCATTCTCCATTTTGTTGAAGAAAATATCACACACCATTTCCTTGTCTTGAAATATCCTTTTGTTTCTTTATTTCCACAATTCCTAGATTATAAGAGAAGGGCATGTGGTCCATTTACTTGAGAAAAATATTTTTCTATGAATGATTGACCATGCTTTAAATAGTGATATGATGTCTTGTGGAAGGGGGTTGTACCAATTCAAAATTTTCATTATTTTTTCTGACATGTTTTTTTAAATTTACACTTGAGTAAAAGATGGTCCACAATTTCCTTAACATCTTTGTATAAAACACCTCTGGATGGACCACTAAAACCCACTTTCATAGCCTATTGCTAGTTAATATCCTATTCTATAAGGCAACTCAAACAAAGCCTCTTGTCTTTGGTAAACATTGTTTCTACCAACATAAATGTAAGGGCCAAATTATCTAAAAATTAATCATCATCAAATAATCAAGATGGATGACTACCTAGCAGTTCCAAGATTTTGAAACATTAAATAAATGTAAATAATTGTAATTAAGATTAAATGATATATATTTTATTCCTTTCCTTAGATAGGAGTTTTGTAAATTTTTGAACACTCTTTTTCACTATTAGGAGTGTCACAAACATTGGTAAATAATCCATTGAATAAAATTTTATAGCAACTTACTTCTTGCACCGATTTGTAAATGATTTATAATTTGTAACTTGTTCTAAAGAAAATAAAAGCTTTACATAAATTATTTAGATTAATTAAATAAATACATTCAATTACCTACAATTAATCTAGGGAATAGAATTCTGTCGGACAATAGAATTGAAATAAATGTAATAATTAAATAAGAGGATAAGGGGTTTAGCTTTAGGATCAATGATAAACAAATGATGCTTGTGATATTTTGAAATGATTTCTTTTCTATTGTAATTTTTTTTTGACTTAATCTAATGAACAATTGAGAGTTTGAACTAGAATTAAAATTAATGTGATTATTAAATAAGAGGATAGGAGGTTTATCTCTAGGATTGATGATAGATAAATGATGCTGATGTTGTTTTGGAATGATAATTTTACTTTTGTCACAAAGGATTCGCCTTGATCTAATGAATAGTTCAAGATTTGAACTGGTGTAGAAACATCTGTATATCAATTCCATGTCTTGTAGGATCAATCCTGACTACTATGAACCTAACCCTGATGTGTCAAATTGATCTACGATGCATAAGAATTATTTTAGAGAGTTCAATAATTATTGTAAAGCTTGATATGTGGTTGAACATATTTAGTGATGAAAATAATTGAGCCCGGTCCTATAGAATAGTTGTACAAACAAACTTTGGTAGAAAAATTGTGCTTCATAAGTCTTCTAGAATTTATTTGATTAGAAGATGAAGTTTCAAGTGTTGTTATAATAATAGATTATAAAAAAACTATTTTCATGGAGATTGTCTTTGTGAACTTTAGTGGAATATTCTTTTGTTGGGCTATAATGGTGAAGTATTTAGTTTCTACATGGATTTTAATTCTATTATTTTTCTTCTATTTGTTTCTATGAGGGATTATATAAAAATCAATAAGGGATTCAATTATTACTACATATATAGAATATAGATAAGTTACTTATAGTTTTAGTGCAAAAAAAAATAGTTAATTATTGTACTAACTCCTATCCTACAAGCAAACATTTAAAAATTTGCATTACATTTTGTAGCATCTTTCATGTGTTAAGAATTTGACTATGGGAAAGGCATCCATCCCTAACAAAATTTTAGGATAATAAAAACTATCAGCGTGCCCATTGAACCTATAGGTCCAATTGCTAGTATTTATTATTCTTCTACGATCGAAGGCAGTTTACAGGCCTTAAATCGATCTTTTATGAAAAATCTTATGTAAGTGAATTTAACAAGTGTAAAGACATTAAATTGTCTTGATACTCAAGATTGTTAAAAATTGGAAAGATTCACAAGAACATCTAATCTTACAAATCTTGTGCTATTTAATATCAATCAATTGTTAATTGAGAGATAGATTAATAAATACAAAGTTTAAAGTGATGTTTGTAATAATTATTAAGCATTTTTTATATGCTAATATAAATATAAAGAGGTCTTTATATTTCTTATGATTATTAAAACTATAATCATTGTGAGGAAATAATTATATCTTAATAAATTTATTTAGGTTAATTTAATAAATGTATTTTATAGAAGTGTAAATTAACTTAAATATAAATGAGTTGGGACTAATAATAGAAATTATTTAAAATTAATGAGGAAATTAAAACAATTAACTATGATACTTACCTTAAGGATCAACGATGGGAAAATGATGTGTGAAATGTATGATTCACCTTGGTTTTAGAATTTCAGGGCTTCTGTGACAAAGATTTCAAATTATAAAAAATATTGTATATTAGATCTAGATCATGTCTACTATTGTGAAACCAATCTCCGTAAGTGTTGAAATAATCTATTCCATTCCATCTCTTCTTTACTCTAAGTCAATTATGCTTGTATATATACATTTTGTTGATTAGCCTAGACTAACTTGAGTAATTGTGTTTTTCCCTTTTCATTTTGGTGAACTCAATCGAAACTACACAAGCTAGTATTCTTTTAAGATTTTACCATTTTTTAAAACTAAAATCATCTCTGATTATTTTTTATTTTCAAATCTTAATCATCCTTTCGCCTTTATGCTTTATTGATAGATCTTCCTTTTAGGGTTTCGTTTTGCTTCTCCCAATCCTATCACCCTACGCATCCTATATTTGCCTTAGGGATGGTTAACTCTTCCCACACATTTCATAATCAAAGATGATAGGGCTCCATTATATTTAGAGGCACATGTTAAAGTTGAAAGGAAGCAATGTACATGAAAATGCGTCCTAAACTAACCTTAGAGGAGATTATTATGCAAATTTATGATCTTTACAATTACTTGAAAGAGAAACACATATAAAACATAAACAATATTATACCACAACACAAGTGTATGTGAGGAAAACCCTTTTGGGATAAAAGCTCCACACTCAAAAATAGCCCAATGTATTATTTAGTAATCTCAACACAATTACAATACACTTGCAAAGAAACCCTTTATAAGAGTATCACCAACCAAATATCTAAAGTAATTCTTGTAGCTTAACAACACTTAAAAAATTCACTATCAAAACCTCAATCTCAAGAATCTAATAAATAGGATATGCAATAAATGAACCTATCAAATGGCAATTCGGAAACCATGAGCTAAAACCACTCAAAATATGTTTATAAATTATGGATGATGTTTATAAATTAGTACGTCACATGCTCTATTTTAGTCAAGTCCACAAAGCATGTTATTCTCACCATGTTGTAAACTAGATAGGAGACTGTTGAAACTTATTAGTTGTCACAAACTCATACAATTGTTTGTGGATAGGCTCTCACTAGGATTCTCTCATCTATGAACATTTATACCTCACAAATATTTATTCATTAAGTAGAACATCCATATCTTGAATGTTATAGCTTCTTCACACCTTGTTAGATGATTCAACACTATCATCATAATGTCCATGTCATCCTTGAATTTAGTTCTTCTAATTACCTTTGGGAGGAGAGAAGCTCCTTTCTTCTCCTTATGCTAACATTTTTCAATTTATGTTTTACATTTATCAATTGCCATTGCATTCATCTTTGCAATCCTTAATTTCTTGGACTTCCTTAGTTGGAAAGAGACTTAGGGCAACCTCTAGGAAATTAGAATCAAAACTTTTTATCACCTCATTACTTACTATATAGATTTCCATCTTCTTAGCATAATAGTAGCACATGCTATCACTAGCTATTGACTATGAGAAAAGACTCGAATCAAACCTTAAATTTGTGGGGAAATTCTCTTGTTGAGGGGGAGGTTGATCCTCCTTTTTGGGTGAGTTTGTGGTGGCCAGAGCTTAAAATCCAAAAATTAATATTTTTTCTGGATCCTTTCTCAAGATAAATTCTTACTATTGACAACCTATGCAAAAGAGGGTTTTCCCTTCCTAATAGATGTGCCTTATGTGAGAATGAGGTGGAGGATACTTGCCACTTGGTTATTGGATGCCCTTTTTGTTGGAGGCCTGACATGTTGTTAGGAGATTGTTGGAAGCATGTTTGTCATTGAGAAGATTGTTGGTTCGCAACATGAGCATGATGATGTGAAGAGATTTTGAGTGGGGAGATTGATGAGGATTGATAAGTATGATAGTAGATGGTGCTGTCATTTATGGAAACTCATTATTGATGGCAATCCATGGAAGAGATGCAAAAGTGTTGGTCCAGAGAAAACCAAATGGTTTGGATAATTACCTAAGTCCCAGAGTGTAGCTTTAGTGTTCAATGATCTAGTTTTTGGGTCTGCATTGCTCCGCTATGAGGAATCTAGTTATGTGGTTTTGAGGTAACATTGTGTCATGTTCCCTTTCCAGGATTAGTACTACATTTTCATTCTCCTAACAAGTTTTCCCTGTGTCTAATAATAAATCAAATCATAAGGCAGGTGGAGGGAAAATAGTTAATTCTTATTTTATTTATTCTAGAATTGTTTCCAATGCTGAGAGGCAAATAAATATTAAATGTGTTTATTTTAAATGCTCAATATTCCAACTTGGGCGTGGGATTTGAAGGGAATATCTTGTTGACTAATTTTGGTAGATTTGTAAATGTTGGAGGATATTTGGTTGGTGGGGTGTCTTTATTGCATTCTGGAAACTTTATTCTTGGCATTTGATTGTTGTAACTCCCAAGATGGGTGTTGGGAATCCTTGGGAACCCAAGTTGGAGGAAAATCACATTTAAAGTTAGGAGTTTTGGTATTTTGGGGGCTAATGACAATTTCTCTATTTTCTTGCAGAGTAGGTGTTTGTGCAGCTTCAGTGGATAGGGAAACCATTGAAGATAGAGCTTGTGGCTGGTGGACATGAGTTTCCAGAAATTTGAGGGTAGTGTTCTTGGGTTTCTACAACAATCTCAACCCAGGGATTGCATTTGAGTGTACAAGATTTAGTAGTGCATATTTCTTGTATTGTTGTAGGAGTTTGTGTTCTTCTACAGTGTGTTTTGGGTGTTGTTGTAGTGTTGTTGTTTATTGTTGTTGTGTTAGGTTTGGTTTTCTATGTATGCTACTATAATACATCATCTATAGCACCATTCTACATCCATAACAAGTCTAGGTGTGTTTATAAGATTTTGGAGGCTTTATAGTGAGTTATTCTATGTGTATTTCAACATTTTGCATAGTGGGTTGTGGTTGAAAATATAGATTTGTGGTAAAAGTTTTCTACTGAGTGAATTATATGTATCAAGTCACATGTACCTATGTGTTTTCACTGAAAAATAATAATAAAAGTGTTGGGAGTTGTGTTACTATATTTCAGATTGTTTATTATGCAAACTAGTCACTAGTTTCTAGATGTTGTGATGCATAGTTGTGTTATTAATGAAAATCATTTTCAGATTTTTGGGGTTTTAAATAAAAATCAGATTGGGGACATTTCAGTGGTATCAAAGAACTAATCTTTCCATCCTGTAGGATTTGGAAATTTTATGTTTACCAGTGAAATAGAAAGAAGGTATTACCTATGGGAACAAAGGAAAGTAGTGGAAGGATACCCAACCGACAAGAGAATCACACAAGAAGAGAGAGGGAAGATGGCCAAGAACGATGGTAAATTGTTTAGATAAACTTTATTAGAGCTCCAAGAAGGCCAAAAGAAAAATACAAAAAATATAATGATACTGATGGAAAAATTACAAGGGTCTTTCAACACACATAAGAAAGAGGCTATAGGTGAAATAAGTACTTCCAAAGGAAGAAGAACAAAAGCTATGTCCAAGCAAAAAGAAACCATATTTCTACCTAAGAATGGAGAAGGAGAAGTTACAGCTGCTGTAAACATAGAGGCATTTGTTGTTGGGGCAATAACTAAGTGGTTTGAGGAGTATTCCAAGCAATCAAAGGCTTATAAAACAACCATTTCATTTGATAGATTTTTGGAGATCTTTGGCAAGGAACATAGGAGAAAGGAGCAAGACAGAGGAGAAAGAGAATTTAAAATTAAATTAAACAAACTTACAACACCTACTTTTGATGGAGGTAACAAAACCTTAGCCAAAGCATGGTTACAAAAATTACAAACTTACCTCACTCTCAATCTTATGATTGAGAAGGATGTTGTTCAATTTACAATTTTGCATCTGGAAGGTAATGCTTATGAGTGGTGGTATGATGGGACCATTACTCAAGATAATGATAAGGTAAATACATTTGCAAATTTCAGTCAAAGGCTATTAGATCGATTTGAACTCAGCGATGAAGAGGAGTATTTGAAAGAACTATCAAAGATCAAACAAAGGACCATAGTAAGTGAGTATGTAGATGAGTCTCATAAAATTACTATTATGGTGCCAAACATATCAGAAAAAAGGATTGTTTACCTCTTCTTGGAAGGACTTTGACAGGTTGTCATGAGGTCCTAACACCTTAATTGAAAAATATCAGTTTATCGATCGGGGTAGTGTACGAGGCTGTATGCAATAGGGAGGTTGGATATCTCATTGACAAACCGTTTTCTAGTTCCTTTAAAAGATCTAAACAACATATGAAATTAAATAGAAAACATTTGAATTTTATACTAAAAAGCATCAAAACTCTATACTAGAAAGCATGTAAAATTCTACACTAGTAAGCATATAAAACTTTGCATAAGAAATTCATAAGTACAATTTCACTCAGATTCTAAACAAAGAGAAATTCTATACTGCACAAAACATTCCAAATTTTGACAATCAGTAAACAACAAGTTAACTAAAGTAGATGCATTGGAAACATTTAAGCAACATAGCTCGTTTTGAAACAACAACACACACACAACAATTTAACTGAAACAGATGCTCTGAAACATTTAAACAACACACCTTGTAGGTTCACAACAGAAACCTAAACATAAATAACTCCAATTGAATAAAACATCCACAAACATAAAAGTACTTATCTATTGTACAGTCCCGTGAGTGGCCAGCTCTTGGGAGAAATTTTTCTCTAACTCAGGTCACATTTAGTTATTTCCACAGCGACATGGTAACTCTATTCAGATATTTATATTTCAAAAGAAATTACTTAGAACAACACCATTTGCATTCATGGAAAAATTGCAGTACACAACTATGATTATTTTCAAAAACTAAGAGATTGATTTTCATCCATCCGTAGTATATATTTATATCCATGTTTTAAGCAACATTTAAAATTGAACTATATTCAAACTCCTAAATTTTAGATGGTGGGAAAATGCCATTTGAAGAAGTCTTATAACTGAAAAATAGAATCTTTAACTACTAATGTCTTTTAAAACATAAAAAGGACTCTGAGTGGAGCCATAATGTCTTTGGGTAACCAACAGAAATAACAGAATTTAAATAGAGCCTTCACTTAATGCACCCCTAAAATTTCTGGTGCCCTCAACTTCTGGTGCACTCAACCTCAGCTGCATCAAGTCCACTTCTTTTGTAGGTAATGCATTAACTTGGACAATTACCCAACTCTACATGCCATTATATCAACATTTAAAAGCTAATTTCAATCAATTTAGGAAATAAAGATTTGTACAACATTTTATTAAAAATAGATAAATATTAGTTATAAAAATAAATAAATTAGCAAGGTTAGGGGATTGGGCAATGCACAAAGGGTTATTTGTTTCATCAAATAAATGAGGTTATTTATACCTCATCATCCTCCCCTTCATAACCTTGAGTAGGTCCTCCTACTCTCTAATGCATCTGTTGTCTTTCTGCCTCTCTTTTCTTATTCAATTCATCAAACTTTGAACTTAGATCATATACTTCATCTGCCTCTTCATCAATATGGTCAGTGACCTTCAAAAAGACTTTGTGTAGTTTGATTCTCAGCTGCTAGGTATGTAAGTCCCTAGGATCTTTTTCTGTAACCACTAAGACTAAAGGGGGTGGCTATAAAAGTATGGCGGTCTGTATCTCATCCCTATCCACTTAGTCTTTGGTTGCTAAAGAATCTTTGTCAATGCCTTAGCTCTTTTGTATGACCATCTAAGGTTGCTGGGAGAAATCATTTCTCTCCTTTTTAAATACATAGGCAAGGGGGTATACCTTTCTTCACAAGTATTCCAAGCACTGTCAATCAACTGTGGTCCATTAATCTTGAAATATTCAAAGTAGATCCTAATAATTTCATTATATTTCTCTTTCATATGTTCATAACTATTAATTCTTCTGAACTGGGCTTTGAAAGCTAAAGGCTTTCAGTTGGGGTACCTCATGTGTAGTCCCACAGTTCTCTCTACATGAAGATATCCTCTAGTTTTGTCTTGCTAGTGAATTTGATTTTATATATTTGACAAGAATACCCTTAACTGAACTTCCCCCACAAACAAATTGATGAAGAAATCATTATGCTTTTCGAGAAATGGATTATGAATGAAAAACTCACATAACAAATTTTTCTGCATAGGAGATGCTTCTTTAAATACTTCAAGGAACTGCTGGTCATCAGGATCATGTGGTAGATTGCAAGAGATTCTTAGGAGCTTCCACATTAGTAGCTGTTCATTAAGGAACATAGAATACAATCTGGATGGTTTTCTACAGGCCAATAATAACTCTCCAATTTGACATGCATCCATCTTAGTCTTCATCAGTGATAAGACATAATTGGGCATTTGTTCACTGATTCCCTCTTGTCCGTTTTCTCCTTTTTCTTTTTGGTCCTCCTTAGATGGGTCAATTTTTGGTCTAGATTCGAGGGGTTCATCACTTTCCAAAGTTTGAGTTACATTTGCACATGTCTGAGATACAGTTTCATCAAGTCGGGTTACTTTTTCATAGGGCTGCCTTTCCTGTCTCTTTTTCTTGGGAACATGGGGTGATTCACAAGCTACAACACAACTAGATTCAATAGCTAACCGTTTGCTCCTTCTTAGAGGAGGAGGTTTTTGCAGTTTCATTTTGGGCCTCTTCTTTTTTTTTTATGGGGCCGAATACATTCCTCCTTTGAGTCTACTAAATCCATATTTTCTCATTTTTCTGGGGTTTCAGGTACATTGTGTGGTTTAGGCCTTTCTTCAGAGTTTAAGGGGTTAGGTGAATTTTTTGACGCTTCGCCATGAGGAGCCTGTATGTCACCTTGAGGTATAAGGGAGAGTTCTCTCACATTTTGGGTTGCCGTACCAGATGACTCACCTTCCTCAAATTGTCTTAGAGGTTTAGGGTTCTCAAACTTTTGTAGAAACTTCTGCCATTTTTCATCTAGTTTTCTTTTCTTATGAAAATGATATTTACAAATTAAATGTATAAGATCATGATGATTCAAAGGCCTAGACCTTGTTTTGAAGCGTTCTATCATACTCACAAGGGGATCATGGAGGAAGGCAATAATGTTAACTGTTAAGGGAAATTGTGCATGAATATCAATGATATCAAATAAACCCAATAACTCAATAGAAAATGAAATAATCAAGATCAAACAAACAAAGACAAAAACCTTGCAAACCTCAATACTTCATAGCTTCTATTGGTCACCTATCTTAATCGATCCTGTGTATGAATATGGCCCTCATAAAGTGCACTTCCTTGCTTTTTCTTCAAGATGTCAATGGAGAATGGCTATGATAGTTATTGTAATGAAGATGAACTTCACAACAATGGTAATGGTGATGGTAACAAGTTGATCGCATGAAATGGAATGGTTTGGTGCCAAAGGCGCACTGTAATTACTGTAGAGTAAGGGTTCTAAAAACTTGGATGATATAAATGGAGGAATAGGGTTCAATTTATAGATGTGTGAGAGAGAATATTGACGGTATAGAAAGAACAAGAAGATCAATGGTAGATTAGACTTGAGAGATGTGCGCAAATAGGAAGAGGACATGTGTCCTGCTCTATTTTGCATGAGAGGAATTAATAAAATAGAAGAATGAGTTAACTGAAGAGATTAATCAATTAACAGAAATAGATAGAAGAGTTAACTATTTATAACTGGAGGATAAATGTTGCATGAGGAAGAGAAGATATTTTAGCTCAATTAAATATTTGGAATATTCAATTGCATGTGCACAAGGATTGAATTATTTTTAGAGATAACTCAATTTTTAGAAGAAATAGACAACTTAAATAAATATTTGATTTATATAAATTTAGAGAAGATATTATTGGAAGAAGCAATTCAATAATTGGTTTTATTTAATTTAAAATGATTTTGGAAGAACTAATTAAATAATTGGTATTATTTAATTTGTTGGAAGATTTGGAGGAATTTAATTAAATAAATGATTTTATTTAATTGTTGGAAGAATATGAATCAAATAAATAAATTACTTTGTTTATTTATTGATAGAGGAATTAGGCTTAAATAAATATGTTAGCCCCGATAATCAAAACTTATCAGACAATTTGATTGTTTTCAAAAACATCTTATAACACCGATAAAAAAATTGGTTTCAAAGCCTTATGTCGGTCCTCAGTAGAGCTTTTGAAAATCATCTACATCACCAATCACTAAGGGAAGAAGTAGTTATTATAACTACAACTAGTTATTTTAACAACTTCAAGGATCGAAGACTCAATTAACGCAGAATGTGGAAACATTGTCATTATAAAATGAATGCAATTGGCAGATGAAAAACCACCTCCCACAATCTAGGAAACTACTTCAAGTTAGTTTCTTTCTTTCGCATGCAATATGAAGATATGAATACTGACAGTTAAAAAAAAGTTGTTTTTATTGTTGAAAGAACATATTTCTCTCCACAAGTTGCACCATGCATGAAGTATCCAGAAACATGGACTTTAAAGTTGATTATGGGCAGTTAAATATGGTATGAATGGCTTAACACAGGCGCAATGAACTGTGTGATCAAATGCCTCAAAGAGATGTAATTTCATGGAATTGTGATGATTGCATTGTATGCACGGAATGGATTTACTGAAGAAGTTTTAGAAACTTTCAAGAAAATAAATTTGTAGGTGTAAAATCTAGTCCACAATCTCAACTCCATATTCAGCAATTGCCACACTCAATATGTAGGTTTTTCTTCGGGATCTTGAAAGTGACATACTGCATTTCAAACTCATCAAACCATATTTCTCCAAAACTTACTTTCAATGAGTGGAAGCAAGAGACAAGGTACACAAAGAGTTTGACTGCAATGATTGCAGGATATGCATGAAATGCATATGTTGAAAAGGCTTCAGAAACTTCCAAGGAAATGTAGATGGCAGATGTAAAATCAAATCCCACGACCTCTACTAGCATCTTCCCCTGACTGTGTTGTAGTAACACATGAATGTGAAGGGTTTTTGTCAAAATTTATAGTTTTTAATTTCTGACCATCATGCATGAAAAACTTGGAAGCATAGACAATGCACTAGAACTATTTGACAATGTGCTTGGCTTCATAAACTGCATTGAGTACAATATACACAAAATGGGTGCATTGAAACAGGCTTCAGAAACCTTCAAGCAAATATGATTGTAGTTACAGCTGCCACAGTAATACTCTATGCAAAATGTGAATGCACAGACAACTTTCAGCAACAATTTAAAAGAATGCCTCAAATGAATGTCATCTCATAAAATGCAATGACCGCAAGTTATGCATAAAATGGTTTTGTTGAAAAGACTTCATAAATTCCCAAGCAAATACAACCGACTGTAGTGAACCCAGACCACAATCTATGTTAAAATGAGAGCTTTGGAACAAAATATTTGCTAGATATTATAGTTGAAAACACTTAGGTAGACTTGTACACAAATTGTGGAAGCCCAGACAAGGTGTTGAAACTATTTTTAAGGATGCATCAAAGCAATGTGGTTTTAAAGAATGCAAAGGTTGCAGGATATTCATTGTAAAGGCTTTTCAGTCTTTCTAGCAAAAGCAACAAATAGTTATAAAGCCAAGTTCTACAGCTATTTTCCTGCACCATCCCCACGCATACCAATTTAAGAAGCTACAATATGTATATGGGTTTTCTGATTATCTCAATAAAGATAGTGTAAAGTTAGCAGAGTAACATCATGAAGTATAAATCTCAAGACTATGGATATGCTCCGATGATTGACACCACACTTCGGGAGGTATTCGACACTAAAATGGGCCATATTGATCTACAGGAAATCAGGAAGTCATTGAAGGAAGGAGAACGATCAAAATTGTCCCGAAGGATTGCAAAGAGTGGCCTACTCAATGCAGCTCATTTTGCCATTGCTGTCCAATGTCCAGAGCTAGTAATTGAATGTGTAAAAAGGTACAATCCCAAAGCTAGAGAGATCAAATCCATTGAATGGCACCTGATGGCCAAACTCGATGGGATTTCTATTGCCATCATTCTTTGATTGCCATACAAAGAAAAATTCATCTATGTTGATAAACAGAAGGCCTACAAGTACTTTAGCAACAATAGGAGCAAATGCTTGAACAATTTGGCTAAGGAATGGATGGAAAAACTGAGTGGCAGATAGTCCCAACTTCCTAAGACACTGCACCGTTCTCTTTTTATCAAAGAGATCTTCTATCTAATTGCCCTTCTTCACAAGTTGACAGGCAGCCCCGACTCAACTAAGTTTGAAATATGGATGTATCTCTTCATCATTGTCATATCGGCAGGAAAACAATTTATTGATTGGGGCCACCTTATTAGTGACTGCATACATGATGAGCTAATCCACTTCAAGACTAGTCAACGATTCCACATGTCATCCTACTTGGTATATGCAATTGCCAATTTGAGATCATGGCCTGGTTTGAGTACCACAGGTGTTCTAAATCAGGAACACAAGTTTATGACTACTACAGGCATTTCTAGTTAGAACAAAGTTTTGTATGTTTCAGACAAGTGAATGATGCTTTCACAATGCTTGCAGTAAGGTTACTTCAAGGAAATACAGCTCTCAAAATTTCAAAGGAAGCGTCATTGTTGATAAAGAAGTATGCTAGCTACTTCATTTAGTTTCCAAGGTTCACCTACCTTTGAGTAGGAGGATTTGATGGTTACCCTTCTAAATTGCCAAGGTATGTGGATGACAAGCTTGTTTTGGTCGAACTTTGCAGACAACTGGTATCAGTTCAAAAGAAATGTCGAGACAGGAAAGACAAGGGAGTGGCATTCCCTATTTGTCTTGGTCACTACAAGTGTGAATCCAACTCGAGGGCTAAAAATATGGAGAAGGCCCTAGCCATGATCAACTTGTATACATACCAGATGAGATTTCCCTTTAACAGCAAGGGATATGTCAAGAATAATTTGAAGCTTGGTCCTGGATACCTTCATTTCCCCAATCTTGAAGACTTTTGGGAGGATTGCGATGACAAGTTTTAGGTCAGAAAAAGAGACTGGATGAGGTTTACCCTGAAGCCAATTCAGGATTTCAAGATGGAATGGGTCGTTGAAGGCATTGAAGATGATGAATCAGATCTGATTGATTCCTTCTATTTTGAAGAAATCCAGGCTCAACCCCTTCCTGCTATTAATTGGGTAGATCCAGAGGTTAGAGATATTACAGAAAGAACCAGTTTTGTGATCAAGAAGTTAGAAGCCTAGATCAAGAAGAAGATATCCTAGATGACCGCAACGAGACCAGTAAATAGGAAAGAGACACCAAGAGGAAGAATTGATCACCAGGATAGTTCCACTTCATGAGTTCCTTCCCACACACCAGTTATTGATGTTCTTTCTCACCAGAGAACCCAGGGAAGTGGTGGAGATGAAGACCCTCTGAGGAGAAGCAATCTCCAAAACATATGTGGAGATGAACCCAGGTAGAAGAACAAGAAACCAAGGTCGAAGGAAAAAGAAATAGGTTCTACTTCAAGAGAAGAGGGACAGGAAGAAGTCATATTTGATCTAGGGTTTGATGAAGCCATACTGACCACATCTTCTTCCATACTCATTGAATCCCCTCTCCTTGAAGTACCACATTCTACTTTAGTTATGGAGCCTCCTTCCTCAAAGAATCCAATGTATCAAACAGAAAAAGTTGAAGAGAAAGCAGCCTCCCCAATACTTGAAAAACAAGACCTCCAATTAGGCAATGCACATGAGCTATCAGAAGATCTTTCACTACCATGGTTAGAACAAAGCCTATTGAAGAAAAGGAAGGTAGAAGAACTAGTGATTCTTGAATTCAGTACAGTTTCTGATCTCTTTAGGAGATCCAAGAAGTCGAAGAAGATCAAGGTGGCTTTGAGAATAAAAACTAACTCTAATTTAGGAAACATGTGTCTTGAGATAACTCAGCCCACTTCTGAAAGAAATGTGAATGAAGCCACTCCAGAATACTTTTTTGTGTCGATGATTGATATGGGCCCATCCACTCATGAGGCCGACATACAAAACTTCAATGTGGTAGCCGCAAGGCTAGTGGAAAGGACCGAAAGGGAGAAGCAGTCAAAAGATCAGTTAAAACAAGTATAGAGTCTATCTTCTTACTTGAAGACCATAGTCGACACTTCTACCATGCCACTTAGCATTGATCATCAGTCAACCATCTAGGGCCAAGAAGGAGAAATTAAAAAAGGTACTATTGACAGTTTGCAGAAATATCAAGTTTATGGAAAAACCACTGAGAATTGGGTGAACAAAATCAAATCTATTGCATCTAATTTCATTATTAAGGCAAAGACAATGCATGATGAGGCCTTAATAAAAAAGGAGGTCATTGAGAAAGAGTTGAAAAATGTCAGGAAATAAGAAGCTGTTTGGATGGATATCTTGAAAGATTTTACAAAAATGATGGAGATTGATGTCAACATCCTCGTAGTAGAAAAGATCCTACCTGATACAAAGGAAAATTACTTGGAAATTTGGATAGAGAGCATAAATTGGAAATTGGTAATTATTGACCAAGTTTCAATAGAACAGGAAAGGCTGATGCTTGCTTGTAAACGAGTATCCACAAAGCTTTAGGATCAGCTCAGTGCCATCCTCCCGAGTGCATCATCGATGGGAGAATCACAGCTAATTCAAGATGGTTTTCAGGATATGACTGATCAGCAACTTTTCAACAAAGAAGTTTTTGACGAGAACACAATGGACAAGTTGGTCTTTCTCTATACTTCATTGAAGATTTCCATCTCCCAAATACCAAGCATAGTGGCAGAATTGAGTAATGTCCACAAGTGCCTAAAAACTTGGAAGATGAGGATAGTAAACACCCTAATTCCTAAGGGAAAATCTATCACCCTGGCCATTAAACTTTTTAGAATGTTTAGAGAAAGAGAATCCGGTCTACAAAATCAGTTTCCAGAGTTCCCAATCCATCAACGGTGCCATCGACAAATAGAGAATAAATGCGAGTTTGCATATTGTATAGTTTTCATTTTTGTTGTGTTTGTGTGTAGCTCAAGTCATGATTTTGGCTTGTTTTGTAAGTAATGATCATGGTTGAGTTTCTCCTTTGAGTCTAATCTTCTCTCTTTTGATTGTAAAGTTAGGTTCATCCTAATTATTTCTCACATGATAATTATTTTAAGTGCCTAAGTGATGTAGTTACGCTAAGCAACTAGCTTTGTAAAACAAAGTTATTCGAAATCAATGCACTTAAAGAGGAAGTTGGTTACTCCAAGTAGTTATAAAAAGTGGTTAAGGTAGTTACCTTAAGTGGTTTCTAACCTCACCTATATATACTTCATTGTATTTCAATCAAAGGGGGTTCCACTTTTTCACATGACAGTGTATGAAAGACTCGAATAGTGTTATTCAAGTTTGAAAGAAATAAAGAAATGTTTTGAATATGTGTTCAACTTGATTTTATGTGTTGTTATTGGTATTCGTATGTTTCATCAATAATGATCATGTGCTTTCATTTCAAAGTTGCATTGTGAGAAAGATATTTCGCATCAAGTTTTGGTATCTCTACTTGGATGCATGGAACTTAAATTCATAAGTTTAACTCTTATTTCATCATTACTATTTGTTATTTCTTTGATTTTGTTCTTATAATTCCAGAAAATCCAAATAGCCCTATCATATAAGGGAGCTGCCCCTCTTGAACGCAGAGAGGAATTGACATAGACTTACGATTCTTCAACTGTTGTGAGCAGGTTGTTGGGCGAACGAAGTTACTCAAAAAGATTATTTTAAAGCAAAAAATCTTTTTCCCAACATATTTTTGGTGACTCCACTGGGGATACTATTCAAACACACTTCTTTTGTTTGAAAAGTCGCCTTAATGTGTTCAAATAAATTTTTTCTGATCAATAAATATGGTTCTACAACGTAGAGCTGGACCTGTTTTACAACCTAATGTTAATTGGTTGGACCTTGAGCAAGAAGATATAATTACTGACTTACGAGTACTAGCTTGGAGATATAGGAGGTCAAATCACCAATATCAAGAAATAGACACGGTACTCGACGAAGAAGAAGATATAGGAACAAAAATTCATGTTCGTGCTCGGTTAATAGCTCAAGGCATCGCAAAAGAAGAATTGGAAATAGCTAATAGACGTGCTCCTATTCAAATAGCTCCAAGAAGAGATAGACAAGTTGGTCCACCTATCTAACCTATTCAGGAATATCATCTTGTGAATCCTATTCAAATAATCAATCAACCTAGCCGCCAAGAGGTATACCAGAGGAGACTGTGAAAAGGGTATCCTGGATCCCGATTTTGAAAAGCTAGCAAATCTTGATTTTTCTCAATCTTTTATTCCCCCAAGAAGGAATATTAAATCTTTTAGTAGACCTCCTTCACCAGTAAGAAGTCCTACTAGAACCTCTGTCTCCTCTTCCACTTATCAAGCATTGACCTTGCACAGGACTGCAGTTCCTATTGTCATAAATCTTCAACCAACTCCACCACTACAAAATGGCTCAACCTGTGCCTTGGGGAGTAGCTATTGGTCCCCTTGCCTTGGGAAATCAATTGCATGACTTACCACATGGATCTAGGAAAGTCTTACCCAAATTCACTAGAGATGGAAAAGTTTCTACAAACGAGCATATTAATGCCTTATTTTTCGCATGCAGTGTTCTAGGTGTTATGCACGAAGATGTTTCTATCTGGTTGTTTGTAGAATCTTTGACTGAAGGAGTAGCAGAATGGTTTCAACATTTGCCTACCGGAACTATAAACTCATGGGCGACTATGCGCCAAAAGTTTGAAGACCGTTTCAAAAGCGCTAAAGATGAGCATGCATTATTAGCACAACTTACTCAAATGAAGAAAGAGATTCATGAGCCGATGTAGGAGTTTGTAGCCCATTTTAACAAGTTGGTGAATAGAATTGAAAATGCTAAGAGACCAACTGCACAAAATAAAAAATGTTTCTTCCTAAATGCACAACCTCTAGATATAAGTTTTCATTTGAGAAGAGCACGAGTGGCTGATTTAGAAGTTGCACAAACCATGGCCATTGAAATTGAAGATGATTTATTGACTGCCAGAAAATGGAATAAAGACTTGTAGAAAGGGAAGGCACAGTCTTTTAATCCATCCACTACAGACCCAATGATTTTCTCCTTCTTAAGAAACAACTTCTGCATAATCCACCTTCGCTATATCAAGATATACCCAAGAGAAATTATGTACCGTATCAGCAGAACAAGCCACCTAGGCTTCCTTCGCCAACACAAAGGCTAGCCATTGAACACTCTTCTTCCAGTTAGAAACAAACTGCAGTTATGTGTGATTTTAATCTGACTACTGACCATGATGGAAGCACTTGTCCTAAAATGGCAAGGTTCATGTAGATGAATCTATCAAGTGAGAAAATAGAAGAATATGTCTCTCAATAAGACAAGATGAGTGAGACCTATGGACAACCCACAATTAGTTTCCTTGAGTATGAATTCGATGATGAAAGAGAAGGGGTTAGTGATATCAATAATCATTCTTGTAATGTTTCTATAAGAAACCAGTATCAGAAGAATGAAGGAAAAGCCAAGGGTGAATTTGCTCATAAAGTTTCTGACATTACTTCTAAGATTCTATCAAGAAAACACCCTCCAGAGAATCAGCCTCTTACTACCACTAAAGATAAAGGTACACAAGGTCCTACTCTTGGTGATTCATCTCCTTTGTTTGATGATGCATTTGATTTCATAGAACATTGCAAGAAAACAAAAGTACAGATTTCTCAACTTGATTACTTGAAATCAAATCCGCATCAGTTGGAGAGGTTGCTACATATTGTTAAAGGAAAACTAGATCCTTCTTCTTAAATACATCAATAGTCGAGTGATTTGCAGCATGAAGAACTTTCACATGATGATCTCTTCAGTGAATCTCCACAAAAAGATGCCCCGCTAGTAAATGTTATTCTCCCAGATAAACCTGACCCATTCTATGTCTCATTATATATAGCTGGCTGTAAACTAAGTAACTGCATAATAGATTTCGGTGCTTCTGACAATGTTATGCATGCTAAAGTTGCTCATGCTCTTAGTTTGTCATTAAATAAACCCTCAGGGAAAGTCTACTCAATGGAGTCTAAAATGGTCCCATTAGTAGGTCAACTGAAAGATGCACAATTCGCTTTAGCCACTTTCCCCAAAAAGAAACTAAAGCTTACTATCCTAGTTGCCGACATTACCGCAAGCTATGGCATGCTACTTAGTAGAAGTTTTTGTAAGGATCTAGGTGGAGAAATATAGCTAGATTGGTCCCATGCATTAATCCTAATCAATGGAAAGAAAGTCAGACTAAATCCAGAACCCAAGGCAAAGTATACAGTTCTAAAATTAGATGATCCTAGGGCGGAGATGCTTTATGAAGAAACTGGGCCTGGAACATATATGCTTATGCAAGAAAAGGAGATAGTCCCTGAGGTTATCTCTCTTGACATGTCTTCTGTTCTTTGGACTATGGAATTTGATGGTAGTTGTTCTTCTTCTGGTTCAGGAGCTAGATTTTTTTTGATTTCACCTACAGGGGAGAAGTTTCCTATGGCTTTCAAATTGGTTTTTGACAACACTAATAATACAACAGAATATGAGGCACTCCTTCTAGGCCCCTAGACTACCAAAGAAAAAGGAATCAAAATGTTGAGAGTGCTTGGAGACGCAGAATTGGTCCTCAAGCAAATAAGAAATCAATTTCAAACAAAGAACGACAAGTTGAGAAAATATCGAACTTAGTATGGGATCAAATAGAGTTCTTTGATGCATTCTCCATAGAAGCGATTCCTCGAGCTCTCAATTCTAAAGCTGATTGCCTTGCTATTTCTGTAGCTCTATTACTTCCACATCCGGAGTTCAATAAAGATCAATATAAAATTGAATTGGTGTATCGACCAAGTGTGCCTGATAATGATAAACATTGGTAGGTTTTTGATGAGGATAAACAGATCGTGTCTTTTTTGGAGGAGGCCGGTACTTTTGTCAATTTGTTATTTGAAGGAAGTGAGACTTTTATAGAAGATGAAGTGTTGCAATTAAAGGGAAATACCATCCCTAGGGGGTTGATTACTCAATAGATCCTTTTTGATAAACATGATCGTTATTTGAAGAATAAGTCTCAAGAGAACAATCTCAATCTTTTTCAATATGATAAGGTGAATATAGGCACTGAAGATGATCCTAAAATTGTTTACATCAGAAAAGCATGCTTGCTAGATGAAAGAAAGAATCTCATCGCCTTGTTGATCAAGTACAAGGACATGTTCGTATGGGTTATGATGATTTGAAAAATTTTATGAGTGGGAAATTTCAGCATTATATCACTCTCAAACCTGGGGCCACTCCTTTCAGACAAAAGTAGAGGCAATTCAATCCTAAAGTTTCTGGTGCTATCTTTGTAGAAATTGATAAGATGTTAAAGGCTAGAATTATATATCCTATTCATCATTCAACTTGGGTAGCAAACATAGTGCTTGTGAGGAAAAAGAATGGTGAAATAAGGATTTGCATCAATTTTTGCAATCTTAACCTAGCATCTTTGAAAGACAACTACCCTCTACTCGTGATGGACCACGTTTTGCAAACCGTTGCTGGGTCTAAAATGATGTCATTACTTGATGGGTTTTCTAGCTATAATCAGATAGAAGTTGCCCCAGAGGATCAACATAAAACTCCTTTCACAATGCCATGGGGAACTTTGGCTTACAATCGAATGCCATTCGGGTTGATCAATGTCGGTGCAACATTCCAACATGCTATGGACCTCTCCTTTGGTGACATGAAAAATAAGATTATTTTAGTGTACTTAGATGATCTCACTATCTTTTCAAGAAAAATAGAAGACCATATTCAACATCTGGAGATGGTCTTACAGCATTACCATGAGCAAGGAATCTCTCTAAACCCCAAAAGTCCATTTTTGGGGTTACTGAAGGAAAGCTACTAGGGGACATTGTGTCTAAAGATGGGATCTGAATTGATCCTGACTAAGTTGAAGCCATCCATAAGTTACCATTACCATCAAGCAAACCTCAAGTGAGGTCCTTCTTTGGCTAGATCAATTTCTTGAGGAGATTTGTACCAGATTTCTTTGAATTAACTCACCACATTGTAGACATGATGAGAGATAAAGTGGTCTTCAAATGGACTAAACAAGACAAAAGGGCATTCCAAGACATTAAAAATGCAATTTTAAATGCTCCACTTTTAGTTCATCTTGATTTTTCCAAAGACTTCAGTATATATTGTTATGCTTCAGAACATACTTTATCTGCTATCTTGACACAACAAAATGATAATCATATAGAAGCACCTATTGCATTTATGAGTGTTCCTCTGAAAAAGCACGAGATGAATTATTCTCTAGCAGAGAAGCATGCTTATGCAGTAGTCAAGGTAGTAAAACATTTCAGGTTTTATATCCTCAATTCGCATTCCATGGTTTTCGTATCAGACACTTCAATCAAAACCATTCTTACCCAACAAGAAATAGGTGTCAATAAAAGGGCTTCTTGGATTACCAAAGTTCAAGAATATGATATTGATATTAAGCCAACCAAATTGGTACGAGAGAGAGGCTTATGTAATCTCATAGCTGAAAATGGCACAGTTGGAGAATCTCTAGAAAAGAATGCCAAGCTGCCTCAAGTGTTGTTTGTAGGATTGATAGATGAATGGTTCTCGAATATAGCATACTTTCTTACATATGGAGAATGCCTGGCTCATCTAACTCCAAAAGAGAAAAGAACTATCAAGTTAAAAGCTGCAAAATATATTATTTGGGGTAATATTCTCTATAAGAAAGGAATCGATGGCACATTCTTGCGATGTCTAGATAAAGAGCAACAGAAGGAGTTGCTCCAGATTTTCCACAATGAAGCATGTGGGAGACATTTCTCCTCTTCAGTTACCGCATTTAAAATTATGAGGAATTGCTATTACTGGCCCGACATGTTCCGTGATGCAGATGAATGGGTCAAGAAATGTGAGTCATGTCAACAGTTTAAAGGAAAAATACAACTTACAGTGATGCCACTCAAACCAGTGGTCATTGAAGAACCATTCTAGCAATGGGGTCCTGATTTTATAGGTCTTATCAATCCACACTCCAGCACAGGCCACACCCATAGTCTTGTGGCAATAGATTATTTTACTAAATGGATTGAGGCTATCCCAGTAAATCAAACCACTTCTGAAGTGGTTTGCGATTTTATCAAATAGAACATTCTAGTGAGATTTGGGGTACCAAATAAGATTGTCACCAACAATGCCACTAACTTCTCTTCTCATGAGATATCATCTTTTTGTTATAGATATGGGATCATTCTTTCTCACACGTCAGATTATTATCCTCAAGGGAATGGTCAAGCTGAGGCTAGTAATAAGAATATTGTCACCATTCTCCAAAAATTAGTTGGTGAAAATTAGAGGACGTGGCATAAACATTTGTATGAAGCATTGTGGGTTGATCACATGACCAAGAAGAGAGCCACTAGGTTGTCACTATTTGAGCTACTCTTTGGTATAGAAGTCAGATTGCCAATACCCTTGGAACTATTCACGCTAAAAATACAAGATATACTTGAGAACCAAGAGTTCAGATACACACTCGAGAAAAGGATCGCTTATCTCACTAAGTTAGAAGAGCAAAGAGATGAAGTTGTTGATAGGATCAAGGAACATCAAACTTGGGTGAAAGAACTGTTTGATAAAAAGCCAGAGTAAGACCATTCAATATTGGTGACCTTGTATTACTGTGGGATAAGAAAAAGGAGCCGAAGGGTCTTCATGGTAAATTTAACTCTCTCTGGAGAGGACCGTTCTAGATTAGAGAAGCATGTGGAGAGAATTATTTCTATCTCGCATGCATGGGTGGAACATCGTTGCCCCTTCCCTACAATGGGCAACATCTAAAGCATTTTAATCAGTGAGACAGATTGTTTTTTGTCTTTGTACATAGGTTAATTAGGAATTTTTGGGTGTGTTTCATTTCTTGTTGTTTTGTTCCTCTCCTTGTTTCATTTTTGGCTTGTCCGTGCACTTTTCAGTTGTTCCAGTAAACTCTCCCTTTCATTGACTCTATTGCCCAATAGATCATGCACTAATCTTTGCCAGTTAAGATTTTGGGTTCGTCCTGCATCCTTTATAGTCCTTGTCCCCAGTTAGAGCCAGCTGTTAGCCCCGATAATCAAAACTTATCAGGCAATTTGATTGTTTTCAAAAACATCTTATAACACTAAAAAAATTTGGTTTCAAAGCCTTCTATCAGTCCTCAGCAGAGCTTTTGAAAATCGTCTACATCACCGATGACTAAGGGAAGAAGTAGTTATTATAACTACAACTAGTTATTTTAATATCTTCAAGGATCGAAGACTCAATTAACGTAGAATGTGGAAACATTGTCATTATAAAATGAATGGAATTGGCAGATGAAAAGCCACCTCCCACAATATAGGAAACTACTTCAAGTTAGTTTCTTTCTTTCGCATGCAATATGAAGATATGAATACTGACAGTTAAAAAAAAAGTTGTTTTTATTGTTGAAAGAACATATTTCTCTCCACAAGTTGCACCATGCATGAAGTATCCAGAAACATGGACTTTAAAGTTGATTATGGGCAGTTAAATATGGTATGCATGGCTTAACACGGGTGCAATGAGCTATGTGATCAAATGCCTCAAAGAGATGTAATTTCATGGAATTGTGATGATCGCATTGTATGCATGGAATGGATTTGCCGAAGAAGTTTTAGAAAATTTCAAGAAAATAAATTTGCAGATGTAAAATCCAGTCCTCAATCTCAACTCCATATTTAGTAATTGCCACACTCAATATGTAGGTTTTTCTTCAGGATCTTGAAAGTGACATACTGCATTTCAAACTCATCAAACTAGATTTCTCCAAAACTTACTTTCAATGAGTGGAAGCAAGAGTCAAGGCATGCAAATAGTTTGACTACAATGATTGCAGGATATGCATGGAATGCATATGTTGAAAAGGCTTCAAAAACTTCCAAGGAAATATAGATGGCAGATGTAAAATCAAATCCCACGACCTCTGCTAGCATCTTCCGCTGACTGTGTTGTAGTAACACATGAATGTGAAGGGTTTTTATCAAAATTTATAGTTTTTAATTTCTGACCGTCATGCATGCAAAACTTGGAAGCATAGACGATGCACTAGAACTATTTGACAGTGCGCTTCAAAGAAATACAGCTTCATAAACTGCATTGAGTGCAATATACACAAAATGGGTGCGTTGAAACAGGCTTCAGAAACCTTCAAGCAAATATGATTGTAGTTGCAGCTGCCACAATAATACTATATGTAAAATTTGAATGCATAGACAACCTTCAGCAACAGTTTAAAAGAATGCCTCAAATGAATGCCATCTCATAAAATGCAATGATCGCAAGTTATGCATAAAATGGTTTTCTTGAAAAGACTTCATAAATTCCCAAGCAAATACAACCGACTGTAGTGAACCCAGACCACAACTTGTGTCAAAATGAGAGCTTTGGAACAAAAGATTTGCCAGATATTATAGTTTTGAAAACACTCAGGTAGACTTGTATGCAAATTGTGGAAACCCAGACAAGGTGTTGAAACTATTTTTAAGGATGTATCAAAGCAATGTGGTCTTATGGAATGCAAAGGTTACGGGATATTCACTGTAAAGGATTTTCAGTCTTTCTAATAAAAGAAACTAACAGTTATAAATCCAAGTTCTACAGCTATTTTCCTGCACCATCCCCACGCATACCAATTTAAGAAGCTACAATAAGTATATGGGTTTTCTGATTATCTCAATAAAGATAGTGTAAAGTTGGCAGAGTAACATCATGAAGTATAAATCTCAAGACTATGGATATGCTCTGATGATTGACACCACGCTTCGAGAGGTATTTGACACTAAAATGGGCCATATTGATCTACAGGAAATCAGGAAGTCATTGATGGAAGGAGAATGATCAAAATTATCCCAAAGATAGAGAGATAGTAATTGAATGTCCAATGTCTGGAGCTAGTAATTGAATGTGCAAAAAGGTACAATCCTGAAGACAGAGAGATCATATCCATTGTTGGGCACTTGATGGCCAAACTTGATGGGATTTCTATCGCCATCATTCTTTGATTGCCATACAAAGAAAAGTTCATCTGTGTTGATAAACAAAAGGCCTACGAGTACTTTAGTGACAACAGGAGCAAATGCTTGAACAATTTGGCTAAGGAATGGATGGCAAAACCAAGAGGCTGACAGTCCCAACTTCCTAAGACAATGCACCATTCTCTTTTTATCAAAAAGATCTTCTATCTGATTGCCCTTCTTCACAGGTTGACAGGCAACCCCGACTCAACCGAGTTTGAAATGTGGATGTATCTCTTCATCATTGTCATGTCGGTAGGAAAACAATTTATTGATTGGGGCCACCTTATTAGTGACTGCATTCATGACCAGCTAATCCACTTCAAGACCAATCAACGATTCCACATGTCATACTACTTGGTATATGCAATTGCTAATTTGAGATCATGGCCTAGTTTGAGTACCACAGGTGTTCTAAATTAGGAAACATAAGTTTATGACTACTACAAGCAGTTGTAGTTAGAACAAAGTTTTGTATGTTTCAGACGAGTGAATGATGCTTTCACAATGCTTGCAGTAAGGTTATTTCAAGGAAATACAACTCTCATAATTTCAAAGGAAGCGTCATTGTTGATAAAGAAGTATGGTAGCTACTTCATTCAGTTTCCAAGGTTCACCTACCTTTGAGTAGGAGGATTTGATGGTTACCCTTCTAAATTGCCAAGGTATGTGGATGACAAGGTTGTTTTGGTCGAGCTTTCTAGACACCTGGTATTAGTTCAAAAGAAATGTTGAGATTGTAAGAACAAGGGAGTGACATTCCCTATTTGCCTCAGTCACTACAAGTGTGAATCCAGCTCAAGGGCTGAAAATATGGAGAAATCCCTAGCCATGATCAACTTGTATACATACCAGATGAGATTCCCCTTTGATAGCGAGGGATATGTCAGGAATAATTCGAAGCTTGGTCTTGGATACCTTCATTTCCCCAATCTCAAAGACTTTTGGGAGGATTGCGAAGACAAGTTTCAGGTCATTAAAAGAGACTAGACGAGGTTTACCTTGAAGAAGATTCAGGATTTCAAGATGGAATGGGTCATTGAAGGCATTAAAGATGATGAATCAGATTTGATTGATCCCTTCTATTTTGAAGAAATCCAGGCTCGACCTCTTCTTGCTATTAATTGGGCAAATCCAAAGGTTAGAGATGTCAGAGAAAGAACCAGTTTTGTGATCAAGAAGTCAAAAGAATGGATCAAGAAGAAGATATCTCAGATGATCGCAATGAGACTGGTAAATAGGAAAGAGACACCAAGAGGAAGAAGTGATCACTAGGACAGTTCCACTTCATCAGTTCCTTCCCACACACTAGTTATTGATGTTCTTTCTCACTAGAGAACCTAGGGAAGTGGTGGGGATGAAGACCCTCTAAGGAGAAGCAATCTCCAAAACATATGTGGAGATGAACCCAGGTAGAAGAAGAAGAAACCAAGGTCGAAGGAAAAAGAAATAGATTCTACTTCAAGAGAAGAAGAGGAACAAGAAGTAATATTTGATCCAGGGTTTGATGAAGCCATACTAACCACATCTTCTTCCATACTCATTGAATCCCTTCTCCTTGAAGTACCACATTCTACTTTAGTTATGGAGCCTCCTTCCTCGAAAAATCTAGTATATCAAATAGAAAAAGTTGAAGAGAAAGCAACCTCACCAATACCTGAAAAATAAGATCTCCAATCAGGCAATGCACATGAGCTATCAGAAGATATTTCACTACCATGGTTAGAATAAAGCCTATTGAAGAAAAGTAAGGTAGAAGAACTGGTGATTCCTAAATTTGGTACATTTTATGATCTCTTCAGGAGATCCGAGAAGCTAAAGAAGATCAAGGTGGCTTCGACAATAAAAATTGACTCTAATTCAAGAAACATGTGCCTTGAGATAGCTCAGCCCACTTCTGTAAGAAATGTGAATGAAGCCACTCCGGTGGACTTTTTTGTGTCAAGGATTGATACGGGCCCATCCACTCATGAGGCCGACATACAAAACTTCAATGTGGTAGCCAGAAGGCTAGTGGAAAGGACTGAAAGGGAGAAGCAGACAAAAGATGAGTTAAAACAAGTACAGAGTCTGTCTTCTTACTTGAAGACCATAGTCGACACTTCTACAATTCCACTTAGCATTGGTCATCAGTCAACCATCTAGGACCAAGAAGGAGAAATTGAAAAAGGTACTATTGACAGTCTGTAGAAATATCAAGTTTATGGAAAAACCATTGAGAATTGGGTGAACAAAATCAAATCTATTGCATTTAATTTCATTATTAAGGTAAAGACAGTGCATGATGAGGCCTTAATAAAAAATGAGGTCATTGAAAAATAGTTGAAAAATGTCAGGAAAGAAGTTGTTTGGATGGATATCCTAAAAGATTTTACAAAAATGATGGAGATTGATGTCAACATCCTCGTAACAGAAAAGATCCTACCTAGTACAGAGGAAAATTACTTGGAAATTTGGACAAAGAGCATAAGTTAGAAATTGGTAATTATTCACTAAGTTTCAACAAAATAGGAAAGGTTGATGCTTGCTTGTAAATGAGTATCCGCAAAGCTTCAGGATCAACTCAGTGCCATCCTCCCAAGTGCATCATTGATGGAGAATCATAGGTAATTCAAGATGGTTTTCAGGATATGATTGATCAACAACTTTTCAATAGAGAAGTTTTCGACGAAAACACAATGGACAAGTTGGTCGATCTCTATATGTCATTGAAGATTTCTATCTCCCAAATACCAAGCATGGTGGCAGAATTGAGTAATGTCCACAAGTGCCTGAAAACTTGGAAGATGAGGATAGAAAACACCCAGATTCCTAAGGGCAAATCTGTCACCCCAGCCATTCAACTTTTCAGAATGTTTAGAGAAAGAGAATCTAGTCTGCAAAATCAGTTTCCAGAGTTTACCACTCCGTCAACGGCGCCATCGACAAGCAAAGAATAAATGCAATTTTGCATATTGTATAGTTTTCATTTTTGTTGTGTTTGTGTGGAGCTGAAGTCATGATTTTGGCTTGTTTTGTAAGTAATGATCATGATTGAGTTTTTCCTTCGAGTCTAATCATCTCTCTTTTGATTGTAAAGTTAGGTTCATCCTAACTATTTCTCACATGATAATTATTTTAAGTGCCTAAGTGAGGTAGTTATGCTAAGCGACTAGATTTGTAAAAGAAAGTTAGTTATTCAAAATCAATGCACTTAAAGAGGGAGTTGGTTACTCCAAGTAGTTATAAAAAGTGGTTAAGGTAGTTACCTTAAGTGGTTTCTAACCTCACCTATATATACTTCATTGTATTTCAATCAAAGGGGGTTCCACTTTTTCACATGACAGTGTATGAAAGTCTTGAATAGTGTTATTCAAGTTTGAAAGTAATAAAGAAACGTTTTGAATGTGTGTTCAACTCGATTTCATGTGTTGTTATTGGTATTCGTATGTTTCATCAATAATGATCATGTGCTTTCCTTTCAAAGTTGCATTGTGAGAAAGATATTTCGCATCAAGTTTTGGTATCTCTACTTGGATGCATGGAACTTAAATTCATAAGTTTAACTCTTATTTCTTCATTACTGTTTGTTATTTCTTTGTTTTTGTTCTTATAATTCCAGAAAATCCAAATACCCCTATCATACAGGGGAGCTGCCCCTCTTAAACACAGAGAGGAATCGACATAGACCTACAATTCTTCAACTGTTGTGAGCAGGTTGTTGCTAATCCAAGGGCGAATGGAGTTACTCAAGAAGATTATTTTAAAGCAACAAATCTATTTCCCAAAAGAATATTAAGAATATGTATTTAGATAGAGTCGTGTCATTTTCAAGTGTATACATTTTGCCCCTCTTTGATGCAATGTGTTTTATCACGTTTCAAAGAATAGATTTTTCTGATAATGATACATGTCTCAGTTTGCCCCTGGTATAGGTTACGACAACAGGATGCCCCCTTGGGAGATTGGATAGGAAGGAAGGTTTGAAGGACATGAGACATACTCATGATGAGGAAGGTTGAACAGTTAGGTTAGGGTGAAGAAATTGGCTGATGTGGAAGAAAAATGGGATGAAGAAAGAGTTGAATGATACGTGATGCAAGATAAAATGATAACACACACAAGCAAGTAAGCAAGTATGCACAAATGATACAAGAACAAACAAGGTATTGCCCCTGTCCCATTTGTAAACCAATGATTAATCAATAAGGATCGACGATAGTGTTGTCATTGCGGGGAACGATATATCCCTAGATCAACATGATAGGCATGGGAAAGATATATCCCACTGATAATTATGATTGATTGAGTTGATTTACCACAAGATTAGGATCAAGACCACTAATTGTGATTGGATAATTTGGCAAGATTGACTTTACTCGATTGGTATGGATTAAGGATGGACTTGCATTTGGATAATTGTAGAAGAGACTCGATAGGAGACACAAAGAGAGATAGAAAGAGAATTTTGACAGAAGAATGACTCGACAGAAGAACTCACAAGCTTTTGTAAACACTGACACTGTGAACCAAATCTTTATTGATGGATGGTATGTAGTGTAAATGGATGTATTATGGATGCGGATATATGTCATCTTGATATTGCAAGTATTTTGAAGTGCTTGTTTCATCATTGGGCACTTTTTTGTTTCTTTTCTCTTTTGAAATGTTGTAAGAAAATACAAGCATCTAGGTATAATTGAACTGAGATGACCTGAGTATTACTTACATGGATTTTGATATAGAAAGTTGATACAAGCATCTAGGTATAATTGAATCGAGATGACCTGAGTATTTCTTGCATATCAACAGACAAGGATTATACTTGTTTCGTGTTGGTCCTTTGATTTCCTCGATGATCATTTGAGTTGATCATGTCCTTAGACAAGGCTTCACATTACTAAAGATAAACCCACAAGCAACAAACAAAGAAAAGAATCATTCCCCCATCATAGCATCTCTAGCTTTTGGCATCCTTGAGTAGCATAGGAAACATGATAACAAAAATCAAGACGTTGTAACCTAACCTAATCACAAACACAAAACATTCTTGCATTTAGATGTGTTTTATTGCCATAATTTAGATATAATCATGTAGAGTGCTTTAGGTACTTGTTTTCTTTGCTTTGGATAGGTTGATGTCTTGTGTCAAAATTTATGTTTGGAAATGGGCTTTGCTGTGCGTGCTTGCATTTGGTGAAAGGTATCACAATCCTTATTGGTGTCCTCGGTGAACAAAGTGGCGGTGCAGGATCCCATTCCTTAACCAGGTCGAGGCCTTGCCCTAGTCAAGTAGAGGTATCTGGCTTATTATGGATGAACTGACAATGGATACAAAGAAATAGACCCTAAGGGACTGACCTAGTGCCTCAAGGGCTCATTGCTAAATGGCCTTGCCTACATGACAACACAAAGTCAACATAGTTTGGTGTGAACCCTGATGGACCTAAAACCTAGGCGATAGGAAATGGTGTGGGCTCAGATAGATAGAAGGATAGATGACATGTGATGGACTGGATGAGAAGTGGAGCCTCGAGGGAGCATTCATAATGGCCTTTCCTACATGATGACACAGAGGCAATGTAGTTTGAGAAGAACCCTGATATTGACGATGGATTCTAAGACATGTTGATACTATGGATATGGTACTTTGACAACCTTAGGTATTAAGGCGACAATGGTTATAAAGTATCAAGCCATGATAGGTCATCGTTTAGGTTATGCAAGGTGTTTATGTGAAACTAACACGATTGGATAATGGATAATGGTAGGAAGAATGGACACAAGGTGACTAGTTTCCCAAAGATGGAGGAAGCGGTTCACATCGCAGAGAGTGCCTATTTGCCAGGTTTTCACTACTTTTCTTTTCGTATGGGAGCCAAAATACACATGATGCCTATTTTCCATGTTTTCATCATGGTATCTATCCAAGGCCCCTATTTACTAGGTTTTCACCAGAGGATGATTTTTTTTGTTACTTTTCCATTTTTTTCTATTTTTTTGATTTTTTTGGTTTTTTTATGTTTCTATGCCCCTCTTACATTGGGGTCCTCTATGTATAGAACCAACAAAGATGCATACTATTGATTGGGTCATCAAATAGCTCACCTTCTAATGTTGCTAACTGATATGCTCCTGATCCATAAGTAGCAATGATTACATAAGGACCAAGCCAGTTGGGTTCAAACTTGTCTTTCTTTTCTCGATCCTACTGATTGCAGGGATTTTCCTTAAGTACTAGATCACCAACATTGAATACCCTGGGATGGACTCTGTGGTTGTAGCTTCGTGACATCCTTTGCTAGTATGCCTTGAGATGGTTGAAGGCATTCTGCTATTTTTCCTCCAACAGTTCTAACTCTTACAATCTAGACACTCTGTAGTCTTCATCAGTGATAAGACCTTTTAACAACACCCTTAAAGATGGTAACTTGACCTAGATGGGCAAAATGGCTTCTGATCCATAAATAAGGGCATAAGGGGTAGCACTTGTGGGAGTGCATATATTGGTTTGATAGGCCCACAGAGCAAGATTCAGTTGTATGTGCCAATCATGACTGGCATTGTTGACAGTTTTTTTGAGGATTTTCAAGATTGTTTTGTTGGATGCCTCTTCTTGTTTGTTGCCTTGTGGATAGTATGGGGCGGAGAAATGGTGTTGGATTTTGAATTTGTCACAAAGCTCTTGGACATCCTGGTTCTTGAAAGGTCTTTTGTTATTTGTGACTATGGATGAGGGAATTCTGTATCTGCATATAAGGTAATTAACGATGAAGGAGGTAATCTATTTGCCTGTGACATTGGTGAGTGGAATGAATTCAATCCACTTGGTAAAATATTCAGTGGCGATTATTATGAACTTGTGGCTGTTGGATGATGGAGGGTGAATTTTTCCAACAAGGTCGAGTCCCCATTGACAAAAGGGCCAAGGTGTCATTAAAGGTCGTAGCTCTTGAGTTGGTGTATGGATGAGGTTACCATGTATCTGGCACTTCTTACATTTCTTCACAAACTGATATGAATCAATTTCCATGTTTGGCCAATAGTATCCCAAACGCATGAGTTTCTTAGCTAAAGAAGGACCGCTAGAGTGCATTCCATAAATTCCTTCATGCACGTCTCATAATGCGGTTTGAGATTCTTCACATTCTAAACATCAACGTAAAGTACCATCCAAACCTCGTTGGTATAGGGTGTCGATGATAATGGTGTAATGGGAGGTTTGGCGAATGAAGGTTCAACGTTGGTTGGTAGACAAGTCAGGTGGTAGGGTGTTATCCTTGAGGTAAGTGTAAACCTTACAACACAAGGGTGAATCAGATCTGACTAAGAGGCAAATGGAGTGTGTTTCAGGGATATCATAAGCTGGTTGCATAACTGACTCCACCAAGAACTCATACCGTGACTCATTCTTTGGGATCTTGAGGAGTGAGACAATGGTTGCCATGGCACCTGCTGCTTTGTTTTCAATGCGAGGTATCTGCTCAAAGGAGATGATCACAAAGTACTCTTTAAAGTCATCTACCATACACTTGTATGGTATTAACTTGTCATGTTTGGTCTGATAGTCGTCATTGACTTGATTGATTACCAATTGGGAGTTGCCATAGACATGTAGGTCCTTTATTTTCCATCCTGTTGCCATTTTGAGACTAATGACCAAGGCCTCATACTCTGCTATATTGTTTGTGCATGGGAATAGCAGATGATAAGACTTAGGTATGGAGGAGTGACCAACAAGATTCTTTCCTCTGATCCATGGTTTGTATAAGATCCATCAAAGTAGAGTTTCCATGAGTGTGTTGTGATATTGAGTATGGATTCATCTGGAAAATCAAATGTCATTGGTGTGGTATCCTGCAATGGTTCTTCTACTAACTGATCGACAATGATTTTAACTTTGATAGCCTTCCTTTCTACATACTCAATGTCATTGTCACTTAATATCATTACCCACTTGGCTAGGCATCCTGTTAGAGCTACTTTGCTTAATAGGTATTTTAGTGGATCTATCTTTGCAATAAGCTTGACTGAATGTGCTAGCATGTAATGCCATAGTTTTTAGGAAGCAAAAACCACAACAAGACACGATCTTTCTATTTGGGTATATTGTAGTTCATAGCCCACCAATGTGTGACTGATGTAGTAGATAGGTCTTTCTTTGCCTTCATAATCCTGTTGTGTTAATAGGGCTCTGAGAGTTGTTGGCATAGCAGATATATATAGATACAGTGGTTTACCTTGTATAGGTGGCATGAGAATAGGAGGGTTCATGAGGTATTCCTTCAGTTTGTGAAATCCTTCCTCACACTTTTTATCCAATCTGAATGGTATGTTTTTGTGTAGTAGGTGAGTAAAAGGTTGGCACTTGTCTTCCAGTTGTGAGATGAACCAACGAATCGCTTGTAACTTGCCTTGTAGAGACCACAGTTGAGTGATGTTCTTTGGTAGTGGCATTTCCATGATAACTTTGACTTTGGTAGGGTCTACTTTGATCCCATTTGTTGATACAATGAAGCCCAAGAGCTTGCCGAAGGTGACTCCAAACACACATTTCTTTGGATTCAACTTGACTTTGAAGTGTTCCAGTCTCTAAAAGACCTTCTCTAGTAAATCTAGGTGGGATTCTCTTGTTAGTGACTTTGCAAGGATGTCATCTACTTAGTCCTCCATTGTGATGTACATCATATTATGGAAGATAGTGGTCATAGCACGTTGATATGTTGCCCTTGCGTTCTTTAACCCAAATGGCATGACGTTCTAGTAGAAGGTGCCCCATGGACAAATGAAAGTTGTTTTATGTTGGTCTTCTGGTGATATCCTAATTTGATTGTACCTAGAGAAGCCATCCATAAGAGAAAGCATGGTGTGTCATGCTGTCAAGTTGACTATGATGTCAATGTTAGGTAATGGGAAATCATCCTTGTGACAAGCCTTGTTTAGATCTCAGAAATCATTGAACAATCTAACTCTGCCATCAGGTTTTGATACTGGCACTATGTTGGATACCCACTCTAGATAGTCAATTTACCTGATGAACCCTACATCCAGTAGCTTCTTGAGTTCCTCTTTTACTAGTAATGAAATGTGGGGATGCATCTTCCTAAGCTTCTGTTTGACTGGTTTAACTCTTGGATCTAGTGGAAGATGATGTAGAATCAAATATAGATCTAAACCAGACATATCTACATATGACCAAGAAAAGTTGACTTGCTTCTTCTTGAAGAAAGGTACAAATTTTGTCTTTTCCAGTGGAGATTGAGACTTTGCAAAGTGAATGATCTTAGGTTTATCCTCTGTTCCAATCTTGACAGGTTCTGTAGGTTCCACCACAATTTGAGACTTCTCTTGGTACATGTCATTGGGGAGAGTGTCAAGCCTTCCATCGTCTGGCACCTCAGAGAGATTTTCACCATTCGATGCGTCATTTCTTTTTACTATTTTTGGATCTAACACTACTACAGAGCAGTTTTCACCATCAGATCCATTTTTTATTTTGATGTTTTTTTGACTAGAAGGCTTGGCACCCTCTCCAAAATAAGCCACGGTGTTGAGTTCAATTGAGAAGCTAGCTTTATGATCTCCTGTAGGTAGGTGGTCCCTAAGTTCCATGTAGTCAATATAGGCATCGTCATTTTGGAACATGTCTAGTTGTGGGGTTCCTCGTAAATCACAGTTGATAAGTTCAGGATGCACAAGGGGGAGGGGATCAAAAGATAGATCTGATTCATTGGGTGTGATAATTTGAATGGATACATGGTCAAGATTTAGATTGGTAGGGATAGGATCTGAGATGATACTTTCCTCCAGATTGTTTATTGCGATGGAACCCTGACCTTCCTTGTAAGTCATGCTTTTAAGAGTGGGCGAATCACAATCTAATGGTCTATGTGTTAGCGTTTGTCCCTCATAGTAGGGGCTATATGGTCAAATGGTGTCAATTCCTTTGTCCTCAAATGAGTGCTCTAAAGTTCATCTCGCTCATACTCGTTGGAGTCTGTGTCACTATCTTCTTGTAGGTTATGGATCTGTTCCACAAAACAAGCATTGGCCTTAGCTTTGCCTTTGTCCTTGTATCCTAGCCCTCTTGTATTTATTGCCAATGAGGATGATGAGGGTTGGATGGGTTTATTCCTTCTTTTCTTAGGCCAATGGGACCTTGTCCTTCATAGCCCATTTTGTGTAAGATAGACTTACCATGCCCATAGATTTCTATTGGGAGCTTAGGTGGTTCCTGTGTGTTATCTTCCTCTATGTAGAGCCATTGCAAGATGTCTCTTTCCTCAGTTTCATCTGATAGGGTCCCTCATTTTACAAAGGGAACTGTGGGAGGTTCGGGAGGAGGAGATGGATTTAAAAAAGGTGTAGGTCACCCAAAGGATCTTGGAGATAGAGACATTTTGGCTAAGTTGAGGCTATGCTTGATGGAGTATTCCCCTACCCCTGTTTCTTTGATTGTGATTTTCTACCCTTTGGGATTGGACGAGGAAGCTTCGGAGGTAGAATCATGCTATGAGATGGGGGATGTGGAAGCTCTATTGTTGGGAATGATGCAATTAGGCTTTGAGTGGATAGAGTTGCAATGCTAAAAAGGATTCGGATCACCTTGGATGGTGATCTATTTGCCGTTATGAGGAAATTTGATGCATTGGTAGTAGGTAGAAGGCATAGATTTCATGGCATGAATCTAGGGTCTACCTAGGAGGATGTTATAGGCTAGCTCTCTATCTAGGACTTGGCAAACAACATCCTTTATCACTGGTCCAATTTGTATGGGTAACACTACTGTTCCTTTAGTAGTTCTTTCTTCTTCATCATAGGCCTTAATAGTGATATTTTTCCTAGGATCCATTGCAGCTTTCGAGAACCCCAATGTAAGGACTATCTTGAGCGTGTAAATATTTAAACCGACTCCTCCATCAATGAGAACTTTTTTGATACGGTGTTTATGAATGAAGGCGACGATATGCAAGGGTGTGTTATGAGGCTGGGATACTGATAGGTCATCTTGTTTAGTAAATGATAAGGTATTGGAGGAGGTTAGATGTCCTACCATGGCTTGAAACTTCTCTTGGGCTAGATTCATGGGCTCAATTGTTTACACTAGGGATTTATCAAGAATTTCCTTGTGGGAGAGAGACAAACATAACAACTCTAAGATAGATATGTGGGCAAGAGTTTTCTGAAGTTGGTCTATGACATTATATTTAAGGGAGTTAGATGGAGAAGGTGACAACCTTGGAGGAAGCATGTTTGATGTGACCTTACCACTGCGGCTGATGATGCTACAATTAATTTTGTTGGGGCTTGACTATTGGTTGAATGTGACCACATTGACTTGTGGGATGTGCTTCGATATGTAGTTGACAGTATAATTGAATGACACGTTCACATAGTTAGCATTGTTGTGTCCATTATTTTGATTATGCCTATTGTGGTTGTTATTGTTGTTGTTGTTGTATGGCCCATCGTGGTTGAGGAGTGGATCCTTGTATACCACATGTGTCTCGTTAGAGGTATGTTCTTTAGTGCCTACCTGATTTTGGTCAAGTATGTCTTGAATGATGTGTTTTAGATGGATACAGTCATTGGTCTTATGGCCTCTTCCTCTATGATATTCATAGAAATCAGTATCTTTCCAATAATGAGGTTTTACTTTATGTTCATAGTCACTAGTGGCGAGAAGAGTGATCTCATTGTTGGCTAATAGCTTTCTTAACGCAGACTCCTGGGACTCCCCTAGTGGTGTGAATTTTCATCTAGGAGCAGAGATGAACCATTATTTTTGCTCACGAGGGAAGGTTTTGTTTGGTTTAGCATTACTTACCTCTCCTTTGAGAGTGAAGATTGGTTGTTGTTTGGGAGCCGCTACTTTGGCATCAATTACTTCATCATTGACAATATTTTTATTCTTTGTCCAAAACTTTGACTTGTCCATGGTGTAGTTAGAGTTAGGTGTGTCCTTGTACAACTTTATTTGCCCCTTGGTGATCATAGCTTTCTCGATAAATAATCCCATCTCAATGACTTTCATAAATGAGGTGCGGCATTGAATCTGGATTTGGTAACTTAGATCGGGGTTAAGGTTGTGGACAAAAATCTTGGCCATTTGCTCCTTAGGCACTTGATATCAGCATTTGCTCGTGAGTTGTCTCCACCTTTGTAAGAAGGCAGTGAAGGATTCACTACTCTTTTACTTTGTATTGCATAGGTCAAGCATGGAAACTTCATGTTCAATGTTATATGAGAAGTGTGTGATGAACTTGTTTACTAACTCATCAACAATTTTTATACCCAGGGGAAGTTGTGAGAACCATTCCATGGCCTGTCCTCCTAGTGATCAAGGAAAAAGTCTCATGAGGAAAGTTTTGATGTGGGCTACCTCTAGACATGTGGTGCTAAATTCCCAGATGTGGTCCCTAGGGTCACCCTTTCCTCTGTATTTGTCAAACTTAGGAACTTCAAATTAAAAGGAGAAGGGTACCATGTTCAAGATTTTGTCGAAAGAGTATGGTGAGATATCCTCCAATGAATAAGTTTTAGTGGATGTCCCTGTTTGGAGGTCTGCGAATTGCTATTGTAATGTTTGAATTTGTTTCGTCAGAGTGTCTATAGGTATGTTGGGGTCTGTTGTTTTCTTACTTTTGTCTTTGTTAAGGGAGCTTTCCTCATTTGTACTCTTTTAGTGGGTTCTTTCCTCTCTTGGTCCTTTTAATGCATTGATGTCAAAATCAGTGGGGAGTTTAAGTCCTTGGTTTGTAGGATGAAGAAAGCACTTTTGAGGGTCTTTGTTGAGCATTTTGTCCATCATACGTTGAAATTTTTGATCTTGGAGAGCTCCTTGGAAGTCCTCATGGGAGATTTCCTCATTGCTGTCATGAGGGGATACAATTCTATTAGATGTTCTGGCCATTTCAAGTTGTTTTTGCATTTGGGATCTAGTTAAGACCATGCAAGGCAATGTGGGAAGGAGTGGGGTGAAACTAGAGACTCTGGTAAGGTGTTGCTGTAGGTTGGTGAGAAGGGGATACTTGCGGTGATGAGATTCAAACAAGGGACTTTTTTGATCAATGATTCCAAGTAAGTTGGTCAATACAAGATGATAGCCACAAGTAAGGATAGTTGATAATCGTTTACTATATAGAGACTAGTCTTGCACCAAGACCACTAGTGAAGTTCTGAGAGAAAATGATGATTGATCCTTGATAGTGGGGACTTACTAGGTTTACTTGAATCCAAAATGATCTAAAAAAGGTCTTGCACTAATCTGATATAGATACTTTGACTTGTTTATGGGAAGAAGTGGTAAAAAGTTGGATGAGATGATTGATGAAGAAGAGGGTATGCTATGGAAATGGATGGGAGAAGGGAATGCACGGTAAATCTGATCTCAAAAATTGGAACAAGGCTGAAATGGGTACCCAGAAATGCTAAAAAGTTTCTCTCAAAAGACGCGAAAAAGCTCACTATCTTGGATGCGCAGCTACAGATGCACTGAAATAGAGGATATATGTGCAATAAGTCGATGCAAATGCATAGCTCTGGTAAATGTTAAAAGCACAGTAATAGATGACAAATGTGCAAAAAGTCATAGTAAATGCACAACAGGTCAACACAGATGCACAGCTCTGTAGGATAAATGCAAAGCTCTAGTTTCTTGACTGCTTTTGCAATTTCTTTGGCACGTTTTTCAATGTTTTTGGTTTATTGGATGAAAGTTAGTCTTTTTGATCTAATTTTTCAATTATGGCAAGTAAGACACAGCAAACACAAAGAATGATTTTTGATCTTTTTTAGATTTTTTTTTGTAATTTTTGGACTCTTTTGACTAAAAAAAGTACAAATCCTAGGCTAGTAGGGACAATATAAACCAAATTCTCACTGTTACGTGAGGCATCTTTGGGAGGTGATAATCACCCTTCTCAGCACTGATTTATAGGGGATTATGGCTTCTAAAAATAGTGGATAATTAGTAAGTACAACCGTTCGAGTGGTTATACATGTGACAGCGCTACTCTTTGTTATGGAGTCTCCCAACCTTCAAGGGTTGTGCCTTGGAGGGTTTTGGGAGAGGTTGGCTATCGGTATAACAAAACAACATTGGTTGCTTGAAGCTTTCACTCCAAACACAATTTATTTATGGTGGCTAGGTAGATCTTGGCTTTAGCTTGTTACCACTTAAGGTTGTTCCCACTTGGATGGAAGGATATCCAAGGGTAGGCCTCTCTAAAGAAAAAACATGTGAAATGATATGTTTGACATTTTGGTCACCCAAAAGAGGGGAGAGCATAGGCCTAGTATCATTCCAAAAACACGAAAGACAGTGGTTCTTTTCCCCTAGTTAAAACTGAAAAAGACTAAATGAGTTAGCTACTTGGGCACACACATGATTTGTTAACTTTGAAAGCAAGATAGCAATGGTTCAATTTTATACTCCTAGCATTGGGACTAAATTCAAGTTGTTGATGCAACAAGATCAAATTACAATCCTCCTAGTTAGAGCTAAATGAGATTTGCATGAGCATCCATTTACTTTCCTTGGCTAATTAGATCTAGAGATGAGTTAACAAATGCAGCTATATGACTAAACTAGCCTCTAACCTGCAAGTAGATCAGAGAATATTCCTGCAAGACAAGAGTTAGCATTAGCAAAATCACAAGGAACAACTCAAAAAGTTACTACAGAACATATGCGCAAGTACAAAGATCAGATGCATAGAGACAGAGGTCAAATGCACATTATTACAAAAGCACAGAATCAAGGCTCATATGCGCAGAGATAGAAGACATATGCACAGAAAGAATAGATGCACTGTTATAGAGCATGGATGCGCAGCTTCAGGGGGTGTATGCACCAAAAGACCAGATGCACCAAAATAGAGCTCAGATGCATGTTAGAATTGATCAGATGTGCAGAATCCTCCTATGTACAGAACCTAATGCACAAAAACTCAGTTTTGAGGCTAAATTGGGGCAGGGCACCATGGTGGGCACCAAAAATGTTAAGGGAAATTGTGCATGAATATCAATGATATCAAATAAACCCAATAACTCAATGGAAAAGGAAATAATCAAGATCAAACAAACAAAGACAAAAACCTTGCAAACCTCAATACTTCATAGCTTCCATTGGTCGCCTATCTCAATCGATCTTGTGTATGAATATGGCCCTCAGAAATCACACTTCCTTGCATTTTCTTCAAGATGTCAATAGAGAACAACTATGATAGTTATTATAATCAAGATGAACTTCACAACAATGGTAATGGTGATGGTAACAAGTTGATTGCAAGCAATGGAATGGTGTGGTGCCAAAGGCGCGCTATAATTTTTGTAGAGTAAGGGTACTAAAAGGTTGGATGATAGAAATGGAGGAATAGGGTTGTACTTATAGGCTTGTGAGAGAGAAGATCAATGGTATAAAAAGAATAAGAAGATCAAAGGTAGAGAAGACTTGAGAGATGTGCACGAACAGGAAGAAGACATGTGTCCTGCTCTATTTTGCATGAGAGGAATTAATAAAATAGAAGAATGAGTTAACTGAAGAGATTAATAATCAATTAACAAAATAGATCAAAGAGTTAATTGATTAGAACTAGAGGATAAATATTGCATGAGGATGAGAAGGTATTTTAGCTCAATTAAATATTTGGAATATTCAATTGCATGTGCACCAGGATTGAATTATATTTAGAGATAACTCAATTTTTAGAAGAAATAGACAACTTAAATAAATATTTGATTTATTTAAATCTAGAGAAGATATTATTGGAAGAAGCAATTAAATAATTGGTTTTATTTAATTTAGAATGATTTTGGAAGAACTAATTAAATAATTGGTATTATTTAATTTGCTGGAAGATTTGGAGGATTTTTTTTATTCGTAAGCAAGTATTTTTTATTAATTGAAATATGAAATTACATATCCAGTTCAAGGGGGCATATCGGTAGGAAATAATCGGTAAGAAAACCTCCGGTTGTGGCCCGTAACTACCAAAATCTAACCTATTTCTAAATTATAACCTGCCTGTGAGACTACAAGTTTCCTGCCTGAACAAAATACAGAGAAGAAGAAGCTGGTCCTTTCCAAAATGGGCTAGCACCCTGACCCTCCTTCCCCCTGGTAAAAAACAAAACCTAAAAAACTAGAGAGTAGGTGCCTTTAGGCCATTAGCCTGCAAGAAACCCCAAAACCTTTACAAAATTTACAGGCTCAAAATTTAAAAAAGCTCTGAGAGACTATCCAAGAGAAAAACAACTCATGTAACTGCCATCTTGGAAACAGGGAAAAACTAATCAACTACAAAAGACCACCCATCTAAGTAACAAAAGACCATCCAGGGTCAAGACTACACAGAACACTGAAGAATTTACTGAACCCCTGAACACCTAACACAAACTATATGCCATTTACAAAAAGACATCCTTGAAACATAAAATAAACCCTGACCATAGATAGTATTACAATAAAATGATGACTATGAAGACATGAAGAAAGCAGAGAGCACTACCAACCACCCACCACACACTAGCAACTAAGACTTAGACTTCTCCTTCATCAAATAGGTAGTCGTGAAACTCATGAATCCTGTCGAAGCCCTTAGTGTGGATCAAATTGAAGGATTTTTTTAGAAAGTCTTTACCTCTGTGAGCCCTACTCCTGTGGGTTTCAAGTTCAACACCTTTGATATCCAGTATGAAAGGGAAGAACTCAACTACCACTCCAGGTTGATTGGCCCTTTGAAGATCCTTAGGCCTAGGAAGTTCGCCTCTCTCAACCACCACCAAAACTTTGTCGATACCACCAAGAAAGACAGGTTTGAACAGACACTACGCCAGAGCCTTGACCTCGTCCTTGGGCACTGAAACATCTAGAAGAGCTACCACAACCCTGGAGGAGAGGTCAGAATCTACTCAATACCTTTCACTGCCCAAGACAAATTTCTTTCCTAAGATGAGTTTCAGGACTTTGATGGTGAAGGTATCGTATTGTTTGAGGACTCTCCTTAACCTTTGCTTTGTAACCTCCTCCTTGAAGGCCATCTGTCTCACCTACGTAGTGAGACACACAGGCGACTCCATTCCACCACACTCTAAGCGGTTCGTAGGAAGAAGATGAATTATTATCAAAGGGGGGAGTGCCATGCAAGCTTCTGTGAAGAATACAAAAAAGAAGTAGTGGTATAAAAGGATGACGGCCTTGAATTCTAATGATGAAAAATGCAAGAGGGAATTATCATGCACAATACCAACTCATTCTAGTTAATGCCTAGACTTGGGTAAGTGAGGCTATCAAAATCCGTCCCATCTCATGCTTAGAAAATCTGAAATCTATCCTTGCCCCAATGAAACAAGCCTCTTCAACTGACGAGCTGTCAAATCTTCCCACTTAGCGCCTTTGAGGGTGTGCAATAATCATTACATGTGGCGATGTGAACTCATGCTGAGTGGCAATGGGAGTGAGCTAACTCAGCTAGAGGACCTTGTCAACATCCTGTCGCATTGCCAACTAAGCCCCGGTCCTTCCACAACTAATAGTGTGGAAGGACTCCCACCCAACCTCCCACAGATTTGGAGGAATTTAATTAAATAAATAATTTTATTTAATTGTTGGAAGAATATGAATCAAATAAATAAGTTGATTTGTTTATTTATTTATAGAGGAATTAGGCTTAAATAAATATTAAGAATATTTATTTAGACAGAGTTGTGTCATTTTCAAGTGTATACATTAACCCTTAATTTATAATTTTTTAAACTATGGCATAAATGAATGAGCAGTCAAAAAGGGGGACTAACTATTGTGGCACACTGCCCTACATAGGTGAACTACTTAATAATCCATGCAACTAATATTTGCCATGGTTCTCCAATGGACATTTTATGAAACCCCTTGTTTTGCCCCCAGGTATTCACAACTAGTAATGGGTGAGGTTCCCCCTCCCATGCAAAAAGTTCTATCATTTTCTGATAGGAAATGTTTGTATTTTTAGACAAATTAATACCTTCATTTCCAATACTAGATAATTTGGAGATGATTCAGGGAATTACCTTGAATTTCTTCCCATGCACAATTGACTACCCATCTATAAAGTTCTTAGCAAATTCCTTGACCAGCTCTGCATGGTGTCCCTCAAATTTCTTTATAAAGTCTATCCACCCTACCCTCTGAAACAACTCTGAAATATTCCCCAATGTTAGCAATTTATCTAGTGAAGCTGGCTAGACTTGTATTTGGCTCCTCCCATTCTATTTCTTACTGATAATATTGCTTAATGACTACTAAAATATCGTGGCACCCAAAGTGATAAAATTGCACAAGAAATTGATAGGAAAATTAATGGAAATGTAGGTTTTGAGGCCATGTGTACTTCGAGAATGTTGATTTAGGGTACTTGGCTTTTTAGCAGTTAATTATGACATTGCATGGGATAGAGTGAATCAGCCACCACCTTCTCCAGTGAAGGAACATTTCACACATTTGCCAAATTTGGAAAAGAAAAGGGCTTCGTGCCAATTTATCTACCTTTACTCACAATAAATGATCTATCTAAAATAAAAGATGTACTTATCTTCCATTTTGTTATTGATTTGAAAGCCACTTGTTTTTGTTGATGTAATAGCATCCTAGGTGGTGGTACTAATTGGTTTGAGTGGAATGAATTTATTATGACATGATGATGGGGAGGCTAAATTGATATGATGATGGGGTGGCTAAATTTTTTATGATGGAAAGTTATCATAATAATACTTATTTACTATGGTCAGAAATGAGGAACTCATGATGGCTTTTGTAGTGGATTGTGGGGTGAATGGTGTGTTTTCAGATAATAGGAATATTTTCACATACAAAAATCATAAATTTACAATGGTGGAGGAAGATATCAAAGGAATAGACATGGAAGATATGAACAAAATTCTGGAGCATTGTCGCAAGATGGAGCCGACTGAAGGAATAAAGTTCTAGAGCATCACTGAAAGATGCAGCTAAAATGCAGGAACAAAGTTTTGGAGCATCGCTGAAAGATGCAGTCAGAATGTAGGAACAAAGTTTTGGAGCATCATTGAAAGATACAACTGGAATGTAGGAATAAAGTTCTATAGCATTGCTAAAAGATGTAGCTAGAATGCAGGAATAAAGTTTTGGATCATCACTAAAAGATGTAGCTGGAATGCAAGAACAAAGTTCCAGAACATCACTGAAAGATGCAACTGGAATGTAGGAGTAAGGTTTCAGAGCACTGCTGAAAGATGCATCTAGAATGTATGAACAAGGTTCTAGAGCATTGTTGAATGATGTAGCCAGAATGTAGAAACAAAGTTTCAGAGCATCACTAAAAGATGTACCCAGAATGTAGGAAAAAAGTTTTGGAGCATCACTGAAAGATGTAGCCAGAATGTAGGAACAAGGTTCTAGAGCATTGTTGAAAGATGCAGTCAGAATGCAAGAACAAGGTTCTAGAGCATCACTGAAAGATGCAACCAAAATGCAGGAACAAGGTTCCAAAGTATCACTAAAAGATGTAGCTAGAATGTAGGAACAAGGTTCCAGAGCATCGCTAAAAGATGTGGCCAAAATGTAGGAACAAAGTTCTGGAGCATCACTGAAAGATGTAGCCAGAATACAGGAACAAGGTTCTAGAGCATCGCTGAAAGATGCAGCCGAAATGCAGGAACAAGGTTTTGGCCCATCGCTGAAAGATGCAGCTAGAATGCAGGAACAAAGTTCTAGAGCATCACTAAAAGATGCAGCCAGAATGAAGGAACAAAGTTCTAGAGCATCACTGAAAGATGCAGCCAGGATGCAAGAAAAAAGTTCCAGAGCATTGTTGAAAGATGCACCCAGAATGTAGGAACCAAGTTTTAGAGCATCAATGAAAGATGTAGCTGGAATGCAGAAACAAAGTTCTGGAGCATCGCTGAAAGATGCAGATGGAATGCAGGAACAAGGTTCTAGAGAATTACTGAAAGATGCAACCATAATGCAGTAACAAAGTTCTAGAGCATCACTGAAAGATGCATCCAGAATGCAGGAACAAGGTTCCAGAGCATCATTGAAAGATGCAATCAGAATATAGGAACAAGGTTCCAAAGCATCGTTGAAAGATTCAACTAGAATGTAGGAACAAGGTTCTGGAGCATTGTTGAAAGATGTAGCTAGAATGCAGGAACAAAGTGAGGGTATGGATCTTATTCAGACAACAAGTTCCAGAGCATCACCAGAAGATGCGTCAAAATTTGTGACACTTCTTCAAAGATGAAACCCTACGAAACAAAGATGAAATTTAGACAAGTACAAAGATGAATATATGAATAATTGTTCCTAAATGCACATACACACACTAAATTTTTTTATTAACACAAATACAATACTTATGGTATTGTTTCTAGCAAAGCATAATCAACACATTGAGTTTCTCTATGCATTTCTACCAGTTGAGTAAACTCTTCTTTGTTGACAGGTTTATGGTAGATCCTGAGTCAATGTCCATTGATTAAGAGAGTTCAAGAATCACCATCAATGGGTTTGAGTTGTACTGCTTCGTTTGGGAATACATCAGAAATCTCGTATGCACCTAGCCAATGGGTTATGAGTTTGCCTTTCTAGTCCTTGTATCAAGAATCAAACAACAATGCCTAATCTCCTTCATGGAATTCTCTTTCTTTGATGTGTTTATCATACCAGGCCTTTCGTTGTTGTTGAACTAGCTCAGTTTGATGAATATCTTCTAAGCGGAGTTCATCTAGTTCACTAAGCTACAAAACTCTCTCTACCTGAGCCTGATCAAGCTTGAAGTCTAGCTCCATTGATGTTCTAAGGGTTTGGAGGTCAAATTTAATAGGTAAAATAGGTTTCTTCCCAAAGACCGGTTCATATGGAGTAAGACCAGTGGTGGATTTCCAAGTTATGTTGTAAGCTCAAACAGCCTCATGCAATTTTTTGATCCAGTCGTTTCTACTTGATGAAACTATTTTGTTAGGATGTTTTTGAGCTCCCTATTAGTGAATTCTACTTGTCCGTTTGCTTGTGGGTGATAGGGTGATGACTTCTTATGGATTATCTGGAAATGATTAATGAAATATAATAAAACGTTGGACATTAATTGAGGTCCTTCGTCTGTGACAATTGACCTAGGGGCTCCAAATATGAGAAAAATTATGTTATACAGAAAGTCTGCAACCTGTTTTTCTCTAGCAACTTTCAGGGCTTGGACTTCTGCCCATTTGGTAAGATAGTCCATGCATACCAGAATATATTCTTTTCCTTGCAAAGGAGGATTTATAAGACCAATGAAATCCAATCCCCACTTTTCAAATGGTTCAAAAATTACCTGTGGTTGTAGAGGCATTTCGTTGGATGCCGTAGGTCTTCCCACTCATTGGCATTCATCACAATAGCGGACATAGTTCTTCACATCCTTGTGCATAGAGCGTTGTTGGTATGTGTTGACTGATCATGCAAGTACTATACACAAGTTATGTATCCTCACCGGGGTTTGGAGGCATAGCCCCCAAATTTTTTTCCCTCTTTTTTCCACGATCAGAGTCGATTGTTAATTTTTGTTAACCGACAAAAGAAAAATGACATTGCAAATCCCTAATTCTATAAGCTTCCAAAAATCTTGTTATAAGCAGATGGGATATATGTTACGGTGATGTATTAGTGAGATTGTAATCTATTTTGTATTGGATAATAAAATCATTGGATGGCAGAGTTTCTGTTGATGTAGCCCATATTGGGTGAACCATGTTAAATTTATGTGTTGATCTCTTTTGTGTTATTCCTCATTGTTATATTTGGGTTATTTAATCTGCATATAATTCTTAGTGTTTATTGATTTGATCTTCCTGAACCTTAACAACTAGTATCAGAGTGGGTTGTGTTTGATTATCGTCTGCAGGAAGGTCTCACGATTGAGTGGGAGTCTCACGGTTAAGTGGGAGTAATGGTGGACGAGGGTAAATTGAAGGTAGATAAATTCAATGGGTAGAACTATCAATTATGGAAGATGCAGATGGAGGATTATCTCTATCAAAACAATTTATGGAGGCTGTTGGAAGGAAAAGCCAAGAAATTGGTAGCAATGACTGATGAGGATTGGGATCTTCTGGATAGAAAGGCACTGGGAACCATTCGGTTGTGCATGGAACCATTTGTGGTATTCAATATAACAAAAGCCACAACAATAGATGGTATGATGAAAGATTTGGCTAAATTGTATGAAAAACCCTCATCCTCTAATAAGGTATTTCTCATGAAGCATTTGTTTAATCTAAAAATGATTGAAGGTGGATCTATGTCAGATCATTTAAATGAGTTTATTATGATTACCGGTCAGTTAACATCTGTAAAAGTGAAATTTGATGAAGAGGTAAGGGCTCTCTTGGTTTTATATTCTTTGCTAGAAAGCTAGAATAGCTTGGTAATGGTTGTAAGTAACTCTATCTCTGGTTCAAATACTTTGAAATTTGATGATGTTGTTGGTGTTATCCTTATTGAGGAAATGTGATGGAAAAGCACAGGTGAGACTTCAACATCTGGTAATGCTTTGACTATAGAGAACAGGGGAAGAACAAAGGAAAGAGGAAAAAGCCCTACAAATCATGGGAAGTCACAAGGGAAATTGAAGAAAGGTAGATCTAAATCCAGAGGAAGAATGGATTGCTGGCACTGTGGAAAGCCAAGACACTTGAAGAAGGATTGATGGTCTTGAAAGGGCAAACAAGGAGATAGATAACATGATGATAGTAAGGAAGCTAATGTTGCAAGTAATAAATTATAGGATGCTTTAATTTTGTATTTAGATAATGCTAATGATTCCTGGGTAATAGATTCAGGGGATTCATTTCATGCCACACCCCATAGGAAATATTTTGTAGATTATGTTCAAGGTGATTTTGGACAGTTATATTTGGGTGATGATGAACCCTATTAGATTATTGGAAAAGGAAAAATAAAAATCAAGTTACTGAATGGAAATGAATGGTTGCTACATGAGGTATGGCATGTTCCAAATTTGAGAAGGAATTTAATCTCTGCAGGACAACTGGGTAGTGAAGGCTGTATAGTTACCTTTTTAGACAAAGTCTGGAAGGTCACTAAAGGTGAAAAGGTAGGCACATTGTATTGGTGTACTGGTAATACTTATTCTACCTTAGCTGCTACAAAAATAGTTGCCAATGAGATAGTTATAGTACTTGTTATAGGGACATAAACAAAATTGTTGCACCATAGACTTGGGCACATGAGTGAGAAAGGGATGAAGATCCTTCACTCCAGAAATTTGCTACTAGGTCTGAAGAAGATTGACTTGGAGTTCTATGAAAATTGTGTTTATAGAAAATAGAAAAGAGTCTGATTTCTCAAATTTGGGAAAGAAAAGAAAGATGAAAAGTTGGAGCTTGTGCATACAGATGTATGGGGACTAACTTAGGTATCTTCTCTTGGTAGCTCTCAGTATTACGTTAGATTCATAGATGATGCAACTAGGAAGGTATGGATTTATTTCCTTAGGCAAAAATATGATGTATTTGAAACATTTAAGAAATGGAGAAGCTTGGTTGACAATGAGATAGGTAAATGATTAAAATGTCTTAGATTTGATAATGGTGGTGAGTATTGCAGTAAATAATTTGAGGATTATTGTTAGTTTAATGGAATTCGTAGGTAGAAAATAGTTCCAGGGACTCCATAGGAGAATGGAGTGTGCAAGGACCATGAGATTGCATGCTAGGTTTCCTTTAAACATGTGGGTAGAACCTATCAACACTGCTATATATTTAATTAACAGAGGTACTTTAGTTCCTTTGGGCTATGGTATTCCAGAGGAAGCATGGATAGGTAAGAAGGTGAGTTATTCTTTTCTCAAAACCTTTGAATGTGAAGCATTTACACATGTAGATTCTGAAAATAAAACCAAGCTAGATGCAAAATAAAAAAATGTACTTTCATTGGATATGGCATTGATGAATTTGGTTATAGGCTTTGGGATTTTAAAAATTAGAAAATTGTGAGCAGGAATGTTATATTCAATGAGAAGGTGTTGTACAAAGATCAATTGTAGCAGCATGAGAAGAAAGAAAAGGATTATGTGGTACTGGATGATACTCCAAATAGTGATGTTCTAGTGGTTCCTCATGCTCCACAATAGCAACAAGAAATAACACAAACTCTAGTGAATGTTAGACGGTCAACAAGGCTAAGTAGACCTCTTGAAAGGTTTTCTCCCTCTTTGTATTCTATTTAGTTAATAGATGTTGGTGAACTAGAAGGGTATGATGAAGCTATGAATGTGGATACAAAGGTTCAGTGGGAGCTTACAATGAAAGAAGAAATGGACTCCTTGCTGAAAAATCAGACTTGGGAATTATGTAAGTTGCCTACAGGTAAAAAGGCTTTACCAAATAAATGGGTTTATAGGCTGAAAGAGGAAGATGGAGGTGAGAAATGATTTAAAGCTAGGTTAGTTGTAAAAGGATTTGCACAGAAAAAAGACATTGATTTTGATGAGATTTTTTTCCAGTTGTTAAGATGACTTCTATTCATACTATTTTAAGTATTGTGGCTGCTAAAGATTTGTATTTGAACAGTTAGATGTGACAACTACCTTTCTCCATGGTGATTTGGAGGATGAGATATATATGGAACAACCCCAAAGATTTGAGGTCACAGGTAAGGAGAAATTGGTGTGCAGATTGAAGAAGAGTTTGTATGGCCTGAAACAAGTACCTCGGCAATGGTATTTAAAATTTGATAGTTTTATGGCTGAGCAAGGCTACAGTCGGTGTAACTCTGACCATTGTGTTTATTTTAAGAGATTAGATAATGACAACTACATTATTTTATGTTTATATGTTGATGACATGCTTGTAGTGGGGTCTAACATGGATCACATAAGAGAGTTAAAATAGCAGTTAGCACAGTCATTTGCTATGAAGGATTTGGGGGCAGAAAAAACAAATCCTGGTATGAAAATTTACAGAGATAGGAAGAACAGAAAATTGACTCTATTTCAAGCTGATTACGTTGAAAAGGTGTTGTAGAGATTTCATATGGATAATGCAAAAGCTGTCAGCACACCTTTGCCTAGTCATTTGAAACTGACTAAGGAGATGTGTCCAAAGACACAAGAGGAGGAAGATAAAATGTCTAAGATACCATATGCATCAGCAGTTGGCAACTTGATGTATGCAATGGTATGCACAAGGCTAGATATTGCACATGCAGTGGGAGTTGTGAGCAGGTATATGAGCAATCTGGGAATGGAACATTGGAATGTTCTAAAATGAATTCTCTGATATTTGACAGGTACTACTTTAAAGAAACTATGTTTTGAAGGAACACATTCTACTCTAAAAGGATATGTTGACTCTAATCTGGTAGGTGATTTGATAGCAAGAAGAGTACTATAGGGTATGTTTTTACTGTAGGAGGTACTGCAGTCAGTTGGATTTCAAGACTGCAAAAGGTTGTTTCACTTTTAACCACTGAAGCTAAGTATGTTGTTGCTACAGAAGCTATTTGGTTACAAAGTTTTATGGAGGAATTAGGGCAATGACAAGAAGCTAGGCCTTTGTACACTGATAGCCAAAGTGCCATTCATCTTGCTACGAACTCAACTCTGAATTCAAAAACTAAACACATATAGCTCAGATACCACTTCATTCGGTCAATTTTGGAGGATGGGCAATTAAAGCTAGAGAAAATTCACATAAGTCAGAATCTTGCAGATATGTTCACAAAGGTAGTTACACAAGAGAAATTGATCTCCTCATCAGTTTTTGTTGGCCTTCATGACTGATAATGGTGGACTTGAGAAACCAGCTAGGCCTATAATCCAGTGGGAGGTGCAAGCGCAATGGTGTCGTCCAGGATTAGTCTCCAACTGGGAGATTGTTTGGTGTGTAGCCTGATTAATCTCCAAGTGGGAGATTGTTAGTATGTTGTGACTAATTATGCAAGTACTATACACAAGTTATGTATCCTTGCCTGTGCCCATGAAAAAAAAAATTTCCCTCTTTTTTGCACGATCAGAGTCAGTTGTTCATTTTTGTTAACTGACAAAAGAAAAATGACATTGCAAAACCCTAATTCTAGAAGCTTCCAAAAAGCTTGTTATAAGCGGCTAGGATGTATGTTAGGGTGATGTATTCACGAGATTGTAATCTATTTTGCACTAGATAATAAAATCATTGGATGACTAAGTTTTTGTGGATGTAGCCCATATTGGGTGAACCACGTTAAATTTCTATGTTGATCTCTTTTGTGTTATTCCTCATTGTTATATTTGGGTTATTTAATCTAGATATAATTGTTAGTGTTTTTTTTCTTTGATCTACCTGAACCCTAACAAGGGCCAATAGTATCTCACACCTAAGATTTTATGGGAAGTTCTTTTGTAAAGTAGTGTCTGCTAGATGGGTCATCATGGCAAGCTCTGAGGATGCTGTATGTTTCATCTGGTCTGACACAACATCGTAGGACTAAGTTAGACCCATATTGAAATAACATGTCATTATTCTATTTAAAGTGAGTACTTTCCTGAATAAGGTGTTTCTTTTGTTTTGATGTAAATTCTGGAGGAATCTCAGAGGTGGCTAAGTAATTGCCAATGTCTGCAAACCGGGGTGTTTTAATGGAGACAACAAATAAATTTTCATCAGGAAATTCATCCTGCATAGAGATATAATATTTATTATCTTGCCTTATCTGGGATAGGAAATCTGCAACTACGTTGAATTTTCTAGGCTTATCCATTATGGTCACATTGAATTCTTGGAGAAGTAATAACCATCTAATTATTCTTCCATTCAATGAGGGTTTGTTCATCAGGTATTTGATAGCTGAATGGTCTAGGAACATAGTCACTTTGTATCCTGTAATGTAATGCCAAACTTTGTTTATTGCATGAACTATTGGTAGAAATTCCTTCTCCATGGTGGTGTAATTTTGTTCAGTGGTGCTCAAGTTTTTATTGATGAAATATATAGCATATTTTCCTCCACTGTCATCTTCTTGTCCTAACACTACTCCAATAGCATCATTGGAAGCATCAACATAAATATGGAAGTAAAGTTTGTAGTTAGTTCCTCATAGGACTGGAGTTGAGACAATCTTTCCTTTAATAATGTCAAAGGATTTTTACATTCTTATGTCCATGCAAAGTCCACATCTTTCTGTAGAAGAGAAAACATGGGAGCTGCAATCTTACTAAATTTTTCTATGAATCTCCAATAATAACCAACATGTCCTAAGAAACATCTAACATTAGTTCAATTCTTTGGGGTTTCCAGTTGTTGTATTACTTCAGTCTTTTTAGGGTCAACCTTTATCCCTTCAGCTGAAATATGATGTCCCAACACTATACCTTGTTCTATCATTATTAGACACTTCTCATGGCTTAGAGATAGTTGATGATCTTCACATCATTGCAATACTCTATCTATATTTTTGAGACCTTCATCAAAAGTGGAACCATAGACTGTGAAGTCATCTATATAAACTTCTACACAGTCATTTACATGTTTAGCAAAGATATCCAGGACAACTCTTTGGAATGTGGCAAAAGCATTACAAAGCCCAAAGGGAAGAACCTGATATGCGAATGTTCCCCAAGGATAGGTGCAAGTAGTTTTGTCTTGGTCCTCTGTTGCCACTTGTATTTGCTTATATCCACTAAACCTATCCAAAAATGAAAAATACTTCCTTCCTGCTAGATTATTCAAAACTTGGTCTATGAAGGGTAGTGGGAAATAATTTATGTAGGTTGCTTTGTTGAGTTCTCAATAGTCAACGCACACTCTCCATTTCCTATTTTTCTTGGACACTACCACCAGGGGTGAAACCCATTTACTATCCAAGATAGGATAAATAAATCTTACTTGTAAAAGTTTCTCAATTTTAGTTTTAACAATATCTTTGAGAGCAGGATTGAGTCTTCACTGAGGTTAACAGACTAGTCTAACATCATCGATATAGATGTGGTGGGTGCAAACACTTGGGTGAATTCCTCTCATATCTGTATAGTCCCAAGCAAAAGCTTTGGACCTATTCATCAAAACATCAAATAATTTGTGCTCATCGAATTCTGTCAACCAACTATTGATATTTTAAGTCTTTCTTGGTAATAACATGATAGTCTTGGTTCCAGGGTAATTGGAGGTGACAATGTGAACTTCCTTTCTTAAAGTGTTGAAAGGACAACTATGTGGTATGGTTCTATGAAGTTTGTCAACATCTTTGAAGAAGTGATTTGTTTTAAAGATGATATTTGCCAGGGGACATGGTTGAGTTGTGAAGTTGGTATAATCATGTTCTTTGTCATCAATGTGGATTGGAAGTCCCAAAATTTCTTCCACCTTAAAAATCTCTACATCACCTGAGTCTATGGAAAGATCTTGGATGTTTTCTAATTCATCTTCCAATTCTTTGTTGTGTTGTTTAATAACTACCATAGCAAGTGAAGATAGATTTTCTTGTTTGTTGGATTTATTTGATTCATCAACCTAGACTTTGTTATGTTCTATAGGTTGAGCGGGGGGATATAGACTTAAATGTTTACTATTGGGACCATGTGAAATGATCATTCCTCTTGCTTTGTAGTCAATCTTGGATGTAACTATAGCTAACCATGGCCTACCTAGTATTACTGGGTAGCTGTCTTTGGGTGAGGGACTGGAGGATTTGGAAGTCTACTGGATATTCCCAATTGTCAACCTTGATAGGGACATTTTCTAAGACACCTTTGGGAATGGGTATGATTTGATTTGCCATTTGTAATATGGTAGTTGTGGGGCATAAATCAGTGAGTCCAAGTTTTTCCATAACATCAACTATCATAATGTTAATGGCTACTCCCAAGTCCACCAATGCATTAGGTATTGCTACCTCATTAATTGTTATCATTATAAGTGGACTACCTGGGTCACCATATTTTGGGGTTAAGGATTTTCCAACTAAAAGGTCAGCTAGATATCCATTGATGTGCACTGTATTAATCTATTTTGGTTTCCTTCTTGGTGTTTTAATGCACAACTGTTTAACTAGCTGGTTTAGTTTGGGAATTTCTTTGATCGCTTGTAACAAAGGAATCTTGATATGGAGTTGTTTAATTTCTTGTATGAGAGTAGTTTTATTAGACAATGATACTTCCAGTGGGTTCCTATGAACGTTTGATTTGAGATGGTCCAAAAAAGGTGCCTGGGTTTTCTTTCTTATTATGAGATCTTTTTCTGGAGTTGTTAATGGTAGCTTGGTAACTTCTTCTTGAGATAGTTCTATGGTAGGTGATGAAGTTTCCCAAGATTAAGTTGGGGATAATTCCTCTTGATTTTTCTTGGGGTCGTGCTCTATAGTTACAAGAAGAGTCTCTGGTTCTATGTTAAGTCCCTCATCTGGGTCTTCTATAACTTCAACAATGGTCAGTTGATTAAGTGTTTTTCCTGATCTCAATTGAAGGTTTCCATAGTAGATAGCATTGACCCCTCCCATGTTATCCTAATTAGCAACATATACTGGGGCATTTTGACATGTGTTCTTAGGATTAGGAACAGGTTGTGTTAGTAATGGTGGTTGATAACTTGTTCATTTTGTTGAGGGTTTTGAGGAGCCATTAGAAGGTTTTGTTATGGATTTGGCATTCATCTTGGACCATTATAGAATTGATTTGGTGGTTGGTTCCATTGTGGGGGATGATTATGAGGATGCCATTACTGATTTGGCCATTAGGGATTTCCCCAAGCTTGGTTTGTCCATTCAAGTGGTCCCCAAGGTGGGTAAGATCCCCAACTAGGTGGTGCTAAAGGCCATGGTGCTGACCACTGTGTATTGTTCCAAGTGTTTGGAGGTCACCATGTAGGGTTGGAGTTTTGACCATAGGAGAAATTTTCTCTAGGTCTCTGGCCCATGAAATTGATTTCCTCCTTAATGTGAGATGGTCATTTTTTAGAATTCTTGATTGCATTCAGAATCTCACATTAATCAGTGGCATGACTCTTCACAAATTTGGTAATTGTCAGCCTTATCCAATGGACATTCTCTTAATAGATGCTTGTTTTGACACCTAGGGCAATAGATGGATAAAGTCTCAGGGTTACATGTTTTGGCTTGTATTCCATCCAAAGTGGTGTTCAACTGAACAAGATTGCCAGTCTTCAAATTTGCTATTTCCTCTCGCAATTTACCTATTTCATTTGAGCTTCTTAAGAGGCTAGAATTTTGGATACCTACACAAGTATAGGAAAAATTCTGACATAACTTAGTGATATCAGTAAGTTCAAGTTGAGACACATCTCCCTTTCCCATTAAATCTAAGCTTCTCCTAGCATCCTCATCAAGTCTTTTGAGAAATATAGTCTTCATAATTTCCAGACTTATGGCTTCTTCATCACATCATTTGGTTCAAAAAATAAACCTATCAAGGTAATCTTTCAAGATCTCATCTCCTTTTCGTCTTAGTTTGAACAACTCTTCCATTTCATCCCATGTAGTAATTGATCCAGAAACTAGTCCCATGCACCAATGCATTGCAGCGTCTCTCAGAGTGGAGGGAAAAAGTTTAAGATTTTGGTTATCATTCTTGTAGTCGTATGTTTGACACAAGACTTTGAACTCAAAGAGGAACTAGTCAAGATCTTCAAAAGAAAGTCCCCTAAAAGTTAGCAAGATGGATGGTGAAATGTTTTTTTTTGGTGTATCATCATCTCTGTTGATAGAAATAGGGTAGGTAAAGGTTCATGTTGCCGGTCTTCTCAGGATATCATCATTATGAGCCATAATGTCAAAAGAAATGTTCTCTTCCTCAAAGACTAGGTTGGTTGGTTGAATGACTATCTCCTCAAAGATTGGGTCAGCTGGTAAAACTTCTAGAGTATTTTGGGAGGTCTTAGGTTGATCCTGCTCGATCAATTCATAATTTAATTCTTTAGCTGAGACTTCTTCCTCCCTATTTATGATTGGAATTACTATTGGGGGGTTTTGGTATGAATCTTCTGTGTGGGCCTCATTTCCTGACCATACAAAAAGAGAGGTTTGGTGAAAATTTTTAGGTGTTTACTACAAGATATTTCCAAGGATTTGCCTAATAACACTTAGAAAAGATCAGGTGTTCCCCAACAATGACACCAAAAAGTGATAGGTTGTCATGACGTCCTAACACCTTAATTGAAAAATATTAGTTTATTGCCCAAGGTAGTGTCCGAGGCTGTATGCAATAAGGAGGTTGGATATCTCATTGAGAAAAAATTTTCTAGTTCCTTTAAAAGATCTAGAAAACATATGAAATTAAACAGAAAGCATTTGAATTTTATACTAAAAAGCATCAAAACTATATACTAGAAAGCATATAAAATTCTAAACTAGAAAGCATATAAAACTCTGCATAAGAAATTCATAAGTGCAACTTCACTCAGATTCTAAACAAAGGGAAATTATATTCTACACAAAATATTCCAACTTTTGACAATTAGTAAATAGCAATTTAACTAAGGTTGATGCGCCAGAAACATTTAAGCAAAACAGAGTTCTGAAACATCAACACACACAATAGTTTAACTAAAATAGATGCTCTAGAAACATTTAAACAACACACCCTGTAGGTTCACAATAGAAAACTAAACATAAAATAACTCCAAGTAAATAAAACATCCACAGAAATAAAAGTACTTATCTATTCTACAGTCCCACGAGTGGCCAGCTCTTGGGAGAAATTTGTCTCTAACTCAAGTAACATTCAGTCATTTCCACATTGACATGGTAACTCTATTCAGATCTTTATATTTTGAAAGAAATTAATCAGAACAATACCATTTGCATTCATGGAAAATTTGTAGTACACAACTATGATTATTTTCAAAAACTAAGAGATTGATTTTCATCCATCCATAGTATATATTTATATCCATGTTTTGAGCAACAATTAGAACTAAACTACATTCAAACTCCTGAATTTCAAATGGGGGGAAAATGCCATTTGAAGAAGTCTTATAACTGAAAAATAGAATCTTTAACTATTGATGTCTTTTAAAACATAAAAAGGACTCTAAGTGGAGCCATAATGTCTTTGTGTAACCAACAGAAATAACAGAATTTAAATAGAGCCTTCACTTAATGCACGCCTAAAATTTTTGACGCCCTTAACTTCCAGCGCACTCGACCTTAGTTGCATGTAGTCAACTTCTTTTGTAGGCAATGCATTAGCCTGCACAATTATCCAACTCTACATGCCATTATATCAACATTTAAAAGATAATTTCAATCAATTTAGGAAATAAAGATTTGTACAACATTTTATTAAAAATAGATAAATTTTACTTATAAAAATAAATAAATTGGCAAGGCTAGGGGATTGGACAATGCACAAAGGGTTATTTGTTTCATCAAAGTAATGAGGTTATTTATACCTCATCATCCTCCCCTTCCTAACCTTGAGTAGGTCCTACTGCTCTTTGATGCATCCATTATCTTTCTACCTCTCCTTTCCTATTCAATTTGTCAAAATTTGAACTTAGATCTTATACTTCATCTACCTCTTCATCAATATGGTCAGGGACCTTCAGAAAGCCTTTGTGTAGTTTAATTCTCAACTTCTAGGTGTAAGCCCCTAGGATCTTGTTCTATAACCACTAAGACTGAAGGAGGTGGCTATAAAAGTAGTAGCGATCTATATCTCAGCCCTATCCACTTAGTGTTTAGTTGCTGAAGAATCTTTGTCAATGCCTCAGCTCTTTTGAATGACCATCTAAGGTTGGTGGGAGAAATCATTTCTCTCCTTTTTAAATACACAAACAAGGGGGTATACCTTTCTTCACAGACATTCCAAGCTCTATCAGTCAACTATGGTCTATTAATCTTGAAATCACCAAAGAAGATCCTAATACTTTCATTATATTTCTCTTTCATATATTCATAATGTTGGAAAGAGACACTACTAGGCATTATAGGTGTTGTCATTGATGGAAACTAAGATCATCCCAATCATCCACATAACACTTTGTTCACACTGAAAGTCAGAATCAGAATTTGTCTAAATCTAGGCAGTCAGGAATAGAGTAGGTGACAGGGTCTGGTATTTTGGTCTGGAACTCTCCGATGCGAAGGCATGGTTTGTTGCAGATCTAAGGCAGTTGTAAGCATTATCAAGACACTCTAAAATCTAGAGTTTTGTCCTCCGGTAATCAAGGAATCAAAAGATATTAGCTTCTGAGTATTGAGTTTTAGTTTGATAGAAAAGGCAGTAGAAGTACAGGCCGGCCTTGTGAATGATCTTAATTCTGGATGTATAGAAGTTGTTTATTGGGCAATTGGTAATGAACATTGATGGCAGCCGATATGATTGATGATTTGCAAGTACAAGTTTTGGTCCGCATCTCATATTATGTATGGATCTAGCCGACAGAGTAGAGTACTCAACAAAGTTTTAAATGTTCTTGAAGCTGACTGGTAAGATGATTATAGATCATGTTGCAGATATATATAGCCAATGGAATTGGATGTTTTTGGTGTGTGTGTATGTGAATAAGGTGTAAAGGCGAGAAGAGAAGAAAATCTAAGGAGTGAATGAAGGCAGAGCAATAAGAAGAGAAGAGTAAAGATGAAATGTGTAAGATCAATTTTTGCACTTAATCAGAACTGAAACTCTTGCATGGGCAGATGTTATTTATTAAATCAAAGTCTTTATTATTCTCTTGTAATCTTTCTGTAGGCAGTGAGCCTCCATTAGAGCAGTGAACTCTGGGTAGTGAGCCTGAATTCATGTACATTCCTATTTGTAAAAATACTTTTAACAGGGTATTAATTTTTGTGGGTTAACACCCACCATGGTTTTTCCCTTAATCGGGTTTCCACGTAAAAAATCTTTGTGTTGAGTGTATTTTTGTGTTGATTTCATGTTTAAGATTTTGAATTGTAACTAAGTGTAAAAGTAAGAATTAACTGCAATAAGTTCTAAAGTTTTGAGACAACTGATTTACCCCCCCTCTCAGTTGTCTATCCTATTTCCAACAATTGGTATCAAAGCAAGGTTCCTTTGAAAAATTTAATAGCTTAAGGAAGATCTGGGAAAGTAGTAAAATGGATGAATATAACCTTCAAGGGCAACTTAATCTCACCTTAGATGATCTTGAGCAGTCCAAGGCAGAAGTCCAAGAGTTGCAATATAATCTCAAAAAGGCTGAAGACTTCATTGAGATCTTAAAAGAAAAAATGAGCAAATCCAATGCAAAAGGAAAGGAGCAACCTCTTCAAGTTGGAAATCATTATGAAGACAAGGCCCTGAAAGAGAAGACAAAGGAATGTGAAAAGTTAACTAAAGAAGTTATTGTTCTAAAACATGAGATGGAAATTGGAGTGATGAGACTAACCAAGGAAATTGAAGATAGGAAGAAAGCTAAAGAAGAGATGAATCAAAATTTGAAAGAGAGAACTGAAGAATGCTGTAGATTGGATGGAATAGCTGGTCTCCTAGAATCTAATCTACAAGAAAGCAGAAACAATGAGAGAGAACTTGAGAGATAAATTATCACTCTCAGACATGACCTAGAAATTGCAAATGAGTATAAGGAGAAGTTTAAGACAAGCTCAACTAAACTTGAAGCACTAATTGAAGGTTAGAAAAGGGATGATGACAAGCATGATCTTGGATATGAGAAAGGTGAAAGCTCCGGATCTGGACAAAGAAATTTTCAACCAAGGAATAAGAGAAACAGTACTAGAAAATCTCTAGTAAGACAGCCTAATGCTCAAAGATATCCATCATTCAATGGAAATTGTTTCAATTGCAATAAATTTGGTTATAGTGCTACTCAGTACAGAAGTAGAGTAAATCAAAATTATCCATCCTTCTCCGGTCAATGCTTCAAGTGTAAGAGGTATGGTCATAGATCAAATGAATGCAAAAATATGATAATGAATAATAGAGGAATTAGCAATTCTTTCAATGGTTACTGTTTTGTTTGTAATGGGTTTGGACACATGGCTAATCAGTGTAGATCAAGAGAAAATAAGAAAAGAAATGTTGTTTGCTTTAACTGTAATAAATCTGGTCATATTGCAAGATTCTGCAGAAGTAGGAACAATGTAAGAAGTCTGGTAAATAGAAAATTGGATGAGCAGAAACAAGACAGAGGCAAAAGAAAAATTGATGTGAATGAGATATGGAGTGAAATGAACAAGACTTGGGTAAAGAAAGATACAATAAACAATTGTCATGGGTTTGCACTGGAATCCGGTGTTGACAATTCCTTCAGGAATTAAGTCAGAAGCTCTGGCTCAGGGGGAGCTGCATTGAACATCAAATTCCCCTAGTCAATAAGTGGGTGCTTGAATCTGGCACAATATAAGAGGATATTTTAAATTGGTTCAGAACCTTTGGAAGGATTTATGGAATAAAAGATGTTGATATGAGAACTTGTGGTGTGATTCATGAAGAACTATCAAAAACAGAGTAACCAGACAAAGTTAGGGCAACACATTTATTACAATGCCAAATTAAGTTTTGTGAAAGATAAAAGGTCACTTGGTCACACATTTGAATCACTTTGCATTCAAAGGAAATAAGAAGAAGAGAATTCGAGCTACAAATCCAGAGACTGAAGCACAAAGAGTAAATTCAACTGGCAATTGATCATCCCTAACCTTGCAGAAGAAAAAGGTACTTATCTATGAAGCTTTGAATCTAAAATTTGTCGCGATGGCTACTCCTCATGTTGTTGACATTACTAAAAGACCTTGACCCAAATTTAAGAAGCATCCTCACAAATCAATAGAAGTCGACCCATTAGGTGATTTTTCAAGTGTTCCGTATGGTGTCCTACATGTTGAAGACATTAGGGTTTATATTCATGCAAACATAGATGAATTTGGAGATTCAAGGTATGTAGACTTGTTTGAGAAACAAATCAGGGATGAAAATCACAAACTTAAACCTGAGTATAAGGAACTACAAGATAAACATTTTATTCATATCATGGGTTTTCCAACATTTGATGAGGATGAGTGGGTTTGATATGTTTTGAGCCGGATGCATGATGAATTTATTTGGTTGTTAAAACCATTCAAGGTTACCAAGGATGCTATTAGAATTGTAATCAGATTAAATTCAACCGGTGGATTACCCATGCTGAAAGCCATGAAAAACTAGATAGTGACTGATGCTACCAATGACAAGTTTGACATAAGGGCAATAACCATTAACGATATTATAGAACCAAATGTCATATTCACCTCCATGGTGATCAAGTACAATATTTACCAATCAAGTAGAGAAAGTTCTATTTCTAGGACAACCATATATGCTGCATATAAGATGCTAAAGGAAAACACTAAGTATGACTTATGTGAATTACTATAAAATCAAGAAAGATAAGAAAAACACTTTCAATTATGGTACATTGGTTGTATGTCTATTCTTTTACTTTATGAATGAGGTACCTGGAGTAAAAGGTGTGCAATGGACTAAGGATGTGCCAGTTGCCATTCAGATTAGACATCATCTTCATAGCATTGGTGATTTCAAAACTCAGAAAACTATAATCTAGGGTTACTTCAAGAACTTTCAGAGTATGATGCACTTAAGAGAAATAATTAATTCAATCATTGAGAAATACAAAAATGAAATATGCTTCATGGTTGACATTGATCAATGTCTGATGGAAGCTATAGAACCAAGAACAGTATGGATAATGCCAATGGGTTATGATGTGGACGAGAGAGTTTTGGACATGTATGCTCAGTATCTTCTAAGCAAACCTAAAGACACAATGGTTGAAAGATTTAGGACATACGAGGAGCTGAGTTTAAAACTGCATACTAAGATCAGAGAATCTGAAAACAATAGGAAAGTAAGAAAAGAAGTTGAGCAGCTGGCTAAAAATCTAGACCTAACTAAGGAGGTTGTGAGGAAATTGAGAGAAAGAATTGAAAAAGATGAGAAAGAGAAAGAAGAAAAGAAACAAACAAGTGCTCTTGTGGAACCCTCTTCCACTTCAAGAACTACTAGGAGCTCTACTACTGCCCCTGTAAAACTAGAAGCAAAATCATCTGAAAAAGGGGAGAGAAGGAAGAAAACAAAAGCATCCCAGACCTATGAAAGCATAAGAGAAGAAGAAGAAGAAGATACATATTTTGACATTGAAATCAAGGAACTAAAGGCAACCGGATCAAAAGCTGCAAAAGTAACCAAAGAAAAGTCATCCAAAAACAAAAGGGCTAGCAGATTTAAGCAAAAGACATAAGCATATGAGGAATATATTGAGAAGCCCACACTTTCCTTGGAGGATGTGATAAAGTTAGTCACTGTAGATGGTAATCTAAAACCCATGATTGAATTCTATCATGAATACATTGATGTAGATAAAAGGGTGTTGGAGGAAGCAACTTTCAGATATCTCAATATCTACAACAAGGCATTGATTGAGATAACTTCTGAGTTTCCACAAAGTCTGGCAAATATCTTGGAGTTGAGAAAGGAAAATGCCAAGAGCAAGGACATGGAGATCAGGGAACATGAACTAATAAATTTGTGTCCTCTGATTTCACATAATCAAATAGATATTATATTCAAGGAAGTCAAAGATGACTTTAGAAGCAAAAAGAGAATGAAAAAACTCATGCTTGGAGAAATAAGTGTAATCATTGAAGAAACTCAAGAAATTATTTTGAAAGCATTGAAAAAGTACAATTTTCCCATAGTCATAGAAGAAGTTCTAGATGGCGAAGAAGAAAACATCATTGAGCAGTAATCAGAGTTGGGTGTAGCCTCTATTCCGGAAGTAGAACATGCAAATTAGGAGGATAGAAAATTGTTGGATAAAGTAGTTGATGTAGGAGATACTCCTAATCCACTTGATACATCAGGTAAAGAAGATAATATTACTACTTCACAGAGCCCTTAGGATCAGGTAGCAAGTGGTGAACAAATAGGAAACAATCCCTCTGTAAAAAACATAGAGAAAAATAAAGCAGAGAAAGAGGAAGAAAGAGAAAAGAAAGATAAAGCAGAAGAAGATGGTGCAAACATTGAAGCACATAAAGTAGATACTGAGAAAGCTGATGAACAAAAGGATGGTTCAGAAATTGTTGCAAGAGACCTTGCAAATGTAGTGAAAAGTCTTCTTGAAAAAGAGATGATTGAGTTTGATGAACCTGAACTACTCTAAGGTCTAGCCAATCCAAATGCTCTCTCTCCAATTCAACTAATGAAAATAGCATCATTCACCCAAGTAAAGGCTAGAGAAAAGATGTTGAAGTTCCACATGGAGGACAATGAGCTACTGGGGTTTGCATCAGGGATTTTGGAAAAGTTAATGCCTACCTACTAGAAGAGTCCATATGATTCCCCCTCTGAACCTCTAAAAAATCTTGTAAGTTCTGTAAATACTCATTTTGAGTCCTTTGAGAAGTCCATGAAGGCAAAAGTTCAAAAAGAATTCTTGGATAAGAAATTTTGTGAAATAAAGAACGTGATAGGAAATGATAGAAGAATACTTGGTATTAGTATAAAGAATATTCAAAATGCTTTAAGTGATGGAAGTGATGTATATAAATTTTGTCTATCTTGGCCCAAAGTAAGTGAGGATATTGAGAAGAAGATAAAGGAACAAGAACTGAAATTGTCAAATCTATCCAATAATTTTGATCCTCTAACTATTTCACCCATAAGTTAGGAATGTCAAGTAATTAGTGTGACTAATGAGATAACAAAACTTGTCAAAGAGAAAGGCAACATTATGAAGAGAATGTGTGAGCTCCGGGGATTGATTGCCGCTAAGTTAGAGACAATGTATAATGCCCTATCTAAAGCTCAGATTACAATTCAGACTAGTGATCCATTAGATCTATCAAAGGCAAAAGCATATTCAGTTTTGTTAAGTGGGCACATCTCTATTTTGGATGGAATGAAGAGTACTTGGGCCTTTGAACTTGTGCAATTGAAAAATAGTTTTGCAGATATTCTTAAGTTCATGTGAATAGAACTTAAGGATTAGTTGTACATATGCAGTCCTATATACAATTTTTTGGAGAATTTTGGCTTGCACCCTTTGCCATTGATGTCAAAGGTGGAGTGAAGATCAGTGAAAAATGAGGAATCTAGCTAAGGGGGAGCACTGGAAAGTAGTGTGAACAATAGTATGAAGCACAAGCAAAGGGGCAACTACTTTTGACACTTAGTCATTTTTGACTAAGTGTTGCCATCAATGCCAAAGGGGGAGATTGTTGGAAAGAGACACTACTAGGCATGATAGGTGTTGTCATTGATGGCAACTAAGATCATCCCAATCATCTGCATAACACAATTTATTCACACCGGAAGTCAGAATCATAATTTGGTCTGGGTAGTCAGGAATAGAGCAGGTGACAGGGTCAGGTATTTTGGTCCAGATCTCTCCGATGGAAAGGCATGGTTTGCTACGGATCTAAGGTAGTTGTAAGCATTGTCAAGACACTCTAAAATCTAGAGTTTTGTCCTCTGATAATGAAGGACTCAAAAGATATTAGCTTCTAAGTATCAAGTTTCAGTTTGATAGAACAGGCAGTAGAAGTACAGGCTGACCTTGTGAATGATCTTAATTCTGAATATATAGAAGTTGTTTATTGGGCAATTGGTAATGAACAGTGATGGTAGCTGACATGATTGATGATTTACAAGTACAATTTTTGGTCTGCATCTAATATTATGTATGGATCTAGCCGACAGAGTAGAATACTCAACAAAGTTTTAAATGTTCTTGAAGCCAACTGGTAAAATGATTATAGATCATGTTGCGGATATATATAGCTGATGGAATTGGATGTTTTTGGTGTGTGTGTATGTGAATAAGGTGTAAAGGTGAGAAGAGCATAAAATCTAAGGAGTGAATGAAGGCAAAGCAGTAAGAAGAGCAGAGTAAAGATGAAACGTGTAAGATTAGTTTTTGTACTTAACCAAAACTAAAACTCTTGCATGGGCAGATGCTATTTATCAGTTCAAAGTATTTATTATTCTCTTGTAATATTTCTGTAGGTAGTGAGCCTCCATTTGAGTAGTGAGCCTGAATGCATGTGCATTGCCATTTGTAAAAATACTTTTAACAGGGTATTAATTTTTGTGGGTTAATCCCCACCGTGGTTTTTCCCTTAACCAGGTTTCCATGTCAAAAATGTTGGTGCCAAGTGTATTTTTGTGTTGCTTTCATGTTTGATTTTTTGAATTGTAACTAAGTGTAAAAGGAAGAATTAACTGCAATAAGTTATAAAGTTTTGAGACAGCTGATTCACCCACCCCTTCTCAGTTGTCTGTCTTATTTCCAACACATAACTCTTAATTCTTCTAAACTAGGATTTGAAAGCAAAAGGATTTTGGTTGGGGTACCTCATTTGTAGTCCCACAATTCTCTGTACATGAAGATATTCTCTAGTTTTGTCCTACCACTAAATTTGATTTTACATATTTGACAAGAATGCCCTTAACTAAACTTCCCCCATAAACAAATTGATGAAGAAATAATTATGCTTTTTGAGAAATAGATTATGAACGATAAACTCACATAACAAATTTTTTTGCATAGGAGACACTTCTTTAAATGCTTCAAGGAACTTCCATTCATCAGGATCATGTGGTAAATTGGAATAGATTCTCAAGAGCTTCCACCTTATTAGCTATTCATTAAGGAACATGGAATATAATTTGGATGGTTTTCAATAGGCCAGTAATAACTCTCCAATTTGACATGCATCCATCTTACCCTGATACAATCTATCATAAGATTCCTTTAACAATACTATTTCTTTCTTTCTTAAGTCTAGCATTTTTATCTCCAAATTACCTTAAGAAATAACATTGCTCCATCGACTTGGTCAACATGGGAGGAATGTGGAAATGAAACCATTCCATCTTAGTTGGTTTAGTTTGAACCTCCTTTGATTCTATTGTTGGCCTAACATTAATTTCCTGTAAATCTTGCTCGAGTTCAATAGTTCTACATACAACTTTATTTAGTTCTAATTTTTGTTTCTCCTGCTCCTCTGTAAATGTCTTCAAGCACATTTGTCTATCTTTTTTAGATAGACTATCCAGACAATGCTTATCTCTTTCTTCAACTTGCTACAATTGGGATTGTAGTTCTCTAATGGTTTGATCCCTTTGTTCTAGAAGCTCTTTCTATTTCCCTATCTCCTGTTGCTGTCTGCTTAACTATTCTTCATTCAATTTATTTTTAATTTTTAAACCACATAATTTCTACTTCTAGTTCCTCTATTTTCTATGTCATATATTTAGTTTTGTTATCTTCTACATCAGTAGAAATGGGTGAAATAAAAACTTATGTTTCACTACTAGACACTCGTCCTTCATTAATTGACTCAAATGGACCTTCTCCTAAGTCACCAACCTTATTTAAGGGAGACAATTATCTCTCCTTAGGCATTGTATCAGTTCCCTAAATGTTTACTGGATGTTGGGATGAAGAAATTGTTTCAAAAGTTTCATATTATTGACCCTCCTCTTCTTCAACTAAGACATAATTGGGCATTTGTTCACTGATTCCCTCTTGTCCTTTTTCTCCTTTTCCTTTTTGGTCCTCTTTAGATGGGTCAATTTCTGGTCTAGATTTAGGGGGTTCATCACTTTCCAAAGTTTGAGTTACATTTGTACATGTCTGAGATACAATTTGATGAGGTTGGGTTACTTTTTCAAAGGGCTACCTTTCTTGTCTCTTTTTCTTGGGAATGGGGGGCAATTCACAAGTTGTGGCATAGCTAGATTCAATAGCTAACCATTTGCTCCTTCTTAGATGAGGAGGCTTTTACAGTTTCATTTTGGGCCTCTTCTCCTTTTTATGGGGCCAAATATATTCCTCCTCTGAGTCTACTAAATCTACATTTTCTCATTTTTCTAGGGTTTCAGGTACATTATGTGGTTTAGGCCTTTCTTCATGGTCTGAGGGGTTTGGTGGAATTTTTGACACTTCACTACCATGAGCCTATCTATCAACTTGGGGTATAGGGGAGAGTTCTCTCACATTTTGGGTTACCCTACTAGATGACACACCTTCCTCAAATTGTCTCAGAGGTTCAATGTTCTCAAACTTTTGCAGAAACTTCTACCATTTTTCATCGGGTTTTCTTTTCTTATGAAAATGATATTTAGAAATTAAATGTATAAGACCATGATGCTTCAAAGGCCTAGACCCTATTTTAAAGTCTCCTATCATACTCACAAGTGAATCATGGAAGAAGGCAGGAATGTTAACCCTTAATTCAGGATTTTCTAAACCATGGCACAAATGAATGAGCAACTGAAAAGGGGGACCAACAACTATGGCACATTTCCCTACACAGGTGAAGTACTTAATAATCCATGCAACTTCTATTCACCATGGTTCTACAATGGACATTCTGTGAAACCCCTTTTTTTATCCCCAAGTATTCACAACTAGTAATGGGTGAGGTTCCCCTTCTTATGCAAAAAGTTCTATCATTTTCTGATAGAAAATGTTTGTAGTTTCAGACAAATTAATATCTTCATTTCTAATACCAGATAATTTGGAGATGATTTGGGGACTTACCTTGAATTTCTTCTCGTGCACAATTGACTGCCCATCTGTAAAGTTCTCGGTTAATTCCTTGACCAGCTGTGCATGGTGTCCTTCAAATTTCTTTATAAATTCTAGCCACCCTACCCTTTGAAACAACTTTGAAATATTCCCCAACGCTAGTGAAGTTGTCTTAGACTTGTGTTTGGCTCCTCCCATTCTATTTCTTACTAATAATACTGCTCAATGACTACTGAAATATCGTGGCACCTAAATTGATAAAATTGCTAAAGAAACTAATGGGAAAATTAAAGAAAATACAAATTCTAAGGCCACTTGTACAGTAATGTTGATTTAGGGTACTTGGCTTTTCATCAATTAATTATGACCTTGGATGGGATAGAGTGAACAAGCTGCCACCTTCTCTAGTGAAGGAACAATTCACACATTTTCCAAATTTGGAAAAGAAAAGGGGTTCATGCCAGTTTATCTACCTTTACTCACAATAAATGATCTATTTAAAATAAAAGATGGACTTACCTTTTGTTCTATTATTGATTTGAAAGTCGCTTGTTTTTGCTGACGTAATAGCATCCTAGGTGGCGGTACTAATTATTTTGAATGGAATGAATTTATTATGACATGACGATGGGGAGGCTAAATTGATATGATGATGGGGAGGCTAAATAGATATGGGGAGGTAATTAATTCAATAAAATAGCTTTTTTTACATGACACATGTCATGTGTAAATTCATGATGAGCTTAGAAATTATCTCATCCATTAATTTCATTGATTTATCTCCACCATTGATTGATCAAATCATAGAAACTATATATACCCCCTTCACTCCTTCAAAACTCCTCCTCAATTATTTATTCTTAGGCATCCCTTTAGTTCATTGAGCATACATCATATCATTGAGCATATTGAGCATGCAATCCTTATCATATATCGATTTGTTGTAACCATGGGTATTGTTGGGTGAATATTTTGTCTTCAACTAACTGGAGGCAAAATGGTTTTATCAACCACAGTGTGATGAGATAAATCTCTCCTCTCAGCAAGGGGAGGTTCCCTTTTAACTATTACAAAATTATTTACACAATATACTAACTTCGGGGTGAATTCATATCATCCATTTCTCTTTTTTCAAAAATGATGTTTATAATATAAAATAGCAATTTCACAATACAAATCAAAATAACCAAGAAACTCATGAGAGCACAAAGTCTATCGTTGTTCCTTTTACCGATTTATAATTTAGAACCAAGTAGGATAAGGTGCAATCCAAAGTCTTCACCGAATACTATGATAAAAGCACATGATCACAAAAGATAACAACAGCTCAAAGTCTTTCCAATATCTTTTACTCCAAAACATAAAATCACTAAACTAAAGATAATTATTGTAGCACAAAGTCTCCAAAATCAGCTTTAGAATATCTCCTAGATTATCCAAACTCAGACTACAATTTGATCAAATAGATAAGATAGTATAAGGAAAAGGACATAAGAACAATTTCCAATACACCACAAGTTATTCCAACACAAAGATTGAACAATCACTTGCTTTTCTATTCACTTTGCTAAAATATGATTTACAATTTGAACACAAAGTCTCAAAATGCTCTTCAATTTGGTAGAGTTTCACTTCAATAACTAAAAGATAAAAATTACATAGAGGCCCTCTTTATTTATAGTGAGAGACCATGAGAAAAAATAGGAAAACTTATAACTATTTTGACTTATTCAACAAAGGAATCCTATTTGACTTAGGACTTCCTTAGTCTCAAATGTAATTACATTTTAGAAAAATACAGTGAATATGTCCAAAACAAAATACTTATTACATATACAATATCAAAAATAAACTAAGGCATTTGAAAAAGAGCCTTAGTTGCCACCATCATTCTTTTTTAGAAATTTTTTATACATGTCGTATATAGCCACCATTTCACATGCATCAGGTTTAGCTATATTATTAGAAATGGTGCGGGCCTGGAAAACTGCATCTTTAACCACCTTTATCACCTTTACATGTTTCTCAAGGTTATCTTTCAGATTTTCAAAAGTTGAATGTTGATCATAAAGGCTGTCCATGGAAAGCACTGAGGGCATTTCATCCTCAAATTTCTATTGAACCATCTTTTCAAAAGAGTTTATCATTTCATCTACTGAGAGGAACTTATGCCCTTCACCTATCAAGGTACATGGTAGCTCTTCCAACCTGTGCAGGAGTGAGATGTCACTGTCTTCAATATTTTCTTGCACTTGGCATAAGTCATCAAGAAAACTCTTTATTACATTGATGCGATGGCTGATGGATTCTTTAGTCTTAAGATAAGACTCTCTATTTGCTATGACTCCAATGGAAATCGGATTCTTTAGCTTAATCTTTTTCATTTAAATGAATTGCTCCAATGTTTCTTCCTAATCCTATAATTCTAAAGAAAGTGAGTCAACAACAACATCTAATTCTACCTTTGCCTTAGCCATCTTTTCTTTTCTTTCTACCGTGGTTCCCATCAAAACTCTCCCTTATGCCAATAGCTGCTCCATAATATCTCCAACCACTCTCCCTCTGGCCTGAGCTTTTTCTACCTTTTGAATCAGGGGATCTTCAATAGTTGTTGCCATGGGCTCAACGATTTCAAATGATTTTACTATCTTTTGAAGAACAACAACAAATTGTTCTGTTTTAGCTTTATATTGTTCTTTCTCCTTCTTGACTTCATCATACTTCTCGAGCAAGGTACTAGTAGTAGTTTGAAAATCTACCTTGATACCTTCATGAGTTATTTTTCCCAACTCAACTCTTGAAACAACATAATCATTCATGTCAAAAGTATCGAGAGTAGCATCCTCTGGTGGTTTGGCAATCTCTGCATATCTGATTCCTTTTTCATTGATGATCCTAGAAACAATCTTAGGCTTTTTCTTCAAAGTTTTTGATTTTAAAGGCAATAACTTCTCTATCTCAATTTCATCTAGTAAAATTGCTTGCTTTTTCCTCTTCGGGGTATATGCAAACAACCATGGAGGAAGCGTAGAAGCACCAACATTTAGGAAAGAATCAATCACTTGCTTTTCCAGATCCATGCACACTCCTGTTATTGTAACAATGGGACTGGTAGGGGTAAAAACAATAGAAGTGTCATCAACCTTTTCATAACTATCTAGAAAATGTTCTAAAATAGTTTGTTCGCCAATATCAAATAACGGGGAAGACAGACTAGGAATGGACCTAGATGAATCAAACACTGTTCCAAAGCTTGTTCTAACAAAGGGGGGAGTATTATCAAAAGAAGCAACCAAAATAGGGGAAATAGGAGTTTTTGAAGCTGTAGGAAAACCACTAGAAATAGTAACATGAAGCAGAGGCCTAGAAACGTGGGACTCTAGAGGTAAATCCTTCTGTGGGGACAATTGAAAATCACCAAGTGGTTCCTCTTCTATATTCTTAGCATCTCCTTGTTCTATTTCGCCTTTTCATTTTTCAGGCATATCTTCTTGTTGGGCATCATCTGATTTATCAACATGTTGATGTTCAGCTTCAACATTTTCAACCTCCATTTGTTCAATATTTGGATCTTTAATACCTGATTTAGTAACATTAGAGGTACCTGCAACCTCCTTCTTCTTCCCTCCATTAGACACAAATTTGATTTTTGGTTTATGTGTTTTGGAAGAGAAAGGAGTGTCACTCTTGTTTTTTGTCTTGTTTTCCACTTTCTTGTTTTCTCTTGAACTTCAGTCTATGACCCAGTAAGGAATTATTTCAAGTTGATCCCTTTTCTCTCTAACCATACATTTGTATTAGCAAAAATTGGCTAAAATATTTTCCTTATAGAAATCTCCTCTTTGACCAACCATTTGATGTCTAGAAGAGGTGAGGATTCAACATTCTTAGTATTATATTTGGGATCTAACACATCTCCTTCATCTTCCATTCCTTCGAGAATATCTGCCAGGCCTAACTCCTCAATCTGACTCAAATGAAGTCTGCAAAAAACTAGTTTCCTAATCTCATTTTGTGTCCTGAGATCAGCCCAAATATCTTCAACCATTGGAATATGGAAGACAAATCTTCTCTTGATTTTATCTTGAACCCTTCTATAGTCAAAATGATCCCTTCTCTTGAAAGTTTTCATCATGGTTAGTTGCATTTCAGATTCAACAGTCTTAGCCTTAGTAGCTGATTGGACAGAATACCTCCCAATTTTAACTGGAAACTTGATCCCTGACTTTTTCAGTTCCATCTGTTATTGTGAACCACAATCAGTTGTCTACATGATTCTATGAGAACAATCCTGTCACTGGGATATCGGGGAAGCATATATGGATGATTAGGATAATATCCCACTCTTAGATAGATAAAAGTTGGAAATTGTAACAACAAGTAGCGAAAAGAATTTACAACTTCCCAGGGTTCATCTAAAACCCTCTTCTAAACAAGTTCCTCATCCCATAAACACATGAAAACTAAGAAAAAGGCATCATTAACTCTATGAAAATGATGAATGGAACCTTTTAGAGTAATATGAGGATAATACTCATAAACATGAACCAACCTTCAATCATTCACCTGAGTCAAACCAAGAAACATTCTCATACTCAGAGCAGAATATACAAGATATGAAGTCATATAAAACTTGAATGTTGTGTTGACCTTTACCAATTCCTTATGCAGAGCATTGCTAATCTGTTCACCCTAAAATATATTTTGTGTTCCTCTGAGAATCACCTTGATGTATGGATACATCCATTCCTAAAATTTAAATGAAGAAGGAAGTCTTCTGATTCAACTTAAGAATGTAATTAAGTCATTCACCTCCTTGACAAAGTCACTTCTCAAGAGGTCCTTAGGCCATCTAGTCAAATTACTCTGAGGAGTCTTTAACCATTGTTGTTAGTGTACTTCCTTGAGGCTTCTACATCCTTCTCAAATTGCTTTTGGCCTTGAGCAAAATCTATTTGTCCAACATCTTCAACAGGAGGACACATGAAGATTTTGTCAATTAATTATGCATCTAGTCTCATGACCACATTCCCTGAGAATCTGCATAGCCCTAGTATCCTTGTTGTAATGGCTGGCTACCTGAAGAAAAAACTCAGGATTATGTGCAGCAACAGGAAAAGAGGCAACCAAGTGAATATTACTATCAATGATTTTCTGCATATGCTGAGAAGGATTTGGCTATTTAGTTCTATTCACAAACTCAGCCATATCCACATGACCAATTTCTATATCTCTGATCTCCTCCACATTGGACTGTAATGAAGTCACGTGGAAAACCCATTGGTATTTATACTTCTTTTTTTTTGCCTTTGATGGGGATGGCTCTGACATCAGCTTCGTGAATAAAAACTGGAAATGACGTCTACCACAGATGTTTGTTAGAACTACAAAAAACCATGATCTCGTAGTTAGGGAAAAATGGGGAAATTGGGTTTACTACAAATTGATGATCATGATTGGGGAAGCATGCATTAAAGGGCTTGAGAGTGCGCAAGTCAAGGTAAAAGGAGAAAGTGGGTCAATAGGGTTTGAAAGGTAAATTTTCCTAGTGTTAGAAACAAATTTAGGAAAATGTGCATAGGCGGTCAAAATGACCACTCCTACATAAGGGACCATTTACTTATCATGTAAAGTTAGTCAATTTGACCGCTATTCCATGTAGGAAAAAGTTTGATTTTGATACATGTGCAAGGTCAGCGAAAAGGGCCGCCATTGCACGTGTTTGGGAAGATAAACATGTTTGATGTAGGGGTAGTCAATTTGACCACCCTTACATGAGGGAATAAACAAATTCAATCTGGTATAAGCACAAGCAACAAATATGCCTGCTAGTGCACATAGGAGAAAAAACTTGAAGTGTAGAGTCAGTCGAAAAGAATGCTATTACATATGTTTGAAAATCCCAAGTTATTATGTGAAAGTAGGGATTTATACCGCTTGTGCATTTTGGAGGAAACTTAAATTTTACATGTAGGGGTAGTGGTTTTAACTGCCCTTACATGTAGGGAAGACAAAAACCAAACATATGTATCATCAATCAAAATGATTGACTGATACATATTAGAAAACAAGGAAAGAAATGCAAGGGTGGCAAAAACCACCGCGCTTACATCTATAATGGTAGAATCATGTATTGGCAGTAGAAAAGATTATCAATACATGTTAGGGAAATACTGGCAAAACCTAAGTTTCACAGATATCATCTAAAATCTACTGCTTGTGCTAAAACTAAGGCATGGCGAATCTGTCGACAATGAACAAAGAATGGCGAAGAAAAACACATGAACATTCTACTTATGGTTTTTAAGATAACCTCAAGCATACAAAATGATGACTGAAACCAAACAAAAACATTCGCATAAATGACAAACAAACATTACTATTATAAACAAACCCTAATTAAAGGAAGAAAAATAACAATGAAATTAGGAGAAACATCATCCTACCTGGCAATAATAGTAAAAAACTATAGGTGTAAAATCTGCACAATCCTCGAGTTTCACGGTTTGATCAGCTTCATAGAGGATTAAATGGCTTATTTCGAGAAGTTTGAGAATAAAAACTAAAAATAACAATGACTAAAATACTTTAAAAGGTTTAAAACAATATATTAATGGCGACACAAGTGCCATTAATGACACTTGAGTTTAAGATTTGGTGAGATCATACTAAGATGGTAAAAATGACCAACCATGCATGAGCTGGGTACCTTATGCAAGAGCAGTACCTAGGACTGCATTTACACCTTAAACTATGACAAGGAACATGCATGGGTGACAATTTTTGCCGCTCATGCATGTCAGTAAAAAATGAAATAAAACATGTAAAAGTGGCAATTTTGGCTGACATTGCATGTAAACAACAATATACATGTAAGAGTAGTGAATTCAACTGCTATTGCATGTGAAAACATAAAAAATTTCTAACACCCCAAAATAGTCAAAATTGATATTTTGACAAGCTTACAACCTAGTTGATTTTCACGATTTTTGAGGAATTGACTTAGGGGAATGTTAGAAACTATTTCAACAATGTTAGATGAATTCATGTGAGGCCAAGAGGACTTTTCTCAATTTATGAACTTAGAGTGTAGACTATGAAACGAACAAGTTTCATAGGGGTTGTGTACAAAATTGAGCACTGCTAATTTTGGGAACAACAGCTGGCTCTAACTAGGGAACTTCCTTCGATCAAGCTTTGAAACAATCAAAGGGAGAATAATCTAGTCTCTAAGTGCCTTCATCCATGCCATTGGGCTATAGAGTCAAGCTACCAAAAAGAAAAAAACACAAAAGACTAAACAAAAACAAAAAACAAAAACACAAAACTATACAAATGTACGAATGAACTTATCTAATACTTCAAGGATTAAAGTATTTAAGTTGTTGTCCACTGAGGTAGTAAGAATGATGTTCCATCCAGGTACTCCACCAAGAAGCTATTTTCACCACAAAGTTGATGAATGACGAACGAACCTCTCCATAGGGAATCAAACTTCCCATGCATTCCTTTTGGCTCTCTCCTCTTGTCCCATAACAAGACTTGATCCCCAATTTAAAATTCTCGATCCTGCGTCTTCTTGTCAAAGAGCTTCTTTACTTGACTTTGATGTTCAGCAATACGATCTACTACCATACCTCACTGCTCTTCAAGTTCAGTGAGGTACATGATTCTTTTGTCAATAGAACTTTCAAAGGTTCTATCTTCCACTGCCTTTGCCAACTTCAATGTCGATAATTCCAAAGTAATAGGTATTTCTGCATTCAAACCATATAGAAGATGAAATGGTGACATACCTATTGCCCTTTGGGGAGTAATCATGTCCACCCATAAATCATCAAACAAAGGTTTATGCCAAATTCTTTGATTATCTTCCACCAATTTCCTGATAATGGTAACTAGATGTTTGTTACTAGATTCTGCCTGACCATTCCCTTATGGATAATAGTCTGAAGAATGAGAAAGGATGATCCCATGTTCATAGCAAAAACTAGTAATCTCATTGGAAGAGAAACAAGTAGCATTATCTGCCACAATTTTGTTTGGAACTCCAAATCGGGAAATAATATTTTCCTTAAGAAAATTACATACCACTTCAAAAGTAGCATGCTTAACTAGAATGGCCTCCACCAACTTGGTGAAGTAATCTGTTGCAATGAGAACAAAATTGTGTCTCGCACTTGACGGTGGGTTCATAGCGCCAATGAAATCAATGCCCCATTGTTGAAAAGGTTCTTCAATTACAACTAGTTTGAGAGGTAGTGCAGCCAACTTAGGCTTTCCAACAAATTGTTGACATAACTCACATCTGTGTACCTAGTTTTACATATCCTGAAATGATGTGGGCCAATAATACCTAGCCTGTAGAATCTTATGAGCTGCCATAGGCATAGATAAATGCCCTCGACATGCCAAATTGTGAAGGGACTCCAAAAGTTTGCTTTGTTTCCCTTTATCCACGCAACAGAAAAAAATTCCATCAAGGTTCCTCTTATACAAACCATTATCCCATAGGACATAATTCATAGCCTTTAACTTGATAGTTTGCTTTTCTTTATGAGATAGATGAGAAGGAAATTCACCATAGATGAGAAAATGAGCAATATTAGAATACCACTCATCAATAGTGGTAACAAAAAGGACAGTTGGCATATCCTCAATCTCCTCCTCTTCATCTCCAGTCTCTTTTGGAACATTGTCAGTAATTAATTGACACAAACCCTTCCCACACACAAGCTTAGTGGGTTTGATATCAAGATCAAACTCTTGAATTTTGGCAATCCAATTGCCTCTTTTGGTTCCAAACTTTTGCTGTGTCAGGACAGATTTTATTTTTGTATCTGGCACCAAAACAACAGTATGAGAATTTAGAATATAAAACTAGAAATGCTTTACCACTTTGACGACGGCATAAGCATGTTTCTCCATATTTAAATATTTTAGCTCATGTGCCTTTAGAGGGAAGCTCATAACAAAATAGGAGATTACACACCTTCTTCATTCTGCTGAACCAGAATTGCTGGAAGTGTATGGTCGGAAGCATAACTATACATTATGAAGTCCTTAGTATAATCAGGACAAACCAGGACTAGAGCATGAGCTATGGCTCTCTTAATGTCCTCAAAGGCTACTTTACCTTTCGTGCTCCAACAAAAATTAGCCTAACCTTTCATCATATTAACAATATGACGAGTTTTCTCTGCAAATTCTAGGATGAATCTTCGTAGAAAATTCATCTTTCTGAAGAAAGCATGAATGGCAGTCTTACTAGCAAGCAAAGTAAGACTCTGGATAGACTTGATTCTTTCTAAATCAATTTTAGTACCTTCTCAAGACACAATGTGATCGAAAAGCTTACCTTCTGTAACCCCAAAAACTAATTTCTTAGGGTTAAGAGAAATACCATTTTGACGACATCTTTCCAAAACCTGTCGCAAATGATATGCATGATCATGACATTGTTTTTGAGAAAATAGTCAAGTCATCAAGATACACCACAATGAATTTCCCCATCTCATCTCTAAAAGCAAGGTCCATTGCCCTTTGAAAAGTAGTGCTAACATTAATCAAACTAAAAGGCATTCGACGGTACACAAAGGTGCCCCAAAGTGTTGTGAAGGTAGTCTTATATTGATCTACTTCACTGACTTCTACTTGATTATAGCCTAAAAAACCATCTAACATAGACAACATCTTTGAACCAGTTATAGTTTGTAACACTTAGTCCATAATGGGCAGGGGGTAGTTATCCTTTAAAGAAGACTGGTTGGGATTCCTAAAGTCAACACAAATATGGATTTCTTTGTTCTTCTTTCTTACAGGGACAATAATTGAGATCTCGGTAGAATAATGGATAGGAAAGATTATCCTTGCATTCAACATTTTCTAGATCTCAGAAAGAATAGTACCTAAAATTTTGGGATTATATTGCCTTTGCTTTTGTTTATGAGGCAATGATCCAACCTTGAGAGGAATCTCAAGCTGGATCTCTTTGGGTCTGAAAGATTTTGGGTCATCGTATGAATATGCTAGAACATCAATGTAATGGCGAAGAAGTGTGGTGAACTTAAATTTCTCATCGGCAATACAACACTTCCCAATGTTGACCATTTTGGGATTTGCCTCAGAACTCAAATTCACTTGTTCAAATTCTATGGGCGAACTTGAACCAAGTTGCTGCTACAATTTAATGTATCTATCATGCTTATCAAATAACTTTTCTAGGGAAACCAAACCTTTTGGAATCTTATTCCCTTTAAGCTGAAGAAACTCCTCACCAATTTGTGAATCTATTTCAGAAACATATTCTTGTGGTGGAGATTCACTACCTTCAAAATAGAGGTCATCAAAGCTATCCATCTTTTCCAAGAAGGCTATGATTTGATTGTCACCATTGAAGACCTGCCAATGGTTAGCATTATCTGGTACACTTGGTTGGAAAACCAACTCAATTGTGTACTTGTTACCTTTGAAGTCCTTATGGGGAACCATAAGAGTGGCGGAGACAGCTAATGAATCAACGCGATCATTAAACTCTCTAGGCACTACAGAGATATCAAAAGCATCAAAACCTTCAATGCAATCCCATACGTGATTGTGGTAATGTTTCAACCTTTTATTTTTGGTTTGATATAAATTTCTCACTTGGCAAACGACAAGTTCAGCATCTCCCTGAGCATGAAGAATTTTAATACCTTTAACTCGAGCAGCCTCCATGCTGAGTAACAATGAATCATACTCCGCAGTATTATTGGTATTGTGGAATTATAGCTTGTATGAGAAAGGAAAGATATCACCTTGTGGAGATATCAGAACAACTCTAGCTCCAGAATCAATGGAAGAACAACTACCATCAAATTCTAAAACCCAAACATAATTAAAATTTGATTTTTTAGAATTTCTTTGACCAGAAGATTCTTCTTCATCAGTGAAGGAAGAATTTGGTATCACTATGCTCTCATCTGCACTTTCATATGAATATTCCTTTGATTCCCCATCTAAATTATCTAAATCCTCATCAGATGAACTAGAGAGGTTTTTTGTGGGCAAGAAATAGTTACCCATTCTCAAGGACTCAAACAAAATCTGGGCTTTTGGATTTTTTAGTTTGGGTAATGATGTATTGTGCCTCCTTCTTAGGAAACAACTTTTGCATGACTCCTTTAATAGGTATCCTGGCTTCGAACAAATCCATGTTCAGTTCTCCACCTACATCTTTACAAAAATTATGCCCTAGCAAGATGCCATAAGAAGCTAGGACGTCAGCCACTAGGACGGTCATCTTGATCCTCTTTTTTGAAAAAGTGGCAAATGCAAATTGAGCATCTTTGATTTGCTCCAACAATGGAACTTGCTTATTTTCCATTGAAAAACATCTCCCAAAGATCTTGGTTAAAGTGAGGCCAAGGGCATCTGCCACCTTAGTAGGCATGACATTGTCAGAAGCCTTAGAATCTATTATACAATTGCTTAACTTATGACCATTGACCAATAGAGAAACATAGAAAGGTTCTATTTTCCCTAGAGCAACAAGAGGAGTAGTGACTAGATTATTTTGGGTAGATTTGTTTTTAGAGGATTCATGGGTAGTTTTGGAAGAATCTTGCCCCATAGGGGCAGCCTTATTTTTCACATATTTAGCTAACCTATCAAACTATTCAGAATTAGCTTGTAAGTATTCAACCTCAGACATCTAGATCTTGGTTTTCCTAGCATGATCTATTATGTCAAAAAGATAAAATGAACTAGATACAGAGGAAGAAAATCCATCATTCTAGGTTTTAGTCAGGGTAGTACTGGTTTGAGGAGCAAAAGTAGGAGAAATGGGATGGTTAGATGAACTTACTTGTTTATTAGAAACTAGGTCCTTTTGTTGAAAAGGAAACTATGTTCCTCGCTTGGAAATCGAGATCACAGGTTGAGATTCCTCTCTTGCCTTTCCTTTATTAGCCTACTAATTTGACTGATTTTGGGACCTAGTAAAAATAGTGTATGCTCCATCATACACTTCTCCTTCTCTTTCAGCTTCATCTTGGTAATTCAGGAAACAAATGGTAGAGTTGCCAGATAACTCTTCTTCTCCTTTTGTAAAGAGATTAGCATTATTCTCCTAATCCAAATCAGGTTGGAAGGAATTATCATTTTCTGCTTCATAATAGCCAACTGCTGAATTGGCTAGTGCTACTTCAATGGCGAGTTTCCCCTAGGTAGGTGGAAGATGATGTGGTTGCCCTTGATTTCTAGCAGCATTGCTTTGATATGAATGGTTGGGAAATGTTCTCCTTGGTATATCCCTATAAGAAGGAGCAGACATACCTTGAGACAATTATTTCTTTAGAGCTAGCAATTTATTTGCTAACTTTTGTACCATAGGGTCTGTAGTGCTTGTGGAAGGACTATCATTAGAGGATTGACCTCTGTTTCTATTTGAATCTCTTCTAATCTTACTTGCAAGGATAAGATCGTCTTCAACTTCTGTGGCCAAACTTTGAGCAATTGCAAGATCAGCCAGACTAGCCCACCTCAATAGAAAGCTTACCTTAGGAAGCTAAGTATTGATGAAGAAACATTTAAGATTCTCTACCGTTGGTTGAGCGGTTGTTGGAATCCTATTTCTCAATTTATTGAACTTAGCGTTGAAGTCTCTCATAGGTTCATGTGGTTCTTTCTTCATCTATGTGAGCTGAGCTAACAAGGCATGTGCATCTTTTGCAGGCTTAAACCTAGCCTCAAACTTGGTTTTGAGGGTATTCCAATCAGTTATAGTTTGGGCCTAAAGATGGTAGAACCAATCCGTAGCAGCACCTTGTAGTGTTTCTACAAAAAGTCTTACTGCCACATCTTCATGTTCCACCCCTAGCACACCACAAGCTATGTAGAAGGCTGCAATGTGTTCATCTGGGTGGACTTCCCCATCACCATAGAACTTAGGAAAATTCTTCCTTGAATTATGAGGTAGTTTATACAATGGTGGACTTAAATTCAAAGGACCAAAAGTATTACCCCATGGACCTTGAGCTGCCATGGTGAGCTGATTAAAGGGTGGGATAACAAACCTTTGTGGAATCTGAACAGATAAAACCCTGTTAGCACTGGAATTAGAAGCTTCACCTAGTATAGGAGACCTGGCATTCGTAGGAGGAAAACTCCTTGTTCGTTGAAGCTGAGATTATGGAGGCAAAAGACCAAAGTTATTTTGCTGCATTAACTCAAATACAAGATCAATAACTCCTTGAGCTCTCTTGCTTCTTGTATACCATGAGTCTGCTAGAATGCAATGTACTCAACAAAATTTTGAAAACAATTTGAAACAATGGAAGAGGACTACAGTGCTTCAACTCAAAGTGTGAGGTTTCAAGTTGCGTATTCCTTCCCTAGTAGAGTCGCAAAAAACTATTGGGTGAATATTTTGTCTTCAACTAACTGAAGGCAAAATGTTTATATCAACCACAGTGTGATGAGATAAATCTCTCCTCTTAGCAAGGGGTGGTTCCCTTTTAACTATTACAAACTTATTTACATGAAATACTAACTTCAGGGTGAATTCATATCATTCATTTCTCTTTTTTCAGAAATGATGTTTACAATATAAAATAGCAATTTCACAATACAAATTAAAATAACCAAGAAACTCACGAGAGCACAAAGTCTATCGTTGTTCCTTTTACTAATTTACAATTTAGAACCAAGTAGGATATGGTGCAGCTTGAAGTCTTCACTAAATACTATGATAAAAGCACACAATCACAAAAGATAATAGCATCTCAAAGTCTTTCCAATATCTTTTACTCCAAAACATAAAATCACAAACTAAAGATAATTATTACAGCACAAAGTCTCCAAAATCAGCTTTAAAATATCTCCCAGATTATCCAAACTTGCACTACAATTTGATCAAATAGATAAGATAGTATAAGGAAAAGGACATAAGAACAATTTCCAATACACCACAAGTTATTCCAACACAAAGATTGAACAATCACTTGATTTTCTATTCACTTTGATAAAATATGATTTACAATTTGAACAGAAAGTCTCAAAATGCTCTTCAATTTAGTAGAGTTTCGCTTCAATAACTAAAAGTAAAAATTACATAGAGGCCCTCTTTATTTATAGTGAGAGGCCATGAGCAAAAATAGGAAAACTTATAACTACTTTGACTTATTCAACAAAGGAGTCCTATTTGACTTAGGACTTCCTTAGTCTCACATGTAATTACATTTCAGAAAAATACATGTGAATATGTCCAAAACAAAATACTTATTACATCTACAATATAAAAAATAAACTAAGGTATTTGAAAAAGAGCCTTAGTTGCCACCATCATTCTTTTTCAGAAAGGTTTTATACATGGCCTGTATAGCCGCCATTTCACATGCATTGGGTTAGCTGTATTATTAGAAATGGTGCGGGCCTGAAGAATTGCATCATTCACTACCTTTATCACCTTTTCATGTTTCTCAAGGTTATCTTTTAGATTTTTGAAAGTCAAATGTTGATCATAAAGGCTGTCCATGGAAATCACTAAGGGCATTTCATCCTCAAATTTCTATTGAACCATCTTTTCAAAAGAGTTTATCATTTCATCTACTGAGAGGAACTTATGCCCTTCACCTGTCAAGGTACATGGTAGCTCTTCCAACCTGTATAGGAGTGATATGTCACTGTCTTCAATATTTTCTCACACCTGGCATAAGTCATCAAGCAAACTCTTTATTACATTGATGCGATGGCTGTTGGATTCTTTAGTCTTAAGATAAGACTCTCTATTTGCTATGACTCCAATGGCAATCAAATTCTTTATCTTAATCTTTTCATTTCAATCCATTCCTCCAAGATTTCTTCCTGATCCTGTAGTTCTAAAGAAAGTGAGCCAACAACAACATCCAATTCTTCCTTTGCCTTAGCCATCTTTTCTTTTGTTTCTACTGTGGTTCTCAGCAAAACTCTCCCTTGTGTCAATAGCCACCCCACAATATCTCCAACCACTCTCCCTCTAGCCTGAGCTTTTCCTACCTTCTGAATAAGGGGATCTTAAATAGTTACTACCATGGGCTCAATGATTTTAGATGATTTTACTATCTTTTGAAGAACAACAACAAGTTGTTTTTCTTTAGCTTTATACTATTCTTTCTCCTTCCTGACTTCATCATACTTCTCAAGCAAGGTACTAGCAGTAGTTTGAAAATCTGCCTTGATAGCTTCATGAGTTATTTTTCACAACTCAACTCTTGAAACAACATAATCATTCATGTCAAAAGTATCAAGTGTAGCATCTTCTGGTGGTTTGGCAATCTCTGCATATCTGATTCCCTTTTCATTAATGAGCCTAGAAATAGTCTTAGGCTTTTTCTTCAGAGTTTTTGATTTCAAAGGGAATAACTTCTCTATATCAATTTCATTTGGTGAAATTGCTTGTTTTTTCCTCTTTGGGGTATATGCAGACAACCATGGAGGAAGCGTAGAAGCACCAACATTCTGGAAAGAATCAATCACTTGATTTTCTGGATCCATGCTCACTCCTGTTATTGTAACAATGGGGCTGGTAGGGTTAAAAATAGCAGTAGTGTCAACAACCTTTTTAGAACTATCTAGAAAATGTTCTAAAACATTTTGTTCACCAATATCAAATGATAGGGAAGATAGACTAGGAATGGACCTAGATGAATCAAACACTATTCCAAAGCTTGTTCTAACAGAGGGGGGGTATTATTAGAAGAAGCAACCAAAATAAGGTAAATAGGAGTATTTGAAGCTGCAAGAAAACCACTAGAAATAGGAAGATGAAGCAAAGGCATAGAAACTTGGGACTCTGGAGGTAGATCCTTTTGTGGGGACAATTGAAAATCACCAAGTGGTTCCTCTTCTATATTCTCATCATCTCCTTGTTCTATTTCACCTTCTTCATCAAGTTTTTCAGGCATATCTTCTTGTTGGGGATGATCTGATATATCAACATGTTGTTGTTCAGCTTCAACATTTTTAACCTCCATTTGTTCAACATTTGAATCTTCAATACTTGATTCAGTAACATTAGAGGTCCCTACAACCTCCTTCTTCTTCCCTCCCTTAGACACAAATTTGATTTTTGGTTTATGTGTTTTGGAAGATGAAGGAGTGTTACTCTTGTTTTTTGTCCTATTTTCCACTTTCTTACCTGCTTGCTCTTGAACTTCAATCTATGACCCGGTAAGGAATTCTTTCAAGCGGATCCCTTTGCTCTCTAACCATACATTTGTATTAGCCAAAATTGGTTGAAATCTTTTCCTTATAGAAATCTCCTCTTTGATCGACCATTGGATGTCTGGAAGAGGCGAGGCTTCAACATTCTCAGTATTACACTTGGGATCCAACACATCTCCTTCATCTTCCATTCCTTCGAGAATATCTGACAGGCCTAACTCCTCAATCTAACTCAAATGAAGTCTGCAAAAATCTAGTTTCTTGATCTCATTTTGTGTCCTGAGATCAGCCCAAATATCTTCAACCATTAGAATATGGAAGACAGATCTTCTCTTGATTTTATCTTGAACCCTTCTATAGTCAAAATGATCCCTTCTCTTGAAAGTTTTCATCGTGATTAGTTGCATTTCAGATTCAATAGTCTTAGCCTTAGTAGCTGACTGGACAAAATACCTCCCAATTTCAACTAGAAACTTGATCCCTGACTTTTTTAGTTCCATCTATTTATTGTGAACCACAATCAGCTGTCTACATAATTCCATGAGAACAATCCTATCACTAGGATATCAGGGAAGCATATATGGATGATCAGGATAATATCCCACTCTTAGATAGGTAAAAGTTGGAAATTGTAAGAACAAGCAGCCAAAAGAATTTACAACTTCCTAGGCTTCATCTGAAACCCTCTTCTGAACAAGTTCCTCATCCCATAAACACATGAAAACTGAGAAAAAGGCATCATTAACTCTGTGAAAATGATGAATGGAACATTTTAGAGTAATATGAGGATAATACTCATACACATAAACCAACCTTCAATCACACACCTAAGTCAAACCAGGAAAAATTCTCATACTCGCAGCAACATATACAAGATATGAAGTCATATAAAGCTTGAATGTTGTGTTGACCTTTACCAATTGCTCATGTAGAGCATTGCTAATCTGTTCACCCAAAAATATTTTTTGTGTTCCTCTAAGAATCACCTTGATGTATGGATACATCCATTCCTGAAATTTAAATGAAGAAGGAAGTCATTTGATTTGACTTAACAATGTACTGAAGTCATTCACCTCCTCGACAAAGTCACTTCTCGGGAGGTCCTTAGGCCATCTAGTCAAATTACTCTGAGGAGTCTTTAACCATTTGCTGTTAATGTACTTCCTTGAGGCTTCTACATCCTTGTCAAATTCCTTTTGGCCTTGAGCCAAATCTATTTGTCCAACATCTTCAACAGGAGGACAGATGAAGATTTTGCCAATGAATTCCGCATCCAGTCTCATGACCACATTCCCCTAAGAATCTAATATAGCCCTAGTATCCTTGTTGTAATGGTTGGCTACCTAAAGAACAAACTTAGGATTGTGTGAAACAACAGGAGAAGAGGCAACCAAGTGAATATTACTATTAATGATCTCCTGCATATGCTGAGAAGGATTTGGCTATTTAGTTTTGTTCACAAACTCGGCCATATCCATATGACCAATTTCTATATCTGTTATCTCATCCACATTGGACTGCAATGAAGTCATGCCCCTTGGTATTTATACTTCATTATTTTTTCCTTTGATGGGGATGGCTCTGACATCAGCTTCGTGAAGAAAAAATGGAAACTGCGTCTACCACAGATGCTTGTCAGAACTACAAAAACCCATGATCTCGTAGTTAGGGAAAAATGGGGAATTTGCAGTTACTGTGAATTGATGATCATGATTGGGGAAGCATACGTTGAAGGGCTTGACAGCGTGCAAGTCAAGGTAAAAGGTGAAAGCAGGTCAATAGGCTTTGAAAGGCAAATTTTCTTAGTGTTAGAAAAAAATTCAAGAAAATGTGCATGGGCAGTCAAAATTACCGCTCCTGCACAAGGGACCATTTACTTATCATGTAAAGTCAGTCAATTTGACCGCTATTGCATGTAGGGAAAATTTTTATTTTGATGCATGTGCAAGGTCGGTGAAAAGGGCCGCCATTGCATGTGTTTGGGAAGATAAACATGTTTGATGTAGGAGCAGTCAATTTGACTGCCCTTACATGAGGGAATAAGCAAGTTCGATCTGGTGTATGCACAAGCAGCAAATACGCCCTCTAGTGCATATAGGAGAAAAATCTTGAAGTGTAGAGTCGGTCGAAAAGACTGCTATTACATATGTTTGAAAATCCCAAGTTATTATGTGAAGTCGAGGATTTATACCGCTTGTGCATTTTGGAGGAAACTCAATTTTTACATGTAGGGGTAGTGGTATTAACTATCCTTACATGTAGGGAAGACAAAAACCAAACATATGTATCGGTGACCAAAATGACCGACCAGTATAAATTAGAAAACAAGGAAAGAAATGTGAGTGTGGTGAAAACTGCAGCCCTTACATCTATGAGGGTAGAATCATGTATTGGCGGCAGAAAGGACCATCAATACATGTTAGGGAAATACTGGCAAAACCTAAGTTTCATAGATATCATCTAAAATCTACCGCTTGTGCTAAGACTAGGGCATGACGAATCCACCGACAATGAACAAAGAACAGTGAAGAAAAACACATGAACATTCTACTTAGGGTTTTTAAGATAACCTCAAGAATGCAAAATGATGACTCAAAACAAACAAAAATATTCACATAAATCACAAACAAACATTACTATTATAAACAAACCCTAATAAAAGGAAGAAAATAACAACGAAAGCAAGAGAAACATCATCCTACCTAGAAATAATAGCAAAAAACCCTAGGTGCAAAATCTGCACATTCCACGAGTTCCACGGTTCGATCGGCTTTGCCGAGGATTAAATGGCTTATTTCGAGAAGTTTGAGAATAAAAACTAAAAAGAACAATGAAATAAATGCTTTAAAAAGGTTTAAAACAATGTATTAATGGTGACACGAGCACCATTAATGACACTTGATTTTAAGACTTGGTGAGATCATAGTAAGATGGTAAAAACGACCGACCATGCATGAACTGGGTACCTTATGCAAGAGTGGTACCTAGGACCGCCTTTACATCTTAAACTATGACAAGGAGCATGCATGGGCGGCGATTTTTGCTGCTCATGCATGTTAATAAAAAATGAGATAAAACATGTAAAAGCGGCAATTTTGGCTGACATTGCATGTAAAACAACAATATACATGTAAGAGTGGTGAATTCGACCACTATTGCATGTGAAAACATAAAAATTTTCTAACACCCCAAAATAGTCAAACTTAATATTTTGACAAGCTTACGACCTAGTCGATTTTCATGATTTTCGAGGAATCGACTTAGGTGAATGTCACAAACCATTTCAATGATGTTAGATGACTTCATGCGAGGCCAAGAGGACTTGTCTTGATTTGCGAACTTAGAGTGTAGACTATGAAACAGACAAGTTTCGTAGGGGTTGTCTACAAAATTGAGCGCAGCTAATTTTGAGAACAACAGGTATGCAATTGAATTGAGCAATCCACAAAGAACCAAAGAAACAATAATATCTAGGTGAAATCTTTAATTGCTTTCGTTATTATTCATTGATTATTTGGTTATTATCTAGATCATTTCTTTGAAGGTTATAGGATTGAGTTGTTTGTTTATCATTGTTTTGATCTCCCTAATCAATCTCAATTTTACCTATACACATTCTGGCACACCCAATGGGACCCACTATCCTTGATTTTATTTAGAAATTTGATTTTTAGAAGAATAGTACAAAAAGCACAAACAACACATAAAAGCACTTTTGGACTAATTTGACGCACCTTCGGGCAATAGTACCACGCTTATGGAGCACAGTTCAATGCTTTTTGATGAAGGAGGTAAATCATGAAACACACAACAATAGAAATTACACATAGAAAATAGAACTTTCTTTATTGATTTAGACAACTTATTACATTACAGAAGCTCAAGTACAATCAGAGGAATCAACCCTCCAGAGGTTGTAACACATTACAACTTCATATCACAAGACTTTGGAATCATTAGCCTTCTGTAGCCCCAATTCAACTAGGGTTTCTATTTTCCCACCTATTCTTGACTCTACACTTTCCCCCTTAACTTTACTACTGCCTAGGGTTCCCAAAAATTGTTATTAATAGCCTTTTTTGTGGCCAACAACCTAATTTCAAAATTTACATCTCCCTCCAAAAATAGGTCAACTTCCGGGAGCCATAACTTTCGATCCGGGTGTCCGATTGATGAACTGTTTTATGCGTTGGAAATATCGCGGAGTGCTCTATGCATTAAAAATTGGCTCTACTAGTTTTGACCATTTTTGGGCCCATACGGGGCTGTTTAGTGCCTCAAACCTGAGTTTAAATAATTTTCAGGCATTTTTCGGGAAACAGAAACTTTAATATCTTTCAGCTCACAAGTGATCTTTTCATGATTCCTTCGCCAAAGGTCTTATTTTTCAGTTATGTAGCTTCTTGTAAATTTTCACTTCATTCCATACACAAATGCAAACTTTCTAAAAATAGCAAGTTGCTATTTTTAGCAGTTTGGAAAAATTGAAAGTTCTACATCATTTTTCATGCGATTATGGAACCAGAACCACAAATTTTGAAAAGAAATGGAAAGAACATCAACAATTTTGAAACACATTTTTTTTGGGTGATGCAAGATTGCCCTTACACCATTGGATGCTTCTACATCAAAACCTAGGGTAATTTGAGAAGTGACTCCATCATGTTTCATGTGTTTGTGTGAGGAAAACCCAAACAGACAACTTCTGCCTTAGACAGCCAAGAAGAATCTTCAATAGGCCTTCCTTTCCATTTCACCAGATATTCTTCATATTGCTTATTCTGAGTACTTCTTCCGACATGGCTATCCAAGATTTCTTCTATCTCCTCGGTTGAAGTAGATGCCGGAATACTCCACTGTTCTTTTGTTGGTCGATCCTCTGTACCACCTTCATGATATTTTGATAAGTTAGCAATGTTGAAAATAGGAGAAATGTTGATCCCACTTGGTAGCTTTACTTCATATGCATTGCCTGAATCATGTTTCTTCAAAATTCTACATGGTCCAAATTTCTTCATTTTCAGCTTATTGTATGTTTCAATTGGGAACCTTTCTTTTCTCAAGTGAACCATGACTTCATCTCCTACCTGGAATTCCTTATATCTCCTCTTCTGGTCTACCTTAGCCTTGTATTGAATATTCATCTTATTAATGTGCTTTCTCATCTCTTCATGTAAATTCTTTAGATGTTCTACAAAGTCTTCAGCTTCAACACTTGTCTTTTCTCCTTTGTCCAGCTTCCTTAACTCAAAAGCATTTCTTGGGCTATTGCCATATACAATATGGAATGGTGATTTACCAGTACTCCTATTGATAGAATTGTTGTAAGCAAATTCTACCTGCGGTAAAATCAAATCCCATCCCTTGGGCTTATCTCCTACTAAGCATCGTAGTAGGTTACCCAAACTCTTATTCACCACTTTGGTCTGTCCATCAGTCTGTGGATGGTGTGCAAAACTGTACTTCAAATCTATCTACAACTTCTTCCATAATGTCCTCTAGAAATAACCAACAAACTTGGTATCTCGATCTGAAACTATGCTCTTAGGTAGACCATGTAATCTCACCACCTCCCTAAAAAATAACTCTGCAATATGAACCGCATCATTAGTCTTCTTGCAAGGAATAAAATGTGCCATCTTTGAGAATTTTTCCACCACCACAAAAATGGAATCATGTCCTCTTTGTGTCCTTGGTAAACCAAGAACAAAATCCATACTGATATCATCCCATGGCTTCTCTGGTACAGGTAATGGATGATATAGCCTTGTATTCTGACTTGTTCCTTTTGCCATCTGAGACACTCTGCACAAATATCCTCACATCTTGCTGCAATTGTGGCTAGTAATAATTTTCACCAACCATTTTGGATTATGAAATCCAACCATTTTGTCATGTCCAAAGCAATAGGTTCCAAAGAAACTTTCAAGGCCTCTAAAAAATCTAGATCTTTAGGATACAAACTTTTGAGCTCATCAAACCCAACAACCTTCTTCTTCATTTATATCAACAAATTTTGCCTTCTACTCAAGGCATCTGCAACTTTGTTGGACTTCCCACTCCTGTGCTTCAAAACAAAAGTATAGCTCTGCAAAAACTCAACCCATTTTAAGTGCCTTTGATTCAACTTTCCTTGACTATTAAGATACCGCAAAGCTTGATGATCAGTATATAAAACAAACTCTTTTGGCAACAAATAATGTCTCCATTTCTTTACAGCCTGAACTATTACATTAAATTCCTAATCATAAACATAATAATTTTTCTTGGCATCATTAAGCTTCTCACTAAAATAGGCAATGGGCTTACCTTCTTGACTCAAAACAAATCCTATAGCACTACCACTAGCATCACAATCTACCTGAAATACCTTATTGAAATCTGGAAGTGCCAAGACAGGTTGCTCTATAACTTTTTGCTTTAATGTGTCAAAATTTTTGTTTGCTCCTTTAGTCCATCTAAACTCTTTTCTATCCCCTCTCATTATCTCAGTCAGGGGTGCACAAATGCTATTAAAATTTCTAATAAACTTTCTGTAAAAACTTGTCAAACCATGAAAGGATTGTACCTTTGTGGCACTTCTTGGTGTAGGCCATTCAATGATAGCCCTTACTTTTTCTGGTCCATCTTAAGACCTTCCTCTGAGACAACAAATCCCAGGTATACCAACTCCTACTTTGCAAAACTACATTTCTTCAGATTAATTAGCAACTTCTTCTCCCTCAGCTTCTCTAACTCTTTTGATATGCATTAGATGCTCATCCCAAGTCTTACTGAAAATCAAAATATTATCTAAATAAAAAATAATGAAACTTCCCAAAAATTATTTTTTAGTACCTCATTCATGAGCCGCATGAATGTGCTCGGTGCATTGGTTAGCCCAAATGACATGACTAACCACTCATACAAACCTTCTTTGGTTTTGAAGGCTATCTTCCACTCGTCTCCTTCTCTAATACAGATCTGGTGATACCCACTCTTCAGGTCAATCTTTGTGAAGTACTTGGCTCCAATCAAACAGTCCATTACGTCATCCATTCTGGCCAATGAAAATCTATACTTGATCATGATCTTATTGATGGCTCAAGAGTCTATACACATTCTTCACTCTCCATCTTTCTTTGGTGCTAGTACTGCAAGTATCGCATAGGGACTTAGGCTGTCTCTTATAAATCCCTTCCTCAACAACTCTTGAACTTGTCTATTCATCTCTTCACTCTCGACTAGAGTCATTCTATGGGCTACCTTATTTGGAAAGCTGGCTCCTGGTATCAAATCCATTTGATGACTTATCTTCCTTACTAATGGTAAACCTTTTGGTACATTATCAAAGACAATATCTTGAAATTCTTCCAACATGTCTGAGACTTCTACTAGTACATCTTCACATTTCTCTTGACTAATCTTAGGAATCAATGCAAAGCAATGACACTCATGCTTCATACCCTCCAAAAATTTCCTACTATCTACCAAGCAAATTCTGGCAGTACTACATACCTTTTCTTGCACCTCCTTCAAGGGCTTCAACTTGTGACGAACTCCATCCTTTGTTAGGGAATATGTGTTTGCATGGCCATCATGGACAACGCTCCCATCATACTGCCATGGCCTCCCCAACAACATATGACATGCATCCATCAATATGATGTCACACAACACCTCATCATGGTAGTCACCAATCTTGAACTTCACTAAACATTGCTCATTGACCAAAGCTCTATGGTCCTTTTGCAACCATGCGATCCGATATGGATGCAGATGCTTTCTTCTTGTCAACTTCAACTTATCAAACATCTCCCCGAAAACAAGATTATCAATGCTTCTACTGTTAATAATAATATCACAACACTTACCTTCACATTTGTACCTTGTGTGGAATAAACTCTTCCTCTGATTGGGTGCTTTCTCCTCATTCAACAAAGTTCTTTTGATAACTAGGGTTTCTCCTCTTTCAGTATCTTTAGAATGTTTAGATTGTGCATCTTCATCTACATGTGCATCTCATGCATTACCTTCAAGTCTTCTATTTGTCCTTCCTTGATGTTTTGGACACTCGTATGCTCGATGCCCTTCTTCTCCACATTGGAAACAGGTTCCTCTGAAACCTCCTCTTCCAGGTCCTTGCCTAGGTCGGCCTCTTCCTCTTCCTCTTTGCTCACCATTGTTCTGGTCACGAGGGCGGTAGGCATTATCTCCTCTTTGATTCTGAATGGTGCCAATTTCTTCACTTTTCTTTTGATCTTCATTACGGCCTCCTTAGGATCTTTCACCAGTCCTTCCACCTTGACCTCTTCCTCTTTGCTTGCTGTCAAATCTTTTATTCAACTTCTCTTCCACCTTCAAGGAAAACTGGTATGCATCTTCTATGGTGGTCATTATGACCAGGCCCAGCTCCTCTTCAATACTTGGCCTCAACCCATTAATGTAACGGGCTACCTTCTCCTTGTTGACCTCTACATGGCCTATCCTAAGAGTAACCTTATAAAACTCTTCTATATACTCCTTAATAGACTTGTTACCTTGCTTCAGTCCTTGCAACTTCTTCAACAAATCCATCTCATAGTCCATAGGAATGAACTGCTTCTTTAGTTTCTCCACCATCCAATCCCATCTAGTGAACTTTCCTTTTCCTCTTCTATTCCTCTCTAATTGGACCTCCTTCCACCAAATACTAGCATGGCCCTTCAACTTTGTTTTTGCAAACTTGACCCGATCTGGGTCCTCCACATCTTCATACTCAAAATATTCTTCCATATCATTGATCCAATCGATAAGCTGTTCTAGATTCAAATCTCTAGAATATGTAAAAACTTTGATCTTGGGCCTCTTTCCAATCTTTGAAATGGCCCTCAACAACCTAACTTCTGTAGGATCTCCTATAGCTTCTTGTTCTTCCTCAAATAGCTCTTTTTCAGCTTCATCCTCGCTTTCTTCTCTTGTTCTCGAGTTAAACCCTCTTCGTAGCTCCTCTTGCAATGCATCAATTTACCTTTGCAGGGCTCTAAAACCTCTTCTGTCAAAGCATTCCTCCCAATACGATTTCTTCATGCAGGCATCTTGATCTCCACAGCAAACCCACAACCTCAGGCCCTGGTGCAAACTACCTCACAGTCAGCGATCTGTCTACACACTCAGGAACCCTTTCTCTGATACCATTTGATGAAGGGGCTAAATCATAAAATACACAACAACAGAAATTGCACACAGAAAATAGAACTTTCTTTATTGATTTGGACAACTTATTACATTACAGAAGCTCAAATACAATCAGAGGAATCAACCCTCCATAGGCTGCAACACATTACAGCTTCCTATCATAGGACTGGAATCATCAGCCTTCTATAACCCCAAATCAGCTAGGGTTTCTGTTTTCCCACCTATTCTTAACTCTACACTTTCCCCCTTAACTCTACTACTTCCCAAGGTTCCCAAAAATGGTTATTAATAGCCTTTTTGGTGGCCAACAACCTAATTTCAAAATTTGCATCTCCCTCCAAAAATAGGTCAACTTCCTGAGCCATAACTTTTGATCGAGGTGTCTGATTGAGAAACTGTTTTATGCATCAGAAAGCTCGTGGAGTGCTCTATGTGCTAAGAACCAACTTTGCCCATTTCAACCATTTTTGGGCCTGTACAGGGCCATTTAGTTCCTCAAACTTGAGTTTGAATAATTTTTAGGCATTTTTTCAAGAAACATAAAATTTAATATCTTTCAGCTCGCAAATGATCTTTGTGTGATTCCTTCACCAAAGGTCTTATTTTTTAGTTATGTAGCTTCTTGTAAATTTTCACTTCATTCCATGAACAAATGCAAACTTTCTAAAAATAGTAGGTTGCTATTGTTAGCAGTTTGGAAAAACTGAAAGTTCTACATCATTATTCAAGCAATTATGGAACCAGAACCACAAATTTTGAAACACATTTTTTTTGGGTGATGTAAGATTGCTCTTACACCACTGGATGCTCTTGCATCACTTTTGGTCCATAGTGTAGCGCATATGCACCACAGTTCAACGTGTTTGGTCAACAGTCAAACGCTTCTACATTGAATTAATGTGCTTTTGTCTTTTTGATTTTCTGAGTGATATTGCTTGTTTTGCAGGGTCTCGTACACATCTAACTGATCATATATTGTTTGGCAAGCTAATTTATTTGCCTTATATTCCTTCATTATACTTCTTAAGTTGATTTATTTAGGAGTATTTGTGTTTTTGAGCTAACCTATCATTTCATGGTATTTGTGTTGTGTTCTTGATTGTAGGCTATAGATCTCATATTTTGCCAATATCTTGGGTTATCAAAATAATCATTCAATATTGATTTTTTGATAAAACCTTGTTTTTTGTAGGTCTGCATTGAAAATGCACATTTGCACCGAATTTTATGCTTTTCATTTTTTATGCTCATATGCAACACAGTCTAGCACTTCTAGTTGGAATAAATATGCTTTTGCATTGAATCTTAGCACTTTTGGTCTGAACAACACTTTTTTGCACCACAGTTCAATACATCTGGTAATTTATGATGTGCTTTTGAGCCACAGTACTACACTTTTGGTCCTTGGATTTATTTTTTCTAATCACTTAGTTTTTGTAGAACTAATCAATTTTTTGTTGCGTCTTATCACTTAGATAGAGCAAATAGGTTTCCTAACATATCTTTGTAGGACAAACTTTGAAGATTTGCAATCTTTCTCACTAAGTCTTAGAAACACTTCAATTTCTTAAAGGAAATCTACATCTATCATTTACAATCTTATGTGGTTAAGTAGTTGCACCTAGTTATTTTTCTTACTAAATAGGATAAATGAACAACTATTTTCTGTTCTTGTAAGGTGATAGGTATATGATGTCCCCTTATGAAAAATTGGGTGATACAAAAACCAAACTCATCTATCTTTTATTTTTAGTTTATCCTTTAGAAGGGCCTACTTTTGGACTACATTTCATCTAAAAGGGATGACCCTAAGTGGATCTTTCCTTTAGACCACTATATAAATTGGTTGAGGAGAAAGCCAAGTCCTAACCAGTGTTAGCCTTGCCTTGCGGTGCCAACTCGAAAGGAATTGTACGTAACACTCATGTGAAAGAAATTTTGCACTTGTGTAGGGTATATTGCATTCTTAGTAAAGTTGGTAAAATATTTTAGTAGCTTGTCGCATGCTTGCAAGGTGTGGATCTCCCAAAGTAACTAAAAACTACATATCTAGTGACTACTTGATCTACCTCTGAACGTTGTGGTAATTTTTATTGCAAGGGCATAGAAGGTTTTTCCCCCAAGATTACTCACCATAAGGCTCCCTTAAGATGAGATAGAGATCCCTGGTATTGAATAAGCTACTTATAGCTTTTTGGGGAAAGGGTGATTGCATCATCCTTTCATTCCTGGAGGTCCCTATCTATCCTCTCTTGCAAAGATGAAAAAGTGTACGCACCCACTCTAGGTGTGATGACGCTTGAGTTGATGGAGATTCCAAGTTGTGGGCTAATGTATCACAATGAAGCTTGTCCTTAGGAATAAAAAGTGATTGATCTATTTGTTAATTGTGGTATACTTGTGAAAACTTGGGCTTTTTCATGAGCCTCAAACATACACTATTTGTTGTGTCAATCCTTGACCACTTTGTTTACCATGATTGTTCTCTTGTCAAAGCAGATCCTATCAAAATCCAACCAAAAATCTATCAAATTTTGCATTACAACATTACTGTCACAAAAACAACACTTTTGCAACACAGTTATGTGCTTTTGAGCCATAGTTCTGCGCTTTTGGAAACACAGTTTTGTGCCTTTACACTACAATAAAGTACTTTTGCACCACAGTCCCATGCCTTTGGCAAATAGTACCACGGATTTGAACCACAATCCAACACTTTTGGTCTCTAGTAAACTATCCATCATTTATTTAGCCCAAAACACAATAAACTCAAAATTTTGATCATATAAGCCTCTGAGCTACCATCCTATGATATTTTTAGACCTATTTCATCAACCATCTGATCATTTCATACATTATCGTACCCTAAAATTAGACTTTTCAAACCATTTATCCTCTTGAGATTGTTATTTATCAAACTCCACCTTCGCCAAACAAACCTAAATCCTTACTCATGCTTTATCTAGCTAGATAATTTGGTGTCCACCATAGATTCCAGATCACATCAATTCCATAATTTGTCTTTGATTTGAGAGTGATTACATCTCTTAGGTCTTTGAAGAGGAATTAGTATCTATTATTATTTTTTGTATTAGCTTGGAGAGCGAACTTCTCTTGAGTTGATCTAATGCCATTAACCCTATCTACTATCATTTGAGGTCATTAGTCTACTTTTGTGATAGGTAATAAATCATCCAAATCAGCTATTGATATAGCTCTATAATCTTCCACAAGCAAGCCATGTCAAATCCACCAACATAGTGAAATCTTAACTTAGTCAAAATAGTCCAAAATCAAAACTCTCAATCTCCATTTTAGTGCATTTGAATCATCATATGGTCACCACTAGACAACAATATCATCAAGCCATGGAGGCTAAGCAAAACACCCCTAAACAAACCTGTCAAAACATTCTAAAAAATCCATCATTAAACAATCAAACTAGTTCTCACAACACTATCCTAATCTATCCTTACGAAGATAATATCATAGAGATGGCAACTAGGTAATACACCATAGGATTACATCCTTATGATCTCATTTCAATTGAGTATACCATGTGTCAAAACCTCTCTCAAGAAGAGAAAAACTTTTAAGAAGGTCAATCCTCTCAAGGAGAAGGGTCTCAATACCTAGATGAAATCATGCAAGATCCCAAAACCATGGCTGTTATTGACAAGCTCATTATCTTTAATCAAGATCACTACTTCCATTTGCTTGCTCAAAAAGGAGCCAAATTGCCTTGTGACTTTGATACATCTGATATTAGAGAGAAGGATCCTTTTCAAGATGCCATTAATGCTATGGGTAGACCGCAAGTAAACCTCATCCAAACCATGTCTACCATATCTACACCAATTCCTGAATCATCTTCACAAGAGGGAGTATCTAATCCTTTCACCACTCAATATGGCAATCCTCTTTGTCAAAACCAAAATCCAATGGTGGAAGACCATTATCACCTCTCTTAACTCTTATTAAAATCTATAAATCTCAACAAGAATATCTCCACCATCAATCCGAACTAGCAAAACAAGCCAATCTAGTCAAACAAGCCCAACAAACCAAACCCCTCCTAACCACATCCATACCTACCAATCCTCAAAACTCTCCATGCACATCACAAGTTCACACATGTATATCAAACCTTGCATACATTACCCCAATGGAAACATCTTTGCCTTCCAATTACACACCTATGGATACTTGTGTCAAACCACCACAAGTATCGCAAGTTCAAACATCCCAAATACCATCATCCTACAACCTAAAAAACATCTCCATCACACCACCCCAACATTCCTCAAACATCAACACTACTTATCTCGATCCACCTCAATATTCATCAAATCTTAATACTACTCATATCAATCCACCACAACCACCTCAAAATCCAAACAATGCTTATATCATTCCATCCAAAAATTTTACAAATATAACCACCACATATCAAACACCACCAAATCAAAACACATACATCATCCCTCCACAACAATATCAAAATCCCTTTCAACACTCACAAAATCAATACTCTTATTTAACACCCCAACCGAATCCACAAAATCCACCTTTCTTCATTGATCCTACCCAAAACAACCCCCAAACGTCATATGACCCATACATTCTTAATGCTTCCAATACTTCTTATAGGTTGCAACAACCACCCCAAATTCAACAAAATTTGGCCTCATCAACACCACCATCAGCTTATGAGCTTAAGTTTACATAAATGAAAAAATAGCTAGATGCTCTTTCATTTGGTCAAGTCAAGAAAACTTTCTCGTTGGAGGAGTTTTGTCCATATCTCTTTGATCATTCTTTAACAATGACCCATTTCCCACCTAATTTTGACATACCTAAATTTGACAAGTACAAAGGAAAGGGCAATCCCAAGGACCATCTTAGAGAGTTTTGCATTGCTTGCCTTGAGATTGCTCATAATGACACATATCTTATGCCTCTTTCCTTGTAGTCTTGGAGGACAAGCAATAGAATGGTTCTTACACCTATCCACGTGTATTAAGATTTTCAATGAACTACTAAAAAAAATTGCTACCCATTTCTCTTACAATAATGATAATGAGATTTCAATGATAGATTTGTGTAACAACAAGGAGCGAAATGGTGAAATCTTCACATCCTTCATACAAATATGGTGAAATATGGCTAGAAAATTCCCCTTTTAAATACCTAAAAAAATAACTCATTAGCATCTTTGTGCAAAATCTTAATCCAGATCTAGGGTTTCATTTACAAATGCATAGTGCTATCTCCTTTGATGAGATCATTCACAAAAGAACTAATATCTAAAAATCCCTCATTGCAAAAGGTATAGTCAAAATTTTTAAGGAGACCAAAGATAACCCTCCTCAACAACAATCTAATGACAAACATAAATTTTGGACCAAAAATAAGAATGTTGTGAATGACGGTGTTGTGGATTCTAAACACGTTCAAACTCTCCAACTACCACTCAATCTATCAAAGGAAACCCCATCTACTCCTAGAGAACAACAACAACAACCACAACATCAACAACAACAAAACCAAGTACACGAACAAGACTATCCTCCAAGACACCGTTTCACCCCATTAGATGAACCTATAAAATTAGTCCTCAAGAAACTCATACAAAACTGACTCATCATGCTACCCGACGTACATAAATATGATGAACCTACCTTCAAACCAACATGGTACAAAGATAACAAATATTGTGAGTTCCATAGAACCAAAGGACATAGAACCTCATCTTGCATGAAATTGAAACACTTGATTCAAAACCTCATAGATAGGGGTGAGTCCACCTTTGATGACCCTCCTCAATAGACATCAAACAATGAACTCAATATATACAAGGATCCATTCCTTCAACATGGTAAAGGTCAAAACCCTGATAAAGGTAAAAGTGTTAACAAAGCCTCTTCCTCCTATGACTCTATTGTGGGTCATTTTGAAGAAAGTCAAATATCTACTGTTACCATTAGGAGCAATAATCCCAAATGTGTTGTCACAACTTATTGTGGTCGTGTTACCCTTCATGGGCCAACACCAAATCCCATTGTCACTTTCGATTATAATCGAGTTGATCATCTAGGGAAGACACCCACATAGATATCTATATTGGACCTTCTAAAGTCATCTCCTGCTCATAAAGTAGTGCTTGAAAAAGCCTTACAAGAGTCATCCTTTCCCAATAATATAGCTTTCACAGATTTTTGATCCATTGTAGGTAATATTGCTTCACCTTACAATGCAGTCTTCTCTAAAAAGGACCTACCCAATCATAATCTATGTCACAATGATGCCCTCCACATTGAAGTCTTCATAAACCAACACAAAATCAAATGCATACTTATAGATGGTCCTCAAGGAGCATCTTACTAGCACTCCCATCTTAGCGGTTCTTGATCTAGTAGTAGACTTTATGGTTTGCACTGATGTATCACTTGAGGGTTTGGAGCCCTACTTATGCAAGGTGGTAGAGTGATCGTGTATGAGTCATGAAAGCTCAAGACCCATGAGTTGAACTACCCCACTCATGATTTAGAACTTGCAGTAGTGGTCCATGCTCTAGTTTGTTGGAGACATTTCCTATTGAGTCATCACTTTGAGCTTCATTCAGATCATTACAGCCTTCAGTACATATTCACGCATCTAAACCTGAACGCCCGTTAATGGCATTGGATGGAGTTTCTTTGCAAGTATGACTTTGATGTCTACTACATCAAAGGGAAGGAGAACGTGGTTGCTGACACATTGAGTTGGAGGCACCACGAGATCTTGACCTTGACTCTAAGTGTGGACTTGAGGGGATGCATTATTCAACATCTTCCTAAGGATGAGTGGTTTCTTGAGGTGCAGTAGGAGATCCAATCATAGAGGGCCCTTATGGGCAAGTTTGCAGGATACTCCCTTGAGGCAGATGGGTTACTTCTTCATCGACAGTGCATCATGTACCCCATGTAGGTGACCTACGTACTGTAGTGTTATCAGAGGCTCACATAGCACCTTATGCAGCACACCCAGGGGTGAAGAAGATACATGCCAACCTACGATAGTTGTACCATTGAGAAGGTATGAGATGAGATATTGCAGAGTATGTTGCTCAATGGCTTGAGTGCTAGAGGGTCAAGGCCAAGCATCAGCATGCAGTGGGTCTTTTATACCCTCATGAGATACCTGAGTAGAAATGGGACACCATTTCCATGGATTTCATTATTGGTCTTCCTATATCTTCACGCCGCCATGATGCCATCATGGTGAAAGTTGACAAGTTGACCAAGGTAGCGTATTTCTCACCTGTTCACATGATGTACAATGCAGCAGTGGCGAGAGTAGTCTTGGATGACATTGTGAGATTACATGGGGTACCTCATTGCATCATTTTTGATAGGGACTCAGTGTTCACTTCAACCTTTTGGAGGGCTTTGCAGCAGGTGTTGGGCACACAGCTCAACTTTAGCTCCACATATCACCCCGAGATAGATGGTCAGACAGAGAGGGTGAATCAGGCGTTGGAGGATATGCTCCGTATGTATGTTATGGACCACCAGTCTAGATGGGAGGAGTATCTGTATCTCGTTGAGTTTTCCTACAATAATGGGCATCACAGCTCGTTGGGTATGCCTCCTTAGCAGGTTTTTTACGATAGACCTTGTAGGACACCATTGAGTTGGGACCGGATAGAGGATAGAGTTGCCATTGGTCCAGAGTGGTTTAGGATATGGTGTAGCAGGTCACACTAATTAGGAAGAGACTTCAAGAGGTGTAGGATAGATAGAAAAAGTATGTTGATGCTACGAGACTTGATTGGAGCTTCTCGGTTGGTGACAAAGTATTCTTGAAAGTGCAGCCACACAAGAGTCTAATCTATTATGGAAAGGGCTCTAATCTCACACCACAGCTCATAGGACCTTTTGAGATCTTGGAGTGGATAAGACCTATAGCCTACCATCTAGCATTGCCATCTAGCCTGTCGCGCATCTATAATGTTTTTCATGTGTCTATATTATAGTGATATATATCTGATTTATCTCATGTATTGGACTAGAGTGCTCTACAGGTAGAGGTAGATGGATAGTTGGCTTTCGAGCCAATTCGCATATTGGTTCATCAGGCGCTAGGCCTTCAAGGTCAAGAGCTAGACCAGATTAGGGCCCAGTGGGATCGTTATGATGAGGTCATGATGACTTGGGAGGATGTAGCTAGTTTGAGGGTGCACTATCCTCACCTTTTTGACGACTTCTAGGAGGAAGTTTAGTCTTAGGGGGGAGGATGTGAGGTTGATTTATTTCACTTCCCTATTTTGATCATTTCATATTATAGTTGGAGACATTTTCAGACATTTAGAGACTATTGATTTCCATTATGTAGATTTAGACATATATCTCTTGATTATGGATTATCTTTTATTAGTTATGTAGTGATTTGATTAGATTCCATTTTGATGCTCTTATGATGCTAGACATGTGAGATACATTTGATGATTATTATTGATGTGATTATGAGCTCATTTTATGGAATTGTTATTGGACTCTGATTCTGAGATATTAGATAGAAAATACAATTTTAAATCTTAATTATGATGTGATTTGTTTAATGTTGTGTAGGAATTATGCGATGACATGATTATTACTTTCTTTTGCTTTAGCTATGATATATCTATGTTGGATTGATGATTTGATCAAGTGCGCAGGTGATTTTTTAGGCTGCAAAAAATTAGAGGCAGATCTCACACTTATGTATTTCCTTGTTAAGCCGATCCATTCCTAAGAGGGATAAGGATCATGTTGATGGAATGATGTTTTCATGAATGCTTGATTTGATTATTGGGCCTAGGTCACCCCTTTTAATTGATTTAATTCATGTGTTGTAAAATTTATGTTTTAATTCACACCACTTGGTGTTCTTTTATTTATGGGCTATTTAATATGATTTTACACCTCCTTATGTGTTTATTAGAGTTCCAAACTTACCCTAGGTGGTAACCCTAGGGTCTAGGGTCCATTTAGACTTCCTAAACCCTAGGGTAACTTCCATCTAGTCAATCTAAACTTGGGTTTAGTAAATGTGACGAAATTTCAAAATGGATAAGGGTGGGAGATGAGTCATGCCTTGGAAAAGGCCCATCTCCCTTCCCAAGGCTTGGGGATTCCTCCACCATGAAGACTTGGGGGTCTTTAAGACCCCTAAGTGTGTGGGATCACCCTCCAAGACTCACACATGTGTGAGAGCATCTTGGAGAGAGAGGGCTCTCTTGGAGGATAAGAGGATGACATGTGTCATCCCTTATCCTCATGGAGCCATAAGGAGAGTTGCCACCTCTCCACTTGGGCTCTCACACATGTGTGAGAGCACAAGTGGATAAGGTGAGGGTTTGAATGGATAAGAGGGTGACACTTGTCACCCTCACATTCCTTCTCCCTTGCAAGTGGCATGGGATGAGGAAGGAGAAGGTGACAAGTGTCACCTTCTCATTCCTCAGGGCCAAATTTGGAGGCCTATTTTATCTCCTCTTGGAGAGGAGTTGGGGGTTCTTGCTTTTTGAAATTTTTCTATCTTTGGAGGTTTTTTGGAATGAGTTGGAGATTTTAAGGGAAAATTGGATTCAAATGAATAATCAACGTAATAAATATCAAGATACCCAAAACTCAATGAAATGGTGAACAAAAAAATTCATTCAAAATAATGAACAATACAAAGAAAACCTCCTTTAATTTGAAGCTTCCATTGATTGCCTATCACAAATGATCTTGTCTATGAATATGGCCCTCAGAAGGTGTACTTCCTTGCTATGATTCCAAGATGTTCAAATGGGAATGGCTATGATAGTTTCACCATGAAGATGAGCTTCACAACAATGATAGTAGTGTGTAGTAACGAGTGTGGTCACAAGAAATGAAGGAATTTGTACCAAAGGTGCACTGTAATTCCTGTAGAGTAACAATACTTAAAGCTTGGATGAATGAAATGGAAGAATAAGGTTCAATTTATAAACTTGAGAAAGCAGAGATCAACGGTATAGAAAGAACAAGAAGATCAATGGTTGAGAATGGTTGAGGTGTAGTGCCCACTCATTGTTAGCTTGCGATGGTGGTAGTTCTGCATTGCTCTCGATTAGTCAGAGACAGTTGTTAATCGTTCATTTCATTGATTCAGTTTTGAGACAGTTAAATTGTAGGTTATGATTTATGTTTATCTGATGAATGATGTTTGACTGCTATATTTAGACATCTGTTATGAGTTGTGATGACATTATGAGTACTTCAGTTATGATGTGTTGAATAAGTTTAGTAATGGATTATTAATTACATGTTTTATTAGATTCATAGATATGTGTTTTTGAATGTTATTATTATAACCTTATCCAAGAGCAAGGACGGTGTAGCATTACTCGTTTCGAGTACCCTACTGTGCCGTGATTTTCTGACTGTCTGTGTGTTGACATATATGTACTTGATCGTATTTAATCAGTTGTTTGGATGCAGGCTGCAGGTATCGAACCTCGACTCCACCTGATATAGTAGGTTTGAGTGGGTTCTTTCACCAATGGATATTAGTAATGGGAGATAACACGAGGTTTGTTCCACTGGGTCGGTCATTGTCTTTTGTTGTGGTCTCAAGTCGTGTTGTGTCTCTCAGTCCGTGCCTTTTATGTTTGGTAATCTCGTGTTGAGGTGTGTAGTCGAGTTCTGTCTTTAAGCTTATGTGTGGTTGGAAAAAAAATTTGGAGGTGGAACTATAATTCAGGTATGTGCTTTGTTTGGTTCCTTGAGATTTGTTGCTTTAGTATGTATGAATTTATTCTATGTTGCCTCGATAAGAAGATTTGATTTGCTTTGTATGCAACATCATTTCCAACTCTTCTGAGCATTGCACGGAATTGCTTGTATGTTGTATTCTCAAAATTTTTGCAACATTGAAATCCTATTGTTCCATGGTGATTTCCTCAACAAAACTTTTACCTAGAAGCATAGATTTAGAGTTATTCATCTTTCGATCCTTGATTTATGTAATCTCTTCTTCTGTGTAAGGTGAATCCAATTTAATATCTGACAATCCTTGTATTGCTGAGCAACCTCAATTGAGTCGTTCCAACTTTAATTAACAACCATGCTTTCAAGTTATAACTACGATCAATAACATATCTTTAAGCCCTAACAAACGCTGTGTACTTCAGAAGTGGCTTGGGTTGTTATCCTGGAAATAAGGCAGCAGGAATCTTTATTGCCTTTTGACAACGACTGAATTATCGGTGCATCTCTTGCAACCCTCTCTCTAGCCGTCGTATGACCTATCTAAACGAATCTGTTTCAGATCAAAGGCTTTCTCAAGTCTCTTAAATTCTTTCTTCGAAGCTCTCCAATCTCTACATATATTTTTCCTTATGATTGTATCATTAAAATTTGTCGCTGAAATATATTTGCTTTTATGGCCAGTCTCCATTTTAAAAGGAAATAGCATACTAAGATGCTTTAGTAACTAGAGTCGTATTAGCAAGATCCTTTGTTAAATTCCATTCACATAAGTTAGATTATGTATATTTCTTCGATGTTGAGATGCTAACCACTTTTGATTTAGGAGATAGACAAATTGTTTCAATGTAACATAATCCATAATTAGAAACCCATTTGCGCATAATATTGTTTAACATTTTTAGGGGTTTCTTTTGGGCTTTGAAGGTTTAGAATTGCACCATTTGTTATTGTCTAAACGGGTCAACTTCAAGAAAGACCTCATGTCACTTAATGGTTCCCAGCTTGAAGTGTTGGAAATTCTTAATTTTTTTTTTTTTGTTTTTATCAAGATAAAGGTAAGGGAAACATTTGGAAGCCTATAAGTTAGACGAGTATATCAAATTGCAATATTCGAGGTTGGGTCACCTGAAGGCTCTCTGCCAAGCAGGCCACATGGCTTATTGGTGCTTCCACTTTGGCATGTTGGTTGACATGTCATGGGAAAAGTTATGCTTGTTAGTTTTCATGTTTATTTAGTCTTATGTTATAAGGATGGCCACTTAAATATGGTTTAATTATTTTGTTTTATTTTATGAGGGTTCTAAAGTGGCTTCAAGAGAGCATTTTCTTATTAAATTGCAAATCTTATAGCCCATAAGGTATTTAGTAAGGACATTTTTAATATAAAATTATTCTTAAAGCAAAAATTTAAGCATCTTAAAATTGCATTTTTCTATAGTGATGAAAATCTAATATTTCAGAAGAGGTTTAGAAAGAATAAAACTAGGAGTCTTGTCTAGGGAAGGAAAATGATGCTATTCCAAAGACACACAACATCCTCCATCACCCATTCTGGCTAATAGTTGTTATTCTTGTTGTCCTCTATTTATTATGATGGGGTTTATTGTGGACACCTGTGATTTTGGAAGGGACAGTTGTGGGAAGTTCATGGTTTTCTCTTGCACGTAGGTGTATGGGAAAAGGAGGAGATGAGGATAGGCAGGAGTTACAATCTGGTAGAGAAATTTTTTGGCAAGGATGGGAGGGAAAAGAGAGGGGGGTTTTCAAAGTAGGGGGCTTTCTTTAGCACATCGTGGTATTTGGAAGGTTGCATTTGCATGTTGCAGAAACCCCTCCAGTTTACATTTGTAGTATACGGTATTCTATGAAACCCTAATTTGATTGCTTGTTAAATCCTAATCAGCTCATTATGATCGCTTTATGATGGCATCCTCTTAAACAGGGCAGACAGTCAGCACTAGCTAAAACATTTTTGGTAGTATTAGTGCATTCTTTTGACCATAACCAGTATGCCATCTAAAATCCTAGATAGTATACAGTCTAACATCGTGGTCATGGTAACTTCTAAAATTGTATGTAGTAAGCTTTTAAACTTTACCCGAGTCACTCTATAAATAACTACATTAACAAGGGATCTACTAGTTAAGTTCATTGTCTATTTTAGTAAACCCTTACATAAGTCATTGATCTTCCTTTTAAATTAGAAGGGAAGTATCTGGAAGATGTTTTTTTTAAAGGGAATAATAAAAATCTATGAATTGTTTTAGGAAGTGCTTAGCCTTGTAAATGGGTATGTTTATTTCGTTTACTGTTGGTACATCCAATTAAGATTTTGAATAATCCATGTAGCGCTCTCCAATCCATCTTATGCTTTTATAAACAATTTGTGCGATGTCACTGCACATTTTGTGGAAGGCAGGGCACCACAAGACCTTCATCAGGCACCTACTATTCTTGGCATAGCACAGAGCCTTGTGCTGCCCTATTTGGTTCCTCGGCAACATTTTGTAGTTCTGTACATCATCATTACTATATCTATTCCCTACTGCACACACTATCATCACACTGGCCAAATAGATGGCCACAATAGCCACCCATAACATTGCAGCAAAACCCATGATATTCCTAATCTATATCAATAAATCTGCAATGGGTAGCCAATACGCTGTATCTAAAGAAGAAGCTATCTCAACATTCAAGAAACAGAAGTTGCATGAGTAACTCATTATCCTTGTCATCAATCATAGTGGAGATGTTTTGAAGAAGCTTTCTCTAGGTAGGGCTGGGGTTCCAATAGAGCATTATGTAAAATCCCTTAGGCATAACCCATAATTTCTGTTGTGTTGGAGATGCAGTCATCATTCTCTTTTTGAAGTTTCTATATCTTATTGGTGTGCCTACTATTTTGTGCAGTGGAATGCAAGAGTTTATAGTTAATATCCCCCATTTTATCCATTGTTCCCCCTCTTAGCTTTGAATGAAATTTCCTTTTTGTTTTTGAAGGATGGTCATGTAGAGAATGAGATTCCATTCCTTTTTCTTGAAGTGCACCAAGATTTATTCGCTCTTCAACTGTTATAGTTTCAAATAGGGTAAATCTACTCAAAGGCCCCTATTGTGCTATAAATATATTTCTTGGAATTGCAGGCATCATAATGAATCTACTGATGTGGAAACATTTTAAGAATGTGCTAGCCATATTCCATTACATATTACCCAACTATGCACTGATTTCAATATAAGTCTCAACAATAGCTAGATTAACTTACGTAGCTGTAATGATGTTGCTTAGTTCAATTAAAAAAATATTCTATGATTAGAGATTTTGAAGAAACCAATTGTTATTTCTATTTGAATGTGACTGCATCTACTTCTCTGCATGGAGATACAGAGATGACTAAGCAGATTTGTGCTTGCTTCACCAGCAAGCCAATAGCATTAGCATTCTGACCCTAGACAGGATCAAGTCACTGAATGTTATTCCTGTACAACTTTCCTTGGAGATTTCTTCAGTTGCACTATTACTTCTTCTGCAGTAAATTCTCTACTTTCCTCTAGACTCAGAATCAATTTCAAATACCCTTGATGTTATCAATATCCATTATGGGCATTTATTCTTCTTACAGATAATTTTATCGAATACTTTATGAACAATCACCTCATTTGCACAAAATGATTCAATGATATCCTTTGATGTAGAACCATAAATTCAAATGTTCTTTGGCACATTAACAAAATGTTTTATTTCATCGTTAGTCAACGAGAAAGGGCACCAAATCCAGTCATAATTTTTACCCTACAATTTTGGCAGTTATCTGCATTATGCAGCTGAGAACAGGTCCTATTTTTTCCCAAATGATGAATTACAATGTTTGCTAAGAGCTTGTTGATCTAAAATAGCAATTTCACAATATAAAATAGCAATTTCACAATACAAATTAAAATAACCAAGAAACTCACGAGAGCACAAAGTCTATCGTTGTTCCTTTTACTAATTTACAATTTAGAACCAAGTAGGATATGGTGCAGCTTGAAGTCTTCACTAAATACTATGATAAAAGCACACAATCACAAAAGATAATAGCATCTCAAAGTCTTTCCAATATCTTTTACTCCAAAACATAAAATCACAAACTAAAGATAATTATTACAGCACAAAGTCTCCAAAATCAGCTTTAAAATATCTCCCAGATTATCCAAACTTGCACTACAATTTGATCAAATAGATAAGATAGTATAAGGAAAAGGACATAAGAACAATTTCCAATACACCACAAGTTATTCCAACACAAAGATTGAACAATCACTTGATTTTCTATTCACTTTGATAAAATATGATTTACAATTTGAACAGAAAGTCTCAAAATGCTCTTCAATTTAGTAGAGTTTCGCTTCAATAACTAAAAGTAAAAATTACATAGAGGCCCTCTTTATTTATAGTGAGAGGCCATGAGCAAAAATAGGAAAACTTATAACTACTTTGACTTATTCAACAAAGGAGTCCTATTTGACTTAGGACTTCCTTAGTCTCACATGTAATTACATTTCAGAAAAATACATGTGAATATGTCCAAAACAAAATACTTATTACATCTACAATATAAAAAATAAACTAAGGTATTTGAAAAAGAGCCTTAGTTGCCACCATCATTCTTTTTCAGAAAGGTTTTATACATGGCCTGTATAGCCGCCATTTCACATGCATTGGGTTAGCTGTATTATTAGAAATGGTGCGGGCCTGAAGAATTGCATCATTCACTACCTTTATCACCTTTTCATGTTTCTCAAGGTTATCTTTTAGATTTTTGAAAGTCAAATGTTGATCATAAAGGCTGTCCATGGAAATCACTAAGGGCATTTCATCCTCAAATTTCTATTGAACCATCTTTTCAAAAGAGTTTATCATTTCATCTACTGAGAGGAACTTATGCCCTTCACCTGTCAAGGTACATGGTAGCTCTTCCAACCTGTATAGGAGTGATATGTCACTGTCTTCAATATTTTCTCACACCTGGCATAAGTCATCAAGCAAACTCTTTATTACATTGATGCGATGGCTGTTGGATTCTTTAGTCTTAAGATAAGACTCTCTATTTGCTATGACTCCAATGGCAATCAAATTCTTTATCTTAATCTTTTCATTTCAATCCATTCCTCCAAGATTTCTTCCTGATCCTGTAGTTCTAAAGAAAGTGAGCCAACAACAACATCCAATTCTTCCTTTGCCTTAGCCATCTTTTCTTTTGTTTCTACTGTGGTTCTCAGCAAAACTCTCCCTTGTGTCAATAGCCACCCCACAATATCTCCAACCACTCTCCCTCTAGCCTGAGCTTTTCCTACCTTCTGAATAAGGGGATCTTAAATAGTTACTACCATGGGCTCAATGATTTTAGATGATTTTACTATCTTTTGAAGAACAACAACAAGTTGTTTTTCTTTAGCTTTATACTATTCTTTCTCCTTCCTGACTTCATCATACTTCTCAAGCAAGGTACTAGCAGTAGTTTGAAAATCTGCCTTGATAGCTTCATGAGTTATTTTTCACAACTCAACTCTTGAAACAACATAATCATTCATGTCAAAAGTATCAAGTGTAGCATCTTCTGGTGGTTTGGCAATCTCTGCATATCTGATTCCCTTTTCATTAATGAGCCTAGAAATAGTCTTAGGCTTTTTCTTCAGAGTTTTTGATTTCAAAGGGAATAACTTCTCTATATCAATTTCATTTGGTGAAATTGCTTGTTTTTTCCTCTTTGGGGTATATGCAGACAACCATGGAGGAAGCGTAGAAGCACCAACATTCTGGAAAGAATCAATCACTTGATTTTCTGGATCCATGCTCACTCCTGTTATTGTAACAATGGGGCTGGTAGGGTTAAAAATAGCAGTAGTGTCAACAACCTTTTTAGAACTATCTAGAAAATGTTCTAAAACATTTTGTTCACCAATATCAAATGATAGGGAAGATAGACTAGGAATGGACCTAGATGAATCAAACACTATTCCAAAGCTTGTTCTAACAGAGGGGGGGTATTATTAGAAGAAGCAACCAAAATAAGGTAAATAGGAGTATTTGAAGCTGCAAGAAAACCACTAGAAATAGGAAGATGAAGCAAAGGCATAGAAACTTGGGACTCTGGAGGTAGATCCTTTTGTGGGGACAATTGAAAATCACCAAGTGGTTCCTCTTCTATATTCTCATCATCTCCTTGTTCTATTTCACCTTCTTCATCAAGTTTTTCAGGCATATCTTCTTGTTGGGGATGATCTGATATATCAACATGTTGTTGTTCAGCTTCAACATTTTTAACCTCCATTTGTTCAACATTTGAATCTTCAATACTTGATTCAGTAACATTAGAGGTCCCTACAACCTCCTTCTTCTTCCCTCCCTTAGACACAAATTTGATTTTTGGTTTATGTGTTTTGGAAGATGAAGGAGTGTTACTCTTGTTTTTTGTCCTATTTTCCACTTTCTTACCTGCTTGCTCTTGAACTTCAATCTATGACCCGGTAAGGAATTCTTTCAAGCGGATCCCTTTGCTCTCTAACCATACATTTGTATTAGCCAAAATTGGTTGAAATCTTTTCCTTATAGAAATCTCCTCTTTGATCGACCATTGGATGTCTGGAAGAGGCGAGGCTTCAACATTCTCAGTATTACACTTGGGATCCAACACATCTCCTTCATCTTCCATTCCTTCGAGAATATCTGACAGGCCTAACTCCTCAATCTAACTCAAATGAAGTCTGCAAAAATCTAGTTTCTTGATCTCATTTTGTGTCCTGAGATCAGCCCAAATATCTTCAACCATTAGAATATGGAAGACAGATCTTCTCTTGATTTTATCTTGAACCCTTCTATAGTCAAAATGATCCCTTCTCTTGAAAGTTTTCATCGTGATTAGTTGCATTTCAGATTCAATAGTCTTAGCCTTAGTAGCTGACTGGACAAAATACCTCCCAATTTCAACTAGAAACTTGATCCCTGACTTTTTTAGTTCCATCTATTTATTGTGAACCACAATCAGCTGTCTACATAATTCCATGAGAACAATCCTATCACTAGGATATCAGGGAAGCATATATGGATGATCAGGATAATATCCCACTCTTAGATAGGTAAAAGTTGGAAATTGTAAGAACAAGCAGCCAAAAGAATTTACAACTTCCTAGGCTTCATCTGAAACCCTCTTCTGAACAAGTTCCTCATCCCATAAACACATGAAAACTGAGAAAAAGGCATCATTAACTCTGTGAAAATGATGAATGGAACATTTTAGAGTAATATGAGGATAATACTCATACACATAAACCAACCTTCAATCACACACCTAAGTCAAACCAGGAAAAATTCTCATACTCGCAGCAACATATACAAGATATGAAGTCATATAAAGCTTGAATGTTGTGTTGACCTTTACCAATTGCTCATGTAGAGCATTGCTAATCTGTTCACCCAAAAATATTTTTTGTGTTCCTCTAAGAATCACCTTGATGTATGGATACATCCATTCCTGAAATTTAAATGAAGAAGGAAGTCATTTGATTTGACTTAACAATGTACTGAAGTCATTCACCTCCTCGACAAAGTCACTTCTCGGGAGGTCCTTAGGCCATCTAGTCAAATTACTCTGAGGAGTCTTTAACCATTTGCTGTTAATGTACTTCCTTGAGGCTTCTACATCCTTGTCAAATTCCTTTTGGCCTTGAGCCAAATCTATTTGTCCAACATCTTCAACAGGAGGACAGATGAAGATTTTGCCAATGAATTCCGCATCCAGTCTCATGACCACATTCCCCTAAGAATCTAATATAGCCCTAGTATCCTTGTTGTAATGGTTGGCTACCTAAAGAACAAACTTAGGATTGTGTGAAACAACAGGAGAAGAGGCAACCAAGTGAATATTACTATTAATGATCTCCTGCATATGCTGAGAAGGATTTGGCTATTTAGTTTTGTTCACAAACTCGGCCATATCCATATGACCAATTTCTATATCTGTTATCTCATCCACATTGGACTGCAATGAAGTCATGCCCCTTGGTATTTATACTTCATTATTTTTTCCTTTGATGGGGATGGCTCTGACATCAGCTTCGTGAAGAAAAAATGGAAACTGCGTCTACCACAGATGCTTGTCAGAACTACAAAAACCCATGATCTCGTAGTTAGGGAAAAATGGGGAATTTGCAGTTACTGTGAATTGATGATCATGATTGGGGAAGCATACGTTGAAGGGCTTGACAGCGTGCAAGTCAAGGTAAAAGGTGAAAGCAGGTCAATAGGCTTTGAAAGGCAAATTTTCTTAGTGTTAGAAAAAAATTCAAGAAAATGTGCATGGGCAGTCAAAATTACCGCTCCTGCACAAGGGACCATTTACTTATCATGTAAAGTCAGTCAATTTGACCGCTATTGCATGTAGGGAAAATTTTTATTTTGATGCATGTGCAAGGTCGGTGAAAAGGGCCGCCATTGCATGTGTTTGGGAAGATAAACATGTTTGATGTAGGAGCAGTCAATTTGACTGCCCTTACATGAGGGAATAAGCAAGTTCGATCTGGTGTATGCACAAGCAGCAAATACGCCCTCTAGTGCATATAGGAGAAAAATCTTGAAGTGTAGAGTCGGTCGAAAAGACTGCTATTACATATGTTTGAAAATCCCAAGTTATTATGTGAAGTCGAGGATTTATACCGCTTGTGCATTTTGGAGGAAACTCAATTTTTACATGTAGGGGTAGTGGTATTAACTATCCTTACATGTAGGGAAGACAAAAACCAAACATATGTATCGGTGACCAAAATGACCGACCAGTATAAATTAGAAAACAAGGAAAGAAATGTGAGTGTGGTGAAAACTGCAGCCCTTACATCTATGAGGGTAGAATCATGTATTGGCGGCAGAAAGGACCATCAATACATGTTAGGGAAATACTGGCAAAACCTAAGTTTCATAGATATCATCTAAAATCTACCGCTTGTGCTAAGACTAGGGCATGACGAATCCACCGACAATGAACAAAGAACAGTGAAGAAAAACACATGAACATTCTACTTAGGGTTTTTAAGATAACCTCAAGAATGCAAAATGATGACTCAAAACAAACAAAAATATTCACATAAATCACAAACAAACATTACTATTATAAACAAACCCTAATAAAAGGAAGAAAATAACAACGAAAGCAAGAGAAACATCATCCTACCTAGAAATAATAGCAAAAAACCCTAGGTGCAAAATCTGCACATTCCACGAGTTCCACGGTTCGATCGGCTTTGCCGAGGATTAAATGGCTTATTTCGAGAAGTTTGAGAATAAAAACTAAAAAGAACAATGAAATAAATGCTTTAAAAAGGTTTAAAACAATGTATTAATGGTGACACGAGCACCATTAATGACACTTGATTTTAAGACTTGGTGAGATCATAGTAAGATGGTAAAAACGACCGACCATGCATGAACTGGGTACCTTATGCAAGAGTGGTACCTAGGACCGCCTTTACATCTTAAACTATGACAAGGAGCATGCATGGGCGGCGATTTTTGCTGCTCATGCATGTTAATAAAAAATGAGATAAAACATGTAAAAGCGGCAATTTTGGCTGACATTGCATGTAAAACAACAATATACATGTAAGAGTGGTGAATTCGACCACTATTGCATGTGAAAACATAAAAATTTTCTAACACCCCAAAATAGTCAAACTTAATATTTTGACAAGCTTACGACCTAGTCGATTTTCATGATTTTCGAGGAATCGACTTAGGTGAATGTCACAAACCATTTCAATGATGTTAGATGACTTCATGCGAGGCCAAGAGGACTTGTCTTGATTTGCGAACTTAGAGTGTAGACTATGAAACAGACAAGTTTCGTAGGGGTTGTCTACAAAATTGAGCGCAGCTAATTTTGAGAACAACAGGTATGCAATTGAATTGAGCAATCCACAAAGAACCAAAGAAACAATAATATCTAGGTGAAATCTTTAATTGCTTTCGTTATTATTCATTGATTATTTGGTTATTATCTAGATCATTTCTTTGAAGGTTATAGGATTGAGTTGTTTGTTTATCATTGTTTTGATCTCCCTAATCAATCTCAATTTTACCTATACACATTCTGGCACACCCAATGGGACCCACTATCCTTGATTTTATTTAGAAATTTGATTTTTAGAAGAATAGTACAAAAAGCACAAACAACACATAAAAGCACTTTTGGACTAATTTGACGCACCTTCGGGCAATAGTACCACGCTTATGGAGCACAGTTCAATGCTTTTTGATGAAGGAGGTAAATCATGAAACACACAACAATAGAAATTACACATAGAAAATAGAACTTTCTTTATTGATTTAGACAACTTATTACATTACAGAAGCTCAAGTACAATCAGAGGAATCAACCCTCCAGAGGTTGTAACACATTACAACTTCATATCACAAGACTTTGGAATCATTAGCCTTCTGTAGCCCCAATTCAACTAGGGTTTCTATTTTCCCACCTATTCTTGACTCTACACTTTCCCCCTTAACTTTACTACTGCCTAGGGTTCCCAAAAATTGTTATTAATAGCCTTTTTTGTGGCCAACAACCTAATTTCAAAATTTACATCTCCCTCCAAAAATAGGTCAACTTCCGGGAGCCATAACTTTCGATCCGGGTGTCCGATTGATGAACTGTTTTATGCGTTGGAAATATCGCGGAGTGCTCTATGCATTAAAAATTGGCTCTACTAGTTTTGACCATTTTTGGGCCCATACGGGGCTGTTTAGTGCCTCAAACCTGAGTTTAAATAATTTTCAGGCATTTTTCGGGAAACAGAAACTTTAATATCTTTCAGCTCACAAGTGATCTTTTCATGATTCCTTCGCCAAAGGTCTTATTTTTCAGTTATGTAGCTTCTTGTAAATTTTCACTTCATTCCATACACAAATGCAAACTTTCTAAAAATAGCAAGTTGCTATTTTTAGCAGTTTGGAAAAATTGAAAGTTCTACATCATTTTTCATGCGATTATGGAACCAGAACCACAAATTTTGAAAAGAAATGGAAAGAACATCAACAATTTTGAAACACATTTTTTTTGGGTGATGCAAGATTGCCCTTACACCATTGGATGCTTCTACATCAAAACCTAGGGTAATTTGAGAAGTGACTCCATCATGTTTCATGTGTTTGTGTGAGGAAAACCCAAACAGACAACTTCTGCCTTAGACAGCCAAGAAGAATCTTCAATAGGCCTTCCTTTCCATTTCACCAGATATTCTTCATATTGCTTATTCTGAGTACTTCTTCCGACATGGCTATCCAAGATTTCTTCTATCTCCTCGGTTGAAGTAGATGCCGGAATACTCCACTGTTCTTTTGTTGGTCGATCCTCTGTACCACCTTCATGATATTTTGATAAGTTAGCAATGTTGAAAATAGGAGAAATGTTGATCCCACTTGGTAGCTTTACTTCATATGCATTGCCTGAATCATGTTTCTTCAAAATTCTACATGGTCCAAATTTCTTCATTTTCAGCTTATTGTATGTTTCAATTGGGAACCTTTCTTTTCTCAAGTGAACCATGACTTCATCTCCTACCTGGAATTCCTTATATCTCCTCTTCTGGTCTACCTTAGCCTTGTATTGAATATTCATCTTATTAATGTGCTTTCTCATCTCTTCATGTAAATTCTTTAGATGTTCTACAAAGTCTTCAGCTTCAACACTTGTCTTTTCTCCTTTGTCCAGCTTCCTTAACTCAAAAGCATTTCTTGGGCTATTGCCATATACAATATGGAATGGTGATTTACCAGTACTCCTATTGATAGAATTGTTGTAAGCAAATTCTACCTGCGGTAAAATCAAATCCCATCCCTTGGGCTTATCTCCTACTAAGCATCGTAGTAGGTTACCCAAACTCTTATTCACCACTTTGGTCTGTCCATCAGTCTGTGGATGGTGTGCAAAACTGTACTTCAAATCTATCTACAACTTCTTCCATAATGTCCTCTAGAAATAACCAACAAACTTGGTATCTCGATCTGAAACTATGCTCTTAGGTAGACCATGTAATCTCACCACCTCCCTAAAAAATAACTCTGCAATATGAACCGCATCATTAGTCTTCTTGCAAGGAATAAAATGTGCCATCTTTGAGAATTTTTCCACCACCACAAAAATGGAATCATGTCCTCTTTGTGTCCTTGGTAAACCAAGAACAAAATCCATACTGATATCATCCCATGGCTTCTCTGGTACAGGTAATGGATGATATAGCCTTGTATTCTGACTTGTTCCTTTTGCCATCTGAGACACTCTGCACAAATATCCTCACATCTTGCTGCAATTGTGGCTAGTAATAATTTTCACCAACCATTTTGGATTATGAAATCCAACCATTTTGTCATGTCCAAAGCAATAGGTTCCAAAGAAACTTTCAAGGCCTCTAAAAAATCTAGATCTTTAGGATACAAACTTTTGAGCTCATCAAACCCAACAACCTTCTTCTTCATTTATATCAACAAATTTTGCCTTCTACTCAAGGCATCTGCAACTTTGTTGGACTTCCCACTCCTGTGCTTCAAAACAAAAGTATAGCTCTGCAAAAACTCAACCCATTTTAAGTGCCTTTGATTCAACTTTCCTTGACTATTAAGATACCGCAAAGCTTGATGATCAGTATATAAAACAAACTCTTTTGGCAACAAATAATGTCTCCATTTCTTTACAGCCTGAACTATTACATTAAATTCCTAATCATAAACATAATAATTTTTCTTGGCATCATTAAGCTTCTCACTAAAATAGGCAATGGGCTTACCTTCTTGACTCAAAACAAATCCTATAGCACTACCACTAGCATCACAATCTACCTGAAATACCTTATTGAAATCTGGAAGTGCCAAGACAGGTTGCTCTATAACTTTTTGCTTTAATGTGTCAAAATTTTTGTTTGCTCCTTTAGTCCATCTAAACTCTTTTCTATCCCCTCTCATTATCTCAGTCAGGGGTGCACAAATGCTATTAAAATTTCTAATAAACTTTCTGTAAAAACTTGTCAAACCATGAAAGGATTGTACCTTTGTGGCACTTCTTGGTGTAGGCCATTCAATGATAGCCCTTACTTTTTCTGGTCCATCTTAAGACCTTCCTCTGAGACAACAAATCCCAGGTATACCAACTCCTACTTTGCAAAACTACATTTCTTCAGATTAATTAGCAACTTCTTCTCCCTCAGCTTCTCTAACTCTTTTGATATGCATTAGATGCTCATCCCAAGTCTTACTGAAAATCAAAATATTATCTAAATAAAAAATAATGAAACTTCCCAAAAATTATTTTTTAGTACCTCATTCATGAGCCGCATGAATGTGCTCGGTGCATTGGTTAGCCCAAATGACATGACTAACCACTCATACAAACCTTCTTTGGTTTTGAAGGCTATCTTCCACTCGTCTCCTTCTCTAATACAGATCTGGTGATACCCACTCTTCAGGTCAATCTTTGTGAAGTACTTGGCTCCAATCAAACAGTCCATTACGTCATCCATTCTGGCCAATGAAAATCTATACTTGATCATGATCTTATTGATGGCTCAAGAGTCTATACACATTCTTCACTCTCCATCTTTCTTTGGTGCTAGTACTGCAAGTATCGCATAGGGACTTAGGCTGTCTCTTATAAATCCCTTCCTCAACAACTCTTGAACTTGTCTATTCATCTCTTCACTCTCGACTAGAGTCATTCTATGGGCTACCTTATTTGGAAAGCTGGCTCCTGGTATCAAATCCATTTGATGACTTATCTTCCTTACTAATGGTAAACCTTTTGGTACATTATCAAAGACAATATCTTGAAATTCTTCCAACATGTCTGAGACTTCTACTAGTACATCTTCACATTTCTCTTGACTAATCTTAGGAATCAATGCAAAGCAATGACACTCATGCTTCATACCCTCCAAAAATTTCCTACTATCTACCAAGCAAATTCTGGCAGTACTACATACCTTTTCTTGCACCTCCTTCAAGGGCTTCAACTTGTGACGAACTCCATCCTTTGTTAGGGAATATGTGTTTGCATGGCCATCATGGACAACGCTCCCATCATACTGCCATGGCCTCCCCAACAACATATGACATGCATCCATCAATATGATGTCACACAACACCTCATCATGGTAGTCACCAATCTTGAACTTCACTAAACATTGCTCATTGACCAAAGCTCTATGGTCCTTTTGCAACCATGCGATCCGATATGGATGCAGATGCTTTCTTCTTGTCAACTTCAACTTATCAAACATCTCCCCGAAAACAAGATTATCAATGCTTCTACTGTTAATAATAATATCACAACACTTACCTTCACATTTGTACCTTGTGTGGAATAAACTCTTCCTCTGATTGGGTGCTTTCTCCTCATTCAACAAAGTTCTTTTGATAACTAGGGTTTCTCCTCTTTCAGTATCTTTAGAATGTTTAGATTGTGCATCTTCATCTACATGTGCATCTCATGCATTACCTTCAAGTCTTCTATTTGTCCTTCCTTGATGTTTTGGACACTCGTATGCTCGATGCCCTTCTTCTCCACATTGGAAACAGGTTCCTCTGAAACCTCCTCTTCCAGGTCCTTGCCTAGGTCGGCCTCTTCCTCTTCCTCTTTGCTCACCATTGTTCTGGTCACGAGGGCGGTAGGCATTATCTCCTCTTTGATTCTGAATGGTGCCAATTTCTTCACTTTTCTTTTGATCTTCATTACGGCCTCCTTAGGATCTTTCACCAGTCCTTCCACCTTGACCTCTTCCTCTTTGCTTGCTGTCAAATCTTTTATTCAACTTCTCTTCCACCTTCAAGGAAAACTGGTATGCATCTTCTATGGTGGTCATTATGACCAGGCCCAGCTCCTCTTCAATACTTGGCCTCAACCCATTAATGTAACGGGCTACCTTCTCCTTGTTGACCTCTACATGGCCTATCCTAAGAGTAACCTTATAAAACTCTTCTATATACTCCTTAATAGACTTGTTACCTTGCTTCAGTCCTTGCAACTTCTTCAACAAATCCATCTCATAGTCCATAGGAATGAACTGCTTCTTTAGTTTCTCCACCATCCAATCCCATCTAGTGAACTTTCCTTTTCCTCTTCTATTCCTCTCTAATTGGACCTCCTTCCACCAAATACTAGCATGGCCCTTCAACTTTGTTTTTGCAAACTTGACCCGATCTGGGTCCTCCACATCTTCATACTCAAAATATTCTTCCATATCATTGATCCAATCGATAAGCTGTTCTAGATTCAAATCTCTAGAATATGTAAAAACTTTGATCTTGGGCCTCTTTCCAATCTTTGAAATGGCCCTCAACAACCTAACTTCTGTAGGATCTCCTATAGCTTCTTGTTCTTCCTCAAATAGCTCTTTTTCAGCTTCATCCTCGCTTTCTTCTCTTGTTCTCGAGTTAAACCCTCTTCGTAGCTCCTCTTGCAATGCATCAATTTACCTTTGCAGGGCTCTAAAACCTCTTCTGTCAAAGCATTCCTCCCAATACGATTTCTTCATGCAGGCATCTTGATCTCCACAGCAAACCCACAACCTCAGGCCCTGGTGCAAACTACCTCACAGTCAGCGATCTGTCTACACACTCAGGAACCCTTTCTCTGATACCATTTGATGAAGGGGCTAAATCATAAAATACACAACAACAGAAATTGCACACAGAAAATAGAACTTTCTTTATTGATTTGGACAACTTATTACATTACAGAAGCTCAAATACAATCAGAGGAATCAACCCTCCATAGGCTGCAACACATTACAGCTTCCTATCATAGGACTGGAATCATCAGCCTTCTATAACCCCAAATCAGCTAGGGTTTCTGTTTTCCCACCTATTCTTAACTCTACACTTTCCCCCTTAACTCTACTACTTCCCAAGGTTCCCAAAAATGGTTATTAATAGCCTTTTTGGTGGCCAACAACCTAATTTCAAAATTTGCATCTCCCTCCAAAAATAGGTCAACTTCCTGAGCCATAACTTTTGATCGAGGTGTCTGATTGAGAAACTGTTTTATGCATCAGAAAGCTCGTGGAGTGCTCTATGTGCTAAGAACCAACTTTGCCCATTTCAACCATTTTTGGGCCTGTACAGGGCCATTTAGTTCCTCAAACTTGAGTTTGAATAATTTTTAGGCATTTTTTCAAGAAACATAAAATTTAATATCTTTCAGCTCGCAAATGATCTTTGTGTGATTCCTTCACCAAAGGTCTTATTTTTTAGTTATGTAGCTTCTTGTAAATTTTCACTTCATTCCATGAACAAATGCAAACTTTCTAAAAATAGTAGGTTGCTATTGTTAGCAGTTTGGAAAAACTGAAAGTTCTACATCATTATTCAAGCAATTATGGAACCAGAACCACAAATTTTGAAACACATTTTTTTTGGGTGATGTAAGATTGCTCTTACACCACTGGATGCTCTTGCATCACTTTTGGTCCATAGTGTAGCGCATATGCACCACAGTTCAACGTGTTTGGTCAACAGTCAAACGCTTCTACATTGAATTAATGTGCTTTTGTCTTTTTGATTTTCTGAGTGATATTGCTTGTTTTGCAGGGTCTCGTACACATCTAACTGATCATATATTGTTTGGCAAGCTAATTTATTTGCCTTATATTCCTTCATTATACTTCTTAAGTTGATTTATTTAGGAGTATTTGTGTTTTTGAGCTAACCTATCATTTCATGGTATTTGTGTTGTGTTCTTGATTGTAGGCTATAGATCTCATATTTTGCCAATATCTTGGGTTATCAAAATAATCATTCAATATTGATTTTTTGATAAAACCTTGTTTTTTGTAGGTCTGCATTGAAAATGCACATTTGCACCGAATTTTATGCTTTTCATTTTTTATGCTCATATGCAACACAGTCTAGCACTTCTAGTTGGAATAAATATGCTTTTGCATTGAATCTTAGCACTTTTGGTCTGAACAACACTTTTTTGCACCACAGTTCAATACATCTGGTAATTTATGATGTGCTTTTGAGCCACAGTACTACACTTTTGGTCCTTGGATTTATTTTTTCTAATCACTTAGTTTTTGTAGAACTAATCAATTTTTTGTTGCGTCTTATCACTTAGATAGAGCAAATAGGTTTCCTAACATATCTTTGTAGGACAAACTTTGAAGATTTGCAATCTTTCTCACTAAGTCTTAGAAACACTTCAATTTCTTAAAGGAAATCTACATCTATCATTTACAATCTTATGTGGTTAAGTAGTTGCACCTAGTTATTTTTCTTACTAAATAGGATAAATGAACAACTATTTTCTGTTCTTGTAAGGTGATAGGTATATGATGTCCCCTTATGAAAAATTGGGTGATACAAAAACCAAACTCATCTATCTTTTATTTTTAGTTTATCCTTTAGAAGGGCCTACTTTTGGACTACATTTCATCTAAAAGGGATGACCCTAAGTGGATCTTTCCTTTAGACCACTATATAAATTGGTTGAGGAGAAAGCCAAGTCCTAACCAGTGTTAGCCTTGCCTTGCGGTGCCAACTCGAAAGGAATTGTACGTAACACTCATGTGAAAGAAATTTTGCACTTGTGTAGGGTATATTGCATTCTTAGTAAAGTTGGTAAAATATTTTAGTAGCTTGTCGCATGCTTGCAAGGTGTGGATCTCCCAAAGTAACTAAAAACTACATATCTAGTGACTACTTGATCTACCTCTGAACGTTGTGGTAATTTTTATTGCAAGGGCATAGAAGGTTTTTCCCCCAAGATTACTCACCATAAGGCTCCCTTAAGATGAGATAGAGATCCCTGGTATTGAATAAGCTACTTATAGCTTTTTGGGGAAAGGGTGATTGCATCATCCTTTCATTCCTGGAGGTCCCTATCTATCCTCTCTTGCAAAGATGAAAAAGTGTACGCACCCACTCTAGGTGTGATGACGCTTGAGTTGATGGAGATTCCAAGTTGTGGGCTAATGTATCACAATGAAGCTTGTCCTTAGGAATAAAAAGTGATTGATCTATTTGTTAATTGTGGTATACTTGTGAAAACTTGGGCTTTTTCATGAGCCTCAAACATACACTATTTGTTGTGTCAATCCTTGACCACTTTGTTTACCATGATTGTTCTCTTGTCAAAGCAGATCCTATCAAAATCCAACCAAAAATCTATCAAATTTTGCATTACAACATTACTGTCACAAAAACAACACTTTTGCAACACAGTTATGTGCTTTTGAGCCATAGTTCTGCGCTTTTGGAAACACAGTTTTGTGCCTTTACACTACAATAAAGTACTTTTGCACCACAGTCCCATGCCTTTGGCAAATAGTACCACGGATTTGAACCACAATCCAACACTTTTGGTCTCTAGTAAACTATCCATCATTTATTTAGCCCAAAACACAATAAACTCAAAATTTTGATCATATAAGCCTCTGAGCTACCATCCTATGATATTTTTAGACCTATTTCATCAACCATCTGATCATTTCATACATTATCGTACCCTAAAATTAGACTTTTCAAACCATTTATCCTCTTGAGATTGTTATTTATCAAACTCCACCTTCGCCAAACAAACCTAAATCCTTACTCATGCTTTATCTAGCTAGATAATTTGGTGTCCACCATAGATTCCAGATCACATCAATTCCATAATTTGTCTTTGATTTGAGAGTGATTACATCTCTTAGGTCTTTGAAGAGGAATTAGTATCTATTATTATTTTTTGTATTAGCTTGGAGAGCGAACTTCTCTTGAGTTGATCTAATGCCATTAACCCTATCTACTATCATTTGAGGTCATTAGTCTACTTTTGTGATAGGTAATAAATCATCCAAATCAGCTATTGATATAGCTCTATAATCTTCCACAAGCAAGCCATGTCAAATCCACCAACATAGTGAAATCTTAACTTAGTCAAAATAGTCCAAAATCAAAACTCTCAATCTCCATTTTAGTGCATTTGAATCATCATATGGTCACCACTAGACAACAATATCATCAAGCCATGGAGGCTAAGCAAAACACCCCTAAACAAACCTGTCAAAACATTCTAAAAAATCCATCATTAAACAATCAAACTAGTTCTCACAACACTATCCTAATCTATCCTTACGAAGATAATATCATAGAGATGGCAACTAGGTAATACACCATAGGATTACATCCTTATGATCTCATTTCAATTGAGTATACCATGTGTCAAAACCTCTCTCAAGAAGAGAAAAACTTTTAAGAAGGTCAATCCTCTCAAGGAGAAGGGTCTCAATACCTAGATGAAATCATGCAAGATCCCAAAACCATGGCTGTTATTGACAAGCTCATTATCTTTAATCAAGATCACTACTTCCATTTGCTTGCTCAAAAAGGAGCCAAATTGCCTTGTGACTTTGATACATCTGATATTAGAGAGAAGGATCCTTTTCAAGATGCCATTAATGCTATGGGTAGACCGCAAGTAAACCTCATCCAAACCATGTCTACCATATCTACACCAATTCCTGAATCATCTTCACAAGAGGGAGTATCTAATCCTTTCACCACTCAATATGGCAATCCTCTTTGTCAAAACCAAAATCCAATGGTGGAAGACCATTATCACCTCTCTTAACTCTTATTAAAATCTATAAATCTCAACAAGAATATCTCCACCATCAATCCGAACTAGCAAAACAAGCCAATCTAGTCAAACAAGCCCAACAAACCAAACCCCTCCTAACCACATCCATACCTACCAATCCTCAAAACTCTCCATGCACATCACAAGTTCACACATGTATATCAAACCTTGCATACATTACCCCAATGGAAACATCTTTGCCTTCCAATTACACACCTATGGATACTTGTGTCAAACCACCACAAGTATCGCAAGTTCAAACATCCCAAATACCATCATCCTACAACCTAAAAAACATCTCCATCACACCACCCCAACATTCCTCAAACATCAACACTACTTATCTCGATCCACCTCAATATTCATCAAATCTTAATACTACTCATATCAATCCACCACAACCACCTCAAAATCCAAACAATGCTTATATCATTCCATCCAAAAATTTTACAAATATAACCACCACATATCAAACACCACCAAATCAAAACACATACATCATCCCTCCACAACAATATCAAAATCCCTTTCAACACTCACAAAATCAATACTCTTATTTAACACCCCAACCGAATCCACAAAATCCACCTTTCTTCATTGATCCTACCCAAAACAACCCCCAAACGTCATATGACCCATACATTCTTAATGCTTCCAATACTTCTTATAGGTTGCAACAACCACCCCAAATTCAACAAAATTTGGCCTCATCAACACCACCATCAGCTTATGAGCTTAAGTTTACATAAATGAAAAAATAGCTAGATGCTCTTTCATTTGGTCAAGTCAAGAAAACTTTCTCGTTGGAGGAGTTTTGTCCATATCTCTTTGATCATTCTTTAACAATGACCCATTTCCCACCTAATTTTGACATACCTAAATTTGACAAGTACAAAGGAAAGGGCAATCCCAAGGACCATCTTAGAGAGTTTTGCATTGCTTGCCTTGAGATTGCTCATAATGACACATATCTTATGCCTCTTTCCTTGTAGTCTTGGAGGACAAGCAATAGAATGGTTCTTACACCTATCCACGTGTATTAAGATTTTCAATGAACTACTAAAAAAAATTGCTACCCATTTCTCTTACAATAATGATAATGAGATTTCAATGATAGATTTGTGTAACAACAAGGAGCGAAATGGTGAAATCTTCACATCCTTCATACAAATATGGTGAAATATGGCTAGAAAATTCCCCTTTTAAATACCTAAAAAAATAACTCATTAGCATCTTTGTGCAAAATCTTAATCCAGATCTAGGGTTTCATTTACAAATGCATAGTGCTATCTCCTTTGATGAGATCATTCACAAAAGAACTAATATCTAAAAATCCCTCATTGCAAAAGGTATAGTCAAAATTTTTAAGGAGACCAAAGATAACCCTCCTCAACAACAATCTAATGACAAACATAAATTTTGGACCAAAAATAAGAATGTTGTGAATGACGGTGTTGTGGATTCTAAACACGTTCAAACTCTCCAACTACCACTCAATCTATCAAAGGAAACCCCATCTACTCCTAGAGAACAACAACAACAACCACAACATCAACAACAACAAAACCAAGTACACGAACAAGACTATCCTCCAAGACACCGTTTCACCCCATTAGATGAACCTATAAAATTAGTCCTCAAGAAACTCATACAAAACTGACTCATCATGCTACCCGACGTACATAAATATGATGAACCTACCTTCAAACCAACATGGTACAAAGATAACAAATATTGTGAGTTCCATAGAACCAAAGGACATAGAACCTCATCTTGCATGAAATTGAAACACTTGATTCAAAACCTCATAGATAGGGGTGAGTCCACCTTTGATGACCCTCCTCAATAGACATCAAACAATGAACTCAATATATACAAGGATCCATTCCTTCAACATGGTAAAGGTCAAAACCCTGATAAAGGTAAAAGTGTTAACAAAGCCTCTTCCTCCTATGACTCTATTGTGGGTCATTTTGAAGAAAGTCAAATATCTACTGTTACCATTAGGAGCAATAATCCCAAATGTGTTGTCACAACTTATTGTGGTCGTGTTACCCTTCATGGGCCAACACCAAATCCCATTGTCACTTTCGATTATAATCGAGTTGATCATCTAGGGAAGACACCCACATAGATATCTATATTGGACCTTCTAAAGTCATCTCCTGCTCATAAAGTAGTGCTTGAAAAAGCCTTACAAGAGTCATCCTTTCCCAATAATATAGCTTTCACAGATTTTTGATCCATTGTAGGTAATATTGCTTCACCTTACAATGCAGTCTTCTCTAAAAAGGACCTACCCAATCATAATCTATGTCACAATGATGCCCTCCACATTGAAGTCTTCATAAACCAACACAAAATCAAATGCATACTTATAGATGGTCCTCAAGGAGCATCTTACTAGCACTCCCATCTTAGCGGTTCTTGATCTAGTAGTAGACTTTATGGTTTGCACTGATGTATCACTTGAGGGTTTGGAGCCCTACTTATGCAAGGTGGTAGAGTGATCGTGTATGAGTCATGAAAGCTCAAGACCCATGAGTTGAACTACCCCACTCATGATTTAGAACTTGCAGTAGTGGTCCATGCTCTAGTTTGTTGGAGACATTTCCTATTGAGTCATCACTTTGAGCTTCATTCAGATCATTACAGCCTTCAGTACATATTCACGCATCTAAACCTGAACGCCCGTTAATGGCATTGGATGGAGTTTCTTTGCAAGTATGACTTTGATGTCTACTACATCAAAGGGAAGGAGAACGTGGTTGCTGACACATTGAGTTGGAGGCACCACGAGATCTTGACCTTGACTCTAAGTGTGGACTTGAGGGGATGCATTATTCAACATCTTCCTAAGGATGAGTGGTTTCTTGAGGTGCAGTAGGAGATCCAATCATAGAGGGCCCTTATGGGCAAGTTTGCAGGATACTCCCTTGAGGCAGATGGGTTACTTCTTCATCGACAGTGCATCATGTACCCCATGTAGGTGACCTACGTACTGTAGTGTTATCAGAGGCTCACATAGCACCTTATGCAGCACACCCAGGGGTGAAGAAGATACATGCCAACCTACGATAGTTGTACCATTGAGAAGGTATGAGATGAGATATTGCAGAGTATGTTGCTCAATGGCTTGAGTGCTAGAGGGTCAAGGCCAAGCATCAGCATGCAGTGGGTCTTTTATACCCTCATGAGATACCTGAGTAGAAATGGGACACCATTTCCATGGATTTCATTATTGGTCTTCCTATATCTTCACGCCGCCATGATGCCATCATGGTGAAAGTTGACAAGTTGACCAAGGTAGCGTATTTCTCACCTGTTCACATGATGTACAATGCAGCAGTGGCGAGAGTAGTCTTGGATGACATTGTGAGATTACATGGGGTACCTCATTGCATCATTTTTGATAGGGACTCAGTGTTCACTTCAACCTTTTGGAGGGCTTTGCAGCAGGTGTTGGGCACACAGCTCAACTTTAGCTCCACATATCACCCCGAGATAGATGGTCAGACAGAGAGGGTGAATCAGGCGTTGGAGGATATGCTCCGTATGTATGTTATGGACCACCAGTCTAGATGGGAGGAGTATCTGTATCTCGTTGAGTTTTCCTACAATAATGGGCATCACAGCTCGTTGGGTATGCCTCCTTAGCAGGTTTTTTACGATAGACCTTGTAGGACACCATTGAGTTGGGACCGGATAGAGGATAGAGTTGCCATTGGTCCAGAGTGGTTTAGGATATGGTGTAGCAGGTCACACTAATTAGGAAGAGACTTCAAGAGGTGTAGGATAGATAGAAAAAGTATGTTGATGCTACGAGACTTGATTGGAGCTTCTCGGTTGGTGACAAAGTATTCTTGAAAGTGCAGCCACACAAGAGTCTAATCTATTATGGAAAGGGCTCTAATCTCACACCACAGCTCATAGGACCTTTTGAGATCTTGGAGTGGATAAGACCTATAGCCTACCATCTAGCATTGCCATCTAGCCTGTCGCGCATCTATAATGTTTTTCATGTGTCTATATTATAGTGATATATATCTGATTTATCTCATGTATTGGACTAGAGTGCTCTACAGGTAGAGGTAGATGGATAGTTGGCTTTCGAGCCAATTCGCATATTGGTTCATCAGGCGCTAGGCCTTCAAGGTCAAGAGCTAGACCAGATTAGGGCCCAGTGGGATCGTTATGATGAGGTCATGATGACTTGGGAGGATGTAGCTAGTTTGAGGGTGCACTATCCTCACCTTTTTGACGACTTCTAGGAGGAAGTTTAGTCTTAGGGGGGAGGATGTGAGGTTGATTTATTTCACTTCCCTATTTTGATCATTTCATATTATAGTTGGAGACATTTTCAGACATTTAGAGACTATTGATTTCCATTATGTAGATTTAGACATATATCTCTTGATTATGGATTATCTTTTATTAGTTATGTAGTGATTTGATTAGATTCCATTTTGATGCTCTTATGATGCTAGACATGTGAGATACATTTGATGATTATTATTGATGTGATTATGAGCTCATTTTATGGAATTGTTATTGGACTCTGATTCTGAGATATTAGATAGAAAATACAATTTTAAATCTTAATTATGATGTGATTTGTTTAATGTTGTGTAGGAATTATGCGATGACATGATTATTACTTTCTTTTGCTTTAGCTATGATATATCTATGTTGGATTGATGATTTGATCAAGTGCGCAGGTGATTTTTTAGGCTGCAAAAAATTAGAGGCAGATCTCACACTTATGTATTTCCTTGTTAAGCCGATCCATTCCTAAGAGGGATAAGGATCATGTTGATGGAATGATGTTTTCATGAATGCTTGATTTGATTATTGGGCCTAGGTCACCCCTTTTAATTGATTTAATTCATGTGTTGTAAAATTTATGTTTTAATTCACACCACTTGGTGTTCTTTTATTTATGGGCTATTTAATATGATTTTACACCTCCTTATGTGTTTATTAGAGTTCCAAACTTACCCTAGGTGGTAACCCTAGGGTCTAGGGTCCATTTAGACTTCCTAAACCCTAGGGTAACTTCCATCTAGTCAATCTAAACTTGGGTTTAGTAAATGTGACGAAATTTCAAAATGGATAAGGGTGGGAGATGAGTCATGCCTTGGAAAAGGCCCATCTCCCTTCCCAAGGCTTGGGGATTCCTCCACCATGAAGACTTGGGGGTCTTTAAGACCCCTAAGTGTGTGGGATCACCCTCCAAGACTCACACATGTGTGAGAGCATCTTGGAGAGAGAGGGCTCTCTTGGAGGATAAGAGGATGACATGTGTCATCCCTTATCCTCATGGAGCCATAAGGAGAGTTGCCACCTCTCCACTTGGGCTCTCACACATGTGTGAGAGCACAAGTGGATAAGGTGAGGGTTTGAATGGATAAGAGGGTGACACTTGTCACCCTCACATTCCTTCTCCCTTGCAAGTGGCATGGGATGAGGAAGGAGAAGGTGACAAGTGTCACCTTCTCATTCCTCAGGGCCAAATTTGGAGGCCTATTTTATCTCCTCTTGGAGAGGAGTTGGGGGTTCTTGCTTTTTGAAATTTTTCTATCTTTGGAGGTTTTTTGGAATGAGTTGGAGATTTTAAGGGAAAATTGGATTCAAATGAATAATCAACGTAATAAATATCAAGATACCCAAAACTCAATGAAATGGTGAACAAAAAAATTCATTCAAAATAATGAACAATACAAAGAAAACCTCCTTTAATTTGAAGCTTCCATTGATTGCCTATCACAAATGATCTTGTCTATGAATATGGCCCTCAGAAGGTGTACTTCCTTGCTATGATTCCAAGATGTTCAAATGGGAATGGCTATGATAGTTTCACCATGAAGATGAGCTTCACAACAATGATAGTAGTGTGTAGTAACGAGTGTGGTCACAAGAAATGAAGGAATTTGTACCAAAGGTGCACTGTAATTCCTGTAGAGTAACAATACTTAAAGCTTGGATGAATGAAATGGAAGAATAAGGTTCAATTTATAAACTTGAGAAAGCAGAGATCAACGGTATAGAAAGAACAAGAAGATCAATGGTTGAGAATGGTTGAGGTGTAGTGCCCACTCATTGTTAGCTTGCGATGGTGGTAGTTCTGCATTGCTCTCGATTAGTCAGAGACAGTTGTTAATCGTTCATTTCATTGATTCAGTTTTGAGACAGTTAAATTGTAGGTTATGATTTATGTTTATCTGATGAATGATGTTTGACTGCTATATTTAGACATCTGTTATGAGTTGTGATGACATTATGAGTACTTCAGTTATGATGTGTTGAATAAGTTTAGTAATGGATTATTAATTACATGTTTTATTAGATTCATAGATATGTGTTTTTGAATGTTATTATTATAACCTTATCCAAGAGCAAGGACGGTGTAGCATTACTCGTTTCGAGTACCCTACTGTGCCGTGATTTTCTGACTGTCTGTGTGTTGACATATATGTACTTGATCGTATTTAATCAGTTGTTTGGATGCAGGCTGCAGGTATCGAACCTCGACTCCACCTGATATAGTAGGTTTGAGTGGGTTCTTTCACCAATGGATATTAGTAATGGGAGATAACACGAGGTTTGTTCCACTGGGTCGGTCATTGTCTTTTGTTGTGGTCTCAAGTCGTGTTGTGTCTCTCAGTCCGTGCCTTTTATGTTTGGTAATCTCGTGTTGAGGTGTGTAGTCGAGTTCTGTCTTTAAGCTTATGTGTGGTTGGAAAAAAAATTTGGAGGTGGAACTATAATTCAGGTATGTGCTTTGTTTGGTTCCTTGAGATTTGTTGCTTTAGTATGTATGAATTTATTCTATGTTGCCTCGATAAGAAGATTTGATTTGCTTTGTATGCAACATCATTTCCAACTCTTCTGAGCATTGCACGGAATTGCTTGTATGTTGTATTCTCAAAATTTTTGCAACATTGAAATCCTATTGTTCCATGGTGATTTCCTCAACAAAACTTTTACCTAGAAGCATAGATTTAGAGTTATTCATCTTTCGATCCTTGATTTATGTAATCTCTTCTTCTGTGTAAGGTGAATCCAATTTAATATCTGACAATCCTTGTATTGCTGAGCAACCTCAATTGAGTCGTTCCAACTTTAATTAACAACCATGCTTTCAAGTTATAACTACGATCAATAACATATCTTTAAGCCCTAACAAACGCTGTGTACTTCAGAAGTGGCTTGGGTTGTTATCCTGGAAATAAGGCAGCAGGAATCTTTATTGCCTTTTGACAACGACTGAATTATCGGTGCATCTCTTGCAACCCTCTCTCTAGCCGTCGTATGACCTATCTAAACGAATCTGTTTCAGATCAAAGGCTTTCTCAAGTCTCTTAAATTCTTTCTTCGAAGCTCTCCAATCTCTACATATATTTTTCCTTATGATTGTATCATTAAAATTTGTCGCTGAAATATATTTGCTTTTATGGCCAGTCTCCATTTTAAAAGGAAATAGCATACTAAGATGCTTTAGTAACTAGAGTCGTATTAGCAAGATCCTTTGTTAAATTCCATTCACATAAGTTAGATTATGTATATTTCTTCGATGTTGAGATGCTAACCACTTTTGATTTAGGAGATAGACAAATTGTTTCAATGTAACATAATCCATAATTAGAAACCCATTTGCGCATAATATTGTTTAACATTTTTAGGGGTTTCTTTTGGGCTTTGAAGGTTTAGAATTGCACCATTTGTTATTGTCTAAACGGGTCAACTTCAAGAAAGACCTCATGTCACTTAATGGTTCCCAGCTTGAAGTGTTGGAAATTCTTAATTTTTTTTTTTTTGTTTTTATCAAGATAAAGGTAAGGGAAACATTTGGAAGCCTATAAGTTAGACGAGTATATCAAATTGCAATATTCGAGGTTGGGTCACCTGAAGGCTCTCTGCCAAGCAGGCCACATGGCTTATTGGTGCTTCCACTTTGGCATGTTGGTTGACATGTCATGGGAAAAGTTATGCTTGTTAGTTTTCATGTTTATTTAGTCTTATGTTATAAGGATGGCCACTTAAATATGGTTTAATTATTTTGTTTTATTTTATGAGGGTTCTAAAGTGGCTTCAAGAGAGCATTTTCTTATTAAATTGCAAATCTTATAGCCCATAAGGTATTTAGTAAGGACATTTTTAATATAAAATTATTCTTAAAGCAAAAATTTAAGCATCTTAAAATTGCATTTTTCTATAGTGATGAAAATCTAATATTTCAGAAGAGGTTTAGAAAGAATAAAACTAGGAGTCTTGTCTAGGGAAGGAAAATGATGCTATTCCAAAGACACACAACATCCTCCATCACCCATTCTGGCTAATAGTTGTTATTCTTGTTGTCCTCTATTTATTATGATGGGGTTTATTGTGGACACCTGTGATTTTGGAAGGGACAGTTGTGGGAAGTTCATGGTTTTCTCTTGCACGTAGGTGTATGGGAAAAGGAGGAGATGAGGATAGGCAGGAGTTACAATCTGGTAGAGAAATTTTTTGGCAAGGATGGGAGGGAAAAGAGAGGGGGGTTTTCAAAGTAGGGGGCTTTCTTTAGCACATCGTGGTATTTGGAAGGTTGCATTTGCATGTTGCAGAAACCCCTCCAGTTTACATTTGTAGTATACGGTATTCTATGAAACCCTAATTTGATTGCTTGTTAAATCCTAATCAGCTCATTATGATCGCTTTATGATGGCATCCTCTTAAACAGGGCAGACAGTCAGCACTAGCTAAAACATTTTTGGTAGTATTAGTGCATTCTTTTGACCATAACCAGTATGCCATCTAAAATCCTAGATAGTATACAGTCTAACATCGTGGTCATGGTAACTTCTAAAATTGTATGTAGTAAGCTTTTAAACTTTACCCGAGTCACTCTATAAATAACTACATTAACAAGGGATCTACTAGTTAAGTTCATTGTCTATTTTAGTAAACCCTTACATAAGTCATTGATCTTCCTTTTAAATTAGAAGGGAAGTATCTGGAAGATGTTTTTTTTAAAGGGAATAATAAAAATCTATGAATTGTTTTAGGAAGTGCTTAGCCTTGTAAATGGGTATGTTTATTTCGTTTACTGTTGGTACATCCAATTAAGATTTTGAATAATCCATGTAGCGCTCTCCAATCCATCTTATGCTTTTATAAACAATTTGTGCGATGTCACTGCACATTTTGTGGAAGGCAGGGCACCACAAGACCTTCATCAGGCACCTACTATTCTTGGCATAGCACAGAGCCTTGTGCTGCCCTATTTGGTTCCTCGGCAACATTTTGTAGTTCTGTACATCATCATTACTATATCTATTCCCTACTGCACACACTATCATCACACTGGCCAAATAGATGGCCACAATAGCCACCCATAACATTGCAGCAAAACCCATGATATTCCTAATCTATATCAATAAATCTGCAATGGGTAGCCAATACGCTGTATCTAAAGAAGAAGCTATCTCAACATTCAAGAAACAGAAGTTGCATGAGTAACTCATTATCCTTGTCATCAATCATAGTGGAGATGTTTTGAAGAAGCTTTCTCTAGGTAGGGCTGGGGTTCCAATAGAGCATTATGTAAAATCCCTTAGGCATAACCCATAATTTCTGTTGTGTTGGAGATGCAGTCATCATTCTCTTTTTGAAGTTTCTATATCTTATTGGTGTGCCTACTATTTTGTGCAGTGGAATGCAAGAGTTTATAGTTAATATCCCCCATTTTATCCATTGTTCCCCCTCTTAGCTTTGAATGAAATTTCCTTTTTGTTTTTGAAGGATGGTCATGTAGAGAATGAGATTCCATTCCTTTTTCTTGAAGTGCACCAAGATTTATTCGCTCTTCAACTGTTATAGTTTCAAATAGGGTAAATCTACTCAAAGGCCCCTATTGTGCTATAAATATATTTCTTGGAATTGCAGGCATCATAATGAATCTACTGATGTGGAAACATTTTAAGAATGTGCTAGCCATATTCCATTACATATTACCCAACTATGCACTGATTTCAATATAAGTCTCAACAATAGCTAGATTAACTTACGTAGCTGTAATGATGTTGCTTAGTTCAATTAAAAAAATATTCTATGATTAGAGATTTTGAAGAAACCAATTGTTATTTCTATTTGAATGTGACTGCATCTACTTCTCTGCATGGAGATACAGAGATGACTAAGCAGATTTGTGCTTGCTTCACCAGCAAGCCAATAGCATTAGCATTCTGACCCTAGACAGGATCAAGTCACTGAATGTTATTCCTGTACAACTTTCCTTGGAGATTTCTTCAGTTGCACTATTACTTCTTCTGCAGTAAATTCTCTACTTTCCTCTAGACTCAGAATCAATTTCAAATACCCTTGATGTTATCAATATCCATTATGGGCATTTATTCTTCTTACAGATAATTTTATCGAATACTTTATGAACAATCACCTCATTTGCACAAAATGATTCAATGATATCCTTTGATGTAGAACCATAAATTCAAATGTTCTTTGGCACATTAACAAAATGTTTTATTTCATCGTTAGTCAACGAGAAAGGGCACCAAATCCAGTCATAATTTTTACCCTACAATTTTGGCAGTTATCTGCATTATGCAGCTGAGAACAGGTCCTATTTTTTCCCAAATGATGAATTACAATGTTTGCTAAGAGCTTGTTGATCTAAAATAGCAATTTCACAATATAAAATAGCAATTTCACAATACAAATTAAAATAACCAAGAAACTCACGAGAGCACAAAGTCTATCGTTGTTCCTTTTACTAATTTACAATTTAGAACCAAGTAGGATATGGTGCAGCTTGAAGTCTTCACTAAATACTATGATAAAAGCACACAATCACAAAAGATAATAGCATCTCAAAGTCTTTCCAATATCTTTTACTCCAAAACATAAAATCACAAACTAAAGATAATTATTACAGCACAAAGTCTCCAAAATCAGCTTTAAAATATCTCCCAGATTATCCAAACTTGCACTACAATTTGATCAAATAGATAAGATAGTATAAGGAAAAGGACATAAGAACAATTTCCAATACACCACAAGTTATTCCAACACAAAGATTGAACAATCACTTGATTTTCTATTCACTTTGATAAAATATGATTTACAATTTGAACAGAAAGTCTCAAAATGCTCTTCAATTTAGTAGAGTTTCGCTTCAATAACTAAAAGTAAAAATTACATAGAGGCCCTCTTTATTTATAGTGAGAGGCCATGAGCAAAAATAGGAAAACTTATAACTACTTTGACTTATTCAACAAAGGAGTCCTATTTGACTTAGGACTTCCTTAGTCTCACATGTAATTACATTTCAGAAAAATACATGTGAATATGTCCAAAACAAAATACTTATTACATCTACAATATAAAAAATAAACTAAGGTATTTGAAAAAGAGCCTTAGTTGCCACCATCATTCTTTTTCAGAAAGGTTTTATACATGGCCTGTATAGCCGCCATTTCACATGCATTGGGTTAGCTGTATTATTAGAAATGGTGCGGGCCTGAAGAATTGCATCATTCACTACCTTTATCACCTTTTCATGTTTCTCAAGGTTATCTTTTAGATTTTTGAAAGTCAAATGTTGATCATAAAGGCTGTCCATGGAAATCACTAAGGGCATTTCATCCTCAAATTTCTATTGAACCATCTTTTCAAAAGAGTTTATCATTTCATCTACTGAGAGGAACTTATGCCCTTCACCTGTCAAGGTACATGGTAGCTCTTCCAACCTGTATAGGAGTGATATGTCACTGTCTTCAATATTTTCTCACACCTGGCATAAGTCATCAAGCAAACTCTTTATTACATTGATGCGATGGCTGTTGGATTCTTTAGTCTTAAGATAAGACTCTCTATTTGCTATGACTCCAATGGCAATCAAATTCTTTATCTTAATCTTTTCATTTCAATCCATTCCTCCAAGATTTCTTCCTGATCCTGTAGTTCTAAAGAAAGTGAGCCAACAACAACATCCAATTCTTCCTTTGCCTTAGCCATCTTTTCTTTTGTTTCTACTGTGGTTCTCAGCAAAACTCTCCCTTGTGTCAATAGCCACCCCACAATATCTCCAACCACTCTCCCTCTAGCCTGAGCTTTTCCTACCTTCTGAATAAGGGGATCTTAAATAGTTACTACCATGGGCTCAATGATTTTAGATGATTTTACTATCTTTTGAAGAACAACAACAAGTTGTTTTTCTTTAGCTTTATACTATTCTTTCTCCTTCCTGACTTCATCATACTTCTCAAGCAAGGTACTAGCAGTAGTTTGAAAATCTGCCTTGATAGCTTCATGAGTTATTTTTCACAACTCAACTCTTGAAACAACATAATCATTCATGTCAAAAGTATCAAGTGTAGCATCTTCTGGTGGTTTGGCAATCTCTGCATATCTGATTCCCTTTTCATTAATGAGCCTAGAAATAGTCTTAGGCTTTTTCTTCAGAGTTTTTGATTTCAAAGGGAATAACTTCTCTATATCAATTTCATTTGGTGAAATTGCTTGTTTTTTCCTCTTTGGGGTATATGCAGACAACCATGGAGGAAGCGTAGAAGCACCAACATTCTGGAAAGAATCAATCACTTGATTTTCTGGATCCATGCTCACTCCTGTTATTGTAACAATGGGGCTGGTAGGGTTAAAAATAGCAGTAGTGTCAACAACCTTTTTAGAACTATCTAGAAAATGTTCTAAAACATTTTGTTCACCAATATCAAATGATAGGGAAGATAGACTAGGAATGGACCTAGATGAATCAAACACTATTCCAAAGCTTGTTCTAACAGAGGGGGGGTATTATTAGAAGAAGCAACCAAAATAAGGTAAATAGGAGTATTTGAAGCTGCAAGAAAACCACTAGAAATAGGAAGATGAAGCAAAGGCATAGAAACTTGGGACTCTGGAGGTAGATCCTTTTGTGGGGACAATTGAAAATCACCAAGTGGTTCCTCTTCTATATTCTCATCATCTCCTTGTTCTATTTCACCTTCTTCATCAAGTTTTTCAGGCATATCTTCTTGTTGGGGATGATCTGATATATCAACATGTTGTTGTTCAGCTTCAACATTTTTAACCTCCATTTGTTCAACATTTGAATCTTCAATACTTGATTCAGTAACATTAGAGGTCCCTACAACCTCCTTCTTCTTCCCTCCCTTAGACACAAATTTGATTTTTGGTTTATGTGTTTTGGAAGATGAAGGAGTGTTACTCTTGTTTTTTGTCCTATTTTCCACTTTCTTACCTGCTTGCTCTTGAACTTCAATCTATGACCCGGTAAGGAATTCTTTCAAGCGGATCCCTTTGCTCTCTAACCATACATTTGTATTAGCCAAAATTGGTTGAAATCTTTTCCTTATAGAAATCTCCTCTTTGATCGACCATTGGATGTCTGGAAGAGGCGAGGCTTCAACATTCTCAGTATTACACTTGGGATCCAACACATCTCCTTCATCTTCCATTCCTTCGAGAATATCTGACAGGCCTAACTCCTCAATCTAACTCAAATGAAGTCTGCAAAAATCTAGTTTCTTGATCTCATTTTGTGTCCTGAGATCAGCCCAAATATCTTCAACCATTAGAATATGGAAGACAGATCTTCTCTTGATTTTATCTTGAACCCTTCTATAGTCAAAATGATCCCTTCTCTTGAAAGTTTTCATCGTGATTAGTTGCATTTCAGATTCAATAGTCTTAGCCTTAGTAGCTGACTGGACAAAATACCTCCCAATTTCAACTAGAAACTTGATCCCTGACTTTTTTAGTTCCATCTATTTATTGTGAACCACAATCAGCTGTCTACATAATTCCATGAGAACAATCCTATCACTAGGATATCAGGGAAGCATATATGGATGATCAGGATAATATCCCACTCTTAGATAGGTAAAAGTTGGAAATTGTAAGAACAAGCAGCCAAAAGAATTTACAACTTCCTAGGCTTCATCTGAAACCCTCTTCTGAACAAGTTCCTCATCCCATAAACACATGAAAACTGAGAAAAAGGCATCATTAACTCTGTGAAAATGATGAATGGAACATTTTAGAGTAATATGAGGATAATACTCATACACATAAACCAACCTTCAATCACACACCTAAGTCAAACCAGGAAAAATTCTCATACTCGCAGCAACATATACAAGATATGAAGTCATATAAAGCTTGAATGTTGTGTTGACCTTTACCAATTGCTCATGTAGAGCATTGCTAATCTGTTCACCCAAAAATATTTTTTGTGTTCCTCTAAGAATCACCTTGATGTATGGATACATCCATTCCTGAAATTTAAATGAAGAAGGAAGTCATTTGATTTGACTTAACAATGTACTGAAGTCATTCACCTCCTCGACAAAGTCACTTCTCGGGAGGTCCTTAGGCCATCTAGTCAAATTACTCTGAGGAGTCTTTAACCATTTGCTGTTAATGTACTTCCTTGAGGCTTCTACATCCTTGTCAAATTCCTTTTGGCCTTGAGCCAAATCTATTTGTCCAACATCTTCAACAGGAGGACAGATGAAGATTTTGCCAATGAATTCCGCATCCAGTCTCATGACCACATTCCCCTAAGAATCTAATATAGCCCTAGTATCCTTGTTGTAATGGTTGGCTACCTAAAGAACAAACTTAGGATTGTGTGAAACAACAGGAGAAGAGGCAACCAAGTGAATATTACTATTAATGATCTCCTGCATATGCTGAGAAGGATTTGGCTATTTAGTTTTGTTCACAAACTCGGCCATATCCATATGACCAATTTCTATATCTGTTATCTCATCCACATTGGACTGCAATGAAGTCATGCCCCTTGGTATTTATACTTCATTATTTTTTCCTTTGATGGGGATGGCTCTGACATCAGCTTCGTGAAGAAAAAATGGAAACTGCGTCTACCACAGATGCTTGTCAGAACTACAAAAACCCATGATCTCGTAGTTAGGGAAAAATGGGGAATTTGCAGTTACTGTGAATTGATGATCATGATTGGGGAAGCATACGTTGAAGGGCTTGACAGCGTGCAAGTCAAGGTAAAAGGTGAAAGCAGGTCAATAGGCTTTGAAAGGCAAATTTTCTTAGTGTTAGAAAAAAATTCAAGAAAATGTGCATGGGCAGTCAAAATTACCGCTCCTGCACAAGGGACCATTTACTTATCATGTAAAGTCAGTCAATTTGACTGCTATTGCATGTAGGGAAAATTTTTATTTTGATGCATGTGCAAGGTCGGTGAAAAGGGCCGCCATTGCATGTGTTTGGGAAGATAAACATGTTTGATGTAGGAGCAGTCAATTTGACTGCCCTTACATGAGGGAATAAGCAAGTTCGATCTGGTGTATGCACAAGCAGCAAATACGCCCTCTAGTGCATATAGGAGAAAAATCTTGAAGTGTAGAGTCGGTCGAAAAGACTGCTATTACATATGTTTGAAAATCCCAAGTTATTATGTGAAGTCGAGGATTTATACCGCTTGTGCATTTTGGAGGAAACTCAATTTTTACATGTAGGGGTAGTGGTATTAACTATCCTTACATGTAGGGAAGACAAAAACCAAACATATGTATCGGCGACCAAAATGACCGACCAGTATAAATTAGAAAACAAGGAAAGAAATGTGAGTGTGGTGAAAACTGCAGCCCTTACATCTATGAGGGTAGAATCATGTATTGGCGGCAGAAAGGACCATCAATACATGTTAGGGAAATACTGGCAAAACCTAAGTTTCATAGATATCATCTAAAATCTACCGCTTGTGCTAAGACTAGGGCATGACGAATCCACCGACAATGAACAAAGAACAGTGAAGAAAAACACATGAACATTCTACTTAGGGTTTTTAAGATAACCTCAAGAATGCAAAATGATGACTCAAAACAAACAAAAATATTCACATAAATCACAAACAAACATTACTATTATAAACAAACCCTAATAAAAGGAAGAAAATAACAACGAAAGCAAGAGAAACATCATCCTACCTAGAAATAATAGCAAAAAACCCTAGGTGCAAAATCTGCACATTCCACGAGTTCCACGGTTCGATCGGCTTTGCCGAGGATTAAATGGCTTATTTCGAGAAGTTTGAGAATAAAAACTAAAAAGAACAATGAAATAAATGCTTTAAAAAGGTTTAAAACAATGTATTAATGGTGACACGAGCACCATTAATGACACTTGATTTTAAGACTTGGTGAGATCATAGTAAGATGGTAAAAACGACCGACCATGCATGAACTGGGTACCTTATGCAAGAGTGGTACCTAGGACCGCCTTTACATCTTAAACTATGACAAGGAGCATGCATGGGCGGCGATTTTTGCTGCTCATGCATGTTAATAAAAAATGAGATAAAACATGTAAAAGCGGCAATTTTGGCTGACATTGCATGTAAAACAACAATATACATGTAAGAGTGGTGAATTCGACCACTATTGCATGTGAAAACATAAAAATTTTCTAACACCCCAAAATAGTCAAACTTAATATTTTGACAAGCTTACGACCTAGTCGATTTTCATGATTTTCGAGGAATCGACTTAGGTGAATGTCACAAACCATTTCAATGATGTTAGATGACTTCATGCGAGGCCAAGAGGACTTGTCTTGATTTGCGAACTTAGAGTGTAGACTATGAAACAGACAAGTTTCGTAGGGGTTGTCTACAAAATTGAGCGCAGCTAATTTTGAGAACAACAGGTATGCAATTGAATTGAGCAATCCACAAAGAACCAAAGAAACAATAATATCTAGGTGAAATCTTTAATTGCTTTCGTTATTATTCATTGATTATTTGGTTATTATCTAGATCATTTCTTTGAAGGTTATAGGATTGAGTTGTTTGTTTATCATTGTTTTGATCTCCTTAATCAATCTCAATTTTACCTATACACATTCTGGCACACCCAATGGGACCCACTAACCTTGATTTTATTTAGAAATTTGATTTTTAGAAGAATAGTACAAAAAGCACAAACAACACATAAAAGCACTTTTGGACTAATTTGACGCACCTTCGGGCAATAGTACCACGCTTATGGAGCACAGTTCAATGCTTTTTGATGAAGGAGGTAAATCATGAAACACACAACAATAGAAATTACACATAGAAAATAGAACTTTCTTTATTGATTTAGACAACTTATTACATTACAGAAGCTCAAGTACAATCAGAGGAATCAACCCTCCAGAGGTTGTAACACATTACAACTTCATATCACAAGACTTTGGAATCATTAGCCTTCTGTAGCCCCAATTCAACTAGGGTTTCTATTTTCCCACCTATTCTTGACTCTACACTTTCCCCCTTAACTTTACTACTGCCTAGGGTTCCCAAAAATTGTTATTAATAGCCTTTTTTGTGGCCAACAACCTAATTTCAAAATTTACATCTCCCTCCAAAAATAGGTCGACTTCCGGGAGCCATAACTTTCGATCCGGGTGTCCGATTGATGAACTGTTTTATGCGTTGGAAATATCGCGGAGTGCTCTATGCATTAAAAATTGGCTCTACTAGTTTTGACCATTTTTGGGCCCATACGGGGCTGTTTAGTGCCTCAAACCTGAGTTTAAATAATTTTCAGGCATTTTTCGGGAAACAGAAACTTTAATATCTTTCAGCTCACAAGTGATCTTTTCATGATTCCTTCGCCAAAGGTCTTATTTTTCAGTTATGTAGCTTCTTGTAAATTTTCACTTCATTCCATACACAAATGCAAACTTTCTAAAAATAGCAAGTTGCTATTTTTAGCAGTTTGGAAAAATTGAAAGTTCTACATCATTTTTCATGCGATTATGGAACCAGAACCACAAATTTTGAAAAGAAATGGAAAGAACATCAACAATTTTGAAACACATTTTTTTTGGGTGATGCAAGATTGCCCTTACACCATTGGATGCTTCTACATCAAAACCTAGGGTAATTTGAGAAGTGACTCCATCATGTTTCATGTGTTTGTGTGAGGAAAACCCAAACAGACAACTTCTGCCTTAGACAGCCAAGAAGAATCTTCAATAGGCCTTCCTTTCCATTTCACCAGATATTCTTCATATTGCTTATTCTGAGTACTTCTTCCGACATGGCTATCCAAGATTTCTTCTATCTCCTCGGTTGAAGTAGATGCCGGAATACTCCACTGTTCTTTTGTTGGTCGATCCTCTGTACCACCTTCATGATATTTTGATAAGTTAGCAATGTTGAAAATAGGAGAAATGTTGATCCCACTTGGTAGCTTTACTTCATATGCATTGCCTGAATCATGTTTCTTCAAAATTCTACATGGTCCAAATTTCTTCATTTTCAGCTTATTGTATGTTTCAATTGGGAACCTTTCTTTTCTCAAGTGAACCATGACTTCATCTCCTACCTGGAATTCCTTATATCTCCTCTTCTGGTCTACCTTAGCCTTGTATTGAATATTCATCTTATTAATGTGCTTTCTCATCTCTTCATGTAAATTCTTTAGATGTTCTACAAAGTCTTCAGCTTCAACACTTGTCTTTTCTCCTTTGTCCAGCTTCCTTAACTCAAAAGCATTTCTTGGGCGATTGCCATATACAATATGGAATGGTGATTTACCAGTACTCCTATTGATAGAATTGTTGTAAGCAAATTCTACCTGCGGTAAAATCAAATCCCATCCCTTGGGCTTATCTCCTACTAAGCATCGTAGTAGGTTACCCAAACTCTTATTCACCACTTTGGTCTGTCCATCAGTCTGTGGATGGTGTGCAAAACTGTACTTCAAATCTATCTACAACTTCTTCCATAATGTCCTCTAGAAATAACCAACAAACTTGGTATCTCGATCTGAAACTATGCTCTTAGGTAGACCATGTAATCTCACCACCTCCCTAAAAAATAACTCTGCAATATGAACCGCATCATTAGTCTTCTTGCAAGGAATAAAATGTGCCATCTTTGAGAATTTTTCCACCACCACAAAAATGGAATCATGTCCTCTTTGTGTCCTTGGTAAACCAAGAACAAAATCCATACTGATATCATCCCATGGCTTCTCTGGTACAGGTAATGGATGATATAGCCTTGTATTCTGACTTGTTTCTTTTGCCATCTGAGACACTCTGCACAAATATCCTCACATCTTGCTGCAATTGTGGCTAGTAATAATTTTCACCAACCATTTTGGATTATGAAATCCAACCATTTTGTCATGTCCAAAGCAATAGGTTCCAAAGAAACTTTCAAGGCCTCTAAAAAATCTAGATCTTTAGGATACAAACTTTTGAGCTCATCAAACCCAACAACCTTCTTCTTCATTTATATCAACAAATTTTGCCTTCTACTCAAGGCATCTGCAACTTTGTTGGACTTCCCACTCCTGTGCTTCAAAAAAAAAGTATAGCTCTGCAAAAACTCAACCCATTTTAAGTGCCTTTGATTCAACTTTCCTTGACTATTAAGATACCGCAAAGCTTGATGATCAGTATATAAAACAAACTCTTTTGGCAACAAATAATGTCTCCATTTCTTTACAGCCTGAACTATTACATTAAATTCCTAATCATAAACATAATAATTTTTCTTGGCATCATTAAGCTTCTCACTAAAATAGGCAATGGGCTTACCTTCTTGACTCAAAACAAATCCTATAGCACTACCACTAGCATCACAATCTACCTGAAATACCTTATTGAAATCTGGAAGTGCCAAGACAGGTTGCTCTATAACTTTTTGCTTTAATGTGTCAAAATTTTTATTTGCTCCTTTAGTCCATCTAAACTCTTTTCTATCCCCTCTCATTATCTCAGTCAGGGGTGCACAAATGCTATTAAAATTTCTAATAAACTTTCTGTAAAAACTTGTCAAACCATGAAAGGATTGTACCTTTGTGGCACTTCTTGGTGTAGGCCATTCAATGATAGCCCTTACTTTTTCTGGTCCATCTTAAGACCTTCCTCTGAGACAACAAATCCCAGGTATACCAACTCCTACTTTGTAAAACTACATTTCTTCAGATTAATTAGCAACTTCTTCTCCCTCAGCTTCTCTAACTCTTTTGATATGCATTAGATGCTCATCCCAAGTCTTACTGAAAATCAAAATATTATCTAAATAAAAAATAATGAAACTTCCCAAAAATTATTTTTTAGTACCTCATTCATGAGCCGCATGAATGTGCTCGGTGCATTGGTTAGCCCAAATGACATGACTAACCACTCATACAAACCTTCTTTGGTTTTGAAGGCTATCTTCCACTCGTCTCCTTCTCTAATACAGATCTGGTGATACCCACTCTTCAGGTCAATCTTTGTGAAGTACTTGGCTCCAATCAAACAGTCCATTACGTCATCCATTCTGGCCAATGAAAATCTATACTTGATCATGATCTTATTGATGGCTCAAGAGTCTATACACATTCTTCACTCTCCATCTTTCTTTGGTGCTAGTACTGCAAGTATCGCATAGGGACTTAGGCTGTCTCTTATAAATCCCTTCCTCAACAACTCTTGAACTTGTCTATTCATCTCTTCACTCTCGACTAGAGTCATTCTATGGGCTACCTTATTTGGAAAGCTGGCTCCTGGTATCAAATCCATTTGATGACTTATCTTCCTTACTAATGGTAAACCTTTTGGTACATTATCAAAGACAATATCTTGAAATTCTTCCAACATGTCTGAGACTTCTACTAGTACATCTTCACATTTCTCTTGACTAATCTTAGGAATCAATGCAAAGCAATGACACTCATGCTTCATACCCTCCAAAAATTTCCTACTATCTACCAAGCAAATTCTGGCAGTACTACATACCTTTTCTTGCACCTCCTTCAAGGGCTTCAACTTGTGACGAACTCCATCCTTTGTTAGGGAATATGTGTTTGCATGGCCATCATGGACAACGCTCCCATCATACTGCCATGGCCTCCCCAACAACATATGACATGCATCCATCAATATGATGTCACACAACACCTCATCATGGTAGTCACCAATCTTGAACTTCACTAAACATTGCTCATTGACCAAAGCTCTATGGTCCTTTTGCAACCATGCGATCCGATATGGATGCAGATGATTTCTTCTTGTCAACTTCAACTTATCAAACATCTCCCCGAAAACAAGATTATCAATGCTTCTACTGTTAATAATAATATCACAACACTTACCTTCACATTTGTACCTTGTGTGGAATAAACTCTTCCTCTGATTGGGTGCTTTCTCCTCATTCAACAAAGTTCTTTTGATAACTAGGGTTTCTCCTCTTTCAGTATCTTTAGAATGTTTAGATTGTGCATCTTCATCTACATGTGCATCTCATGCATTACCTTCAAGTCTTCTATTTGTCCTTCCTTGATGTTTTGGACACTCGTATGCTCGATGCCCTTCTTCTCCACATTGGAAACAGGTTCCTCTGAAACCTCCTCTTCCAGGTCCTTGCCTAGGTCGGCCTCTTCCTCTTCCTCTTTGCTCACCATTGTTCTGGTCACGAGGGCGGTAGGCATTATCTCCTCTTTGATTCTGAATGGTGCCAATTTCTTCACTTTTCTTTTGATCTTCATTACGGCCTCCTTAGGATCTTTCACCAGTCCTTCCACCTTGACCTCTTCCTCTTTGCTTGCTGTCAAATCTTTTATTCAACTTCTCTTCCACCTTCAAGGAAAACTGGTATGCATCTTCTATGGTGGTCATTATGACCAGGCCCAGCTCCTCTTCAATACTTGGCCTCAACCCATTAATGTAACGGGCTACCTTCTCCTTGTTGACCTCTACATGGCCTATCCTAAGAGTAACCTTATAAAACTCTTCTATATACTCCTTAATAGACTTGTTACCTTGCTTCAGTCCTTGCAACTTCTTCAACAAATCCATCTCATAGTCCATAGGAATGAACTGCTTCTTTAGTTTCTCCACCATCCGATCCCATCTACTGAACTTTCCTCTTCCTCTTCTATTCCTCTCTAATTGGACCTCCTTCCACCAAATACTAGCATGGCCCTTCAACTTTGTTTTTGCAAACTTGACCCGATCTGGGTCCTCCACATCTTCATACTCAAAATATTATTCCATATCATTGATCCAATCGATAAGCTGTTCTAGATTCAAATCTCTAGAATATGTAAAAACTTTGATCTTGGGCCTCTTTCCAATCTTTGAAATGGCCCTCAACAACCTAACTTCTGTAGGATCTCCTATAGCTTCTTGTTCTTCCTCAAATAGCTCTTTTTCAGCTTCATCCTCGCTTTCTTCTCTTGTTCTCGAGTTAAACCCTCTTCGTAGCTCCTCTTGCAATGCATCAATTTACCTTTGCAGGGCTCTAAAACCTCTTCTGTCAAAGCATTCCTCCCAATACGATTTCTTCATGCAGGCATCTTGATCTCCACAGCAAACCCACAACCTCAGGCCCTGGTGCAAACTACCTCACAGTCAGCGATCTGTCTACACACTCAGGAACCCTTTCTCTGATACCATTTGATGAAGGGGCTAAATCATAAAATACACAACAACAGAAATTGCACACAGAAAATAGAACTTTCTTTATTGATTTGGACAACTTATTACATTACAGAAGCTCAAATACAATCAGAGGAATCAACCCTCCATAGGCTGCAACACATTACAGCTTCCTATCATAGGACTGGAATCATCAGCCTTCTATAACCCCAAATCAGCTAGGGTTTCTGTTTTCCCACCTATTCTTAACTCTACACTTTCCCCCTTAACTCTACTACTTCCCAAGGTTCCCAAAAATGGTTATTAATAGCCTTTTTGGTGGCCAACAACCTAATTTCAAAATTTGCATCTCCCTCCAAAAATAGGTCAACTTCCTGAGCCATAACTTTTGATCGAGGTGTCTGATTGAGAAACTGTTTTATGCATCAGAAAGCTCGTGGAGTGCTCTATGTGCTAAGAACCAACTTTGCCCATTTCAACCATTTTTGGGCCTGTACAGGGCCATTTAGTTCCTCAAACTTGAGTTTGAATAATTTTTAGGCATTTTTTCAAGAAACATAAAATTTAATATCTTTCAGCTCGCAAATGATCTTTGTGTGATTCCTTCACCAAAGGTCTTATTTTTTAGTTATGTAGCTTCTTGTAAATTTTCACTTCATTCCATGAACAAATGCAAACTTTCTAAAAATAGTAGGTTGCTATTGTTAGCAGTTTGGAAAAACTGAAAGTTCTACATCATTATTCAAGCAATTATGGAACCAGAACCACAAATTTTGAAACACATTTTTTTTGGGTGATGTAAGATTGCTCTTACACCACTGGATGCTCTTGCATCACTTTTGGTCCATAGTGTAGCGCATATGCACCACAGTTCAACGTGTTTGGTCAACAGTCAAGCGCTTCTACATTGAATTAATGTGCTTTTGTCTTTTTGATTTTCTGAGTGATATTGCTTGTTTTGCAGGGTCTCGTACACATCTAACTGATCATATATTGTTTGGCAAGCTAATTTATTTGCCTTATATTCCTTCATTATACTTCTTAAGTTGATTTATTTAGGAGTATTTGTGTTTTTGAGCTAACCTATCATTTCATGGTATTTGTGTTGTGTTCTTGATTGTAGGCTATAGATCTCATATTTTGCCAATATCTTGGGTTATCAAAATAATCATTCAATATTGATTTTTTGATAAAACCTTGTTTTTTGTAGGTCTGCATTGAAAATGCACATTTGCACCGAATTTTATGCTTTTCATTTTTTATGCTCATATGCAACACAGTCTAGCACTTCTAGTTGGAATAAATATGCTTTTGCATTGAATCTTAGCACTTTTGGTCTGAACAACACTTTTTTGCACCACAGTTCAATACATCTGGTAATTTATGATGTGCTTTTGAGCCACAGTACTACACTTTTGGTCCTTGGATTTATTTTTTCTAATCACTTAGTTTTTGTAGAACTAATCAATTTTTTGTTGCGTCTTATCACTTAGATAGAGCAAATAGGTTTCCTAACATATCTTTGTAGGACAAACTTTGAAGATTTGCAATCTTTCTCACTAAGTCTTAGAAACACTTCAATTTCTTAAAGGAAATCTACATCTATCATTTACAATCTTATGTGGTTAAGTAGTTGCACCTAGTTATTTTTCTTACTAAATAGGATAAATGAACAACTATTTTCTGTTCTTGTAAGGTGATAGGTATATGATGTCCCCTTATGAAAAATTGGGTGATACAAAAACCAAACTCATCTATCTTTTATTTTTAGTTTATCCTTTAGAAGGGCCTACTTTTGGACTACATTTCATCTAAAAGGGATGACCCTAAGTGGATCTTTCCTTTAGACCACTATATAAATTGGTTGAGGAGAAAGCCAAGTCCTAACCAGTGTTAGCCTTGCCTTGCGGTGCCAACTCGAAAGGAATTGTACGTAACACTCATGTGAAAGAAATTTTGCACTTGTGTAGGGTATATTGCATTCTTAGTAAAGTTGGTAAAATATTTTAGTAGCTTGTCGCATGCTTGCAAGGTGTGGATCTCCCAAAGTAACTAAAAACTACATATCTAGTGACTACTTGATCTACCTCTGAACGTTGTGGTAATTTTTATTGCAAGGGCATAGAAGGTTTTTCCCCCAAGATTACTCACCATAAGGCTCCCTTAAGATGAGATAGAGATCCCTGGTATTGAGTAAGCTACTTATAGCTTTTTGGGGAAAGGGTGATTGCATCATCCTTTCATTCCTGGAGGTCCCTATCTATCCTCTCTTGCAAAGATGAAAAAGTGTACGCACCCACTCTAGGTGTGATGACGCTTGAGTTGATGGAGATTCCAAGTTGTGGGCTAATGTATCACAATGAAGCTTGTCCTTAGGAATAAAAAGTGATTGATCTATTTGTTAATTGTGGTATACTTGTGAAAACTTGGGCTTTTTCATGAGCCTCAAACATACACTATTTGTTGTGTCAATCCTTGACCACTTTGTTTACCATGATTGTTCTCTTGTCAAAGCAGATCCTATCAAAATCCAACCAAAAATCTATCAAATTTTGCATTACAACATTACTGTCACAAAAACAACACTTTTGCAACACAGTTATGTGCTTTTGAGCCATAGTTCTGCGCTTTTGGAAACACAGTTTTGTGCCTTTACACTACAATAAAGTACTTTTGCACCACAGTCCCATGCCTTTGGCAAATAGTACCACGGATTTGAACCACAATCCAACACTTTTGGTCTCTAGTAAACTATCCATCATTTATTTAGCCCAAAACACAATAAACTCAAAATTTTGATCATATAAGCCTCTGAGCTACCATCCTATGATATTTTTAGACCTATTTCATCAACCATCTGATCATTTCATACATTATCGTACCCTAAAATTAGACTTTTCAAACCATTTATCCTCTTGAGATTGTTATTTATCAAACTCCACCTTCGCCAAACAAACCTAAATCCTTACTCATGCTTTATCTAGCTAGATAATTTGGTGTCCACCATAGATTCCAGATCACATCAATTCCATAATTTGTCTTTGATTTGAGAGTGATTACATCTCTTAGGTCTTTGAAGAGGAATTAGTATCTATTATTATTTTTTGTATTAGCTTGGAGAGCGAACTTCTCTTGAGTTGATCTAATGCCATTAACCCTATCTACTATCATTTGAGGTCATTAGTCTACTTTTGTGATAGGTAATAAATCATCCAAATCAGCTATTGATATAGCTCTATAATCTTCCACAAGCAAGCCATGTCAAATCCACCAACATAGTGAAATCTTAACTTAGTCAAAATAGTCCAAAATCAAAACTCTCAATCTCCATTTTAGTGCATTTGAATCATCATATGGTCACCACTAGACAACAATATCATCAAGCCATGGAGGCTAAGCAAAACACCCCTAAACAAACCTGTCAAAACATTCTAAAAAATCCATCATTAAACAATCAAACTAGTTCTCACAACACTATCCTAATCTATCCTTACAAAGATAATATCATAGAGATGGCAACTAGGTAATACACCATAGGATTACATCCTTATGATCTCATTTCAATTGAGTATACCATGTGTCAAAACCTCTCTCAAGAAGAGAAAAACTTTTAAGAAGGTCAATCCTCTCAAGGAGAAGGGTCTCAATACCTAGATGAAATCATGCAAGATCCCAAAACCATGGCTGTTATTGACAAGCTCATTATCTTTAATCAAGATCACTACTTCCATTTGCTTGCTCAAAAAGGAGCCAAATTGCCTTGTGACTTTGATACATCTGATATTAGAGAGAAGGATCCTTTTCAAGATGCCATTAATGCTATGGGTAGACCGCAAGTAAACCTCATCCAAACCATGTCTACCATATCTACACCAATTCCTGAATCATCTTCACAAGAGGGAGTATCTAATCCTTTCACCACTCAATATGGCAATCCTCTTTGTCAAAACCAAAATCCAATGGTGGAAGACCATTATCACCTCTCTTAACTCTTATTAAAATCTATAAATCTCAACAAGAATATCTCCACCATCAATCCGAACTAGCAAAACAAGCCAATCTAGTCAAACAAGCCCAACAAACCAAACCCCTCCTAACCACATCCATACCTACCAATCCTCAAAACTCTCCATGCACATCACAAGTTCACACATGTATATCAAACCTTGCATACATTACCCCAATGGAAACATCTTTGCCTTCCAATTACACACCTATGGATACTTGTGTCAAACCACCACAAGTATCGCAAGTTCAAACATCCCAAATACCATCATCCTACAACCTAAAAAACATCTCCATCACACCACCCCAACATTCCTCAAACATCAACACTACTTATCTCGATCCACCTCAATATTCATCAAATCTTAATACTACTCATATCAATCCACCACAACCACCTCAAAATCCAAACAATGCTTATATCATTCCATCCAAAAATTTTACAAATATAACCACCACATATCAAACACCACCAAATCAAAACACATACATCATCCCTCCACAACAATATCAAAATCCCTTTCAACACTCACAAAATCAATACTCTTATTTAACACCCCAACCGAATCCACAAAATCCACCTTTCTTCATTGATCCTACCCAAAACAACCCCCAAACGTCATATGACCCATACATTCTTAATGCTTCCAATACTTCTTATAGGTTGCAACAACCACCCCAAATTCAACAAAATTTGGCCTCATCAACACCACCATCAGCTTATGAGCTTAAGTTTACATAAATGAAAAAATAGCTAGATGCTCTTTCATTTGGTCAAGTCAAGAAAACTTTCTCGTTGGAGGAGTTTTGTCCATATCTCTTTGATCATTCTTTAACAATGACCCATTTCCCACCTAATTTTGACATACCTAAATTTGACAAGTACAAAGGAAAGGGCAATCCCAAGGACCATCTTAGAGAGTTTTGCATTGCTTGCCTTGAGATTGCTCATAATGACACATATCTTATGCCTCTTTCCTTGTAGTCTTGGAGGACAAGCAATAGAATGGTTCTTACACCTATCCACGGGTATTAAGATTTTCAATGAACTACTGAAAAAAATTGCTACCCATTTCTCTTACAATAATGATAATGAGATTTCAATGACAGATTTGTGTAACAACAAGGAGCGAAATGGTGAAATCTTCACATCCTTCATACAAATATGGTGAAATATGGCTAGAAAATTCCCCTTTTAAATACCTAAAAAAATAACTCATTAGCATCTTTGTGCAAAATCTTAATCCAGATCTAGGGTTTCATTTACAAATGCATAGTGCTATCTCCTTTGATGAGATCATTCACAAAAGAACTAATATCTAAAAATCCCTCATTGCAAAAGGTATAGTCAAAATTTTTAAGGAGACCAAAGATAACCCTCCTCAACAACAATCTAATGACAAACATAAATTTTGGACCAAAAATAAGAATGTTGTGAATGACGGTGTTGTGGATTCTAAACACGTTCAAACTCTCCAACTACCACTCAATCTATCAAAGGAAACCCCATCTACTCCTAGAGAACAACAACAACAACCACAACATCAACAACAACAAAACCAAGTACACGAACAAGACTATCCTCCAAGACACCGTTTCACCCCATTAGATGAACCTATAAAATTAGTCCTCAAGAAACTCATACAAAACTGACTCATCATGCTACCCGACGTACATAAATATGATGAACCTACCTTCAAACCAACATGGTACAAAGATAACAAATATTGTGAGTTCCATAGAACCAAAGGACATAGAACCTCATCTTGCATGAAATTGAAACACTTGATTCAAAACCTCATAGATAGGGGTGAGTCCACCTTTGATGACCCTCCTCAATAGACATCAAACAATGAACTCAATATATACAAGGATCCATTCCTTCAACATGGTAAAGGTCAAAACCCTGATAAAGGTAAAAGTGTTAACAAAGCCTCTTCCTCCTATGACTCTATTGTGGGTCATTTTGAAGAAAGTCAAATATCTACTGTTACCATTAGGAGCAATAATCCCAAATGTGTTGTCACAACTTATTGTGGTCGTGTTACCCTTCATGGGCCAACACCAAATCCCATTGTCACTTTCGATTATAATCGAGTTGATCATCTAGGGAAGACACCCACATAGATATCTATATTGGACCTTCTAAAGTCATCTCCTGCTCATAAAGTAGTGCTTGAAAAAGCCTTACAAGAGTCATCCTTTCCCAATAATATAGCTTTCACAGATTTTTGATCCATTGTAGGTAATATTGCTTCACCTTACAATGCAGTCTTCTCTAAAAAGGACCTACCCAATCATAATCTATGTCACAATGATGCCCTCCACATTGAAGTCTTCATAAACCAACACAAAATCAAATGCATACTTATAGATGGTCCTCAAGGAGCGTCTTACTAGCACTCCCATCTTAGTGGTTCTTGATCTAGTAGTAGACTTTATGGTTTGCACTGATGTATCACTTGAGGGTTTGGAGCCCTACTTATGCAAGGTGGTAGAGTGATCGTGTATGAGTCATGAAAGCTCAAGACCCATGAGTTGAACTACCCCACTCATGATTTAGAACTTGCAGTAGTGGTCCATGCTCTAGTTTGTTGGAGACATTTCCTATTGAGTCATCACTTTGAGCTTCATTCAGATCATTACAGCCTTCAGTACATATTCACGCATCTAAACCTGAACGCCCGTTAATGGCATTGGATGGAGTTTCTTTGCAAGTATGACTTTGATGTCTACTACATCAAAGGGAAGGAGAACGTGGTTGCTGACACATTGAGTTGGAGGCACCACGAGATCTTGACCTTGACTCTAAGTGTGGACTTGAGGGGATGCATTATTCAACATCTTCCTAAGGATGAGTGGTTTCTTGAGGTGCAGTAGGAGATCCAATCATAGAGGGCCCTTATGGGCAAGTTTGCAGGATACTCCCTTGAGGCAGATGGGTTACTTCTTCATCGACAGTGCATCATGTACCCCATGTAGGTGACCTACGTACTGTAGTGTTATCAGAGGCTCACATAGCACCTTATGCAGCACACCCAGGGGTGAAGAAGATACATGCCAACCTACGATAGTTGTACCATTGAGAAGGTATGAGATGAGATATTGCAGAGTATGTTGCTCAATGGCTTGAGTGCTAGAGGGTCAAGGCCAAGCATCAGCATGCAGTGGGTCTTTTATACCCTCATGAGATACCTGAGTAGAAATGGGACACCATTTCCATGGATTTCATTATTGGTCTTCCTATATCTTCACGCCGCCATGATGCCATCATGGTGAAAGTTGACAAGTTGACCAAGGTAGCGTATTTCTCACCTGTTCACATGATGTACAATGCAGCAGTGGCGAGAGTAGTCTTGGATGACATTGTGAGATTACATGGGGTACCTCATTGCATCATTTTTGATAGGGACTCAGTGTTCACTTCAACCTTTTGGAGGGCTTTGCAGCAGGTGTTGGGCACACAGCTCAACTTTAGCTCCACATATCACCCCGAGATAGATGGTCAGACAGAGAGGGTGAATCAGGCGTTGGAGGATATGCTCCGTATGTATGTTATGGACCACCAGTCTAGATGGGAGGAGTATCTGTATCTCGTTGAGTTTTCCTACAATAATGGGCATCACAGCTCATTGGGTATGCCTCCTTAGCAGGTTTTTTACGATAGACCTTGTAGGACACCATTGAGTTGGGACCGGATAGAGGATAGAGTTGCCATTGGTCCAGAGTGGTTTAGGATATGGTGTAGCAGGTCACACTAATTAGGAAGAGACTTCAAGAGGTGTAGGATAGATAGAAAAAGTATGTTGATGCTACGAGACTTGATTGGAGCTTCTCGGTTGGTGACAAAGTATTCTTGAAAGTGCAGCCACACAAGAGTCTAATCTATTATGGAAAGGGCTCTAATCTCACACCACAGCTCATAGGACCTTTTGAGATCTTGGAGTGGATAAGACCTATAGCCTACCATCTAGCATTGCCATCTAGCCTGTCGCGCATCTATAATGTTTTTCATGTGTCTATATTATAGTGATATATATCTGATTTATCTCATGTATTGGACTAGAGTGCTCTACAGGTAGAGGTAGATGGATAGTTGGCTTTCGAGCCAATTCGCATATTGGTTCATCAGGCGCTAGGCCTTCAAGGTCAAGAGCTAGACCAGATTAGGGCCCAGTGGGATCGTTATGATGAGGTCATGATGACTTGGGAGGATGTAGCTAGTTTGAGGGTGCACTATCCTCACCTTTTTGACGACTTCTAGGAGGAAGTTTAGTCTTAGGGGGGAGGATGTGAGGTTGATTTATTTCACTTCCCTATTTTGATCATTTCATATTATAGTTGGAGACATTTTCAGACATTTAGAGACTATTGATTTCCATTATGTAGATTTAGACATATATCTCTTGATTATGGATTATCTTTTATTAGTTATGTAGTGATTTGATTAGATTCCATTTTGATGCTCTTATGATGCTAGACATGTGAGATACATTTGATGATTATTATTGATGTGATTATGAGCTCATTTTATGGAATTGTTATTGGACTCTGATTCTGAGATATTAGATAGAAAATACAATTTTAAATCTTAATTATGATGTGATTTGTTTAATGTTGTGTAGGAATTATGCGATGACATGATTATTACTTTCTTTTGCTTTAGCTATGATATATCTATGTTGGATTGATGATTTGATCAAGTGCGCAGGTGATTTTTTAGGCTGCAAAAAATTAGAGGCAGATCTCACACTTATGTATTTCCTTGTTAAGCCGATCCATTCCTAAGAGGGATAAGGATCATGTTGATGGAATGATGTTTTCATGAATGCTTGATTTGATTATTGGGCCTAGGTCACCCCTTTTAATTGATTTAATTCATGTGTTGTAAAATTTATGTTTTAATTCACACCACTTGGTGTTCTTTTATTTATGGGCTATTTAATATGATTTTACACCTCCTTATGTGTTTATTAGAGTTCCAAACTTACCCTAGGTGGTAACCCTAGGGTCTAGGGTCCATTTAGACTTCCTAAACCCTAGGGTAACTTCCATCTAGTCAATCTAAACTTGGGTTTAGTAAATGTGACGAAATTTCAAAATGGATAAGGGTGGGAGATGAGTCATGCCTTGGAAAAGGCCCATCTCCCTTCCCAAGGCTTGGGGATTCATCCACCATGAAGACTTGGGGGTCTTTAAGACCCCTAAGTGTGTGGGATCACCCTCCAAGACTCACACATGTGTGAGAGCATCTTGGAGAGAGAGGGCTCTCTTGGAGGATAAGAGGATGACATGTGTCATCCCTTATCCTCATGGAGCCATAAGGAGAGTTGCCACCTCTCCACTTGGGCTCTCACACATGTGTGAGAGCACAAGTGGATAAGGTGAGGGTTTGAATGGATAAGAGGGTGACACTTGTCACCCTCACATTCCTTCTCCCTTGCAAGTGGCATGGGATGAGGAAGGAGAAGGTGACAAGTGTCACCTTCTCATTCCTCAGGGCCAAATTTGGAGGCCTATTTTATCTCCTCTTGGAGAGGAGTTGGGGGTTCTTGCTTTTTGAAATTTTTCTATCTTTGGAGGTTTTTTGGAATGAGTTGGAGATTTTAAGGGAAAATTGGATTCAAATGAATAATCAACGTAATAAATATCAAGATACCCAAAACTCAATGAAATGGTGAACAAAAAAATTCATTCAAAATAATGAACAATACAAAGAAAACCTCCTTTAATTTGAAGCTTCCATTGATTGCCTATCACAAATGATCTTGTCTATGAATATGGCCCTCAGAAGGTGTACTTCCTTGCTATGATTCCAAGATGTTCAAATGGGAATGGCTATGATAGTTTCACCATGAAGATGAGCTTCACAACAATGATAGTAGTCTGTAGTAACGAGTGTGGTCACAAGAAATGAAGGAATTTGTACCAAAGGTGCACTGTAATTCCTGTAGAGTAACAATACTTAAAGCTTGGATGAATGAAATGGAAGAATAAGGTTCAATTTATAAACTTGAGAAAGCAGAGATCAATGGTATAGAAAGAACAAGAAGATCAATGGTTGAGAACGGTTGAGGTGTAGTGCCCACTCATTGTTAGCTTGCGATGGTGGTAGTTCTGCATTGCTCTCGATTAGTCAGAGATAGTTGTTAATCGTTCATTTCATTGATTCAGTTTTGAGACAGTTAAATTGTAGGTTATGATTTATGTTTATCTGATGAATGATGTTTGACTGCTATATTTAGACATCTGTTATGAGTTGTGATGACATTATGAGTACTTCAGTTATGATGTGTTGAATAAGTTTAGTAATGGATTATTAATTACATGTTTTATTAGATTCATAGATATGTGTTTTCGAATGTTATGATTATAACCTTATCCAAGAGCAAGGACGGTGTAGCATCACTCGTTTCGAGTACCCTACTGTGCCGTGATTCTCTGACTCTCTGTGTGTTGACATATATGTACTTGATCGTATTTAATCAGTTGTTTGGATGCAGGCTGCAGGTATCGAACCTCGACTCCACCTGATATAGTAGGTTTGAGTGGGTTCTTTCACCAATGGATATTAGTAATGGGAGATAACACGAGGTTTGTTCCACTGGGTCGGTCATTGTCTTTTGTTGTGGTCTCAAGTCGTGTTGTGTCTCTCAGTCCGTGCCTTTTATGTTTGGTAATCTCGTGTTGAGGTGTGTAGTCGAGTTCTGTCTTTAAGCTTATGTGTGGTTGGAAAAAAAATTTGGAGGTGGAACTATAATTCAGGTATGTGCTTTGTTTGGTTCCTTGAGATTTGTTGCTTTAGTATGTATGAATTTATTCTATGTTGCCTCGATAAGAAGATTTGATTTGCTTTGTATGCAACATCATTTCCAACTCTTCTGAGCATTGCACGGAATTGCTTGTATGTTGTATTCTCAAAATTTTTGCAACATTGAAATCCTATTGTTCCATGGTGATTTCCTCAACAAAACTTTTACCTAGAAGCATAGATTTAGAGTTATTCATCTTTCGATCCTTGATTTATGTAATCTCTTCTTCTGTGTAAGGTGAATCCAATTTAATATCTGACAATCCTTGTATTGCTGAGCAACCTCAATTGAGTCGTTCCAACTTTAATTAACAACCATGCTTTCAAGTTATAACTACGATCAATAACATATCTTTAAGCCCTAACAAACGCTGTGTACTTCAGAAGTGGCTTGGGTTGTTGTCCTGGAAATAAGGCAGCAGGAATCTTTATTGCCTTTTGACAACGACTGAATTATCGGTGCATCTCTTGCAACCCTCTCTCTAGCCGTCGTATGACCTATCTAAACGAATCTGTTTCAGATCAAAGGCTTTCTCAAGTCTCTTAAATTCTTTCTTCGAAGCTCTCCAATCGCTACATATATTTTTCCTTATGATTGTATCATTAAAATTTGTCGCTGAAATATATTTGCTTTTATGGCCAGTCTCCATTTTAAAAGGAAATAGCATACTAAGATGCTTTAGTAACTAGAGTCGTATTAGCAAGATCCTTTGTTAAATTCCATTCACATAAGTTAGATTATGTATATTTCTTCGATGTTGAGATGCTAACCACTTTTGATTTAGGAGATAGACAAATTGTTTCAATGTAACATAATCCATAATTAGAAACCCATTTGCGCATAATATTGTTTAACATTTTTAGGGGTTTCTTTTGGGCTTTGAAGGTTTAGAATTGCACCATTTGTTATTGTCTAAACGGGTCAACTTCAAGAAAGACCTCATGTCACTTAATGGTTCCCAGCTTGAAGTGTTGGAAATTCTTAATTTTTTTTTTTTTGTTTTTATCAAGATAAAGGTAAGGGAAACATTTGGAAGCCTATAAGTTAGACGAGTATATCAAATTGCAATATTCGAGGTTGGGTCACCTGAAGGCTCTCTGCCAAGCAGGCCACATGGCTTATTGGTGCTTCCACTTTGGCATGTTGGTTGACATGTCATGGGAAAAGTTATGCTTGTTAGTTTTCATGTTTATTTAGTCTTATGTTATAAGGATGGCCACTTAAATATGGTTTAATTATTTTGTTTTATTTTATGAGGGTTCTAAAGTGGCTTCAAGAGAGCATTTTCTTATTAAATTGCAAATCTTATAGCCCATAAGGTATTTAGTAAGGACATTTTTAATATAAAATTATTCTTAAAGCAAAAATTTAAGCATCTTAAAATTGCATTTTTCTATAGTGACGAAAATCTAATATTTCAGAAGAGGTTTAGAAAGAATAAAACTAGGAGTCTTGTCTAGGGAAGGAAAATGATGCTATTCCAAAGACACACAACATCCTCCATCGCCCATTCTGGCTAATAGTTGTTATTCTTGTTGTCCTCTATTTATTATGATGGGGTTTATTGTGGACACCTGTGATTTTGGAAGGGACAGTTGTGGGAAGTTCATGGTTTTCTCTTGCACGTAGGTGTATGGGAAAAGGAGGAGATGAGGATAGGCAGGAGTTACAATCTGGTAGAGAAATTTTTTGGCAAGGATGGGAGGGAAAAGAGAGGGGGGTTTTCAAAGTAGGGGGCTTTCTTTAGCACATCGTGGTATTTGGAAGGTTGCATTTGCATGTTGCAGAAACCCCTCCAGTTTACATTTGTAGTATACGGTATTCTATGAAACCCTAATTTGATTGCTTGTTAAATCCTAATCAGCTCATTATGATCGCTTTATGATGGCATCCTCTTAAACAGGGCAGACAGTCAGCACTAGCTAAAACATTTTTGGTAGTATTAGTGCATTCTTTTGACCATAACCAGTATGCCATCTAAAATCCTAGATAGTATACAGTCTAACATCGTGGTCATGGTAACTTCTAAAATTGTATGTAGTAAGCTTTTAAACTTTACCCGAGTCACTCTATAAATAACTACATTAACAAGGGATCTACTAGTTAAGTTCATTGTCTATTTTAGTAAACCCTTACATAAGTCATTGATCTTCCTTTTAAATTAGAAGGGAAGTATCTGGAAGATGTTTTTTTTAAAGGGAATAATAAAAATCTATGAATTGTTTTAGGAAGTGCTTAGCCTTGTAAATGGGTATGTTTCTTTCGTTTACTGTTGGTACATCCAATTAAGATTTTGAATAATCCATGTAGCGCTCTCCAATCCATCTTATGCTTTTATAAACAATTTGTGCGATGTCACTGCACATTTTGTGGAAGGCAGGGCACCACAAGACCTTCATCAGGCACCTACTATTCTTGGCATAGCACAGAGCCTTGTGCTGCCCTATTTGGTTCCTCGGCAACATTTTGTAGTTCTGTACATCATCATTACTATATCTATTCCCTACTGCACACACTATCATCACACTAGCCAAATAGATGGCCACAATAGCCACCCATAACACTGCAGCAAAACCCATGATATTCCTAATCTATATCAATAAATCTGCAATGGGTAGCCAATACGCTGTATCTAAAGAAGAAGCTATCTCAACATTCAAGAAACAGAAGTTGCATGAGTAACTCATTATCCTTGTCATCAATCATAGTGGAGATGTTTTGAAGAAGCTTTCTCTAGGTAGGGCTGGGGTTCCAATAGAGCATTATGTAAAATCCCTTAGGCATAACCCAGAATTTCTGTTGTGTTGGAGATGCAGTCATCATTCTCTTTTTGAAGTTTCTATATCTTATTGGTGTGCCTACTATTTTGTGCAGTGGAATGCAAGAGTTTATAGTTAATATCCCCCATTTTATCCATTGTTCCCCCTCTTAGCTTTGAATGAAATTTCCTTTTTGTTTTTGAAGGATGGTCATGTAGAGAATGAGATTCCATTCCTTTTTCTTGAAGTGCACCAAGATTTATTCGCTCTTCAACTGTTATAGTTTCAAATAGGGTAAATCTACTCAAAGGCCCCTATTGTGCTATAAATATATTTCTTGGAATTGCAGGCATCATAATGAATCTACTGATGTGGAAACATTTTAAGAATGTGCTAGCCATATTCCATTACATATTACCCAACTATGCACTGATTTCAATATAAGTCTCAACAATAGCTAGATTAACTTACGTAGCTGTAATGATGTTGCTTAGTTCAATTAAAAAAATATTCTATGATTAGAGATTTTGAAGAAACCAATTGTTATTTCTATTTGAATGTGACTGCATCTACTTCTCTGCATGGAGATACAGAGATGACTAAGCAGATTTGTGCTTGCTTCACCAGCAAGCCAATAGCATTAGCATTCTGACCCTAGACAGGATCAAGTCACTGAATGTTATTCCTGTACAACTTTCCTTGGAGATTTCTTCAGTTGCACTATTACTTCTTCTGCAGTAAATTCTCTACTTTCCTCTAGACTCAGAATCAATTTCAAATACCCTTGATGTTATCAATATCCATTATGGGCATTTATTCTTCTTACAGAAAATTTTATCGAATACTTTATGAACAATCACCTCATTTGCACAAAATGATTCAATGATATCCTTTGATGTAGAACCATAAATTCAAATGTTCTTTGGCACATTAACAAAATGTTTTATTTCATCGTTAGTCAACGAGAAAGGGCACCAAATCCAGTCATAATTTTTACCCTACAATTTTGGCAGTTATCTGCATTATGCAGCTGAGAACAGGTCCTATTTTTTCCCAAATGATGAATTACAATGTTTGCTAAGAGCTTGTTGATCTGCCCGCATAGAAAGCTCGAAATCCCATAATTTACCATGATTATGGATCCAGTAGAGAGGACCAAAATGTAAGATTAGAAACCTTTTTGCAAACAGATTCATAATCTTTTACTTGGAAAACCTTGATTTAATCAACTAGAATTTCTTTCCTAGAGGCAGAATCTTCTACTTGGAAAACTTGATTTAACCAACTTGAATTTCTATCCAAATGGTTGTGCATGTCTACCTTTGTAAACTGACTTAAACCCTTCATTTTATCATTGCACAGTTTTCCTTATATTAAGATTTGGTTGGTAGTGATCAGACTTCTTTATTTAATTATATAACCAATTTCATTTGTTAAAAGCTTTGAAGGCTATAGCAATGAATCCATGTTGTGCAAAATGTATACCCTCAAGTTATATATTATATCTTCATCCCTATATGATAAATAAGATACAATTCCACCACTGCCAGTTTTGCATAAAATATCAAACAGTTCTAAGTGTTCCAAAATCAATGGAGGTCGTTGGTTAAATGTGAAGTTCACCTTTTGAAATTAAATAGCATGTATTTCAAGAAGAAGATAATATTATTAGTATAAAATTAATAGATCTGGTTTTATTTTGGGAAACACCTAATAGGATCAGTATTGTCATGTTTCTTTCTATTCTGAACTAAAGTGTGTTTAGAAAGAAGTATAGTTTTTATTAGTTCCTTGTGCTCTTCTATTTTAGTTATACAATAGATGACTTAGTTTAGTGATGTAAAGAATTATTCTTTGCTTAGTTTAATAAGTAGTTTTAAATAATAATTGTTCATCATTCTTAATAATGTATGAGGTTTCTAGTTACCATTATATAAAGCTTATACGAACATTATCTTCTCTAGCTAGGTATATAGTATAACTGAGTGGTTGTTCTTGCTTTTAATAACATGCAGCAAGGATAAACCTTCTACCTGTTGGCAAGAGACACTATATGGATTCATGGTTGTTGTCATTGATGGCAACAAAGGTCATCCCACATATCCGCAAGTCATGGTGTGTCTCTACCGGAAGTCAGAATGAAGATTGTTGTGGTCCGGTGAACAAGAACAGAGCATGTGGCAAGGTCCGACAGATTGGTCCGGATCTCTCAGAGGAAGTGTCTTGGTGCAGTACAGATTTGGGCAAGTCAAGAGGACTACCTTGAGTAGTATATTCCAAGGATTTAGCCTCCGGTGATGAACAAAGAAAAAGATATGAATAGTTGAGTACCGGATTCCTGAGAGACAGTGAGAACAGAGGAAGAACTGACTGACAGAGTATCAGACTATTTTCTGGATGTGTTACTGTTGATGGTAAAGGTTGTGAAGGCATGAATCATGTTTGGCCGACATGATTAATGATATCTACAAGTATATGCTTGATCCACATTACTTGATATGCAAGGATTCAGCCGACAGAACAGAGATTGTGAGAAGATAGATTATTCCGGGTGCCGACTAGAAAGATAATGAAATCACTAGTGCGGATATATATAGAGGATGGATTTAGTTGTGAAGATAGAAATTGTGTGATGGTGTATGCGAATAAGTGCAGAACAGAGCAGAAGTAGTAAGAAAGATCCGGTATGTGAAAGGATAGCAGAATAAAGAACAGAGGAAAGATGAAGTGCAGCAGATCAGTGTACTAAGCCTAACCGGAACTGAACTCCAGCATATGTAGATGCTTCCAATCAGTTCAAGACTGTGATTCTTATCACTTTGTAGACAGTGTGTCTCCTTGTAGGCAGTGGGCCTCTTTGTGAGCAGTGTGCTCGGGCAGTGAGCCCTAATTGGCAAGTGCCATTTTGTAATTCCTTATTCTTCTAACAGAGAATAATCTTTGGGTTAATCACCCCGTGGTTTTCTCCCTTAACAGGGTTTCCACGTCAAAAATACTGTGTCATGTATTTTTCATTTCATGGCAATGTTTGTTTGTTTGATTCAATGTTGCATTGATTAATAAGAAAGTTCAGAAGAAGAAATAATTAGGATAACTGATTCACCCCCCCTCTCAGTTATCAACAATTGGTATCAGAGCTAAGTTCCTCCTAATAGAGCCTAACAACTTGAGGAAGATCTGGGAGTTCAAATGGATGCATATGGTTTAAGGGAGCAATGCAAGACTGCCCTTGAGGATCTTGAACAGTCAAATTCTGAAGTCAATGAATTAAAGGAAAGACTCAAACAGGCTGATGAATTCATGAGAGAACTAAAAGACAAATTAAGTCTCTCTATGAAAAAGAGAAAGGAGCTGCTCCAACAATTGGCAAGACAAAGTGAAGAAAGCAATACAAATGAAGAATTGACTGAGAAAACCAAGTTATGTGAAAAGTTATCAAAAGAAGTCATTATGTTAAGACATGAAATGGAATCAGGAACTATAAAGTTTACTCAAGAGATTGAAGAAAAAAGAAAAGCTGAAGACAATCTAAGACAATCTCTTAAAGAGAAATCAGAAGAATGCCACCAGATGGACAGGATTATCAGACATCTTGAATCTGATCTTGAAGATGCCAAAGATAATGAAGAAAAACTTGAGGATCAAATTGTCTCTCTCAAAAGAGATCTTCAAACAGCAAATGAATATAAAGAAAAATTCAAGATAAGTTCTGCCCAACTTGAAGTACTTCTTGGAAGTCAAAAGAGGACAGATGACAAGTATGGTTTGGGATATGAGAAAGGAGAAAGCTCCGGATCCGGTCAAAAGAATTTTGGATCAGAAAATCCAAGGAATAGGCCTAGAAGACCTCCGGTAAGACAGCCCAATGCTCAAAGATATCCATCCTTCAATGGATACTGCCACAGCTGCAATCACTTTGGTCACAAAGCTAATCAGTGCAGAAAAAGAATGAATCAAACTAATCCATCCTTCTCCAGACAGTGCTTTAACTGCAAAAGGTATGGACACAAGTCCCATGAATGCAGAAATATGCAAGTAAACAAATCATTCAAAGGTAGATGCTTTACATGCAATAGAGTAGGTCATATGGCTAATCAATGCAGATCAAGAGGTTATCAGTCAAATATGCAAAGAAATGTTATTTGCCAAATCTATAATAGGTCCGGTCATAATGCTAAAGTCTGCAGAAGCAAGAATCAGGACAAAAGAGGTCTAGTGTATAATCAGAATCAAGACAAGGGTAAACAAAAGATGAATGCGGATGAAGTTAGGAATCAGATGAGCAAGATTTGGGTGAAGAAAAGTTCAGAGAATGTAGAGGTTGGATCTGCACCAGACTCTGGTGCTGATATTTCTTCTGGAAATTAAAAAGTGAGCTCTAGCTCAGGGGGAGACTCAAAGAAAATCCTGTTCCCCCAGCCAATCAAGTGGTGCTGGATGTGACACAAGATGCGGAGTAAAGGGTTTGAAGATACCAGTCCCGAGATGATCCAGACAAGATTTCAAAGGTCCGCATTAAGATATAAAGAAGTTGTGATCGATCAAGTAAAGACCTGTTCCGGGAGATGCTCCGAAATGACAGAGGACTACAAAAGGGTCCGGAGAGATCCGGAAGTACATTATTTTACTCTGCGGACTGGACAGAATGTTTGGGATGTTCTTGTAATGTGTCATCTCAATTTATTCATGATTGAAAGATCCGCATGATGTTCATAGATCAGGACTAATCCGGGATACTCCAAGCTATCCGGACAAGGCAAACCGGAATAATATAGGTGGAGCATTTATTGCAAACAGATATTAGGGTTTGCGAAATGATATAAGGGATTTCTCAACAATCACTTGATCATTCCACATCCAAGAAGAAGCTAAAAGTAGAGCTCTGCAACAAAATTCATCAAGTTTACCGAAGATCTCCTGCCGAAGTCATTACATACAGAAATCAATCCAGCTACTCCGTGCAACCGAAGACGCAAAAGGTATTTTCCACTTTCGATATCTTGCTACAAATCTTTTGAAGAAATGGCTACTCCAAATATAGTAAAAATCTCAGATAGGCCCCGACCTGAATTTAAGAAACATCCATACAAGTCATTGGAGGTAGATCCCTTAGGAGCATTTTCCAGTGTTCCTCACGGAGTTTTACACATAGAAGACATTAGGGTTTACATACATGCAAGCATTGAGGAATTTGGGGAATTCAAATTGAGAGATCTCTATCACAAACAACTGATAGACAATGCTTTTGAGCTTAAACCAGAGTATAAGGGTATCCAGAAGAAACAATTTGATCAATTCATTCATTTCCCCTGCTTTGAAGAAGATGAATGGGTCCGGTATGTACTGAGCAGGATGCATGACAACTTCCTATGGCTGGATAGACCCTGCAAGATCACAAAAGAGGCAATTAGAGCAGTAACTAGTCTATACTCTTCCGGAGGGATACCTATCCTCAAATCTGTCAAAAAATAACATTGTAACTGAGGCCACCGGATCAAAATTTGATAAGAGGGCAATGACCATTGAAGATATTTTTGATCTGGATATCAAGTATGCGTCCATGATAATAGGATACAAGATCTATCACTCCAGCAGGGAGAATTCTGTATCCAGAACTGCAGTGTATACTGCCTATGAAATGCTAAGGAAGAATGCAGAATATGATCTCTGTGGACTGCTCTTAAGCCAATTAATGGAAAATATACAAAAAATCAAGAAGGACAAAAAGAATTCCTTTAAGTATGGTACTCTTATATTATGTCTATTTTTCTACTTCATGAATGAGCTGCCCGGATCAAGTGGATGGGCATGGCAGAATGACAAACCTGTTGCAGTCCAGATAAGAGACTATCTACATGGGCTTGGGGATGCCAAAGCAAGAAATACAGCCCTATGGGGATACTTCAAAAACTTCCAAAGCATGATGCAAGCAAGAGAAAGAATTCCCCAGTCTCTTGTTGAAAAATACAAAGACTCAGTGTGCTTTATGGTGGACACTGATCAGTGCCTAATCGAGGCAGTGGAGCCAAGGACTGTCTGGATCATGCCCATGGGGTATGAAGTGGATGAACAAATAGTGGAGCTACATGTTCTACACATGCTAAGTCAGCCCAAAGATCCAAAGGCAGAAAGGTTTGGAACCTTTGAAGAGCTAAGTGTAAAGATACATGTAGAACTCAGGGAACCTGAGATAAAGAGGAAGGTGAGAAAAGAAGTTGAGCACATTGCTCAAGGCCTAGGCATCTCAAAAGAGGCACTTGATGCCAGCCGGGAAAAGAGAAGAAAATCTGAGGAAGAAAAGAAAGAGGCAGAAAAGAAAAGTAAAGAAAGTGTTCCAGTTGAAACTTCCACCCGGACCAGATCATCAAAAAGATCTGCACCTCCCACAACCAAAAGTTCAAAACCAGAAGTCCAGGCATCTGGTAAAAGATCTAAGACAAAAGCCACAAGGGCTTATGAAAGCCAAAAGGATGAAGAGGAAACTGAGTCAGATGAGGGAGTAAAAGAAATAAAGAAGCAGAAGAAGAAAGGATCCGAGAAACCCTCCACAGGCCAAGACAAGGAAGAAATGGCAGAAGAATTTGCTGAAAAGCCCACTCTATCCCTAGACAGTGTAGTCAAATCAGTCACTGTGGATGGGAACCTTCAACCGGTGGTTGAATTTTATGATGACTACAACGAGGCAGATCAAAAGATCCTGCAAGAAGCTATAATAAGGTACTTGAACATCTACAATAAAGCTTTTATTGAGATTATCTCTGAAATCCCAAAGAGCCTAGAGATGGAATTAGAGATAAGAAAGAACAATGCCATGGCAAAAGACCTTGAGATCAGGGAACAGATAGCTATTCAGCTATATCCTTCAATTGATCACAAAACAATGAACATGGTATTCAAAGACTGCAAGGATGAATTCAGGAGCAAAGCAAGGATGAATCAGCTTATGCTTGGTGAGACCGACAAGGTAGCTAAGGACACTGAAGAGATTCTCCAGAAAACCTTCAAAAGGTTTAATCTTCATGTTGTAGAGGACTTAGGTGCAGAAACAGCTGTGGACTTGGAATCATCTGCTCCGGAAGAAGTGGCCCTTGAACAGACTAACATCTCTCCTCTGGTTTCCCCTATAGTCTCTGGATCTCAAGAAGAAGAGAAACTACAGGAGAAAGAAGCAGCAGTTAAAGAAAAAGAGGTTGACAGCACCAAGGATGCAGAGAAAGAGAAGACCCCAACAGAGAAAACCACAACTGAAAGTGGTAAGAGTAAGGAAGGAGAAAAGATTCCAAAGGACAAAACTGCAGAAGAGAAGAAACATCTGTCTCCGGCAAGAGACACTACACAAATTGTTCAAGAATTCTTGACAAAAGCCACTATATAAATTGATGAACCGGACCTGCTAAAAGGACCATTAGATTTTGACTCTTTGTCACCGGTACAAACAATGAAAATAGCCTCATTTGCAAATGAGAAAGTCAAAGAGAAACTACTGAAATCTCACATGGAAGACTATGAGCTTATGGAGGTAGCATCTGGAGTGCTGGAAAAGATCATGCCATCTTTTCAGAAGGATCCCACAGCCTCCTCTTCCGGTAATCTCAAAACCTTAGTCAGCAGTGTTAGTACACATTTTGAATCTCTAGAAAAATCAGCTGAAGAAAAGGTCCGGAAGGAGTTTTTGGATAAAAGGTTCTCCGAGGTTCAGGGTTTGATCATTAATGATAGGAGAAACATGAACATTGGGATAAAGAGCTTAGAAAATGCTCTTAAGGATGGCGGTGAAATATACAAATTTTGTATCTCCTAGTCCAAGGTAACAGTGGACATTGAGAAGAAAATAAAAGCGCAAGAGGACACACTACTAAGCTTGTCTCAAAGTTTTGATCCTCTTTCTTCCTCTATAACAAATCAAGAATGTCAGACTATTGCAGTCTTGAGTGAAATCAAGAAATTGGAGAAGGAAAGGAAAAATAGAATAAGCAGGTTGAGTGAGCTCAGGGGGTTAATTGTCCCTAAGCTAGAGGCCATGCATGAGGCCATAGCAGAAGCTCAAATCACAGCCCAGACAAGTGATCCGAAAGATCTAAAAAGGGCAGATGCATTTGCATTTTTGTTGAGTGGTCACATTTCAATTTTGGATAGAATGAAGCAAAGTTGGGCTACAGAACTGATCCAACTGAAGACATCTTTTGCAGACATTCTTCAGTTTATGTGAGTATGTAAATATGCGGCTATGTATAGAAATTTTTTGAAAATTTTGGTGTGCGGACCCTACCCTTTGCCATTGATGTCAAAGGGGGAGTGAGGAGCAGTGAAAAATGAGGAATCCAACTAAGGGGGAGTTCCGGAAATTGTATATAAAGATAGAGCATCAGCCAAGGGGGAGCATAGTGTAAACACTTAGTCATTTTTCACTAAGTGTTGCCATCAATGCCAAAGGGGGAGATTGTTGGCAAGAGACACTATATGGATTCATGGTTGTTGTCATTGATGGCAACAAAGGTCATCCCACATATCCGCAAGTCATGGTGTGTCTCTACCGGAAGTCAGAATGAAGATTGTTGTGGTCCGGTGAACAAGAATAGAGCATGTGGCAAGGTCCGACAGATTGGTCCGGATCTCTCAGAGGAAGTGTCTTGGTGCAGTGCGGATTTGGGCAAGTCAAGAGGACTACCTTGAGTAGTATATTCCAAGGATTTAGCCTCCGGTGATGAACAAAGAAAAAGATATGAATAGTTGAGTACCGGATTCCTGAGAGACAGTGAGAATAGAGGAAGAACTGACTGACAGAGTATCAGACTATTTTCTGGATGTGTTACTGTTGATGGTAAAGGTTGTGAAGGCATGAATCATGTTTGGCCAACATGATTAATGATATCTACAAGTATATGCTTGATCCGCATTACTTGATATGCAAGGATTCAGCCGACAGAACAGAGTTTGTGAGAAGATAGATTATTCCGGGTGCCGACTAGAAAGATAATGAAATCACTAGTGCGGATATATATAGAGGATGGATTTAGTTGTGAAGATAGAAATTGTGTGATGGTGTATGCAAATAAGTGCAGAACAGAGCAGAAGTAGTAAGAAAGATCCGGTATGTGAAAGGATAGCAGAATAAAGAACAGAGGAAAGATGAAGTGCAGCAGATCAGTGTACTGAGCCTAACCGGAACTGAACTCCAGCATATGTAGATGCTTCCAATCAGTTCAAGACTGTGATTCTTATCACTTTGTAGACAGTGTGTCTCCTTGTAGGCAGTGGGCCTCTTTGTGAGCAGTGTGCTCGGGCAGTGAGCCCTAATTGGCAAGTGCCATTTTGTAATTCCTTGTTCTTCTAACAGAGAATAATCTTTGGGTTAATCACCCCGTGGTTTTCTCCCTTAACAGGGTTTCCACGTCAAAAATACTGTGTCATGTGTTTTTCATTTCATGGTAATGTTTGTTTGTTTGATTCAATGTTGCATTGATTAATAAGAAAGTTCAAAAGAAGAAATAATTAGGATAACTGATTCACCCCCCCCCTCTCAGTTATCAACACTACCTGCATCATATCAACCAATTGTATTGGGTTTTTTTTTCCTCATTCTTTAATGCAAGCTTATAAGATAGCATGCTATGTCTTAGGTAAGTTAATGGTTGAACCAATAAGGTTGGTAATCTTAGATAAATGGGGATGGAGTTTGTAAGAATCCTTATTGGAGGACTTATTAAGACTTACCTTAGTAAGATAAAAATTTAATCTACCAAAATGTTTATATGTCATTAGAGTTATAGATATCCCATCATAGAGTGGAGATGTGTTTTGTGTAGGTTATATATTATGGAAATAATAGTAAACCTTTATTTGTACATGATGTAAATAGAATTGTGTAGTTGCCAACTTATAAGATAAGAATGGCTCAGTGTTACCTTAATTGTAGATAATGAAGTGAGAAATATTTTAATGTTTTAGTGTTATTGGTTGAATTGAAGTTAGTTTAGATGGAATTAGAGACTATGTCAGAAAATGCTCAATTATTATGATGTTGTATAGACCATAGGGCTATCTCTTTGATAAAGATAGTAACAATGTTAATAATGTGCATAAATGGAGTTATGCTATGTTATAGATTGCATTTCAAGATGGTTGTTTGAGAAACATAGTTAAAGAGGGATTCATATATGAATACTAACCTTTATAGTAGATATGAGGTGTTGTTTTGTCTTGAAGATTGAATTTATCATATGTTGCAATTATGGGGTTATAATTGAATTATTGTTGAAGGATTTTAGTGTGGTCCTTTGGATGGTGAGGTGTTTTTGAGAAGGAATCTCAATGTGTGACTACTGATGTTTTATCCCTTAAGTGTTCTCAGGATGGAATTGGGAGTCTTATGGTCATAGCTATATGCTTGTAATGGATCTTGTGTTCCTCTTGGGTGGAGTTTATGTCTATATGTTGGATTGTTGTGAAGTAGGAACCTTGTGAGATGTCATGACCACTTGTGTCAATATGGAAGCATTGTTCTTTTTAGATAGTGGTTACCCTTTTATTGTTTTGTACCTTACTCCAGAGGTGTAGTCCATGGTTTTGGTTCAAATTATGGCATGTCAATGTATTGGCTTCACTGGATTCCCATGTCTTGCAATGAATGGGAAATGGCCTCTTGGATATAGTGCTTGGTTCTTGATGGTTTTGCTTCATTTTGAAGAGATTATGGATTTCTTGTTGTGGCCTAGTGAAAGGCATATGTTATGGCTAGATCTGATTTGTGACTTTTATACCTATATGTTGTGGTATGTATGTTTGACCCGAGAACGCTAAGGGAGTGGCTTTCATGGTGGGGCCAGTGCCTAGTGAGAGGACGCATGGGTAACCCCATGGAAGTTGTAAGTATGTGAAAACTTAATAACTTAATCAAGAGGGTTGGGATATTAAAGCACTTAACAAGATAAGTAAGAGACCTCACCCATGCCTTGAGTGCTCTCACAGGCTAAGGATGGGATGAGAAGGTCTGGTTGGCAAGGTCGACCTCCTTGTCTCCATGAGAGGACCTGTTGGCTCTGCATGTGTCACCCTATGGGGCCGGTGCCTAGAGAGAGGCTGCCTGGGTAACCATAGATGGGGGCCAGCTTCTGGGGATAGATAGCCTGGGTAACCCATGTAGGACCATGTGATGACACTCTCCTTATGCAATTCTATTGTTTCTTGGTGGTACCTCTAGAGTGATGTCTTGGCTTGTGTAGTTATGTTGATATGGTCGGTTGCGTCATGTCAGTTGTTGTTCATTTATTTATGGTTGTTGTCTCTTTGGCTTAGTGGAATCCTCGTCGTTATCTCCTAGCTCGGAGGGGTGGACCTCAGGGTTCCACATGGTTGGGTGGTAAGAGCTATCCATTGGTCCTTTTTGGAGATATGGTTCGTGTTCTACGTAGAGGTGTTCCAGATCTAGTTTGCTTCCTACCTTCAGTGGTGTTGTAGACTTTCTTATGTATTCTTTTGTAAACTGACATGATCGGTCTTATAATCTTGTAATCATGTAATCCTGTACTGAGACTCTGTAATTGATCTATTCTACTTCAGTAAAAGTTATTTGTATCTATTTTAGCAGTGTAATGGTTATTGCTTATGTAGTTTTTATTTTCTATTATTAATGCAGTTATGTTGCCCTAGAGTTGTTAGAAGAGTAATTTCATTTATGCGGTGTAATATGATATGTTTGGTTACTACTTTGCACTATCTTGCTTTCAAAAAAAAATTATTTTGGTAACTTTTGCACTTTTAGTCTAGAACTCTAAGGTTGCATGACGGGGCATTACATGAGGAACATGTGCGAATAGGAAGAAGACATGTGTCTTTCTCTATTTTGCATGAGAGGAATTAATAAAATAGAAGAATGTGTTAACTAAAGAGATAAACCAATTAAAAGAATAGATCAATCAGTTAAGAGAATAGAACTAGAGAATGGAAATTGCATGAGGATGAGAAGATATTTTAATTCAATTAAATATTTGGAATATTCAATTGCATGTGCACAAGGATTGAATTATATTTAGAGATAACTCAATTTAGAAGAAATAGACAACTCAAGTAAATATTTGATTTAATTAAATTTAGAGAATATATTATTGGAAGAAACAATTAAATAATTGGTATTATTTAATTTAGAATGAATTTAGAAGAATTAGATAAAATATTTGATTATATTTTATTTTTGGAGATTGAGAGAGTTTAAATAAATTTTGATTGATTTATTTAAATTTGCAAGAATGATTTGTTTTAATTAAATAATTAAGAATTATTTAATTGTTTGGAAGAATTTAATTAAATAAAGGATTTTATTTAATTTTGACTTTAGAAGAGGTAATTAAATGTTTTGATATTTAATTAACTTAGAGGAATATGAATCAAATAAATAAATTGATTTATTTATTTATTGATAGAAGAATTAATCTTAAATAAATATTAAGAATATTTATTTAGATAGAATCGTGTCATTTTTAGTCGTATACAGGAGAAAACTTGGAGGGTTGGAGACTTGGAGAAAGCTTGTGGGCTCTTCTTCAATGTGCATTCATTGTTGGGCTCTTAAGGTAAGCCCTATGGAATTAGCCATTTCCTTATGCTTGTTCATTTTTGTTTGTGTGAGATTTTGTGTTGGGTGTTATTTTCTTTTGTGTGGGTTTTGGGTGTTGGTAAGAGCCTCTCCATTTGGAGAAAATGCTCAACTTGTAAGGGGTGGGGGAGAGTGAATCTCCTCAAGGTCACCTCCTGGTGTTGATCTATTCATAGCCTTGAGGGCATTCTATGGTGTTTGGGAGTATTTTGGCTGTCATGAGTGCCATGGTGATTTTGAGTTTCATGGAGATATTATGTTGGCTTGAGGCCTTGTGGTATTGTGATTATTGAGTTTTGGAGTGACCTCTTGAGTTGAGGGGTCCACTCCCCTATCCCTCCAAACTCATTTCAATGAGTTTTGTAATGTACATTATCCTTGGGTGAATTTGTGTTGTTTGTGATTTTCGTTGTGGTGTGAGAAAACCCATGTGAGATCTACCTCCCAGCTCGCGGGTGAACCACTAGCGGGCCTATGGTAGGGAGGAGGGCGATTTGCATGGCTTGGCTTTCCCCCCTTTTGGTGTTTATATTTTTGTAGATTATGTTGGTGATTTGGAGCATTTGAAGAATGTTCACTTCAGTCTTATGTTCTTTTTCTTGATGGTTGTTTGAGAGCCATGGCCCTTGGAAGCCTTAATGTATTTTGTTGTCAAAAATATTGTACTCTTAATGTTGAAATGATGAAATGTAATCTATTCCTATATATGTAAGTAAATCTTTCCATTTGCAATCCATTTATTATCGATGTGATTTAAAATCTTTGTTGCTGCCCTATGTTACATGTTATTTTCTGTTTAAAATAATTGTTGTGTAAAAAGCTAGAGTAGAAAGAAAATTTAGTGAAATTTATTTTATGGTTCTTAGAAAAATGTTTCTTACTCAAAATGCTTGCTGTTTTTTATTGTTGTAAAAAAATATGACTGTCACTTTCATCTTGTTGTCAAACAAAATTTGAGAGAAAGTTGTTAAAAAAAATAGTATTCCATTTTATTTACTGTCAAAAAAATATATAGAATTATGTTTTATTTATTCTTTTCTTGAAAACTGTATATACAAGTAGTTATTATAAGTTACAAATCTGATTATATTATTCCTTTAAATGATTGTGTATATATATATATGATATATATATATATATATATATATATATATATATATATATTTATGATTATATATCTAATTTAAACCTACTGTTATCATTGTGTAAAAGAGTGTGTGTGTGTGTGTATATGTGTGTGTGTATGTATGTATGTGTATATATATGTGTTTATATATATGTGTGTGTATATACTTTAACAATAAACCAAACTATTTTTAAATTTGAAACAAATCAAATAGAATCTAATGCCATTCATATTTTACAGGGGTTAAGAAAGTTAGAAAATTGAATCAATGTTTAGGGCCGAACCCCATCTGCTTGAGGGTTCGTTGTTTTATTTATTTAAACAAAAAAGATGAAATAGGGGGATGGTAGCCATGCCACCACCCCCCAAACCTTGCGATGCTTGATGGAGGTGGGGGGATGATCCACCCACCCACCTCCCACCTTACGGTGGGGGGTGGGTGGGAGAACCACCCCCCCAAAACCCATTTTACCCTTATCACTGTTGAACATTGCAAATAGTTGTGGCATCTTGTGGGCAGCACCCACAGTGACCAATATAACTGTCATTCGGCCTTGGCCATGGGGACTCCTCTGTGCATAATGCCTGTCATTTATTTAATATCTGCAAATAAATATATATATATATATATATATATATATGTATATATATGTATGTATATGTATGTATATATATATGTATATATATACATACATATATATATATTGTTCACTGGATTTTTCAAACAATATATATATATATATATATATATGTGTGTGTGTGTGTGTGTGTGTGTGTGTGTGTGTGTATATTTATTTATATATATACATATAAATGTGTGTGTGTGTGTGTGTGTGTAAACAACAAAAAAATAAACAACAACAAAAGAAACTAGTGTATATTTGATGTGTGTACCTTTGTGTAAAAAAAAGAGATCCATGGCAGCCATTGATGAGGAAAAAAAATCCAACCTGCAAATAAAAGAGAAAACTAAGAATGGAGCAACAAAATGAAAGAAAGGAAATGAGGAGAAAAGAATATGATAGGGTTAGGGTAAACTAGAATAGAAACTAATAAAATATTGGAGAGACTTTAGGGTTGTGAGATGAGTGGGTCTTTTAGTCAAATTAATTTATTTTATTTAGTCCTCTTTTGCACGTGACTTTCCCTCTCCTCATTTTAAACTTTTATTATTTTTCCTTTTGAGTGATTTTTAAGTTGGTCATATTCTTGTGAGTGGAAATTTATTATTATGATCATTGTGTGGTTTTATATTTGGGTAATGAATTAGAGAATTTAATGGGTTTAATTTTATCCCCTTGAGATATTTTAGTGCGTGGGATTTTAATTATTTTAATACTAGTCTTTAGATTTTCCTAGAGGAAATTTATTATAGTTAGGTTGGGAAATCACGTTTTATAATTTATTAATGTTGATTGATTTTGTTGGGATGGGCAAAGTGTTTTAATTATTTTGTGGAAAATTATACCTTGATATTTAATTAATTTTAATTGTTGAAATTATATTATTAGTGGGCCTTTATTATTGGGGTTATATTATTTTATAGTTTGATTTATTTGATTTTCGTTTAATCAAGGGGCAATTTTTATAATGTTATTTAGGTGAACTTTATTTTAATCTTTTATTTAAATTTTTCTGATAATTATTTTACAATGAAAACATTTTAAAATAATTAATTCAAACATTAAAAATGTGTTATGATGCCAAATTTTTCTGAGACCTGGGGCAATTAATTTTAAGCGAGACCCCTTGACATTAGTTAACATTTATTTTACCTTGCAAATATTATCATTTTTCACTAACGCATATTTTAATTTAGGTTTATGCTCTCGAATTAGGGTTGGGTTTCGACTCCTATCAGAATCATGCCACTCACTTAGGTAACTTAGGGTTTGGGACCATTCGATCCTAACCCTAGTAACGACACTCCTTGCATCACATAACCCCCTAGTCAGCTATCATCACATAGGGGATTGCATATGTAAATGCTCTTCCCTGAGATTGTTTGACACGTTTATGCCTTATGTGTATTACCACCAAGCATGCTGACGCGTGAGAGGGGGTTTCTAGGAATAAGAGGAAAAGTTTTTGATATTTCGTGTCATGACCACATGACAAATGTGGACATGACACGTGTGTTGCATGTCGTGACTGCATGGGAAATGTGGGCATGACTTCATATCCCAATCAATTTCATCCTAATCATATCCTAATCACCCTTTCTAATCACCTTATCCCCAATCATATCCTTGTCATATCCTAGTCATCCCACATCATCATTCTCATCCTAGTCAAACACTTGTCAAAATGGTCTTAATCCTTAGCAAGCCTAATCCTAATCACAAGCCCAAATTCATACTTCGAGGAGGCCATATCTTTAGTTATGTGGATGAGACAAGTCCAAAACCCAATTCATCCACACATCAAGTCAATGCCACATTAACCAACCCCACTTCCTTCCATGGCAATGCCACATCAACTTATCCATTCACTTCCCAACAAGAACATGTGATCCCAAGTCACCCCTTGAAATAAGATAAAAGGCATTTAAGTCCTAATGCCACCTTTGACAAGGGAGACACCAACCTAGCTCATGCAAACCCTTTCATTATCTTTTCCACCATCTAATTGTCTAACTCCACACCCTAATTTTAAACATTACAAAAGTAAACCCATGGAGTTACCCAAATCCATCAATCCATTCAATCCCTTTGACCTTTTGCCTAATCAAAGTCAAAGTCCTAATCATAATCCAATACCTTCCAATCTCTTTTATCCCTCCACCATGGGACTTAGCCACTCCACCTAATCACCATCCTAAGCCCTCACCTTCCTCCCTTGTTACCCATTCATCCACCCATACACCTACAAAGGATGTGATACAAGGGCTACCAGTAAGAAGTCAACCATGGCATCAAACATGTATCCTTGAGCATGTCAAAGAGCCTTCCAACACTATGCCTAGTCTTCCAAACCCATCATGTCACCCACAACATACCAAGCCTAGTAAGGAACCTCCCCTCATGAGTCCAAATCAAACTCCATCATGCTCCTATGTTGTTGACCATCTAGAACATATCAAGCCTATCCAAGAGTCTTCCACTTCCATTCAATAAAGTCAATAGCTATGTCAAGAGCACAATTCTAAGCATGAGGAAACATTAATCTCTAATCCAAACCTAAGTCAAATCACTTCCATCCAACCCATCCATAACACACCTAATCATATCCATGATCAAGCTCCCATATATGATCAAGATCCTACTTATGATCAAGAAAACCATGATGATCCTCTTAGCTAACTTTATACCTTCCATGGTCAATATCTTATCACTCCACCTATCTATGATCCGACAACTTCCACTTCCCATGGTGAGACACTTGCCTCCCAAGAAAACATAGAAGATCAAAAAAATACCTTGGAACTTACTAAACATAATGATAATCAAGCTCCTAATGATCCTTCTTCATAAACCATCGATCCCATTTCAAATCCACCATTAAATCCCCTTGGTCTATCTACCTTTATTCATGAGTGTTCTTCTTTAGGACAATAACAAACTTTACCCACCACCTCACCTTCTTCACCAAATAATGAACTCAAGTCTAGTGTTCAAACCACACCTAGTCCCATTGTCCATCGCATCCTCCAAAAGATGAATTATCATGGTAAAGGCTTAGGCATTCATTAACAAGGAATTTTGGAGCCCATGCATGTCAATGTCCCCCCATGCTCATATGGCCTTGGATACACACCCCAAGGACAACAATGCCAAGATGTTGGTACTTCCTCCATGCCTCCAAAGTCCACATCCTTCCATCACAAATCCTATCACATACCCAAAATATATGTTTCCATCCACCTCCATTATCCTACAAATGCTAAAAGCATGCGACCATACACCTTCCACCATCCAATCTACCCCCACTTCTCCCAACTCCTAATATCCCTCCATCCACTTTACCTCCACTTCTACCAATGCCTAATATCCCTATCATACACAAATTCCCTTACAATCCTAATCATGATCAAAAAATGCACACATTGTATAAACAAGAAGCTTCCACCAAACACATGGGATTTAAAAATAAACATTTGGATGCATCTACCTATAAAGCCAAACATCCTAAGCATCCTCATGCCTTAGGACATCAATGTAAAAAGTCAAAGAAAATTCCATTCAAAAATATATTTAAGCCCATACCTCTAAAAGAAAAGGCTAAAACTAAAATGGTTTGGGTCCCTAAGCAAAAAGCAATCAATTTAAATGAGGAATCCACATCTCAAAAATCCTCAAAAACTTCTTCCATTCAAATCCCAAAAATCCCACAAGAAAAGCAAAAATCATAAAAATCCTAAGTCGCATGGGTACCTAAATGCTTACATCAACCATCCCTTAAGCAAACATCACCATTGCTTCCTACATCCCCTCCAAATCACAAGATTAAATGTTTATCACAGTGTGTGCAACTATTGGTCATGGTTCCATTCCATTCCACCACATTTCCACATACCTCCATCTCCCCACCTTTCATCCATTATCCTACTTATCTCCCCCATCATATCCCTATGGTCCATACTTTTGGGTAAGCCTTTCATCCATACTTTTGCATAAGTCCTACATAATTCACATCATACTCCTCTATCCTTCCATGCATAAGCCTTTCATAATCCACTATCTACCTACTCCATCTCACCAACATCAATGAGCATAATGACATTTGACATGTTCCATGTGACATCCATCTCTAATGGGACACTACCACCTTTCATGGAACTAGACACTTGAGTTCCTCCTATCCATATTTCCCTTCTCCCATTCAAAAAATAAAAAAAATCAAAAATCAAAAATCAAAAATCAAAATAGTAAAGAGAAATCCCTTCATCCAATAGTGAAAACAACCCTTGGTGGCACCTTGGATAAGTACCATGATGAAAACCTAGAAAACAGGCGTCATGTGTAGGTTGACCTTCATGTCACTTATACTTGGAGGCACATTGTCTCATCCAACCTATAATTTCCCTTCCTATCTATCCCGTCATACTATTTCCATACCTCCTTCCATACTTAGCCATTATACATATAGCTATCATATTGAATACATTCATCGTCCCTTCCTTCTTCTGATCTTGATAAAGATATGGGGGCAAAATATTGACAAATGCTTTAGATATCTCTTGATATACCTATATCCCTTTCAAACCAATCCATCCTATCATTATCCTAGCATCATAAGTATTACACCTAGAATGGGGCATGTTATTCCTATGCGACATAGCCTTTGGAGATCACATCCTATCTCCCTTATGATACATACATCCATCCCATTTACTATCATCCATCCTACCACCTTATACATAGAATTGATTTTCCCTTGTCATTGGTATCTAGCACAAAGGCTACCCAAATTTTCATCCAGTGACATCCCAAAACATTTCAAAAAACCAAGAAACAAAATGTCAAAAAAAAAAAAAATCAAAACATATTAAAAAAAACCACATAAAAAAGTCAAAACATGTCAAAAATCCAAAAAAAATCAAAACATATTAAAAAATCCACAAAAAAAATCAAAACATTTTAAAATACAAAAAAATCATCATCATCAAATCAAAATTCCAAGCAATAAACTCAAATGTAAATTATCATCAATCCATACCAATCAAGTCAATCAATCAATTGAAATCATCGAATTGCATCAATGGTCTTGATCCTAATCTTGACATAAACCAAATCAATCAATCAATCAATTAATCAAATCCTGGTGTTGATTCGCATGGCCAACAACACTAGTATCAATCAGTTAATCAATTGTCTTATACAGGATGCTGCATTATCAAAACTAGACTAGGAATCTTATATGACATGTTTCATTTCCTAAAACTAGACACTATCATTATCATAATCAATCAGTCAATCAATCACTTAATCATTAGTTTACAGCTTGACAGGGGCAATAGCTTGTTTATTTTTGAATCATTTGTGCATGCTTGCTTGCATGTGTTATCATTTTTATTTTGCATTTGTATCAAATCCGAAACATCATCTGAAGGCTACCCAAAATTGCAATCCATTGACATCCCAAAACATTAAAAAATCAAAATCATCAAATATTCTCAAAAATCCAAAAACATCAAATATTCTCAAAAATCCAAAAACATCAAATATTCTCAAAAATCTAAAAACATCCAAATATTTCCAAAAAGCCAAAAACATCAAACCATCTCAAAAATACCAAAAATATCAAAACATCTCAAAAACATTAAAAACATCAAAACATCTCAAAAACACCAAAAACATCCAAATATTCAAGCACAATTAGAGGAAATTTTATCTCGGGAAGAAATCTTCTGGAAACAGAAATCAAGGGAAGTATGGCTAAAGGAAGGGGATCGAAATACTAAGTTTTTTCATGTCTCAACCATGTTAAGAAGGCACAGAAATTCTATTTTCTCCATCAAAGATTCTATGGGTAATATTTTACACGATGACTCTCTCATTCAAAAAGAAGGAATTAATTTTTTTTAGAAGTTACTCTCTAAAGATTCAATTCAGATCCCTAGCACAACTGTATTTGAAGTTTTGGATCATATTCCTAATCTGATTTCCCCTGCAGATAACCTGGAATTGATGAAAAAGTTTACCATGGAAGAAATTAAGGCAGTAGTCTTCTCCTTAGAGCCAGATAAATCTCCTGGCCTAGATGGTTTTACTCCTCTTTTCTTTCAAAAATGTTGGGAGTTTGTGGGAAAGGATATTTGGCTAGCTGTAGAAGAAGCTCAGAGAAATAGAACTGTTCTGAGAGAGATTAATTCAACATTTATTGCTTTAATTCCTAAAATCACTTCTCCTTCCTCCTTTGCTGATTTCAGACCCATTTCATTATGCAATACTTTTTATAAGATCATTTCCAAAGCAATAACGTTAAGACTAGCTTCACTAATTCCAAAAATTGTTTCTGACGAACAAGGAGGTTTTGTCCCAGGCAAGGAAACTTCAGAAGGTGCTTTGATTGCTCATAAGGTAATTCACTCAATCCATCAACACAAACTTCCTGCAATGTTGATTAAACTGGATATGCTAAAAGCCTATGATAGAGTGTCCTGGGATTTTTAATTCCACATTCTTCTCAAGTTTGGTTTCTCTCCTAAATGGTGTAAATGGATCCAATCCTGTATTTCTGGTGTCAGTTTTTCAGTATTGATTAATGGTACGCAATCTGAATTTTTTAAATCTTCTCAAGGCATAAGACAGGGAGACCCTCTTTCCCCTTTTCTTTTTATTTTAATGGCTAAAGGGTTGAGTAGACTAATTCTGAGTCAGAATACATTGGGCTATTGGAGAGGGATTAATATTCCTAGAATTCCTTTTTCTATTACACATGCTTTGTTCACAGATGATACTTTGTTTGGACAACCTATGATGGAAGAAGCTAGAGTTTTGAAGGAAGTCATTTCTAAATATTGTTTAGTATCTGGTCAAAAAGTGAACCATAGCAAATCTAAAATTTTCTTTTTCTTCTCTTCTGAATTGGTGCAAAGTAGGATAGCTAAGTATCTTGGTTTTCAAATTGACACTTTGCCCTCAAGGTATTTGGGAATCCCTCTTTTTTCAGGATCAGTTAAAAACATGTTCTGGGATAAGCTTATTTCAAGCATTAAAGCTAAAATATCTTCCTGGAAGGGCAAATGGCTTACTTTGGCAGGTAAACTTTTGATGATTAAAACAGTTTTATCAGCGATTCCAGTTTATTTACTATCAGTTTTAAAGATTCCAAAAACTATTCTTACCTTTATTGTGAACATGTTACGGAAATTTCTTTGGAATGGCACTAATTTACATGGACGAAAGATTCCTCTCCTTTCTTGGGATAATATATGTATTCCAAAACAATTTGGTGGAGCTGGAATTCATAATATTGCAGCTCAAAATAAAGCTCTTGGAGCTAAACTTGTCTGGAAGTTGTATGAAAAATCAACTTCTAAATGGGGTAAAATAATGTATGCCAAGTATCTAGATTCCTTTAATCCTAAAAGATTATTTACTACTCTAAATCCAAAGGCAGGTTCTCACATGTGGAATTTTTTGATTCACTGTCGAGAAGTTATTTCTCCTTATTTATCTTGGGTCATTCAGGATGGAAGTTCTACTCTTTTCTGGGATGATTCTTATAATAATCATCCCCCTTTAGTTAGAATAGAAGGTCTTCATGAGATTAAGTCTTTGCTATGTCAGGTTTGGGGAACAAAAGTTAAAGATTATTATGAAATTGATCCTAACTCAGTATTTAATTCAGTTAAATGGAAAAATTTTGATGAGTTCATGATCCCTCAAGAGCAAAAGATCCTTCTTAAGAATATTTTGAAGGATCACAGACTATTTATCACAGGCGAAAAGGATAAATTAGTTTGGGCTCCTTCGAAATCAGGTCGTTATACAGTTAAACAAGGTTACCTAAGTATCACTAGTAAGGATTCTAATTCAAACCTTTCTTGGCCTTATAAGCTTTGCTGGAATGATTCATGCCTACCTAAAGTAGGAGCTTTTTCATGGTTAACACTGCATTCCCGAATCCTTACTAGAGATAGATTAGTTAAACTTGGGGTTGCAAATCCCTTCTTATGTCCCCTCTGTCAGGAGGTGGAGGAATCAGTAGATCATCTTTTGTTGAACTGTGATTTCTCTTCACAGGTTTGGTTTTGGCTTATTTCTAGACTGAACTGGTCGGGTCCTCTTCCTTGTTCTTTACTACAAGTCTTTCAAAGCTGGCCTATATTATTCTCTAAGTCTACTTTTTCTACTCTATGGATTGTTTCGCCAAGTATTGTCATCTGGTCTCTTTGGTTAGAAAGAAATAGAAGAATATTTTTAAAAGTAAGCAATCCTCTTCATATTGTGTTGGGCAAAGTTGAAACGACTATTTCAGAAGTAGTTTTAGCATCTTTGCTATCTAAGAAGGCGGGCTCTCTTATTTTTACAAGTTGGGATGATATGATTTTAAAGAATTGGAAGCAGTTAAAGGTGCCTAATAATTCTTGCTTTAAGTCTGAAGTTTTCACTGATCGATCTGCTATCAAATGGATCCCTCCCACTGAATCCTTTGTAAAGCTTAATTTTGATGGTGCAAGCAGAGGTAATCCAGGAATCTCTAGTGCTAGTTGTGTTATTAGAAATCATCATGGAACAATTCTTAGAGCTTTGTCAATTAAACTCGATACAATAACAAATAATGAGGCTGAGGCTTTGGCTCTAATAGTAGGCTTGAATCTAGCATTAAAATATGGTTTTACTAATATCATTGTGGAAGGGGATTCACTGAATATTGTTTTAGCTTTCTCCAATAACTCTTCTCTGAGTTGGAAAATAGAATATATTCTTAAGTCTTGCAGAGATCTATTAAAATAGTTTCACTCATTTCAGATAAGGCATACATATCGTGAAGGTAATCTCTTAGCTAATTTTTTAGCTAATATTGCTTTTAGTCTTAATGAAGTTGTTATTGAATGGAATTCCGAATCTCTCCTTCAGATTCCCGGTATAAGTTATATTTTGGCCAAAGATTCAATTCAGTAAGTTATGATACTTTGGTTCAACTTTTTAGATTTTAAACTTTATTTTTAGCATTATTTTATGGTCCTATATGATGTTTAGCTAACGTTGTTTTAAGTGCTGTGAACTTTGTTTCGATGGGTGGATTGTACCTTGTTGCTTGCTCCTAAAGACAGCTGGCAGACCTCGCACAAGGAACTTGGCATTTCACTACTTTCTATCATTCATGAGTTATATGAAGCATCTTTCACATTTAATTTGGTTTTATGCTTGTTCTCTGCTTTCGCAGCTGTTATTGTTTCATGTTTTCAAATTATCTTGGTATAAAGCTCTAATCTTTGCTCTAGCAGCTGTGATTGTATCTCATTTTCTGTTTTACATCAGATTTTAGCAGATTAGTATGGGTTCCATCTGCCGAAACACTAGAATCTCTTGGCCTATCCGGAATTGGGAACGCCCCCTTCTTGGCTGTTTTAATTCTAATGCATTGCAAGAAGTTTTCAAGGTTTATGAGGTATCTGTGGGCACTGCTATTATCCAGGTCTATAACTTACCATCCCTTTACACTCCAATTGCTATTTATCCTTCGCAAGTTGCTTCCCATTTTCTATCCAATGCAATGGATCTCTTGCAATCTTGAGACAGGGTAAGGGATTTGGGGTTAACTTTTATTCAGAATGTTCATTTTTCTATCGATGCATTTAATTTTGCTTTAGTTGGTTATGATGTGCATGAAGGGTCTGCTCTTGTCAGAGGGTTATTTGAGAACAGGTGTTTATTTCATATGTTTTCTCATGGCCTTTGCAACAATTGTATCATTTCCTTTCGAAACTCAATTCATTGTTACAGGCAGGAATTGGGACATCAGTTGGCAGACAAGGCTTCAGAAGTGTTTAATGCTTTGCTATTTCTATTGTGCCTCCTCCTCCGCCACCTCCTCCTCAGTTTGCAGAAGAAGATGATCATGTCGAGGATCATGATTTGCAGGTTATAGAGATAGCAGATTAATGGGGATCTTCTTCATGTTTTTTGCCTTCAGTGGTTACTTTTTTGTTTGGTTTTATATATGCCAGATACTCTGTAATTCCTTTTTGAAAATTGTATACTCTCTGGCATGATTTTAGTCATATTTTGGACCGATCTATGTTTTTGAGATAACTATGTATAATCTTGTTAAACTCAGGCTATAACCGGAGGTTTTCTTTGCCGATTCTTTCCTGCCGATATGCCTTTTCTAAATCTGGCATTTTGTAATTACTTTTTATTAATAAATTTTAGTGGTTCAGCCACTTTTTTGTCAAATTTTTTTTTTTCCACAAATCCAAAAACATCAGACATAAAAAAATCACAAAAAAAATAAATAACCCACCAAAAACTCAAGCAATAGACCATGTCAAAACCACCTTGTCGAACTACATCACCTTTGAGCTTTCATGTAGGCAAGGCCATCTCCAATGATCCCCCGAGGTAATCCACCCTTAGGTCTTAGGTCACATAGAGTCCACCCAGTCAAACTACATTGTCTCTGCATTGTCACATAGGCAAGGCCATCTATGATGAGCCCCTGAGACATTAGGTTAGTCCCTTAGGGACCATTGAGTCAACTATCATAATAAGTCATCCTTTGATGAGATGGACACTTTGATTAGACCAAAGCAATCAGTCTTTCACAAGAAAAACAACCCCGAACACCAACAAGATAGCTTATAAAAAAAGCCAAGAAATCATCCCCACTCACTTGCATAGTGATAATCAAACATCACTATAGACAATCTTCATCAACAACCACATGTATTACAACAACATGGGGCATAGTCAAAACTAGGCTTTACACCTTAGATGACATGCCTCATCTTTCAGACATCATCAATCCTCACATGCCAATCATCTCACAACTTGGGGCATCCTCGAAACTAGACCACATGTCTTATACAAAATGTCACAATCCTATCACTTGCCTTATAGAGGTGGTCGCATTGTCGAAACAAAATTTGGATCATCAAAATGCAGCCCCTAGGTCCTATTTGTCACAAGACCCAAGGGTTTTCTCATCGGGAGTGAGAAATAAACACAAGATGCTCTAAATACAATTATATGATCCGGGAGCTAAACCTTAATAGGAAAGAGCTCCCAAGGTTACTTTTTCTGACATAACACATTAAAATTTTAAGTTTCAAAGTAGGAATACATACACATAAGAAATTTAAATTATATTGTATATCAAGGTGTATATATATTAAACTCTAGTCCATAATGGTAGACATATACAAAAATTTGGCAAATACACCAACTCAAAACAATTTTTACAAAATGTGGCATATGCCATCTTAAAATCTATATACAATCTACATGTTGAACAACTACAACAAATACTAAAGGTCCACTTGACCATATGTCTCTAGCAAATCCTCAACCTGTGATGGATCCTCAAAAAGTGTCCTCTTCATGTGATGACGTCTAGTAGTTGATGGATGCAAAGTTAATTGTATTAACAAGTCAAATCACAAATTTGATCAATTAGTTGAATGGTAAATATAAATTAGTTAGATTTAGTAAATAGAATCTTATCAACTACAATTTAGAATGTTCATTTATTAGCATACATCTAAATCACTACAATCAACTATAAGACTTCTCTAAACTATCAATTATTTAGAAAAATTCAACTCAAGTACCTCAACTCTTTCTTGTCGTTCAGAGAGTCATTTTGCAAATGATTGTCTCTTAAGACAATCAAGTGTCCTACTGAAGCATGATGGAAAAGGTGTCACATTACTCACTTTCTCAATTGACTGTGAAAGTAAAATAACATTGAAATAAATTAATATATAATTAATAAAAAAAGGAAATGCATACATTAAAAAGGTTAGATGTGTTATACATAAACAATCTAGACTACACTAAACAAAAACTTATCTACTAGAAAACAAGCACATACCATCAACAAGGCCTCCTGCATCAATTGAGAAGGACTCATCATGGATAAACCAACTAATATTTCATGTATGAAAAATGACAAGAATGTAAGACTCTATGTATACAAATAATCTTTTTAAATTAATAGATGAATTTAAACAAAACATTAGGGGAGAGGAGCTATTAGTCATTAGGGATAACTTTACAACCATGTAAAAGTTACATGGAATATTTTAGGACTTCTATTTTTTTAGAAATGTGATATGGACTCTTATCTATCTATGACTAAGGTTTAGAGGTGTGACTCATCATGCAACTCTCCACATCAACACATCTAGTGAAAAGTGTCCTTAAAATGAATTTTTAAATATTCAACGTAAATGAGCTATCATGGATTTTTTTTAACAATCTCTTACATTTCATGAGAAAATACAAGGTATTTATTGTACTCACCTTATACATTTGTCATAGGATAAACATATAATATGAAGTATTCCAATTCATTTATATTTCCACCTTAGTAGTTCTACACATAATAATAGTATTTGTCTACATATTTGGAGTGTTTTCATTATAAGTGGATCCTCAAATAGTTTTTTTTCTTGTAGAATGTTCCCCTAAAACCTAAAATATATAGAAGGCACCAAAACTCACCACTTAGGCCTTGGGAGATAGATAGACCACCATTTTCCACTCACGAATTTACTAATGACGATGATGGAGATGAGCCAATTAAAGTTGTAGTTGAGGATGATGCAGGGTCACAAATGCATAGAGATTATTGGTAGAAGATGTGTCACCACTATTATATCCATTACATGTAGGTAGAGGAGTGGGTTCAAGAGGATCAAAAGAAGAAGAGTAAGTGCACAAAGATGGGGGATCAAAATAGGGTCTTAAGATATCACTTTTTTTCTCAAATCAAGAAAGATTGATGTTGGATGAGAAATTGAAGATAGTTACACTCAAAATTTAAAGATACAACAAAAACAAGAGTTGTAGTTCTCCGAATATAGTTTCTAAACTACTATTTTTTGTCAAAAATGATTGAGATTAAGGGGTTCAAAAAGGGGGAGCACACAAATTGGTCTTATTTTTTCAAAAAAATATAGCATAGCATCCGGTGAGCTCTTTTAAAATGCACAAGACAACTGAGAGGGGGGTGAATTAGTTATCACAAAACTTTAATCACTTATCAATACTTCAAATGATCAGTCATTGTTATTAAGATTTAACCATGAAAGCATGAAACATAAGGCTTAAGACAATAACACATTTAACACAAGAGACACCAGATTTTTATGTGGAAAACCCTATAAAGGAAAAACCATGGTGAGTGTTAGCCCACAAAAATATATATGTTATAACAATACCAAAAATTAGAGGCTCACTGCCTAGTATGCTCACTACAATAGTTAGGGCTCACTGCCAAGATTAGCTCACTACCAAGGGTTGGTGAACTAATTTGATAGCATCTACTTCATGCCTTAGTTCAGTTTCATTGAAGCACAATACAACTCTTCTACTCTGCTCTTTACACTTCTCACTTATCTTCACATCTTTCTTCACAAGGACATCTTTTTCATGAATTCATTGCATTTCTTTATACAATTCATCAACCTTGGAATGAACATCAAGGTCAGTATTACATTCATAAACCATTGGAATAATCTCCAAGGTTGGCATTACAAACATACATTGAAATAGATCTGGACCTAATACAAAATAAGCTAAGGGAAAGATGTAAAGATGTATGCGGATCACACTACACCTTAGCTAGACTCAAATGCAATATTTCACACACCAACATGCTTCTACAATATTCAATGCATCTTTGCAATTAGTGAAAACAACTATGTCGGCTAAGACTAGTGTTAACACTAAGTCTTCTAAGAATAGTCTTCATCCACGATCCAAATTTCTCTTTGCAAACCAATTCAAAGGTAGGGACACTATCAGGAGACATCAAAAAGCACATTGTAATCATCAGGAACAACTGCACAACCTCTAACCACTCTATCAAGAAGATTCTTCAAACTAGAGTACATAAACAACACTATCAACTACTGTCATAAATAAAAAGATCGCTTGTGGACTACCAAATCATGAACCATTTGAGCTGAAGGCACATAATGTCATCCTAGACTTAACTCTAGAACTGTAGACCAAAATACTTTAATGTGGAGGAATACTGAGCAAAATACATTCTCCTTGTCACCAACAAATGTACAGAAAAAGCAATTTTCACTCTGGTGAACATAATTAACTCATATCTTCATACCGGAGGCTCAAACTTGGAACATAGCATCTTCAGACATGTATCTAAATAACTTCCAATCCGCAGGTAAAGATATTCATTTTGTAAGAAATGCAAAGCAAACTATTGGACCATTCTATCATTATCTTCTATACTTTAATACATGGAATCATGAAAATAAGAACATAATCGACACCAATGACAACACTGATATGTTGACATCAATGACAACACCGGTTAGGCACATACTTGCAACAATCTCCCCCTTGTCATTTATGGCAACATATGATGTGAAAAACTGAAAAGACCATCAAGACAAGATTCTCCCCCTTTCTCTTTATACATCTACACTCTTTCTCCCCCTAAGTTTTTCACATGATTTCTCTCCCCCTTTGACATCAATGGCAAAGGGCACATACTTGCACTCTACTTCTCTAATTTATTTGAATAAAACTTTCTTTATCTGGAACATAGACTAGTAACATCTAGCTACTCCCCTTGATAGGTAGCCTCAAAACACCAATCTAGATTAGTGAATGAGGCTCTAGGCACCACTGGATTGATGCATTCTTATGCATCTTAGTTTAGAGCAGGAGGGGTGATGACCCCTAACTTTTCTTTGAGATACTCAAAAGTATCCTTAGGTAGTGGACTAGTGAAAATATCTACAATCTGATCCTTTGTAGACACATATTCCATCTTAACTTCATTCTCTATCACCTTTTCTCTCATAAAGTGATGCCTTATAGATATATGCTTTGTTCTTGAGTGCATCACTAGAATCTTTGATCTAGAAGTGTTTATAGCACTTGTATTGTCACAGAAGATTGCAACTAGATCTTCATACACAACTCTTATGTCTTTCAAAGTCTACTTCATCCATAACACTTGAGTTCAACATCTTGCTGTAATATACTCTGCTTCTGTAGTAGACAAAGAGATTAAATCTTGCTTCTTTCTCAACCATGAAACCAATCTATTACCCAAGAAGAAAGCACCTCTACTTGTACTTTTTGTATCAACAACATCTCTAGCTCAATTTGCATCTGTATAAGCATTAAGAGTAAAATCATTAGCCTTTGGATACCATAAGCCATGATCTGGTGTGCCTTTTAAATACCTCAAGATTCTCTTAACTTCTATTACATGTGAATCTCTTGGATCTACTTGAAATCTTGCAACAAGACAAACCACATGCATTATATCAGGTCTAGTTTGTATTAGATAAAGTAATCCTCCAATCATAGATCTATACCTTTTCTGACCAGCCTTAGGTGATTCATCAGTTTTACTCAACTTGTAGCCAGTCACCATAGGAGTACATACCAATTTAGAGTCCTCCATCCTGTTGTGTGGTTACACAACATGCCCCATTTTGCCTTAGCAAAACAGGGACCTAGCCTTTGCTTTTTACTTTCGCTCATGTGTTTCCCTTTGCTTTGGGTGGTAAATATAAAAAGTAACATCAATCAGTATGCATATGCCTAGTATCAAGCATATCTATGATCTTGAAGTCTAAACTCAAATTTTCAAAGTATGAGTTTTCCCTCATGAAACTTGCCAAATGAAAGAGAGCAGAATTCTAAGTAGGTTTTCCTTTTACATCACCTTGAAATTCGTTAAAACAAGGAAGTTACAATCATTCAAAGTTTGGTCAGAATGTATCGCATACTTGGTATTTAGGTCCATCAAGTTTTAATCTACATCATGTTTAAATTACATTTTATGTTGTATATTTAGTGGTATAAAACATACTTATGCAGTTCAGACCTGATAGTTTTTCCATGTTGTGCTTTATAATCATTGAGGTCCACATTTCTATATGTATATAGCAGCGCATGTATTAGAAATACAATTTCAAAATATACATTGGTGGACATCAAAGGAAATTCAAAATTGCCATATAGATTCATGGACATGTCATTTGTATGAGTAATACATTGCTAATAATACATTTTTCCATACAAATTCATAGATGGACCCGAATTTAAATTCAATCGAGTTTAAAAAAGTAGAAGTGAATGGTCATAGTTGCATGTATCTTTGTATGTTTTATCATACATATCTAATATACAGATACAAATTCTGACCTGATGGAAAATTTAAACATTATGAACTTTAGGTGGGGCCTGCGTTGGTGTAAAGTACATGCATGTATAAGATATACAAAGTGAAAAGCACATATATGTGATATACAAAAGGGTGATACAAAAAAACATATACAAAACCAAACATGATTAGAAAGTTAAACATTGTGGATTTTTGGTGAGGTCTGTATTTGTATATTCAGCAGTTGTATATCATATACATGATCATATGTATATGATATACAACTGTCGAATATATAAAAATAAAATGGGGGGGAAAGAAACAAATTTGGGGCCTGATAACATGTTTTTTAGTCAATGATGGTTGACCTAACCTTCTTAAAGTCATACGGACATTTAGATATGTGAATATTCACATTCAACCTAATATTCATAACTCAGTATCCATGTTTGCATATTCAGAGCCTGATTTACATTTAATGTTATGCTCAATTTTCTTGTTAATTTATTAAATGATTATGCTTAATTCTTGTGTTTCTGTCACATGATATTGGAACTATTTGAAGCTTGGAAAATGTTGCATAGAGTGTGCAAATGCAGAGAAGGTCAGATGCTACAGAAGAAAGAAAAAATTGTAGAATTGTAGACAAAGACAACATGAACGGGGGTGACGTGAACTAGAGCCAAAGAATATCTCACCAAAAAAGTTGTGTGCCAGCTAGAGGGTGGACCAAGTCAAAGATGTTGGAATATTCTCTTCCATCTATGCGATTGCCAATTGGAAATCATCTGCTATCCATTTGAACTGTTGATTACCATGGGAGGATCCTGACCATTGGAGCAATGTGGCTATTTTTCTGGCCTTTGTTCTATAAAAGGGCTAGGATTTTTTATTTAGAGGAGAGGTCAATCATTTTATATCTGACTGGAAGAGAGCCAATTTTCATATATGGAGATTGGATTACTAAGACTAGTGGAGACTGGATTGTTGAACTATGCAAGGTTCTTTCTTTAGATCATTATAAATGTACTTGTTCTAAAGCATACTAGATGGAGATGAAGCTACATATTACATCCTGATTGTAAACTTTACATAATCTTCTAGTTGATTTCTAGATATGTAATGGTGAAATGTTGCATTCAATAGAAGTGCTTTCATTTTATTGGATATTGTTGTCAACTTTTCCTTTGAAGATTTTCACTGGATCATGCAGATTTGTGGAATGTCCTGGTGAAGTATGATTTACTTTTCTTCTCTTCATTATTGTATCGAAACATGTATGTGAATCAATAATCTCAGTTAAGTAATTTTAGGAATCTCATTTTCTTAACACTATCATTTTTTCATTTTTGTTTCATTAAATCATCCTCATCCTAACTACAATATACAAATAAATGAAAAGTAGAACCGAGTGAATATGTAGATACTCATAGACATATGAAAATCATTAACATATTTGAGCTAAATGCATGTAGAATTGAAAATACCATGCAAAGAATTATAAATAATGGTAAGAATCATGGAAATATCAGCTTATAGGCACATGATTTAAGCAAATTCATAGTGCAGAGTAAGATTAGGTAAGGATTAGTTCAGTTTCAAACAAATTGAGATGGTTGTAAAAGAACTAATCAGAAATCATCAAGGTGAAAATGGAGCATATTAGGATACAAATCATCTTAAAAGAGTACATAAGGCCCCTAAATGGAAAATAGCAACACACATCAAACTACTGAGTAATGTCAGTCAACTATGAACTAATCCATGGAGACTTGGAGTCATCAATTCATCCTTCATTGATCGTACTTTTCAAGATAAATGAAGGTTTGTTGGGTAAACTTTTATTTCATGTTGTTATGACTAACATCATCATTAACATTTTTTAGCACTAGGAGGAGGGCCTACTCATTGCTTAAGGAAGAATTGGTTCTGGTCCAATTTGAATCATTTGTATCCCCGTGAGAACCTGCTACAATCTCTACACCCCTTGCTCCTTAACACAACATAGAAAAAAAGGAGGGCCTGGTCGCTTGCCATTTCAAACAATTTGTCATCTAGAAATATTTTCTCATCTTCCTATAAAGGACTCATTTCAAAATTCAAAGTCTATCCTAGAACCCTATGGTCTTTGCAAAGATTCTACTAATATTGGAGAATTTGAAGTTTTTGATCATTAATATTGCTTCCTTGAAGATATTTACCCTAATATTTACAGATACTTATTTGGATGTCATAATTCAAACCAGAGGTTTGCATTCCATGCAAATAGTCCCAAAAGTCCTCTCATTTGAGATATTTGGCCACAAATATCCATTACTATGAAGGAGATTATCCTTATCTTTGCAAAGATCCACCTCAAAATTTCAAAGATTAACTTGATTTCCTAAGATTTCAAGTTCTTATTCTGAGATATGTTAGATCTCATTAAATTTCAAAATTCTAAAAAAAAAAAATTAAAATAGAGTCTCATTTTTTATGGATCTATATGAAGATAATTTCCAAGTTAATATTCCTTTCTTACAGGGAACTTTAAATAAGAAACTTTATCCTCAAAATTTGTCTAACTTTGGTTTATCTAGAAGGTGTGGGATACATAATTCTACAAAGCATAGTGAAATTAATTGCTTAACTTTCCTCACAAGGTTAGATTTAGCTTTAAAAGGACTAATCCCTTTCTCATATGTGTACAGGATTGAAGTTGGGTAGGAAAATGAAGGAATTCTAGAGCAGCGAGAAGATACAACATAAACAGTCATCAGTTGTCCAGAAAATGCAATAGTTGAGCTAGTTGAAGAAGATAAGGATAGTAAAACACCTTTCCTTGAATTATTCTATGGTAAATAGAGAAGATTGTAGGTATTAATCTTTTGAAAACTATAGAGAAGAAATCACACCTTATTTTCAGTCATTGGACAATCAACAAAGAAGATTTAATTAGAGGGAAAAGAAATGTGAAATTGATCTTGATACATTTACTAAATACATCGAATCATTAATAAATTTTTGTCAAGTAAAGGTCTCTGGATCAAATTTGAAGAGTTTTGATGAAAATAATTGGATAAAGAAGTGTAAAAAAGTGGTGAAGGAATTAAAATGCACTACTACTAAAGAAGTTTCTATGATAGAAACTAAAGGAATCATAGAGAAAGGAGTAAATGTTGATTTATTATTTGATTTCTTTAAGTTGAATGATCAAATCCAAGATTGTTGTAGGACAATGGAACCATACACTCCACTAGATGATAGAAGTGAATTATTTGAAGAGCAATTTGTGAAAATTGAAGATACAAAAAGCTCTATAATTGCTGTGCATGATCAGATGTCAATCCAACACCATTTTAAAAATGAAATAGGGAAGTATTCCTATCAATCGAATGATGTTTCACCTTTGTAGTCAAATGATTTAGAAATGATAAATTTATGTATGTTAGATTATGATGATGATGATACTCACTTAAGTGCTAATGTGCATAAAATTGAAGAGGACTTTGAGGTGCTTCCTGAAGTTAAAGATCAGATAAACTTCCAGAATGAAGACATGGAGTTGGATAAAGATGAAGAAGTAACTCATCAAGAGTCTTACATCCTTCAAGATGAAATGAGACAAGACATTGGGTTACTAAATGGAAGACCAACTAACAATGATCTATTTCTCCTTTCCCTATTGAATGATGTTGATTATTATTTTGATTATGGAAATTGAGGGGATAAAACATGTCAATGGATCAGTCATGAACATAATGAACTTTCTTAGTTGCTGATCATTAAGGATTATTCTATTAAATACAGTGAATTCAAAATACAAGAATATTTTTCAAAATACAAAGATGAATTTGCTAGGATTAGAACCATAACTAGTGCCCTGATGCTCCTGCATAATCTAAGGAATTATGCAAATACAGGAGTCTTTAGGCTTTACCATGGGTTTTGTTTGCCTTGTAATGTCTTATATATAGTTTGGTAGAGTAGTTGTTTTGTTTTTTGTTTTTTGCTTTCCTGTCTTGCTTTTCTTTGTGTCCCTTTTGTAGTTAGTTGTTTGTATAGTTGCTTGCTTGGTGTGTTTGCTTTGCTTTGTGTGTTTTTGAGTCACTGCTTTGGTTAGGCAAGATAGAGCACCTTTCCACTTCAGAAAACTAGTAAATGGTTAGAATTCAAGAAAAGAACTACAAATTCCTACATAGGTTGTGATTCCTATCAACATAGGTTTTTCTAATCAGGTCTATGAAATCATATTCATCAATAGTAACTCTTGTTGTTCAAGGAGATCCTCACAAGAACACACCTAACAACCTTGGATTTGTTGAAGATACTAGTGTTTGTGTTAAGTGAAAAAGATAAAGGTTTGCACTTGCTACCATTGAAATTCTCAGCCTAAATAAGCAAGTGTCCACTCCTTGCAAATGAGCTTACAAGATCATATCTTATGAATAAAGAAAAAGTAAATAAATAGATTGAATATCAAAAGAAAGAAATCCTTAGATCACCCAAGTAACTCTATCAGGGCTATAGATGCCTAACTAGTAGTGGGGCTCTACTTGGGAGAATTGCAAAGATAACCTTGTCGAGGCTATGAATGCTTGCTGGTAGCAAGGCTCTATCCAGGTTGGCTTAGAGGGTTAAATATAATCATGTAGCTTAACACTAACTACTAGTGTTTTCAACCTTTCTTCAAGAAGAAGGAAATGAATCAAATGCACACACCTAAAATCCTTCTCATCATATTGTTTTATTAATGAATATGATCTCATTCAAGATCAAGTTACTTATGTCTGGTAAGAGTTGGAATATTATGTTTTAATTTTTCTTCCTCTCTTGAATTGTTTGAATTTTATTGTTTTCTTTGGTGGCAAGTTGTTGTGTGGTTACACAACACGCCCCATTTTGCCTTAACAAAATAGGGACCCAGCCTTCACTTTTTGCTTTTGCTTGTGTGTTTCCCTTTGCTTTGGGTGGTAAAGGTAAAAAGTAGCATCAATTAGTATGCATATGCCTAGTATCAAGCATATTCATGATCTTGAAGTTTGAACTCAAATTTTCAAAGTATGAGTTTTCCCTCATGAAACTTTTGAAATGAAAGAGAGTGGAATTCTAAGTAGGTTTTCCTTTTGCATCACCTTGAAATTCATTCAAATAAGGAAGTTACAATCAATCAAAGTTTGGTCAAAGTGTATCTCATACTTGGTATTTAGGTCTGTTGGGTTTTAATCTACATCATGTTTAAATCACATTATATGTTGTATATTTAATGGTATAAAACATACTTATGCAATCTAGACCTGATAGTTTTTCCATGTTGTGCTTTATAATGATTGAGGTCCACATTTTTATATGTATATAGCAGCACATGTATTAGAAATACAATTTCAAAATATACATTGGTGGACATCAAAGGAAACTCAAAATTGCCATATAGAATCATGGTCATGTCATTTGTATGAGTAATACATTGCTAATAATACATTTTTTCATACAAATACATAGACGGACCAAAATTTAAATTCAATTGAGTTTTAAAAAGTAGAAGTGAATGGTCATAGTTGCATGTATCTTTGTATGTTTTATCGCATGTCTCTAATATACAGATACAAATTTAGTACAAATTCAGACCCGATGGAAAAGTTAAACATTATGAAATTTAGGTGGGGCCTGCGTTGGTGCAAAGCACATGCATGTATAAGATATACAAAGCAAAAAGCGCATGTATGCAATATACAAAAGGGTGATACAAATGAAACATATAGAAAACCAAATGCAATTAGAAAGTTAAACATTGTGGATTTTTGGTGAGGTCCACATTTGTATAATCGACAGTTGTATATCATATACATGATCATATGTATGTGATATACAAAAGAGATACAAAAACAAAACAGGAGGGAAAGAAATTGATTTGGGGCTTAATAAAATGTTTTTGGGTCAACGATGGTTGACTCGACCTTCTTAAAGTCATATGGACATAGAGCTATGCAAATATTCACATTCAGCCTAATATTCATAACTCGGTATCAATGTTTACATATTTATAGCCCGATTTACATTTAATGTTATGCTCAATTTTCCTTCTAGTTTATTAAATGATTATGCTTAATTCTTGTGTGTCTGTCATAGGATATTGGAACTATTTGATGCTTGGAAAATGTCGCATAGGGCGTACAAATGCAAAGAAGGCTAGATGCTGCAGACGAAAGTGAAAATTGTAGAATTATAGTGTAATATCCAAAAATTAAAATAACTCTAAAATCTAATTTTTACCATGAAGTAAAATTTGAAAAGGTAAAAGGGGTGATAATTTTTTTTCTCTTTTTCAAACATTGATGTTTAATCAACAACCTATTAAGATTCATGTTGATACTTAGTTACACAATGGGTCTATTCATTTTCAATGATTTAACAATATGATATACTATTCGTAAAGAAAATTTACGAATTAAAAACTTGCCAAAGATCACTGCATCTCAATTGTCGACCTCCATATTTCAAGTCTTGGCAAGCCTCTAGTTGAAGAGATAGAGAAAGCATCTTCGGAGAGCTTTACCTCCATCCACAAACTGACAGTCTCTTGCACACCTTCCTTACCAGAAGTGGGCCTACCCTTCACAAAGAGGATAAACCTAGAATGATGTGTGGTATTTTCCATCTGATTACTGGTGTTAGTGACCTATGCAACTTGTTACCATGCACCCCTAGATACCCTCTAGTCAAGCATGACCATCCACAAGTTATGAATTCCAGTCATGGTGAACCAACAATGCACTAGAGGCAAGTGCATTTGTGAGGCCTATTATTTCACTCCCTTATTTTTTCTCATTTCATAATTATAGTTGGTGACATTTTAGACATTTAGGGACTGAGGATCCCGATATGGAGATGTTCTAGACTATATTTCTTTATTTTGGTTAGTTATGCTTAGTATGTTGTGATGAGTCTAGATCCTAATTTTGATTCACTGATGATGATTAGACATGTGATATGCACTCTGATATTTTTAGAGATACTAGTTTTGAAAACATATTATGGATTTACTATGCGATTTTTATCTTGAGATGGTTTATAGAAATGCAAATTATGAATCTAATAATGATGTGATTTTTATGATGTTTTAAATGATTATGTGATGGTGTGAGTGTATGATTTTCCTTTCTTCAGCTATGATATACATGTTGGATTAGTCTTTCGTTTAAGTGCATAGGTGATTTTCCCAAGCCATGGGAAAATCAGAGGTCATCCCACACATTTTGTGAATCCCATGTTGAATCGATCTAATTCCAAGAGGAACCAAGATCAACTGTGTATTGCATGATGAATTTTTGTAATGTTTGCATATGGTGTCTTTTGGTCTAGGTCTACCCATTTTTAGTTGATTGTATTATGGTATTATAAATGTGTAATGTTTATTTGATTCAATTTTTTTGTTTTAATTTTTGTGACCCCTTTTCATGTGATTTTCTTCATCCTAAGGTGCTAAATTTGGGTTGAAAGTGACCCTGGGTTGTACCCCTAGGGTCTAGGGCCCATTTGAGCATGTCTAACCCTAGGATAACTCCCATATGGTCACTTAAACTTCACCCTGAAGTGAAGTGACGAAAATGGAAGTTTGGGAAGGAGTGGAAGGTTGGGTCAAACCTTCAACCTTATCCACACCTCATTCCAAGGCATTGGGGTACCTTGCATTGAAGGCTTAGGGAGTCTTCAAGACCCCTAATTGTGGAGAACCCAACTCCAAGGCTCTCCCACATGGGTGAGAGTACCTTGGAGTTTTGTGGGCTTTCATGGGAGGATAGGATATTGACACTTGTTGTACCTTCATTCTCTTGGGCTCCACCTTGTCCTCACATATGTGTGAGGGAGCACAAGTGGATGTGAGGAGGAAGGAGAAGATGACATGTGTCACCTTCTCATTCCTCAAGGCTCATGAAGAGAGCCTATTTTACTCCCTCTTGAAGAGAGGGAGAGGGTTCTTGATTTCATTACATTTTTCATTTTATTGGAGTTTTTTGGGAGAGTTAGAGAGTTTTTGGAGGACATTTGGAGGAAGCACTTGGAGGTGGAGTTGGAAGGCTCTACTTCAACTACCTATCATTGTTGGGCTTTTCAAGGTAGGATTCAAGGCAGGATTCAAGGCTTAAAGCTTTTCCTTATGCATTTATCTTTTTGTTGTATGCTTGCATTGTGTGTGTTTTGTATTTTGATGTTGTGGGGTTTTGAGGGATTTTTGTAAGAGCCTTTCCATTTGGAGAAGATGCTCAACATGTGTGGGGTGGGGGAGGAGTGAACCTCCTCGAGGTCACCCTCATGGTGTTAGTCTTTTTATGGCCTTGAGGGAAAGATATTGAGTTGTGGCATTTTGTTTGGCATGAGTGCCATGGTGAAATCTATGTATACTTGGAGTTATCATTTTGGGCTTGAGGTCTTGTTTTTGTTGAGACTTTGAGTTTATTGGAGTGGCCCTCTTGAGTTGAGTGATGTCCACTCCCCTACCCCTTCAAACTCATTTTTATGAGTTTTGTGTTGTGTTAAATCTATGGGTGTTTTTCATGTTTTGTTGGCTTGCTCATTGTTGTGTTGTGGAGTGTTAAAAATTGTGTGTGGATGACCTCCAAGCTCAAGAGTGACCCATCTATGGGTCTATGGTAGGGAGGAGAGTGGTTTTGTATCTTGGTTTTCCCTCCTTTGTTTTAGTTCTTGCAGGTTTTATTGGTGGTATTTGGAGCTTGGAGGGAGTGATTTATGTTTTTTAGTTTCATTGTTGTTTTGGGCTACTTGAGAGCCATGGTAAAAAATGGCCTATTTGTTGTTGGACAAAATGTAAAGAGAGTAAATACTCTCTTCAAATGTGTTGTTTAAATAACTTTGTGCTATATTCTACTTTATTGAAGTTGCAAAATGTAATAAATGACTGGTTTATTTTATGATGATGTTTTTTCTATTGAAGTGAGTAAATGCAATGAAAATATTCATTTGTATTGGTTTTATCTTTAATGTTTTTTTTTTTAAAAATATATTGTAAGTTGTTATTTAAATTCTCTACTTTATCTATTTAGTTGTGGTTCTATTATAGTTCAAACAAAATTTATTAGAGTTGTTTTAAATTTTTTTTAAAAAATTTAGAACATAAATTTAAATCTTCTAAGTCATTGTTAAAAAAAATATATGCTTAGATGAAAATGTTTATCTCATGTACAAGTTGAGATACATACCTATCTAATATTGTTAAATGTGTTCACACACACACACACACACACACACACACACACACACACACACACACACACACACACACACACACACACACACACACACACACACACACACACACACACACACACACACACACACACACACACACACACACACACATATTGTGGATCATAACATTCATATTTATGCTTGCTGGAAAAATTACAGTGTATATGATAGTGTTACACAGACACAGACACAGACACAGACACACACACACACACACACACACATATATATATATTTATGCATATTATATTTGCTGGAGAATACATTACTAACTGACTGATGTACTTTGTATAAACCCCAGTTGATATATATATATGTATAAACTGTTTAATGCTTTTGAGATTTCAAATAAGATATAATAAATAGAAAAAAGGAAGATTTATATACATAGTCAAAAGTATAGCAAAACCCTGGCGGTGCCAACAGTGTTCATTACTGTGTTTTCTTTGTTGAGCAGTGTTTGTCATACGGTGGGTGGCGGCACATATATTGTTTTCTTTAAAATATAAATAAAGTGAGGTGTGGGGAGAGGTCGACCCCACCACACCCCCATTGTTATTTCCTACCCTTCAAATGTGGCAGCACCTCCATTGATAACCATCCATTACCCCTGCATATCAACACCAGTTTGGCCCCCTTTGCCTCTGTCACATACATTTTTTAGAATATACATATACATATACATTTACAATATATATACTGATGGCATGTTTGTCATTGATGTCAAAAGGGATTGTCAGTGATCATGTTGATATTGTGTATGCATGGATAGTGTCTTCTTGTTTAGATAAGTATGACAATGTTGTTCAATGTTGTTCAAGAAGACCTCAAAGAAGACCTCACAAAATGCAGTGATGATGGTTGAAATTGCATGAAGGTCGGTGATGAATTCATCATCATAAAATCAGATCAAGAGAATAATGTCAAGGTTCTTATCATTTATTTCTTGGTGTGATTGGCAAGGAATTATCATTGATGTCTTTACAACATGACAAAGTTCAAATACAGTGAAAATGGCTTGATGGACCATTGGTATGATGTGGTATTGGTTTGACACTCTTTATGATGGAAGCAAAGAGTTTTTTTCTTTGTGGCAGAGATGATAGAGATTCATGATAGAATATCAAGATCTCATGTTTGGTAAAGCATGGTTGATCATTTGAGTATCAATTTGGAGTTCATGTTATATGTGATGGATTTCATGTCTTGCAAGTTGAGGTTTGATTTTCTGCATTAGAGATATGCTATGTCTAATAAGATGGCAGAGTAGTATCATTTTTTTAAAAGCATTATTTTTGTGGGCTTTGAAAAATCACATGTGTTTATGTGATCAAAGGTATTGTAATTAGTATAAAGGTATTGAGCATTTTCTCTACCCGCCACATAAACAAACACTTTTTGTTTTATTTTTTAGTTGACCTGCTATAGCAGGTAACTGTTACTTAAGTGACAATATGAAAGGCTCAAGGAACATGGACAACTAGCCCTCTTTCCTAGCCTCACCAATACCACAGGTTAACTCTTTTTAATCCTAAGTGCCAAAAGTAGATCAATGGTATAGTTTAAAAACTATTTGAGTGCGCATTCTTTAAACCAATGGTGGTTATTTAAATTGTGACCTCATTCCACAAGAATACATTTTACAGGGCATTTGAATGTCATCTGCAGAGATGAGTTTTTTATAAAGCTACTTTTTGACAAATGTAAAAAGGCATATCATTATGTGTTTCAATGGCTACTTTTTAGGAGATTTAATTCTAATTTTATATTCTTCTTTTTACTCTCGTGGTAGTAGAAGATAAATAGATGAAGTTTTGTTTTTGAAAGAAAAAAGTGAATCTTTATCTCATTTTTAGAAACTTAAAAGTGAAGTTTTAAAAGATGGGCTATTGATCCAAATGGAAAGTTTTTTTTGGACAGAGTGTTTTCAGTTTTTCCTTGTCCTCATGCAGATAATATAAAGATTTTTGTAGGAGAATTTATTTATGAATAGATATTGAAGGAATATGGGAGAAAAAATGAAAAGAGAATTTGAAGCATTTTTTGAATGAAATTTGATTTTATATGATCTTATTTTGTTTGGAGATGTTTTTACAAAAGGAGATTTTTATGGGGAATATGAATGGATTTGGAGAATAAAAATATGGAAGATAATTCTATAGGGGCAACATGATTTAAGGACCTCTTTCATTTTTATTATATAGAGATGGCAGAGAGGAAAATGAAAGTTCTTGAGATTTTATTCTTTTTAAAAGGGGGAGAATGAATTGAAAATTTTATTTAATATCATTTTGGAGAAGATGAACAGGTTTGAAAATTTTATATGCAGAGAAGTGTACATCAAGGGTTATTTTTATTTTTTTGATGGAGGAGATGATTTTATTGAAGAAGAATTTGAAAGGATTTTTGGAGATGAACAAAGGCATTATTTGTGTAAAAATAAAATGTCTTCTAACTCTAATTTTTTTGTAGATTAAGGAAGATGAAATATCTTTCTTCAGGTGAATGAAAAATTAAAGGGAAGATGAAATATTAAAAAAAAAATTGAAGAAGAGAAATTTATAGGAAAGATGAGAATTGAAGAATATGAATGTGAAAGGTGAAGGGTTATTTAAATTGCATATAATTGTTTTATAGGTACATTGATGGTGTGAGTGTATGGATCAAAGTGTATTGAAGACATATTTGAGAAGATATTACAGATGATTTTTGTATGTATGAAGATCTCCTTGTGCAATAAAATTTTAGATTGAATGACATAGACAATATGCAATTGACTACATCAGGTGAATTGTTATGCAGAGATAATCAGGTGAATTGTTATACAAAGATAATCAGGTGAATTCTTATGCAGAGATAATAAGGGGAATTGTTATGCAGAGATAATCAGGTGAATTGTTATGTAGAGATAATTAGGTGAATTGTTATGTAGAGATAATTAGGTGAATGAATTGTGAATTGATTGAATAAAGAAAATGAGACTAGTATACATATTGATTTGAGTGTGCTAAGAGATGACAGGTCACAAATGGTGCAAATCAGATTGAGAAGCAATCATGTCTTGCACATTATTTTGATGAGGACAATTGAGTTGGTCAGTGAGACCTTCCTATGCCAGTGAGGCTTGTGGTCAGTGAGACCTCTGTATGTGCCAGTGAGGCATCTTGTAAAGCTAGTGAAGCTTCTTTGGTTAGTGAGACCTTCATGTAACCAGTGAGGTTTTGAATAAGCCAATGAGGTAACTTTGAGTGGTTTTTTCTACCCCAAGAGTGTTTCCCACTCCAAAAATTTCTATGTCATAATTTGTCTCTATGTGTGTACATTATAATGTTTTACTCACATGTCCTGATTCATGCTTTTCACTATCATAATTGAACATATGTGTTTAACAATCCATTGATGTCTTCCTCCTTCTTTATCTTGTAAATTAAAAGGTTGAAAAAGTTAAAAGTGTTCACAACACTGATTCATCCCCCCTCTTAGTGTTGTCCTCAACTCTAACAAGTGGTATTAGAGTGTAGGTTCCATATTATAGTCTAATCTGGTTGGGTAGATCTTGAGGGTGGAGTATAATGGGTAAGTGCAAAAGAAATAAGAACATGAGAGATGTCAAGTCTCATTTTGATGAGAAGGTGCAGTCTATATCAATTCTAGATGTTGATACATTATCAATTGATAGAAATGTCTAACAGGTTGAAGAGAAAGTGTTTTCAGATGTTCCCTTCTTTGATGGTTCAGATTTTTTAGTTTGGTATGTTAGAATACAAGTGTATTTATCCTTTTTAGGATATGATGTTTTAATGTCAGTTGAGAATGGGTATTGTATTACTACAAATAACAAAGAAGATATTAAATATAATCATATTGCAAATAAGGCCATATTGTCTACTCTATGTAATCATGTTCTCTGTAAAGTTATGAATTGTGTTACAGCTCAGGAGATATGGATAGAATTGAAACAAATTTATCAAGGTGATGATAAAGAAGAGGGCAACTTGTTATCTTAGAAGAATAACAATGATAGAAGACATTCGCATGAAGGAGTTGAGGTCCAATCTCTTTCAGAAGAAGCTAACATCATAAGTGATGATGATCAAGATTATGATGAACAATATTGTGAGATTGATATGGAAGGAGAGCTCATATATGCTCTGAGTGAACTCAAGAATTATAAGAAGGAGAACCAGAAATTAATGTTGCAACTACAACAAGAAAGAGACTTCAAAGACAAAGCACTCTCTAATCTTGAAGAGAAGAGTATTCAGATTGCAAATTTAGGGACACAAATTGATAACTTAGAAAATTTGATTATCAGTCTGAAGATAGAGGTTGAGGAAGCTAAGAGAATAGCAGATGTTTCAAAATCTGACCTTGGAGTTAGAAGGATTGAGAATCTAAAATTAGAGGGTGATATTATCAATCTGAGAAAAGAGTATGATGGTCTCAAGGCTTTATCTAAGAAGTATAAGGAGTTTGAAGAAAGCACAAGAAAGCTACATGAGATGTTGGGTAAACCTATCAAAGTGGCCCACCTGAACCCACCTAGCCACTCTCGGTAGCTGTTTGTCAGGAATTGGAACAAGTTTTTGATAAGGCCTGATATGCTCAAAGATCCAAGTCATGATCAAGGAGGAATGGTTGAAAGAAAGAGCTCCTCATCGTGTGATACGATATAAATCTCTGTATACCATGGCCAAAATGTCTGGCCCACAAGTGTAGACTCTACCCTACTTAAGACCCTGTATAGTTGGAGACCAACACCATCTCAAGTGAGCCGAGGCCTTGTCTCTAGACAACCTCAATGCAATCAAACTGATCAGAAACTTCCTCAAATGAGGAATGCAAAGTCACGACATAAAGGTAAGTTGAACACCTATCTGATCCTCAAGATGAATCACCCCCATGAACTGTTCCAAGGAAGCCTTGTCCTCGAAGGACTCACTAGCTAGTAGGACAAGAGGGTGCCCTCTGACAGGAACCCCTAGAATGCGGTAAACATCAAATAGAGTGATGGTCCACTCTCTTAACACCTGCAGGAACCTGAAAGTGTTCCTATCTCTGGTTTTCAACTATATATATATATACATATATATATATGCACAAGAAAATATATATTTAATGAGGGTTTGTTCATTTACAATATATATACTGATGGCATGTTTGTCATTGATGTCAAAAGCGATTGTCAGTGATCATGTTGATATTGTGTATGCAAGGACAGTGTCTTCTTGTTTAGATCAGTATGACGATGTTGTTCAATGTTGTTCAAGAAGACCTCAAAGAAGACCTCACAAAATGTAGTGATGATGGTTGAAATTGCAAGAAGGTCAGTGATGAATTCATCATCAGAAAATCAGATCAGGATAATAATGTCAAGGTTCTTATCAATTATTTCTTAGTGTGATTCGCAAGGAATTATCATTGATGTCTTTACAACATGACAAAGTTCAAATACAGTGAAAATGTTTGATGGACCATTGGTATGATGTGGTATTGGTTTGACAATCTTTATGATGGAAGCAGAGAGTTTTTTTCTTTGTGGCAGAGATGATAGAGATTCATGATAGAATATCAAGATCTCATGTTTGGTAAAGCATGGTTGATCATTTGAGTATCAATTTGGAGTTCATGTTATATGTGATGGATTTCATGTCTTGCAATTTGAGGTTTGATTTTTTGCATCAGAGGTATGCTATGTCTAATAGGATGGCAGAGTAGTATCATTTTTTTCAAAAGCATTATTTTTGTGGGCTTTGATAAATCACATGTGTTTATGTGATCAAAGGTATTGTAATTAGTTTAAAGTTATTGAGCATTTTCTCTTCTCGTCACATAAACAAACACTTTTTGTTTTATTTTTTAGTTGACTTGCTATAGTAGGTAACTGTTACTTAAGTTACAATATGAAAGGGTCAAGGATCATGGAAAACCGGCCCTCTTTCCTAGCCTCATCAATACCACAGGATAGTAGATGTTTCAAAATCTGATCTTGAAGTTAGAAGGATTGAGAATCTAAAATTAGAGGGTGATATTATTAATCTGAGAAAAGAGTATAATGGTTTCAAGGTTTTATCTAAGAAGTATAAGGAGTTTGAAGAAAGCACAAGCAAGCTACATGAGATGTTGGGTAAACAGAAACATCATCTGAACACAACTAGATTTAGTTATGAAAAAGGAGAGTGTTCCAAAGCTAGAGAGACTCCCAGAAAGAAAATTGATTTAAGTCATCATGTTGCTGCCACAGAAGGTAAAAGGAAGAGTGAAGCTGAGGAGAAGACCAAAGATGAGTTTGTCAAAATGCACACTTAGAGAAGAAATTTTAGAAGAACTGCTCCAGTAAAACAAGCACTCATGTACATGTATAATTATTCATTTAATGGTTATTGTTATACTTGTAATCATTTTGGACACAAGCAGTTGTTTGCAAAAGGAATACTGATATTGTTTGTTACAAGTGGAATAATGTTGGACACATACAAAGAAATTGTAAAGTGCATAGAAGGTATGATCCTGCATGGAAGCTTAACATGAGTGCTCAAAGGTACTATCAGTCATTTGATTATGATTGTAACATGGTTTTTTATAATTGCAACACTCTTGGACACAAAGTACACAATTACAGAATGTATGGAAGAATTGCTTCACCTAATTTGATAGGTTTGAAAAGGATAGAGGCTGAAAAATCTTAGAGGAAGAAAAATCCTGTGAAAGTATGGAAGCAGAAACAAAGACAAAAGAGTACAGATCCTAAACTTGTGCATCTTGTACAAACATCATCAGTTGAATAACAGATAGCATGAAGTAAGGGGGACTTGTTCATGTCCTATCAATTATCTCCAAGAAGTTATAGGAGGAGATCAGTTGATGTTTATCAATATGATGATCTTGTTTTGTTTATCATGCTTGCCTGATAATGTTTGAAATGAAGTTTCTGATTATATTGAGTTTCAGTGTATGTCAGTAATACGGGTGTTCATGATCAGTGACATGTTTAGTGGTTCATGATGCATACAAGGTGTTGATAAGTTGTTGAAGGGTTCAATGCACAAAGAGATTGATGAGGTTGAGTATCTTATCCTGTTTATATCATGTTGGTACTCACAAAGTTTGAGTTGTCAGGATATTGCAATTCAAATGTTATTGATATTAATCTTCATGTATTTTGTTCATGTGTTTTTGAGTTGTGTCTTGCACAAGAATTGAAGCCTTCAGGTGGATTGAATTTAGTATCAAAAGAGGATGGTGGACTGGATGTCAAGTCATGCTCATATGGAAGTGTTCTTGATGTGATAATCTAACATGTTTCTTTGATGGTTTTCATCATTAATACATTTCAGGGAGGTATGTACAAATTGTGTGGTTCTAGTTTTGAAGTGGTATTAGGTATGCGCTTCAAGATATGACATCTAGGGATGCTTATGAAATTGATGGTGGTGCCTTATTTTTCTTCAAATTCATCAATTAATCAGAGGTAAGTAAAGGTCTTGAATCAGTTATGGCAGATGATAATGGTAATGTTCAAGTACTAGTTGGTGTTGTGTGTACTATATTTCCTTTCTAGAGGATTACGTTGTTACTATCATGGAAGATTTGAAAAAGGTCTTATCAAAAGTGGTCATCATGTCATCTTGTGTTGGGAACTGTGTGATGAGGAGTCTTCATGATTTTTGTCTGTAATATTGTTCATCAAGAGTATTGATGTGTTTATGATTTCTTTGTATAGTGTTCAAGAAGTTGGTATTTGGTTGTAGAGATATGTCATCTTCATCCTCATATTTGTATAATGTCAAGAAGTGATATTATGTTGAGGGGGAGAAAATTAATTTGAGTCTTTGTCATAAGATGTCAAAAAGGGGGAGAAAGAAAAATTGCATCATGAAGTTTTGACATCAATGACAAAGGGGGAGATTGATGGCATGTTTGTCATTGATGTCAAAAGGGATTGTCAGTGATCATGTTGATATTGTGTATGTAAGGACAGTATCTTCTTGTTTAGATTAGTATGACGATGTTGTTCAATGTTGTTCAAGAAGACCTCAGAAAATGCAATGATGATGGTTGAAATTGCAAGAAGGTCAGTGGTGAATTCATCATCAGAAAATCAGATTAGGAGAATAATGTCAAGGTTCTTATCATTTATTTCTTGGTGTGATTGGAAAGGAATTATTATTGATGTCTTTACAACATGACAAAGTTCAAATACAATGAAAGTGGCTTGATGGACCATTGGTATGATGTGGTATTGGTTTGACAATCTTTATGATGGAAGCAGAGAGTTTTTTTCTTTATGGTAGAGATGACAGAGATTCATGATAGAATATCAGGATCTCATGTTTGGTAAAGCATGGTTGATCATTTGAGTATCGATTTGGAGTTCATGTTATATGTGATGTATTTCATGTCTTGCAAGTTGAGGTTTGATTTTCTGCATCAGAGGTATGCTATATCTAATAGGATGGTAGATTAGTATCATTTTTTTCAAAAGCATTATTTTTGTGGGCTTTGATAAATCACATGTGTTTATGTGATCAAAGGTATTGTAATTAGTTTAAAGGTATTGAGCATTTTCTCTGCCTGTCACATAAACAAATACTTTTTGTTTTATTTTTTAGTTGACCTGCTATAGCAGGTAACTCTCACTTAAGTGACAATATGAAAGGGTCGAGGAACATGGACAACTGACCCTCTTTGCTAGCCTCACCAATACCACGGGTTAACTCTTTTTAAGCCCGAGCGCCAAAAGTAGATCAATGATATAGTTTAAAAAGTATTTGAGTGCGCATTCTTTAGATTAATGGTGGTTATTTAAATTGCAACCTCATTCCATGAGAATACATTTTGAAGGGCATTTGAATGTCATCTGCAGAGATGAGTTTTTTATAAAGCTACTTTTTGACAAATGTAAAAAGGTAGATCATTATGTGTTTCAATGGCTACTTTTTAGAAGATTTAATTCTAATTTTATATTCTCCTCTTTACTCTCATGGTAATAGAAGGTAAATAGAAGAAGTTTTGTTTTGGAAAGAAAAAAGTGAAGCTTTAACTCATTTTTAGAAACTTAAAAGTGAAGTTTTAAAAGATGGGCTATTGATCCAAATGGAAAGTTTTTTTTGGGCAGGGTGTTTTCAGTTTTTCCTTGTCCTCATGCAGATAATATAAAGATTTTTGCAGGAGAATTTATTTATGAACAGATATTGAAGGAATATGGGAGAAAAAATGAAAAGAGAATTTGAAGAGTTTTTTGAATGGAATTTGATTTTATATGATCTTATTCTGTTTGGAGATGTTTTTCTAGAAGGAGATTTTTATGGGGAATATGAATGGATTTGGAGAATAAAAATATGGAAGATAATTCTATAGGGGCAACATGATTTAAGGACATCATTCATTTTTTTATATAGAGATGGCAGAGAGGAAAATGAAAGTTCTTGAGATTTTATTCTTTTGAAAAGGGGCAAAATGAATTGAAAATTTTATTTAATATCATTTTGGAGAAGATGAACAGGTTTGAAAATTTTATATGCAAAGAAGTGTACATCAAGGGTTATTTTTGTTTTTCTGATGGATGAGATGATTTTCTTGAAGAAGAATTGGAGAGGATTTTTGGAGATGAATAGAGGCATTATTTGTGCAAAAATAAAATGTCTTCTAACTCTTATTTTTTTGTAGATTAAGGAAGATGAAATATCTTTCTTCAGGTGAATGAAAAATTAAAGGGAAGATGAAAGATTAAAAAAAAAATGAAGAAGAGAAATTTACAAGAAAGATGAGAATTGAAGAATATGAATGTGAAAGGTGAAGGGTTATTTAAATTGCATATAATTATTTTACAGGTACATTGATGGTGTGAGTGTATGGATCAAAGTGCATTGAAGACATATTTGAGAAGATATTACAGATGATTTTTGTATGTATGGGGATCTCCTTGTGCAACAAACTTTTAGATTGAATCACACAGACAATATGTAATTGACTGCATCAGGTGAATTGTTATGCAGAGATAATCAAGTGAATTGTTATGCAGAGATAATTAGGTGAATGAATTATGAATTGATTGAACAAAGACAATGAGACTAGTAGGCAGATTGGTTTGAGTGTGCTCAAAGATGACAGGTTACGAATGGTGCAAATCAGATTGAGAAGCAATCATGTCTTGCACATTATTTTGATGAGGACAATTGAATTGGTCAGTGAGACCTTCCTATGCCAGTGAGGCTTGTGGTCAATGAGACATCTGTATGTGCCAGTGAGGCATCTTGTAAAGCTAGTGAAGCTTCTTTGGTCAGTTAGACCTTCATGTAACCAGTGAGGTTTTGAATAAGCCAGTGAGGTAACTTTGAGTGGTTTTTTCTACCCCAAGAGGGTTTTCCACTCTAGACATTTCTGTCATAATTTGTCTCTATGTGTGTACATTATAATGTTTTACTCACATGTCGTGATTCATGTTTTTCACTATCATAATTGAACATATGTGTTTAACAATTCATTGATGTCTTCCTCCTTCTTTGTCTTGTAAATTAAAAGGTTGAAAAACTTAAAAGTTTTCACAACACTGATTCACCCCCCCTCTCAGTGTTGTCCTAGACTCCAACATATATGATGAATATACCTCATTTTTTTTGTGACGGCCATGGCTATCCATGTGAGAGACTTGCAACTCAAAATGGTTAGAGAAAAAAAAATAGAGAGGAAACAAAATGAGATGAGAAGAAGAAAATGAGAGATAGAGAATAAGATAGGGTTAGGGTTTTCTTTTGCCCATAAGGAAATAAATTTTTATTTAGAAATCTTTTAGGGTTGTTAAGATTTTAAGATTTCTTTTTACTTGTGAGGTGGAGGTTTTTAATTATTTTTAATTGGGAGAGGATGGGTGCATGTGAACCCATACCTCTCCTTTAACCTATTTTTTCCCTCCCTTTCTTTTATTTGAACTATTTTTGAACTTAAACCTTGGGTGGTTAAATATTTTATTTTAGCTTTTAGTTGGGGATTAATTTATATGTTATTAGAATACTTTTTATTTTTTTAGTAAATTATTTTCATTTTATATTGGGGTGTTAAAGGCTAGTGTGGCTTTTTGTGGATAGTGTTGTTATTTTAATTAATCTAGGGTTAAAATGTTAGTTTAGTGATTTATTAGACCTTGGGAATCTTCTATCATTTATAGGACACTATAGTGAACTTTATTATTATTATTGGGGGATTTAATTTTAATATTGTAACTTGTGAATTATTAATGCAATAGTATAATAGCAAGGTCAATTTATTTAATTTAATCATATGATTGGGAATAATCCAAGGAGGTTATTATTTTTTATTGTTATTTAATTATTTTATTTTATTTTAAGAATTTTTCCTAGGTACGCCCTAGCAGCGTTATGCTTTCAGATTTTTTCAAGAATTAGGGTTAATTTCTTAGGTGTTTTAAAACTATCATTGATTAATATTTTAACATTCTTGTAGATTAATGTTGTAATCTTAAGGAGTTAATTATTCCTTTAATGCTCTAGAATTAGGGTTTTGATTTCAACCCATGACAAAATCCTACCACTCATTTAGGAAACCTAGGGCTTAGGTCAAATCGATCCTAACCCTAATGGTGACACTCATCGTGTCGTATAACCCCCTAGTCGGCCATCATTGCATAGGGGATTGTACATATAGATGCACTACCCCAAGATAGATTAACATGTTTACACCTTACGCATATTACCACCGAGCATGCTGATGTGTACGAGGGGTTTCTAGAGATGTGCAGAATTTTTTTAATATTTCATGTCATGACCACATGACAAATGTGGACATGACACGTGTTTTGCATGTTGTGACCGCATGGGAAATGTGAGCATGATAGGATTAATTTGACCAAAGTTTTCAGTATAAATAGCATTGTGATCAACGTAGTCATACGTTCACCCACCCTAACTCGACTTGAATATTGTCGCAATACTACAATTATTTGGTCAAGATACATTTCTTAGCCTTCTTGGGTTGACAAGTTTCTAAACATAATTGTTTGATTTATTGTAGCTCTAGGGTATGTAAGACTCTAACAGGTTCTTAAAGGCTTCCTTGCCCTCATGGCGAATAAGACAAGAAATCAAGATTTGTAAATTTTATTCGAAAAGAAATTTCCTCCTCCTTGACTATTAGGGTTTAGTCTTCAAAGAAGTTTTCTTGACACTAAGGGGTTCATCACGATTCTTATAAAATCTTTTTCATTGAACAATATTATTCAATTTTTTAATACAAAAGATATTCAATTAACATGGTAAGGTTGATATAGTTATCTCCTTTTGTCTTAAGTTAGATCATCTAGGATTGTGTAAACCTACACAAGAGTTAAGTTTCTTAATAAGCTACTTCCTAATTTAGTAAGTTTTCCAAACCTTTCATGTTTCTCATATAAATTTACATATTGTCTGTTGAGGTAGTAGTGCACCTACTAGGCTAGCTACCCTATTAAGTCTTTAATTTAACCCTATAGGAATCTAAAGATGCCCTTTGTGTACAAATAATATTAGTACTTGGTCATTTAAAAGAATTAAAGTTTTAGAAAATTAAAAAGACCTATGGTCGATATAATATGGGTTCTAATATCTAACTATTGGTTTCACTTAATAATCATGATTCAGCCTGTTGTTCCATCATTATGTGGACTAAAGTGATATGACTTAGCTATCACTAATATTAAAATAATAGATATGTCATTGTCGGCTATTTAAGGTTGTGACTTGCAATGAATAGTTTCAGGCAAAAGATACATGATTAAAGCTCAGGAATAAAAGTAAGCTTGACATAACGACTCCTAAACCTTACAACCACAACCAAAAAATCTTATGTTAAAAGGAAAGAAAGATCTTAATGCAATGACTCTTTTCAACTTCTAGGTGCAGCTTCTTTTAGACTGAGAAGTCTCAGCCTTGCACACTGGACACACTATTATATGCAATTTGGCCCTATGAAAATAGATGCTAACATAAAGAGAATTGGCCTCACAATGCATGTGAAAAACACATTCATATCAGCCTTAACAGGTTCTTTTTTAGATTTGTAATCACAGACATGTACATTTGTGTAGACACCTAAAAGTGTCCATCCCTCACAAAACCCTAATTTCCTCCACAATCCACTAATTTTCCCTAATTTGCCTGTATGATTAAATAATTGATTTTCATTAATTAACTATTTAGTCATTCACTATCCTAATGTCCCCTTCACCTAATTTATTCAAATAAATAAATAAATCCCATAAAAATCCCCTTTCACATGTCCCCTTCCTCAAATGAATTAAATAAACTAATCAAGTTTATTTAATTTAAACATTTCCCACCTCACCATATTTGTGAATTTAAAATTCACTTTTGTCCTCTAGTGGTGAGGAAACCCTAACTTATCCTAGCCCTTCATTTTGGCTCCAAGTCAACAATGAATCTTGGCCCTCCATTCAAATTCCCTCCTCTATAAAACACCTCTTTCAACTTCATTTTCACCTCTTACATTCCCATTTCCCTTAATCTCTCTTATGCTCATTCTCATCTCAATTCAATTGTAAGCTTTCAAAATTCTTGCTTAACACACACAAGAGCTTCTCATGGTGGTTGCATAAACCTGCAAATCTAAGAACATACTATGCAAGATGAGGAGGACAATGGAGAGAAGTCATTACTTGCTTAGATTTGTAGTTTTTTTTATGTTTATTTGATTGTTATCTAGGTTAGAATGCTCTTCATTGTAGTTAGGGTTTGATAGTTTATTATTTTTTACTATAAATGTAGGTTTTCCCTAGCACGAAATGGTGAACCCGACGTGAAATGATCTCTAATCCATCATTTTTGTTGAGTTTTGGTGGTTAAATTGTGCAGGTGCCTTCCTAGTCTCGAACGGGCCTCACCGTTGAGTCTAGGAGGCCGTTTCGGTGAAAAATGACTATAAATTTGACTCATTTTGCTCACTTTGAAATTTTTGATTTAAAAAAAAAAACAATTAGTACGGCAATCTGTATTGTACAGATCCGTACTGTATGGACATGGAGTGCCTTTCTATGTAGGTCTCTAGTTGTATTCTTTGATTGTAGGTTTAAGATTTTTTAGTCTTTCATTGTGGGTTAGGTGTCATAATCTATTTGTAGGTTTAATTTCTGCTTGCAAGATAAAATGTTTGTTAGAGGTCTAACTCTGTGGATGCAGGCTAAAATTTGTTGCAGGAATCAGAAAAAATTGAAGCCCTAAATCCTCTCGTGCCACCTCTGTCTAAACCCCATCCACTGCTTGTGAAATCTCCCTCCACCGTCGCCACTGTGGGCTCTGCCCTGTCACTCCCTGAGACCTTAGTCGCTGTCTCCAGTGGCTAGGTCCATTGAGCCACACTCCTCCACCAGATTTTCATGCCCACATTTCCCATGCGGTCATGACACACAAACACACATGTCATGCCCACATTTGTCATGTGGTCATGACACAAACTACGAAAAACTTTTCTACCTATCCCTAGGAACCCCCTCACACGCATCTGCATGCTCGGTGGTAATATGCATAGGCATAGACATGTCAACGTAATCATGATGGTGAAGGCCGTCTAGGGGGTATGCGACATGAAGTGTGTCACTCTTAGGGTTAGACTGTTTAAATCTGAACCCTAGTTTCCTAGGTGTGAAGGAGAAAACTGCCAACATCAAACCTTAATAAAATGAGATCGAAAAGTGATTAAGTGGTAGAATGGTGCATGATTCAAGTGGGATGATGGAAGGAATGCATTTAAAATAATTCAGTCATCGCGTAAAAATAACCCTAAATCTAGCCCAAAATTTTGGCAGCGTAACGTGTTTTTCGATGACGCAAAACAAAATTTAAAATTAAGTCGTCAATAAGGAAATGATCAAAATTTAAGAATAAAAGCTAAGTTAAAGCTACAGACCAAATTTAGAATGATTCAAGAAAGAAAAAAAAATGATAAAATAAGATTTGAAGGCAAGGAGTCAGGTAGACTACAACAGAAAGGTTAAGTCTGTTAATAAATATATAATATTTAAAAAAACAATATTAACTCGATTATTTAATTTAGAAGGGGAAAAGAGTTTAAATAACTCTTCTTGTAAAATTAACGACAAAAATCGAAATAAGATGAAACTAAATTAACATTTAATTAAAATCCTGCTAAGGTAAGAAAAATAGACTAAAAATTAGTATTTCCCTCAATGGTGAATTTAGAACAAGGAAATTATTCATCCCAAATAGAATAATTAAATACCCTCCAATTTAAATTTAAATCACAAATCAACAATAAAAAAAAAGAAAAAAACAAGGTTAATCCATTCCACAAATATAGGTCAATGTAACCAAAAAAAAAAAAAACCTCCAAGAGATGAATAAAATCCAAAAAGGAAGAGGGGCTTAGATTTAGAATTAATATTTCAAATTAAAATCCCCCATCCTCACACAAATAAAATATGAAAAAAAAGAAAGCCTCACATTAAAGAAAATACAATTATAATCCTAAAACTAGGAAATGACTAAAAACATTTAATTATTCTCTATTCTCTCTGTTGCCCTAATCTCTCCTCTTTTCTATTCTCACTCAAACCCTAAACTCTCATTTTCATTTCTTCTTTCCTCTCCTCATGTTTGTTCTTTTTTTTTTTGTTGCAGGTTAGGGTTTTGAAGAGGCCATGGATCTTCTACGTCCTCGCACGGAGGTGAGCTCAATATGATATATGATAGAGAGCATCCATATCCCCACTTTTCCTTAGTGTTTAAAATCTATGTGTAAGTATATTGTTTTTTGTTATATGCCTTGCTAAAAAATGGGATATGGGTTGTAGGTGCTGTGATGAGGAGGAGAGGATATGGCAGAGGTTTGAGTGGCCAATGTGGTGGTAGAAGTGTGAGAGACTGGCGGCAGAGTGCATGGAGCAGAGATTTGGTGGTCTACAGCGGCGGCGGACGTAGCGATCGGCGGGCGGCTGCATGTGAGGTAGGGGAGTGGCCGCAGCCAAGGGTGTGGGGTGAGCGTTGGGCACGACAGTGTGTGTGGCTATCGGCGGTTGCTGCGGCAGGGGAAGGGCGGCGCTGTCCACGAAGGGAGGTGGAGAAGGAGCCCGCGGGGAGAGGGGGTAGGGTATGAAAGGGTGGGGTGTGGGGGAGGCGGAGCCCCCACCCACACCCACGGGTGTGGGTGGAGGCTCCGCCTCCCCCACACCCCACTGTCACAAAAGAATGGGGGTTGCGGCAGCGTCCATAGTCCCACTTTGACATTAATTTTTTTTTTTGTTATTTTTTTTAAATCTAAACCTCAGTTTATATATATATATATATATAAATACATATATATATACATATATATATATATATGTATTTATAAATACATATATATATATATGTATATATATATATAAATACATATATATATACATATATATATGTATTTATATATATATAGCATGAGTATATATATACGTGAATATATACTCAAAAACAAATAAATACACCTCTTTTTTTATATTTAAATTTATATACTTAGGTCCATAACATCCGTTTATTCAGTATTTTGGTAAGGCATCTATTCTAATTCTATATGTTTATTTTTTTAAACATATACAACACCTACAAATCGTTGATCTATGGAAATAAAAAAAAAATACAATCCTTATGTATGTATTTTGTTTTAACTAGGGCTTAAACAGATAGAAGTGAACTTCTAGGTTTATACAAACAAAACCAAAATAGTAACTCAATAAATGTGTTTTTTTTTTTCCCTTTTGAATCACAAAATAACAGAAATACATATGTATTTGTTTGTAGCAGATAAAATTTACAGAAACTCTATATATATATTTTTTAAAAAGAATAAGTCTTATTAAAAAAAAATGATTTTCAGTTTTAAACAGTAAACTGGACAACAACTATATTTATATATATATTTATTTTTACATGACATATATATATTTTAGTTTTGCATTATGCAATACAGAAATACATCTTTCTTTTCTCTTCTCCTTTCAACAACAGCTTTTATTTTAAACTTCTAATGCAACAACAGAAAACTGAATTAACCCCTTTTTTCTTGTTTACAGTAAAACCATGTTTACAACTAATTGTCTCTACTTTCTTTCTTTTACAATAGAATATAACAACCATTACCACTCTTGCCTAAATATTGTTTTTCTTAAAGATCAATGACAGAAATTTGTTTATGACTCTTTTCACATACATTTTTCAACACAATGCCAATTTCAAAATATGGAAATAGACAACTGTAGTTTACGTAAAACAAAGGTTTACATTCAAAATCTAACACAACCAACTTTACGGCAAGTATCATAGCAGTAATAACAAGAATTTGCCAAGTGTCAAGGCCACTAAGGCCATGGCTCAAATAGCCACCAAAACACTACAAGGGCCACACAAAAAGGGCTCCATATCAACTTCATTTCTCTTCTCAAAACCTGCAAGGAAACTCAACAACAAGACAACAAAAAGAATAGCCACTATGAAAGGAAAGCTCTCCTCCCTACCATAGACCCGCAAGAGGGTCACCCTCGAGCTAGGGAGGTAGGGATTTCACACAGGGTTTCATTCCACAACAAAATCAACCACAATAACACAAAATCAGAACAACCCCTTAGGTTTAACACAATACTCAACCCATAAGAATGAGTTTGGTGAGGGTAGGGAATGGACCCCTCAACTTCAAAGGGCTCCCAAATGATAAGAAAATGTCAACTCCTGGCCTCAAGCCAAAATCCCAGAACAATCACAATCCACAAGAATCACAAACAAATTGCATGGCACTATTGCCATTCAGATATCTCCTCGTCAAATAATAATAAGCCCTCAAGGCATAAACACATACTGTGGGAGAGACCTCAAGGAGGTTCCTTTCCCCTACCCATACAAGTTAAGCATTAGCTCCATTGGAGATTCTCTCACCATACTACCAACCCAACAACACAATGCAAACAACAAACAACTAAATTCTAAAACACTAATCAATATAAAAGCAAGGGTGAAAAAGCAAGATGAGAGGCCTACCTTCAAGGCCCTGACACTGGAGTAAGTTTGGTGAAGAGCTCCAAGCCTTCCCAAGCCTCCCAACTTTTAGAATTTCTCCAACCTTCCCTAACTCCTCCAAACTAGAATAGAAAACTAAAAATTGCAAGAACTCTCAATTTGCAAGGAAAAGAACCAGAAAAGAAGAACCCCCACTCCTCTACAAGAGGAGCTATTATAGGCCATCCACTTGGCCTTGAGGGAATGGGAAGGTGACATTTGTCACCATCTCTTCCCTCCTCCAAAGGCTACTTGTAAGAGTGAGAAGGTAAGAGGATGACACATGTCCTCCTCTCACTCCACCTCATCTCCACCTCATCCACTTGTGCTTCCACACAAGTGGGAGGGGAACAAATGGTGAGTTGGATTCCCACTCACACCTCAAGAAGACAAGGGTCTTGAGTGGTGCTCCCACTCACTTGGGAGTTTTGGAGGGCTCTTGGAGACATCCCAAGTCTTCTTTGGGAATGATTCCCAAGACTTAGGGATGGGAGATGAGTTCTTCCCAAGGCAAGGCCCATCCCCCATCTTCCTCATTTCTAAAATTCATCACTTTTACTCAACCATGGTTTAGGGTGACCTAAGGTGAGTAAAAACTAGGGTTAGATGGTCCAAGTTGACCCTAGACTCATGGTTGACCACCTAGGGTAACTTTTAGGACACTAGGGTTCATGAAGGGGTTAGAAAATCCACATGTAAATGGCCTAAGTATATAAGATAAATACCAAGTGGTATAAATCAAGTGAAATTATACAACACTTATTATTAATCAATTTTAAATAAAAGGGGTACTAAGGCCAAAATAAATAAAATTAAATCAAGCACAATAAATCCACACCCAAATTCAAACGTGATCCTTATCCCTCTTGGGAATGGATCGGCTTTACAGGGGATAACATAGTGTGAATTCTACCTCTGATTTCCCGTGGCTAGGGAATGTAAAACCTGCACATCTCAATCAAGTGTCAGTCCTGTCATGAAAAGTTATAGCCGAAGCAACTAGAAATTAAATTCATGCAACAAATACAACAATATCCATCAATACATAAATCCAAATTAACTGCACTATCCAAACATATGTCAATTAGTCCATATCACATAATCACTAGAATCTCATCACAACACATCATCAAATATAAACTCGTAAGTCAAATCACACAATTAGCATCACTATGATCAAATCGAGTCACATATTGTTGGCAAGAGACACTATATGGATTCATGGTTGTTGTCATTGATGGCAACAAAGGTCATCCCACATATCCGCAAGTCATGATATGTCTCTACCGGAAGTCAGATTGAAGATTGTGGTGGTCCGGTGAACAAGAACAGAGCATGTGGCAAGGTCCGACAGATTGGTCCGGATCTCTCAGAGGAAGTGTCTTGGTGCAGTGCGGATCTGGGGAAGTCAAGAGGACTATCTTGAGTAGTATATTCCAAGGATTTAGCCTCCGGAGATGGACAAGGAAAAAGATATGAATAGTTGAGTACCGGATTCCTGAGAGACAGTGAAAACAGAGGAAGAACTGACTGATCGAGTATCAAACTACTTTCCGGATGTATTACAGATGATGATAAAGGTTGCGGAGGCATGAATCATGTTTGGCCGACATAATTGATGATATCTACAAGTATATGCTTGATCCGCATTGCTTGGTGAGCAAGGATTCAGCCGACAGAACTAAGTTTGTAAGAAACTAGACTGTTCCGGATGCCGACTAAAAAGATGATGAAAGTACTTGTGCGGATATATATAGAGGATGGATTTAGTGGTAAAAGGTGTGAATGAATGTGAGGATATGCGAACAAGTCCAGAGTAGAGCAGAAGTAACAAGAAAGATCCGGTATGTGAAAGGACAGCAGACTAAAGAACAGAGGAAAGATGAAGTGCAGCAGATCAGTATACTGAACCTAACCGGAACTGAACTCCAGCATATGCAGATGCTTCCAATCAGTTCAAGACTGTGATTCTAATCACTTTGTAAGACAGTATGTCTTCTTGTAGGCAGTGAGCCTCTTGTGAGCAGTGTGCTCGGGCAGTGAGCCCTAATTGGCAAGTGCCATTTTTGTAATTTCCTATTCTTCTAACAGAGAATAATTCTTGGGTTAATCACCCCGTGGTTTTCTCCCTTAACAGGGTTTCCACGTCAAAAATACTGTGTCATGTGTTTCTTATTTCATGGTTTATGTTTTGTGTTTGATTTTATGCTGCTTTAATTAAAAGGAAAGTTTAATAAGGGAAATAATTAGGATAACTGATTCACCCCCCCCCTCTCAGTTATCAACAATTGGTATCAGAGCCAAGTTCCTCCTAATAGAGCCTAACAGCTTGAGGAAGATCTGGGATTTCAAATGGATGCATATGGTTTAAAGGAGCAACTCAAGACTGCCCTTGAGGATCTTGAACAGTCAAATTCTGAAGTCAGTGAATTAAGAGAAAGACTCAAACAGGCTGATGAATTCATGAGGGAATTAAAAGACAAATTAAGTCTCTCTATGAAAAAGAGAAAGGAGCTGCTCCAACAGTTGGCAAGACAAAGTGAAGAAAGCAATACAAATGAAGAATTGACTGAGCAAACCAAGTTATGTGAAAAGTTATCAAAAGAAGTCATCATGTTAAGACATGAAATGGAATCAGGAACTATAAAGTTCACTCAAGAGATTGAAGAAAAAAGAAAGGCTGAAGACAATCTAAAACAATCTCTTAAGGAAAAATCAGAAGAATGCCACCAGATGGACAGGATTATCAGACACCTTGAATCTGATCTTGAAGATTCCAAAGATAATGAAGGAAAACTTGAGGATCAAATTGCCTCTCTCAAAAGAGACCTTCAAACAGCAAATGAATATAAAGAGAAATTCAAGATAAGTTCTGCTCAACTTGAAGTTCTTCTTGGAAGTCAAAAGAGGACAGATGACAAGTATGGCTTGGGATATGAGAAAGGAGAAAGCTCCGGATCCGGTCAGAAGAATCTTGGATCAGAAAATCCAAGGAGCAGGCCTAGAAGACCTCCGGTAAGACAGCCAAATGCTCAAAAATATCCATCCTTCAATGGATACTGCCACAGCTGCAACCATTTTGGTCACAAAGCTAATCAATGCAGAATGAGAATGAATCAGATTAATTCATCCTTCTCCGGACAGTGCTTCAACTGCAAAAGGTATGGACACAAATCCCATGAATGCAGAATTATAAACAAATCATTCAAAGGTAGATGCTTTACATGCAATAGAGTAGGTCATATGGCTAATCAATGCAGATCAAGGGGATATCAGTTAAATATGCAAAGAAATGTTATTTGTCAAATCTGCAATAGGTCCGGTCATAATGCTAAAGTCTGCAGAAACAAGAATCAGGACAAAAGAGGTCCGGTGTATAATCAGAATCAAGACAAGGGTAAACAAAAGATGAATGCGGATGAAGTTAGGAATCAGATGAGCAAGATTTGGGTGAAGAAAAGCTCAGAGAATGTAGAGGTTGGATCCGCACCAGATTCTGGTGCTGATATTTCTTCCGGAAATTAAAAAGTGAGCTCAGGCTCAGGGGGAGACTCAAAGAAGATTCTGTTCCCCCAGCCAAACAAGTTGTGCCGGATGTGGCACAAGATGCGGATTAAAGGGTTTAAAGATATAAGTCCTGAGATGCTTCAGTCAAGTTTTCAGAGGTCCGCATGGAGTTATGAAGAAGCTGTGTTCGATTAAGTTAGACCTGTTCAGGGAGGTGCTCCGGTATGATAAAGGATTACAAAAAGGTCCGGAGAGATCCGGAAGTGCACGATCTTGTCTTGCGGATTGGACAAAGTGTTTGGGATGTTCTTGTAATATGTTACCTAGATTTATTCATGATTTAAAGATCCGGATGATATTCAGTGATCAGGACTAATCCGGGATACTCCAAGCTGTCCAGACATGGTAAACCGGAATAATGCAGGTGAAGCATTTATTGCAGACAGATATTAGGGTTTGCGGAGCAATATAAGGGATTTCTCAAAAGTTATCTGCTCATTCTACACTTGAGAAGAAGCGAACAGTGGAGCTCTGCAACAAGGATCATCAAGCACACCAAGGATCTCCTGCCGAAGCTATTGCATAAAGAAATCAATCCAACCACTCCGTGCAAACCGAAGGCGCATAAGGTATTCTTCGTTTTTCATTGCCTCACTGCAAATCTTTGAAGAATGGCTACTCCAAACATAGTTAAGATCTCTGATAGACCTCGCCCCTCATTCAAGAAACATCCCTACAAATCGTTGGAGGTAGATCCACTAGGAGCCTTCTCTAGTGTTCCCCACGGAGTCTTACATACTGAAGATATTAGGGTTTACATACACGCAAACATTGAGGAATTTGGGGAATTCAAATTAAGAGACCTCTATCACAAGCAACTGATAGACAATGCTTTTGAGCTCAAACCAGAGTATAAGGGTATCCAGAAGAAACAATTTGAGCAATTCATTCATTTCCCTAGCTTTGAAGAAGATGAATGGGTCCGGTATGTACTGAGCAGGATGCATGACAACTTCCTTTGGCTAGATAGACCCTGCAAGATCACAAAAGAAGCAATTAGAGCAGTAACTGGTCTATACTCTTCCGGGGGGGTACCTATCCTCAAATCTGTCAAGAACAACGTTGTAACTGAAGCCACCGGATCAAAATATGATAAGAGAGCAATGACCATTGAAGATATTTCGGATCCGGATATCAAATATGCATCAATGATCATAGGATACAAGATCTATCACTCCAGCAGGGAGAATTCTGTATCCGGAACTGCAATATACACAGCATATGAAATGCTAAGAAAGAATGCAGATTATGATCTTTGTGAACTACTACTAAGCCAATTGATGGAAAATGTACAGAAAATCAAGAAAGACAAGAAGAACTCCTTTAAGTATGGTACTCTCATTGTATGTCTCTTCTTTTACTTCATGAATGAGCTACCCGGAACAAGTGGATGGGTATGGCAGAATGACAAACCTGTTGCAGTCCAGATAAGAGACTATTTGCATGGACTTGGGGATGCAAAAGCGAGAAATACAGCTCTATGGGGATACTTCAAAAACTTTCAGAGCATGATGCAAGCAAGAGAGAGAATTCCCCAGTCTCTCATTGAGAAATACAAGGACTCAGTATGTTTTATGGTTGACACTGATCAGTGCCTAATGGAGGCAGTGGAGCCAAGGACTGTCTGGATCATGCCCATGGGGTATGAAGTTGATGAACAGATAGTAGAGCTGCATGTTCAACACATGCTAAGTCAGCCCAAAGATCCTAAGGCAGAAAGGTTTGGAACCTTTGAGGAGCTGAGCGTGAAATTACATGTAGAACTCAGGGAACCTGAGATTAAAAGAAAAGTGAGAAAAGAAGTAGAGCACATTGCTCAAGGCCTAGGCATCTCAAAAGAGGCACTTGATGCCAGCCGGGAAAAGAGGAGAAAGGCTGAGGAAGAAGAGAAAAGCAAAGAAAGTGCTCCGGTTGAAACCCCCACCCGGACCAGATCATCAAAGAGATCTGCACCTTCCACAACCAAAAGCTCAAAACCGGAAGTCCAGGCATCCGGTAAAAGATCCAAGACAAAAGCATCAAGGGCTTATGAAAGCCAAAAGGATGAAGAGGAGACAGAATCAGATGAAGGAGTAAGAGAAGTAAAGAAACAGAAAAAGAAAGGATCCGGTAAGCCCTCCACAGGCCAAGACAAGGAGGAAATGGCAGAGGTAACTGTTGAAAAGCCCACTCTGTCACTAGAGAGCATAATCAAGTCGGTCACGGTGGATGGAAACCTTCAACCAATGACTGAATCCTATGATGACTTCAGTGAGGCAGACCAAAAGACTCTGCAGGAAGCCACAGTTAAATATCTGAACACATACAATAAGGCTTTCATTGAGATCATATCTCTCATTCCTAAAAGCCTAGAGAAGGAAATGGAAGTAAGAAAGAATAATGCGCATGCCAAAGATCTTGAGATCCGGGAGCAGATAGCTATTCAGCTATATCCTCAAATTGATCCCAAGACAATGAACATGATCTTCAAGGACTGCAGAGATGAGTTCAGAAGTAAAGCCAGGATGAATCAGCTCATGCTTGGTGAGACTGACAAAGTGGCACAAGAGACAGAAGAGATCCTCCGGAAGGCCTTCAAAAGGTTCAATCTTCCTGTTGTAGAGGACTTAGGTGCAGAAACAGCTGCTGACTTGGAATCTTCTGTTCCGGAAGAAGTGAGCCCTGAACAGACAAGTGAGGACTTGGGACCCTCTGCTCCAGAAGAAGTGACCCATGAACAAGCAAGCATCTCTCCTCCGGTTTCCCCTACAGTCTCCGGATCCAAAGAAGAAGAGCAATTGCAGGAAAAGGAAGCAGTGGTGACAGACAAAGAGGTTGACAGTTCTAAGACTGCAGAAGAAAAGAAACATCTGTCTCCGGCAAGAGACACTGCACAAACTGTTCAACAATTTTTGAGCAAAGAAACTCTAGAGATTGATGAACCGGAGCTTCTAAAAGGTCCATTTGATTTTGACTCTCTCTCTCCGGTACAAACAATGAAGATAGCTTCATTTGCAAATGCCAAGGCAAATGAAAAGCTCCTAAAGTCTCATATGGAGGACTGTGAGTTGATAGAGGCTGCTTCCGGAGTACTTGTAAAGATCATGCCATCAATCCAAATAGATCCGACAGCCTCCACTTCCGGTAATCTAAAAACCTTAGTCAGCAGTATTGATACACATTTTAATTCTCTAGAAAAATCAGCTGAAGACAAGGTCCGGAAGGAATTTTTGGATAAGAGATTTTCTGAAATATTAGATTTAATCTCTAAGGATAGGAAGATTGTAAGCATTGGAATAAAGAGCTTAGAAAATGCTCTTAAGGATGGCGGTGACATCTACAAATTTTGTATATCTTGGTCAAAGGCAACAGCAGCAATTGACAAGAAAATAAAAGAGGAACAGGACAAGCTTCAAAGCTTATCTCAAAGTTTTGATCCTCTCTCTTCCTCTATAATAAATCAAGAATGTCAGACTATTGCAGTCTTGAATGAAATAAAGAATCTTGAGAAGGAGAGGAAGAACATTACCAACCGGATGGGAGAACTTAGAAGGATTATAGTCCCTAAGTTGGAAACTATGCATGAGGCCATCAGTGATGCCCAGACCACCGCCCATACAAAAGATCCGACAGATCTCAGGCGGGCAGAAGCTTTTGCATTTTTGTTGAGTGGTCACATTTCAATCTTGGACAGAATGAAGCTAAGTTGGGCTACTGAAATGGTTCAACTGCAGACATCCTTTGCAGACATTCTGCAGTATATGTGAGTATGTAAATATGCGGCTATATATAGAGAATTTTTGAAAATTTTGGTGTGCGGACCCTACCCTTTGCCATTGATGTCAAAGGGGGAGTGAGGAGCAGTGAAAAATGAGGAATCCAACTCAGGGGGAGTTCCGGAAATTGTATATAAAGACAGAGCATCAGCAAAGGGGGAGCATAGTGTATACACTTAGTCATTTTTCACTAAGTGTTGCCATCAATGCCAAAGGGGGAGATTGTTGGCAAGAGACACTATATGGATTCATGGTTGTTGTCATTGATGGCAACAAAGGTCATCCCACATATCCGCAAGTCATGATATGTCTCTACCGGAAGTCAGATTGAAGATTGTGGTGGTCCGGTGAACAAGAACAGAGCATGTGGCAAGGTCCGACAGATTGGTCCGGATCTCTCAGAGGAAGTGTCTTGGTGCAGTGCGGATCTGGGGAAGTCAAGAGGACTATCTTGAGTAGTATATTCCAAGGATTTAGCCTCCGGAGATGGACAAGGAAAAAGATATGAATAGTTGAGTACCGGATTCCTGAGAGACAGTGAAAACAGAGGAAGAACTGACTGATCGAGTATCAAACTACTTTCCGGATGTATTACAGATGATGATAAAGGTTGCGGAGGCATGAATCATGTTTGGCCGACATAATTGATGATATCTACAAGTATATGCTTGATCCGCATTGCTTGGTGAGCAAGGATTCAGCCGACAGAACTAAGTTTGTAAGAAACTAGACTGTTCCGGATGCCGACTAAAAAGATGATGAAAGTACTTGTGCGGATATATATAGAGGATGGATTTAGTGGTAAAAGGTGTGAATGAATGTGAGGATATGCGAACAAGTCCAGAGTAGAGCAGAAGTAACAAGAAAGATCCGGTATGTGAAAGGACAGCAGACTAAAGAACAGAGGAAAGATGAAGTGCAGCAGATCAGTATACTGAACCTAACCGGAACTGAACTCCAGCATATGCAGATGCTTCCAATCAGTTCAAGACTGTGATTCTAATCACTTTGTAAGACAGTATGTCTTCTTGTAGGCAGTGAGCCTCTTGTGAGCAGTGTGCTCGGGCAGTGAGCCCTAATTGGCAAGTGCCATTTTTGTAATTTCCTATTCTTCTAACAGAGAATAATTCTTGGGTTAATCACCCCGTGGTTTTCTCCCTTAACAGGGTTTCCACGTCAAAAATACTGTGTCATGTGTTTCTTATTTCATGGTTTATGTTTTGTGTTTGATTTTATGCTGCTTCAATTAAAAGGAAAGTTTAATAAGGGAAATAATTAGGATAACTGATTCACCCCCCCCCTCTCAGTTATCAACACATATGTCAAACCAATGTCCTAACATAAATAGTGGATAAAAATCAAGTCTACATAATGAAACATAATCACTAAGATCTGATAATGTCATCTACTACATGGCATAATGATCACAATAAGGGAGGCAAAATAATCGGCCTCACACAGGTCACCTCCTTTGAGAGTGTCGACTTCCAACCCATGGCTAACCATCGAACAAACCCTAATCACTGCTGAGTTGGGCCTGTCTCCACCACCCTTTGTTTAACTCCCATTCCACTGTTCATAGCCTCACAAAATCCTATCCACTGCCATTTGGGAACTTAAACAGTTTGAAAGCCTAGCTCAACCCTACTAAACCTTTATACATTCTTCATCCTTATACTATCGTGATCTTCAAACTTTGGTAATTTCCCCCAAAACAAGCCCTAGACTTGGCCTATCGAAACCTTTATCGCCATTGAAGACTTCAATCGCCTCCATTTTGGACTTAGTCAACATTGGTTGTTGAAGTCTAGCCATTGTCTCTAATGCCAAGCCCCTTCATAACTATTGACTTCCGATGGCATACACCACCATACTTCAGTCAACGTCTCCACCTAATCCATCGACTAGTCGGTCTAAGGTCACCATCGCCATTCTGTATGCATGGTCGTCTACTTTTTTTGGACCAGTCACCACCCTCTGCTTATTATCCATTTGCCGACTACTATACTCCCTGGTGGCTTACGTTGTTGACTACCCTAAACCCCCTTCAAATCCTCGATTGCCTAATCCATAAAGCCTAGTGCTCAATCAATTGATCCATGGTCTCCATCCCTTAACATTGCTCGGCTGAGGATCTTCAAACTCCCTTGGTGGCTTAACCCACGGTCTGCTACCCTTAGGGCTTTTGGGCTTTAAGCCCTTTTGATCACAGGCCCTCAGTCATTATTATGACCAAGGGGTAGGGTTTTGTTCCCCCCTGTGTGTTTTAATTCACTTTCCATTTTCTTTTTTTGCCAGAGTTTAGCCCTCGGTCATATGAATGACTGAGGGGCATTGCCTAAACTTAACCATCAAACAATAAACTACCATCTTTAGACCATTGGTCCATGTGACCACTTTTCCAAACCACCAGTGGTTAATTTTAATGGTTGGAGCTTGACCTGTTCCTTCTACATACCAGAATAGGGCATTTTTTTCAAATTTTCATAACTTTTGTAAAACAAGGCAAAATCGCATGAAACGAGTTGCATTGTGGAGAAGACTCAGACAACTTCACAATGGTAAGGTCAATTTTAGGTAATGATGTTATCTTATTAGTCAATTTTTTGGTCAAAGTCAAACTCACTTTCAAACGTTGACTGCTCATAACTTTGGCAAAATTTATCAGATTTCAGTGAATTTTTTTTCAAATTGCTCAAAATTTCCCAAATTTTCTGATTCTACAATTTATTTTTCTATAACTAATAAAATTTTGCAGATTTTATCATATTCCATTTTTTGACCTCTTTGACTTGTGACTCACAAAACGATGCATCTATTCGTTATGTCATTTTTTTGCATTATCATGGGGATTTTTCTACTACTGATTTCTATTTGTAGCATGCGGCAGTCATGGGCTGAAGACTTTCATTTAAAACTACTAACACATTTTATGTAGGGGTTCAATTTCTTTCATGTGCATGTGTTTTGATATCATAGGAACACTTGGCTTTGGTGCACTAAAACAAACTTAATCTTTCTATTTTCACACATATCTTGGGGCTTAAAATGAACCATGGTTTTCTATGATTGGTGATTGTGTTTATGTTGTGAAGTGTGTATGCTCTTCCATCATGCTTTATGCAATCATGGGAATCAAAAACACTTCACAACATTTGCATAAATCACACCACACATCTATTTTCTAAGGTCAATGAACATGTGCACGTGTGAGAAAGTTCACATGTTAATGCTCTCCCCTTGTGACTTAGTGTGAGCCTGAGGATGAAAAACATGTTAACTTGTCTTTCTTTTGTCAACCTTGGAGTGGGATTTCTCTTGAGACACATTCGAAAGGAGAACTCACTTGTGACCCCAAGTGGGACTTTTGTCCGGCCCACTAGATAAATTGAGGATAAGATGAAAGCCAAGTCTAATCGGTATGAGCAATCACCATACAATGCTAGCTCAAAAGGAGGCATACCTTTGTGTATATTAAACTCCTAGTAGGGTTAGAGCCTTTAGTGGCTTGCTGGATGCTCATGGGATGTCGGTCCCCTAGATATTCACTAGAACCTCTTTGTTTAGTGGCCAAAAACCCTCTACTTGTTGATACAGGAGGAAACTCTGATAGTCGTCCCACATTTTCATGGATTATGGCAGAGATAGCAAGGTACCTCAGGGTCTATGTGTCCTAGGACATGGAACTTGGTGTGCCTGAGAAGTGAGTGTACTGCAAGGGGGAGCCCATGCCCCAAGTTCCTAGAGCTATACACCATAAGTAGGCATGGTTGGGTAACCAAGTGGGAACTCAACAAGTATTGTCCTTCCTAGCCTAGGATTGTACATGTCTACAATTGTTTGCAAAACATCATGAGTCATAAAAAAACAACCAACTAATTGCCAAATGTCTTCTTTGATTGATGTGTGTGATTACCTAATCATCGCTATTGACATTCTTTCCATCCATTCATCCCAAATCAAACCAACACCTAATCATCATCCTAATCCACTTTTCACCTAATAATTCTTAATCATTCTACATAGTCATCCTTTTTCTAATCCACTTAGCATCATTTGTGTCATTATCCTACCCATCATCCATTCATCCCAAGTCATCATACCTTGATCATATTTATACCATATCCTTATCATTCGACCTTCACATCCTAGTCACCCCCCTAAGCCAATCAATTTGATCCTAATCATTCCACTTCAACATAATCATATTATTATCAATATCCTAATCACATCCTAATTATATTATCATCATTCCACATCATCCTTTCTCTGATCTGATCAACTCCATTCCAAGTCAAACCAACACCTAACCATCACCCTAAACATTCCAATCATATCCCAATCACATTATCCTAATCACCTTTCCAAAATCACATCATCTAGCCATACACATCTTGATCATCCTACTTGTCATGTCCTAATCCATTTTCATCTTAATCAATCTGACTCATCATCCCCAATCATTTCACCTTATTCTTAATCAAAATCTAATCATTCCTAATCACCCTCCTAAGTCAACCAATTTTATCCTAATCACATGCTAAATGACCTTTCCTAATCCTTACATCCTTTCCACATCATATCATACTCATCATTCCAACTCATCATACCCTATTCACATTCCTACTCATATCTTCATCATTCAACCTTTATGTCCTTAGCCACATCATATTATATCCTAATAAAATTCTTATCATTTTCTAATCATTCCACCTCACCCCAATCTATCATATTGCTCATTCCTAATCGTTCCACCTCTTCATAATCATATCCTCTTCATCCTTCCTTATCATTCCACATTATCCCAATCATGTCCTATTCATCATACCTAATCATTATATCATATCCTAATCATATTCTATCCATCTTTCCAAATCATTCCACTTCATCCCAATTATATCCTAAGCATCGTAATCATATCCAATTCATCATGCATAACCATTACACATCATCACCCTCCTCCAATAACCATCATCTTAATCATCCTAGTCAAAACCCTAATCATATCCATTCATAATTGAATCAACATCTTCCCAATCCATCCATGTCATCCACATCTTATCATTACACATGATCATCTTCATTCTAATCATATCGATCACATCCCAATCATATCCAAACCATTCATTCATTATCCAATCCATTTCATCCTTCATCATTCCCAATCACAACACACCAAAACCTTAGGGAAACCTTTGAGTATCTACTCCCCCTATCAAATTCCATTGCAACTGTGTCAAAGCCACCCATTACATATACATTTCCATCCCTTTATGATAACATTTCATTGCAACATTTAATTACCATCTAGTCCTTAACATCTATAGAGGACCTTAAACATTAGTCTTCCTAAGGTCGAAACATAGGGAGAAACTATCAAAGCTTGACTGTATCACAAGTACAAATTCAGACCAAGAGACCTTGACATCTTTTTTCACATCAATCAAAACTTGGGCTTAATACTCCACGACTAGTTTAAGTCCATCCTTACAAGTGAATTCTAAAACTCATGGGTTCACTCTAATCAATCATCTCTTCCATATGTCAAGGTCTTGACAAAACCAATTTGTGATTTGAAAGGTCATTAGTAGATGAGAGTACCCTCTTGGAGGTAGACTTTTCAAAGACTAATATCATCAACCTCTATCATAGTCTAAGCCTCATCACCTTGCATAGACATCCCATAGCATCCCACAATTCCCACAATTCATAAGTCTTGTATGGTAAAGACATGGTTCCAAAACAAAGAGACAAGGGAGTAGATCCTCCTAGTCACCCCTCATACACACATCATTCAAAACACATCAACATTCCTTCAAACACATCATCCAATCGACATCACCCCTAATCATTCTTCTAATCACTTCCAAATCACAACCCTAACCATACACTAATCATTATTCTAATCACATCTCATTCATCCTAATCACACCAAATCATCATTCATCCTAGTCAAGTACTTGTCAATATGGTTGAAATCCCACAAGTCAACATGCAACGATACAAAGACATGTGTCATTCCATGACAATCCTAGAGAACAAGGTTCTAGCACCCTAAGCCTCTTCACAAGCCTACCCAAGTCCACCTTGGCAACAAGATAAAGTGCATTTAAATAGTCATTCTACCTTTGACAAGGGCAACATAAGTTTACCTCATCTACCCTATAAGTACCTTCTACCATTTAATCCTACATCAACCTGATGTCCTAGAATAAAACATTACAAAAGAAAGCCTAAGGGGTTGTCCATATCCACTTCATCCCGTCCATTTGATCCTCCACCTAATCAAAATCAAAACCCTAAGCCAACACCTTCCACACATACCCTTACCAAGGATGTGATCCAAGGGTTACTAGCAAGGGATCAACTATCTCCATGTCATCCAACACCCATTCATGAGCCTACCAAAGGGCCTTCAAATACCATGTCTATTCCTCCAACTCCATCATGTGGTCCAAAACCATCAAGTCTATACAAGGGTTATCCAATTCCATTTCCACCTCCATTAGAGGAAGTCAAGAGCATTATCCTAAGCATGGAAAACCACTAGCTCTTAATTCTAATCAAGATCAATTTGCTTCCATTCAACCTATCCATAACACACTTGATCCCATTCTCACGATCCCCTCCATGATCAAGAAGGCCATGATGATCCACTTAGCCAACTCTATGCATTCCATGTCCAAGAGCTTGCCACATCACCCATTCATGATCCAACCACTACAACTTGTCATGATGAGACATGTGTCTCCCAAGAACACATAAACATATAAGATCAAACAAATAAAGATGTAAATAATAAAGATCCTAATGATTCCTTTGCCATCCACTATCGATCCCATTCCAAGTCCATCATCATATCCATTTGGTCTATCCACTTTCATTCATGAATGTTCCTCCCTAGGAACACAACCACCTTTATCTGCTTCACCTTCTCCATCAATTAATGAACTTGTGTCTAGTTTCCATACCACACATAGTCCCATTGTCAATCCCATGCTCCAAAACAAGATATTATGGAGCCAATACATGTCAAAATCCCCCCTCGCTCATATGGCCTTGGATACACACCTCAAGGTCAACAACCTAATGATGTTGGTACTTCCACCATTCCTCCTAAGTATACCACTTTCCATCACAAATCCTATCACATTCGTAAAACATACGTAGTCATTCAACCTCCATCATCCTACAAATATCAAAAGCATGTGACCATACATTTTCCACCATCCGATTTACCTCTGCTACTTCTAACTCCTAATTTCTTTCTATTCACTTTGCCACCATTGCTTCTAACACCTAATATCCCAATCATCCATAAATACCCTTACATTCCTAATCATGACCAACAAATGCACATATTGTCTAAATGTAAAGATTCCACTCATTCCACCTGTCACATGGGATTCAAAAATAAACATTTGGATGCCTCCTTTCAAAAAGCCAAAAATCCTAAGGGTCCTAATACCTTAGGAAATCAATCCAAAAATTCAAAGCAAGGTACATTCAAAAATCTATCCAAACCCATGCCTCTAAAAGAAAAGTCCAAAAGCAAAATGGTTTGGATCCTTAGACAAAAATCAAGAAAGTCAAATGTGGCATCCACCTCTCAAAAATCCCGACCATCTCCTTCCATCAACTCTATTCAAACATTCCAAAAATCCCACAAGTCAAGAAAAAATCATAAAAATACTAAGTCTATGTGGGTCCCCAAATGCTTACATTACCCATCCACTAAGAAAACACCGTCATTTCTTCCTACACTACCATCCAATCAAATGCTTCAATATTTAACATGGTGTGTGCAACTGTTCATCATGATTCCTTTTCATACCTCCATCACCCATCATTCAACTATTGTCCTACATATTTCACTCATCCTATCCCTATGGTCCATGCTTTTGTATGAACATTTCATCCATCTTCCTTACACAAGTCCTACATAATCCACATCATAATCCACTATCCTCCCTCCATAATCTGCTATCCACCAACTCCATCTCACCTTGATGCAATGCCATCACCTTACCAACATCGATGAGCATAATGATTTGACATGGTCCATTTGTGATGACATTACTCTCCAATGGGACTATCAACTTTCATGGCACTAGACACTTGAGTCCCTCATAACCATACTCTCATTCAAAAGTAAAAAAAGTCAAAAAAGTCAAAAAGCAAAAAAAAAGAAGTAAAGATAAATCCTTTCGTCTAATGGTGAAAACTTGGTAAACAGGCACCTTGGATAAGTACCATGATGAAAAATTGGCGAACAAGTGTCATGTGTAGATTGATCTTCTATGTCACCTACGCTTGGGGGCACCTTGTCTCATCTAACATATCACTTTCATCTTATCATTTCCACAGCCTATCCTACCATATTTAGTCATACATGTACTTAGCCTATCGAATCCATTCATTCTCCCTTCCTCTTTTGATCTTGATAAAGAAATGGGGGCAAAATGTTGAAACATGTCTTGGGTATCTCTCGGCATACCTGATCCTTTCCACACAATCCTATCATTACCCTATGGTCATAAGCATTGTCATGAAAAATCCTAAGTATACCACCAATAATGGGGCATGTTATTCCTATGTGACATAGTCCTTGGAGATCATATCCTTGCCCTCTTATGCATGTGTTCCTTCCATCCACTATCGCCTAGCCATCTTATCCATTCATCCAATCCCATTCATTCATCCTTGTACGTAGACTTGGTTTCCCCTTGTCATTGGTATCTGTTGTGTGGTTACACAACACGCCCCATTTTGACTTGGCAAAATAGGGACCCAACTTTTCAACTTGGCTTGTGTTGTCTGCTTTTTGGCGGTTTGGTAAAAGTAAGTTAGGTGCATCATCATGTAGAGTCAGGATGAGGTAAGTCCCCAATATGAGGTCAGTTTGTCAAAATTTGCATTTCATTTCTGTGACCTCATATTCTAAAAGAGCATTAAATTCCATGCAGGTTTGCCTTTTACATCACCCAGATATTCCTCAGGATGTGAAAGTTATGAACAGTCAAAGTCTTGGTCAAACCTGATATTCGCAAGAGGAAGATCATATTTTATAACCTTAGTAAGTTTGTCTCGTCATCATCATATTTTGAAACATCCCCCGATAAGTCATACGGCTCAAATATCCGGACGTCAACTTTAAGTGGTAGTAAATCTTCCCAGTCAAGCGGTCTTTTGCATCGCGAACGTCATGTTTTCAAATATAACCCGATATTTCTTAATATCCTCCTGCCGAGAAATATCACCTTAAGCCAATATCTTGATGAAGTCATCCAAACCAGATAAATGAAGAAACAAACATGATGATGATGTCATCATCACATTCACATTTTAGCAGGATATTTTCTAAAAATGATCATGTTCGTCTAATATGACGATGACATCATGATACCTCTCTGATACAAAGAATGAATATCAGGATGACGTCATCTTGATATTCCAAAAGAGAGACATGTAAGTTTGTCTCGTCATCATCATATTTTAAAAACATCACCCGATACATCGAAATATCCTCCGGATGTACCAAACACAACCAAAAGGGTGCTTTGTCACCCGAATCTTGTCACGATAACAATTTCAATAAAGGGAGGAGGATGATATTGAAACTCGACTCGATATTTGCGAATATCATCCTGCCCTCATGATATCTTGTCATATGGATATCCCCCCACTCCCATTGCCGCCATTATCATTTAATGCGTGCAGACATGGTAGGTGGTTCCCGCCGACCCCGGAACCTAATGAAACACCTGGCGAGATCTTGCGTTTTCACACGAATAATCAAGGAATGTAATCTAACTTGTCAGAGTTGCCCTAAATGTACCCTAACTATGAGGTTAAAAGGTAATTCAACCTCCTTTTTCACATTTACCCTGTGATAAAATTGTTTTTACAGAGCACCAGCTTCCATATCCACATACCAGCTACTGTTGCGCGATTTGAGCTCACAGACAGAAGGAAGTAGGTGATCACCGGCTGAATTCAGAGCGTATTGGCAATCTACTGGTATAAAAGAGAAATCTGCATAACCAGGTAAGTAAATGAAACCCTCATCCTGTTATTATTGTTCAGGTATGATGATGAAAGTTCTGGTTTATGCATCCATATGATTATGCAATGCCGAACAGATACAATAGGCTTAGTGATTCACGAAGTTAATTGCAATATGTATGTGTATATCCGTTGTGAGATAGGATTTTGTTAATTGCAGGTACTCATGGCCGACAAGCAGTATGTTAAGTGTCAAGAGGAATTTATTAGGCCTATGTTCTCTTCTCAGAGGGGGGTCCTATTCAAGTATGGAGCAATTACAGACACCCATTAGGGGAGCACCAATCTGGAGGCCTGGTCAGCTAAACTGAATGATGGGCATGACAAGAGTCCTGTGCTGGATGCAGTATTTGTGTCAGGAATGTGGAACGCTGCCGGTTTTCCATACTCCATGGAATCTCCGGAGCTGGTTATAGAATGTGCCCAGAATTATAATCCTCAGACGAGGCAAGTGCTAAAACATGGGAGGATATATGCAGATCTCTCCATCAAGGGTCTCTCCCAGACATTTGGATTACCGCTGGGCAGTAAAGTTAAGAGTGTGGACCTGAAGAAGGCAGAAAAGGAGTATGAGGCCAACAAGAAATCAGCTAGAAAGAACATGTATCAATGGCGAGCAGAGAACAGCACATATCCTGTGGCAACCAAACTCCCTGTGCACATGTTTAAATATGATTTTAGTGAGGAGTACCAATATATGATTGCACTCTTGAGTCAAGTAACAGGCCAACCTGATGCTGGTAGTTTCAGGGATTAGATGTATGGAATTATAATGATGTGTATGTATTCAAACATCAAGCCACTGTGGGGCCAAATAATAAGTGATGCTCTGCATGAGCAGCTGATGAACCTGGGAGGTTCAAATTGTGCATTTTACATGACATCTTACATTGTTTACTCTTGTGCTTATAAAGGCACTTTTGATGCCTTAGTTATAGATGGAACGCTCACAGGCACAAATGCTCCATATATCTGGGATCATCATCCCCAGCTGCAGAGAACCAATTACCTCAGAGACTACAAACTGGTCAATGATGCATTCTCTATGTATCTGGTAAGGACCATGGAAGAGGACAGAACAAAAAGATTGAGCATGGAAGCTCAAGAAGTAGTTTACAGGCATGGAGCCTGGTACATCCAGTTTGCAACCTTTTCTTACATAAGGGTTGAGGGTTTTGAGGAACATCCCCTCATGCTGCCAAGGTATCCTACCGATGCAGTAGTACTAATGGAATTTATCAAGCAGGGCTCCGTGATGATAAAAATGTGCAAGGATGCCAAGAAGCTGCCACCAATTTTGTTCCCAGTCAGCATTGGCAACTACATGTGCCCTGATTCTGACAATATAAAGAAGGTGATGGTCACCCTGAATAAAATGAATCTGCAGCCTTTCCCGCTAACAAGACCATATGATCCTTACGGCAAGATACAGAAGATACTAGGAAAGCCTATTCATCAGAGGCACCTAGAAGATTTTTGGGCAAACTGCGAAGATGAGGCAGAAGCTAGGAGAAGAAGGAATGAGAGATTGACTCTAAACCAAGTTAGAACATTTGATTGCATCTCCCTTCCCCAATAATTGAAGAAGGATGATGGCAGGATAATGGCAGATGAGTATGACCAAAAGAAGATATACAATGACACTATCTCTGCACCTGACCTCACTATAGAGGAAGACATATCTTTGGACCCATTCATTGCCAGGACCATACAACTAACTCAAGCTTGGGTTGATGATCAGGTGGAGGCATTGAAAAAGAAAGGTGTTGCTATTATGGTGGACAACAAAAAGAAGGGACAAGATATTCCTGGGGAGGTATATGATGACTTCCTGCTTGAGAAAAGGAAGACTAAGGGAGATAAGTTACCTCCACCACAACAACAGAGAAAAAGACCCCCAAGGGGCAAGAAAGTGGATAAACAACCCAAAGGGGTTATAATCGACAGGGCAGTATTTACAGCTGAGGAGGCAGCCGGATCAGGATCAGGATCAAGATCAGGATCAGAATCATAATCCCCTCCGAAGAAAGAAAAGCACAAGAAGAGTAAGACAGCAGAGGCTGGAATCACTGAGACCCTGGAAGTGGGTCAATCCTCAAAGACACCGGGAGAAGAGGATATCCTCATGGAGGAAGAGCCTGAAGAAGAAGAGGCTCCATTGATAATAAAAAGAAAGAGGAGAGCTCCACAGGTGCTGGTGTCCACCACACCTAAGAAACAAAGAACCTCCATGAGAGGTGGAATAAGTGAACCCCCTACACTAGTACAAGGGGCAGGTAGTGAAGTACCAAAGGAACTTCAGCATAACATTCCACTTCCTACCATAGTCAAGTTCAAAACTGAACTTGCAGAAGAGCAAATGAAAGAAGCCTCCCAGACACAAGTAGAAGGACATGTCTCGCTTGATGAGACAATAAATTTGTCTGATGATGAGGTGGTGCAGGATGTGGCTACACAGAAGATGGAAACACTTGCTGCTGACATAAGTATGACTCCTCATAAGCCTCCACCAGTTCAAATTGTGCTTGAGGAGATGAAACAAGTAGAAGAAGAGAAAGAAAAGAGCATAGAGCAGGTAGCTCAGGAAATAGGGCTAGATACATTGATTATAGAGGTGACAAGTCCTGTAGCGGTAGACCTGACAGAAAAATAGGATGCAAGTCCTGAACAGCCAGTGGGTTCACCTGATAAGGAGCACCTAGCAGAAGAAATAGAGATGGCGGAAATAGAAGGCCATGCTCTTGAGTTAGGCCAACAAAGCCCACACGATACATCAGAAGAACCTGCTATAGTAGAGGTTCAGGAGGCGAAGGTTGATGAAAAGAAGGAAGCACTAGAGGATCCTGCTGCTAAGACACAGGAGGTGGACAGTGCAGGCCTGAAACAAATAATGGTAGAGGAACAAATGCCAGCACTTCAAGTAGAATCCCCAGTATCTAGTGCAGCAGATAAACAACTAGGGGAAGAAGTAAAAACAATTGAAATAATGATAGAGAAAGATCATGATCAGCATGATCTACATGTAGATGCACTGCAAGGTTCCCCACACCAAGAACATGCTCCTCCCAAGAAGGAGATTCCTCAACAGGAGGAGGTGCCACAAGATCAACAATCAAGCAAGCATCAAGATGAAGAAATGAGAAAATCACCATCTCCACCACATCTGTTAATAGAAACGACAGATATGGGTGAACATCATGATGATATTGAAAAACATGATCAGGTGCCTCCATGGTTAGCAAAAGAAGTAAATATTGAGGAAGAGCTTGAAATTCAAGAATTTGATGTCTCCACCTTGTTCTCCGCAGACATAATGAAACCCATGAGGAAGGCCAGAATGACATCAGCTATCAAAAAAGATCCGGCAACCGGGAGAAGGACTACACAAATTGCCATACCTGTGGTGGAGAAAGAAAAAGGTCAAATCACTGTAGATGAATTTCAAATCAGCACAGTAGATTTGGGTTTTGCCAATGAGGACCAAGAAGGTCAGGAGGGCAAAGATATTATTGACTCTCTAATTCAAAAGGTGAAAAGAGAGAAGGAGAAGAATAAGCAACATAAGGAGCACATTGCTCAGTTGCATGCCTACATTAAGGGACTGACCAATCCTGATGATACCACAACTGAACATGTAGTCCCATTGACTGCCATTTCTCAGGAAGAGGTAAATAAATTAGACCTCATGAAGCATGAGGCATCTGTAATAAGGAAATGGATGTCATCCGCATTGGATGATGCTGTGGAAATAATGAAGGCCTCTTTGAAGAGGTGGAGCATATTAAGTGACTCCAAGACCAAGGTAGATAAATTGCAAATGCAGACTGGGAAAAGGTCTTATAAATTGGAAAGGGTGTTGAGCCTTTTGGGTGAAATAAAGGGGATAAATCCTCAACTGCTTATCAGTAAGCAGGTGATGAACAGTAATACTACATTATTGATAGATATCTGGTATAAAGACACTCAGTTTGAGTGTGGGGTCCTCAAAAGATGCAATAATAAGCTGAGGGATATCAGCATGAGGCTACGTGATTTAATGGCTGAAGAGGCAATGATATTGGAAACACTGGAAGGCAAGGTGGAAGGAAAAATAGAAAATCAAGATGAAGAGTTTGCCATCAAGGCTGTACACAGTAATTTCCAATTAGAAACAGACGGTCCACCTGTCCACTTGACAGAAGAACTGATAGATAAAATAATGAGGATCAAGGTTCAGATGGAGAAATATAAAGAAACACTACAGGATAGGAAAAATAAGCTGGATAGCAGCAGAGACAAATATGAAGCACATAAGCATGCCATCATTAAAGAAAAAACTCAAGATGGCAAAGGGATAGATCAAGTTGTGCATTCATATGAGCAGGTCTGCAGTAGTATGCAGCCCCATATGCAGCATCATCATCATTAGGATAGCGAAAGTTCAGGAAGCGACACACATGATGATGACCCACATGAATCAACTGAGGAACATGATGAAGATACATCATGAAGGGGATAATAGCATAAGTAGTATAGATAGTTGCCAACTGGCAACTTGTGCCATTTTGTAAAGGTTGACAAACTCAAGTAAATAATGACCGTAGATTTGTATTGATAAAGCAAGATTGTAGATCTTTTTGTAACTGATTCATCACCTTATTCTATAAAAGGTGGTGGAATGCCTTATTGAAAACATTTTCAAAACTTAATTGAAATCTATTTGCTGAAGTATTTAGGGCTCATTTCAAAGCTATTGTATATGTACATGTCTTTTGCATACTTAATAAAGGAGAAGAGTATTTCGATTACAAATCTTAGTAAATCTTGAGTAATCTATGTCTAAATTCTGGATATGTGCTTTGATTTGCTGCGTCCCTTGGAGTGCTCATCATGTTGCATGTATTGTTTTCATTCATCATCCTCTGAAGTTTGCATCAACTGTATCTAGCTGTGGAATATCCTGGTAAACATATGGTTTAATTTCTTCTCCTCATGACAGTATCAAGTACGTATGTGGATCAATAGCTAAAGTTTCAACCTTAAATTGAAGTATTCCTTTTAGTTTTTTTAAATTTCAGAACATTTCATCTCCATAATTTCAAATAATTAATGATCTTAAGGAAATAACATGAATATGCAGACATCTCATAGATAATCATAAATATTTAGCATATTTGAATACAAAGCATGTACAATTGAAAATATCATGCAAAGATTGAGGTATTTCTGCATCTTCTCACCAAATAATTGCATAATATGACTTCCCTGTAAGGAATTTCTGCGGGAATGTCATGATGATGATAAATTACCACGTAAGGCCCCAAAATGGAAATAGCAACTCACATTGACCTCTGAGTAACTTCAGACGATTAAGACCTAATCACTAGAGACTTGGGATCCTGAATTCTTTGAATTCATAGTATCTTTCAAGATGAATAAAGGTTAATGTGTATTTTTATTCTATGTTTGTCTGTGACTAACATCATGACCAACATAAATTGGCGCTAGAAGGAGGGCGAGGATCTGGAATACTGTGTTCGTCATCATTATTTTCAGGTTTGATGATGCATAGAGAAAGGTAACATCGGATCATCTATGAATTTCAAATATTAGGCAAATATTTACTGTAAAAGGCTTGTATGTGCTCATTCTGTGTAAAGATTTCCAGATCTCATATAAATATTGCAAGCTTTATAGTAGATCATTCTGAATTCATAAATATCAGCCAAAGGTACCTAAATTTGTTCAAACTTTGAAGAATATAGGCCCTAGAAACTTAAGATCTCATGCTAAGGGTCAAGATACCCCAAATGCCCTTTCATATTTGCACTATCTTTGCAAATATTTCGTAAATATCTACTCTGATCAGCCATCTAACCACAAATATCACCTCATTCGGTGAAATTCAGCCAATATTTGCAAAGTTTCAGCCAAATTGTCTCAAAATTGAGAAGTCTTGGCTCATAGGATAAATACCAGGTCTAGACCTAGTGGAATTTTTGAAGAATTGCCTATTAGAGGTTTCAGACCTAGGACTGTAGACATTCATCATACTCCAGAGTCTAGTGCACCAGGAGCTTCACCAGAACCTCCTCCTGTAACTCCTGTGGGTTTACAAATACCTTCTGGGATATCTGTGACACCTCTAGTTCAATCTCAGGGTGTACCTTTAGTTCAGCCCCAGCCAGCTGCACCACCAGCTCAACCTCCTCTGGTTGCAATGTCTTTCTTTGCAGCGGAGTCACCTTTGACCTTTACTGCATATCATGAGTTACCAAAGAATCTGGACAAACTTTGTCCAAAATATCATCCTTATCAAGATGCTGATGATCATATCAGGACATTTAAGGAAGCTTGCTGCAGAGCCAGAATAGAACATCAAGATGTGGTGTGCAGGTTATTTCCTTTTTCCTTAGGGGAAGAGGCTTATAATTAGTTTATTAGTCTTGGCCAAGCCTCTGTTGGTTCATGGGCTGTCTTAGAGAAAGCCTTTCTTGACAGGTTCAAGGTCCCTATTGATCCATCTATGAATTACCATATGTTTGCTACAATGAAAAGATTTGAGAATGAGCCTATTGCTAATTTCAATGCTAGGTTCCAGAAAATGTTGTCCAAGTTAGTTGCCCCATATGTAGTATCTGATGCCTCTGCCAGGAGTATCTATTATTCAGCCCTGGATCCATTAACTTCCATGTTCATCAGGAGAACACATTCTGAGATCACTACATTGACAGGAGCTTTTCAAGAAGCTATCAAAGTGAATTAGCAGTTGATACCTGCTCCTACTTCAAATATAGTATTCCCTACCTTGCCTAGCATACAGTCACAATATCCTGCATCATATCCTGCAACATATTCTCCACAATATCCTGCATAATATCCTAATGGAGTAGTGGTACCCCCAGCAGTCATGCCTGCACCTTTGCAAGTACCTCCACTGAGCATTATGCCCCCTCCTAATGAAAATGGCCAATTGCCACAATATCCTGCACAAGCTCAGACACCTCAGGGTACTGATTTGTCTAATAGTAACCATGGATCCTCTTTCTTCAAGCCTCAGACTGAAAATGTAGTGGCCAAAGCTCAAGAAGAAAAGGAGGAAATCAAAGAAATTTCTGCTCAACTGAGAAAACTCACCACAGAGGTAACACATTTGAGAAATCAAGGGTTTTATTCCCAGTCAAGTCAAAATAGAAATTATTCCAATGATAGACCAAATTATCCTGACAAAGGATACAATAACACCAATAATTTCAACAATAATGGTGGAAGTAACAATAATCCTCAAAGACAGCCCAGAGTGTGGAACTCTAGGCCAAATAATGGCTCATTACCATCACCCCTAGACAATCAGCCTCCTGGTGAAGCCAAACAGACTACTAGATTTAATCTTGTTGAGGCAGCCCTTACTAATTGGTGTAGGATCCACAATACCAATGCACATGCAGAATTAGATTGTCCACAATTTAGAATTGCTACCAGCATCTTTCAGACTGAAGTGTCTAACACTTCTGGAAATCCACCTCATGCAGAAGGAAATGAGATTGTTCCTTGTGGATATGACTTAGCTTTTATGCTGGAAACCTACATTAATCAACCTCATTAGAGTTACAATTAGGTATGTGAGGAGTCTGCCTTAACCTTTGAAATAAATTATGTTTTCCCCTTTGAGGATGAAAACGAGCCTGCAAGAGAACATGAGGAAATACATGCATATCAGCAGCAATATCCTGGTAAGCATAGTTATAACTTGAGGAGTAATGCCAACAGACCTGCTGGTCCATTGACATCATCCCTACCTCCAAATAATTTAACACACCTCCTGATCCTAAAGCTAGCAATAATCCTAGATTCCCCAAGGTAAATGCTCAGTACCTCTCACCTCAGAACACAGGATCAAAGATTGCAAATACACCTCATGAATCTGACAAGTTAGTCACCTATCTGGCTGATGAAATGAAGAAAATTAAGATCAGCCTGTCCCTATCTGAGTTACTAAAAACTCCTGCTATCAAAAGGGCATTCATGAAGTCACTAGATGATCCTGCTCCTAAAGAGGATAATCATCTTTCAAGTCAATCCAGTAGCAAAGATCATGCTGCTAAGGATAATATTATCAAGCCTAAAGTGTCAGCTACAGTCCAAGCTGCTGAAACTTCCCACATGACCTTATATAAGGACAAATCCGAGTCACCTCCGTTCCTCCTCACCATAAGAATGTTCAGCAAGAACCTACACAACTGTTTGGTTGATTCAGGAGCTTCCACGAATGTTATGCCCCTGTCAATATGTAATGCCTTAGGACTACATCCTGCTAAGTCCCTAAAGAAGGTGACACAGTTAGACAAAATAGAGGTAAGTGTAGTGGGAGAGTTAACTCACATCCACATGCAACTAGCATCCGATCCTAGGATCCAGTATTACATTGATATTCAGGTAGTTGACATACCTGATACTTACTAGATGTTGCTTAGTCGAGACTGGTCCAAGACGCTCAATGGATATATGTCCACCGATTTCAGTCACATGTGGTTACCATGGAAGGGTATACCAAATCAGATCAGGATTGACGCTGAGCCTAGAATGAAACATATGATCACTGAATACAACCGAACAAATGAGATCCTGCACGTAGATGTAGAGCCTGGAGTTTATTGCATCAGGCCACAAACTGTCAAAATAGAAGAGATCCTGATGCTTGATTTGCATCATCATCATGATGATGATCATCAGGAAGACATGCCAGTCATAGAACCTAATAATAATCCTGATAATGATAATGAAATAGATCGCTTCGGAGACTTTGAGACGTATCTGTCTAATGAAGTAAAACGTTGTCAATTATTAAATATACCTGCTAATGATATTTTGATTGATGGATGGTGCAGATTACACGATGAAGCACATTCAAAAAAGACTTGTGAAACATGCTTAGATATGATGATGCTAGAGCAGACATGTAGTGAGGCGTCATCATCATATTTTGAGGTAAATGCTACATCTGATGATGATGACGATACTAATTCTTATCTGTCTTCTGCAGGAACTGAAGAACTGACAGATCATGATAAAGATCATACCCTGGAAATAGAAGAAGTCCTGGTTTCTGACCGGATGAACAATGAAATAAAAGAAAAGATCACCCCTGGCAGTGATTGCTTTATGGAACCAGATTATGAGTTGTCTGATGAAGACAAAGGTAGTGACCTGACTAAGTTCGAAGAATTTGTAGTAAAAGAAATAAAGAAGATGACCCGACAACATAAATCTCCCCACGAGGTTTTAATCAAAGGTTGGTGTAGGTTGCACGAGGCACCTCACTTAGAAACAACTTGTTCACTATGTTTACACATTTTGAAGAAGCATGCAGCTATAAACCCAAAAGATCATCCTCCTGCTGAAATGAAAGAGAAAATAGAAAAGCCATCAGGCTTATGAGAAAAGGGAAAGAAGAAACTTGAGGATGATGACGTCCCTAAGTTAAAATGGATATTAGGCGGAGCAGCAGCCAGAGCTGCAAAGAGAAAAGAAAGTTCAGCTAAATGTCTTGCTGAAGATAAACCTTGGATCCTAAGGTTTGATGGGTCTAAATCCAAGCAAGGTGCTGGGGTAGGAATTGATCTGATTGATCCAACCAGAAAATCCTACTTAGTACAGATTACAGTTCCCCTACACTAACAATGTAGCGGAGTATGAGGCTCTGATTCATGGGATGATGTTTGCTCATAAGAAGAAAATAAAGGTTCTGCATGTCTTCGGAGATTCAGAACTAGTCGTGAGGCAAGTAAGAGGAATTTATTCGTGTAACTACAGGAAGCTGTCCAATTATAGACATTGTGTGTGGGATCTAATTGAGGACTTCAACGCCTTTAATATCACTCATGTACCAAGAGAACAAAACCATAGGGTAGATGCACTTGCCCAAGTTGCCAGCACATTAGAGCCACTGTCTATATCTGGTCTGAAAAGATTTTCAGTAGAACTGGTGTCAGTACCTTCAATACCTGATAATGTGACTAACCTCCAGGTGTTTGATGATGATCAGCACATCCTGGACTTCATTTCAAATAGAAATATCTTTGAAGCTCAGATTATAGATGAGAATGGTATGGAAGAACATGTCTGGGAAGAAGATGAGATATTAGAATTGCCTAGCAACAAGATCCCCAAAGGTATGATTGAATTAGAGAGAGCTTTTGATTTGGATAATATGCTTAAACAGAAGGATCTACCCAAGGTAGATGGAGGTCAGTACTCACAAGTGAATATTGGACAAGCTGATGACAAGAAAAATGTCTTGTTGGGTAAGGTTTACACACCAGAAGAGTTAGAAGGAATAACTCAGGCACTCAAGGACTACATACATGTAATTGCATGGACTTATGATGAGCTGAAGACATATGACACCTCTATCATAACTCAGACTATACCTCTCAAGCCAGATGCTAAACCTTTCAGACAAAAGCAGAGGCCAGTCAATGCCTTGCTTGAACCAATAATTCTCGAAGAAGTCAAGAAATTGTTAAATGCCAGGATAATATTTCCTGTGAGGCATTCCAATTGGGTGGAAAATCTTGTGCCAGTTAGAAAGAAGAATGGAGACATCAGGTTATGTGTAGATTTCAGGAACCTCAATAGAGCATCAAAAAAGGACAACTATCCTTTACCCTCATTGGATGAAGTTCTACAAATTGTAAACAGAGCCAAAATGATGTCCTTCTTGGATGGTTTTTTAGGATACAACCAGGTAATGGTTGACAAAATTGACAGATTAAAAACTACCTTCACCACAAAGTGGGGGATATTTGCATATAGACGTATGCCATTCAGACTCATAAATGTTCGAGCTACATTCCAGCGAGCAATGGATATAGCCTTTAGGGGCTTAATAGGAAAATGTATAGTCATATACATGGATGACTTGACAGTATTCTCCATGGAAAGGGGGAATCGTGTTGCTGATCTTAGAAGTGTACTAAGGAAATGTGAAGAGTATGGAATATCTTTGAATCCCAAGAAGTGCATATTTGGGGTGACAACAGGAAAGTTGCTAGGCCACCTGATCACAGAAGATGGAATTATCATTGATCCTGATAGGGTGGAGTCTATCATGAAGTTACAACTTCCAGGAAGCAAAAAGGAACTCAAGTCTTGCTTTGGTAAGATAAATTTTGTGAGGAAGTTCATCATTGGCTTCGCTGAGATTGTTAGACCACTAAATGCTATGTTAAAAAAGGATGCACAGATTGAGTGGACACTAGAGGCCAAAGTTGCATTTGAAGATATAAAGAAAGCCATTTCAGATGCTCCTGTCCTTATTAGTCTAGATTACACAAAAGACTTCTACATCTATTCATTTGCCTTAGAGCATACCTCTGCAGTAGTGTTAACTCAAAGAAATTAAAAGAATGAAGAGAAACCAATTGCTTTCATGAGCTGTCCTTTTAGAGGTGCTAAATTGAGATATGTAGATGTTGAGAGACAGGCTCTTGCATTAGTCAAAGCAGTAAAAAAATTTAGAGATTACATACTAAGAAGCAAAGTGATTGCTGTGGTACCAGATGCAGCAGTGAAGATGTTGCTGATGCAGAGTGAACCTGGTGAAAAAAGAGCTAAATGGATTACTGTATTACAAGAGTATGATATGGAAATTACACCAATGAAGCTGGTAAGAGGACAAGCTTTGAGCCAGATGATATCTGAAATTGATCCAAACATCACTAGTCAGCAATATGCGATCAATGAGAAAGACAATAAAGAGTGGTATTCAGATATCAGGCACATCCTGATTACTGGAAGATGTCCATCAAGAATGCAGGCTTCATAGAGAAGAGCCTTGAAGATAAGATCCCAAAAGTATATGATGAAGGGAGGAACCCTATTCAAGAAGAATTATGAAGGAATATACCTGAGATGCTTAGAAAAGCCAGAAGCAAATAAGGTCTTGTCAGAGCTACATGACAAGTTTGGAACAACACATGGATCATCCTTGGCCACAACACATGCAATCCTCAGAGCAGGATATTACTGGCCTACAATTTTTAAAGACACACCTGATCATGTTAAATGTTGTCATGTTTGCCAGGTTGCTGCCAACAGAGAGAAATATGCTGCACAACCATTGCAGCCGGTAATGGAAGAATGCCCATTTGCACAGTGGGACATGGACTTCATAGGACCAATTAATCCTCCATCCTCCTTAGGTCATAGGTATGTTTTAACAATTACTGACTATTGTACTAGATGGACTGAGGCTATTAGCAGCAAAACTTGCACTGCAGATAATGTCATTAAATTTCTGGAGAGTAACATTGTCACCAGGTATGGATCTCCTTATGCATTGGTAAGTGATAATGGTTCCGCCTTCATTTCCACCAAGTTATCAAGTTGGGCTTTTGATCATGGGATTATACTTAAGTTTTTATCCAACTATTATCCCCAAGGGAATGGTTTAGCAGAATCCACCAACAAGAATTTACTGAGTATCATAAGAAAACTAATAGAGAAAAACCCCAGGGAATGGAACTCATTTCTGAAGTATGCCTTATGGGTAGACAGAACTAGAATGAAAACTGCATTAGGAAACTCACCTTTCCAACTAGTATATGGGGTGGATCCCATCCTCCCTGTAAACTTAAAGATTCCTACTTTGTAGTTTGCCCAAGAATACCTAGGCATAGACAATAAACAAGAAGTCAGGTTGCTTCAGTTGATGCACCTGGAAGAAAAAAGGAGTCAAGCTATTGACCAATTTACAAAACATCAGGCTGTTGTCAAACGCTAGTTTGACAAGAGAGCCAGAGTTAAAGCTTTCAGGATATCTGATTTGGTCCTGATGTGGGATAAAGCCCATGAAAAGAAAGGTGACCATGGTAAGTTTGACAAATTATGGATAGGTCCCTTTCAAATTTCTGAGATACTAGGAGACGACACTTATAGGCTTAAGAACTTGACAGGTGAAGATGTCCCATTGCCAGTCAATGGACAATTCCTCAAACATTATTTCCAAGCCTGAATGACTTCATAACAGTCATGTGTATCATATTGTATATTTGTATAGTTGTTTGTACAGTTTGTTTGTTTGTTTGTTTGTTTTGTTTTGTTGGTTGGGACCTTGTTCTGGTAAGTCAGGATGATGCACTTCATCACCCTAGAAAATAACTAAATTGTTAAGGTTCAAGTGATGAGATCACATTTAGACATAGGTTATGTTTCATTCTAAGAAGTGTTCATGATCAGGTTTGTGATATCTTTTCATCAGGGTGCCTTTTCTAGGTCAAAATGAATCAATCACAATGAAACATCTAACAGCCTTGGGTTTGCTAAGCACACAAGTATAGGTGTTAAGTGAAAAATCTAAAGGGACTCCCTTGCTACCAATACAATCTCCAACCTAAAGCTGCAAGTGACTATACCTTGTATAAATGAGCTGACATGACGATACCAGATACGAATTTTAAAAAAGAAAATCAGAAAAGAAATAAAATTAGGCCACCTAAGTAACTCTACCGGGGCTATAGACGCCTGTTGGCAGTGGGGCTCTACTTAGGGAGATTGTATAGATAACCTTGCCGGGGCTATAGACGCCTGCTGGCAGTAAGGCTCTATCCAGGTTGGCTATGAGGGATGATCTCTAACTATGTAGTTTAACACCAGTTACTTATGTTTTCAACTTGCTTTCAACATGAAGATAATTAATCATATGCACACACCTGATCTTTGGTTAGCATTGTTACCATAATAAAATTTTATCATTCAGAAGATCATGATGCTTATGCGTAGACAAAATTAAAATACTATAGATGAATGTGATCACATCATTTGAATCATTGAAATTTGTTTGTTTTCTTTGGTGGCAAGTTGTGTGGTTACACAACACACCCCATTTTGACTTGGCAAAACAGGGACCCAACTTTTCGGCTTGGCTTGTGTTGTCTGCTTTTTCGCAGTTTGGTAAAAGTAAGTTAGGTGCATCATCATGTAGAGTCAGGATGAGGTAAGTCCCCAATATGAGGTCATTTGTCAAAATTTGCATTTCATTTCTGTGACCTCATATTCTAAAAGAGCATTAAATTCCATGCAGGTTTGCCCTTTACATCACCCCGATATTCCTCAGGATGTGAAAGTTATGAATAGTCAAAGTCTTGGTCAAACCTGATATTCGCAAGAGGAAGATCATATTTTATAACCTCAATAAGTTTGTCTCGTCATCATCATATTTTGAAACATCCCCTGATAAGTCATGTGGCTCAAATATCCGGACGTCAACTTTAAGTGGTAGTAAATCTTCCCAGTCAAGCGGTCTTTTGCATCGCGAACATCATGTTTTCAAATGTAACCTAATATTTCTTAATATCCTCCTACCGCGAAATATCACCTTAAGCCAATATCTTGATGAAGTCATCCAAACTGGATAAATGAATTAACAAACATGACGATGACGTCATCATCACATTCACATTTCGGCAGGATATTTTCTAAAAATGATCATGTTCGTCTAATATGACGATGACATCATGATACCTCTCCGATACAAAGAATGAATATCAGGATGACGTCATCTTGATATTCCAAAAGAGAGACATGTAAGTTTGTCTCGTCATCATCATATTTTAAAAACATCACCCGATACATCGAAATATCCTCCAGATGTACCAAACACAACCAAAAGGGTGCTTTGTCACCCGAATCTTGTCATGATAACAATTTCAATAAAGGGAGGAGGATGATATTGAAACTTGACCCAATATTTGCAAATATCATCCTACCCTACTGATATCTTGTCATATGGATATCCCCCCGCTCTCATTCCCGCCATTATCATTTAATGCGCGTAGACATGGTAGGTGGTTCCCACCGACCCCGGAACCTGATGAAACACCTGGCGAGATCTTGCGTTTTCACACGAATAATCAAGGAATGTAATCTAACTTGTCAGAGTTGCCCTAAATGTACCCTAACTATGAGGTTAAAAGGTAATTTAACCACCATTTTCACATTTACCCTACGATAAAATTGTTTTTACAGAGCACCAGCTTCCATATCCACATACCAGCTACTGTTGCGCAATTTGAGCTCACAGACAGAAGGAAGTAGGTGATCATCGGCTGAATTCAGAGCATCTTGGCAATCTACTGGTATAAAAGAGAAATTTGCATAACCAGGTAAGTAAATGAAACCCTCATCCTGTTATTATTGCTTAGGTATGATGATGCAAGTTCTGGTTTATGCATCCATATGATTATGCAATGCCGAACAGATACAATAGGCTTAGTGATTCACGAAGTTAATTGCAATATGTATGTGTATATCCATTGTGAGATAGGATTTTGTTAATTGCAGGTACTCATGGCTGACAAGCGGTACGTTAAGTGTCAAGAGGAATTCAGTAGGCCTATGTTCTCTTCTCAGAGGGCGGTCCTGTTCAAGTATGGAGCAATTACAGACACCCATCAGGGGAGCACCAATCTGGAGGCCTGGTCAACTAAACTGAATGATGGGCATGACAAGAGTCCTGTGCTGGACGCAGTATTTGTGTCAAGAATGTGGAACACTGCCGGTTTTCCATACTCCATGGAATCTCCGGAGCTGGTTATAGAATGTGCCCAGAATTATAATCCTCAGACGAGGCAAGTGGTAAAACATGCGAGGATATATGCAGATCTCTCCATCAAGGGTCTCTCCCAGACATTTGGATTACCGCTGGGCAATAAAGTTAAGAGTGTGGACCTGAAGAAGGCAGAAAAGGAGTATGAGGCCAACAAGAAATCGGCTAGAAAGAACATGTATCAATGGCGAGTAGAGAACAGCACATATCCTGCGGCAGCCAAACTCCCTGTGCACATGTTAAAATATGATTTCAGTGAGGAGTACCAATATATGATTGCACTCCTGAGTCAAGTAACAGGCCAACCTGATGCTGGTAGTTTCAGGGATTGGATGTATTGAATTATAATGATGTGTCTGTATTCAAACATCAAGCCACTATGGGGCCAAATAATAAGTGATGCTTTGCATGAATAGCTGATGAACCTGGGAGGTTCAAATTGTGCATTTTACATGACATCTTACATTGTTTACTCTTGTGCTTATAAAGGCACTTTTGATGCCTTAGTTACAGATGGAAAGCTCACAAGCACAAATGTTGCATATATCTGGGATCATCATCCCCAGCTACAGAGAACCAATTACCTCAGAGACTACAAACTGGTCAATGATGCATTCTCTATGCATCTGGTAAGGACCATGGAAGAGGACAGAACAAAAAGATTGAGCATGGAAGCTCAAGAAGTAGTTTACAGGCATGGAGCCTGGTACATCTAGTTTGCAACCTTTTCTTACATAAGGGTTGAGGGTTTTGAGGAACATCCCCTCATGCTGCCAAGGTATCCTACCGATGCAGTAGTATTAATGGAATTTATCAGGCAGGGCTCTGTGATGATAAAAATGTACAAGGATGCCAAGAAGTTGCCACCAATTTTGTTCCCAGTCAGCATTGGCAACTACATGTGCCCTGATTTTGACAATATAAAGAAGGTGATGGTCACCCTGAATAAAATGAATCTGCAGCCTTTCCTGCTAACAAGACCATATGAACCTTATGGCAGGATACAGAAGATACTAGGAAAGCCTATTCATCAGAGGCACCTAGAAGATTTTTGGGCTGACTGCGAAGATGAGGCAGAAGCCAGGAGAAGAAGGTATCAGAGGTTGACTCTGAACCAAGTTAGAACATTTGATTGCATCTCCCTCCCCCAACAATTGAAGAAGGATGATGGCAGGATAATGGCAGATGAGTATGACCAAAAGAAGATATACAATGACATTATCTCTGCACCTGACCTCACTATAGAGGAAGACATATCTTTGGACCCATTCATTGCCAGGACCATACAACTAACTCAAGCTTGGGTTGACGATCAGGTGGAGGCATTGAAAAAGAAAGGTGTTGCTATTACGGTGGACAACAAAAAGAAGGGATAAGATATTCCTGGGGAGGTATATGATGACTTCCTGCTTGAGAAAAGGAAGACTAAGGGAGATAAGTTACCTCCACCACAACAACAGAGCAAAAGACCCCCAAGGGGCAAGAAAGTGGATAAACAACCCAAAGGGGTTATAATCGACAGGGCAGTATTTATAGCTGAGGAGGCAGCCGGATCAGGATCAGGATCAGGATCATAATCATAATCCCTTCCGAAGAAAGAAAAGCCCAAGAAGAGTAAGATAGCAGAGGCTGGAATCACTGAGACCCTGGAAGTGGGTCAATCCTCAAAGACACCGGGAGAAGAGGATATCCTCATGGAGGAAGAGCCTGGAGAAGAAGAGGCTCCATTGATAATAAAAAGAAAGAGGAGAGCTCCACAGGTGCTGGTGTCCACCACACCTAAGAAACAAAGAACCTCCATGAGAGGTGGAATAAGTGAACCCCCTACACTAGTACAAGGGGCAGGTAGTGAAGTACCAAAGGAACTTCAGCATAACGTTTCACTTCCTACCATAGTCAAGTTCAAAACTAAACTTGTAGAAGAGAAAACGAAAGTAGCCTCCCAGACACAAGCAGAAGGACATGTCTTGCTTGATGAGACAATAAATTTGTCTGATGATGAGGTGGTGCAAGATGTGGCTGCATAGAAGATGGAAACACTTGCTGCTGACATAAGTATGACTCCTCATAAGCCTCCACCAGTTCAAATTGTGCTTGAGGAGATGAAACAAATAGAAGAAGAGCAAGAAAAGAGCCCAGAGTAGGTAGCTCAGGAAATAGGGCAAGATACATTGATTATAGAGGTGGCAAGTCCTGTAGTGGTAGACCTGACAGAAAAATAGGATACAAGTCCTGAACAGCCAGCAGGATCACCTAATAAGGAGCACCTAGCAGAAGAAATAGAGATGGCAGAAACAGAAGGCCATGCTCTTGAGTTAGGCCAACAAAGCCCACACGATACATCAGAAGAACCTGCTATAGTAGAGGTTCAGGAGGCGAAGGTTGATGAAAAGAAGGAAGCACTAGAGGATCCTGCTGCTAAGACATAGGAGGTGGACAGTGTAGGCTCGGAACAAATAATTGCAGAGGAACAAATGCCAGCACTTCAAGCAGAATCCCTAGTATCTAGTGCAGCAGATAAACAACAAGGGGAAGAAGTAAAAATAGATGAAATAATGATAGAGAAAGATCATGATCAGCATGATCTACATATAGATGCACCGCAAGGTTCCCCACACCAAGAAGATGCTCCTCCCGAGAAGGAGATTCCTCAACAGGAGGAGGTGCCACAAGATCAACAACCAAGCGAGCATCAAGATGAAGAAATGAGAAAATCACCATCTCCACCACATCTATTGATAGAAACGGGAGATATGGGTGAACATCATGATGATGTTGAAAAACATGATCAGGTGCCTCCATGGTTAGCAAAAGAAGTAAATATTGAGGAAGAGCTTGAAATTCAAGAATTCAATGTCTCCACCTTGTTCTCTGCGGACATAATGAAACCTAGGAGGAAGGCTAGAATGACATCGGCTATCAAAAGAGATCCAGCAACCGGGAGAAGGACTGCACAAATTGCCATACCTGCGGTGGAGAAAGGAAAAGGTAAAATCACTATAGATGAATTTCAAATCAGCACAGTAGATTTGGGTTTTGCCAATGAGGACCAAGAAGGTCAGGAGGGCAAAGATATTATTGACTCTCTAATTCAAAAGGTGAAAAGATAGAAGGAGAAGAATAAGCAACATAAGGAGCACATTGCTCAGTTGCATGCCTACATTAAGGGATTGACCAATCCTGATGATACCACAACTGAACATGCAGTCCCATTGACTGCCATTTCTCAGGAAGAGGTAAATCAATTAGACCTCATGAAGCATGAGGTGTCTGTAATAAGGAAATGGATGTCATCCGCATTGGATGATGCTGTGGAAATAATGAAGGCCTCTTTGAAGAGGTGGAGCATATTAAGTGACTTCAAGAGCAAGGTAGATAAATTGCAAACGCAGACTGGGAAAAGGTCTTATAAATTGGAAAGGGTCTTGAGCCTTTTGGGAGAAATAAAGGGGATAAATCCTCAACTGCTTATTAGTAAGCAGGTGCTGAACAGTAATACTACATTATTGATAGATATCTAGTATAAAGACACTCAGTTTGAGTGCGGGGTCCTCAAAAGATGCAATAATAAGCTGAGGGATATCAGCATGAGGCTACGTGATTTAATGGCTGAAGAGGCAATGATATTGGAAACACTGGAAGGCAAGGTGGAAGGAAAAATAGAAAATCAAGATGAAGAGTCTGCCATCAAGGTTGTACATAGTAATTTCCAATTAGAAACAGATGGTCCACTTGTCCACTTGAGAGAAGAACTGATAGATAAAATAATGAGGATCAAGGTTCAGATGGAGAAATATAAAGAAACACTACAGGATAGGAAAAATAAGCTGGATAGTAGCGGAGACAAATATGAAGTACATAAGCACGCCATCATTAAAGCAAAAACTCAAGATGGCAGAGGGATAGATCAGGTTGTGCATTCATATGAGCAGGTCCGCAGTAGTATGCAGCCCCATATGTAGCATCATTGTCATCAGGATAGCAAAAGTTCAGGAAGCGACGCACATGATGATGACCCACATGAATCAGCTGAGGAACATGATGAAGATACATCATGAAGGGGATAATAGCATAAGTAGTATAGATAGTTGCCAGCTGGCAACTTGTGCCATTTTGTAAAGGTTGACAAAGTCAAGTAAATAATGACCGTAGATTTGTATTGATAAATCAAGATTGTAGATCTTTTTGTAATGGATTCATCACCTTATTCTATAAAAGGTAGTGGAATGCCTTATTGAAAACATTTTTGAAACTTAATTGAAATCTGTTTGCTGAAGTATTCAGGGCTCATTTCAAAGCTATTGTATATGTACATGTCTTTTACATACTTAATAAAGGAGAAGAGTATTTCGATTACAAATCTTAGTAAATCTTGAGTAATCTGTGTCTGAATTCTGGATATGTGCTTTGATTTGCTGTGTCCCTTGGAGTGCTCATCATGTTGCATGTATTGTTTTCATTCATCATCCTCTGAAGTTTGCATCAACTATATCTAGCTGTGGAATATCCTGGTAAACATATGGTTTGATTTCTTCTCCTCATGATAGTATCAAGTATGTATGTGGATCAATAGCTAAAGGTTCAACCTTAAATTGAAGTATTCCTTTTAGTTTTTTAAATTTCAGAGCATTTCATCTCCATAATTGCAAATAATTGATGATCTTAAGCAAATAACATGAATATGCAGACATCTCATAGATAATCATAAATATTTAGCATATTTGAATACAAATCATGTACAATTGAAAATATCATGCAAAGATTGAGGTATTTCTACGTCTTCTCACCAAATAATTGCATAATATGACTTCTCTCTAAGGAATTTCTGCGGGAATGTCATGATGATGATAAATTTCCACGTAAGGCCCCAAAATGGAAACAACAACTCACATTGACCTCTGAGTAACTTCAGACGATTAAGACCTAATCACCGGAGACTTGGGATCCTAAATTCTTTGAATTCATAGTATCTTTCAAGATGAATAAAGGTTAATGTGTACTTTTATTCTATGTTTGTCTGTGACTAACATCATGACCAACAGTATCTAGCATAAAGGCTACAAAAATTGTGGCCCAATGCCATTCCCCAAATCAATCCAAAAATACAAAGAAATCAAATATATCCAAAATCCAAAAAAACCAAATATTCTCAGAAACCAAAAAAATCACAACATTTCAAAAATTCAAAAAAATCAAATATTCTCAAAAAACCAAAAAAATTAAATATTCTCAAAAATCCCAAAAAATTACAACATTCCAAAAACCAAAAAAATCACAACATTTCAAAAAACACAAAAAATTGAAACATTTCCAAAATCCAAAAAAAATCAAATAGTCCAAAAATCCAAAAACATCAAATATCATCAAAAACCACAAAAAAATCAAATATCCTACAAAAAATCTAAGCAATAAAACCAATTCAATTCATCATATCATTCCAACCAAATCAATTCTTCAATCAATTCTTCCAATTATTCAATTCCTTAACTAAGTCACTCAATCAAATCTCTTGATCGATCCATTCAAACATCCTAATCAAATCACATCATCAAATCAGTTCTCCAAATCACCCACCATCCACATGGTCAAACTACGTCGCCTTTGAGCTTTCACATAGGCAAGGCCATCTTCGATGAGCCCTTGAGGCATTAGGTCAATCCCTTAGGGCTTGTCCTATCAACCATCATAATAAGTCATCCCTTAATGAAATGGACACTTTGATCAGACAATCAATCTTTCATAGCAACATGCACAAGCAAACCAATCCCAAACATAAAACAAGACAAGCTATTCAAATTAGTCAAACCAATGAATCGCCTCATGATAATCATATGTCACTATCCTTGTCAATCATCACATTCTTGTACGGAATGGGGCATCATCAAAACTAGGATTATGTTTCTTATACAACATGTCATTTATCAAACATCATCAATCAAACCTTGGTGTTGCTCATATGACCAACAACACTAGTGTCGATCAATCATTTCACTTGCCTTAGATAGGTAGGGACATTTTTGAAACCATACCAGGCATCTTATATGACATGCTTCCTATCCTGAAACTATACCTTCTTCATCTAATCATGACCATTCAATCACATACATATCACTTGGCAACAGGTCCAAATGGCTGTTGGTCTAGTATGTCTTATCTTTTACTGAATTGTTTTGCGGTCTCATTCTTATATTTCTCGAGGCAGTCCCTAAGTGATGAAGAGAAATGGGGATAGAGCGAGACCTTTTTCTTTGATTGTTGTTTGTGGTTTGTCTTGGCAAAATGACTGGGCAACTTGGTGTCTTGCATGTGATCGGGATTCCATTGGGTGTGAATCAAAGACATATCCTATGCACTGGAAAGAATAACTGCTTCCTTGCATGAGGACTTGCACACCTCATAGTTATCTCATCGCATGTTCTGACAAGGTATCACAGTTACCAGTCTTTTCGTGTCTGTCATGTGTCTGTTTCACAATCGACTACACTTTCTATTTTGGCCTCTGTCACACCATGGTGATTGTCGTCCTTTGACATAATAAGTTCTATGATGATAAGAAGAAAAATTGCAAGTGAGAAGCTCAAAAATCTATCAAAGAAAGATATCATTTCCATTCTTATAGCCAATCTTTCATTCTTTCACCATCTCTCTTGCATCTTCATTCCTCTATCTTCATTGCAGCCTACCATACCTTTCATTATCCTCTATCCATTCCCCAACCAATCCCTTTCATTTTGAGAGCCTACCTGTGTTTGTCCAACCCGCCTATCCTCTCGAGGGGGCATGATCATCCTATCTTTCTAGCATCATCCTTTTCCTCTATCCATTTCCTTGGCTTCCTTGAAATGATCTTACTTGGTTGCAACATCGTCTCAAAGAGGGGAAAAATGTAGACACCTAAAAGTGTTTATCTCTCGTAAAACCCTAATTTCCTCCACAATCCAGTAATTTTCCCTAATTTGCCTCTATGATTAAATAATTGATTTTAATTAATTAATTATTTAGTCATTCATTATCCTAATGTCCCCTTCACCTGATTTATTCAAATAAATAAATCAATCCCATAAAAAATCCCCTTTCACATGTCCTCTTCCTCAAATGAATTAAATAAACTAATCAAGTTTATGTAATTTAAACATTTCTCACCTCACCATATTTGTGAATTTAAATTTCACTTTTGTCCTCTAGTGGTGAGGAAACCCTAACTTATCCTAGCCCTTCATTTTGGCTCCAAGTTGACAATGAATCTTGGCCCTCCATTCAAATTCCCTCCTCTATAAAACACCTCTTTCAACTTCATTTTCACCTCTTACATTGCTATTTTACCCATTAAGCTCTCTTATGCTCATTCTCATCTCAAATCAGCTATAAACCTTCCAAAATCTTGCTTAACACACACAAGAGCTTCTCATGATGGTTGCATAAACTTGCAAATATGAGAACACACTATGCAAGATGAGGAGGACAATAGAGAGAAGTCATTACTAGCTTAGATTTGTAGTTTTTTTTTTTTTTATGTTTATTTGATTGTTGTCTAGGTTAGAATTCTCTTCGTTGTAGTTAGGGTTTGATAGTTTGTTGTTTTTTACTGTAAACCTGGTTTTTCCCTAGCACAATTTGTATATAGTTTGATTGTTTTAAAGGAAAGGTTCTTACTAAAAAAAAGACTAGGTGAATCCGATTTGGCTCAACAAAACTATGCTATTCTATTCACTAAACTTAAGCCATTTCTAAGAGCTCAACGATTACCTATCTAGCCGCAATAATTGATACTTTGGAGATATTTTGCATGGCATATCACAAATTGCACAGAGTCATCATTCAACATGTATTCAGGCTTAAGTAAAGCATGGTAAAGTAATGAAGTATGTTCTCAATAGCTTTCTAAGCTATCTTTCCTTTACGCGAGCTAACTAGAAATAAAGATGAAGTTTGATTATGGCGGCTTAGACATTGTTTTCGATTAACCACAAGACTATACACGTTCTTCTATACATAGAAGCAATTAGTTCTCATTCATATACAACTAGAATAAATCATTATTATTGTTTTATAGTGTTTTAAAAGTAATATCACTATGACTAAAATGGAGATGCAGGTTTGTAAAAGTGGAAACTTGTAGCTTGCACCCAGTTGCTACGTCCCTTCTTCTTCTTGAAACCATTTCCAGTTTGAACCGATCTCACTACCTTTGTGCTATCCATTTCTCTTACTAAAAAGCTTCCCCAATACTCAGCTGCAAACGGATGTTCCAAAACTTGTTTCTTACTCCTCTTATTGAGCTAAAATGCAAGTGATAAATAACCGTTCTTGCTCCATAACTACTTCTTGCTCTCATCACCATTTGAGGTTTTATCCTTTTGATAAGCATTATGATTTAAAGATAAGGCTCTGCTGTGGCCCACAATCTTGGTAGTTATGCCATTAGGACAGTGGCAAGAAGTGGCGACATGAATGTTCCTATTATCGTTATCATCAAAATGATAGCATATGTAATGCTATCATAGACCAAAGTCTTAACATAACAAACATGATCGGATCAATAAACTTGCCTCGATTTATTTATAAGAGTCAATTACAGTTGAAGGTTTTTACACCAAGTTGATCTCAACGATATAATTTATCATTATCAACCTTACGATTAATAATAATTATTATATGAACAAAACAACTTTCATTGCTTAACTATCATTATCTTATTTATATAACTCGTGCCAATTTAAAGGTTATGGTGACAATAAGGACCATCAACTTAATGATGTTGAAGCTAAAAGAGCTTGATAACTACAAGAGTAGATCATCGCAACCACAAAAATGTGCAAAGTTAAAAGTTTGCAACACGCGAAGGATTAAAGTTGTTTATGACGAAGTTTATGGTTAACATATCGGGGTTGGGTTTTATCTCCCCCTACAAAATAATTTCAACATTTATGTCGAAAAAGACTTAACAAGGACGTGCCATAAGATATATACATAATATCTAACTATCATCCATGTTCAACGATGTGAACTCAAAATATTATGACGCAGACATCGAATGACGACATTCATTGTGACAATGGTGTTCAGACAATGATGTTGTTTCTTCACAATGACACAATGAAGGAGTGACTCCTTCTGAAGTCATCAATGACCCCGTCGAGGCAACTTGACTTGAACAAAATTAAAACTTACCTCAAGACAACTAAAGTCCATTGCCTGATATACTGTACCTAGTGGCAAATACCCTTTGGTAATATAGAGTCTATACTCTCCTTCCCCAAAGATACTTTCTCTCCCCTTTGCTTCTTAGAGAGTCAGATCCACCTATTTCCTATCGAACACTCTTACATGCAAATTGTGGTTAGCATAGCGATGTCCCAGTCAAATAATATCATAATAATAACATTTCACTTTTCCACATTGTAAAGGATATTTTAATTCAAATCATTGAATTATTCATATTTAAGAGGTAAAATCATGATTCCATAAAGTTAATATTTGTAATCATAACATTATTTCTCATAAGCATAACATGTATTCACAAGTCTATTTCTATCCATGAAACAAGCAAAAGTAAATAGTAAAAATAGTCCAAAAAAAAGGGAGATGTAACATATCTCTCCCCTAAAGAATCATCATCCCCGATGATTTGGTGTATCAAAACATAGTCTTAACAAGAAATAAGTTTTTATAGTTTAACATTGATTATTATGAAAAAGATAAGGAAAATTTTGATGGATCTCAAAATAGTCTTCCCAAGTGGCGCTATCCTTGCCATATTGGTCCCGCTGAACTTTACATTGCAAGACCTCCCGATTATGCAAGTGGAGGTTACATGTTTCTAGTACCTTGAGTGGCTTGATCACAACCACTCCTAGCTCCTACATTTGTAAAGCATTCTAGTTAAGAATGTGGTAATTTCCTACAAAATACTTCTTTAGGTATGAAACATGAAAAACATTATGCATCTTAGATAAGGTTGGGGGTAGAGCAATTTTGTATGCCATCGGATTGATAATATCAAGGACTTCAAAGGGTCCCACATATCGAGGAGCTAACTTTGAAGATTTACCAAACTTAATAGATCTTTTTTGGGGTTTAACCCTTACGAGAACTTTCTCTCCAATAGAGAATTGCCTAGGCACTCATTTGTGGTCGGCATAACTCATTTGCCTGTCGTTGGCTTCTGCCAACCTTTTCCTAATCATTTTCACTTTCTCTTCCATATCTACTAGAATTTCTAGACCAATGCTTATCCTATCTTCTAGATTGTCCCAGCTTATAGGAGTTCAACATTTCTTTCCATATAATGCTTCAAATGGTGCCATATTAATGGCAGAATGATAGGAATTATTGTATGCAAATTATACTAGAGGTAAATATTCCTCCCACCTGTCATTTTGATCCATGCAATACATTCTTAGTAGATCCTCTATGACTTGGTTAACCCTTTCTGTTTGTCCATCAGTCTTAGGATGATAAGTAGTACTCACATTGAGCTTAGTCCCAAGTGCCAAAAATAAGGTTTACCAGAATCTAGAGGTTATCCAAGCATCTCTATCTGATATGATCTTTTTTGGTACTTCATGTAACCTAAACACTTATTGAACAAACTTGTGGGCTAACACAGGATCTCCATCAGTCAAATTTCTAGGAATAAATTGTGCAACTTTAGTTAGTTTATCCACTACAACCAAAATTGCATCATGCATGTTCCTTGACATAGGTAATCGTTGTACAAAATCCATACTTATAACCTGCCATTTCCATTCTAGAATATCATGAGGGTACAACAATCCAACAGGATGTTGATGTTCTACCTTTACTCTTTGAAATTCTAAACAACTTGCCACAAACATCGCAGCATCACCTTCATTCCCTTCTAGAAGTACAGTAGTTTCACATTTGCTAAGAGTTTTGTCACTCTTGGATATCCGGAATAGGGTGCACAATGGACTTCCTTCCATACTAGATTTCTTAATTCCTTAGAATTAGGGACATAAATTCTTCCCTTAAATCTCATTAATCTGTCTGACTCAATATGGAATCCATCATACCTTGAGCCCTTGGGATTGATTGGCAGAGCTTGCTTAACTTGTTCAATGTAGTCATCTCTAGGTAACCTTTGCAATACTAGGTATCTAAAATTAGCATGAATGGAGACTATAAAAGCTATGTGTCTTCTTCTACTCAAAGCATCTGCTACTCAGTTTTCCTTACCCTTAATGTAACTTATTTCAAAATCATAATTACATATTAGTTCTAACCACCTTCGTTGTTGTGCATTGAGATGGGTTTGTGAGAATATGAATCGAAGACTTTGATGGTCTGATTTTAGTATGAAAGTCTTTCCTAACAATTAATGTCACCACATCTGTAGGGCATGGATTACTGCTGCCAACTCTAAATCATGTGGGGTGTAATTCTATTCATATGGTTTTAACTTTCTTGACTCATAAGCTATTACACGTCTGTCTTGCATGAGCACACCCCCTTGTCCCTCCCTAGAGGCATCAGTTATGACCTTAAATTGTCCTTCAAGATCAGGAACTTTCAAAATTGGGGTTGTTGTTAACTTTTCCTTTAATAAGTCAAATGCTTTCTAACATTCACTTGACCACTTAAACTATTTTCCCTTTCTCTGCAATGAAGTAATTGGACTTGCAATACTTAAAAATTTTAGAACAAATTTCCTATAATAACCAATGAAACCCATAAAACTTTGCACTTCTTGAACATTGGAGGGTATTGGCCACTCTAGAATAGCCTTTATTTTAGCTCGGTTGACTGATATCCTTTTTGTAAATATAATATTCCCTAAATATTGAATTTCTCTTTGAAAGAAAGAACATTTGAAGAGCTTCGCATACAACTTGTGTTCTCTCAGTCGTAATACAATTTCAAGGTGTTGTCTATGTTCTTCCTCATTTTTGGAATATATCAAAATATCGTCTAGAAAAACTAGAACAAACTTGTCAAGGCAGTCTCTAAAAACACTGTTCATGAGATTCGTGAATGTGGCTAGAGCATTTGTCAACCCAAAAGGTAGCACTGTAAACTCGTAATGTCCATACCTTGTTCTAAATGCTATCTTAAGAATGTCTTCATCTTTCAGTCTCAGCTGATGATACCTAGATCTCAAATCTATCTTTGAAAATACTGTAGTGCCACACATTTGGTCAAATAAATCATCAATACGTGGCAGAGGGTACTTGTTCTTTATCATTGCTTTATTAAGCATCTAATAATCAATACATAGCCTAAGGGTTCCATCTTTCATCTTGACAAAAAATAACCAGAGCTCCCCATGGTGATACACTTGGCCTAATTAGACCTTTTTCCAGTAACTCCTGTAGTTGAGCTTTTAATTCCATTAGCTCAGTGGTTGTCATTCTGTAGGGAGCTTTGGAAATTGGCTCAAATCCTAGTTTGATGTCTATCACAAAATCAAAAATCTTTTTTAGAGGCAAACTAGGGAGTTCTTCTAGGAATACATCTTGAAAGTTAAAGAGATAGGGATATTTTTCCTCAAACAATTCAGTTTGGTTCTCAGTACTCTCTTCATCTTGGTCCATTTTAACTGTGAAAAGTTGACATCCCTTATGCCTAGCCCTCTTTAACTATTTGGAAGAAATAGATCTAATCTTGACTTCCCTCTGAATACCTTGAAAGTTGACTTTATTCCCCATGTCATCTAAACATTCAATTGATTTTGAAAAGAAAGCCACTTTGGCCCTATGCTTCCAAAACCAATTCATTCCTATAATGATGTCATAGGAAACTAAGGGTGCTATATATAGGTTTACTTTAGTTAAGAAACTTGGGCAATAAACCCTGGCTTCGAACAAACATTGCTCTACCTGAGCCTTGGTTTGGTTTGCATACTCGATAGTGTTGATAACTGAGAGGGGGGGTGAATCAGTTATCTTAATTATTTCAGCTTTCTGAGCTTTCTTAGCAATCAATTCAAATAAGCAAACATAACCATGAAATGGAAATACACATAACACAATATTTTTGACGTGGAAATCTTGTTAAGGGAAAAAAACCATGGGGTGATTAACCCAAGATTGTATTCTCTGTTAGAAGAATAAGATAGTACAAAATGGCAATTGCCAATTAGGGCTCACTGCTTGAGCACACTGCTCACAAGAGGCTCACTACCTACAAGAGACTCACTGTCTCCAAGTTTATAGTGAAGTTAACCAAGTGATTAAACTGATGGGAAGCATCCACATATGCTGAGGTTTAGTTCCGGTTAAGCTCAATAGACTGATCTACTGCACTTCATTCTTCCTCTGTCTTAGACTGCTATTCTGTTACATACCAGACCTTTCTTTCAGCTATTATTCTGCTCTCTACTATTCTTCACATTTTTCACACAACACAACTCCAACCTTCTCATCAAAATCTATCTGGTATATATATCCGCACAAAGGATTTCATCCTCTTTCTAGTCGGCATCCGAAATAGTCAATATTTTCCCAAACTCTAGTCTATCGACTGAATCCTTGCTTAGCAAGTGATGCGTATCAAAGAGATACTCATAGAAGTCATCTAACATGTCAGCCAATTATGAATGATACCTTAAGAACCTTGATCACCATCAATATCTCATCCGAAATAATGTCTAATGCTTTGCCAGTCAGTTCTTCCTCTATCTACTCTATCAAACAAGACCCCAATACTTAGATGCTCATATCTCTTCACTCTTTCATCACCAGAGGCTCAATCCCTAGAATGTATTAGTCAAGGTACTCCTCTTGACTTCCCCAAGTCTGCACTTTACTAAGATACTTCCTCTGAGAGATCCAGAATTGACTGTCGGATCTTTCCACATGCTCTGTTCTTGCTTACCAGACCACAACACTCTTCAATCTGACTTTTGGTGTAGACACACCATGTCCTGTGGATGTGTGGGATGAACTTTGTTTCCATCAATGACAACACTCATGAATCCACATAGTGTCTCTTGCCAACAATCTCCCCCTTTGGCATTGATGGCAACACTTAGTGAAAAATGACTAAGTGTTACACTATGCTCCCCCTTGGCTAATGCTCTGTTCTTATGTATATTTTTTGGAGCTCCCCCTTAGCTGGATTCCTCATTTTTCACTGCTCCTCACTCCCCCTTTGACATCAATGGCAAAGGGTAGGGTCCGCATACCAAAATTTCCAAAAACAATCTATACTTAGCCGCATAAGTATATATACATGCTTATACTTACATATATTGAAGTATATCTGCAAAAGATGTCTTCAACTGGGCAAATTTTGTTGCCCAACTAAGCTTCATCCTATCCAAAATTGAGATGTGACCACTCAACAGGAATGCAAAAGCTTCTGCCCTCTTGAGATTTGTCGGATCACTGGTTCGGGCTGTGGCCTGAGCATTAGTTAGAGCTTCATGCATGGCCTCTAACTTAGGAATAATCATCCCTCTAAGTTCACCCATTCTACTTAATATGTTCTTTCTCTCCTTCTCAAGCTTCGTAATCTCATTCATGATTACAATAGTTTGACATTCATGGCTTATTATGGATACAATGAGAGGATCAAAATTCTGAGAGAGGCTTGACAGTTTATCCTCTTGTTCTTTCACTTTCTTCTCAATATCCTTTGTTACTTTACTCCAGGATATACAAAATTTATATACTTTCCTCCATCCTTAAGAGCATTTTCTAAGCTCTTTATTCCAATATCCATATTTCTCCTATCATTGGTTATAAGCCCTTGTAGCTTCGAGAATCTCTTATCCAAAAACTCTTTCTGAACTTTTACCTTAGTTGATTTCTCTAAAGACTCAAAATGAGTGCTAACACTATTTACTAGAGATTTGAGATTACCAGATGAAGAGGCTGAAAGATCCTTTTGGAAGGATGGCATTATCTTTTCCAACACACCAGATGCAGCTTCTATAAGATTACAGTCTTCCATGTGAGACTTCAGGAGTTTTTCTTTTGCCTTTGCTTGAGTGAAGGATGCTAGCTTCATGGTCTGAACTGGGGAGAGGGAGTCAAAATTGAATGGACCTTGAAGAAGTTTTAGTTCATCAAATTCCATCATCTCCTTGGTTAACAATTCCTTGACTGCTTCTGCATGTCTCTTTCCGATGACAAGATTTTCTCCTCTTGTACAACCTTACTACTGTCATCTTCTTTTTCTTTCTTCTTTGCTTCTTCTTTGGATTCGGAGTCTGTAGGGGAAACTGGAGGAGTATGTTTGCTTGTTCATGGACCTCCTTTTCCAAAGCAGAGGAATCTAAGTTCTTATCTTTTTCTTCACCTGTCTCCTTTACCTTTTCTGCCCCTATCTCAGTAGATTCTTCTTCAATATTTGTAGCTGAAGAATCATTATCCAAGTCCTCTACAACAGGAATATTGAATCTTTTATAGGCTTTCTGGAGAATTTCTTCTGTTTCTTTTGCCACTTTATCAATTTCTCCAAGCATGAACTAATTCATTCTAGCCTTACTCCAGAACTCATCCTTGCAATCTTTGAAGATCATATTCATTTGCTTTTGAGTGATTGAAGGAAAGAGCTGAATGGCTATTTGTTCTTAGGTCTCAAGATCCTTTGCTCTAGCATTATTTTTTCTTATCTCTAATTCCTTCTCTAGGTTTTTGGGAATGAGAGATATGATTTCAATAAAAGCCTTATTGTATATGTTCAAGTACTTGACTATGGCTTCCTCCAAGATCTTTCTATCTGCATCATTGTATGCATCATAGAATTCTATTATTGGTTGCAGGTTTCCATCCATAGTAACTGTTTTAACTACATCATCTAAGGACAAGGTGGGCCTTTCAACAAATTCTTCTGTTACTTCTACAGTAGAGAGTTCATCAGATGTTTTCCTTTTCTTCTTCAGTTTCTTTACTTCCTCATCTGATTCTGTCTCTTCTTCATCCTTTTGGCTTGTGTAAGACCTTGTTGCCTTCTTCTTGGTTCTCTTCTCTTCTTTTCCAAATGATTTTCCTTCCAGTTTTGATGCCTTTGAGCTCTTTGCAATGGTGGGTGTAGAGGTCTTAGAGGATCTGGTCCGGGAGGGGACTTCCACCGGAGCATCTTCTTTCTCTACTTTTTCTTTCTCTTTCTCTTCCCTTTCTAACTTTTCTCTATTTGCATCAAGAGCCTCTTTTGAAATTCCATGCCTCTTGGCAAACTCTTCTACATCCCTCCTCACTTTTCTTTTTATTTCTGGTTGTCTTAACTCCACATGGATCTTCACACTTAATTCTACAAAGGTTCCAAACCTTTCTGCCGTGGGATCTTTGGTCTGACTAAGCATGTGTTGAACATGTAGCTTCATAATTTTCTCATCCACTTCATACCCCATAGGCATGATCCACATTGTTCTTGGTTCCACTGCCTCCATTAGGCACTGATTAGTTTCTACCATAAAGCATATTGTATCTTTATATTTTTCAACTAAAGATTGGGGGATTCTCTCTCTTGCTTGCATCATGCTCTAAAAATTCTTGAAATAGCCCCAGAGAGCTATATTCTGTGCCTTGGCATCACCAAGCCCATGTATATAATCTCTGATTTGAATGGCTACTGGTCTATCATTCTGCCATACCTAGCCACTGGATCCAGGAAGCTCATTCATGTAATAAAAGAATAGGTAGAGTATCAAACCACTATATTTGAAGGAGTTCTTCTTATCCTTCTTTATCTTCTGCAGATTCTCCAAGAGTTGGTTCAGATGGATCTCACAAAGATCATAGTCTGCATTCTTCCTCAACATTTCATAAGCAGTATATATAGCAGTTCCAGACACTGAATTTTCCCTACTGGAGTGATATATCTTATATCCAATTATCATTGATGTAAACTTGATATTCGGATCTATGATATCCTCAATAGTCATTGCTCTTTTATCATACTTCGATCTGGTAGCCTCACTGACAATTTGGTTTTTGATAGATTTGAGTGTAGGCATTCCACCGGTTGAGTGTAATCTAGTTACTGCCCTAATGGCATCCTTAGTGATCTTAAATGGCCTGCTCAACCACATGAAGTTGTCATGTATTCTGTTCAAGATATACCAAACCCATTCATCTTCTAGAAAATAGGGGAAATGAATGCATTATGTAAAATGTTTGTCCCAGATAGCTCTATACTGGGTTTTGAGTTTGAATGAGTCATCTATCAAATGCTTGTGATAGATATCGTCCAGCTTAGATTCCCCAAATTCTTCAATACTCGCATGAATATATGCCCTAACATCTTCTACATGCAGAACCCCATGCAAAATGCTTGAAAAGGCGCCTAGGGGATCAACTTCTAGGGATTTATATGGATGCTTCTTAAATTTAGAGCGTGGCCTATCAAAAATCTTCACCACATTTAGTGTAGCCATCTTTCAAAGATTTGCAGAGAGATATTTAAGAACGGAAAATACCTTTTATGCTTTCTTGGTTTTACGAGGTGATCCAGATCAATTGCTGGATGAATCGACTTCTGCAAATGATCTTTGATGGACTTGAGGAAATTTGTTGCAAAGCTCTTTTTTGCTTCTTCTTGAATGTAGAATGAACAAATGCTTAATAAGAAAAACCCTTATATTGCTCCACAAACCCTAATACCAAGTTGCAATAAATGCTCAACTTAAGTTATTCTAGTTGCTCTGTTCTCCTTGTCCTGAGAGATTTTTTCGGATCACTAAGACGCACTTAAGGTTACTGTCAGTGGATATTAGCAATCTATCTACCTTTACAATCATTCCATTTTAGCCTCAGATCAAGATACCTCAAATTTGAATCATGTCAGATCTAACTGTGAAAATCCTATTTTTATTGAATGACTATTAAACCGGATCAAACTTGGAAGATTAACCTATTCAAAACTTCTTGCAGATCTTTCATCTCTTTACCAAAGCTTATTTAGATGTTCCTTTGTGAACCCTTTAAATTGTTGCAAGTATGAGGTTAACCAGTGTTGTCATTGATGTCAACATACTCATATTACATTGACAAGAAGGATTGGATGAGTTGTGTGCTGAAGTTATTGAGGAAATTAGTCTCAATCAGGAACAGTGAAGAACAGTGATGAGAAGAAGGAAAAAGTACTCAATAGGTTAAGGATCAAAGGATGCGGATTAAAGGGTTTGTAGATATGAATCTTGAGATGATCTAGTTAAGATTTCAGAGGTCTGCATGAAGATATGAAGAAGTTATGATCAATCAAGTAGAACTAGTTCTGGGAGATGCTCCGGAGTGACAGAGTGTTACAAAAAGGTCTGGTGAGATCCGGAAGTGCATTGTCCTATTCTGTGGATTGGAAGGAGTGTTTGGGATGTCCTTGTGATGTGTCATCTTGATTTATACATAGTTTGGAGGTCCGGAAGCACCTTTTTCAGTATGACAGTGGTGATAGACTATGCTCTTGAAGTTCTGGATGAAGAAGAAAAGAATTCTGGTAAGTGGAGGAAGTGCAGATGTATCTGGTCATTCAGGCAAGCCTATGAAGGTTCTTGGATCATGTTGAGGTTGTGTTGTCAGTCTGCATTAGTGGTAGAGCTTGGAATTGGAGATATACTTCCAGATGAAGATGTTCTTATTCAGACTGGCCGACTAGATGAGTTATTCATCTTGCGAATGTTCTTGTGGATGATTGCCAACTTAGATGATTGTTCCTAAGTCGATGCCTTGTATAAATAAGGTTTGTGAATTCATTTCAAAGTGTGTTGCGGAGCGGATGAGTGTGGTATAGTGAAAGAGCGAAAGGTAGAGCAGGAGTGTCTCGGGCTTAAATGGAACTAATCCAGACATTGTAAAGATGTCAATCTCCAGTTCAAATATGTAATACTTATGATCTTGTAGACAGTGTGTCTCTTGTAGGTAGTGTGCCTCCTTGTGAGTAGTGTGCTCATGCAATGAGCCCTAATTGGCATGTGCCATCTATTTTTCTTATTCTTCTAATAGAGAATAATCCTTGGGTTAATCACCCCGTGGTTTTTTCCTTCACCGAGTTTTCCACATCAAAATCTTGGTGTCTAATGTGTTGATGTTTATTTACTTCAGTGTTTATGCTTTATGCTTTCATGAATGGTTAATTGATATGCTATTAAATAACAAAGAAGAATCAAGTGTTTGAAGTAGAAGCAGGTTTTTATACAACTAATTCACCCCCCTCTCAGTTGTGTGCCCTAGATCTAACAATTGGTATCAGAGCTAAGTTCCTCTAAAAAGAGCTTAACCGCTTGAGGAGATCCAAGATGTCATCATGCAAGAAGGATAGTCTAAAGTTTGATGGAACCAACTTCTCTCTGGAAAGGTCACATGAAATGTCACTTGGAGTGTATGGGAAAAACATACTTGGCCATGGTCACAAAAACATATGTACCTCCACAGGGTGGTCCGACAACTCTAAATGAAATCACAGATGCTGAAAACAATCTACGGACCAAAGAAGCTCTTCTAAGTGCATTGACTGACTTAGAACTCTCAAATGTTATTGACCTACCAACTGCCTATGAGATCTGGGTTAAATTGGAACTTCTGCATGAAGGAGATGAGTTTGTTAAGAGTACAAGGTTGCAAAGTCTCAAAGGGAAATTTGAAAGATTGAAGATGAGAGATGATGAAAATATCACTACCTTTATGCCAAGAGTAAATGAGCTGGTGTGTGGAATTAGGAATACTGGTGGAGTTCTGGATGAAAATGAGATTGTTTGCAAAATTGTCAGATCCCTTCCTGCTACCTAAAAAATCAAGGTTGCTGCCATTGATGAATTCAGAGCCCATACAACTATCACAAGAGAGCAATTGGCTAGCGAACTGGCTGCATTTGAAATGACTGAGTTTGGAGATGATCCCCCCAAGACTGAATCTGCATTCAAAGCTAGTGCCTATGTGAAAGGCAAACAAAGATTTGATCCGAGAGAAAACTCTTCAAGAAAGCTGTCATGGTATGATCAAGCAAGGAAAGACATGGAAGAGGAAGAAGCAAAAACAGCTCATCTTGAAGCCCTCATTGCAAAGAGACTGCCAAGAGGATCTGGTAAGTATGAAGGAAAATTACCCTTTAAGTGCTTCAACTACAATAAGATTGGTCATTTTGCTTCAAGATGTTTGAAAAGATTTGCAAGATCAAATTCTAACAGACAAAGGTTTCAAAAGAACTGTTATTATGTTCATAAAGAAGATGATAATGAAGGAGTAATAGATGATGAATCAGAAATAGGAAACAAATCTGGAAATGAATGGGTGTTTATTGCCATCAAGGAAGAAGATCCAAAATCCTCTGAATCTGTCAATCATAAGGTTGTAGAAAGAGCTTTGGCTACCCAAATTGAAGAAAAGGATGATTGGGTTATTGACAGTAGATGTTCTCACCATATGACAGGTGACAAGAACAAGTTCTTAGATTTGGAAAGGTATGAAGGAGGAATGGTAAAGTTTGGTGATAATTCTGCTGGTAGAATCAGAGGTAGGGGAACTATTTCTTTTGATGGAAAGAGCAAAATTGGTAATGTAATGTATGTTATAGGATTGAAGCACAATCTTCTCAGTGTTGGTTAGTTGGTGGACAAAAGCTATGATCTCCGGTTCAAGAATGGAAGACCCAGGATCTTTGAAAGCTCCGGAACTGAGATTGCATCCAGTACTCAAACAAAAGGTAATATCTTCCATCTAGTTGGTTCTAATAAAAGTTATTTGTTTGTTCAAGTTGATCAGAGTTGGTTATGTCATAGAAGGATGTGTTATGTGAATTCTGATAACCTCATCAAGATAAGCAATACTCAGGCTGTAAGAGATCTTCCAAAATTGGTGAATCCTACAAATAGTTTGTACAAAGAATGTCAACTAGGTAAATAGAGTAGAGTTTCTTTCAAAAGCAAGGATCAGTCCTCTACTAGATTATTGGAATTAGTTCATACTGATCTATGTGGTCTGACAAGAATCAAGAGTATGCAAGGTGATAGATATTTCATGTTACTAATTGATGACCATTCCTGGATGATGTGGGTTACCTTTCTAAAAGAGAAATCAAAAGCCTTTGAGAAGTTCAAAATCTTCAAGGCTATGGTAGAGAATCAAACCGGATTGAAACTGAAATGTCTAAGGTCTAATAGAGGTGGTGAATTCACATCTGGTGAATTCATAGACTTTTGTGAGAAGCATGGTATAAAGAGACAGTTGTCTGTGTAGACACCTAAAAATGTCTTGACCACCAAACTAACTCCCGACATCCCTAAACATACCAATTTCCTTTCCAACCAATTAATTAAATTTTTATTTAATTATTTACCCCTTTCATTTCCTAAATCCACACCATTTCATCCCCAAAAATTGAATTAATTTTGTTGATTCAATAGTCCAAACGTTAGCCAATTGATTCAATAAATATGCAAAATTTATTAAATCAATTCCCCCATTTTTTCTAAATCCAATTAATTAGTTAAAACTATGTTAACTAATTAATCCTGCCTACTAATTAGCCTATCCCTACCCTAGACAATTAAATAGCTATTATTTAATTGCCTACTTTAGCCTACCTCATCCTAGCCTTAGGATTAATTAATTAAATCACTGATTAATTAATCTTATCCTCCCCCTAATCCCTCTACTAATTTATTCTAGCCACATTAATTAGGTTAATCACCTTAATTGAGTCAAACCCTCATTAGCACTTCTCTCCACATCCCCCAAATTTAAAATTCAAATAAATCACACATCACATTTACTCCTCTTACACATCCCTTACACATGTCATAACTCATAAATATCCACTCTTCCCCAAATAAATTTTTAATTCATTTTACCCTTCCCCATATGAATTTTTAATTCACAAATAATCCATCTCACCCAACCTCATTTATTCACCCATTTCCCAAAAATGAATAAAAGATTTACTTTTATTCTTAGCCCTGCATCTTCCAAGATCAAATCTAGGCCCTCCACATCACTTTCATCCTCCACCATTGATCTCTCCAATAAATCTCCACCCTTGGATCAAAATCCCTTCTAAAAGTCTATAAATACAACCTCTCACAAGTCATTTTCATCATCTAAGTTTATGCAAAGTTACCATGCCAAAATCATCCTTGAGTTAGATAGTGAGTTGTACAATTGAAGAGCATTTCACATTTGAATCCATAGTCTAGGGATCATCTTGGTCTTGGGAGCTTCTTTTGGGTGCAAAGGCTCCTTCCCTTGATGGGATTAGGTTTTGCATGTGAGGTATAATCTTGTGTTTTATTGCATTTGATTTAGTGTTTTACCTTCATTGCTTTATCTAATCTACATTGGCATGCCTGGTGGGACCCACAAGGTCCGAATCTAATCTTTGTTTGCGCGTTTTTGTGTTAGTATGTGACTTTTGCAGGTTCAGTGCTATCTAACAGTCGTAGCGGCGCTATCTCAATCGTCTTTCAGCGCTATTACCGTATTAGCGCTATCTCTGTGCAATTTTTTTTTTTTTAATACTAACCCTACTCACATGTTGTTTATTTGCTTTTCCTGCAGTTTTCTGTGGTATTTGATCTCTGTTTTGCAGGAAAACCAAGAATTACAGGGGGAGGTTATTGCGAATTTTTGAAAGAAACGAAAAAAATAGCATCCATTCCTGTTTTGACGCCATCCTTCAGATTAGCGCCATCTGTACTTCTCCATGACTCTGAAACATCTCGCAGTGGCACCTTCACAGCCATAAATCATCGCTATCCTCTGTATTAATGCCTTAAGTAGGGCATATTAGCGCTAAACTCTGTATCTACGCCATTGTATATATTATCGCTATAGTAGTGTTTAATTAGAGCCATAGATTATTTTAGCACCTTCTTTCGTAAGTCGAGTTGTTCTGCCCGCAGTGGCGCCTGTACATGTTTATTTTAGTGCTATTTTGGTAATTTGCTTTTTTGTCTATTACAGGTACTGCGAATACTAACAAATCTTTTTGCAGGATGGCTTGTTGTTAGTTAAATAACACTTTGATTTTGGAAACTAAAATGAACCCTTTTGCATGATTAGGTCTTAGCCAACATTTCAATTTGGTGTTTTAAAAATCAATCCAAACAACTCCTTGTGTGACATGTGTGTGATCATAACATTTATTTTGGTGCTCTAAAATATACTCCTTTGTGTGCCAACAAAAAAACAATCGAACACTTCAATTTGGGCTATAAAAAGAACCAAAAATTGCATACATCATTGGTTAAAAAGAACAACAAACTTGCATTTCTCATGCATCTAATCAAGACAATCTAAAATACTTGTGTGAATTGTCTTCGTGGTTGTGTCAAGTAGAGTGAGAAGTGTATGCTCTTCCCTCGCACCCTTTGGTGATCTTAGGAATCAAAAAATTTTCACAACACTTTGCATTAATCACCCCCCATCTAATCCAAAGATCTAAAATTGAACCATGTTTAGAGTGATGTAATCATAGGGAACACGTATGCTCTCCCCTCGCATCTTCATATGAACTTGGGGATCAAAAGTATTTTTATGATTATATTGCTTTTGTAATCCTTAGAGGGCCTGCCACCCCACTTCGAAAGGTGGGAATGACCCAAGCGGCATCAAGCTAAAGCCAAGCTCTTCCAAGCTGCTATATAAAATAAGGCATTTGGGACGAAAGTCTCAAGCAACAGGTGTTGTTTTGTTATACCGACAGCCAACCTCCCCATAAACCCTCCAAGGTGTAACCCTTGGAGGCTGGGAGACTCCATAACGGAGAGTAGCGCTGCCACACGTATAACCACCTGAACGGATGCCCTTATTAAGAACCATTATTTTAGCAAGCCAAAATCCTTCTATTTGTTGACGCAGAGGGTAAAACCCTTGAAGCGGCCCCGATTCATGCGGTTCTTAGCCGAGGTAGTAGGGACAATCTAAAGGTTTGGTGAGGGACAAGCCTTATAAGAAACCTAGATCTTGGTATGCGTGAGAAGTGTGTGCAATTGTAAGGAGGAGCCGGTGCTACCAAGATCCTAGAGCTACCCGCTTTGAATAGGCGTAGCTAGGGGATTCAACAAATATGGTCACACCTCGCCTTAGTTTGTAAAAAAGTGCTTGTTCTAAACATAGTCATAAGTCATTTCACAAACAAAAATCATTGCTTGTTTTGCATTCAAGTGTGTGTGTTAAAGTGCTTTGATTTTTCACAAACAACTTGCCAAGAGACAGAACAAATCAGTTGGTCACAGTCCAAACAGACAAAATCCAAAAATTTGCCATCAAAAATCTGTCTACCCTGTTTCAGCGCCATATCTATCTAACTGTAGCGCCATTTCATCCATGGATTGGCACTATTTTTAGATTGACATGCCTGAGACAGAACAAATCAGTTTGTCACATTCCAAACAACTAGATCCAAAAATTTTCCATCAAAAATCTGTCTACCCTGTTTCAGCGCTATATCTGTCTGACTGTAGCGCCATTTCATCTATGGATTGGTGCTATTTTTAGATTGACGTGCCTGAGACAGAACAAATCAATTTGTCACATTCCAAACAACTAGATCCAAAAATTTGCCATCAAAAATCTATCTACCCTGTTTCAGTGCTATATCTGTCTGATTGTAGCGCCATTTCACCCGTAGATTGGTGCTATCTTTAGATTGACTTGCCTGAAACAAAGACCCATCTAGTTGTGATCTACACCCTCTGCTCTGCCATAATCCATATTCATCTCACAGAAATCCGTCAACAGTCCAGCCATTTTCTTCAAAAAATTTTCAAATTGCACTTTCTCTTTGACCTTAGAGAATCAATCACCACCATTGTTGGACCCCATTATCAGCCCAAATACATATCTATCCATCCCCTTTCAATCTTTTTACACATCTCCTTGGACCAAGACAAATCATTTCAAAAAATCCACACCCAAATCAAAACACCATCAACAACCAAAGCATGTCATCCTTTTGAGCCAAAGTTAGATCTAGATCTTATCATTAACATCACATTTTCCTTGAAAAGTCATTAGTCTACATTTCAAGAAAAATAAATCACCTCTCTTTGCGTAAGGTCATTAGTCTACCCCAAACAAAGAAAATCATCATCCTTTTGTGCCAAATCAAAATCTAGATCTTATCCAAAAGCTCAATTCGAAAAACATCAAGAACATCATCCTCATCATCCCAAATCAATCAAAAAAATCAAAAAACATCACAATTCCAAATCCCTTTCTTATCATCCATCTTTGGTCCAAAATTTGTGCAAAAATCAATATCACCCATTCATATCACCCTTAGGATAAAACCTTTGGAAAAACATACCGATCTTCTCTTCTACTCCATCTCACTACCACATCCCTCTTTGGGTCCAACAAAATCAATTCGATTCTCTAAGGTCTCCATCTCCATTCCACTCTACTCCTCATCAAAATCATACACGTATGCCCATCACGAGATCACAACACAAAAAGAACCAAGAAATGGTGGAACAATGGACCTTTGGCATGCCTAACACCAACAATAGCAACATACCCACTTATCAAACATACAATCCACCTACATATTCCTTCATCCCCCCATTTGGCGCCAACGACCCTTTTCACTTCTTACCACAAACACAAACACTACCACCACCACCACCACAAAATGTCCCCACCATATCCCAAGATGACCTAGATGTCTTGAGCTTCATGCAAGATGTTAATAATATGGACCTACTTGATAAAGTCCTAAGATTGGACCCAAATAGATATCTTGACCATCTTCTCAAGCTTGGTGCTCAACTTCCCCCCATCACAACATCATCACAACCATCCACTTCTACAATCGTCCCTACCACATCAAATACCCAAGCATCTACATCACATACCCAACCCACCAGCTCTTAAACGTCAACACCTAATGTATCTACCACTACCACATCTACAATTTCCACATCCACTACTATGCCTAACATCTCCCAACCCATCATCACTTCTACTACCACAACAACCATCAACCCTTCCATTTCACACATCACCATGGGTATACAAGGCAACATCACACAAGCAAGTACCTCCATAAGTGTGCCCCCACCAAACCCTCACACCATTGCATACCTATGACAACTATTCTCACAACAATCTCACAACACATTTAACCAATCCAACGTCCACATACCCAACGTCAATCCCATAAGTCAACATAATCCCAATTCCCAAATACCCCCACATATTCTCCAACAACTCTACGCGCACCAACAACAGTAGGCACTAATCAATCCAAACCCCAATCCGCAATACCAACATCAAATCCCACCCCACCTCCAATATCTCACCAACCAACAACCCTACACGTTTCAACCACAACAACCACAGGATTTCAACACCGTCCTACAAGGCTTAATCCAAAAGGTGGACGATCTACAAACTGGGGGCAAACGCAAATACTATTCTTTTGAGGATATTTGCCCCTACCCATTTGACTACACCTTATACATGCCCCCTTTCCCTAAAAAATTTGAAACACCAAAATTTGACAAATACAAGGGGAAGGGCGATCCTAGGGACCACCTTCAGGAGTTCTACATTGCTTGCCTTGAAGTCTCTAATAACGACACATATCTTATAAGACTCTTCCCACAAAGCCTTGGTGGCCAAGCTGCTGAATGGTTTGCCCATCTTCCACCTGGAATTCAAACATTTCCCGAGCTTGTGGAGAAGTTTGTCAACCACTTCTCCTACAACTTTGAGCATGAGGTGTCTATGACCGACCTCTGTAACACCAAACAAAAGAACGGAGAAGCTTTTGCTTCTTTCCTACAAAGGTGGAGGGGCCTAGCAAGCAAGCTCCCATGGCCTATTCTTGAAAAACAACTTGTCACCATGTTCATGGCCAATCTCAATCAGGAACTAGGATTTCACTTACACATTCTTTGCGCATCTACCTTTGAAGAGGTTATTGACAAAGGCACTACTGTCAAACGAGCCCTCATTGCCAAGGGTTCTATCAAACTTTATGACCCCAAATCCCACAACAACAGCAACAACAACAAGAAGTCCAATCACAACACCCCCAATACCAACAACACTAACAACACGCAATCTAATGATAAATCACGTTATTGGGGGAAGAACAAGAATAATCTGAACGATGGCATCACCAATGTGAAGGCCATCCAACACATCCAAAACCACACACCTGCACACACGTATGCAGCAAACGCCAATAACCCAAGAGGGCCAAATAAACCACGCAAACCTCGCCGTAATTTCACACAATTAGTAGAACCTATCGAGGACATCCTCGATAGATGTCTCAAACAAGGAGCAATCACACTCCTGCTTGTTAGACCATGCCAAGACAATGACCTCAAAGCAGCATGGTATAATGAAAATGACTATTGTGAATACCACCGCGTGGTAGGCCATAAAATAGCTGACTGTATGCAATTAAAGCATTGCATCCAAGACCTAATAGACCAAAATCTTGTCAGCCTTGAGCAAAGTGCACACCCATCACCAAATGCTAACCTTGGAGCTTACAAGGATCCTTTTCCCAACCATAATAAAGCATCCTGTTCCAACCAAGCATACAATGTCACTCCACCACCCGCATCCTATGACTCCATTGTCGGCCGCATCGAACCCTCATCCCACTATGTCAACACAATCACCATTCGGGCACAAGCACCTGATTGTGCCGTAACAACCTGTCAAGGCCGTGTCTCAATCCACACTGCCCCTCCCATTGAATCAACACCCCCATCCACATCCGATCCCCTCCCCCCTCGTTTAAACACCCGTCCATCACCCACCACTCGGTATAACCTCCTAGACCATCTAGGAAAGACACTCGCACAAATCTCCATCCTTGAGCTGCTTCACACATCACCCTGCCACAAGGACATTCTCGACAAAGCCCTTTTGGAAACACAAGTCCTGGAAAACTTGGATGTCAATCAATTTCAAGCCATGGTCGGCCATATTGCTACACCACACCATATCACGTTTTCTGAAAAGGATCTCCCTGCTTCCGAACACCTACATAATGATGCACTACACATCGACACCGAAGTCACTATTTATGCCGATCCCCGTCCCTTCCAATACTGTAGTTTTCTGGAAGGACACAACCAGACCTTCTGTCCATATAATAAAGCCACCACCCAAACCACCCCAACAGCTTCCACCTCATACATGGACCCCGCCAACATCGCCACCACTTCATCCCAAACACCTTCACCACCTGAGGTCAAGATCAAGCTCAGCGACCAAGGCTGTGGGGAATACAACCTTCATGGCACCTTTTGCATGGGCTTATTACCCACTCCTAAGACATTTGGCACTCCGAACATAGAGGCAGCTGACACAATCATCATCAAATGCAAACCCTCGCCCATCTTTGAGAAAAAACACCTTCTGGATCAGGACATACTTGAAGATATTTCATTCTGGCTTTACAAGGATGAGGAAATAGAACAAGACATCCCCACCATCCCAACAAACAGTTACGACAAAGGTTCTGAGATAGTCAAAAGCATGGGTTACAAAGGACAAGGCGGCATTGGCCTTCATGAACAGGGGATTGTAGAACCACTGCAAGCAACAAGAAACCCCTATACTCAAGGGTTAGGGTATGGTCAACCACAACGCATCCTTAGTACTGGTGAATGTATCTTAGCTAAATTTGCTCCAGTTTCTCTAGACGTCGACAATGTTAATGAAACAGACCTACAAGACTCCTTTAGTGACTTTGCCAATTTCTTCGCCTCCTCCATTTGCACCATCTACTCCGTCACCACTCTCGCCTCATCATCCAATGACCTACCATTAGTATACCCTGACCTCATCGACTGGGACCAACGAGGACCTCCTATTTTTGATATCGCACCTAATGACGAAGCCATTGCTGAAATGATGGGAGTAAGAGACAACTTCCCCTTGGGAGATCACAAAGCTAGATACATCATGGAACTCAATCTGGCTGCCTATTTTGGGGAGACAACCCCTGCTTCTAGTCACAAAAATACAAAAATAAAAAATGGATCTGATAGTGAAAAATGTTCCATGGTAGTATCAGATCCTAAAAAAGTAAAAATAAACGATGTATCTCCTAGTGAAAACCTGCATGAGGTGCCAAGGGATGGAAGTAGGGGCCTCCCTGAAATAGATAAAGTATATCCTGACAGATCACCCATCTTGGTTGAACCAGCTCAGGAAATGAATCTAGGGACAGAGGAAGAGCCGAAAATCACATACAGAGCAGAATCTCTCAACCTGTTCAAACAGGAAGACTTCTTGGCATTCTTCACACGTAGAAATCGCAACTTTGTGTGGACCTACGCAGACATGCTAGGGCTAGATCCTGCCTTGGTTGTCCATCATCTTGCAGTGCGTCTTGATGCCAAACCAGTCAAATAGAAGCTCCAAAAGATGAATCCTCAGGTGGCCCTTCTTGTCAAAGCAGAGCTCAAAAAGTTACTAGATGTGGGGTTCATACATCCAATTGATTATCCTGAATGGGTTTCGAATCTAGTACCCATTGCTAAACCAGATGGCAGAATCCGATGTTGCACTGACTTCAGAGACCTCAACAAGGCCTGCCCAAAAGATGACTTCTCACTTCCCAACATTGACATGATCGTGGATCTTACTGCAGGGCATGAGATGCTATCTCTTATGGATGGATTTTCAGGATACAATCAAATCAAAATTGCTGAAGAAGATCAGCACAAGACATCCTTTATATGCCCATGGGGGACATACTGTTGGGTAGTAATGTCATTCAGCCTAAAGAATGCAAGAGCTACTTATCAAAGAGCAATGACTGTCATCTTCCATGACCTCTTTCACCACATCATGGAGGACTATGTTGATGACTTACTCAGCAAATCAAAGACCAGAGAAGAACACTTAGACGTGCTAGCCAAGATCTTTGATAGGCTAGAGCAATATAATGTTCATCTAAATCCAAAAAAGTATGTCTTTGGTGTCACTTCAGGTAAATTGTTGGGATACATAGTCTCCAGACAACGAATCGAGGTGGATCTGGTGAAAGTCAAAGCTATTACTGAAATGCCACCTCCTAAAACCTTGAAACAACTGAGAAGCCTGCAGGGTAAACTACAGTCTATTTGCTGATTCATTGCTCAACTTGTTGACAAATGCCAACCATTCCAGCATCTCCTTAGGAAAGATACAACTTTCACCTGGACTGCTCAGTGTCAGGATACCTTCGACCAACTAAAAGCATATCTGGCTAATCCCCCTATTCTATCTCTACCAAGACAAGGAGAGCCCCTCCTCTTGTATATCTCTGCGACCGACACAGCAGTTGGGGCTTTGTTAGCACAACATGATGAACAGGGGAAGGAAAGAGCCATCTACTACATCAGCCGCACCTTGATTTCCTATGAGCTCAACTACACACAAATTGAACGTGCATGTCTTGCCCTGGTCTTCACATCACAAAAGTTATGACATTATATACTCAATCACAAGACTAAGCTCATTGCTAAGATTGACCCACTCAAATATTTGCTAAACAGAGCAGCTCTCACTAGAAGAATGGAAAAATGGGTCATGATTCTCACTGAATTTGACATAGAATACATACAGAGAAAGGCAATCAAAGGACAAGTCATAGCAGATCAGCTGGCTGAGGCACCCATTCAAGCAAAACATCCTACAATAGCAGAATTTCTAGACGAGGCCATCTTGACAATCACACCAACCGTAGATACATGGAAGATGTATTTTGATGGATCCTACACTCATAGAGGCTCGAGGGCAGGCATCTTGTTTGTTACCCCTCAAGGTGACATGATCCCTAAATCATTCAAAATCACATTTCCATGCACCAATAATGTAGCAGAGTATGAGGCCCTCATCATAGGTCTCTGAATGGCCATCCAATGGAAAATAGAAAAACTAACTGTGTATGGCGACTCTCAACTAGTCATCAGGCAAGTCAATAATGAATACAAAACCAAGGACGATAAGCTCCTTCCCTATAAGAAGATGGTTGATGACTTTAAAGATTATTTCGGTGACATCCACTTTGAGCAGATCCCAAGGTTAAACAACAAAGTGGCAGATGCCATGGTGACCATCGGATCTCTGGTCGACATGAAGCAAGGCAGCAAGAAATGCAAATTCCTGATCGAAGAGCTCCCCATCTCAGCATATGACGTTCCCCAATCTAAACTATTGTGTGAAATCGTTGGTCCTTTATCCCCCTAGTATTAGGAAACCTACCTCTATGTTCACGATAATATCCTCCCCAACAACCTATCCCCATCATAGAAAAAATCCTTCATTCGTCGAGCCTCCCGTTTCATCCTCATAGATGACACCCTCTACAAAAGGAGTCTTGATGGCACGCTTCTACGATGTTTAGACTCTTGGGAAGCTGAGGCAGCTTTGGAAGAGGTACACGCAGGTATTTGCAGGGCACATTCAAGTGGACTAGCTATTATTGGCCCACCATGGACAAAGATGCACATCAGTTTATCAGAAAATGCCTCCCATGTCAACAGCATGGTGATCTCATCCACGCCCCAGCATAGGAGCTACAACCAATCACAACACCATGGCCTTTCTCACAGTGGGGACTCAACCTCATAGGGAAAATCCATCCTCCATCTTCCAACGGCCATAAATTCATAATCACTGCTATCGAATACTTCACAAAGTGGGTGGAAGCAATACCACTCACCTTCACCACAGGCATCCAAATCTCCAAGTTCATTCTCCACTACATCATCTGCCACTACGGTATCCCTCATTCCATTGTCACTGATAATGGGAAGCCATTCAAAAATCAAGAAGTTTGCACTTTGTGCAAAAAGTTTGACATTAAACACCGATTCTCCACGCCATATTACCCCCAAGGAAACGGTCAAGTAGAGGCTTCTAATAAAACCATCCTTCGCATCTTAAAAAAGATAGTCAATGAAGCTGGCTGCGACTGGCACCTCCAACTCAACCCCGCCCTATGGGCTTACCGCACCAGCATCCGTACTCCTACCGGAGTCACCCCATACTCACTAGTATTCAAATCTGAAGCCATTTTACCTATAGAGGTCAAGCTCCCATCCCTCCAAGTATCTTTGCAAAACATTATCTCTGATGAAGACTATCGCGTTGCAAGGTTGCATCAACTTGAACTATTGGATGAGAAATGCCTGACTGCATTAAATCACTTACAGGCATACCAAAACTGCCTCAGAAGAAGCTACAACAAAAAGATCAGAACTAGAAAGTTTGAGGTCGGTGACCTGGTCCTAATGGAAAATCAGAAGAACCTGCAAGAGCATCCAAAGCAAGGAAAATTTAAACCTAATTGGCTAGGACCTTATGTCGTCACTGCCGACTATGGGTCAGGAGCTTATCAGCTTGCAACACCCGAGGGGCAGCCTCTAGATGAGCCAATGAACATCTTGCATCTCAAGTGATTCTATGCATAACCCATCTGGTACCACAAGTCAAAAAATCAAAAAAATACAAAAATTTAATCAAACACCAAAAAAATCAAAAAATCAAGAAAAATCAGAGTGTAATAAAAACTTCCAATGGTGAAAATCACCTCGGTGACACTTTGGATAAGTACCATGGTGAAAACCTGTTTCAGGCGCCATGCATAGTGGCCAGTTCTACCATCTAATAAGTCCTCTTTCCATCATAACACTCCATACCCACGCATCCCATGGCTTGAAATTCTGAAACATCCAGTTTGTTCGCCCATTCCGCACTACCTCACCCAACCAAAACCCCATCCATGGAACAAGGATCCTTGTAAACTCTCGTTTGTACAGTTCATAAAATTAGAAAATCCAAAAACATCATAAAATCAGAAAATCAAAAAACATCATAAAATCATAAAATCCAAAAACATCATAAAAATCAGAAAATCCACAAAAAAAAAAAAATCCTAAAAAATAGAAAATCCAAAAATAATCACCCCATGCATCAATCTCGCATCCCATCACGATCATCTAAACACACATCAACCCTCATCACATCCCATCGCAAACCATTCCCACATCATCAAGTCTTGCCAGAACTACATATTCATTTTGCCTGCATCTTAAAAGTACCTTGATCCCGTGGACACAGGGTATGTAGGCAGTCTAGAATACGAAGGATGTTTCCAGTACTCAGGTATCTAAGATGCACCCATCCCACCCGTTGGGATGGTTCCCACTCACTGAGCTTTCTAGATCTCAGAAATGATACACATGCTACGTATATAGTTGAAACATGGTCCTTCACGCAAAAATTATCAAGCAACATACCAACTATAATCTTACATCTGGCCAGAATGTTCTTTTGCTCATCTTCCAAAAAACTCTCCAATCAAATACCAATAGATCTACGTCCTAGGATATGTCTTTCCTACAATGGACAAAAATCTATCATTCTATCATCACGTCTCTTGGCAAGAGCACACAAAGGCTATTTGTATCTTTCGTTGGTCTTTTTGCTTATTGATTTTTATCTTTTTGTCTCGCTCCAAGTAATCTCCAAAGCTACCTTGATCTCATTATATCATGGTACGTAGCAGATAACCCTTGGAGTATACATAGTCATTGTTTCGGTATGCTGTGCTTGTGGGTTGGTTTCATTACTCCAAGAATAGTATTCATATCTTGAAGTCCAGGTCGGTTCTAGCATGATGTGTCCTATTTGCATATACAGGTACAAACCCCTTATATGCATTATTCACACTCACTGCTATGAGTCCCCTTCCTCCACTAGACAAGATTATACTACCTTGGGCATGCATGAAATCAACCTATTGTTTGTGGGTCTAGTCCATGCAATTGTCGGATATACATCATCACCTAAGTCATTTCATACCTTTGTGAACTGTATCCTACATTGCTACATTAAACTAAGAAATGCTCTCAATTAATTTTGTGCAACTACTGTTACTAGCTCACAATCATCTTCCTAATCACTCAGTCACCTATCCCATATCGGCCTAGATAAATTGATAAACACTTTTTCAACCCCCCCCAATCTAACCCCCTCATTGACCCCATCTTCCCACCATATCTCCACTTAACACGACCTGAGCCAAACCAAACCCCAACCCCCCCTCCATGACATGGTGTCTTCTGACCTAGCAAGCCTCCAATCTCCCCACCGCCATCCCCTAGATGCTCCCACCCCTATCATCCCCACCACCTAACACGCTCTCCCACAGTCTCACCCCTTAGGATCCTCACAAGGAACATTATGTGTATCGGGACTAGGCCATCTCACTTATCACCTAGTATGCATACCACCTATCACCTAAATTGCATCTAAGTATAACATCTTAGGTTCATTTTAATCCCTTTGCATAACATCTTAGGTTCATTTTAATCCATTTAATTTGCATTGCATTCTAGGTTCATTTTAATCCCTTTGCATAACATCTTAGGTTCATTTTAATCCATTTAATTTGCATTACATCTTAGGTTCATTTTAATCCATTTAATTTGCATTGCATTCTAGGTTCATTTTAATCCCTTTGCATAACATCTTAGGTTCATTTTAATCCATTTAATTTGCATTGCATTCTAGGTTCATTTTAATCCATTTAAGTTGCATCACATTTTAGGCTTCATTTTAATCCATTTAAATTGCATTGCATTCTAGGTTCATCCATTTAAAAACACAAGTAGGTTCATTTTAGCTGCATATCACTACACCTCACATCATGTTCATTTATCACATAGGAGCATGTTAAAATTAAAAATAGTATCATCACATTGTATTCCATACATATAAACATCTCATAAATAATTAATTGCATTACAACATCATCAGCATCACCATTAAAACAACACATACATCTAATGGCATATACATATACATTTTCATCCCTAATAAATGTTCATTAGTCTGCATAGTTAGTTACATCATATAATCCATAAAATCACAACACCATGCATATATCACAAAAACATCCATGCATCCACAAAATCACACACATCATTTGAAACAACATCACACATCCATAACATATAAAACATAACATGTGCATCCATCATATAAGCATCATCACAATAGAACATCATAAACCATCAGAAGTATTGCATCATATATAATCATCGCAAAAATAATGTACATCGCTCACATCATCAAAAAATAAAGTGTTCTGATACAATGCCTCTAAGGGCTAACATGGTATAACTATAACATCGAGGATCCTCTCTTTGAGGGAGTAGGAGACGCTGACCCTGGTCGAGCCTATGATCCTGACGACGGATGTGGCTATGTAGCTACTGGTACCTGAGGACCCTGCTAGGGCACACGTGAGGGAGGAGGCATCGTCTGCTGTACTAACTACACAGATCTTGATCTATGTGATCTCGATGCCCCCGATCTGCTGACCTGGCTATAACTCGGTGCCCGCTGCGCCGCGGGCATGGCTGCATAGTACAACCCCTGATAATACTCCGTCCGTACTCTGGCCTCTGCTAGCTCTACCTATACCCGAGATACTTGCCCCTATGCCTGGCTCAACTGCCCTTGTATCTGATGTGCATGCGTCTGCACCTGAGCCAGCTGGGCCTGCATCCCTGCCAAAATCAGGGTAAGTCCCCCACCCGCAGCCTATACACTGCTCAACGCAGTCTCTGCCTGATGTGCTCTCACAAGCACTGCATCCTGCTCTATCCTCAACCTCCATGTCCTCTCGAGCCTAAGCCAACTGAGCCTCTAGCACTGCCACCTGCCCATCTACTCCCTGTAGCTGTCCCAACTTAGCCTCTCGGCACCCTAACGCCTCCTCTAAGCTGGCCACCTGAGCACGTAATGTCTCCGCCTCCTCCATCTCCCATGGCTGTCGCTGAGGTGTTAGCCTCTCAACCTTTGCCGCGACCCCTGCCCCTAACCTGGGCCTGTTGTGCTGGAACCTATTATGCAAGAACCTGCTGTGTTGGAACCTGCTGTGCTGGAACCTGCTGTACTGGAACTTGCTGTGCTGGAACCTCCTGCCCCACCTGTCCCTATCCCGCTGCCGCTGCTGTCAACTCCTCTACACGCTAGCCATCTCTCGCAATCACCCTCTCCTCCCCATCATCCATCACCTCCACAAGATAGTCCTCCACAACCTCATCTCCACCCCCATCTCCCTCATCCTCTGATACCTCCACCATCAGATCTGTCAATCGAGTGGGTCGATGCATCTGCCACCATACCTCATAAGTAGGCATAGTACCTGCATCCCTCACTGTGCTCCTCCAATCCCACTGAACTGGCTGGAGTGCTGCCCAATCATTCAGCGCAACCTATGGCTGTAATGGTGCAGGCCAGTGGGCTGTATCTCGCGGCATCCACGCATATATCGCCATCTCCTGAGGCGTATCCTATACCAGTCCAAACTGGCACATAACCCATGAGGGTAGGTACATCTCTATGGTACGGTCTACACGACCCATAAGATATCTCTACTGAAATGTGTACGGGAGATGAGTCACATCATCAGGCCACTCCTCACAACCAATATATGCATGCCATACCACGCTAATCACATCATCCAATATCCGCTGCCAGTGGCGGACCTGTCCAGTGTATGTATACTCTGCATCCTGATACAAGAACACAAACGCCTCAAACGGCTACCGATAATAACCGTATGTCAGCCGGGTCACAGGGATATGCTCCCAAATCCATACGTGTAGCAGCGTAACCCCAGCAGATAAAGCCCTGTCATGAAGATAAACGACCGTGTGCATCTCGTGAAGCAGCTGTGCTAGCATCACCAGCCCCCATGTATAGACAATATCATGGCTCACCATCCCCTCTATCATCCTGCCCCAGCCCATAGGAAAACCTCTGCCTCGCCTATCCGGCATCACCACACCTCCAATCAGCGCACACAGAAATAAGGCAAAGGGATCTACACCCACCGCCAGCGTCCTATCATAATCCAACTCCCTCCCATCTACCGAAAGAACCAGGTGCTCTGCTCCAAACACTCTGATCAATGTAGTCCGCCCCCTCCTCGTGTCATACTTCACATGTCGACCTAGAATTGGTAGCTTGAGGATACGATAAACATCCTCAAGTGTGATGATCATCTCTCCTGTCGGCAGCAGAAAGCTGCAAGTCTTGGTGCGGTATCGCTCCACCATGGCTGTCATCAGAGCTCTATGAGCTCACAGCACTGGCATCAATGCCACCATCCAAAGCCCCAGCCTCGCTAGTCGAGGCCGCCATGCCTCATTAAACAACGGCATCATGAATCGCACTCGTCGCTCCCGCGACTGCAGTATAAACTGCTGTGTATCCTGCATCCACCACTTCTTCATTAGCTACTAACTTATTTCCCCCCCACACACTTTTTCTTCTAAATGTATCATAGGCCCAAATCATGTGGCCCCCACACGGACAGTCCCTAGTGCCATTTTTAAAATAGCGCTACTTTTCCCTACCCATTGCGCCAATTCATATAATGGCACCACTGCACGACCTATATCGTGCCAATCCAGACGATGGCGACGTATTACATTTTCACACCAATGTCCACTTTCGCACTAAAACATACAATAGCACTATTCCCCATTATGGCGCTATTCCAGACGATAGCGCCGTTATAACCTTAATATGGCACCAAAACACCATATTTCTTTCTCCCTGAGTTTTGGTGCTAATCCAGCCGATGGCGCCAATATTTCCTCCAAATGGCAACAAAACTGCCCTACACTACCCTGGCAGATAGCACTAATCCACAGGATTGTGCTAATTCACCTTATCTTTGGCGCCACGCGCTCCAAACCCATATCCCAAAACCTAAAAAAATGTGCGTAAAATAAAAAATCACAAAGTTCGAGTTAGGCCCTACCTAGGGTCCAGCCTCGGGTGACCGCCCGACCTCTCAGAATCGCTCTGAGATGTGATGAAGTCACGGGAACTGTGGGTTACGCTCAGCCATCTCTCCTTTGTCTTTTCTTCTACAAAGTCAAAAGTGTGCCAATGTGGCACTCTTTGGGCCCACTTTGCCTAATATAGTGGGCCATGTCATCCTTCCATCTTTCCTCTTTTCCTCCAGGGTGCAGATCTCAACCTTTTTCCTCCGTTTTTCCTCCTACCATCTTCTTTTTCCCCCACCTCTCCAACTATCACTTCTGTCGCATCCTTTCGAGAGCTTACCTGCAAAATTTTCATTTTCCCACTAACCTCTCGAGGGGGCATCCCCTATCCATCTCATTCCTTCCCGGCAGCTAGGGCATATTTTTCTTCGACCTGATGCCACTTCCCTCCTAGGTCCTAACACCACATCAAAGAGGGGCAAATGTAGACACCTAAAAATGTCTCAACCACCAAACTAACTCCCGACATCCCTAAACATACCAATTTCCTTTCCAACCAATTAATTAAATTTTTATTTAATTAATTACCCCTTTCATTTCCTAAATCCACACCATTTCATCCCCAAAAATTGAATTAATTTTGTTGATTCAATAGTCCAAACCTTAGCCAATTGATTTAATAAACATGCAAAATTTATTAAATCAATTCCCCCATTTTTACTAAATCTAATTAATTAGTTAAAACCATGTTAACTAATTAATCCAACCTATTAATTAGCCTATCCCTACCCTAGACAATTAAATAGCTATTATTTAATTGCCTACTCTAGCCTACCTCATCCTAACCTTAGGATTAATTAATTAAATCACTGATTAATTAATCTTATCCTCCCCCTAATCCCTCTACTAATTTATTCCAGCCACATTAATTAGGTTAATCACCTTAATTAAGTGAGTCAAACCCTCATTAGCACTTCTCTCCACATCCCCCAAATTTAAAATTCAAATAAATCACACATCACATTTACTCCTCTTACATATCCCTTACACATGTCATAACTCATAAATATCCACTCTTCCCCAAATGAATTTTTAATTCATTTTACCCTTCCCCATGTGAATTTTTAATTCACAAATAATCCATCTCACCCAACCTCATTTATTCACCTATTTCCTAAAAATGAATAAAAGATTTACTTTTATTCCTAGCCCTCCATCTTCCAAGATCAAATCTAGGCCCTCCACATCACTTTCATCCTCCACCATTGATCTCTCCAATCAATCTCCACCCTTGGATCAAAATTCCTTCCAAAAGTCTATAAATACAACCTCTCACAAGTCATTTTCATCATCCAAGTTTATGCAAAGTTACCATGCCAAAATCATCCTTGAGTTAGATAGTGAGTTGCATAATTGAAGAGCATTTCACATTTGAATCCATAGTCTGGGGATCATCTTGGTCTTGGGAGCTTCTTTTGGGTGCAAAGGCTCCTTCTTCCCTTGATGGGATTAGGTTTTGCATGTGAGGTATAATCTTGTGTTTTATTGCATTTGATTTAGTGTTTTACCTTCATTGCTTTATCTAATCTACAGTCTGCTCCTAGGACTCCACAGCAGAATGGAGTAGTTGAGAGAAAGAACCAGACCATCCAGGAAGCATCCAGGACAATGATGATGGAAGCAAATGTTCCCAGATGTTTTGGAGAGAAGTTGTCAGCACTGTAGTCTATACTCTCAATCGAGTTCAAATCAGAAGCAATACCGGTAAGACTCCTTATGAACTTTGGTTTGGTATAACTCCTACTGTGAGATATTTTAGAGTATTTGGTAGCAAATGTTACATCAAAAGAGATGAAGATCTAGTAAAGTTTGATGCTAGAAGTGATGAAAGAATTTTCTTGGGTTACTCCACTCAAAGCAAAGCATACCGGTGTTACAATAAGAGACTAAGAAAGATGCTAGAAAGTACAAATGTGAAAGTTGATGAAGGAATTGAGAAGCCCTCAAGGTTTTATGAATATGATGAAGATGGTCAGAATGGTTCTTTGGGTCAAGGAGCTTAATCCTCCTCTAAAAGTTAGATTCAGACTGATCTGGTAAATCAGGAAGAAGAGGTTTGTCTGAATGAGCCTGGTCAAGAAACAGTAGTGCAAGAAACTCCCAAAGTTCCAAGGTATGTAAATCTAAACCACTCTGAAGATCAGATCATAGGTGACAAAAGCAAAGGGGTACAAACAAGGAGGAGAATTGCTCAAAATTCAAATGAATACTGTCTGATTTCAAAGATTGAACCTAAGACAATAAATGAAGCTTGCAATGATGAAAACTAGACCAAAGCAATGGAGGAAGAGTTGATGCAAATTGAGAAAAATCACACTTGGGATCTTGTTCCCAGACCTAGTAACAAAAATGTGATTGGAACCAAATGGGTCTTCCGGAACAAACTAAATGAAGTTGGTGAAGTAATCAGAAACAAAGCTAAATTGGTCTGCAAAGGCTACTCTCAAATAGAAGGAATTGATTTTGAAGAAACCTTTGCTCTGGTGGCAAGAATTGAAGTAGTTAGATTATTTCTTGCATTTGCTGCCTTCAAAGACTTCAAGGTATATCAGATGGATGTCAAGTCTGCCTTCCTAAATGGTGATTTGGAAGAAGAAGTATACATTGAGCAGTTGGATGGATTTCAATTGTCTGATCACAGTGATATGGTCTGCAAGTTGAAGAAAGCACTGTATGGATTGAAGCAAGCCCCAAGGGCTTGGTATGAAAGGTTGGATAAGCATCTTGTGTAGATTGGTTTCAACAAAGGTACTGCTCATAGTAATCTATATTTCCAAATAGATAATGAAAACATCTTGATTGTTGAAGTATTTGTTGATGATATCATCTTTGGAGGAAGAGACAGTATGTGTAAAACCTTTGCAAATCAAATGAAAAGTGAGTTTGAAATGTCAATGCTTGGTGAAATGAATTTCTTCTTGGGTCTGCAAATTACTCAGACAAAGAAAGGCATCTTTATCTCTCAGACCAAATATGTGAAAGAATTGTTGAGGAAATTCGGAATGGAAGATTCAAAGCCAATGAACACTCCTATGACAACTGGATATAAGTTGAGCAAAGATGATGACTCTCCTAAGATAAATCAGACCAAGTACAGATCAATGATTGGAGGACTATTGTATCTCACTCAGACTAGATGAGATATAATGTAGGCTGTTGGTCTTGTGGCAAGATTCCAGGCTGATCCCAGAGAATCTCATGTCATGGCAATTAAAAGAATTTTTAGGTACTTAAAAGGAACAATTGAGTATGGCCTATGGTATCCTAGAGATTAAGATTTTTCTCTTCATGCATATACAGATGTAGATTGGGTAGGAGATGTGGATGATAGGAAGAGTACAAGTGGAGGAGCATTCTTTTTGGGAAAAAGGTTGGTTTCTTGGCTAAGCAAGAAACAAGAGGCAATATCCTTGTCTACAACTGAAGCAAAATACATTGCAGCAGTAGGTAGTTGCACTCAAATCTTATGGATGAAGTAGATTCTAAGAGACATTAAAGTAGAATATGAGGAGCCTATCACAATTTTTTGTGATAATTCAAGTGCAATAAATATTTCTAAGAATCCGGTATTGCATTTTAAGACCAAGCACATATCTATCAAGTTTCACTTTCTGAGAGAATAAGTGAACAAGGATGAAGTCAGATTGGAGTATGTACCCCCCAAGGATCAGATTGCATGTATTTTTACTAAACCTCTTCCCAAGGACTCTTTTGAGTATCTCAGGGAGAAGTTAGGGGTCATGGCCCCTCCAGTGATGAACTAGGATGCATTGATGTGCATCAGTCCGGTGGATATCATAGTCATATCTTGTGATCCGGATTGATGATGGGGAGCTGCTACTAAGGGGGAGCAGCTGGTATGATTCTGATGTGTTAGAATTGCAAGTATGAGCCCTTTTCTATTGATGTCAAAGGGGGAGAGAAGACATGTGAAAAACAAGTGGTTGATGATCAAAGGGGGAGAAGTAAAGGAAGAGAAGACATGTGAAGAGTTGTTGCTGATAGGGGGAGTTGTGACAAAAAGGAGAAGTTCTTCTCTTGATGGTTTTTCACATCATATGTTGTCATCAATGACAAAGGGGCAGATTGTTGCAAGTATGAGGTTAACCAGTGTTGTCATTGATGTCAACATACTCATATTGCATTGACAAGAAGGATTGGATGAACTGTGTGCTGAGGTTATTGAGGAAATTAGTCTCAATCAGGAACAGTGAAGAACAGTGATGAGAAGAAGGCAAAAGTACTCAATAGGTTGAGGATCAGAGGATGCGGATTAAAGGGTTTGTAGATATGAATCTTGAGATGATCCAGTTAAGATTTCAGAGGTCCGCATGAAGATATGAAGAAGTTGTGATTGATTAAGTAGAACCAGTTCTGGGAGATGCTCCGGAGTGACAGAGTGTTACAAAAAGGTCCGGTGAGATCCGGAAGTGCATTGTCCTATTCTGCGGATTGGAAGGAGTGTTTGGGATGTCCTTGTGATGTGTCATCTTGATTTGTACATAGTTTGGAGGTTCGGAAGCACCTTTTTCAGTATGACAGTGGTGATAGACTGTGCTCTTGAAGTTCTGGATGAAGAAGAAAAGAATTCTAGTAAGTGGAGGAAGTGCGGATGTATCTGGTCATTCAAGCAAGCCTGTGAAGGTTCTTGGATCATGTTGAGGTTGTGTTGTCGGTTTGCATTAGTGTTAGAGCCCAAAATTGGAGATATACTTTTGGATGAAGTTGTTCTTGTTCAGACTGGCTGACCAGATGAGTTATTCATCTTGCAAATGTTCTTGTGGATGATTGCCGACTTAGATGATTGTTCCTAAGTCGATGCCTTGTATAAATAAAGGTTTGTGAATTCATTTCAAAGTGTGTTGCAGAGTGGATGAGTGTGGTATAGTGAAAGAGTGAAAGGCAGAGTAGGAGTGTCTCGAGCTTAAATGGAACTAATCTAGACATAGTAAAGATGTCAATCTCTAGTTTAAGTTTGTAATACTTATGATCTTGTAGACAGTGTGTCTCTTGTAGGCAGTGTGCCTCCTTGTGAGCAGTGTGCTTAGGCAGTGAGCCCTAATTGGCATGTGCCATCTATTTTTCTTATTCTTCTAATAGAGAATAATCCTTGGGTTGATCATCTCATGGTTTTTCCCTTGACTGGGTTTTCCACGTCAAAATCTTGGTGTCTAATGTGTTGAGGTTTATCTGCTTTGGTGTTTATGCTTTATGCTTTCATGAATGGTTAATTGATATGCTATTAAATAACAAAGAAGAATCAAGTGTTTGAAGTAGAAGCAAGTTTTTATACAACTGATTCACCCCCCCTCTTAGTTGTGTGCCCTAGATCTAACATAAACCACAACTTTCCTTGTGCCATTTCTGGCACCAATTAACTGGCTGGGGGAAAAAAGTTTTTCCTTGTGTCTCCCCCTGAGCCAGAGCTTACTTTTTAATTTTCAGAAGGAATATCAACACCAGATTCTGGTGCGGATCCATTCCCTGCATTTTTTGTACTTCTCTTTACCCAAATCTTGTTCATCTCATTTTTAACTTCATCTGCATTTACTTTTCCTTTTCCTTTGTCTTGATTCTGATTATGATGCACCAGACCCCTTTTGTCCTGGTTCTTGCTTCTATAGAATTTGGCAATATGACTGGATGTATTGCAATTGTGGCAAACAACATTTCTTTGCATATTTTAATGATATCCTCTTGATCTGCATGGATTATCCATATGTCCCATTCTATTGCATGCAAAGCATCTACCATTGAATGAATTGTTCATTTGCATATTTCTACATTCAGGAGATTTGTGACCATACCTTTTGCAGTTGAAACACTGTCTAGAGAAGGATGTATTAGTCTGATTTATTCTCTTTCTACACTGATTAGCTTTATGACCAAAGTTACTGCAGTTGTGGCAGTATCCATTGAAGGATGGATATCTTTGAGCATTAGGTTGCCTTACCGGAGGTCTTCTGGGCCCGTTCCTTGGATTTTCTGATCCAAGATTCTTCTGATTGAATCCGGAGCTTTCACCTTTCTCATATCCCAAGCCATGCTTGTCATCTACCCTCTTTTGGCTTTCAAGAAGAACTTCAAGTTGAGAAAAACTTATCTTGAATTTTTCTTTATATTCATTTGCTTTTTGAAGATCCTTTTTAAGAGTGTCAATTTGATCCTCAAGTTTTTCTTCATTATCTCTAGCATCTTCAAGATCAGATTCTAGATGCCTAATTATTCTATCCATTTTGTGGCAGTCTTCTAACTTCTCCTTGAGAGATTGTCTTAGATCATCTTCAGTTTTTCTTTTCTCTTCAATTTCTTGGGTGAATTTCATAACTCCTGATTCCATTTCATGTCTTGCCATAATGACCTCTTTTGATAACTTTTCACATAACTTGGTTTTCTCCTTCAGATCTTCATTTGTACCATTGTCTTCACTTTGACTTGCCAATTGCTGAAGTAGATCTTTTCTCTTTTTCATAGAGATACTCAGTTTCCCTTTTAGTTCATTTATGAATTCATCAGCCTATTTGAGTCTTTCCTTCAATTCACTGACTTCAGAGTTTGATTGCTCAAGATCATCTACGGCAAACTAAAGTTGTTCCCTCATACCATACACATCCATTTTAGTTCCCAGATCTTCCTCAAGCTATTAGGATCCTTTTGGAGGAACTTAGCTCTGATAACAATTGTTGATAACTGAGAGGGGGGTGAATCAGTTATCTTAATTATTTCAGCTTTCTAACTTTCTTAACAATCAATTCAAATAAGCAAACATAACCATGAAATAGAAATACACATGACACAATATTTTTAACGTGGAAACCTTGTTAAGGTAAAAAACCATGGGGTGATTAACCCAAGATTGTATTCTCTGTTAGAAGAATAAGATAGTACAAAATGGCACTTGCCAATTAGGGCTCACTGCCCGAGCACACTGCTCACAAGAGGTTCACTGCCTACAAGAGACTCACTGTCTCCAAGTTTATAGTGAAGTTAACCAAGTGATTGAACTGATAGGAAGCATCCACATATGCTGAGGTTCAATTCCAGTTAAGCTCAATAGACTGATCTGTTGCAGTTCATTCTTCCTTTGTCTTAGACTATTGTTTTGTTACATACCAGACCTTTCTTTCAGCTACTATTCTGCTCTCTACTATTCTTCACACTTTTCACACAACACAACTCCAACCTTCTCATCAAAATCCATCTGGTATATATATCCACACAAAGGATTTCATCCTCTTTCTAGTCGGCATCCGGAATAGTCAATATTTTCCCAAACTCTAGTCTATCAGCTGAATCCTTTCTTACCAAGTGATGCGTATCAAAGAGATACTCATAGAAGTCATCTATCATGTTGGCCAATTATGAATTATACCTTAAGAACCTTGATCACCATCAATATCTCATCCAGAATAGTGTCTGATTCTCTGCCAGTCAGTTCTTCCTATGTCTACTCTGTCAAACAGGACTCCAATACTTAGATGCTCATATCTCTTCACTCTTTCATCACCGGAGGCTCAATCCCTATAATGTATCAGTCAAGGTACCCCTCTTGACTTCCCCAAGTCTGCACTTTACTAAGATACTTCCTCTGAGAGATCCGGACCTGACTGTTGGATCTTGCCACATGCTCTATTCTTGCTTACCGGACCACAACACTCTTCAATCTAACTTCCAGTGTAGACACACCATGTCCTGCGGATGTGTGGGATGAACTTTGTCGCCATCAATGACAACACTCATGAATCCACATAGTGTCTCTTGCCAATAGATAGTCCATGGTTTAGACATATAGCCAGCTCTCCTAGGAAATTTATTTAATACTTTAGGTGATACAAAATTCTTATTTGCTCCAATATCAATTAAAATAGAAACAGGGACTCCAAATAAGGTACCTATCATCTCAATGAGGATAATCTGATATTGAGCTTGTCGGTTGTCAAGTGCTACATGAATCCTTTGTTGAAAAGTTGTCTATTGTGAAGGTAAAGCCATGTTCCTTTGCTGCCCATTCTGCTTCTTATTAGTACATCAGTTTGCATAATGATCACCACCACAAGTAAAACAACCTCCAAGAGGACCCTTTTTCTCTGATGGTCTACCCACAGCATCCTCATTCCTCTCAAAGTTGTCATTCTTCTTATAATCCTCATTTCTTTGTTCATTTCCAAATCCACCTTTGTTTTTCTAATTCCCTTTATCATTTCTTCTGTTCTCATATCCCTTATCATTCTTCCTCTTAAATGGCTAATCATTTGAATTCTTGTTGAATCTTTTACATTTTCTTTCTTAATAGGAAGATATAGACTTTATCCTTTATTCCTATTTAATCACCTTTTCATACACTTGATCCATCATTGTGAGACCATGCACTTCCACCACTCTACCAATTTGAGTATTTAGCCCCATAATAGGCTTTCTAATCCTAAACCTCTCATCCTTCTAATACTGAGGAACATATTTCAATAGACGAGTGAATTTCTCAGCATACTCAACCACAGATAGCTCTCCTTGATAGAGATTCTAGAAATCAGTTAGTTTTTTATAGAAATATAGCTGTGGCAACCACCTCTTTCAAAAAATTTCAAAAAATTCACTCCATGTCACCTTCAAGGGGCTTAAATTCAACTCCATCTTTTTGTTCATCCACCAAGTGGATGCTTCTCCCGATAGCTGATATGCTCTACAAATTGCTTTCGTGACCTCAGAATAATTCCTAATTTCAAAGTACTTCTCCATCTTGGTTAACCAGGCATCTGCTGCATCCCCTATTTTCATTCTATTGAATTTAGGAGGAATAATCTTTTTCATGTCTTTAGATAATTCAAGTGCAAGTTTATCTTTTATCTCTCTTTGAGATTCACTATCATCCCGACTCTCACTTGCCGTACCATGTTCTCATTGTTTTCTCCTACTCACATTATAGGAATACTCATTTTCACCCTCTATTTTACCAGTCTCATTTACTCTCTTTTCCAGATTGCCTATTCTTTCCTTTGTTTCAGCAAGCATATTAAGAATTCTATCTAGTTTGTCTGTAAAATTAACTTGGGAGTTATGATCTTCCTTATCTTCTCCCTCATTAGATCTTGATCCAACCATATCTGGAATGTTTTCTCACACCTGGTATTAACGAGTTATCTATTAGCTTCCTTGATTAAAGATTTCTCATGAAATCATAACATAATGAATTCACATAACCATGGTCAAGTACAAAAACAAAATTGTCTTTATTATAATTTGCACAAGAGCATATACATTCTTTATAGATAGATACATTTTCATGTTTCACTCAATATTTACAAGTGGGGTGTAACCTTCAGATTCATTGTCTGACACATATTTGTGGGGTGTATAATCCTCAGATTCACTATTAGATGAAAGTACAATGATTTCAACATTAGGTGGTATACAAGAATCCCTCATGATCATTGGTATGCTATTAGAGCAAAATTGGGTTCGGCACTAGGGCTTATCAGTCCACTAAGCTAACCTAGAATCAACATTATGTAGGTAGCTAATGTTTTGACTTACTATGCCAAGATGGTGCATCTCAAACAAACTGCAATAAAGTCCTTTGTTGGTAAGGAATGATATTTGCAAGCTAAAAGAAAATGTATGGAGATAATTAAAATAATTCTAAAATCCAGCTTTTACCATGAAGTAAAATTTGAAAAGGTAAAAGGAATGATAAATTTTTTTCTCTTTTACAAACATTGAAGTTTAATCAACAACCTATTAAGATTCATGTTGATATTGAGTTACACAATGGATCTATTCATTTTCAATGATTCAACAATCTGATATACTGTTCATAAACAAAATTTACAAATTAAACTTACCAAAGATCACTACATCTCAATTGTTGACCTCCATATTTCAAGCCTGAACAAGCCTATGGTTGAAGAGATAGAGAAAGCATCTTCGTAGAGCTTTACCTCCATCCATAGACCGAGGGTCTCCCGCACACCTTCCTTACCAGAAGTGGCTCTACCCTTCACGAAGAGGATAGACCTAGGATGACCTATGGTATTTTCCATCTAAGTACTGGTGTCAGTGACCTACGTAACTTGTTATCATGCACCCCTAGATACCCTCTAATCAAGCATGAACATCCACAAGTTACGAATTCTAATCACGGTGAACTGACAATGCACTAGAGGCAAGTGCATTACTTTGGCCAAAGTTTTTGGTATAATTAGCATTGTGATCAACATAGTCGTTATGTTCACCCACCCCAACTTGACTTGAATATTGTCGCAATCCTAGAGTTATTTGGTCAAGATAAATTTCTTAGCCTTCCTGTCTTGACAAGTTTCTAAACATAATTGTTTGATTTATCATAGCTCTAGGGTATGTAAGACTATAATAGGTTCTTAAAGGCTTCCTTGCCCTCATGGCGAATAAGACGAGAAATCAAGATTTGCAAATTTTATTCAAAAAGAAATTTCCTCCTCCTTGACTATTAGGGTTTAGTCTTCAAACAAGTTTTCTTGACACTAAGGGGGTCATCATGATTCTTATAAAATCTTTTTCATTGAACAACATTATTCAATTTTTGAATATGTAAGACATTCAATTAATGTGGTAAGGTTGATATAATTATCTCCTTATGTCTTAAGTTACATCATCAAAGATTGTGTAACCCTATGCAAGAGTTAAGTTTCTTAACAACTACTTCCTAATTTAGTAAGTTTTCCAAACCTTTCATGTTTCTCATATAAATTGACATATTGTCTATTGAGGTAGTAGTGAACCTACTAGGCTAGCTGCCCTATTAAGTCTTTAGTTCAACCCTATAGGAATCTAAAGTTGACCTTTATGTACAAATAATATCATTCCTTAAAAGAAATTTGATTATGGTGGCCTAGACATTGTTTTTGATTAACCACAAGACTATACACGTTCTTCTATACACAAGCAATTAATTCTCATTCATATACAACTAGAATAAATCATTATTGTTTTTTTGTAGCATTTTAAAAGTAATATCATAGTGACTAAAATGGAGATATAGGTTTGTAAAAGTGGAAACCTGTATCTTGCACCTGGTTGTTACATCCCTTCTTCTTCTTGAAATTGTTTCCAGTTCGAACCGATCCCACCACCTTTGTGCTATCCAACTCTCTTACTCAAAAGCTTCCCCAATACTCATCTAAGAATGAATGTTTCAAAACTTGTTTCTTACTCCTCTTATCAAGCTAAAATGCAGGTGATAAATAACCATTCTTGCACCATAACTACCTCTTACTCTCATCACCATTCAAGGTTTTATCCTTTAGATAGGCATTATGATTTAAAGATAAGGCTCTACTATGGTCCACGGTCTTAATAGTTATGCCATCATGGCAGTGGCAACAAGTGGCGACATGAACATTCCTATTATCATTATCATTAAAATGATAGCATATGTAATGCTATAGTAGACCGAAGTCTTAACATAACAAACATGATGGGTTCAATAAACTTGCCTTGATTTATTTATAAGAGTCGATTACAGTCAAAGGTTTTTACACCAAGTTGATCTCAATGATATAATTTATCATTATCAACCTTACGATTAATAATAATTATTATATGAACAAAACAACTTTCATGCCTTAACTATCATTAGCTTATTTATATAACTCATGCCATTTTAAAGGTTATGACGATGATAAGGACCATCAACTTAATGACGTTGTAGCTAAAAGAGCTTGATAACTACAAGAGTAGATCATCACAACCACAAAAATGTGCAAGGTTAAAAGTTCCTTTTGATGATTTTTGGGGCAGAAGAAAACCTTTCACCATGGGAAAATGCCTTAGAGATATCAAAAACTAATAGGTTATTGTAGAGGGGATATACATGATCACGTTGCCTTAGACGAAATGTTTCTTAGTGTCATGGTTTCTGAGTAACAACTCATCAAAGATTGCTGCCTTTTTGCACTTTGGAATCTTCAGGGATATCACCGGTACAATGTAGCTTGAATTGTTTTAGTATGTTTGGGTGCAAAACAAGACCATGCCTAGCCTAAACATACCCATATGGATGTGTTGGAATTGTCAGTTTGGTTGCATTAGGAGCAGGATGAAAGTTACACCACTTCGCAACTTTGCACTACCTCCTTCTGATGATTTTTGGGGCAGAAGAAAACCTCTCACCATGGGCAAACACCTTAGAGATATCAAAAATTGAGAGAGGTTATTGTAGAGGGGTTCTACATGATCACATTTCCTTAGATGGAATGTTTCTAAGTGTCATGGTTTCTGAGTAACAGCTTGTCAAAGATTGTTGCCTTTTTGCACTTGCAACTTCCTCCTTGTCTATGCTAGAATGGGATCTAGGGAACATAGTGTGGACAACCATCAAACCATAAATGATATAGGAATTTTTCCATGGGATAGAATTTAGGACACATGATACACTTGATTTTCACTTGGAGATGTCGTGTGGGCTAGCACTTGTTGATAACCATCTAGTCATGAAAGGAGAGATGATTGAGATCATGGGAGACATCACACTAGGACATGAGGTAAGGATTGATTTTCTGATGTGTGACATCAGTCCCTTATCTTCACATTATCATGTTATGACAACCAAGAGGATCAAACTTAAGGCTTATGATTTTCATGGAGACACTCATGTTGAACTTTGCACTTTGATGTGATTGAACTATCTTGAGAACCTATATCAATTCCATGTCAATGTAACTGATTTGTAGTATTTAACTTGGTACATTGTCATAGATATGGGAATGGAAATATTTGGTATACAAGGTTTGTATGAACTATCAATATGAAGAATAATGTAGCATAGCACGGATCATGATTGGATTAAGCCTATTTAGATTTACTTGTATGATCTTGACACCTATTCATTTATATTTTAACTTGTTATAATAGTATTTCATTATGCTTAAGGGATTGTATATTTATATGTTGTAAAGATTTATTCTTGTATAATTTGACATCACAATATATTAAGGTTTGTTTAATTCATTATTGCACATACTTATTAAAGAGCCCAAGTGTAGAAAATATACATGGCACCATGTGAGATTGTAGGCTGACCTTATGGATTCTTGAGTAATAAAATCTAGAGATTTAACTTAAGGCTATCTATGTAGGTTTAAAGGAAACACACATGATGGAATTTTGTATGAGGTCTTTTAGGTTGAATCTTATTAGATAGACATTAATGAGTTTGTATTATAAGGTTCATTATGTAAAGGGACTTAACAATGATATCATGATTGTGTCTATTTTAATTAATGTTGACCTTTGAGATATCTTTTATTATGCATACCATGAACTGATTTAAAACATAGTCTATTATAAGGACATTTGTGTGTGATGACTAATCTCTTTAGGTAGTAAGAACTATGATGAACTATAAATGTAAAATGTAAGACATGTATGCAAAATGTGGAAGCATAGACAAGGTAGATGAACTATAAAATCAAAAAAGTGAGATTGATATAAACACAAAATATGTAAACCATACAAGTGATATAAACATGTATGATAAAGCATGATAAAATAATTCAAATAGAATTAAGGAAAATGTAAAGAACATGTATGTAAAGACTTGACATACCTAAAAAACTAGAGATTCGAATGGAGAGAGTACCCAATTATGTAATGTTTTTTTCTTCTTGCATCAAACTCCTCAACAATTTGAGTTTTTCACCACTTGCTTCCTTTTTAATGTTAAATTGAATAAAACTCAAATAGAATTAGTAACAACAATACTATTAACCAATCTATAATATTAAATTCCTATAATTCAATCACAATTAACATTGCAACACTACAAAAATTGAAACTTGAATTGATATATATCAAATTCAATGTGAAAACTATGTTATTTCATCCTTAAGTTGGCAAAGCAGAAAAAGGTGGTGGAAAGATCATGCAAAGGTGGTAGAATGTGAAAAATGTGCATGTGAACTTCCCAACAACATGAAAATGATTTTTTTTGTCAGAGCACGCGCATAAACAAAAGAAACCAGAGTATGTGGGCCTGGATCATGGGGGTCTAGGCATTTTTACCATTTGTATAACAATCCAAAAGGTGCTCGTATTATAATGCGCTCGTGTTATAATGCGAGCGTGTTTTGGCCTGCTATAGAAAAATCTATATTATTCATTTCTCCATGTATTTCTTCTATCTCTCACCTCTCTATCTCACACTTATCTCTCCCCCTCACCTCTCTACCTCTCCCCTCTCTACGCTTCTTAGTCACTCCTTGTCTACCTCTCTGTCTGTCCTTAGCTATCTAGCTCTCTCAATTAACCCTAAACCCTAAAGCCTCAATCCTCAACCCTTAAACCTTAAATCCTAAACCCTATCCCTAAACCCTCAACACTTTACTTTAAACCCTATTCCCTCAACCCTAAACCCTAATCCCTCAACCCTAAACCCTACATCCTATCACTAAACCCTCAACCCTCGACACTATATCTTAAACACTAATCCCTTAACCCTCACCCTAAAGCCTCAACCCTCAATCCTTAAACCTTCAACCCTAAACCCTATCCCTAATACCTCTACCCTTGACCCTCAACCCTAATCCCTCAACTCTAAATGCTACAGCTAAAGCCTCAACCCTAAACCATAATCCCTCAAGGTCCTAAACCCTAATCCCTTGTCCCTAGACTCTAAACCCTATCCCTAAACCCTCAACCCTTAACCTTAAACCTTAATTCCTCAACCCTAAACCTTAATCCCTCAACCCTAAACCCTAATCCCTCAACCCTAAACCCTAATCACTTATCCCTAAACCCTAAACACTACGCCTAAAGCCTCAACCCTCAACACTATACCTTAAACCCTAATCCCTCAACCCTCAACCCTAATCCCTAATCCCTCAATCCTAAACCCTAATCCCTTATCCCTAAACCCTAAACGTTATCCCTATTCCTAAACCCTCAACCCTCGACACTATATAAATTAAACCCTAATCCCTTATTCCTAAACCCTAAACCATATCCCTCAATCCTTAACCCTTAAACCTTAAACCTTAAAACCTATACCTAAACCCTTGACCCTCGACACTATATCTTAAACCCTAATCCCTTAACCCTCACCCCTAAAGCCTCAATCCTCAATCCTTAAACCTTTAACCCTAAACCCTATTCCTAATCCCTCTACCCTCGACACTACCTTAACCCAAATCCCTCAACTCTCAACCCTAATCCCTCAAACCTAAACCCTAATCCCTTATCCCTAAACCCTAATCCCTCAACCCTAAACCCTAAACACTATCCCTTATTCCTAAACCCTCAACTCTCGACACTATACCTTAAGCCCTAATCCATTATCCCTAAACCCTTAAACCTTAAACCCTAAAACCTATCGCTAAAACCTTGACCCTTGACACTATATCTTAAACCCTAATCCCTTAACCCTCACCCCTAAAGCTTCAACCCTCAATCCTTAAACCTTCAACCCTAAACCCTATCCCTAATCCCTCTACCCTCAACCCTCAACCCTAGTCCCTTGACCCTCAACCCTAATCCCTCAACCCTAAACCCTAATCCCTTATCCCTAAACCCTAAACCCTAAACCCCAATCTCTCAACCCTAAACCCTAAACGCTATCCCTTATTCCTAAACCCTCAACCCTCGACATAATACATTAAACCCTAAACCCTATCCCTTAACCCTCAACCCTTAAACCTTAAACCCTAAAACCTATCCCTAAACCCTCAACCCTCAACACTATATCTTAAACCCTAATCCCTTAACCCTCACCCCTAAAGCCTCAACCCTCAATCCTTAAACCTTTAACCCTAAACCCTATCCATAATCCCTCTATCCTTGACCCTCAACCCTAATCCCTCAACCCTCAACCCTAATCCATTATCCTTAAACCCTAAACCCTTAACAATTAAACCTTAAGTCCTAAAACCTATCCCTAAACCCTCAACCCTCAACACTATATCTTAAAGCCTCATCCCTTAACCCTCAACCTCAAAGCCTCATCCCTCAATCCTTAAACCTTCAACCCTAAACCCTATCCCTAATCACTCTACCCTCAACACACTTCTTTAACCCTAATCCCTCAAGCCTCAACACTAATCCCTCAACCCTAAATCCTAATCCCTTATCCCTAAACCCTAAACCTTAATCCCTCAACCCTAAACCCTAAACGCTATCCCTTATTCGTAAACCCTCAACCCTTGATACTATACCTTAAACCCTAATCCCTTATCCCTAAACCCTAAACCCTATCCCTCAACCCTCAATCCTTAAACCTTAAACCCTAAAACCTATCCTTAAACCCTCGACCCTCATCACTATATCTTAAACCCTAATCCCTTAACCCTCAACCCTCGATCCTTAAACCTTCAACCCTAAACCCTATCCCTAATCCCTTTACCCTTGACATACTACCTTAACCCTAGTCCCTCAACCCTCAACCCTATCCCTCAACCCTCAACCCTCAACCTTAAACCCTAATCTATCAACCCTAAACCCTAATCCCTAAACCCTAAACCCTAAACCCTAAACCCTATCCCCAAACCCTCAGCCCTCAACACTATATCTTAACACTAATCCCTCAAACCTCAACGCTAATCCCTCAACCCTAAATGCTATCCCTAAATCCTCAACCCTAAACCCTAATCCCTTAAGGTCCTAAACCCTAATCCTTTATCCCTAAATTCTAAACCCTATCCGTAAACCCTCAACCCTCAACCCTTAACCTTTAACCTTAATCCCTCAACCATAAACCCTAAACCCTAATATGTCAACCGTAAACCCTAAATACTATCCCTATTACTAAACCCTTAACCCTAGATACTATACCTTAAACCCTAATCCCTTATCCCTAAACCTTAAATCCTAATCCCTCAACCCTAAACCCTATGCCTAAACCCTCAACCCTTAACCTTAATCCCTAATCCCTCAATCCTAAACCCTAATCCCTAAACCCTAAACCCTAAACTCTATCCCTAAACCCTCAACCCTCAACACTATACCTTAAACCCTAATCCCTCAACCCTCAACCCTATCCCTAATCCCTCTACCCTTAACACTCTACCTTAACCCTAATCCCTCAACCCTCAACCCTATTCCTAAACCCTTAACCCTTAACCCTTAACCCTCAACCTTAAACCTTAATCTGTCAACCCTAAACCCTAATCCATAACCCTAAACCCTAAACCCTCAACCCTCTTGATACTATACCTTAAACTCTAATCCCTTAACCCTAATCCCTATCCCTAAAACCTCAACCCTCAAACCTCAAGCTTTAACCCTAATCCCTCAACCCTAAACCCTAATCCATCAACCCTAAACCCTGAACCCTCAACACTATACCTTAAGCCCTAATACCTCAACCCTAATCCCTAATCCCTCAACCCTAAACCCTAATCCATTATCCCTAAACCCTAAACACTATCCCTAAAACCTCAACCCTTAACCCTTAAACCTTAAATCCTATGCCCTATCCCTAAACCCTCAACCCTGATCACTATACCTTAGACCCTTATCCCTCAACCCTAAACCCTAATCCCTTATCCCTAAACCCTAAACCCTATCCCTAAAGCCTCAACCCTTATACCTTAAATCATAAACCCTATCCCTAAACCCTTAACCCTCGACACCATACCTTAAACCCTTTACATTATCCCTAAGGCCTCAACCCTCAACCCTTAAACCTTAAATCCTAAACCATATCCCTAAACCCTAAACCCTCAACACTATACCTTAAACCCTGATCCCTGAACCCTAAACCCTAATCCCTAAACCTTTAAACCCTTAATACCTCAACCCTTTAACCCTCAACCCTTAAACTCTAAACCCTTGACCCTTAAACCCTAAACCCTTAAAACCTCAACCCTTATCCACCCCTCTCCTCCCCTATCTGCCTCAACCCCATCTCTCCCCTATCTCTCTCACCCCTCTCTCCCTAGGTTGTAGGTCTCTCAATTGTATATCTCTCATGGCTCTCTAGATATTTCCCTTCCTCTCCAGCTCTCTCAACCTTGAACATTATCCCTTAACTATAAACTCTCAACCCTCAACCCTATACCCTCAACCATATACTTAAGCTTAATCCATCAATCCTCAACCCTATACCTTAAACCCTGAAGCCTACATGCACAAACCCTCATCCCTATACCCTATAACCTCACCCTTATACCCTAAACCATAAATATTGTGCCTCGGCCCTATACTTAAATTAAACCTAAACCATACACTCTCAACCCAAGTCACCCTATGCCTTATATACCCTCAATTCATATCGTAAACTCTAAACCCAATATCCTAAACCCTAATCCCCATGCCTTACACACTTAATCTTATACACTCAACAAGTTGAATATTAACCCTCAACTGTAACCCTCAACCCTCTAGCCTCTAGCCTCTAGCCTCTATCCTCTACCTATTACTTAAGCCCTAATCCCTCAAACCTCAACCCTATACCTTAAACCCTAAACCCAAAACACTCAACCCTCAACCCTAAAAACTATACGGGCTTAGGTCCTTATATACCCTAACCAAAAACCCTTACATACATACATACATGTACATACATTACATACAAACATGCATACATATATACATACATACAAGCATGGATACATGTACATAATACATACAACCATACATACATACATACATACATACAAGCATACATATATACATACATCAAACATACTTAGGAAACTTCAACATAAATCCTTCCAAGCGAGGCATAACGCAAGTGCATTATAATGTGCTCGCATTATGTTGAACTAGGCAAACATTGGGCAAACCCGCAAAAATGAAAAAAAAAAAAGCATAATATAACGAGAATGTGTCATAATGTGAGCACATTATAATGCACTCATGTTATATTTTTCTTTGGGAATCCCAATCCTTAGGCTTGGGATTTGAATTGGATTTCCAACCCAAAGTCTTGGAGTGCCTTCCCAATGTCCAAAGACATGTTTTTGAATATTCTACAAGATTTCACATAATTTTGTTTGTGCTAACCTTTAGATTTGCACGTGTTTCAAGGTTGAACAAATCAAACAACTAGGTAATGTTAAGCTTTCTCTTAGCTATTTAACGATGTAATTTTTTTCACATTTTGACAATGTTAAGCCTTTCATCTTTAATTTCTTTTGTTTGTGTCCGTTTTTGGGCAAAAACCAGTGTTTGGTCTTTTTTTCATGTAAATTTAACCATTCATTAAAATTTCAAATAAATTACATTTTTAGAAACTCGACTCCATTCTACACATGTAAAAAAAAATAATTTTCAATTAGTTTTCAAAATTTAGAAGGGTAGCATGGCCAAAATTCTATTTTTTTGGATGTGTCCACTTTGAAAATTAGTAAAAAATCAAATATTCATTAAAAAATTTGCAGAAAAATCAGGCATAAACTACATGTTGTTAGCTAAATTATCACCAAAGTGATTTTAAAATACCAAAAAAAAGTTAACTTTTTGAGGGAGCCACAAAACACAATATGTTATGTTTTTTTGACAGAAACAACACCAATATCTGTGGTTCCCTCTTTTGAACCCCTTAATCTATACCATTTTTAAAAAAAATAGTAGTTTAGAAAGTAGACTCAGAGCACTATGAACATTGTTTTTGTTGTATCTTAAAATTTTGAGTGTAACTATGCTCAATTTCTCATCCAAAGTTAGTATTTCCTGATTTTAGAAAAATGTGGCCACTTAAGACCCCTTTTTGGCCCCCCATCTTCTTGCACTTACCCTAATATCAATTCATTTTTCTTAATTGTGATTATGTTAATCATGATGTATTCTTACTCTTAGTTAAGATGGTTAATTATGGTTATTATTTTGTATCATGTAAGATGACATGTTACATATGGTATCAGAGCTACTATATTCAATACATGGACCTATGGGCTCACTACATAATGATTATCTTTATCCAACATTAACAATTGCTAATGTTTGGATGTTTTATGCTAGAATGGTAAGAATAAGAATGACACTTAGAAAGAAGGTAATGAGAAATTACCTACATTACCTTAAGGCCTTGAGGGAGCAAGCCTCAAGAATGAAATGCCTTGAACGAACTTGTTGCTTGGTAGGTACATGGTTGGTTGATGATGAAACCTTTGCTGATGCTATTAAACACATCAAGCAGGAGTTGAGAAAAAAGTTAGGATTACTACTCCTAACTCTAAAAATGAATTAGCGAAACCCTCTACACCTAAGGAACCAATCATGGAAAGTAATCCTAAGGATCCTAATGTTAATAAGGAGGTTGTGGATGAGTACTTGTGAGTACATCCACCTCCTAAAACTAAATTCATAAATCTCAAGGATGAGAAATGAACATGGGAGGATATCCCAATCTGATAATGACTTGCAATAGCAAGATGTAAACAAAATTTTGTAATTTTGGATGGATTATATGTAATCCAATGAAAACTATAATGCATTTGAAAAATATTGGCAAATATTTCCTTTCTTGTTAAAGATTGCATGAATGAGAATAAATTTATATTAAGAATGAATTCATTGGTATGACAAACTAATTGAATGATTAATCTACAAACTTCAGGACAAGTAGATTGCAGCAAGGTTCAAATAAGAACTAGGATGGGAGATAGCTAGGATGAAGGGCAACGTTCAGGCAACTCTAAATCTAAACTCAACCAGATCCTCGCTATGCTTCAAGAGACAAGAGTGAGAGTTGGGATTCTCGAGCAGGAAGTCAAGTGTTGGCATGGACCCAGGCGAGAAGCCTATTATGGAGGTGATGATGAGGAGCATCATAATGACACCACCCAAAGTGAGCATGGATAGAGTAACTCCGAGGCTAGACAAGAAGAGGATAGAAGAAGCCATTTGGCTTTGGAATTATCCCAGGGCATGAAAAAGGTCATGCCACCCAAATTTGATGGGTCTGTAAGTGGAGATGCCACGGAGGCATGGCTTATGTAAATGGGAAAGTATTTCAAAATAACAAATTATACTGAGATCACCAAAGTAGTATGGGGAGCATACTAGTTGGTGGGTGAAGCATCCACATGGTAGATGAACAAAAAGATGGAGTTAGGCTTGAGGCCTACAAGTCTAACCTGGGATAGGTTCGTGGACCCTTTTAGGCAAAGATGGTTGCCTTAGTTGTTCTATGATAAAAAGCTTATAGATTTCTAGAATTTGAGATAGGGAGATCTAATTGTGAATGAGTACTAAAAAAAGTTCACTTGCCTACTCAAGTATGTGCCATCATATCAACAAGATGAGAGATTTCACATCCGCAAGTTTATTATGGGATTGAATGTCCAAATTGGGGGTAAGGTTAACATGCATGGTTCCACTTCAATGGATTAGGTCTATGAGAAGGCCATCAAATAGGAACAAAAATTGAAAGCTATGTCTACTTATAAGGAAAGGAACTGAAAGAGGTATAATTGGTTCCAATCCTCCCAATCTTCTAAGAAAAAAGGGGAAAAAATAGGATTTTACTGAGAAAAATGATAAAGGGGCCAAGAATAAGAAAACTAAATCCAAGGGGGAGAAGAAGGGTAACAACCACTAAGCTAAGAAAAATGGAGACAATTTTGGGAAACCTCAAGAGAGGCGAGGACCTGTGGGAGGGTGCTATACATGTGGTGGAGATCATTATGCCAACTAGTGTCCTAACAAGACGTAGGGAGCACAACCATGAGGAAACCCTCTACCCTCTCAATAGGCACCATTCTAGCAATGTATACATACAGCCTTGGACAATAGGTAGACCGAATACCAAATTACTCCCATTGAAACTACAAGTATTTTATTTGGTCTTCCAATTTTAATTTTGTTAGATACCAGTACTATCAAATGTTTTGTTTCTCCAAAAATTTTAAGTACAATTTATAGAATGGATGGATACATGACAAATAATTGGTCAGTTGAATGTGCAAACTAGACCAAGGCTCAAGTAGAGCAATGCTTGTTTGAGGCTAAGGTTGAACTTCCAAGTTTCTACATCGAAGTGAACCTTTATGTAGCCCCACTAGGCTCATACGATGTTATCCTTAGGATAAATTGGTTATGGAGACATCAAGCCAAAGTGGACTGTTATACCAAAATAATAGAATGTTTAGATGACTTAGGAAACAAAGTCTTTCTGCAAGGGAACCCTAGGGAAGTCAAACTAAGACAAATTTCTACCCTAAAAATGAAAAGAGCTCAAAGAAAAAGATGCTAGCTTTTTGCTATCAAAATGAAAAACTAAATGGTTTTGAGGAAACCAATTTCCAAGATGATTTAATGTTTTATGAATCTCAAAAACTCAATGGAGTTGGGAAGAGGGAGTCCATAGATCAGGAGAGATCAGATATGGACAAGTACCCTTTTCTTAGAGATTTTGAGGACGTATTTCCAGATGAGCTACCGAGATTACCTCCTAAAAGAGATTTTGATTTCTCTATAGATATAATTCTAGGATCAGAACCTATATCTAAAGCTCCATATAGAATGACCACTACTGAGTTAATGGAGCTAAAGGTTCAACTACATGAATTGTTGGATAAAGGGCTAGATTAGACCCACTGTGTCACCCTAGGGAGCACCAGTAATATTTGTGAAAAAGAAAGATGGTACTTTGCAGTTATGCATAGATTACTACATGTTAAATAAGGCAACAATTAAGAATAAATACCCATTGCCCCACATTGATGATCTTTTCAATCAAATGAGGGGAGCAACTATGTTTTCCAAGATCAATCTTTGGTCTGGGTACCATCAATTAAGGTTAAAGGATGAGAATATCCACAAAACAACCTTTAGAATAAGGTATGGGCATTATGAATTCATTGTCCTACATTTTGGGTTAACAAACGCACCTGCCGTGTTTATGAATTTAATGTATAGTGTGTTCAAGGACTATTTGGACAAGTTTGTCCTAGTTTTCCTTGATGACATCCTAATCTACTCAAAGAATGAGGAAGAACATAGGTTCAACATTTAAGGATTGTTCTCCAAAGGTTGAGAGAGCATAAATTGTATGGCAAGCTCTCTAAGTGTACCTTCCTTCGAAAGGAAGTGTAGTATCTGGGCCACATAATTTCAGCTAAGGGAATAGCTATAGACCCAACTAAAATTAAAGCCATTTTGGAATGGCTGGTACCAAGGAATGCACATGAGGTCTAAAGTTTCATGGTCCTTGCAGGATACTATAGGAAATTTGTGAAGAACTTTTCAAAAATTGCTTATCCTATAACTTCTTTGTAGAGGAAAGGAAAGAGGTTTCATGGTCAAATAAGTGCCAGGAGGCATTTGACCAATTGAAGGAAAATTTGACTTCAGCACCAATCTTGAAAGTACTTGACCCAAAAGGTCAATTTATAGTCATTATCGATGCCTCATGGGAAGGCTTAAGTGGTGTACTACTCCAGGATGGACAAGTCATTGCATATGAATCCTAGAATTGAAAACTTATGAACAAAACTATGCCCCTCATGATTTGGAGCTGGTAGCAGTCATTCATGCACTGCAAATGTGGAGACACTACTTGCTTGGGAAACCCTTTGAACTGAAAACAAACTATCAAGGGCTCAAATATCTGTTCACTCAACCACATCTAAGTGCTCTTCATAGAAGATGGTCAAGGAGTTCATCTCGGATTATATGATTTTGAAATTAAATATATTTAAGGAAAAGAAAATTGGGTGGAGAATGCCTTGACTAGGAGAAGACATATCTCCTCAATGATCTTCATACATTCTAATTTTAAGAATCGGGTTTTACAATAGTCTAAGGGAGATGAGTTATACAAGCAGGTAAAACAGGCCCTTTTGGAAAACCCCTAGAATCCAAAATATGATGGATTTTACCTTGAACCAGATGGGTTATTAAGGTATAAAGGAAGGATATATGTACCTAACTCTATGGAGTTAAGGAATATGGTGTGGAAGGAGGTTCATTCTATACCTTATTCGGGACAACCTAGAGTAACAAAGTTACTTGCCAATGTGAAACCCTTATATTTTTGGAAAGGAATGAAGAGGGATGCTGCAAGTTTTTTAGCTACATGTATAGAATACCAGAGGGTGAAGGAAAAACACCATCACCCGGCAAGACTTTTATACACTCATGAAATTCTAGAATGGAAATGACAAATCATAAACATGGACTTTGTGCAAGGACTTCCTATGTCAAGGAACATGCACAATGCTATTTTGGTTTTGGTGGGTAGACTCACCAAAGCCACACATTTTATACTTGGGAACTTGACAGATGGGGCACTTGTCATAGCCCACAAATTTGTTCAAGAAATTTTTAGATTGCATGGTATTCCCAAGAAGATTATCTTAGATAGGGATGCTCGAATGACATCAAGGTTTTGGCAAACCTTGTTTTCTTCACTTGGAACCCAGTTGAATATAATCTCTGCTTATCATCCTAAAATGGATGGTCAAACTGAAAGGGTAAACCAAGTGCTAGAAGATTTATTGAGGATGTATTGCATGGACTAGCAATACAAATGGGAAGACTATCTTCCTTTGGTGGAATTCGCCTGTAATAATTTCTATCATTCTACTATTAAGATGGCTCCATTTGAAGCATTATATGAAAGAAGGTTTTGGACCCCTATAAGCTGGGATAAGCTAGAAGATAGGGTTAGCCTTGGACCAAAAATGCTATTAGAAATGGAAGAAAAGGCTAACAGAAGCCAATGATAGGCAGATTTATGCAGATGTTAAATGCATCAAATGGCATTTCTCAGTGGGAGAAAAAGTCCTTCTAAGGGTAAAACCTCAAAAGAGCTCCATTAAGTTTGGAAATGCATCCAAATTGGTGCCTAGATATGTGGGTCCCTATGAAGTTCTTGAAGAGGTCAACCCAGTCACATACAGAATTGCTATATGCCAGCCCTTGCCATGATGCAAAATGTTTTTCATGTTTCCTATTTGTAAAAGTTTAATGCAGGAGATAATCATATCCCTATTCTTGATTGGAATGCTATACAGGTGAAGGACCCATGGGTGGTAGTGATCGAGCCCATCAAGGTGCGTGAAATGCGTAATCTACGCTTACGTAACAAAGAGATAACTCAATGCAAGGTCCAGTGGGACCAATATGCAGAGGAAAATGCCACTTGGGAAAACTATGAGGATATTCATGCGAGATTTCCCCATCTCTTTTGAAAAACTTTTTATTATGCTCACATAACACTTTTCTTATTATGTTGGTTGATTCTGAAGACATTTAATCATTAAGGATGATGATTCTTATGGGGGGAGATATGTTACATCCCCAACTTATGATTTAGTTTAAACTTTCTTTTGTGTGGTAATCAGGATGATTAATCATAGTTTAATGATTTAATATTTGTGGAAAATATCAGATAGAATCATTGATTATGTAAATATTGACTAATGTTAGTTAGACATGATATTACATGTTGATACGATTATTTAATTATTATGATTTGTGAATCAAATGATGATACACTAATCATGGTTATATGGTTGTGAGTTTGATCAGGAAAAGAATCTTCATTCAAGAATGAAAGGAGAGTATCACCTAGGAGGAAGAGATAGATGTGTGGGAAAGGTCAGAATTTGCCATCTGAGTGTTGGAATTAGTTTTTGTGAACCCATGCAAGGTGGGGTGAGTTATTGTCTTTCCTTTGTTAAGTTATTTCAATTTAGATGGTGCCGACTCAGCAATTTGAGTTATTTTGATGTTATCCACGTTGATTCGACCAAACGATGTCCTTGGAACACCAGTTTGTTCGATAAGTAATCTCGATGGGTTTTCAAGTATTTCCTTGTTTCCTTATCTAATTCTTTACTAGATTATGTGATTATCATTGCTTATTTATATAATAATTATAATTATTAATGTGATGAGGGGGAGTAACAACTCAACCCCAAGATCACATTTTGTTACTATGTCACCTTATCAATGATGTTAATGGCTGACGACACCTTGATTTATTTAATAACCCTTAAACATCATTTAGATGTAGGGAATATAAAGTGTGTGTTATAATTATTTCAACCTCCATAGAGGTCAGGCACCAATATTAATATTAATATATAATGTTTATCCTTGGGGTAGTCAATCAACCACCATCCATGATAAGTGGAATGAGTGGAGGTCAAGTAGAGCTAAGATAAGCTTCAACGGTGTCACCCATGTGATAATGGAGTGGGTGGGCTGCAAGAAACCCCTAAGGTTGTAGAACCATTCCTACCACTATCCTCAGTTAGAGGGTGGGAAACTTTGTGGCATGCATAGTTAACACATGCAAAGCACTGAAGAAGGTATCATTTTGTTGGATACATGTATTTTTGGTTTTGGGGAGAGTGTCAAAAAAAAGGGACGAACGGGAAGTTCGAGTAGGAGATAGTATGGAGTTTCACTATAGAGATAATGTGTGATAGGTGTGAGTAGATCATGGAGAGCCACTGAAAGGCACACGAGAACTATCTTAAAGCCATCTCAGCTATACAATTAAAGTACAGGTATGGTTCTTGATTGTGATATGAATGTAATCACAAGGTGATACCTCTAATAATAATGGTGTCAACTATTATTTTAATGCATAGTAATGCATTTCTATGTGAGACCGATAAGGCCGTAGTTTCTAACTCCCTATGGATTTGATACGAGGCCATCGAGGCCATATGTAATATCTATGTGTTATCTTTTGAAAACAATGTATTAACACATCATTCGGCCAAGGCCATAAAGCCAAACAATAAACACAAATGTGCTTGCAAGAATCTTGAATGCTAAAAATGGCATGGTATGTAGACCACATATTATATGCTTAATATTGCCTTGGTTATTATTCAAGCCATTGTGCTCAAAGCCTTTGTAGTATCAATTAATTATGATCGTCTCAATGTTAATAAAGATTGTTATGAGTATAGATCGAGAGCAGTGCTCAGACCATATTATCTTTAATGATAATCTTTTTCTTTAAGCCTCAATTCTTCCTTAGGCACTTAATATGTCGGGATAGGATGCTGGAGAAATAGTGCTCAACTATTTACAAAGACATTATGATATTTATAGTACAACCCATATGAATAAATGGGTATTGTGGAAAACAATGTTCAATTGTTATGAAAGGTATTGTGATAGCTAGGGAATATTGAGCAGTATGTTAAAGCCTTATGACTACTTGTGTTGAGGAAAGAATAGTAAAGGGTTACTAATAATGTTACCAAGGTAGTTTTAAATGCATGACAATGCATGATGGTCGAGGAAGCAAACCCCATTGATACTTATTTCTTATGAGTATGAAAATAAAGTAGAGTATGAAACTCTTATGATTAAAAGATATGAAATTAATCCCTTTTTGAATGGCCATACTTCATGAACCAAGTATAGTGTGTCATGAATTCATGTGGAATCATTGAGCTGTGGTCTTTCAATAGAACTAACCTATTAGACTATTGTGAAATAAGTCTTGGTTGATATGAATTTGATTGTAAACCTAGTGATAAGGTAAAGATGAAAATTAGACTGGGAAAGGTCATAAGTTTGAAAACTCAGTTGTCCTAATGATATTAAAGAAAAATGGGAATAGGGTGACATGGAGTCATAGTTTTCCCCGTTGCAAAAGCAACGTAACACTAATGAATGTACTGCCAAGATATGAGTCGATTGTCCTAGAGTTGGACTAAGAATGAATTAAACTTACCTTTTTTAGACCTAGAGAGGTTGAACTATGAATACTGTAGGATGAGATAGCTTCTAAGTTGAGTCAAGGTGGTGGACATATGACTATTGAGAAATGGTGAGAAAACATAATACAACAGATTAAACCATTATGGAGTAATATAGTATTGTTTTTGGATAATTTTTGATTTGAGTGCATTGGCTTATAAAGCCACATATTCCCGTACAAGTAACCACAATAACTTCCTAAAAACTACTCCCTAACTTATAAAACCAACATTTAACTAATAAATGTAAACCTTAATTTATTCTAACACCCCCCTTAAGGTTTACATGTAATAAAACTGACATTCCCCCCTTTATTACATTGTTCCTGCAATAGTACCAAGGGACCCCCCTGAATGCTAATATACTCAACACAGATGATTACATAATATGAATACATATTTTATAGAAGATCTTCTCCCAAAGAACGAATCCTAAACCAAGCAGGACTCCATCATACTGTCTTGTCTACCCTCAGAAAGGTGTAGCTTCGAGCTGTGTTCTTGAGCTCTTTAGTCCTGAACTCTCAAATCAGAGTCTTGAATTGTTCGACAACAATCCCTAAGAGATACGATAGATCTCTATCATTGTCTAGTGACCATAAAAGGGTATAATTCTAGATCATATACTCTAAAGCTCACTGGAAAACAATCCATATTGAGCTCAACACCAAATCCCAAACCTGTCTCCAAAACAAAATCTTCACAAAACATACATTTTTCAAATTCGTTAGCGTCAACAAAGAAAAGCAAAACAACCAAAACCAAAAATGCTTCTCATGTAAAGCATCATCTCAAAGTGAGAAGCTAACTTGAGATGATGGAAAATCCTCCATCCTCCGATGCTGCCTGCCTCCAATATGACCCTGTTGCATTTTAACCAACTAATGTCTTGGATGAGTCTTTGGAGGCCTTATCAGGAGTAGTATAAATGGCCCCGAGAGCACAAGCAATGTTTGATGTAGCCATGATAAAATGAACAAGGTGTCAGATTCCACCAAAAGTGCACCTTTTACAATATAGTGCAAACACAAATATATCCTTATAACTCCAATGTTTTTGACCTTATACTCCAAAAATTAAATAAGTTAAATCAACAAAGAAAATTCAAACAACTTCTCATTTCACACCTTATATAGTTTTGATCCTGTGACCACTTACGGTGAAATAAAATCATATACCAACTTCACTACACACATTTATATGTGAGGTTTGTTGAATGGTTACATATGCATCGACTTGAGTGAAATTTAGGTTTTACTTACAAATCTCTTCCTGTATGCAGGAAGATCATGGTTCTCCTCTCATCATGACATATCTGTTCATATCCACATTGGGCCGATTTTAACAAGTAGATGTAGCACTTGATCAAGAAATAAACACACAATTATCAATTTCAACACCTAGCAAATATTCAATGCCCAGTAATGTAAAACACCTTCCTTTATGCTTGACTGAAATAATCTCTATTTTATCTCTCCAAATGCTATTTGAAAGGGGCAGCTTTAGTTCATATCCCACAAAATGTAATAAGAAGCCAGTTTAAACTTGCAAAAATCAAACAACGAACAACAAGAAGTTGCTTTCAAAATAACTGCATGTGCATATCTCACAATATTAGACCCTTTTCACGAGGTCAACAAAACGAATTTAGTTTTGAATCTACATAAAAAATATTTTTACGCAGTAGATGAAGTGGTCATAACTATTGTATTCTCCAATGCATAAGTGTGGTCCAGCGCATTGCATTTTTCAAAAAATCCATTCACTAAAAGTATGAAAAACACCAAAGGAATGTTATGAATGTTGATAGTATTAACTTGACTTGGGTATTAACTTCTTATCACACTCAACAGATTTCATATTCTTTTACATCGTCATCCTCCTGTAGGAAATAATGATGACTCTAAAATAAATTTTGGCACAGCATTCGAGAATGTCAAAATCTCCACACGCAATCTTCTTCTCCATGTGCTACTAGTTCAAACATTTCATACAGCCACAAAAATTGTTAGATGCTCTGATACCATATTGAGAAATGGTGAGCAAACATAATACAACAGATTAAACCATTATAGAATAATATAGTATTGTTTTTAGATAATTTTACATTTGAGTGCATTGGCTTATAAAGCCACATATTCCCCTACAAGTAACCACAATAACTTCTTAAAAACTACTATTGGAATAACTAATTCCCTAACTTATAAAACCAACATTTAACTAATAAATGTAAACCTTAATTTATTCTAACAATGACTACATTCATTGTGAAACGTTTATGTATGTAAATTTTTAGCCAAAGTAATGCATCCATCTCTACATGCATTGTCGGTCCACAGTGATCCAAATGGTATAATGTCTCCAGTAGTGTCATACATAGTTAGATTGGATCTATAGTTGTATGATCGAGAGGCATTATGAAGGATACAATACCAGATACTCAGATGGCAAACCTAATGGTTCCTTACATCTATATCCTCTGTGAAGGGTAGGGTCACTTCTAGGTGGGAAGTTGTGCGGGGGACCGCCTAGTCTGTGGTTGGAGGAAAAGCACTCAGGTGATGCTCTCCTTCCCAAGAAAACGACAAGACGAGGCTTATGAAGATAGATGTCAAAGTTCTAGATACAATGCTTTTATTTAAATGACTTGATAGTCAGATATTGTGTATATTTCTAGATTTGATGCCTTGAGAATAGATTTGTACATGTATAGTGAAGGTTATTCACTAATGAATTATCCTTGGATATTGTAATTCTAAGATTTGTTATGTTGTGGAAATGAATAACATGATTAATTATCATGACGATATCAATTCATTTTTGCTTAACTATGATTATGTTAATCATGATGTATTCTTACTCTTAGTTAAGAAGGTTAATTATGGTTATTATTTTGGATCATGTGAGATGACATGTTATAGAGATGAAATACTTTGAAATCACACTAAAAGGAAAAGGAAAAAGACAAGCGAGGAAAGACAAAGCACTCTAGGGCTTTAAGACCAACCTTTAGAATTTTGGGTTCTAATACAAATTTACATGTCATGTGAATTGGAGCTCATTGGTTAAGGTGCACAAAATTCAATGCTTTGGTTTAAATTATTACATTTTACATCACTCTACTAAATAGTTTGGGAAATTTGATCACATGGAAATTTAGGGTTCGTACCCTAATTCCAGACATGTAACATTATACAAAATGGTCAATAAAGCCCAAGATAGATGCAATTAGGGATTTAGACTTCAATGGAGATTTTACAACTTGGAAAACATAATAAAATTCAAAATTTTCTAGGAAAGCAAGTTTTGATTCCAAACTTAGAAGAATTTGGCTAAACCTCAAATTTTGCCTTTTTTTTGAACAAGTTCATGAATACTAAGGAATTTCAACAAGTTCACTTAGACAAACATCCAAAAACTATTAGACCTCCATTAAACAACAAGGACAAAAAATTAAACACAATTAAAAGAACACAAACAAGTGAAAGTTCAAAGCTATGTCACACTTTTATAAAGGAAATGACCAACATTGATCTAACTATTTAACTTGAATCACTACAAAGTGACATATATGTTTTGAATTTTAAAATGATGTAAAGTAATAAAATGTAGATTTTTTTGTATATTTTATGTTTGTATTTAAAAATAAATAAAAAAATATTTAATGTAATTTTTTATAAACTTGACATTATTATTTGAATGTAATACATCTTCTTTACATCATACTTTTTATTAATTACACAAATGAATGGTTTTAAATACCAAAACATAGCAATGAGAGACACAAAATGTGTACCAAGGCAACCCATAATGGCTAGCAAGGAAATGCAAGGGTTTAGGAATTTGGATTTGATGTTTTTAAATTTAAGGTTTGATACCAAGCACCTCATGATCAATCTTGAGTGGCACAAGATTAAACCTAGGTATGAAAGTGCTAATTTCAAAGTAATGAGTGATTGTATGGATATGGTTGCAAATGTAGGTGTAATAAATGCTACCAAAATGGTGAATATATGGAATGTGAGTAAGCAAGAATTAGATAAAGTTGAATGTATAAGAATAAGTGTAAATGAGAGGAAATAAGATTTAAATAAGTATTAAGGAATAAGCCAACCTTAATACAAAAATATATCACTAGTCGATATATACAAACATAAAAATAGTAGATTGATCTAATACCTAGCTAGCTTTCTCCATGTATTCCCTAGAGCCATTCCCCTTAAGCACAATTTTGATGTAGAAAAATTGATTGAGTCTCCTCCCCCAAGTCTCCACTCTCTATCCTCTCCAACACTTAGCAATTTTTTTTTCCATAGCAAAATCTCTCATCGAAAGAAAAAGCCCCAATCTCATAACATTTCGAAAGGCTTTCTTTTTTCTTTGTGATAGCTATCCAAGGTTAGGAAAGAAAAATAAATATATATTGACAAATGTTCCTTCTCATGACTACAACTGTCAACATCCTTTCCCTTCCTCAAATTCCTAAGCTATAGAATTTAATTAATTAAGAAAAATCTCCTTAAATATTAAATTTAGGGAAAAGAAGAGTAATACCATACAATTTAATAACTACAAAAGGACATTGGTATTGGGTAAGTGAAAAAAGATGGGCCAAAAAGTGGCCAAATTATTTTTAAAAAAAATTAATGCATAACACAAGCGCATTATGACTTATTATAAATAAAAAAAAGATTATCATCTCATTTCATTTCTTTTTCCTCCTCTATACCCGTGGCCTGCAAACCCTAGGAAGTGCGCTCACGTTTTGGAAAAGTCAATTCAACACCAAAATCTTACCGATTCGTTGCCAAAATGCTGCCACGATGTCGAGCACGCCAAAGGAGTGAGATTTATTTGTTTTTTTGTTTGAATTTGTTTCTAAATAGGTAGGTTTGAGTTGATTTTTGATGTAAATTTTATTAATTGTTAGGAAATGTTAATGCACCTCCTCCTCCTAAAAATCCACAAAATCCTGAGGAGGAAATACCTGCGGAGCAACAACCTCCTCCATCCATTCCTTGACATGCCCCTAGAACACAAGAAAATATAATGGGGCAAATTTAAAACAATAAAAAAGAAATTGAAGATATAATTGCAAGGTTGAAAGATCCTTCCACTTCAACCTTGCATAGGTCCACACTTGCTGAATCTCTTGAATCTATGTTATCAAATGTAGATTCAATTAGCAAGCAAATATCTAGTTGGACGGATAAGAGGAGAGAGTTTAGAGACTATTATGCAGACAAGATTTCATACCAAGATGTGAAAAAATTACAAATTAGAAAATTAGACTTGTATTCGATTTTCACAAACCCACAAACAAATCAACCTCCACCCATTACATGCAAGAGGTTCCCTCTCCATTGGTACAACAACCAAGTGATAAGAGACAATTTTGGGCAGAGGTGGTGGATGGTTTTTGACCATCCTCTATGCAATAATAATGAGGTCCCGCAATACTTTTTGAGGAAACTCTACTGCAAGTTTGTCCTCAATAAAGTGCCAAACTATTTTGATATGCGGGACTTCCAAGGTAGAGGTGGGGGGTCAGGACAAGATAGACAAGGGGCACATGTTGACCCACAACATGCAGTGAGACGAGTAATCGGTAGACCATCCCATGAGCATGTTTCTATCCCTTCCATTGTGAAGGAGAGTGTTGAGGTTGATACACTTCAGTCCATTAGTGCCTTGACCCAGAGCATCATAGAGCATGCCAGTCCTATAGCACATAGTGGGTTGGGAGATAGTGCGAGGAGTAGGGTCCCACCCCATGCTTGTCAGACTTGCGGGCAGCCTGTGGTTATGACCCCATGGATAGTCAGGATGTAGGTGCACAGGCTACATCTGCAGCTGAGCAAATGGTGATGACAGATACCCTCCTGAGTGAGACTTTCGGCCTTGATACTCATGTAAATATTAGCAAGTTTATTGAATTTAATTTATTAAATTTCATTTTTGAAATGCAAGATTAACTAATTTAGTTTGATGATTTTAATGAAATTTTAGGGTCATAGCGTTGATGCAGTTTTCAGTGGTTCTCCACCTGCATAATACACTAGATCATCTACTGTCGGGGTATGTAACTAGTAAACAATTATAAATATTACATGTGAATAGCATCGTTATATGAATGGTATTCAAATATCTAATTTTGGATGTTGAATAGGTTAATATTGGAGATTTCATGGCAACACCTACCAGCGGTGGTGGACTGCAAAGCTTTACAGATGTAATAAAATAAATAGTTTAATGATTGAATTATACTTACTAGATTTTTGTATGTGACTTGTGTGCTTTATTGTGTGTACTTCCATGTTTAGATGAACATGTGTGTATGTTAGGAGCCATGATTTGCATCACTATTATAGTTTTCGTAATTGAACAATGTTTTTTTATTTCCAGATGATGCAGGCTGCAGAGACACCTCCCGATGTTCATAGGGCAATGGAGCATGGTGTGACCTCTGCGATTCATAGCTCCATGGCATTGACAGGGGTATGATGCAGATTAACAAATTTCAATTTACATTCATTGTTATAGTTGTTTATTTTTGAAAAATCAAAAGATTATTGATTTGAAGTTTAATTTCTATCTAGATGGTTTCTATAGGACATGACATCACCACAGCCTATTCCTGCTACTGAGGCAAGCGAGGAGACATATTATATGGTAGCGGTAAGTGATTATTTTGTTAAATGTTTCATTTTTTATAACATGTAATTTCTATATATTAATGTCTATACTTTTTATTGTAATAGCTAAAGATGCAGGAAGAACTAAATAGAAGTAGCCCTCGGGTTTGTAGTAGACCACCCACATACGCGTCTCCATCCCCTAGAAGATCAAAGGCTGCCCGTGATCTATTCTCTTCACCAGCCAAAGGGGAATGACTTTTTATTGTGTTCCTTTGTTGTATGCCTATATGGCATTTGTGGACATATATTTTGTATTGCATATAGTTGACATTGTATGCCTATATGGCATTCTTGTAAGCCTATATATCTATTTTGTATATATGTTATACTTATATTGACAGATATTGATGTATGTCTATATGGATATTTGGTTAATACAAATCATTTTTATTGATGGCATCCATACTTGCATTATAAATCCACGTTTGAATGAATATTTGTAGATGGCTACTTCAAATATTTAAAGTCCAATTGTATTACATAGGATGTTTGTTGATCGAATAAGCTAGCTATTGTTATTCAAGTATCACCTAAACCTCATTTTGGAACTAAAAGATAAAAGTTGTATTTAAAAAAAAAAATGAATCATCATGTTGAACAAAAAATATTAATATTCTTTATGAGTTGCTCAATTGAAAATATTCAAATGAGTATGCTGATCCATATTCTTTATGAGTTGGTCAATTTAAAATATTTCTTAATTTCTTGTTATTATACCATATTAGGATGCAAAGAGTATGTTTGTTGTTTTGAATAAGATAGTCAAAACCATATGCTTATGAGCACCTGATGACCATTGTGGTTATTAAATGTAATTCCTCTTGCATATAAGGCAATGTTATGAGATTACATTGACTCTTACCTAATTTTAGTATGCAACATAACATTGGGGCTATAGGCTTCCATAAGTCATACCTCAGGGATTTTCAATTTTAGGCGCAAATTTGCTTTAAGACCTTAGGCGCATTTCTCTACTTGCACAACCTCAAAACTCTGCCTAGAACTCAAGGTGCCTTTCATCATCCAAACAACCTCAAAATTGTGCCTTGATATTGAAAGGATGTTTCAAAGTATAAAGGAGGGTGCCTTAAGGGAGGCAATTCATCTTGATTATCAAAGTTGATCAAACACATCAAACTGAGCATCATACCTCTAGGTGCATTTTTGCCTCTCTCTAAACTATCCATTTTGGCGCCTTGATGTAAAGTGAAGTCTAAACTTAGTGAAGATTGTGCCTAGAAAGATATCACCTTGGATATGCGCCTAGAGTCATCCTAGATCATCCATTTGTGCCTAAGGGTCAATATAACATGATATAACTTAGGAAGACTTTGAAAATCATCAAAAGAAGCCTAGGCACCTTTTCTTGTCTCCACCATCCATTTTGGGCACCTAGAGGAAAATGAACTTCAAATCACTTCCAATTGTAGCGCCTAGTGTTATAACCTTCAAAATGACTAAATCTTACCAAAGGAAGTCTAGGATCTTATTGTCACTTGGATCATCATGAATGAGTGCCTAAGTGGAAGGAGAATAAGCATCTTGTATGGAGGTGCACTTTTGTGTCTAAATAACCTCATTTTGGCGCCTTGAAGGAAGATGTTCTAAATCCTAAGATCTAGTGCCTAAGTGTAAAATGGTCTCCTATAGGTTTGAACAAGTGATTGAAGCCATCAAATTGCCAAGAAATGAGCTAAGTATACTACGGTGCATTTTCTTGTCTAAACTATCCATTTTGGTGCCTAGGAGGAAGGAGATTCAACATCATGAATCAAGGTGCCCTTTGCCATCAAAACAACCTCACATTGGCACCTTGGAGGAAATCAAATTAAAACTTGCACCATGGAGCAGGACGAAAGTTACACCCCTTTGCAACTTTACACTGCCTCCTTCTGACAATTTTTGGGGCAGCAAAAAATCTTTCACCACGGGCAAATGCCTCAGAGATATACAAAACTGAGAGAGGTTATTGTAGAGACACTCTACGTGATTGTGTTTCCTCAAACAGAATCTTTCTAAGTGACATGGTTTTCAAGTAACATCTTGTCAAAGATTGTTGCCTTTTTGCACTTTGGACTCTTAAGGGATATCGTCGGTACAATGTAGCTCGGACTGTTTCGACATGTTTGGGTGAAAAAAAGGACCATGCCTAGTGTAAATGTACCCATCCAAATGTGTTGGAATAGTTAGTTTGGTCACATCAAGAGCAGGACAAAAGTTACACCCCTTTGCAACTTTACACTGCCTCCTTCTGACGATTTTTTGGCCAACAGAAAACCTTTCACCACGGGCAAATGCCTCAGAGATATAAAAAATTGAGAGAGGTTACTGTAGAGGCACTCTATGTGATCGTGTTTCCTTAGATGGAATGTTTCTAAGTGACATGGCTTTCGAGTAACATCTCGTCAAAGATTGCTGCCTTTTTGCACTTTGGACTTTTTAGGGATATCGTCGGTACAATGTATCTCGGACTGTTTCGACACATTTGGGTGAAAAAAAGAACCATCCCTAGCCTAAACATACCCATCCAGATGCATTGGAACTGTCAGTTTGGTCGCATCAGGAGTAGGAAACCAAAAATGTAAAAGTTACTTTGTGCAACTTGACAACATTGACACTTTTTTGAAACACGACTCAAAGACTCAAACTGATCCCAAATGACTTGAAGTGACTTAAAAAGAAATGAAATGGTCTTAGAAGACCTTATTACATACAATTGACTCAATCAAAACAAATTTTCATTTTTTGACCCCTCTTGGAGGCATGACAACGTAGGTGCCCCTGCACCATTAGTGCAACTGAAGGACTATGGTGGTGGCATGAAACTAGAGTGAGTTGACATTCATTTGCATCTAGTTTGGCATCTTGAAATGATTCTAGAGTAGAGTGAGACTCATTTTCCTGAAAATAGTTTAAGAAACCCTTATCTAGGGTTTTGGTAAGAATCATGCATTTTTTGGCCATTCCACTGATTTGATTCACTTTTTATCAGTGGAATGGGTTGTAGTAGATCTATTCTAGTATGCTATGATGAATTTTTGGCAGGAAATCTAAGGAGAAGAAGTTTTCTTTGAGGAAACCTAACAAAACCATGTGTTAGGTGATGTTTAGAGACATAGAGAAGGAACCATAGAGGCATTTTTGGGAACAACAGATTGTAGGAGGACAAAACCCACAAAATTCATAGTTTTGGTATGAATAATAAGTTATCAAGTCATTGGTTGAGTTCTGTGTGTGAATTTAAGGGGGGTCTCTTTGTATTTTAGGCCTAATTAGGGCTCTAGGTTATTGAGAGGAGTTATAGGTTAGGGTATATCGTCCAAAACAACCTATACCTAGTTTTGGATATGTGATAGGGAGTCTAAATGGGTATCTACTGATTGTCCAAGTTCTATTTTTGAAGATCTATATCAAAAGTTATTAGGATTGTTCTCTTTTTTTAGGGCTACAAGCCATTTCTTGGGTTTGTGAAGGAAGTGTTAATCTTGAGTTTGGTCTGCCTTTGGCAATGATTGGAATGGGTCCCATAGCATCTAAAATCACCTTTTCCATGAAGAATTCAGAGTCTCTAATTGCTATTCCCACTTTTGTATAATGATCATGAAATTTGGGCTTTAGAGCATAAGGAAACCTTGTCTAGTTTGCCATCCTCCAACTATCCCATTGCCTCTACATCACAATTAGAGACACCTATTACCTAGTTCGAAACCAAGACACCTAGAGACACCTATATTTTATACATTACCTAGATTTTATACATTATTCTCAGGATCAACTTCATCCATCACTTAGGTCTAACCCCAAATCTCATTTAACTTTTCAAAGAACAATCTCCAAATCTTATGAGCATATCTTCTACAAGTGTGTTTTGGAATCTTACCTTCCATTGGCTGCAAAATATTCTCATCAATATCAATCAAATACTTTGGCTTTCTATGCAAAATTCTAGGTGGTGTTAAGTTAGATAAATTCATCTCAACATTAGGAATTTCATCAATATTTAAATGAGATGGGCTATATGGCATACCTTCGATCGAAGATGGAATAGATGACGTACCTTGAAGTTGAGGTGGGAATGATGGCATACCTCCTTCATCACATGTGAGTGATGATGTACTCTCAACTTGAGATGTGGTAGATGGTGTCCCTACATGTTGACTTGTGATAGAGGATGTGTCTCCAACTATGGTATTCAAATCTCTCATAGTATGAAGTTTTTGCATTCGTTCTCTTTGTGATGGTTGTGGTTTCTCTTCAATTGGCATGTCTTCATTTATCGTGTCCAATTTCCTCTTCTCACGAAGTTCCCTCATAGCCACTACTTTTTTTGCATTCTTAGCTTCTATCTCTTCCTGTGTTGGTTTAATTCTTGATCGTTTCCTCAGCATTAAGGAGAATTTGTCTATAGCATGATAAAGAGACCAATATTAGTTCCTAAGAAATGAATCCATACAAATAACTAAAATATATGTCATTCAACCCTTCATAGTAAATGTACATACAATCATCATGTAAAAGAGTAAATGTCACTCAACCAAAATAGGTACAAAGCATTCAAAGAAAATTATTGTACCCATGAAAAGAGTACATGGGACTTCATGCTTGAAAAGGTTGAGGCATACCCAATTTGACATGTTTTTTGTTACTAGGGCTACTAGGATTTGGAATTGAGAAGGTGTTTTGTTGGTACTAGGGATACTAGGATTTGGGTGGCTTGTGAAGGAATAGACAACAATTGTTGTGTCATGTGCATGTACAAATCATCATGAATAGGTGCATAAGGAATGTCCTAGCCCAAGATATGTGCATACAAATCATCATGTCATGTGCATACTTGTATTATCTTGGCACCTATTCACTTGTATTTTAACTTGTTAATATGACAAGATAATAGTGGGATTGTATTTTTATTATGCTGTAAGGATTTATTCTTGTATAGTTTGACATCATGGTATGTTAAGGTCTGTTTATTACACATAATTATTAAAGAAAATACACATGGCATCATGTGAGATTGTAGGCTACTTTCTTGATTGGGAATGTGTCTATTTTAAACATGTATGATAAAGCATGATAAAGTAATTCAAATCAAATTAAGGAAAATGTAAAGAACATGCATGTAAAGACTTGACATACCTAAAAAATGAAGATTCGAATGGAGAGAGTACCCAATTATGTAGTGTTCTTTTCTTCTTGCATCAAACTCCTGAATAATTTGAGTTTTTCACCACTTGCTTCCTTTTCAATGTTAAATTGAATAACACTCAAATATAATTACTAACAACAATACTATTAACCAATCTATAATGTTAAATTCCTAAAATTGAATCACAATTAACATTACAACACTACAAAAATTGAAACTTGAATAGATATATATCAAACTTGGTGTGAAAACTATGTTATTTCCTCCTTCTCAAGTTGGAAAAGAAGAAAAGGTGGTGGAAAGATCATGCAAAGGTGGTAGAATGTGTAAAATGTGCATGTGAACTTCCCAATAGCATGAAAGCACTTCTTTTTTGTCAGAGCACATGCATAATCAGCATGAAAATAGAGCATGTGGGCCTAGAAAATGAGGATCAACACTTTTTTACCATTTCTATAGCAGGACAAAATGTGAGCCTATTATAATGCGCTCGTGTTTTGTCCTGCTATAGATTGATCTATAAATATTTGTGCCTATCTCACCTTCGATAGTACCTTTACAATATCTCACCTCTAGTTCCATTAGCTCATGCTCTATACCTCACTTATCTCTCCCCCTCACCTCTCTACCTCTCCCCTCTCTATGTCTCTCAGTCGCTCCTTGTCTACCTCAACCCTAAACCTTATCCCTAAATCCTAATCCCTCAACTCTCAACTCTAATCCCTCATCCCTAAACCCTAAACACTATCCCTATTCCTAAACCCTCAACGGGCTCGATACTATACCTTAAACCCTAATCCCTTATCCCTAAACCCTCCAACCCTATCCCTAATCCTTATACCCTCGACACTCTACTTTAACCCTAATCCCTCAACCCTCGAACCTCAATGTACTCAACCCTCAATGTCAAACCCTAATCCCTCAACCCTTAATTCTGATCCCTTGACCCTCAACCCTATCCCTAAACCCTAAACCCTAAAGCCTTGACCCTCAACCCTCAACATCAAATCCTAATCCCTCAACCCTTAAATCTAATCCCTCAACCCTAAACCCTATCCCTAAACCCTAAACACTATCCCTATTCCTAAACCCTCAACGGGCTCGATACTATACTTTAAACCCTAATCCCTTATCCCTAAACCCTCCAACCCTATCCCTAATCCTTATACCCTTGACACTCTACTTTAACCCTAATCCCTCGACCCTTAACCCTATCCCTAAACCATCGACCCTTGAACCTCAACCCTTAACCCTCAACGTCAAACCTTAATCCCTCAACCCTTAACTCTAATCCCTCAACCCTCAACCCTATCCCTAAACCCTAAACCCTAAAGCCTCAACCCTCAACCCTCAACATCAAATCCTAATCCCTCAACCCTTCACTATAATCCCTCAACCCTAAACCCTATCCCTAAACCCTCAACACTATACCTTAAACCCTAATCCCTCAACCCTCAACCCTAAACCTTATCCCTAAACCCTAATCCCTCAACCCTCAACCCTCAACCCTAATCTGTCATCCCTTAACTCTAATTGCTTATCCCTAAACCCTAAATGCTATCCCTATTCCTAAACCTTCAATAGGCTTGATACTATACCTTAAACCCTAAACCCTATCCCTAATCCCTCGACCCTTAACCCTTAAAACTTGAACCCTAAAACCTATCCCTACATGCTCGACACTTGACACTATATCTTTAACCCTAATCCCTTAACCCTCATCCCTAAATCCTCAACCCTAAATCCTTAAACCTTCAACCCTAAACCCTATCCTTAATCCTTCTACTCTTGACACTCTTCTTTAACCCTAATCCCTTGACCATCAACCCTATCCGTAAAGCCTCAACCCTCAACCCTCAACCCTCAACCCTCAAACCTCAACCATCAACTCTCAACATTAAACCCTAATTCATCAACCCTAAACCCTAATCCCTCAAACCTAAACCCTATCCCTAAACCATCAACCCTCAACATTATACCTTAAACCCTAATCCCTATCCCTGCACCCTCAACACTTGACACTATATCTTGAGCCTTAAACCCTCATCCCTAAAGCCTCAACCCTCAATCCTTAAACCTTCAACCCTAAACCCTATCCCTAATCCCTCTACCCTTGACACTCTAACCCTAACCTCGACATTAAACACTAATCCGTCAACCCTAAACCCTATCTCTAAACCCTTAACCCTCAACACTATACCTTAAACCCTAATCCATCAACCCTAAAACCTAATCGCTCAACCCTCAACCCGAAACACTATCAATAAACCCTCAACCCTCAACACTATACTTAAACCCTAATCCCTCAACCCTCAACCCTAATCCCTCAACCCTCAACCCTAATCCCTCATCCCTAAACCCTAAACGCTATCCCTATTCCTAAACCCTCAACCCTCGACACTATACCTTAAACCCTAATCCCTTATCCCTAAACCCTAAACCCAATCCGTAATCCTTATACCCTCAACATCAAACCCTAATCCCTCAACCCTTTACTTTGATTCCTCAACCCTTAACCCTTAAAACTTGAACCCTAAAACCTATCCCTACATGCTCGACACTCAACACTATATCTCAAACCCTAATCCCTTAACCCTCATCCCTAAAGCCTCAACCCTAAATCCTTAAACCTTCAACCCTAAACCCTATCCCTAATCCCTCTACCCTTAACCCTCAACTCTCAACATTAAACCCTAAACCCCAATCCCTCAAACCTAAACCCTATCCCTAAACCATCAACCCTCAACACTATACCTTAAACCCTAATCCCTATCCCTCAACCATTAACCCTTAAAACTTAAACCCTATCCCTGCATCGTCAACACTTGACACTATATCTTAAGCCTTAAACCCTCATTCCTAAAGCCTCAACCCTCAATCCTTAAACCTTCAACCCTAAACCCTATCCCTAATCCCTCTACCCTCGACACTCTAACCCTAATCTCGACATTAAATGCTAATTTGTCAACCCTAAACCGTAATTTGTCAACCCTAAACCGTAATCTGTCAACCCTAAACCTTATCCCTAAACCTTCAACCCTCAACACTATACCGTAAACCCTAATCCATCAACCCTAAAACCTAATCCTTCAACCCTCAACCCTAAACACTATCAATAAACCCTCAACCCTCAACACTATACCTTAAACCCTAATCCCTCAACCCTCAACCCTAATCCCTCATCCCTAAAACCTAAACACTATCCCTATTCCCAAACCCTCAACCCTTAATACTATACCTTAAACCCTAATCCCTTATCCCTCAACCCTAAACCCTATCCCTCAATCCTTAACCCTTAAAAATTAAACCCTAAAACCTATCCATAAACCCTCAATGCTCAACACTATATTTTAAACCCCAATCCCTTAACCCTCAGCCCTATAGCCTCAACCCTCAATTGTTAAACCTTCAACCCTAAACCCTATCCCTAATCCCTCTACTCTCAACACTCTACTTTAACCCTAATCCTATGAGCATCAACCCTATCCCTAAACCCTCAACCCTCAACCCTCAACCCTCAACCCTCAACTCTCAACATTAAACCCTAATCCATCAACCCTAATCCCTAATCCCTAAACCCTAAACCCTATCCCTAAACCCTCAACCCTCAACACTATACCTTAAACCATAATCCCTCAACCCTAAACCCTAAACCCTATCCCTAAACCCAACAAAACTGCTTTGCCTTATGTTAGGTTGTTAAACCCATCATTTTTGACACTCTTCTCTTAAATATATCTGAGTTGCAAGAATATGTCAGAAAAATGGCTATGAAATTTTTTAAAGTTAGTAATGTTATATGGCATGTTTTTCTGGCCCATCTGGGGTTCATTATGCCAATAGGTGTACACACTATGAGAAAAGCTTTGTGTATGGTACATCCACAGTGAGTAATTAACAATTGAAATCAGAAGGATGATCATTATGAGAAAAGCTTTGCATTGGGGTACATCTATGTTTCTTGCTGTCCACCCCGCACTTAGGGGAGGTATATTGTTATGAAACAGGCAAATAATCTCCCATTGTTTACTGGCTCTATCCACAAGAACTACTAAACTTTTTTCTCTTGGTAATTGTAGAGGACATTCACCTATTTTTGGCAACTCCTACATTACCAAACCATTACAAAAAGTAAGTTATTTTAACCCAATAAATAGCTGATTGCATTGATTTAATACTCTACTATAATAAAGCTTAGCATTCACACCAATGCAGATGTTCATATTATAGAAGACTACATTATATTAGACTATTAGAGATCCCTCAGAAAAATGTAATAACAAAACTACTTTGCCTTATGTTAGCTTACAATTAAACCCATTCTTTTTGACACTCTTCTCTTAATAAAGTAAGAGTAATAAGAATAGAAGACAGATAATTTGACCTTACTAGTATGCATGGTCGGTTTACATTCCGTCACTTCATTTTCATTGAATAAAAAGGTAAATATCTCATTTGAAAGGTGGGGCAGAGTTCACTGTCATGTGCTTTTCTAGATGATAGGGTCCGTAATGTCCAGGGTTCTTCAAAGAAAGGCTTGTAACATAATTAAGTTTTTGATATACCAATCCTCTAGGTAAAGCTACAATTCAAATGCCCACTTTGAAAGTTGAAATAAATTAAATTAGACTTACAATTTTGATTTTCTTCCATTACTTCAACAACATCATTATTTTCTTCATCAGAGACCAATTCAAGATCAGCAACTTGTTGCCCGTTGGTTGACTTGAATTGCATCCTCTGTTAGAAGAAGGGCATTTTTTATCTGTATCAATGTTGGTATTCATAAGCTGAAGAGCATTGATATTTTTCACACACCCTATTCTTTGAAATGTCTTAACCTTAAAATATGACTTGGATATGTACTTGAACACAACGAAATCTCCAATCTCCAGCCCATGATGATTCACAAAATTTTCCCAACCATGCCTAAATTCCAGTTTATTTATGGTACCCCTTAATTGTACATCCCACTCCTGCCCACCTGGGCCTTGAAGAAGGAGGCATGCCCATTAAACCAACTCATTTGACAACTTGCTGCCCATCGATTGACTTGAACTGCATACTCTGTTAGAAGAAGGGCATCTTTTATTTGTATCAATGTTGGTATTCATAAGCTGAAGAGCATTGATGTTTTTCACACACCCTATTCTTTGAAATAACCTAACCTTAAAATATGACTTGGATATGTACTTGAACACAACGAAATCTCCAATCTCCAGCCCATGATGATTCACAAAATTTTCCCAACCCTACCTAAATTCCACTTTATTTATATGGTACCCCTTAATTGTACAACCCACTCTTGCCCACCTGGGCCTTGAAGAAGGAGGCATGCCCATTAAACCAACTCATTCGACAACTTGTTGCCCATTGGTTGACTTGAACTGCATACTCTGTTAGAAGAAGGGCATCTTTTATCTGTATCAATGTTGTATTCATAAGCTAAAGAGCATTGATATTTTTCACACACCTTGTTCTTGAAACATCTTAACCTTAAAATATGACTTGGATATGTACTTGAACACAATGAAATCTCCAATCTCCAGCCCATGATGATTCACAAAATTTTTCCAACCCTGCCTAAATTCTAGTTTATTTATGGTACCCCTTAATTGTACATCCCACTCCTGCTACCTGGGTGTTGAAGAAGGAGGCACGCCCATTAAACCAGCTCATTCCACAACTTGCTGCGATTCACTTGAACTGCATACTCTGTTAGAAGAAGGGCATCTTTTATCTGTATCAATGTTGGTGTTCATAAGCCAAAGATAATTGATGTTTTTCACACACCCTGTTCTTTGAAATATCTTAACCTTAAATTATGATTTGGATATGTACTTGAACACAACAAAATCTCTAATCTCCAGCCCATGATGATTCACAAAATTTTCCCAACCCTTCCTAAATTCTAGTTTATTTATGGTACCCCTTAATTGTACATCCCTAAACCCTAAACCCTAAACCCTAATCCCTAGTCCCTAAACCCTAAACCCTAATCCCTAATTATAATTTATAGTACCCTAATCCCTAAACCCTAATCCCTTATCCCTAAACCCTATCCCTAAATCCTCAACCCTTAACACTTAAACCTTAAATCCTAAACCCTATCCCTAAACCCTCAACCCTCAAAACTATACCGTAAACCCTAATCCCTCAACCCTAAACATTCAACCCTAAACCCTATCCCTAATCCCTCTACCCTTGACACTCTACTTTAACCCTAATCCCTCGACCCTTAACCCTAAATGCTATCCCTAAAGCCTCAACCGTAAACCCTAATCCCTCAAGGTCCTAAACTCTAATCCCTTATCCCTAAACTCTAAAACCTATCCCTAAACCCTCAACCCTCAACCTTAAACCTTAATCACTCAATCCTTATCCACCCCTCTCCTCCCCTATCTGGCTCACTCCCATCTCTACCCTCCTCTACCCTCGACACTATACATACATACATATAGGCATACATAGATGCATACATACATATAGGCATGCATACATACATACATGATTAATAACCTTGAATATAAAAAAATTCAAGGGGAACATAACGTGAGCATGTTATAATGTGCTCGCATTAATATTTAAAACATGACAAACAACACAAACTTTTGCTAAAAAGGGAAAATACAAAGCAAACAATAACGTGAGTGCATTATAACACGCTCGCGTTATGTTTTGCTTTGGGAATCCCAAGCCTTGGGCTTGGGGTTTTCTTTGGATTTCCAACCCAAAGGCTTGGAGTGCATTTTCAACATCCATAGATGTGTTTTTCCATATTCTTCAATATTTCACATAATTTCATTCGTGCTAACCCTCAAATTTACATGTGTTTCAAGGTTGAACAAATCAAACACCTAGGTAATGTTAGGCTTTCTCTTAGCTATTTGACGATGTGATTTTTTTCACATTTTAACAATGTTAAGCCTTTCATCTTTAATTTCTTTTGTTTGTGTGTCCGTTTTTGGACAAAAACCACTATTTGGTCTTTTTTTCATTGTAAATTAACTATTCATTGAAATTTAAAAAAAAAATACATATTTAGAAACTAGACTCCATTCTACACATATTAAAAAAAGAAAAAAAAGATTTTCAATTAGTTTTCAAAATTTATAGGGGTAGCAAGGCCAAAATTCTATTTTTAGGATGTGTCCACTTTGAAAATTAATAAAAAATCAAATATTCATAAACAAATTATCAAAAAAATTAGGCATAAACTACATGCTATTAGCTAATTTCTCACTAAAGCGATTTTAAAAATATCAAAAAAAACTTGACCTTTTGAGGGAGCCACAAAACATGCTATGTTATATTTTTTTGACAAAAACAACACCAATTTCTGTGGCTCCCTCTTTTGAACCCCTTAATCTATGTCATTTTAAAAAAAAAATAGTAGTTTAGAAAGTAGACTCAGAGCACTACGACCCCTTTTTGGCCCCCCATCTTCTTGCACTTACCCTATTACAAGATCAACAAAGATATATCTATTTATTTTTGAATAATTAAAAAGTAAGAAAATAGAGAAAAGAAAGAAATAATAATTAGGAATAAAACATCCAAACAAAATCTACTATCAATCAAATATAATCACAATTTAACTCATTATATAAACTCATGAGTAAAAATACCATAATCAAGTTTATCAAGTACAAACAAATTTTTAGAAAATACCAGGCCTCGTAATACATATTTAGTGGATGCTTCCAATTGAAAAATTTGTAGATTAGATCTAATTTACCTAGAATGAATCTAGATATAATATATGTTTCACCAAAATTAACTTTTTTGTTGGAAATACTTAAATTCAATTATGTTGATAAGTTGGCCTGAAGTGTGACACAACTTTGAACTTTTATCCAAACCAAACTTGACTTAGACCAAAATACAAAAGAAAACAAAGGTTGAAAGGATAAAATTTAAAGCAGGGGTCCCCAATTTCAAAAGCAATAGGGGCACGTTGTGGAGGCCACAACACATCCCCAACGTGTTAATCAATTATCACTAATATTATATCATTGGTAAAGGGTGTTAAATGTAGGCCTTATATAAAATCCATACTGATTGTTGCCACTTATACTCTAAGATGTCCTATGGACAGAGAAAACTAGTTGGATGCATTGCTTGGCTTTGACTTGCCAACACTCCAAAGTTTTAGCTACAAAAGTTTACCACTTCCCTTTTCGTTCTCAACCAAAAAAACAATGGCCTAAGGTCTAGTATCATCTTGTTTACTTATAGATGCTTAGAATAGAAAACATTGTGAGCTTCCTACATCACCTTAGTTTTTAAGTTACCCCTAATGGGAATGTAGAGACATCTTCTTTACATCTTATTATGTATTAGAGGGTGGAATGATGCCCTTGAACTCATACTTCATTTTTGATAGTGAAGACATATTATTTTGAGGTATCCAACCAAAGACAAGATGCAATTAGCATTCAAAACTAAGAAATTATATAAGTTTTAAAATGTTTAAAAATTTTAACATTTTCTCTCATTGGTAGGATCTCAAGATTCCACAATGTCTTTTCAAGCCTAAAAAGTCCACCTCTTGAAGAAATTTGATATTTTCCTATAGGTGAAAATATAATTATTTTAGGATTTATCTAATGTTTTACAAGAATGTATTTTATGGTTTTAGGTCCAAAATGCATTCTTGCATGCTTGAGAAACAAGCTAAATAGTTTTCTTCATGAGGATTTCCAAAACAAAAAATCATAACTATGGTTTATTCTAAAATGATTAAATTGAGAGACACTTGAGCATACAAAACCTAAATTAAGGTTTCGTCACTTTCTCAAAGATTCCCTCTTAAAACTATCATTTGAGACCAAATATTGTATTGAAAATTGAATGACAAGGGTTTAGGAATTTGGATTTGATGTTTTTTAATTTAAGGTTTGATACCAAGCACCTCAAGATCAATCTTGAGTGGCACAAGATTGAACCTAGGTATGAAAGTGCTAATTTTGAAGTAATGAGTGATTGTATGGATACGGTTGTGAATATAGGTGTAATCAATGCTACCTAAATGGTGAATATACGGAATGTGAGTAAGCAAGAATTAGATAAAGTTGAATGTATAGGAATAAGTGTAAATGAGAGGAAATAGTATTTAAATAAGGATTAAGGAATAACCAACCTTAATACAAAAATATATCACTAGTCAATATATACAAACATAAAAAAAGAAGATTGATCTGATACCTGGCTACCTTTCTCCATGCATTCCCTAGAGCCATTCCCCTTAAGCAAAATTTTGATGTAGTAAAATTGATTGAGTCTCCTTCCCCCAAGTCTCCACTCTCTATCCTCTCTAACACTTAGCATATTTTTTTTCACAAAAAAAATTCTCATGGAAAGAAAAAGATCCATTCTCATAACATTTAGAAAGGATTTCTTTTTTCTTTGTGACAGCTATCCAGGGTTAGAAAAGAAAAATAAATATATATTGATAAATGTTCCTTCTCATGACTACAACTGTCAACATCCTTTCCCTTCCTCCAATTCCTTAGCTATAGAATTTAATTAATCAAGAAAAATCTCCCTAAATATTAAATTAAGGGAAAAGAAGAGTAATCCCATACAATTTAATAACTACAATTTAAGGACATTAGTATTACAAGATCAACAAAGATATATCTATTTATTTTTAAATAATTCAAAAGTAAGAAAATACAAAAAAGAAAGAAATAATAATTAGGAATAAAACATCCAAACAAAATCTACTATCAATCAAATATACAAACTTGCTCCTTCTTTTTAGGCCAGCAAGAGTGTTTTGCATTCCTCAATGCATCCTTTAATTTGCAATATTGTGAATGCGGGATTATAAAAATTACCAATTAAATCCCCTTTCCCACAAAATAACAAAAGCAAAGCATTTAATTTTATACTACAAATGATATTCTAAAGAAACCCATAGTTGTTTATATCAAAACACATACATATCTCATGGTAAGTTGAATAAAGAGCCTAGAAAAATTTAATCACTTTATTAATAGACATAAACAATAATATTCATTACAATGGTTTAAACCTCACCTTCACCTATATCCACAATTTAAGATCATATAATAAAATGAAATCCAATATAATCATAATTTAACTCATTATATAAACTCGTGAGTAAAAATACCATAAACAAGTTTATTAAGTACAAACAAATTGTTAGAAAATAATAGGCCTCATAATACATATTTAGTGGATGCTTCCAATTGTAAAATTTGTGGATTAGATCTAATTTACCTATAATGACTCTAGATATAATATATGTTTCACCAAAATTAACTTTTTTGTCGAAAATACTTAAATTCAATTATGTTGATAAGTTGGCTTGAAGTGTGACACAACTTTGAACTTTTATCCAAACCAAACTTGACTTAGACTAAAATGTAAAAGAAAACAAAGGTTGAAAGGGTAAAATTTAAAGCAAGGGTCCCCAATTTCAAAAGTAATAGGGGTACATTGTGGAGGCCACAGCACATCCTCAATGTGTTTATCAATTACCACTAATATTATATCATTGGTAAAGGGTGTTAAATGTAGTCCTTATATAAAATCCATACTAATTGTTTGCCACTTATACTCTAAGATGCTCTATGGATAGAGAAAACTAGTTGGATGCATTGCTTGGCTTTGACTTGCTAACACTCCAAAGTTTTAGGTACAAAAGTTTACCACTTCCCTTTTCATTCTCAGCCAAAAATACAATGGCCTAAGGTCTAGTAACATCTTGTTTACTCATAGATGCTCGGAATAGAAAGCATTGTGAGCTTCCTACATCACCTTAGTTCTTAAGTCACCACTAATGAGAATGTAGAGACATCTTCTTTACATCTTATTATGTATTAATTACATAATTGAAAGTTTTTAAATACCAAAACATAGCAATGAGACACACAAAATGTGTATCAAGTCAACTCACAATGGATAGCAAGAAAGGGTGAGGGTTTATGAATTTGGATTTGATGTTTTTAAATTTAAGGTTTGATACCAAGCATCTTGGGATCAATCTTGAGTGGCACAAGATTGAACGTAGGTATGAAAGTGCTAATTTTGAAGTAATGAGTGATTGTATGGATATAGTTGCAAATGTAGGTGTAATAAATGATACGTAAATGATGAATATATGAAATGTGAGTAAGTAAGAATTAGATACAGTTGAACGTGTAGGAATAAGTGTAAATGAAAGGAAATAGGATTTAAATAAGAATTAGGGAATAAGCCAACTTTAATACAAAAAGATATCACTAATCTATATATAATTATATTAAATCATTCCATTAAAATAGAGACTCAAAACTAAATAAAAATTAACATTAATTTATTAATTTTATCATTATAAAATAGTAAAAAATTAAAAAAAAAAACAATACATATACTTTTCTCTTATGAAGTTAAAAAAAAAACTTAGAACAAATATTAAAACATTGAATATGACATGACAAGAGGCATGTTCTTTATTTTCTTATCCCATTCAACACAGCTCATCGATCCACTCCGGCAATTTCAATGGTCACTAATAAAATGTTTCGTCAAAGATTAAAGTTTGAAAGAGAATACCAAATCGAATCCGTCCAAGTGCGGTTTGGTTAAGTATTTTTTTTATTATTTAAGATGTTTCGACGAAAGAACCAAACCCACCCTATTCTTTGTACGGATCTGGGATTGTCTAATTTCTGAGCACTTTCGTTTTTATTTTTTTATTTACCGGGCGGCGTTTGTGTAATTTCTCAGCACTTCGTGTTTTAATATTTACAGGGCGGCACTTGTGTAATTTCTCAGCGCTTTCCTTTTTATTTTTTATTTACAGGGCGGCACTTGTCTAATTTCTCAACACTTTCCTTCTTATTTTTTATTTACAGAGAGGCACTTGTCTAATTTCTCAGCACTTTTCTTTTTCTTTTTTATTTACAGGGCGGCCCTTGTCTAACTTCTGAGCACTTTCCTTTTTATTTTTTATTTACGGGGCGGCAGTATGATCTATTTAATTTCCTTTTTCATTACGCATACTGCAATCAAATCCTATTCGCTCTGCTCTTTCTCTTTCTATCTTTTAAAAAGGTTTGTTAGCGTTTGAAGTGGAACTAATGGCGTCTTCTTCATCTCCTCACCAGCAAAATCAGGAATTAAATGCTTTTCCCGGAAGTGGCAAAATAAGGGAAGTTTGTGAATCTTCAAAATTGTTTGATGTTTTCATCAACCACAGAGGCCCCGATGTCAAATCAACTTTGGCTACTCAGCTTTACAACTCTCTTGCGCAGTTGGAAATACGGTCATTTCTTGATTCCCAAGAGAAGGAACTTGGAACTTCCTTTCCTTCCTCTATTCAGACTGCCATCCGCTCTGCTAAGGTACACATTGCCATCTTTTCCAAAAGATATGCAGAGTCAGCTTGGTGTTTGGATGAGCTGCTTCTCATGTTACAAAGTGAGGCCAAAATTATTCCTGTGTTTTATGGAGTGGAGCCATGGGAACTCCGCCACATAGAAAAGGGAGTATACGCGGAGGCATTCAATAAATATCAAGAGAAGAGAAGGTACCTGGAGAAGCTTAACGAATGGAAGGAAGCCCTTCAGTCTATTTCATTTACAGCCGGCGAAGAATTTAAAAGGTAAAATTTCTGTAAATTTGGTACATGTACGTTATATAATTCCTTCAAATCTGGTTCAACATTTTTCTCATAAAATTCTCCCTTTATTTTATAAAGTTTCAGTGACTGGGACTGCCAAAAAATAGTAGCGGCTGTGCAAAAAGAGGTACAAAGGAAAACATGTTTACATGTTGCTGAACATCCAGTGGGGCTTAACAAACTTGTGGAAGGTTTTGAAAGGCGATGCCTTGCAGAACTTGTACAAGATTTTGAAAATCAGTGTGAGCTGAAAACAGGGAAGTATAAGGCTAAGATAGTTGGCATTTTCGGCATGGGCGGATTGGGGAAGACAACTCTCGTCAAAGAGTTGTATAACCGAAAGAAATCAAGTTATTCTAAATTTAGTTTTTTGTTTGATGTGCGAGAAGCGTCTGTCAAGAGCAAATTGCATCATTTGCAACGTCAGCTTCTCAAAGATCTCTTCGACAGGGATCTCAGATTTAAAAGTACAGAGGAAGGAAAAAGCTATCTTAAGGATCATCTAAAAAGGAAGCCCCATATAAGCTTTCTAATTGTTGTAGATGACATTGATAATGTGGAGCAGTTACGTGTTCTAGGAGTCATGGATATATTAAGTAGATCTTGTAATAGTCTGGTTATTGTCACAACCCGTGACGTAGGTGTGCTTATAACCGCAGGGATTACTGTTGGTTATAGATTAAGAGGAATGAATAGATATGATGCGAAGAAACTCTTCTGTTGGCATGCCTTTGGCCAACCCCATCCATCTAGCGGGTATGAGGACCTGGTTAACTCCTTCGTAGAGTTGTGTGGAGGCTTACCTCTGTCTCTTCAAGTTTTAGGCAGGCACGTTTATGGTAGAACTGACGATTTTTGGAGGTTAGAATTGATTAAAGTTAGAAAGATGCTGCCTCTGGATGTAAAGCAAAGATTGAAAATAAGTTTTGATGCCTTGGATGCTGAAGAGAAACAGGTTTTCATGGATATTGCTTGTTTTTTTATAGGCAAATCTAAGAGTATAGCCGAAATGGTATGGGAGGGATCAGGATGGAACGCTCAGCATGCACTGGGAACACTCAGAGATAAGTTTCTTGTAGAAGAAATCCCAATCTGGGTAGGGTTTGAAAAGGAAATTGGATTGAGAATGCATGACCACCTGAGGGACTTGGGAAGAGAACTGGCAGTTGAGCTCAGCCGTCCTCATCGCCTGTGGCGTCCTCAAGATCTGAAACCTTTGGTATGCTTGTTACCCCTTAAGATTTCTCCTCGTTATTGTAATATTTCAAATCTTAACTTGTTATTACATAAATACAAATCTAAGCCGCTTCTGTGCATGCAGGAATTAACGGGTTTCAAAACTATACTCGCCACAACCGATATCAGGTGTTTCCATTCCATTTTCTACGAGTCCATGGGTTCTGAGGTTACATTTTTTATTGGCCAATCAAATAATTGTCTTGAGACGTCAGGTTCCTTATTATGGCTCCAGCTTGAGGGCAATTCCTCAGAACAACCAAGCATTCCTTCATGGATTCCTCTTCAAAATTTGCAGTATTTGAAAATCAAAGGCGGACAACTCAAAACGTTGTGGGAGAATAGCATACAGGTATTTTGATCTTCTCTCTCAAAAATTAAATCTTTGTCAAAGGCTATAGTGGAATGCGTTATGTTGTGGTTGACTCCGGACTATTTTTTATTATTGAAAGCTTTACACAAATTTGTGTCTTGAAATTCAGGCGCCCTCTCAGTTGAAAGAGCTGCAAATCTCTAAAACCTCTTTGAAAGAGTTTCCAGATTTAGAAAATGGGGAAAAGTCCGCAATGAGTGGCCTTGAAAAGCTAGAGATTAGGGGTGAAAAATTTGTATCCAAGATATTAATTAGTGGAATTGTCTATTCCGGCCTTAAGTCGATCCTACTTTATGGCATGAAAAATCTTATGGAAGTGAGTTTAACAAGTGTAAAGACATTAAATTGTCTTGATATCAGTCAATGCCCAGAGCTTAAAAAGCTGAGTCTTGGCCATTCGAGCTGTCTGGAAAGGATCAGAATTGTAGATTGTAAACAGTTGAAAAGTGTGTCAGGAATATCTAATCTTGCAAAGCTTGTAGAATTGGAAATTTCTGGTTGTGGGAAGCTAGAGTTTGAGTACTTGCGTCTCAGGGGTATGAACTGTCTGAAGAGCATAAAAATTGATGGTGGTGTGAAGGTGAAATATTTTGAGTTGGAGGGTTGTCAAATTTTGAAGGAGTTTCCAGATTTATTAGGAATATCAAAAGATAGTTTAGAAAATGTGTTCTTAGAAAATGGGGGTAAGTCCAGTAGTGTCAAGGTCCCCATGAGTGGCCTTGAAAAGCTAGAGATAGAGATTGGCGGTGATAAATTTGTATCCAACATATTAATTAGTGGAATTGACTATCCCAGCCTTAAGTCAATCAAACTTCATGGCATGGAAAATCTTATGGAAGTGAATTTAACAAGTGTCAAGACATTAAATTTTCTTGATATTAAAAATTGTAAAAAACTCGAAAGATTCACAGGAATATCTGATCTTACAAATCTTGTGTCGCTGAATATCAGTCAATGCCCAGAGCTTAAGCTTAAGCAGCTGAATCTTGGCCATTCGAGATGGCTGAACTGGATCAAAATTGTAGATTGTGGGAAGCTAGAGTTTGAGTACTTGCGTCTCAGGGGTATGAACTGTCTAGAGAATATAGAAATTGATAAAAGTGTGAAGGTGAAATATTTTGAGTTGGAGGGTTGTCCAATTTTGAAAACACTAGAATTTGGTTGTTCGGAGCATAGATCTCATTCAGGATCTTTTATAGACGCAAGTTGCCTCGAGAGGATTATAATTGATGGATGTAAGATCTCAGATCTTCAATTCTATGGTTGTCAAAATTTGAGAAGTGTGTCATGTAACTTTGAGCTTACAAGGCTGATTATTAGGGAGTGTCCTGAGCTTGAGGAGTTGCCAAGTGTTGCCAGACGGAGTGAGAACATTGTGATAGACTCTTGTGAGAAGCTCCAGAACATATCAGGTATTAAAGAGATGCATGCACCAGAGTTTATGAGACTGAGTTATTGCAGCAATAAAGTAACACGGAATTGCATTCATAAGTTGGGGGTAATGATTTCTAGACTCCTTTTTAACAAGCAATTATAAACATCATTTCTGCTTTGTTTTGTCATTTGTTCTTATTACAAGATAGTCTATGTCTTGGTAATGTTTTGAGTGATCTGTAGATGAAAAGAATTTAGCGTGGATGAAGTGAGAGTATTTTGTCTTTTATTTCAGAGTGAGTGGTCAACAAGGAGAATCGAAATGATTGGAAGAGCAGTGGATGGAGCGTGGTCAAGTTTAAACGGAAATCTGTTCGCGTCAAGAAGGATAGAAATGATTCGAAGAGTAGCGCTTGGAGTGGTGTCAGTTTTAATTGGAGATCTGTTCTCGATGCATACAGCGGATGGAGCGGGGTCAAGTTCAATTGGAAATCTGTCATCGATGCATATAGCGGATGAAGTTATCGATGCATTCACTGACTTAAATCCGATGCAGCGGAGTCGCTTGAGATCCTGTAAAACCATTATTGGATGCTTTTTTGTTGTGGTTGACAGCTCTAGGTTGGTAGAGGATGTAAATAATTCACTCCCACGGTACTACTCCTATGAGGGAGGGACTAGTAACTCCTTCCCCTTTGAGGACTCTCCCATAGAAGTGCGTCAAGGACGATGGATAATTACAATGGTAGCATGTATTGATAGGAGTCATAAATATGTTGAGGAAATTTCAGGTGTCTTGAACAGGAAAGGAATAATGCAGGCGGCGGTTTGGGTAGGGTTGAAAAGAGGTGGAGAGCGTAATATTGCAGTTGTGCTGAGAAGAATTGTTGATAACTTACATCATAAATGAGTGGATTGTATTATTTTAAAGAAAGAAACTTTTTTAAAAAATATTTGTAATGGTGAAAGGGATTTTAGTTTTATTAATATAAAAAGAAAATTGACCTTTTAAATTATAATGTTCATTAAATGAGTTCAATCATTTATGCCAAAGAGTTTGGTATGCATGTACATTCTGAGAAAGAATTTGAGAGTTTTTATGTAATTTTTAAAAAGTATTCTTAAAAATAAAATTGTGAGTTGAGAGATAGATTAATAAATAAGAAGTTTAAAGTGATGTTTGTAATAATTATTAAACATTTTTTATATATTAATAGATATAATAAGGTCTTTATATATTTAATGATTTTTAAGATTATCATCATTATGATGAAATAATCATATCTTAATAGATTTATTTAGGTTAATTAAATAAATGTATTTTATAGAAGTATATATAAATGAGTTGGGACTAATAATAGAAATTATTTAAAATAAATGAGGAAATTAAAATAATTAAATATGATACTTAGTTTAAGAATCAATGATGGGAAAATGATGTGTGAAATGTATGATTTACCTTGGTTTTAGAATTTTAGGGTTTTTGTAACTAAGATATCAAATTATATTAGCTTTAGATCATGTCTACTATTGTGGAGCCAATCTCCATAAGTGTTAAAATAATCCATTCCATCCCATCTCTTCTTTACTCTAGGTCAATTGTACTTGTCTATATGCATTTTGTTGATTCCCTTTTCATTTTGGTGAACTCTATCCAAACTACACACACTATTTTTACAAGAGATTTTATAACATAAAATAATCAAGTTTTATGTATATATAATATAAGGAATATATGTTGTTTTATATATACTTTAATATTATTTTTAAAATAGACGGATATATAATTTTATAAGGAGGATAACTATATTTTCATTATAATAGAACATACCAAAATAAAATGCAAAGCATTGATTTATTTTGAGTCAAAAATTATTATTATTTATTTATTTATCTTTTTTTCTAGCTTAACTATATTTGAATCTATAACATTAAGTTAGCATTTACTTACATAACCCATACAAACACCTATTTCTTGCTCCTTAATTTTTTACAATTAAAAGAGATAGGATAGAGATTTAAATACTTTATTTCCATACTTAAACTTTCAATTACACAACACTACATTTAAACAAGGAAATTCTAAATACATAATACATTTCAACAAGGAAATGAGATCACTCATTTTGTCCAACCACACATTTATTCGTTCATTTTTTTCATTCTTTCTAGAGAGCATCCAATACATATGTAAAAAGTAGAGTAAAATTTATGATGGATAATTTCTTTTGTCCTACAATGTATTCAATATGCAACCATATACAAACAACTCTAGTTTAAATAATTAGAGTAATACATTTGTAACTCCATACCAACTCATATATTTTTTTAAATTACATCTTTAAAAAATCTCTTAACAATATTTAACAAGCTTAACTCAAAGATTTTAATATGATACAAGACTCTTTTACACAAGGGAATTTCTTTGAACAAGGTCTCAAACTCCACAAACATTTTACTAGACTTCAAAACACCATACAAGGCCTTTTACATAACCTTTTACACATTCTAATAACTAATATAACACAAAACATTGGTGACCTTCCATATTCCTTATCCATCTTCAAACCTACAAAAAATAGAATGAAACTCCAACCAAAGACCAATAGGGGTGCTCACCTCCCAACCTTTGGCTTTCTCACAAGCCACCCCCAAGCTAGGAGGCCAACTATGAAACCCAAGGAGCACATCACAAGCACCAACAAAACTACATATATATTTACATACAAATACAAGATTACATCTTATATAATGGACATACTTAATAATCTTGAGAAGAACTACAATTACCCATATGCAACAAAGAAAAGACCAACACAAAATCTTTGTATGCATTAAAATATTGTCATACATTTATCTAATCCCTATTACATTCACACTAGTAAGTATGGTGAAAGAAAACATACAGTTGCAACTATACATTCCCCTGAGTTGTTACAAATGACCATGGAGACATACAACTACATAAATATGTATTACAATTTCTTCCTATGTTATACCAAATGCATTTCCTCTTTTGTATACTAGTCTAGCTTTGCTTGATGCCCTAAAATAACTTGAGGCACTTGCGGACCCAAATCGGCTCAGTGACCAACAATAATTATGTATTTTTTCATGAATATATAGCATCACATTTTTGTTTCTAGTTGGGTGGGAATCATCTATCCCACCTATCTCCCACCCACTTGTTATGGGCATTAATGACATTCTAGGTCATAGGAAGACATTCAAATTGGAAAACCCAGGGAAAACACATTATTAGCAGTAAAAGATGTCTTTTCAATGTTTTAGGGGATTGTTGAACTTTCTTGTCAACAAATCAAAACTTTTTAGTGATTTTGGAGGTTCACAAACCTCCTAAATCATCGAAAACCATTTCCATGATCTTCTATTAATCCTCCTTTTCAAAATTTTGGCACTTTGGTGAACCAACAAACAAGTTTGGCTATTTGTTCTTTCTTTTCTCTTTTCCTTTCTTCTTTTTCTTCCTCTCATCCTCTTCTTTTGATGATTCAACAATTTTGAGAAGTACCAAACCATTTTGGATTATTTGTGAGTTCACAAACTCGTGAACTTGCCAAAAGCCACTTTTTTCTTCTTTCTTTTTATGTATGTTCTCTCTTCTCATTCTTTTGGGTATTCTAAAGGTTTACGAGCCATTTTTGACTTTTTGGCGAGTTCATGAACTTGTGAACTTGCTGAAACCCACTTTCTTTCTTTTCATCTTCAATTTGTTCTCTCTTTTCCTTTCATTCTTCCTTTTCAACATTTCAAGAAGTTCATGAACTCTAAAACTCACCAAAAATCATTTCCTTTGGCTTTCTCCTTTGCCCTTTCGATGTTTCAACAAGTTCATGAACTAGAAAACTCTCTAAAACACTTAACTTTATTTTCCTCTTTCTTTCCTTGGTGTTTTGAGTGACTTAAGAACTTATAAACCTTTGTTTGCCAATTCATGAACCTGGCAAATCATTGAAACACAAGGCTTTTTAGGTTTTCAATGGCTTCACAAACTGGAAAACCTATTGAAAGACTTATATACTTAATAAATTTGAATGATTTTTGAGAGATTTCAAGGCTTCTCAAGAACATGAAGGCTTTTTTGAGGGATTTCACACATGGGCAAACACATGAAAGATAAAAGGGCAAAAAAGAGGGGCCTAAAACTTAGGATTTTTTGGTAAGTTTATGACTAGGAAATATGGACATTAACAATGGCTTTGGTTGGGGATGTATGCCTCTTGAAGGCACACTAAGAATCTGGCTATAATGGACTGATGCAAGAAGTTGGGTCCATAAAAAGCTCAAAAAGTGGAAGTGTTTTTGTTGTTTTTCAGAAATTGTCACACTTGGATTGAAAATTTGAAGCACTTACACAATGAATCTTGAAAAAAGTCAGTAATATGAAATTTAGCATTTTGAATCTAGTTTCCAAATATGTAATTTATTCAAAAACCTAGATTATAGAAATTAAATTTTGATAGGTACGTAGAAAAACCACTTTTTTAAAGTTATTTTTTTTACCATACCATGCACGTGTACGGACACCACTTTTTGACCCAAATGAAAGTATTTTTCTAATTCCTTTTGGGAAAAGATATCTAACAACATGAAGATTGATGAAAATATTTTTTTGTAATTTTTTTTGAATATTTTTTTCTTGAATTTTTATTGGCCCTAATTGCTAGTTTTAAAAATCAACATGTACGGACAACATAATTGGACCTAAACTAAACATTTTTAATTTTTTTTTCATTGTGTAGAGAATTGTCCAAAGATTGATGTCATATAATTTTTTTACAAAAATATTAACCAAAAAAAGTTATTAAAAAATAAAAAGCCTGATATTTTAAGTTTATGGACCAGTTTGCTTAGAAATTAATTAAAAAATAAAAAACATAATCTAATCTTAACAAAAATTATATATTTGGTAATGATAAGCAAGCAGAAGAAAATGTATTCAATGATAGAAGCAGATACAACATGAGTATAAATACTATGCACGGTGGGCATAGTAGTTGGTAGTTATAGGATAACTGCAGTAACTAATGTAACTATGAAATGTAGTTACATAGAATAGTAAACAATGTAATATGTATTATGCTAACATTCCCCCCTTATTACATTGCTTTTACAAATGTACGCCCTAAACAATTCAAATTTGATCCTACCAAGAGATTTGGTGAACATATCTACTATCTGAGAGTATGTAGGGCAGTACTGGAGCTGGATGTGGTGGTTCAAAACTTGGTCCCGAATGTAATGACACTTGAGCTCAATATGATTAGTGCGCTCATGGAAAACTGGATTCTTCACAAGTTTTAACACACCCTAATTGTTGCAATAGAGAACTGGTGACTTCTCTTCAAGCTTAAGACCATAAAGTGATTTGATAAGATGACATACCTTGTGTGGATGATGTTCATCAACAAACCCTTCTGGTTGGGTCATGTACACTTCTTCTTTGAGATCATTGTTTAAGAAAGCACTCTTGACATCCATCTGTTGAAGCTTCCATCCCTTCTGCACTGCCAATGCACAGACCATTCTGATAGTTTTGATCTTCGTAGTGCGTGCAAAGGTCTCTTCATAATCAATGCCCTCCTGTTGAGCATATCCCTTTGCTACAAGTTGTGCTTTGTACTTGTCGATAGATCCATCTACCTTGTACTTTGTTTTGAAGATCCATTTGCAGCCAATGGGTTTCTTCCCTTCAGGCAGATCGACAAGTTCCCAAGTATGATTTTGCATCAAAGAATTATACTTTGTATCCATAGCCTTCTTCCACTGAGGTTGGCTTAATGCCTCTCGAACTGTGTCAAGTTCAGTGCTGTCAACAACAATACTCATAAGCACAAGATTCACTTCATTTCTTGTCTGACTCCTGGTTCTGATTCCTGACGACATGTCTAGAAGAGTGTGCAAGTTAGAGTCCTTGATTGTACTTTGGACCCACTTTGGAGGTTGACTGTGCTGCTACTAGTGTGTAATATTTTCTAGAGGTCCCAAATCAACATACAACTCTCCTTGTAGTTCACTTTCTCTGTGAGAGTCTTCCACATGCTCATCATCTGATTGTGAGAGCAATTTACGAGAAGTAGGAGGCTGTTGCTCTTCTTTTGGTGACAAGGAATCGAATGAGGATTCATCACACACCACATCTCGACTCTCATGTATCTTCTTTGTCTCGGGATCTATGAGACGATATGCTTTTGATGTAATGCTATACCCTAATAATATACATTGGAGTGTCTTAGGACCAGTCTTCTTTCTCCTATTGCCAGGGACATGCATGTATCCTGTGCAACCAAACACCCTTAGATGAAAAATTAAAGGTTTTTGTCCAATCCATACCTCTTCAGGTGTCTTGTGTTGCATGATCTTTGTTGGTGCCCTATTGATGAAGTATACAGCTGTTCGCACTACTTCTGCCCAAAATCTTTCCTCCAAATTGGCTGTGGAGAGCATGCATCGAGCCATCTCCATGATAGTCCAATTGCAACATTCTGCAACTCCATTCTATTGGGGTGTATAGGGAGCAGTTAGGTGGTGCTTGATGCCATGATGCTTCAGGTGTGCCATGAACTCCTTGGAGGTGAATTCCCCCCCTCGATCTGAGTGGAGGACAAGAAGAGATTGGCCTGTTTCTTTGAAAACCTGCTTGTGAAAGTCCTAAAAGTTGGTAAAGGCTTCATGCTTCTTCTTGAGGAAGTACACCCAGGTCTTTCGTGAGAAGTCATCCACAAACAATTGGAAGTACTTATGTCCTGAAAATGAAGTAGGCATGGGTCCACACAGATCGGTATGTACCAACTCAAGGTGATGTTTAGCATGGAAGCTACTAGCCTTGAATGGATCCCGGTGTTGTTTACCTGCAAGGCATCCGGGACATATAGGCAATGAATTTGAAATTAGGGGATGTCCTCTTACCATTTGTTTGGAGCTGAGTTGATGCAAGGAGCTGACTGAAAGGTGCCCATAGCGATAGTGTCAGAGTCCACTAGATTCTATTGTTGAAGCTAATAGAGCTACTGTAGGGGAGGAGATAGCATCTAATGCAAACAGTCTATCCTTCATGAATGCTCTAGCAAGTATCATACCTTTCTTGAGATTAAACAGGTCTTGACCCCGTCCTACACCTGGAACTCAACTTTTCGTTTGTAGTTCAGAAGATGACTGACAAATAGCGGGTTTGTTGTCAAACCAGGAACATACAACACCTTGGTGAGGGTACAACGGCTTGTCCCAAGAGGAATGATGACCTTGCCTATTCCCTCTGCAACATACTCCTTGTTTTCAAAAATTCATACTCTATCTCCAGTAGGTTGTTCTGTCAGTGCATCAAACAGCTCATGATCGCCTGTTATATGCTTGCTGGCACCCGACTCTATCAACCAAATATCCCTCGTGGGCTACGAGGTTTGGGAGACAAGGACTAGATTTTGATGAGTGCCACAGTTGGCTGTTTCTGGTTCATCTTCTTCTGATGCATCATCCTATTGGGCCGCTACATTGCCTTTGTGCTTTCTGCGATGATGACGGCGTTTGGATGGCTGAGTATCACTACAACTAGAAAAGCCTTCTTTACTTGAATTGTCTTGTGTAAGGCATTGTACCAACAGTTGATAGTGTCATGATTGTTTTTGTTGCATATATGACACCATCGATTTGCCTTTGGAGGCTTCAACTATTGATGTTATTGTTGTTTCTGTGGTTGCTTTCCACAAAACTTCTAACCTTTTGATTATTTGGAGATCAGGGCCTTCTCCTCAAGTTCACCTTGGACTAATTGAATGGCTTCTTCCTGCTGCAACAGATTCACCAATTAGTCAAATGACACATCTTGCTTTGTGATGTTCAGCGTGGTGACAAAGATTTTGAACTGAGATGGTAGAGCTCTTAATGCAATTGGGACAAGTAGTTTGTCCTCCACCTTTTCTCCAAGTGCAACAAGCTCAGCTCGCAGTTTAGATACCCGCCGTAAGAATTCCTCAACTTTCTTGCTAGCTTGCATATAGAGTGTATGTAGCTTGGACTGTAGATGGAGGATCTTCATCTGGTTCTTTGCTTGGTAGATTGTGGAGAGAGAATCCCATGCTGCCTTTGATGTTTCCACATCCCAAATGTGATGTTGAACTTCATTGGTGATGCTGAGTGTTATCAACATCAATGCTTTGGCATTGGCCTTGCCAAACTTTTGCCTTTCATCTAGGTATTCTAGTCTGGTTTTGTCACCAATGACAATTCCCCATAGCTCCTCAAAAATGAGATCAAAAGTTAAGCATCAAAAAGAAGCAATTTTGGGGCTGAAATTGTTCACCACAAATAGAAAAAACTAGTCTAGACAAGAAACTTTATTATTATTTTATTTGTCAATACATTCACTTTCAAGAAGAAATTGTAGCATGGAGATGAGCAGGATAGGTCTGTGCTATGAGATGGGGACGCTTGGGAGTGTGTTCTACCTCATTTTTACAATCAACATTATAAGCCTCATCAAGTTTTGCTCTAATCTTCCTTGCTTGACATTGTACATCAAACATAAAGTAATCTAATAATCCTTGCCTAAAAAATTCATTTAATTGAAGATTACCGGTGTTTTGTAGGACATCTAGAAGAGCAAAGTAGAAGCTTAAGCTTTCAGAAACAACACGACTACCTCGAGGTGGCTCATTTGCATGGTTACTGGCCACATTGTTGGCATCTGGTGTGGTGGAAATTCACTTTCAGTTGATTGCCTGGTTTTGCAGATTGTCTTCCTCTTTCAAGTGCCTTGTATTCCTTTCAGACTGTCTTCCTTGTCTCCTTGCAAGCGATCTTCTCTTTACTAACATTGACAGGCTTGCAATATGCTTCTAAAACTGTATGCTCTCCAACATGGGCCTTCCTTCCTTCTTGCTGCTGGCTTGGACTAGTCCATCGTCAGTCTAGGTGTGGCTTATTTCCAACACCAACACCCCCCTTAAGCCACACCTCTCATGTGCTTGGGGCTCCTAGCCTAGGCCTGGCTCTTATACCATTTAATGATAAGCAAGCGGAAGAAAATGTATTCGACGATAGAAGCAGATACAACATGAGTATAAATACTATGCATGGTGGGCATAGTAGTTGGTAGTTATAGGATAACTGCAGTAACTAACATAACTATGAAATGTAGTTACGTAGAATAGTAAACAATGTAATATGTATTATGCTAACATTTGGAAACTAGACATCATGTTCTATAATGGGGTTTAATTTTGTAGATTAATTCAAAAAAAGGTCCATCAACTATATTGCCAATGTTCGACATTTCTCTTGAACCTGCCTTAGCTATGCTCATTTTGTAGGACAACCCCTATGAAACTTGTCCATTTCGTAGCCTATAACTCTAAGCACGTATTTCAAGGTGAATCTTTTGTTGGCAATAGACACTGTGTGGCTTCATGATTGTTGTCATTGATGGTAACAAAGTTTATCCCACACATCTGCAGCACATAGTATGCTTATACCGGAAGTTAGATTGAAGATTGTTTTGGTTCAGTGAACAAGAACAGAACATGTAGCAAGGTCCGACAAACAGGTCCAGATCTCTTAGATGGTGTAACTTAGCAAGTTGTGGACTTGGATAGGTCAAGATGAGTATCATGACTACTATATTCTAGAGATTGAGCCTCCGATGATGAAACATGGAAAAGATATGAGCATCTAAGTGTTGGGTTCCTGACAGGGAGAGTAGACTAAGGAAGAACTGACCGGAAGAGTATCAGACTTCAATCCGGATGAGTAATTGACATTGATCAAGCTATTTAAGGGATCAAACATGGTTGGCTGACATGATTGATTACTTCTATTTCTATGTTTTTGATACACATCACATATTAAGCATGGATTCAATCAATAAATCAGTATTTTTTAAATATCTTGAGTATTCCCGTTGCCGACTAGAAAATTGTTGAAATTCTTGATGTGGATATAAATACCAAATGAATTCTAGTATGTTGAAGTGTGTATGTAGATGTGATGAAATAAGGTGCGAAGAAACGTAGAGATAAGTGTGGAAGCAGCAATACAAGTCCGGTATGTGATAGAGCAGCAGCACTAGAGCAGAGGAAGAATGAAGTGCATTAGATCAGTATATTGAGCCTAACCAAAACTGAACTACAACATTTGTGGATGCCTCTCATTAGTTCAAAAACCTGGTTACATTCTATAAACTTTGTAGACAGTGAGTCTCTTGTAGACAGTGTGCCTCTTGTGAGCAGTGTGCTCGAGCAGTGAGCCCTAATTGGCAAGTGCCATTTTGTACTTCTTATTCTTTTAACAGAGAATACAATCTTGGGTTAGTCACCCTATGGTTTTTCCCTTAACATGGTTTTCCACGTAAAAATCCTTGTGTTATGTGTATTGATTTTATTTCTGCTCTCATGATTATGTATGCTTATTTGTTTTGATGCTGCACTAATTATTAAGGGAGAAATAAAAATTAAGAAATTTGAGATAACTGATTCACTCCCCCTCTCAGTTATCTGCCTTGTTTCCAACAATTGGTATCAGAGCTAAGTTCCTCTAAATAGAGCCTAACAACTTGAGGAAGATCTGGGAATCTCAATGGATATGTATGGTATGAAGGAACAACTTCAGTCTACCCTAGATGATCTTGAGCAATCTCACTCTGAAGTCAATAACTTGAGAGAAAGAGTCAAACAAGCTGATCATTTCATAAATGAGCTAAAAGAAAAACTGGGTATCTCTGTGAAAAAGAGAAAAGAACTACTTCAAAAATTAGCAAGTTAGAATGAAGCCAATGATACTAATGAAGATTTGAATGAGAAAAACAAGCTATGTTACAAGCTATCAATAGAGGTCATTATGGTGAGGCATGAGATGGAATCAGGGGTTATGAGATTCACCCAAGAAATTGAAGAGAAAAGGAAAACTGAAGATAATCTAAAACAATCCCTCAAGGAGAAAACAGAGGACTGCCACAAAATGGACAGAATAATCAGGCATCTTGAATCAAATCTTCAAGAAGCTAGAGATAATGAAGAACAAATTGAGAATTAGATAGACACTCTTAAACAAGATTTTCAAACAACAAATGAATACAAAGAGAAATTCAAGATAAGCTCAGCTCAACTTGAAGTTCTCCTTGAAAGCCAAAAGAGGGTAGATGACAAGCATGGCTTGGGATATGAGAAAAGTGAAAGCTCTAGATCTGGTCAAAAGAATTTTAGATCAGGAAATCAAAGAAATAGGCCTAGAAGACCTCCGATAAGGCAACCAAATGCTCAAAGATATCCATCCTTCAATGGATACTGCTTCAATTGCAACAACTTTGGTCATAAAGCAACTCGGTGCAGAAGGAGAATGAATTAGACCAATCCATCCTTCTCTAGACAATGTTTCAACTGCAAAAGGTATGGTCACAAATCTCATGAATGCAGAAATATGCAAGTAAACAATTCATTCAATGGTAGATTCTTTCCATGCAATAGAATGGGACATATGGCTAATCAATGCAGATCAAGAGGATATCAGTAAAATATGCAAAGAAATGATGTTTGTTACAATTGCAATAGATCCGGTCATATTGCCAAATTCTACAGAAGTAAAAATTAGGATAAAAAGGGTTTGGTGCATCATAATTAAAATCAAGATAAGGGAAAAGGCAAAGTGAATGCGGATGAAGTTCAAAGGGAGATGAGATAGATTTGGGTGAAGAAGAGTATAGAAAATGTTGGGGATGGATCCACACCAAAATCTAGTGTTGATATTCCTTCCAGAAACTGAACAGATGAGCTTTGGCTTAGGGGGAGTCACAAAGAAAAATAAATTCCCCCAGCCAGTCAATTGGTGCCTAAATTTGGCACATGAAATGTTGCGGATTAAAGGGTTCTCAGAAAAATATCTAAATAACCCTCAGTAAAGATATGAAAGATCCACATGGAGTTTTGCAAGAGTTTAATCATCCAAGATTGATCCAGTTTGATAAGCCATCCGGTAAAGTAGGATTCTCATAGATAGATCTGGTATGATTCAAAATTGAAATATCTTGATCTGCAGATTCATGGCATGTTTGGAGGAAAGAAGACACATTGTCAATTATCACTAAAAATGATTCTAAGTGCAATACAGTGATTCGGAAAGATCTCTCTCAGAACAAGGCAACCAGATGACTTAAGTTGTGCATTTATTGCAAAAGGAAATTAGGGTTTGCGTAGAGATAAAAGGGTTCTCTTACTCATCATTTGCACATTTGCATCCGAGAAGAAGAAAAGAAGAGCTTGGCATCAAGTTTTTACAACTTTCTCAAAGATCAACCATAGAATCTGATTCAACTAGCAATTTGGTCTGGCTCTTGTGCAAAAAAGGCTACTCCAATTGTTGTTAAGATCACTGATAGGCCACACCCAAAGTTCAAGAAACACACCTACAAATCCCTAGAAGTTGATCCCTTAGGCGCTTTTTCTAGCATTCCGCATGGGGTTTTGCACATAGAAGATGTTAGGGTTTACATCCACGCCAATATTGAGGAATTTAGAGAATCTAAGTTGATGGACATCTACCATAAACAATTAATAGATGAAAGTTTTGAACTCAAACCTCAATATAAGGCCCTCCAGGATAAGTACTTTGGACATTGCATCCACTTTCCTTGTTTTGTAGAAGATGAATGGGTCTGGTATGTTCTTAGCAGAATACATGACAATTTCATGTGGTTGATGAAGCCCTTCAAGATAACAAAAGATGCCATTAGGGCAGTAACTAGATTGCACTCATCTGGTAGGTTACCTGCACTCAAATCTGTCAAGAACCAGATAGTAAGTGAAGCTACCAGATCTAAGTTCGACAAGAGAGCTATGACCATAGAAGACATCACAGATCCGAATAACAAATTTGCCTCTATGATAATTGGTTATAAAATCTATCATTCCAACAAGGAGAATTTTGTGTTCGGGACTGCAATATATACAACATATTAGATGCTAAGGGAAAATGCTAATTATGATCTATGTGATCTTCTTCTAAACCAACTGTTAGAAAACTTGCAGAAAATCAAGGATAAGAAGAACTCATTCAAATATGGTTGTTTAATACTGTGTCTGTTCTTTTACTATATGAATGAGCTACCCAGATCAAGTGGTTGGGTATGGCAAAATGACAGACCGATTGCCATATAGATCAGAGACTATATGTATGGACTTGGTGATGCTAAGGCACAAAGCATATCACTCTGGGGGTACTTTAAAAACTTCCAAAGTATGATGCAGGCTAGAGAAAGAATTCCTCAATCCATAGTTAAAAAATATAAGGATACAGTGTGTTTTAATGTAGACATTAATCAATGCCTAATGGAGGTAGTTGAGCCCATAACAATTGAGATTATGCCAATGGGATATGAGGTTGATGAGAAAATCTTGGAGCTACATATCCAACACTTGTTGAGTCAGCCTAAGGACCATGAGGTAGAAAGGTTTGGAACCTTTGAAGAATTAAGTGTAAAGATACATGTTGAACTGAGACAACCAGAGAAAAAAAGAAAGTTAGAAGGGAAGTAGAGTAAATTGCCAAAAGATATGGCATATCAAAAGAGACAGTTGATGCAAATAGAGAGAAAATAGAAAGAGCTGAGAAAGAGAAATAAGAAGCAGAAAAAGGGAGTGTTCTGGTACAAGCCTCCTCCTAGACTAGATCCTCCAAGAGTTCTGCACCTGCCAGCCCTAAGAGCTCAAGAGCCTCAAAATCGGAAGACAAGACATCCAGAAAGGGAGAAAAGAGAATGAAAACAAAAGCCACAAGGTCTTACATAAGCCAAAAGGATGATGAAGAAACAGAGTCTGATGAGGAAGTTAAGACAATGAAGAAGAAGAAAACATCCAGGGAATCCTCTTCCGGTAAAAAAAAAGAAGAAGAGGCAGAAGAATTTGTTGAAAGGCCCACTCTTTCTATTGATGATATCATCAAGGCAGTCACTATGGATGTGAATCTACAACCAGTAACAGAATTTTATGATGAGTATAGTGACATTCATTGATTGTATCTTGAAAGAAGCTACAATCAAGTACCTGAATATTTATAATAAAGCATTCATTGAAATCATTTCTTTAATTCCCAAAAGTCTAGAGAAGGTACTTGAACTTAGAAAAGAGAATGTCAAGGCAAAGGACTTAGAGATCTGAGAACAGGTTGCAATTCAACTCCATCCTTCCATTACTCCAAAGAAAATGAACATGATCTTTAAGGATTGCAAGGATGAGTTCCAGAGCAAAGCAAGAATGAACAAACTTATGCTTGGAGAGACTGATCAGGTAGCAAAAGAAATAGAAGACATCCTCCGGAATGCCTTCAAAAGATTCAATCTTCCTATTATAGAGGAAATAGATGAAGAACCTTCTACCATGGATGTCGAAGGATTAAATGCATCAAAAGAAGAATCTACTGAGAAAAATGTAGAAGGGTCAAAAAAGATAGATGAGGAGATGTCTAAGGACTTGGATTCCTCTGTTCTAGAAGAGGAAGTTCATGAAGCAGTTAACATCTCTCCTCTGGATCCCACTGCAAACACTCCAGATCTAGGAACTGAAGGAGAAGGAAGAAAAGAAGAGAAAGTGTGTTAAGAAGAGGAGGTAAAGGAAAAAGAAGAAGAACAACCACATAAGATCTTTGATGATAGTTCAGAGATTCCAAAAGAAAAGAAGACCCAGTCTCTGGCAAGAGACACTGCAGAGGCAGTAAAGAATTTCTTGAATAAAGAGATGATGGAGATAGTTGAACCAGAGCTTTTCCAAGGACCACTAAATTTTGATTCCCTCTCTTCGGTCCAGACAATGAAGATAGCATCTTTTGCTCAAGCCAAGGCAAAAAAAAACTCTTGAAGTCTCGCATGGAAGACTGCGAGCTGTTAGAGATTGCATCCGGTATGCTAGAGAAGATCATGCCATCCTTTCAAAAGGATCCTTCAGCCTCTCCATCCAGTAACCTGAAATCTCTAGTAAACTCCATCAGCACTCATTTTGGTTCTTTAGAGAAATCGACAAAAGAAAAGGTTCGGAAAGAATTTTTGGGAAAGAGATTCTCTGAAGTACAGGGACTCATAGCTAATGATAGGAGGACCCTAGATATTGGGATAAAGAGCCTAGAAAATGCTCTTAAAGATGGTGGGGACATGTACAAATTTTTTCTATCCCGGTCTAAAGTGACAGAGGATATTGAAAAGAAGGTGAAAGAATAAGAAGGTAAACTGTCAAATTTATCTCAGAATTTTGATCACCTCACCACATCCATAATGAATCAAGAATGCTAGGCTATTGCCATTATAAATGAAATAAAGAGGCTAGATAAGGAGAAGAAGAATATAATAAGCAGGATGAGTGAACTTAGAGGGATAATTATCCTAAGCTAGAGGCAATGCATGAGGCCTTAATTGATGCTCAGACCACAGCCCGGACCAGTGATCCAACAGACTTAAGAAGGGCAGAAGCTTATGCATTTTTTTTGAGTGGTCACATATCCATTTTGGACAGGATGAAGTAGAGTTGGGCAATAGAATTTGTATAGTTGAAGACCACTTTTGTGGATATACTTAAGTATATGTAAGTATAACGTGTATATATACTTATGCGGCTATGTATAGGTTAATTTTTGCAAATTTTGGTGTACGGATTCCGCCCTTTGCCATTGATGTCAAAGGGGGAGTGAGGAGTAGTGAAAAATATGGAATCTAGCTAAGGGGGAGCTCCGGTAAAATAGTACATAAGACAGAGCATCAGCCAAGGGGGAGTTTGCTGCAACACTTAGTCATTTTTTACTAAGCATTGCCATCAATGCCAAAGGGGGAGATTTTTGGCAAGAGACACTGTGTGGCTTCATGATTGTTGTCATTGATGGCAACAAAGTCTATCCCACACATCTACAGCACATAGTATGCTTATACAGGAAGTCAGATTGAAGATTGTTTTGGTCCGGTGAACAAGAACAGAGCATGTAGCAAGGTTCGACAAACAGGTCTGGATCTCTCAGATGGTGTAACTCAGCAAGTTACAGACTTGGACAAGTCAAGAGGAGTATCATGACTACTATATTCTAGAGATTGAGCCTCCGGTGATGAAACATGGAAAAGATATGAGCACCTAAGTGTTGGGTTCCTGACAGGCAGAGCAGACTAAGGAAGAACTGACTAGAAGAGTATCAGACTTCAATCCGGATGAGCAATTGATGTTGATCAAGCTATTTAAGGGATCATACATGGTTGGCCGACATGATTGATGACTTCTATGTCTATGTTTTTGATACACATCACATATTAAGCATGGATTCAACCGACAGATTAGTATTTTGTAAATATCTTAAGTATTCCGGTTGCCGACTAGAAAGCTGTTGAAATTCTTGATGCAGATATAAATACCAGATGAATTCCAGTATGTTGAAGTGTGTGTGTAGATGTGATGAAATAAGGTACGAAGAAAGGTAGAGATAAGTGTGGAAGCAACAATACAAGTCCGGTATGTGATAGAGCAGCAACACTAGAGCAGAGGAAGAATGAAGTGCATTAAATCAGTATATTAAGCCTAATCAAAACTGAACTACAGCATTTATGGATGCCTCTCATCCATTCAAACACCTGGTTACATTCTATAAACTTTGTAGACAGTGAGTCTCTTGTAGGCAGTGTGCCTCTTGTGAGTAGTGTGCTCGGGCAGTGAGCCCTAATTGGCAAGTGCCATTTTGTACTTCTTATTCTTTTAATAGAGAATACAATCTTGGGTTAGTCACCCCGTGGTTTTTCCCTTAACATGGTTTTCCATGTAAAAATCCTTGTGTTATGTGTATTGATTTTATTTATGCTCTCATGATTATGTATGCTTATTTGTTTTGATGCTACACTAATTATTAAGGGAGAAAAGAAAATTAAGAAATTTGAGATAACCGATTTACCCCCCCTCTCAGTTATATGCCTTGTTTCCAACATCTTTGCTCTCATGCGTAGTCTTCTAACTCATGGGAATCTATTTGAGTATGATCTTGACTTGATTCTTTGAAGTTTGTGGAAATTTAATGAATGAACTGACTTGTTAAATTAGTGAGTTTAACATTTTTTAGAGAGTTAGAAAAAATTTGAGTTTTACATGCAAGGGCGGCAAAAATCACTGCTGTTGCTTTTTTGTATTTTTGAGTTTTACATGCAAGAGTGGCATTTTTTGCCTCTTGTGCATGTTTCGTATTGGTTCTAACCCTATGTGCAGAGGCGGCAAAAATAGCCACCTGTGCATCTCGAGTTCACATTGAGTGCACTAAATGCACTCTATGTGAATGTTTTGTAAAGTCTTTTATTTGTTTTAAAACACCTTTTAGTTTTCATTGTCTTTGTTTTATTTTCCTTTGCAATTCTCCTAAGCCCATCAAAATGCTTATGGAGTCATTGGACGTCTTTGGCGTGCAAGTTTTAGATCTAGGATTCTTCTTGAGTTTGATTTGTGTTCATTGCCATCGAGTAAGTCTTATTCATGCTTTTGTTTCATGATCTCTTCTTTCTAAATCGTTCCTTCTTTTGGTGAAATATCGTTAGTTTCAAACTCTTCTTATTGAATGAATCTTTAAGAATTGTTTATAAATTTCATGATTTCCCTTCGATGTTGTGTTTGTTCTAGGGTTTCAGGTTTTAGTTGTTGTTTTAGTTTATATGCTTTATTTTTGTTTGTGTGAGTAACGTGGCAAAAATTGCCCCTTGTTTGTAAACCCTAGTTTCATGTTTTGTTATAAAATAAGTTGTTAGTAGGGTTAGGGGTTTTTACCACTTGTGTTGAATGACTTAGAGGTTTCCCTTAACATGTAAGGGTGGTGATTTTCACTGCTCATACATGCTGTCTAGTTTTTGCCAAAGTGCATAAGTAGTGATTTTCACCGTCGATGCACATTCGTTTATCTTTTGCAAGATATGCATGGGCGGTGAAAATCACCACCCATGTCTTTGTTTTCTTTTGTGTTCTACCCTAAGTGTACGAAGTATAAGTTTTAGAAGTTTCCCTTACATAAGTGGAAAAAATTGCCACTCAGACATTCAACCTTTCTCAATCCTTCCCATGCACAAGCAGGCCTTTTACCACTCTGACACAAAACTAAGCTTCATCCTCTATGTGTATTGGCAGTAAAATTCGCTACTTATGCACTTTGCAATCATTTCTCCCATATGCAGAGGGGGTTGTTTCCGCCGCCCATACACCAAAAAAGTTTGCTTGATCGGCCTACCTATAGGAGCGGCCATTTTAACTGCCCTTATGTCAAAAATCTAAATTGTCAACCTGCAAGAGTGGTCATTCTAACTGCCCTTGCATGACTTCCTAAAAATTTCCCAATACTAGGAAATTCTTGAAAATGATACCTTTGGCTCACTTTCGCCAAATTTCTCGACTTGCACACTCTCAAGCCATTTCAAGCATATTCCTATGAACATGATCATTAATTTGTAGTGTCCTTAGTTTGCCAATTTTTCCCCTAACTGCGAGATCATGAACTTTTGCAGTTTCATCAAGCAGCTATGATTGACACCGCATCCAGTGTTCTCTTCAAAGACGATGTCTGAGCCATCTCCATCCAAAGCTAAGATCATGAAGTACAAATACCAAGGGGTTTTCCCTGTCACTTCAGTGTAGTCCAGTATTGATGAGATCAGGGATACAGAGATAGGACATGTGGATATGGCAAAATTTGTGGAGAGGACTAAACAAGCTAATCCTCCTTCACATTTACAAAAGATCATTGATAGCAATATACACATAGTAGCATCTTTCCCTGTTGTGTCTCATAATCCAGACTTTGTCCTCCAAGTAGCAAACCATTATGTCAAGGAAACAAGAACTATAGTTGACTCAAATGGAAATATTATCATGAGGTTGGATGCAGAGTTCCTTGATAAGATTTTCATGTGCCCAACGACTAAGAATGTTGGAGAAATTAACTTTGCTAAAGGTCAGAAGGATTTTGATGCTGATGTGGAATCTGCTAAGAGACACATTAATAACAAATGGTTAAAAACCCCATGAAGTAATATGTCTAGGTGGCCCAAGGTACTTCCGAGGAGTGATTTTGTAGAAGTTAGTGATCTGTTCACTTTGTTGAGCAGAATTAGAGGTCTTCCTTCTTCCTCCACATTCTATGAATGGATGTACACATACATCAGGGTTATTCTTAGAGGGCAACAAAAGATATTATGGGGGGAGCAAATCATCAATGCTTTACATGATCAGTTGCTTAAGGTCAATACTACTTTCAAGTTCTATATGACCTATTTGGTATAGGCTGCTGCATCCATGAGGATATTTCCAGGTCTTACTCAGGATGGGGATTGGAGGCTTGTGCCAGTTTTTCAATATTATCCACAACTAACTCTAAAAGGGTTTATTCACCATTTCTGGAGGGTGAATGATGCCTTCTTTTCAATTTTTATGTGCTTATGGAATAATGAGCTAGAACATAAAAGGGTATCTGATGAAGCATGGGAAGTTGTTAATTCTTTTGGTGTTTGTTTCTTTAATTTCATACTTTTACTTATTTGAGAGTTGGATATTATCTAGGTTCCCCATATGTGTTGCCTAGATATTCAAGTGATAAGGTGATTCTAATGGAATTATGCAGATAACTAATTGTCGCACATAATAAACAAATGGAATTGAAAAAGTCAGGGATTAAGTTTCTTGTGATGATTGGAAGATATTCAGTTCAATCTGCTACTAGGGCTAAGGCAATTGAAGCAAAGATATAGCTGGTTACAATGAAACAATTCAAGAGGAGAAATCATTTTGATTTCCGAAGAGTACAGGACAAGATTAAAAGGAGATCACTATTTCATGTTCCCATGATAGAGGATATTTGGGCTGATTTGAGGAGGTCCAAAATGAGATAAGAAAATTGGATTACTACAGGTTGCATCTGAGTCAAATAGAAGAACTAGGGTTAGTTGATGTTCTGGAAGGCATGGAGGATGAGGGTGATATTCTAGACCCTAAGTACAACATCGAAAACATTGAAGCTTCAGCCTTGCCAGAAATCAAATGGTTGGTGAAAGAAGAGACTTCCCTTAGGAAAAGATTCCAACCTATATTGGCTAACACTAATGTGTGGTTGAAAAGTAAAGGTATTAGTTTGAAGGAATTCATTACCGGGTCTGAGACAGAAGCTCAAGAGAAGACAGGGAAGAAGGTCAAAAATAAAACCAAAAATAAAAGTGATGTTCCTTCTTCTTCTAAGGTGTCCAAACCAAGGATCATGTTTGTTTCTAAAGGAGGTAAGGCAAAGGAAGTTGCAGAGAGTTCTAATGTGGAAGATCCAGGTATTGAAGAAATGAATGTTGATAATATGGAAGTTGGAAATGCTGAAATAGAACAATAGGATATTGAAGAACCTGATACTAAACATATAGAGATGAGTGAGAAACTAGCTAATGAAAGTGATGAGGAAAAAGAAATAGAAACAGATGTAGAATGGGAACAAGTTGGTTTGCAAAAGTCTCCCCAAAAAGATATTTCCCAAGAACCACAAGTTTCTACAGCTTTGCCTCATATTTCTACTTCTAATAATATTCCAGTGGTTTCTAATATTCTTGCTTCTCCTATTCTTATTGTATCTTCTGATTCTACTCGCCCTTCTGTAAAGACTAGTTTTGGAACTATTTTTGATTCCTCTGGCTCAATACCTAGTTTATCTTCCCCATCTTTTGATATTGGAAAGCAAACTATTTTGGATCATTTTCTTGATAGTTCAGAGAAAAATGTTGATACTACAAGTATAGTTTTTACCACCACTACTCCAATTGTTACCATAATAGGTGTCGGCATGGATTCTACTAACCAAATAATTGATTCATCTCCAAATGTCAATGTTCCAACACTGCCTCCATGGTTGTCTGCTTACACACCAAAAAGAAAGAAGCAGGTTATTTCACCAGATGACATTGATATTGGGAAGTTGCTACCTGCTAAGCCAGAAGTTCAAAAGAAAAATCCTAAGACTGTTTCTAGACTGATTGATGAAAAGGGACTTAGATATGTGGAGATTGCAAGACCTCCTCTTGATGCCACCATAGACACTTTTGATGTAAATGATTACATTGTTTCTAGAGTTGAATTGGGTAAGTTGACTCATGAAGGCCTTAAATCAAATTTTCAAGCAACAACAAGCTCCTTTCTTGTGAAATTTGATGAGGAAAAGAAGGAAAAAGAACAATATAAAGCTAAGGCTAAGTAGCTTGCGGCCATTCTTTAAAAGATAGTCAAGTCATAAAAAATTGTGGAACCAATGGCAGTCACTGTTGAAGATCCTTTGATTCAAAAGGTGGAAAAGGTTCAAACAAGACCAAGAGTTGTTGGTGAGATTTTGGACCGATTGCTGACATAGGGCAGAGTTCTTCTGAAGATCGCAGTGGAGAGAAAAGAAAAAATGGAAAAGGCAAGAGCTGAGCTAGATAATCTTGTTGACTCATTATCTTAGGTACTTTAAGACCAAGAAGAAACTTTAGAGGAATGGGTTGAGATGAATAAAATGAAGATAAAGAATTTGATTGTGATTGGTGTTATGTCAAATTGAGAATCTTATGTCAAGACCAAAGAATCCTTAGCTCATCGCATCAATGTGTTAAGAAGCTTGCTTGAAGATTTGTCACAAGTCTGAGAAATCAATGAAGACAGTGATGTCTCACTTTTGCATAGACTAGAGGAGCTATCATGTACTCTAACAGGTGAAAATCACAAATTCCTTTTTGTGGATGAAATGATTGCTGCTTTTGAGAAAATGGTTCAAAAGAATTTTGAAGATGAGGTGTTTTCAGTTGCTTCAATGGATAATCTTTATGATTACCATTCAACCTTTGAGAATTTGAAAGATAACCTTGGAAAGCATGAAAAAGCAATAAAGGAAGTCAAAGATACAATTGACAGGGCTCGTGCTATTTTAGGCAATACAGCCAAACCTGATGTGTATGAGATGGCAGCAGTGAAGACCATGTACCAAGATTTTATGAAGAAGAATGATGGTGGAAACTGAAATTCTTCTTCATGTCTTAGTTTATTTTTAGTTTTGTATATGTAATTTGTAATTAGTTTTGGACATATCCATATGCATTTTTATAAAATATAATTACATATGGAACAAAGGAAGTCCTACGTCAAATAGGACTCTTTTGTTGAATAAGTCAAAGTAGTTGTAGATTTCCTATTTTTGCTCTAGGCTTCTCCCTATAAATAAAGGGGGCCTCTTTTGTAATAGGGATCTTTGATCTATTACAAGAAAACTCTAGTGAATTGAAAAGCAAATCATGACTTTGTGCTTCTTTGTGAGAATCAATTATCAAATATTTATCAATATAAGAAAGCAAGTTCGATTCCAATCTTTGTCTTGGAGTTATTTGTGTTATGATAGCATTATTCTTATCTCTTACTATCATAATCTTCTTTGGTAATAATTGAAGTGTGAAGATTGTTTCAAGTGATTAAAGAGTGTTCTTAATTTGATTGTGATAGACTTTGAGTTATCAAATCATTTGTGAGGATTGTGTTCGTGTTTGTGAGAGTAAAATAACTTGAAGACTTTGTGCTACAAGTTGTATTCAATCTACTTATATCATCTTGGGGAAGAGTGAAGACTTTGGGTTACATTCAACTTCAAATAATTTTATTTCAATTAGTAAGTAAGGTGACAGAAGACTTTGTGTTTCTGTGGTTTTGTGATAGTTTATAAATTATTTAATATCAGTGAAGTAAAAGCATCTATTCTGAAAAAATAGAATAGGATGAAATGGAACCACCACATATATAGTGTTTAGTGTACATAAGTTTCATAAGTTATTTATTTGAAATTGTTAAGCAACTAGAGGGAACCTCCCCTTGCTAAGAGGAGAGACTTTGTCTCATCATAGTTGTGGCTGATATAACCATTTTTCCATAATTGAGTTAACGACAAAATATTCACCCAACAGTTTTTTGGCGACTTCGCTGGGGATCGAACACGCATCCAAGAGCCTCACACTTTTGGTTGAAGTTGATTGGTTCTATTTGTGTGCTTTTTGTGTTTTAAGTTCTATAGTTGTTTTTCATTCTAGTAGAGCCCAGATATACTCATGGTAAAAGAGCACAAGGATTTGTTGATCCTACATTTGAATTGATGCAACAACATAATTTCAATCTCTTGCCTGCAAATCCGTGGTCACCACTTCAGCATACAAGGAGTTTCCCTCCTACCAACGTCAGGTCTCCTATACCAGGTGAAGCTTTTAGTGCAAATACTAACATAATATTATCCACTCGGGTTCTTCAAAGTTTTGTTATCCCACCTTTCAACCGACGTACAATGGAAGCTCAAGGTCCTTGGGGTAATTTTTTTGGACCCCTAAATTTGACACCACCGTTGCATGAACTACCTTGTAGTTCTAGAAAGAATTTCCCAAAATTCTATGGTGATGGAAAAGTTCATCTTGATGAACACATTGCAAGTTTTTGCATAGCTTGTGGTGTGCTAGGGGTGGAGTACGAGGATGTATCTGTAAGACTTTTTGTAGAGACACTTGAAGGCATCACTGCAGATTGGTTTTATCATCTTTCGACCCAATCTATAAATGGATGGAATACTCTTAAAACCAAGTTTGAAGCTAGGTTTAAGCCTGCTGAAGATGCACATGCCTTGTTAGCTCAGCTAACACAGATGAAGAAAGAACCACAAGAGTCCATGCAGAATTCATTGCCAAGTTCAACAAATTACCAAATTAGATTCCAACAACCGCTCAACCAATGGCAGAGATTCTGAAATGCTTCTTCATCAACACTTAGCTTCTTGAGGTAAGCTTTTTGTTAAGGCAGGATAATCCCACAAATCTTGCTATAGCACAAAATTTGGCTATCGAGGTTGAAGATGATCTTATCCTTACAGGTAAGATAAAAAAGGATTAAAACCGAAGTAGAGGGCAACCTTCTACTGACATACCTTCCACCAACACCATAGATCCTATGGTGCAGAAGTTAGCCAATGTGTTGTTAGCTTTGAAAAAGTAGATGTCCTAGAATATGTCCACTCCTTATTGGGACATACCAAGGAAGACAGTCCCTAATACTTCATATCAAGGCAATGCTGCGAGAAACCAAGGGCAACAAAACCAACTTCCTCCTCAAGGAAGACTAGTGTTGGAAGTTCCACCAGTCAATGTGGTAGTTGGCTACTATGAAGCTAAATAGGATAATTCTTTCCAACCTAACTTGGATCAGGAAAACACTGCCAATCTCTTTTTGGAATGAGAAGAGGAATTGGCTAGCGACTGTACTACTAGGTTCCTAAACTATCAAGATAAAGCAAAAAGAGGAGAGGATGCATATGGTGGAACATATGCCATTTTCACCAGATCTCAAAATTAGTCAAACCAACAAGTGGCTGATAAAGGAAAATCAAAAGAAGATTCTCAACCTATAATTTCAATTGGCAAACAAGGAACTCCTTTGTCTTTTCAGTCAAGGGATCCGGCTACTGATAAACAAGTAAGTTCTTCTAACACTCCTACTTCTTTTGTTGCTATTCCTTAGACCAGTACTTCCCTAATGAAACCTTAAAATGAAGGTTTTCTTGCTTCTATGTCCAATTCATTTTAGCTTTTTGATATAATTGACCATGCTAGGAAGACTAAAATCCAAATGTCTGAGGTAGAATATTTGCAAGCTAACCCTAACCAATTTGAAAGGTAGGCCAAATTTGTTAAAAATAAGACTGCCTCTGTAGGGAAAGGTACTTCTAAGGCTATTCATGACTCCTCAAAGAATAGGTATGCTCAGAATAACCTAGTTACCACTCCTCTTGTCGCTCCAGGGAAAATTGAACCCTTTTATGTTGCTTTGTTAGTTAATGGTCACAAACTGAGTAACTGTATCATAGATTCGAGAGCTTCCGACAATGTCATGCTTGCCAAGGTGGCGGATACTCTAGGATTAAATCTGACAAAGACATTTGGAAGTTGCTTTTCAATGGAAAATAAACAAGTGCCTTTGTTAGGCCAGATTAAGGATGCACAATTTGCATTCGTGACTTTTCCAGAGAAAAGAATAAAGATGAATGTTTTAGTTGTTGATGTTTCAACTTCTTATGGTATTTTACTAGGATGAAATTTTTGTAAGGATGTAGGAGGAGAGCTTAATGTGGATTTATCTAAAGCAACGATACCCATCAAGGCTGTCATGCATAAATTGCTTCCGAAAAGAGAAGCAAAATATATTGTTACTCAATCTAAAGACCCAAAAGCTCAAATTTTATTTGAGTCTTTAGGTTTGGATAATTATTTCCTAACTATAGAATATACTTCTGGCTCATCAGATGAAAGTATGGTGATGGAGGATTCTTATTCTTCTTTGAGTAAAGAGTCTACCAATCACAGAGATATCAAAACAAAAAGTTTATGTAATATCCCTTGCTATTTCAAACCTTATTTTGCTGATTAGAGGCTCAAGGAATATTGTCAAACACTTCTGATGTAAACCCAATGCTTGCTGGTCTGTGTTTTTAGTCTAATATTTTTGCTTGCTAATGATAGCTGAGTATTCTAAATGCTCATAAATCCAAACTATAATGTCTAAGCATTAATCTAAATACATATATGACTTCTCTTTTAGTATTTTTGATGCATATACATGAAAATTAGACATGAAATGCACACCTACAGCCAATTGACATTTTGTCAAGCACTTGGCATGCATACTATTATGCTAATCATAATGGATATTAATATGCACATTACATCAAATAGATGGCCTACAACTTATCACTCCTTTATTGAGATATATTGTCTAATACAATGCTGATATGAATGGCCAAGACTCTTGGCTCTACAATTTTTATGCAACTCCTAAAATGACAACTATGAAACAATGCTGATATAAAGATGCTAACTCATGAAAGAACCTGGAAATGTAAGTTGCTGTGAATCGATGACGAAGATGAAGGAATGGCAGCCTCAGAACAGCTCATAAACATCCCTCTCAAGCCCCAATCGTGCCTCTCAAGTGTAGCACCCAGCCTTCTCATCAACCAAGGAAAGGAGTCCCTTCCAAACCCAAATTGAAACCCTCTCCTAGCTGCCCCGTACTGTAGCGTACTGTTCACGGCACTGTAGCAACACTGTAGCGTACTGTAGCAAATCACTGTAGCGCGCACTGTAGCAAATCACTGTAGCATACACTGTAGCGTCACTGTAGCGCTACTGTAGCAAATCACTGTAGCAAAAACACTGTAGCGTACTGTAGCAAACAATAGAAAAACTTCTGATATGCAAATTGATACCTCCAAACCCCTGTTAACACTGCAGATTTAAGCACAAATGAAAGGACTGAAGTATCCCTTCCAATTTGCAACCCTTCGGAGGATATTTCACCACCTCAGTTATGCTAATCTATGGGAGTTTCCGTTCCCAAAGACCAAATATGCAGAAACCCTTGGCTCCACAAAACTCATCAAATGCAAATGTCAATAATCGGATGCCTGGAAGCTTGCCTTGCCCCTTCTTTTATACTTTTTCAATCCCACTTCAAGAAGCTTCTAGAAAAATAATATTATTTTATTTTTAGTGACTTTATGTAATAATATTTATTTAAGTCACTTTATTAAATTAATTAACTATGAGGTCACTTTATAATATTTATTTATTTAATAACCTTACAAATAATTAATTTAATTATTATCTCCCTTATTTTTCCCATCCAACTGAATCCAGGAAACCAACCATCGACCAGGTGACTACCTCAAGAAGACCCCCTAACCATGTACATTAGCCTACAAGGGTCAGGAATAGGCTAAACCATCCGCAAACAACATCAGCTAAAAAGGGGACATTACAGTCCGCCCTCCTTGAAATTGCTTGTCCCCAAGCAATCTTGGCTACAAAGACAATTCTTCCCACTTGGATCCCAAGGGAGGATCTGTGTAATGTCCCTCATGTCACCAAAGAGCTCCTGTAACACCAGCACTAGCACAACTAACTGAACCTACTGAATCAAATCAACCCCAACGCCAGATGTCACAAGAGCATAAGCATTAAGTGGAAGCAACTCTGAATACCGACAATGTTTGCTTCCCATAACTGCGCAAGCTAAGCTGTCATACACACTATCTAGCATATACACAACTGAGCTATGCGTCTGAAACAGATCATGTACATAAAGATCAAAAGTGCAACTGCAAGTAATCACCCTCATATACATGCTGCAAAACTCAACAATGAACCCTGATGCACACAAAGGATTCCTCAACATATTGGAGAGTATCCCACAACTAATGCCCGGATCCCAAATGAATCTGTAAGGAACTGCATCAAAATCTTGCTAAAAATAGTTGTAGCCATAGAACCTGCCAAAACTTAGCAAACTGTGCAATTCTGTAGCTGAAATAAACATATCACTTCTGATGTCAATCCCTGGGTCCCAGTGCCAAACTAGAAGTCCGTCACAAAGCACACCTATTGACTTCCACTGTACCATTCTACATAAACCACTGACATAGCACCAAGAGTGGTAGAACACCTCATCAGGACCAAAATAGAGTGATGAATCAAACACGTCACCACCAAGATCCTAAAACAGAATCAACAATCCACTACCAATGACAACTGGTGGCACCTGCTGCACCATACCGTATGCAATTAAATCACTAATCTGCCAAGAGGCTGCTCCCTGATACTGAGACCTGTGGGTTATGGACCCAAACAATTGTTGGAAAAGATGAGTATCTCCTAACTCATCTACAAATGTTGGTGTCCCCACAATACTCCAACTGCCAAAGCTAGAAGAAGAATGCTCCTGACACCAACTCATAAAGCCAGTTGCACTAATCAATGCAAATGTGGAGGGTTGATCCCTCTCAACATCAATGGAAGTGGATATCTGCGCCTCTTCCCTCACGAGTGCACCATACAACTGCCTAGCAAGCATGAAAGCACAACCTCTATCCTTTGCCCAATTCCTATGGACGTGCTGACTAACCAAGCCATCATACGTACTGCCCCCATAATCATCCTGTAGCCATGTATCTGTGTGAAATCTCTGTGACATAGAAGTAGCAAACCTTGTCGGATACATAATAGCATGATGGATAACTGACTGCTATCCCTGCAAGTAATTCCTCATACACAACTGAGTCAGGTACTTGCAGGCTCTAGTTCCATCTTCTATAGATGGCAACTCTTCATCCCACAATGGATTGTATAAGCCCCCCATCAATCCACATCGATGCATCAACCAATCCTTTGCATGTGAACTAAAAGAAAGGTGATGAACTCTCCTCACTATGTAGTCATGGTAAAAAGCACCAACCTCCATCAATAGTTGACCATCATAGTCCTGCTTTCTATCACCTAACATGGAACTAACCTTAGGGGAATCAAGTGTATTTTCAGATTCATCCCGTAGTTGAATAAAGAGTCTTCCCATGTTATCTATCCTTTTTTGTCTTGCTATGTTGATGAGATTGATCTTTTCTTTCACTTTTTGAAGATGCTGTCTTGCATTGGCAGCCACTAATCTAGCCTCTTTGGCTTTTTGCTGCCATTCTTCGTTAATCTTTTTGGACTTCATTACCTCTTCAATGCCAAAATATACAAAATCAGTCCTCTCATCCTTGATATCTTCATGTCTACCAAATGGTGTAGGTCTGCCATCAATGTGTGATATCATATCATTAGCTTTCTCATGATCACAAGCTCCTATCTCATGAGAATGATGGGACATAGTGCTGCTGTCCTCAAACAAATCAGTGATGACATCATGCCATTGTAAAATGTCTCCTTCATCACGTGTATTCAAAACACTAGTGGCTGCTCCACTAAGCAAAGGATCAACTTTCACATCCACCAGTATATCTTGGACCTTCAATGGACTTTCATATGTATGAATAATATTCATAGAAGCACCATCTGATTCTTTACCATGATAGGATGAAGCAATGCTAGACTCACCAAATGAAGCATCACAAGAAACCTTATCTTCATGTAGCTGCTCTAATGTAACTGGTTTGTCTTCACCCATCACTTGCTCTTCTTTTCCCTCATTTCCTTGTCCCTCAATCATATGCACAACACAAGATTCTTGCCCATCCAAAGAGGCTGCAATAGAAGACTGATTTTCTGATTTCTTTGGTGAAGCATGAGCCAAACTCAACTCCACATTCAACTCCTCAATCTGATTTTCTGACATAAGGAGAGCCATTTGAGAGTCTTCCAAAGATTTTCTAGTCTTCACTAGCTCCGTGGTGAGTTGATCAACCTCTTCCTCTTTTCTCTTCAATGCATCTGAATATATGACACCCAATTCAAGTAGGTGATCTCTATCGGAAAGAAGAGTTAAATAGTTATTTTTCATAATCTCCATGGCTGTCTTAAATGCTTGCAAATCAGAGATTGATGAAGCCTCTTCAACACCTCTATGTCTCCCCTCTAGTTGGACCTTCCATAGATGAATTTCCACCATCTTGTGGGAATGATCAAAATGTGACAGTGCTGTAACAATCTTATCTTCACCAACCTTTAGTTGGTTCTCCAAATCAGACTTAGGGACCAAGGAAAATTCGTTAGTTGAAGTTGTGGGCTGCCAATGGAGAGCTTGACTCTCATCAAAATATTCTTCTAAAGTGTCCTCATGTTGGTTTGGAACTAGAGTAGCAGTAGTTCCCAACCCAAACTCCTCATCATCCCTCCAAAAAATAGACTCAATGGATGATGAATCGCTAACCTCATGCAAAGAGGTAAGATCACTCTTAGGACTATCGAAAGAGTCCCCAATCATAACCTCCATGTCACCAACTAGGAGACTCATGCAACCCTGTCCTGTAGGATCCACTATTTCTTCCTCTCTACCTTCTATAACATCAACTGGGTGAAGATCAACTAAAATAGACCCAAGCTCAATACTACTGGTCCACACTTCACCTGTTACTTTTCCCGCTGAATTTTCATGAGTGCATTTAACATCAGCCCCAAAGGAATTATTAAAAGAATCCATACCATTGCTGTCCTCCTGAAGAGAAGATGAAACCTGTAACCCAAAAGAAGGCATCTCCTGCTCATCACCTTTGTCCATTCTGTTCTCCATAGGATCAGCTGTATGCTGGTCACTATCTGCTAAAAATTCATTACAGAGGTTTCTAGATACTTCACCTATAGAGACCTTTTGTTCCTCCCTTTTGTTTTGTGATGTAGACGCCTTAAAAATGGATGCCATAAACCGAGCTGCTTTGTCTATGTTTGCAGGGTGTGAAAATAATTCATTCATCCTCTTTTGGTTTTCATCCAACTTATTCAAACTTTGTTTAAGCTTCTCCATATTCATGTCCCACTGCTTCTGAGTACTTGAAGTAACCATGATTAACTAGCTGATTCAATGTCCAATCTACCCAACAGGATGGCAGGACAAAAGCTCTGATACCACTGTAATATCCCTTGCTATTTCAAACCTTATTTTGCTGATTAGAGGCTCAAGGAATATTGTCAAACACTTCTGATGTAAACCCAATGCTTGCTGGTCTGTGTTTTCAGTCTAATATTTTTGCTTGATAATGATAGCTGAGTATTCTAAATGCTCATAAATCCAAACTATAATGTCTAAGCATTAATCTAAATACATATATGACTTCTCTTTTAGTATTTTTGATACATATACATGAAAATTAGACATGAAATGCACACCTACAGCCAATTGACATTTTGTCAAGCACTTGGCATGCATACTATTATGCTAATCATGATGGATATTAATATGCACATTACATCAAATAGATGGCCTACAACTTATCACTCCTTTATTGAGATATATTGTCTAATACAATGCTGATATGAATGGCCAAGACTCTTGGCTCTACAATTTTTATGCAACTCCTAAAATGACAACTATGAAACAATGCTGATATAAAGATGCTAACTCATGAAAGAACCTGGAAATGTAAGTTGCTGTGAATCGATGACGAAGATGAAGGAATGGCAGCCTCAGAACAGCTCATAAACATCCCTCTCAAGCCCCAATCGTGCCTCTCAAGTGTAGCACCCAGCCTTCTCATCAACCAAGGAAAGGAGTCCCTTCTAAACCCAAATTGAAACCCTCTCCTAGCTGCCCCGTACTAGCGTACTGTTCACGGCACTGTAGCAACACTGTAGCGTACTGTAGCAAATCACTGTAGCAAAACACTGTAGCGCTACTGTAGCAAATCACTGTAGCAAAAACACTGTAGCGTACTGTAGCAAAACACTGTAGCAAACAATAGAAAAACTTCTGATATGCAAATTGATACCTCCAAACCCCTGTTAACACTGCAGATTTAAGCACAAATGAAAGGACTGAAGTATCCCTTCCAATTTGCAACCCTTCGGAGGATATTTCACCACCTCAGTTATGCTAATCTATGGGAGTTTCTGTTCCCAAAGACCAAATATGCAGAAACCCTTGGCTCCACAAAACTCATCAAATGCAAATGTCAATAATCGGATGCTTGGAAGCTTGCCTTGCCCCTTCTTTTATACTTTTTCAATCCCACTTCAAGAAGCTTCTAGAAAAATAATATTATTTTATGTTTAGTGACTTTATGTAATAATATTTATTTAAGTCACTTTATTAAATTAATTAACTATGAGGTCACTTTATAATATTTATTTATTTAATAACCTTACAAATAATTAATTTAATTATTATCTCCCTTATTTTTCCCATCCAACTGAATCCAGGAAACCAGCCATCGACCAGGTGACTACCTCAAGAAGACCTCCTAACCATGTACATTAGCCTACGAGGGTCAGGAATAGGCTAAACCATCCGCAAACAACATCAGCTAAAAAGGGGACATTACAGTTTAAATGATATTTGGACTTTGGAATTTGATGGTAGTTATTCTTCCACTAGATCCAAGGCTTGAGTGGTCCTGATATCTCCTCAAGGTGATATTTTTTCTTTTTCATATAAGCTACAGTTTTACAATACCAACAATACTGCTGAGTATGAATCTTTGTTACTTAAAATGGAGGTTGTTTGCACAAAGAGAATAAAAAATCTTCATGCACAAGGAGATGTAGAGCTGATTGTTTGTTAGGTAAGAAATTTGTACCAGATGAAAAATGAAAGGTTAAAGCATTACCAAAATCTGGTATGGGATTGCATTGATAAATTTGATGCATTGGATATTTCTGTTGTTCCTAGAGAGTATAATGACAGAGCTAACTCGTTGGCTATATCGGCTACCCTTATGGTCCCACATAAGGATTTTAAGGGTGATAAGTTTACTATTGAGTTGGTCTTCCGACCAAGTGTACCTGATAATGTTGACCATTGGCAAGTTTTTAATGGTGATAATCAGATTATAGTTTTTTTAGAGAAGACAAATAGCTTTGATGAACTTTACTTTGAAGGGAGTGATTCTCTGCCTCAGGAATATGTTTTTGAAGTGAATTCAAAGACTAGCAAAGAGTTTCTTCAATTGAAAGGAACTAAAATTCCAAAAGGCTTAGTTTCCCTTGAAAGGCTATTTAATAAACATGATTGTTATATCAAGTAAAAGCAACAACTTGGCTCAAGTTCATCAATGGAATTTGAACAAGTGAACCCGAATATAGAAGCGGATCCTAAGATGGTTAATATTGAGAAATGTTGCACTGATGATGAAAAGTTCAAATTCACAACACTTCTATGCCACTACATCGATGTACTGGCATATTCATATGATGATTTGAAGTCCATCAGACCTCAAGAAATCCAACATGAGATTCCACTCATGGTGGGGTCATTGCCTCATAAATAGAAGTAGATGCAGTATAATCCTAAAATATCAAGTACCATCCTTGCTGAAATTCAAAAGATGTTGAATGCTAGGATAATTTTTCCTATTCATCATTCTACTTGGATTGCAAACATCATTCCTGTAGGGAAGAAGAATAGAGAAATCCATATCTGTGTAGATTTTAGGAATCTAAATCAATCTTCTTTGAAAGATAACTACCCTTTGCCCATAATGGATCAAGTGTTATAGACTGTAACAGGTTCAGAGATGCTGTCTATGTTGGATGGATTTTCAGGCTACAATCAGGTAGAGGTTAGTGAAGTGGATTAGCATAAAACTACTTTCACAACTCTATGGGGCACTTTTGCATATCGCAGGATGCCATTTGGATTGATCAATGCTAGTGTTACTTTCTAGAGAGCAATGGACTTGACATTCAGAGATGAAATGAGTAAATTTATTGTGGTATACCTTGATGATTTGACTATTTTCTCCAAGAAATGTCAAGATCATGCTTACCACTTGCGGTAAGTTTTGGAATGGTGTTGTCAAAATGGTATTTCTCTTAATCCGAAGAAGTCAATTTTTGGGGTTACAGAAGGTAAACTTCTTGGTCACATTGTGTCTAGAGAAGGTACTAAGATTGACTCTAAGAGAGTCAAATCTATCCAAGGTTTTACTTTGCCTACAAGTAAGATGGCTATTCATTCTTTCTTCAAGAAAGTAAATTTCTTGTGAAGGTTAATTCCAGAGTTCGCAGAGAAGACTCCTCATATTGTTAATATGATGAAAGGTAAGACCACTTTCCATTGGAGTGCGGAAGGTAAAGAAGCTTTTGAGGACATAAAAAGAGCCATAACCCATACTCCAGTTTTGGTGTGTCCTAACTATAACAGAAATTTTATTATGTATAGTTATGCTTTAGAGCATACATTGTTAGCAATTCTGGTTTAGAAGAATGAGGAAGGTGTAGAATCTCTAATTTCATTCATGAGTTGTCCATTGAAAGCTCATGAACTCAAGTATTCTAACATGGAGAAACATGCTTTTGTTGTGGTAAAGGCTATGAAACATTTCAAATTTTACATATTAAACTCACATACTATTGCTTTGGTGCCAGATACAATAGTGAAATCAATCTTAACTCAACAGGAGTTTGGGACTAAGAGAGGCAATTAGATTGCCAAAATTTAGGAATTTGATCTTGATATTAAACCCACCAAGCTTGTGCATGGAAGAGGTTTGTGTCAGCTTATTGTTGATAATGTCCCAAAAGAAACTGGTGATGAAGAGATAGAGATTGAAGATGTCCCAACTGTCCTTTTTGTTACTACAACTGATGAGTGGTATTTTGATATCACTTATTTTATCACGTATGGTGAGTGTCCTACTCATTTATATTATAAAGAAAAGAGGACTATCAAGCTTAAGGCTACAAACTATGTCCTATGGGATAATGGCTTGTATAAAAGAAGTCTTGATGGAGTTTTCCTCCATTGTGTGGATAAATCTCAACAAAGCAAGCTATTGGAGTCTTTCCATAATTTGGCATGTGGAGGTCACTTCTCAACACAGTAATGGTTCACAAGATTCTGAGAGCCAAGTACTATTGGCCAACACTTTTTCAGGACACGTACAGTTGGGTGCGTAAGTGTGGACTTTGTCAACAATTTGTGGGGAAGCCCAAGTTGGTTGCACTACCATTGAAACTAGTTGTAATTGAAGAACCATTTCAGCAGTGGGGCATCGACTTCATTGGTGCTGTGAATTCACCGTCAAGTGTGAGACATAGCTATGTTCTTGATGGTGACTGATTGCCATTGATGTCAAAAAGGTTGATCACATGGATCTAATGCAGAGGTTATTCTTTTGGGGTCATTAGGACTTTATAGTATAGTTGATTCTGTTTGGAGTTGATCATGGACTTGGTGTTGCTTCATGTTTATGATAAGGATTTGGGTAATGTGATTTGTCATAGTGTTGCAGGGAGTTTGGTCTCCATAATATCCTTTATTATGTTAAATCCAAAGATTGATTAAACAGGTCATATGTTGAAGTGAATTTTAGAGATTTGTTTATGATGCTCTTCTGTATGAGAATGGTTCATTACAAGGATGCCATAATATCCATTTCAAAGTGACATCAAGAGGAGATAGTTGTTCATTGCTTGGTCAGTGTGAATGCTTGGTCAGTGTAATCTATACAAATGCAGATATCAGTTGAGTTAGTGTGCATCTTCATGATTATCAATTGTGTTGTTGTTGATACAGGTGAGGGATTTTAATATCTTGCTAACATGTAGTTGGTACAAAGTTAGTTGGTACAATGTGGAATTGTTGGTAATATATTTAGGATAGCTTTGTGCTTCATGGTTCACATGCATGAAGCATGTTTATGTTCAAGCAATGATTATGTTGTTGCAGTCCTCTTACTTCATATCATGGTGTTTATACAATGTCTCTTGAATCAAGGATCTCACTATGCTGCTTTGTTAAGTTCTTCAATACAGTATGTTTTGTTTATCATGATTCAACAAAGATAATTTGGTTCTCAAGATCATATGCTTCATGATAAAGGATGTTGGAGAGTTTGGACTTTATCTTGTTCAGGATGTTGGTGTTTAGCACTTTGATTTCATGCAGTGAAGACATACTATTTTAAAGACATGTATTGTCATGATGGTCTTCATTGAAAAGGTGTTCAACATAATTGATATCTTGATGACATAGATGTTGAAGAGGTTTTCTTACAAGCTTCTCATGTGCAGAGATACAGGGTTATATGGTCCTTCATGAAAAGACACTTGCTTATTCATGCTCAAAAGACAAGTGTGAACCTAAACACTTAGGCAAAACTCAGAATTATAACCTATACTAAAATCCAAGTTATCCTTCATATCTTATTGTACTTTGTGTTTTAAAAGTCTGTTGACCTTCTAATACAAGTCACCTCATTTAAAGGAACCTGCAGAAGCGGTACACTGTCGTTGTAGTGACTGGCCCTCCTCTCTTTATCCTGATGGCACAAGGTTTCCTTATGAGCACATGAGTTAGGAGTTTTTCTTAAAGTTGTTTTTAAATCTGCAAAAACAGTGGTGTTTAAAGATAGTGTTTAGCCCGACTATATGTCACAGTTTATAAGAAGTATATGGTAAAATATAATACGTGGGCATGAATGAATTTTATAAAGCTTCGAAAGTATATGGATAAAAAGTTTTATATTTAAAGTTTAGAAACTTTTTAATTTCTATTTTATTTGCTTTTTTTTTTTTAAAAGGCATGAGATCCAATATGGAAATAATAGGAGTTTTTCAAGGAGTTGGTGGATGCTTTTTTAAAAGGCATTTTTTAAAGAAAATCCAGTCTAGTTTCTCTCCCATACAATTGAAGAATTTAGTGAAATTTTTTTTGTGAGAAGATTATGTTTTTTTTAATGAAGATTTTTATCAGAGAAGAGAAGGTGAAAGGTTTTCATTGTCAAAATTGAAGAGATTGAAAGGAAGATGAAAGATTGAAAAGTATTTCTGTAGGTGAATTAATTTTTCTTATGAAGATGAATGTGAAAGGTGAAAAGACATTCAATTTACATATAATGGTTTTTTAGGTGCATTGAAATTGTGAGTTTTGGGTAAGGACCAAAATGCAGTTTTGAAAGCATTTTTATACAGGTGATTGTGTAGTTCATCATGCAGAGTTGCAAATCAATGATGAAGACAATTTTATGAAAATTTAGTTAAAAAGAAAATATAGATAAATGTATAAAATGTGAAAAACCAATTTGTATTGTATGAGATATATTTCCCTGATGAGGTGAATCAAATGATTCAAGGATAAAATATCAGAGGATTGGAATGATGGAATATATGTTGCAGATGAGTTGATTTGAATGGTGCAAATTAGATTGAGTAGCAATCACTTCTTGCACATGAGATTTTTAGTTCTGATTGATTGAGAAATCCCAGTGAGGCACAACAATTTGCCAGTGAGGCTTGTAGGTCATAAGACCATTGGTCAGTGAGACACTTACATCAGCCAGTAAAACTTGTAAAGATATTTTCAAGGTTAAGCGAGTGAGGCAGTTTTGGAGTAGTTTTTATGCCCCAGGAGGGTTTTCCACTCGTGCAAATTTGTGTTATGTCTCATACTGCTTTCATCTATATGTGTGTATGTTAATACTTTGCGCAAGAGGTTTTGTTCTCTTTCTTCATTCTTAGTCATGTGCTTATATGTTTGACAAATCAATGATATATTTCTCTCTGTGTGTCTTGAAAGTTAAAGTTTGCAAAAAGGTTTGAAAACTTACACAACACTGATTCACCCCCCCTCTCAATGTTGTCCTGGACTCCTACAGTTCTTACTGCGACTGATTATTTCACTAAGTGGGTGGAAGTTGTACCAGTTAAGCATGCTACTTTTGAAGTGGTGTGTAAGTTCCTAAAAAAAATATCATATCCTGGTTTGGTGTTCCAAGCAAGATTGTGGCAGATAATGCTACATATTTTTCCTTTAATGAGATTACTAGTTTTTGCTTTGAATATGGGATTATTCTTTCACATTCATCTGATTATTATCTGCAAGGAAATGATAAAGCAGAACCGAGTAATAAGAATCTGGTTACTATTTTTAGGAACCTGGTAGATGATAATCAGAGAATGTGGTTTTAGAATGGAGTGCTCACAATGCAATTGAAACACTCAAAGATAAGTGTCTTATAGAAAGAGAAGAAATCACAATCCAGATAGGGTATGAAGAGGAAATTGGATAGAGAATGCATGACCACTTGAGGGACTTGGGAAGAGAACTGGCAGTTGAGCTCATCCATCCTCATCGTCTATGGCGTCCTCAAGCTCTGAAAACTTTGGTATGCTTGTTACTCCTTCATATTTCTCCTCAGTATTGTAATATTCCAAATCTTAACTTGTTATTACATAAATAGAAATCTAAGCTGCTTCTGTGCATGCAAAAATTAATGGGTTTCAAAACTATACTTGCCAGAACCGATGTCAGGTGTTTCCATTCCATTTTCCACGAGTCCATGGGTTCTAAGGTTACATTCTTTATTGGTCAATCAAATAATTGTATTGAGACGTCAGGTTCCTTATTATGGCTCCAGCTTGAGGGCAATTCCACAGAACAACCAAGCATTCCTTCATGGATTCCTCTTCAAAATTTGCAGTATTTGAAAATCAAAGGCGGACAACTCAAAACATTGTGGGAGAATAGCATACAGGTATTTTGACCTTCTCTCTCAAAAATTAAATCTTTGTCAAAGGCTTTAGTGGCATGCGTTATGTTGTGGTTGACTCCAGACTATTTTTTATCATTGAAAGCTTTACACAAATTTGCATCTTGAAATTCAGGTGCCCTTTCAGTTGAAAGAGCTGCAAATCTCTAAAACCTTTTGGAAAGAGTTTCCAGATTTAGAAAATGGGGAAAAGTCCGCAATGAGTGGCCTTGAAAAGCTAGAGATTAGGGGTGAAAAATTTGTATCCAAGATATTAATTAGTGGAATTGTCTATTCCGGCCTTAAGTCGATCCTACTTTATGGCATGAAAAATCTTATGGATGTGAATTTAACAAGTGTAAAGACATTAAATTGTCTTGTTATTACCAATTGTAAGAAACTTGAAAGAGTCACAGGAACATCTGATCTTACAAATCTTGTGCTGCTAAATATCAGTCAATGCCCAGAGCTTAAAAAGCTGAGTCTTGTCCATTCGAGCTGTCTGGAAAGGATCAGAATTGTAGATTGTAAATAGTTGAAAAGTGTGTCAGGAATATCTAATCTTGCAAAGCTTGTAGAATTGGATATTTTGTATTGTGGGAAGCTAGAGTTTGAGTACTTGCATCTCAAGGGTATGAACTGTCTGAAGAGCATACAAATTAAGGGTGGTGTGAAGGTGAAATATTTTGAGATGGAGGGTTGTCAAATTTTGAAAGAGTTTCCAGCTTTATTAGGAATATCAAAAGATAGTTTAGAAAATGTGTTCTTAGAAATTGGGGGAAAGTCCAGTAGTGTTAAGGCCCCGATGAGTGGCCTTGAAAAGCTAGAGATAGAGATTAGCGGTGAAAATTTTGTATCCAAGATATTAATTAGTGGATTTGTTTATTCCAGCCTTAAGTCGATCCTACTTGATGGCATGGAAAATCTTATGGAAGTGAATTTAACAAGTGTCAAGACATTAAATTTTCTTGATATTAAAAATTGTAAAAAACTCGAAAGAGTCACAGGACCATCTGATCTTACAAATCTTGTGCTGCTGAATATCAGTCAATGCCCAGAGCTTAAGAAGCTGAGTCAAAATCTTGGCCATTCTAGATGTGTGAAATGGATCAAAATTGTAGATTGTGGGAAGCTAGAGTTTGAGTACTTGCGTCTCAGGGGTATGAACCGTCTGGAGAGCATAGAAATTGATAAAAGTGTGAAGGTGAAATATTTTGAGTTGGAGGGTTGTCAAATTTTGAAAACACTAGAATTTGGTTGTTCGGAGCATAGATATCATTCGGGATGTTTTATAGACGCAAGTTGCCTCGAGAGGATTATAATTGATGGATGTAAGATCTCAGATTTTCAATTCTATGGTTGTCAAAATTTGAGAAGTGTGTCATGTAACTTTGGGCTTACAAGGCTGATTATTAGGGAGTGTCCTGAGCTTGAGGAGTCGCCAAGTGTTGCCGAACTGAATGAGAACATTGTGATCGACTCTTGTGAGAAGCTGCAGAATATAATAGGTATTGAAAAGATGCATGCACCATATTTTATGAGACTGAGTTATAGCAATGCAGTAATACGGAATTGCATTCATCAGTTGAAGGTAATGATTTCTATGCTCCTTTTTTACAGGCAATTATAAACATCATTTCTGCTCTGTTTTGTCATTTGTTCTCATTACAAGAAGTTAGGATACAGTTTTGAGTGATCTGTAGATGAAAAGAATTTACGGTGAATGAAGTGAGTATTTTGTCTTTTATTTCAGAGGGTGCCGTCATCAAGCATTATGGAAATGATTGGAAGAGCAGCGGATGGAGCGGGGTCAAGGCTAAACTTCTTGATATTGAATCGCTCATGCAGGTACCTCTGTAAATTTATTTAGGTTTATTAAATAAATGTATTTTATAGAAGTATAATTAACTTATATAAATGAGTTGGGACTAATAATAGAAATTATTTAAAATAAATGAGAATTAAAATAATTAAATATGATACTTAGCTTAAGAATTGATGATGGGAAAATGATGTGTGAAATGTATGATTCACTTGGGTTTTAGAATTTTAGGGTTTTTGTAACAAAGATCTCAAATTATAAAAAATGATTCTATATTACCTCTAGATCATGTCTACTATTGTTGAGCCAATCTCCATAGGTGTTGAAATAATCCATTTCATTCCATCTCTTCTTTACTCTAGGTCAATTGTACTTGTCTTTATGCATTTTGTTGATTAGCCTACACTAACACGAGCAATTGTATTTTTTCCTTTTCATTTTGGTGAACTCAATTGAAACTACACAAGCTAGTTTGCTTTTAAGCTTTTACCTTTTTTAAAACTAAAATTATCTCTGATTATTTTTTATTTTCAAATCTTAATCATCGTTTTACCTGTATGCTTTATTGATAGATCTTCCTTTTAGGGTTTGGTGTTGCTTCTCCCAAGCCCATCTTTTACTCACACTACCCATCCTAGATTTGCATTAGGGTTAACTCTTCCCACACATTTCATATTCAAAGATGATAGGGCTCCATTATATTTAGAGGCACATGTTAAAGGTCAAAGGAAGAAACATACATGAAAACGCTTCCTACACTAACCTTAGAGGAGAGTATTGTGCAAATTTATAATCTTTGCAATTACTTGAAAGAGAAACACATATAAAAACATAAAAAAATATTATACCACAACACGTGTACATGGGGAAAACCATTTTGGGAGAAAAGCCCTACGCTCCAAATTAGCCCAATGTATTATTTAGTAATCTCAACACAATTACATTTTTCACTATATCTAAAGTAATAACCAAATATCTAAAGTAATTCTTGCTGCATAACAACACTTACAAAATTCACTATTGAAACCTCAATCTCAAGAACCTAATAAATATGAGATGCAATACATGAAACTATCAAATGGTAAGTAGGAAACAATGAGCTAAAACCACTCAAAATATGATGCCCAAATCCCAAATTGAAATTCTAATACCCAAAACCAACATGAGTCTATAGGCTATAAATAACATATCCCATCCACATGTTATAAACTCTGTTGAAGTGACGTCATTGATGTCAAAAGAAAGAGATTATTGAAGTGTTGTCTTTGATGTCAAAGAGAGGAAGATTTGTGCCTAAGGAATGAAAAGGAGAAAAAATGTTCTAAGGAACGAGTTCTGCCTTTAGTTAGCAGAAAAGTTTAGTTCACAAACTTGTAAGTTCACCAACAACCAGTTTTACTGATTCCAAATTCGCTGATGAAAAGTAGATAAAAAAAAAATGTAAGGCAAGAATGATTTCTGCCTTCAGTCGGCAAAGTCTTCGGTTTACGAATTGGGTAGTCAGTTTCACAGTTTGCCAATTTGTCAATTCATCAACAAAGGCGTGGTGATGGAAGTTTGAAAGAAAAAGCTTGAAGTTAAGTTATCAAAAATATCTTTATCAGAAAAAAATTTGTTTTGCAAAGTGGTTTGTCAGTTTCACAGTTTGTTGATTTGTCTTTTTGCTAACAAAGGTGTGAAGAAGAAAAGTTTGAAGTATAAGGTTTGTGCTATCAGAAAAGTTTGTGTTTCACGATGTAGTTCGCGAGTTCATCATTTTGCTAATTCACCGACTAAGCGACAAAGGAGGCTTGAAGACAAAGCTTGTGGAAAGTTAAGTTTGTCGACTTAAAGTTTTACCGATAAAGGGGACAAAGATAAAAGTTCATGAAAGTGAACATTTGCTGGTAAAGGGCGTTTGCGATGGTTTGTAAATAGTAACTTTTACCAATAGAGGCATAAGTGTAAAGTTCGTAAAAGAAACTTTTACCAATAATGGCGCCAAAGGGCAAGTTCGTAAAAGAATGATTTTATCGATAAAAGTGACAAAGGGCAAGTTCGTGAAAAGGAGTTTTTGCTGATAAAGGCGACAAAGGTCAAGTTTGTAAAAGCAAGTTTTTTTTGATAAAGGCATTTTATGCTAAGTTCATGATAGTGAGTTTTTGCCGATAAAGGGTTGGAAGTTAAGTTGGAGTGATAATTTAATGAAGATAAAATATATTCAAATTAAATATTTGAATATATGCCTTGAGGCCGATTGGTAAGATGAATTAACAGCTAAGTGAATTCGAAGATTTAAAATGTAGATTGAAACCGACTCAATGATATAGAATAGAGAGTTTAAATATATGTATGGAGTCACTGTTGTAATGTGTGGATTGTTCAGTTTTGGGTCGTGACCTATTTTTGGGTGGACCTAAGTAGATGTGATTTGGGCCCTATTTCATAATGTCAAAATTATAGGATGGGCTGTATTTTGGAATTGTACATGTTGGAATTCAAAATTACGGATGCCGACATGGAAATTGGAAATGAACAGATATATATATATATATATATATTAGTTTAGTTTGTCAGTTTGTGCATTTGGATGTATCTGTGTGTGTGAGTATGTGTGTGCAAGAACTGAAGGAAAAAATCTAAACATATGCGAAGTGACCGAATAAGTGAAGTATAAGATAACATCAAGCAATTAGGTGTAGACAGATAAGTAGAGTTGAAGTGTGCGAAGGGCATGAACTAGATATGATTCTGAGTTTGCACAGTAAGTTTTATTTATATTGAGAATTGATTATGTTTCAGTTTTTTGGGTTGAAGCTCAGTCTATAGAGAGGTTGAAGCCTCGGTTTGTAAGTGTTGTAGCACTTTAGGGAGTTGTTTCTTCCTTTGGATTGTTGTCCATAAAACTATGTATCAGGGAGTTGTTGCTCCCTTTGGGTTGTTGCCCATAAAACTATGTATCAGGGAGTTATTTTTTCTGTACTAGGTTGTAGCTCGGTTTGTTTTGAGATTGAAGTCTTTGGTAGGTTGGAGCCTACAGATTTGTAAAAAGGATTGTAGTCCTTCTCAGGTTGAAATTCCTATGAGTTGGAGCCTACAAAATATTGTAATTCATTGTTTCATTATTTGTGAGGCCTAGATTTGGACAGTAGATCCAAGCAGCTTGTTCACCATGGTTTTTTCTTCTTGGGTTTCCACGTAAATCTGGTGTTATGGACTTTTGTGTGGATGTGTGAATTTGCTTATGCTTGCATAGTTCTTTCAAATTCTATTTGATGCAGTAGAGCTCATGTTAGTGCAATAGAATTATTTTAAAAAGTGGCATATACTAATTCACCCCATCTCAGTATATCTGTGTTTTCTAACAATTGGTATTAGAGTAAGGTTCCTTGGTGCAACCTAAAGTAGTTGGAGGTAGATGTTAGGTAAGAACACATGGCTGGTCAGGAAGGATTCACTTCTAATAGAGCACCTCTATTTGATGGATCTAACTACACCTTCTAGAGTATAAGGATGAAAGCCTATCTAACTTCTTTAGGGTATGATGTTTGGAGATCTGTGATGAGAAATGCAAGCAAAGACACATCTAAAAAGGAAGCTACATTCAAAAAAGCAAAGAAAGAAGAAGCCCTATTCATGGCTATGGATGTTACATCCCTAATTTTGGCTTTGTATTTACTTTTTACTTTTATATGGATAGAAGTGAATCTATGGATAAATATTTTGACGTTGGGTTAAATGTCATCGAAAAATACTGACTTTATTGAATATCAGTTATGTGATTAAATGCAATGCATATGATGTAATGATTTAGCAATTTATGTTATGAGAATTTGATTTATTATTCATAAGATTTATGAATGGACTAACAATGCACTAATCAGGATTTGGTGATTGCAAGTTATATGTAGGAAAATAGGTTTTTGATGACTCTCCTGGAAAGAGAGAGAGTATCTTTGGAGGAGAGGAGAATAGACCTTGGGTTATAAATGCTCATTTTCCAAATGAGTATAGTGTTCATCAATTAGTTAACTCTAGTCAATTGAGGTAAGTCACATTTTGATCGTTAATTTGTGGATCAACTCGATAGGTCATCGATGTCTTATAGAATCCTTTTTGAGTAGTTTTGTGTCAATTTTGTCATTTTATTAAAGTCATGTTGTCAAGAAAGAACGTTAGTCATCTACGACTAACATGACCTTTCGTCGATCATGTCAAAAATAGTTTTCAATTACGTCTTCAAGGTGTAGTTGGTTAAATTGTTGGCATGATTATAGTTTTTAACGTCGCATGTTTCATTCATAGAAAAACAAAACCAATAAGAAATAGTGTGTGTTCGTGAAGGGGAGATGAACATGACCCTATCACGCTTATACGTAAATCTTATGTCACATTATTATAATAATCCTTATTGATGTTATTCATTTGATCTTAGACTATTATTATTATGTTTATTATCTTTGAAAAAATTGGTCAGTCAGGAATTGCTTGTGGTTTAATACGATTAACCACCTTTTCTTCTACATGAAGTTGTCATCTTTTAACCAATTTCTATAAGTATCAGTTATCCTTTTGAGAGCCTTTAGTGGTGTGTGAAGTGGAATAATACCATGATATCTCTTAAAACCACATGCTCAATCAAAGAGCAGTCGTAGGCATAAATAGTGGAGAGTATAACAAACTAGGTGTAGTGGTCTTTATAACTCGTGGGATAATTTAATTATATTGAGTTGTAATTTTATAGAGCGTTGGCCATTTATGAGAGGGAGTGGTGTTTTATACCATGTATTCCTCCTCTCAATGCATTATCGATCCTCATAGAGTCAACATGTGTGGAGCTTCTACGATTTAAGAGAGATTTGTTACAACTATATCATGATGGAGCTTTAATGACTGTTAGTCGTGGTGAATATATAATTGACTCGTAGCTGAGTCATGGAGATGGCTTTAAAAGGTAACGACTTTCATAGAGTCAGGAATGGGAGAAGAACACATGAAAACAAGGAAAAACTATAGATTTGTAGTGAACGGGTAGATTCGAGGGGATAGGAAAGCATTGTAGCTGGAAAGGAAAGCAAAGCCTAGCTATTGGTGATGAATAGAGCTCTCTATTGGAAAATGTACCTCAAATTACTAGCTTGATCTTTTAGATGACATGTTATGTATTTATTCTTTCATCAGCCTAACTATCTATTTTTGGTGGGAGCTTCTTAGTTGTCCCCTCGACAGCTTGGTACAAAGCATTGGATGCATCAGCGAGACATGGCGATATAGGTGGGAGTCTCTAAGTAGTCCCTTTAATAGCTAATATGAAGCATATCGAAGTGACTTAGTCATTCAGCGGGACTCTATTTTGGGTCTCTTCAATAATCTGATATAGTCTATTCCTTAATAGCCCGTGGTGCCTTGGTGGGACCCAGCCAGTGCTAAGCGGAGAGCAGGGATTCGATGATGTTGATGGAGGATGTATGACTCAGTGACATGGTAGTGGGGACCACATGGAGCTGTATGTTCTTCATCAAAGTGACATCCTTAGATCGATGGGAGACGATTTCTTGTCCCCTCGATATGGTAATACAATGTAATTTTGGCCTGACTCTGTTTTGAGTCTCCTTGATAGTCCGATGAAGTGTTTGGTGAAGCTTGGACTCTTTTCAAGGTGACACAAGGACTTCGAAGGGATCTTATTTGGAGTCTCTTCGAAAGATTCAACAAGGGCAGTGATAGTTACGGTTTGTTTGACGATTTGATGGGTGTTGACAGTTAGACTGTTTAAGACTGATTACATATGGAAGTTGAACCGAACCAATTTCTGTGGTATGGAAGACATAACGAATGTATGAATGTATGTTATAGAAGAACATTGGAACATTCTACAATAGGGTATGAGATAGTTGTTCGATTGGAAGAACGAGGCTGATCAGAGAAATGTTCTGGTACCAAAGTTGATGCTATGTGGATTAACACCTCAAAGCACAATTCTATAAATTTGTAAGTAAATATTACTTACTGTAATACAAAGTGATTTTTCTTAGTGTGTGGGTTTTTCTCCTGTAAGGGTTTTCCCATGTAAATCAAGTGTTCAATTCTGTGTGTTGTTTAAGTTGTCTACTCTATTATTCTGATTAATGTGCATCTTAATGAACTCTAATTGGAAATTGAAAGTACTATATGCATTTCTCTTCTAAAATTGGCATTAAGAAGGCATTTCCGTACTTAGATTTCCTTACAAGTGGTATCAAACCCTGGTGTGGGTGAGTCAGGTTTTTGTGCTAATTTTGTTGAGTGGGAGTCTTGTAGGGGTGCATGCACAAAGATGAGTCCACTTAAGGTGGAAGTTTCAGAGTTAGAAAAAATTCTAAAATCAGGTAACTAAAAATAGGATTCCATTATAGATCGAGATCCTAAGCCTAAAATCTAGAACGGGATCTTGTTTTGTGAAAGTATTAAATTTTAAAAAATAGCATGCAACCCCATTTTCCGTAGTGACAGGTGACAAAGAGAATGGGATCCCAAGTGCAAGGAGAGCATTTCTGGCCATCAAAAGCTCAAGTAAGTGGATTTTTCCACTTTTTCAATTTCTCAATCATCTGTGATGCATTTTTTATATGTTTCTCTTTGTTTTTTAGTGTAAAATATAATTAAAATCTAAAACCTAGACTGTTATTAGGGTTTGAAATTATGAGTTGAATAGCTGTATGTAGACATTTTAGTTGTAAAATAAAATTGAAATTTTGAAAGACTATCATATAAAAGAATAGATTTTGAACAAACTGTCAAAATTTTGTTTAAATTTGAGAATTGAATAGATGTATTTAGACATTTTAGTTGTAAAATACAATTGAAAATTTGAAAATACCATATCATATGAAAGGAGAGATTTTGAACAAACTGTCAAGATTTGATTTCAATTTTAGAGTTGAATAGCTGTATTTAGACATTTCAGCTATAAAATACAATTGAAATTTTGAAACGACTATATCATATGAAAGGAGAGATTTTGAACAAATTGTCAAAATTTATATAGCATTGGGATGATATATATATTTAGTTTTTATAAAATTTACTTATACTAATTTACTCATACCTCATCAGCTATCTTAAAAGTTGTTGATTTAATCATTACCACATGGTTATGTTTCTTCAAGATTATGAAGATAATGCAATTGAATCTCTAGAGGAGTCTTACATCTTAACAACAATTTCATTGTCCCTTTGTAGTTCATCATGTGAATGTGACAGTCTTCACATGTTTCCTTGATGAACTTTTGATAACAAGGGAAGATGACAATCTTATGATCAATGGCTAATCCTAGAGAAATCATGATGTAACAACCCAACTGAACTCTTCATGACAAGTCTTTTATTGGTTTAAGGCTATCTTAAAGGTCCATAACAATCTAGGAATTTAATAACAATTAACAGTTCTTAATAGTCATGACAACATTATACAAGATACTAAAGTTGATGCTAAGTTGATGACTTCCTCTTTCCTATCTAATGGTAAGGATCAACACAATTATTCCTATCATATCATGATTGAAATAGGATCGATCAAGAAACCTAGTACTGCACATGGTGCATAAATGATAATCTTCTTATGGTTTTCTTGGTATGTATAATGAAACCCACTTAGTTAAGGTTTGATGGATTGCCCTCTAGGAAATCAAATCCTTGTCTCTCAGAACTCCATTTAGATTAGGATCATGGCATTCAATTCTAAAACCACACTCTAAGAAATGGATGCTTACAAATGAGTTTTGATTCACTCAAATCTTTACATACTCAAACAAATATCCAACTTATGAATTCATGATTGATCCAATGTTCAAACCAATGCAAGCATGACTATTGTATTTGTTGACCAAGCATATTGATAGTCATAAAGTTAGAGAAATTCATCCAAAACCATTACAAACTATTTCTAGCTTTGCCATAGGAAATGTTGGATCTTCTAGAATGAGTACTTAACATCAAACCAATAGCCAACTCCATAGAAAAATTAACAAAATTGAAACATTGTACCTAACATATGATAATAAACCTTGACAATAAATTCATTATGGTAGTCCTAATAGCCCTACTGCTATACTCTAACTATTGTGACAATACAATGCTTGGCTAATGATATCTCTCTGAGTCCTTAAGAGGCATCTTTTGATATGACAGTCCTTCATATTGACATTTAACCTTGATACCAAACACCCTATGATCAAACACCATAATGATAGTCGTAGATAACAAAATCAATTATAGGACAATCCTATTGAGACCTGGTTGTGACAAGATGAATGAGAGGATAACTCATAAGCATAACATGACCTTGATAATATATGCATGCAAATCTTTTTTACAAACCTCTAGATAGTCTTGAAACAAAGATACCCTTTTATGCGCATGATTGTCCTAGTATTTGATTGAACCTAACATGATTGTCTATATAGTCTTAAAAATATCTTTCTTGTCTCCCTCACTACAAGTACTCATGATCCATATACCCTTTCAAATTTATTTTAGCACTGGTAATATAATCTATATCTTTGACTTGCTATAGACTTAGACAATGGTAACAAAATAATAATCTCTCCCAAAGCCTTTATAATACACTATGACCACATTTTAGACTTTATATATGAAGGTATACAATGAAATAATCTTGAAGGTCATCATATAGGAAAATGGAAACTAGGACCACATTAGGAGTTATTAACTATAAGACTAAACATATGGCATAGACTCCAAAACTCCTTTCAAAAGATGAATACTATGTACACCCTCAACTAGACTCAAACCATCAATATATACACACCTAAAATCATTTGTCTAAAACTTCATGCCTATAACTTCATCTAGATCCTCATCTAAATAGTTTTCCACCAAGAATCAAAATTTAGGTCTCGAATGAAAATCACAACTTTAATTTGAAAATTACATAGTTCACTATAATAGCTCTTACATTTTGAAATTTGTATGCTCATGTATAGATGTACATTTAATTTAAATATTTCAAGTGTAATTTCTTGAAACATGTATAACTTATCTAGTTTATTTATAATTTATAATTTTTCAACATGTATATGTTTATTTAATATATATATATATTCTTGAAAATTAATTTTGTACTCAAATTTGTATGTTTATATGTATATATGTAGGTTCATAGTTTTTATATATATCATCATGGATGATATTCCCTTTGATGTTGAGGACTTCCTCAATGCACAAGATGAACATGCACCATCTCCACCCCAACCCCCACATCCAGATGCTTCACCTCCACCCCCACCTCTAGGCATCCCACCTCCACCTCCACCCCCACGCCCACCTGGACCCCCACCCAGAATTGACCAGGCTTGCTTGCGAGCCATAATTACTAAAAATGTGGATTCCATACAAGAAAAATTGAATTCCATTCGTCAATTCATGCCACTTCACGTGGTATGTTTTGCAACTTTGATGCAAAACATTGTAGATTTTGTGAGGTCTATTGACTCAGACTTTGATGGATTCCAGAAATGGAGAGAGGAGAGGCACCAATTTTATGCTGATGGCCTCTCCTGTAAGGATATTTTGGATCTTAAAATCACAAAAGGTCATTTAGCGCAATATTTTAGACACCCCATCACAAATGAACCTATTCTTGCAAATAAGAAAAGAATATCAATCAGGTGGTGTAGACATGAAGGAATGTCTACCAATTTTTGGGACAGATGGTGGATGGTGTTTGATTATCCACCTCATGCTAATTGTGAGGTTCCTTTATATTTTTTGAGAAAATTATATGTAGAGTTTTTTTATGAATTAGAAACCCAACTATTTTGATTTTAGATCATTCCAGGGTATTGGTGGTGGCATGCCACAACAGAGGTTGGGGGCACGAGTTGATCCCCAATGACCCATGCATGTTCAACCTCTTATTGGCCCTCCTGTTTGTGTCATTCCTGCACCCTTCCAACATCATGTGGTGGTATCCACACTAGGCACATTGAGTGCACTCTCAAGTAGCCTAGATGAGCAAACTTCTATGATGGTAGCTTGGGTTAGAGACCATGGAGGAACTGATGCTGTAAGTGGTCCTAATACCACTCCACATGTGTCGATGCCTCATACATGTACGAGTTGCAATCAGTTGTGTTATGGACCTTATCAGGAAGTTGCATCCACTTCAGATACACATGCAGCATCTGATAATATATAGAAATTGAGGTTCTAATAAAAAATTACAAAAACTAATTGGTTTTTATAGTGAGAAAACAATTTAACATCTTATAATTAGTTTTTAAATGGGAATTTTTTTACTTCATTTATATTATTGTTGGCAGTTCTTATATATCATGCCTTTAGAAATTAAATAATGAACATTATCAAAAATTTGTATTAATAGAACAAGCTAACTAATGTATAGATAAAAAGAGAAGTTCCAACTTTTATCTTAATATCATGTTGTTTTGGATATGGAAATGTACCACATTTTTTATATTAAATAAGTAATGGTCAATATGAAAGACTTCCACTATTTTAACTTTTTAATAGATTCACAAACATTTTACTAGAATGCAAGCTAGTGTTGGAATACATAATTTTAGAATGCTAGTGTGCGAGAAAAATTATTCTCCAATGATCTAACAATGTTTGACAATGTATTAAGCACACAAGAATTTAAGATCAATATAATTTCTATTAATTCTAATGATATAAGTTTATTGAAAAAAAAAAATTCCTTTTATTTTTAACCATAGAGTATTAAATTTTGACACCCTCATCTATAATTTCAATCTATAACCATCAATTTTACATTAGATACACATATCAATTTATATACACAACATATTTGAATATCATATCATAGGGGAGAGGACCCAATTGTTGAGCATGTTCCAATAGGTGTGATAGTATTTGTGCATTTAAGGCTCATGCTTGGAAGTCTCTCATTACTGAAGATAAATTAGATAAGTTGATGGGTACAATGAAGGACTTGTCATACAAGATGGTAAGGAATCAGAAGGAGTTACCTCCTCATAATGTTGGACCACATTTCAATGAAGGATAGTGGTTGCATAATAGGCCTTATAACACTAATTGGTCCAAGAGACCATAGAAAAATGATAGGAAAGTGATTCCTAAGAAAAACAAATCCATTGCAACAAGATAAAGAAACCCTAGATGCTCTAAGAAGATAAAGAAACACTAACTTAAGAAACCACTATGTTATATTTCATCCAAATCTTGCCTATGTTACTTTATATGCCATAATATGATGTCTTAAGGGGTCCTAATAGGATTTCTTAAGGGGATCAAAGAACTCAAACCACATGTCTCATATTTAATCATAATTGATATAATTTAGGATGACTCATTAGAACAATTCGATGTCTTAATTTATGTCGTAATGGGATGTCTTAAGGGGTCCTAATACGATGTCTTAAGGGGATGTCTTAAGTTCTCAAAATTTGGTGAAGTTGGCCAAGGCAACCAAATTTAACAATATTACAATCAAATTTAAAGTAAATTCAAAGTAGAAAAACATGCACATTTAACAAACAAAATATATAGAATAATAATTTTGATGTATAAAAGTGTAGAGTATAATTGTGTACATACACATGTATACAAATTTGTGTAATAATGTAATTGTGTATGTACATTTATGCCAACTCAAAATAATGTTTACAAAATGTGGCTATGCCATCTCAAGAAAATCTAAAACTTGCGGGGAATGTAGCAAGTCTTCACGCACCTGATATAAAAATAATACAAGCAATATCAATATATCATCAAAACATGTATTTTAATTTATATAAAACTATCTATATACACAACTTGTACCTGTATTTACAAGTGCCTCACACATGTACATATAGGTTTAATCTGCATCCTCTCAGGTTTTTGTTTCAAAGTATGTGATGATGGCCTAAGGATATAAAAGGACAATTTTTAAATCAATTTCAACTAATAACGTACAAGAAATATCAAAACATGTATTTAAAAGAACAATATAAAACTATTTAACTATATTTACCTGTATTTACTTATTCCATTGTACCCTTTCCATCCTCTCTTTTTTCTAATGCATCGATGATTGTCTCATGGTATTCCATAGAAATTATCCATAGGTCTTTATTTGCAGGTTTTCCACGATACTTCTCCAGTTTTATATTCGTTGCTAGCACCAAATGTGAGTAGCATATAATCTTATTATATGTTTTATAATCTTCAAATGTAGGCAAACCATTCTTCCTTATTAAGTATTTTCTTAGCCAAGTGCCAACAACCACCACCGAACCTATTGGATAATCATAGCCATCATCAAAGAAATTCTCAAAATTTGCTTAAGGGGATCAAAGAAGTTCTCAAAATTTGCTTAAGGGGATCAAAGACTTGTTATCAAAATTTGCTTAAGCGGATGTCTTAAGGGGATCACCGAACTTGTTGGATAAGGAAAGCCATCATCATCTTCTCGAGGTACTGTTAACTTATGTTTAGTCTCTACACAATGAGTTAACCAATATTTTGTTTCCTCTTCATTCTCCTTAGGTGCAACAACAGCATACACATGTCCTACAAACAAATTTTGATTCAATAACTTGCACATGTCCATAAAATTTGACCAATCTACATACATGCATTCATATGTACACATATAAATAAATAAAAACACTACAAAATAGTAATGAAGTGAAATAAAATGAAATAATTTGAATTAAATTACCTTCTTTTACAAGGTTTAAAACACGCTCATAATCGTCTGATGCAAACAGTTGATCATTGTCTTCAATTGTTGTTTCATATTGATCGTGTGCTTGTGCAGGTGTCAATGGTCTTTGCTTCCACTCTTCAACCCATTCTGTATTCTCACATGCTTCCCAATCTCCTAAAATACAAAACTGACAAATGCAAGCTCCCTTGTCCAGATAGTCCATGTACTTGCATTCAAACACCTAAATGTGCCATTTAGTAGATCCATTGATTGTCTCACAATCAAGTCTAGGTAGAATGTTTTCTTCTTCAACCAATCGAAAGAATTGGCGAACTGTAGAGTACTCGCTTGATCCAGGTGTACATAATCTTGTATTGCACCAATCTACAATCCCACGTGCATCTTTAAATTTTACTACTTCCTCAAATTTCAATTGTTGTCTAGCAAGAATTCTTTTAACACACGCACTAGCTCCATCATGTTCTCCTTTACCATGTCCAGCGTCAAAAAAATTCCACATATGTTGGACATTATGTTCCTTGTGAACCCTACTTAACCAATAGAACATTCAAGCATTCTTGAACTGTCCCGTACAATTATCTGACCATATGAGATGTTCTGTCATCTGGATTCCTCTTTCTCTTAAATTTGTATAAAATATATTGAAACAATATTAATCAAACTTTGACAAGTGTAACCGATTGTCACTCAAATAGAAATGATACTCCATCAAAACTTTTCTATCATCCTCTATGCTATCATCTGCATGTCTATAAACAATATGAACAAACATGGCCACTTGCATTGAATTGTATTATTGTGATTGGATTTCCTCTTGCGGAGCTAGAGTATAGTTTTCTGCAAAATCAACCACTGATAGTATAGTACCAACTAGAAATGTGTTTTTACATGCACGAAACTATCCATCAAGCCATCGAGTTTGTTGAGAGTGCTTGACATATTTTGGTACAATCTTACTCTTAAACTCTGATATGAATGCATGTACACTAACCTTTTCTGTAATTAAATCACAACGCTTTCCAATTTTTCCATCTTTTAAAGAATATTCAACATTCTTAAATCTTATAACATCCACTAATTGTTGTCCAAAATCATTTTCAACACTTTCATGCATACAAACTCTTAAGAAAGAAAGATTGCCACAACTAGTGCATTGTCTAAAAATACATGAACTTAAATGAAATAATTTCCCATTAGATCTTTCACAAAACAAACTTGATATAAACTTTTTTATTGTTTTAGGTGGCATATTAATATCACATTCCTGTATAATCATGTTAGTATGTAAAGTACAATGTATATATCGAAACACATCATAATAATAACGAAATTGAACATGTGTTTTACAACAACAAGATATTCGTTGCTTATTAATCTTTACATACCATGGTTTGCTTTTTTCAAAAGATCTTTGACTTATTCTAATATTACCAGGTAACACTAATTCACCATAAATTTTTTTATAAAATTTAGTTTGCATTGTATTTAATAGGTGTTTTGGATGAGGATCGCGAACTTTGGACCACACTCTTAATTTTAAAACATCTCTAGCATTAGATGATACTCTAGTATTAAATCATGCCAATATTTTTTGATCAAATATTTGATTACAACATTCAGTTTCATGTCAAATCTCGGGAGTCGACCACTAAAACTCCAACATTGGTTGATTGGATCATTTTCTATACTTTCTCTTCTTTTTGCCACTATTACCAATGTTTTAGGATATATTTTTAGAATTCCATTAATATTGCTTACCATTCTTCTATTCAAAGTTGATTTATTAACTATAGCAGTTGTTATAGCTCGTCTTGCTACATTCTTATCTTTAGATCGACTATTCTTTCCAATAGACTCAATGGAACTAGCAACAGTAGACATAGCATGTTTTAGTGATTGATATTTTCTTCTTGGTTTAGCAAAAATGCCTAACAATTTCATTACTTTTATCAATTTCCACATTCTCATTAATTGCATCATTAGTTGACATTGAAATGATAGTTTTTTATGATAAAAAAATTCTTTGTATAATCTATTGGCATGTGTTCTTATTTGTCTCTAAGAAATCTTACCAGGAAGATTAGCCAAAATATCTCTTTCAATTTTTTTAAAAAAATCTCATTTTCAACATCACATCCTAGATTTTCATTTTCATTTTCAACATCAAAACAATTTTCATCTTCAAGAACAAAATGGTTTTCATTTTTATTTTCAACAAAAGGATTTTCATTTTAATTTTCAACAACAAAATAGTTTTCATTTTCATTTTCAACAACAAAATAGTTTTCATTTTCATTTTCAACAAAAGGATTTTCATTTCATTTTCAACAACAAAATGGTTTTCATTTTCATTTTCAACAAAAGGATTTTTATTTTCATTTTCAACAACAAAATGGTTTTCATTTTCATTTTCAATATAAAGATTTTTATTTTCATTTTCAACAACAATTTGTCTCAAATCTTGATCTCTATGAATATTATTGATCTTAACATTGTTATATCCAGCTTCTTTTAAATGTCCTATCAACACTGTTTCCATTTCATTCAAAGGTTGATTTGAAGAGGTACCTACATTTGTGCCTATTGAAACATTCTCCATAGCATTGAAATGGGGATTTGAAGACATACCAGGAGTAGTTTGTATAATTGTATTAGTTTCCAAATTCACCTCTTACAAATTTACATCATCTACATCCATGGTGTCCTCAATGTTTTTATCTTCAATAGTTGTGGAATTGGATACTTCAGCATTATTCATTGATCAAATCTTTATTCTTCTATCTCTTTGTCTTTTTGCCTCCTTCTCTCTCTTTGCTTCAATTCTTCAGGGGTCAATAGCTTCCTATCTTTCCTCTTATTACGAGTTTGTGATCCCATGATTAAAAAATTCTGAAGTATGTCCAAATGAATGTCAAAAACTTGAAAGCCTTCCTTCTTTGTTCAAGTCCTTCAAACAAGTAGCAATTCAACAAAATTTCACTCAAACCGTGTCTCAATGATGGCTCCTTTCAAAATTTAAACAAAATCCCAAGTTGGTGGTCCTGCAGAAGACAAAAGATGGTAGAGAATGTTGCAAATATCACAGTCGGCCGTACAGAACAAGTTGGAGGGTCGACTATGATAGTCTTATTAATAAAATGGTCAAATAGTAAATGGGATCCTATTTTAGAAATGGGATCTCGTTCTACTAAATGGGATCCCATTTACTAAATGGGGTCCTGTTACATACAGGGTCCCGTTTACTAAATGGGGTCCCGTTACATATAGGATCCCATTTACTAAATAGATCTCATTTTGTTCTGTACCGACGGAGTAAGAAATGGGATCCTGTTTAGTAAACGGGATCCTGTTATTTAAAATTTGAATTTTAGGCTCCAATTTTGCTTTGTAACCTGGTTCGAAAAAAGATTTGGGGACTCAAACTTAACCTCTAGACCTAGTTTGACTTGCAACTTGAAGGTTCTGTTAATGTCACAACAAAATAGTGACTTTGGGCATATGTTTGATGGCCTTTTTTACAGAATTTTTTGATGAAATTAAAACCCATTATAGATGAGACAATGTAGATTTCAAATATGTAATTTTTTTTACAATTGGATTTTTTTTCTTTTTTTCAATTAATTTCTGATGAAACAGGTCCATAAACTTGAATTATCAAGGTTTTTTAGTATTTTAATAACTTTTTATTAAAATATTTTTTTGTAAAAAAAATTGTATGAAAATGTACTTTAGACAATTCTTTTCAATTTAAAAAAAAATTCAAAAAATGTTAAGTTTAGGTCATCTTATGTGTGATGTACCCAATGATTTTTTAAAACACCAAATTTGGCCAATAAAAATTTCAATAAAAAATTACAAAAAAAAATGGAAAATGTGCTTAAGTGAATTACAAATCTTTTCCTAAAAGGATTTGAAAAAATATGATTATTTAGGTCAAAATATGGATGATGTACACATGCATGGTATAGCAAAAAAAAAGTGACTTTTAAATAGTGGTTTTTAGAAACGCCTATCGAAAATCAATTTCTATCATCTGGGTATTTAAAAAAATTACATATTTGGAAACTAGATTCCGAGTACTACATTTCATATTTACTGACTTTTTCCAAGATTCCACCTTTAAGTGATTCAAATGTTTAGGTCAAATGTGAAAAATTCTAGAAATCAGGGAAAACACTTCCACTTTTTGGCCAAAAAGTGGACTCAACTTCTTGCACACACCCGCAGAGAAAATTGGTTGTCTTGATTGCAAATTTGAGATGGCAAGCACATCTGGAAGAATAGAGATTGAGAAGTTCAACGATGGCAATTTTGAGTTGTGGAAACTCAAAATGGAAGATTTACTCATGGATCGAGAGTTATGGACTGTAGTGTCCTCTAACAAACCGTCAACAACCTCACAAGATAATTGGGATGCAATGGATTGGAAGGCCAAGGGTCTAATCAGATTATTCTTGGCTGATTTAGTTCTCCTGAATGTCCATGAAGAGAAGACCGCAAAAACTCTGTGGAAGAATCTTGGTGACATTTATCAGGGGAAATCTTTGGTAAATAAGTTATTCCTAAAGAAGTTGTACTCTTTGAAGATGGAGGAAGGAATGTGTGTTGCAGATCATTTGAATACATTTAACATAATCATTGCATAGTTGACATCTATTGGTGTGAAAATTGAAGGCGAGGATCATTTCATGCTCCTATTGTGTTTGTTGGTTGACACATGGGATCACCTGGTAATGGCTATTGGGAGTACAAAAATCACTTTCAAGATCGAAGATGTGGTTGCTTCATTGCTGTCAGAGGAAATGTGAAGGAAGTCTTTTGAGATGGCCAAGGAGGCCCTTGCTATTCGAGGGAGATCAAAGGAGAAAGTCAAGAAGAAAGACATGAAGTCTAGATCCAAGTTAGAAGGGAGATCAAAGCCTCTTGGCAAAAAGTCCAAGGTGAAATGCTAGAATTATGGGCAAACTGGACATGTATCTAGAAAGATTGCAAAGAGGAGAAAAAGAAGAAGAGTAATTCTTCTGATAATGAATCTTCTCAGAGTGAAGCAGATGCCTCCATTATAGCCTTGGTGACTCAAGCATTAGATGATGTTTGGCTGATTGATTCAGGTGTGTCCTTTCACATGACCTCTCATAGAGATTAGTTTTTGAAGTATGAAGAATACAAAGGTGGTGTAATGCTCCTCATTTTGGCTATTGCTAGTTGATAGCATTTCAATTACACTTAGACAGTTTTGAGACATGTGGTTGATAGACTTATTGGTTATGCTTATTATGCTCATTTTGGATTATGGATTACTGATGTAGTTGTTGACATTTGTTATGATGACATTATTGATACCATAGTTTATGATGTGTTTTGTCATGATCAGTTGATGGTTAGTTGATTATGCAGAGTAGTGTTATCATGCTTTATGTATACCTGATTGATAGATATAGATATTTATGTTTATTGTCATGCTTTCAGAGCAGGGATAGTGTAGTACTACTCATTACGAGTACCCTACTACACTGTGACTCCCTGACTCTGTGTGTTTGTTATGTATGTATATGCCCATTTGCAACACCTTGTTTGGATGCAGGTTGCAGGTACTAGGCATCGACTCCACCTGATTTAGCAGGTCTGAACGTACCTTTACTCCAATGGATAACGTGGATGGGAGATAACATGGGGTTCCCTAGGTCAGTCTTTGCCTTCAGTTTGTGGTTGTGGGTCTTGAAGTCACTGAGGGGTTCTTGCTCTCGGGTTTTGGTCGTCATTTGGTATATTGTTGTTATTGTCTAAACTTGTGGTTACAGTCTATGTGTAATTGTTGGAAATGCATTTATTATTATAATAATAATATTATTAATAATAAGTTTGGACATAATAGTATTGATTTAATTGTTAATAAATAATGTGTTTTGGGAATATTGTTTAAGTGATTTTAATAAAGATTAAATTAATAACTTTAATAATTGTAATAATGATATTAGTCATAAGTCATTAATATTATTTTTTATTGTTGAATTAGTATATGGTTAGTTTGAAAAATATTATTAGTTAATAAATTATTTCCAAGTGAGTTGCATTAAATTTCTGACTTGAAAAATCTCTCAAAGGAAGAAAATTTAATGGCATTCAGATTTTGGGGAGATAATGGATTCTCCATGACGGATATGGGAGTGGGAGATTAATTGAATTTGCCTATTTTTGGTTTATAGGGAGTTATTTGTGGGAAGAGGATTCTTGAGAGTGGAGACAGAAAATTGGGGGAAAATTTTTGAAGAAGCTGAAGAATTGAGGAGGGAGGAGGAGGAATTGAACAGATAGTGGATTAAAGCTTTGGGATCAAATTCTAAGTATGTTTTTATTTCAGTGTGAATGAGTGAATGCTATCTGCGTGTCTGAAATCAAATCATTCTTTCTCCTGGTCTTCTCTCTATGATGAACTCATTCGACTTCTTGCTAAATTTTGTAATTCTTCTATAGTAATTTTGCCTGTTAGTGGACAGGTATTTTTCTTGGAGCTGTATTATTCTTGCATTCTTCTTTTATACCAAGTCTAATATCTGGTAGATCAAATTGATTCGTTCCCTTCAAAATTTCTTTGAAGCCACTCTGGATTCTACCTGGTCAATCTCTTTACTAATTCCTTGCTTTCAAATCTACATCCCTTTGTTTATACCAATTTGCCTGTTAAGATTGTATGAGGGAATATATCTTTGTGTGGTTGAATGTCTATTTTGGTGACTCTATTTAGCTGGTAGACTTTCATTCTAAGTGGGCTGGTTTTCCTGCTGTCGGCCCTCTTTTCCTTCACGAACTTTAGACCAAAGACTTTATATTACAAGATTCACTTTAAGCCTTTAGAGATCCCTTTTCTTTAGTCACGATATGCAACTTCAAATGATTAGAATGAATTTAATTCTTTGTATTATTCTTGTGCTAGTGCATTCAAGCCTCACATGCACATTCTTATAATTATTCATAGTATCTGAGTTTAAATCTGTACCTCCACTCAAACGTTTGAACTCTTTCTATAGAAATCGTATGTCTTTCATTTCTTTAAAAAAAATAAACCTCTGCTAATATCCTTCATAGTCTTCCTTCTACCAAGACCGCTGCCAATTGCGGTTCCCTAGTATTGTCATTTTTTTCCTTTGTTCCCAATGTCTGGCCTAAGAAATGATGTCTCATTTTAGCTTCTGATTTGTAAATGTTTATCGTTTAATTGAATCTAGACTCAAATCAGATCATATTGTTGTAAAACTCCACTTTTCCTTGTCGCTTGAGCTAGTTGAGGAACGGTGTCCAATGTCTCCTCTTTCTCTTTAATTTTAATGCTTCTGGCTCATTTCTTTCTCCCTGGCCATACGCCCTTGGTGTTGGGAATCCTCTGAGATTTCCTTCCATAGTTTCCTCTCTCTAGATTAATGCATATGTCTGTAAATATATATATTATTATTCTTCATTTCTGTTTAGAAACTGAATAAGCAAGAGTCCAGTTAGACTGCAGAAGGTGGATTTATAAATATATTAATTTAGGGAGCTTCTATTGAAACTTATGAATATCTAATAGTTAAACTTGCATAGGAGAGTATAAATTTGTGTTAGTTAATTTGTCAATTTAATTGAGATAATTATAACCAACTTATTATTATAATAGAAATGAAGAAGTAATCATTAATTCTACTAACATTATTTTGTTAGAATAGACTTGTTATTAATATTTTGTAATATACTATCCAATGGTGTATTTTTCTCTATTAAAATTAAAATTAGTAGTTGTAGTTATTAAAATTAAGGGAATTTTTAGAAAGATGATAGACTTAATTGGTATTAGTAGTTATTAAATAAATAATGATTTGTATTATAATTTTTGAGTTTGGTTAGAATAACATTGTCTTAGTAAATCTATCAAATTCCTTTCTAGAAATTTAAAGTTTTGTAGAATTCAAGATTTAATGTTTAAAATAGTTCGTATTGAGTTACAATGTTCATAATTTAATAATGATGAAGGAATTTGGTCATTGTATTTAAATTGGTTATGAGTCGTGTAGTTATATTTTGCTAAGTGTAAGGTGTTCATGATGTTTCTAGTAGGATGTCATGGTTGAAAGTGTCATGTCATTTAAACCTTGTTCGGGGAATGGATATTTGACTAGTGGTATTGTGTTAAAAAAAATACATAGGTCCAGAGGCTAGGTTTCTTGGAGTCCAGTGCAACATTGTGACATGATTTTAATTATGATGTTTTCATTTGATATGAGGTTTTGAAGTGGTTCAGGGAAAGATTGTTGTTTTGAACCTTGTAGTGTTTCGGTATACAGATGTCTTGCAATCTCATTTTCATGTCATTTGGTGGTTTCTGTTTGTTGGCTAGGGCTTCTAGTTGCATGTAGGAGAGTGGCTTTGATGGTGGGGTCGGTGCCCAAAGTTGGCTAGGGGTTCTAGTTGCATGTAGGAGAGTGGCTTTCATGGTGGGGTCGATGCCCAAAGTGGCTGCCTAGATAACCCCATGGAAGTTGTAATCAAGTGATAATCTAATAATTAACTAGGTGGGTTTGGGTAGATAAACACATAACAAGATAAATTATGATGCCTCGCTTATGCCTGAAGCGCTCTCTTAAGCTAAGGATGGGATGAGAAGGTCTAGTTGGCATGATCGACCTCCTTGTCTTCATGAGAGGATGTGTTGGTTCTGCATGTGTCACCCTATGGGGCCTGTGCTTAGAGAGAGGCTGCCAAGATAACCATAGATGGGGGTCAGTTTCTAGAGAGAGATAGCCTAGATAACCCATGCTAGGACCATGTAATGACACTCTCCCTACTGTAGCTTAGTTACTTCCTTTATGTTACCTTTTGTTATTACCTCTAGAGTATTGTTTAGCCTTGGTTGATCTGTGTTGTCTGTGTCGAGTTTGTATCTGCTTGTATGTACTTTTTGACTTAGCGGAACCTCATCTTTATCTCCTAGCTCGGGGGGTGGACCTCAAGGTTCCACATGGTCAGGTGGAAGAGCTTAATCCATTGGTTTTCTTGAGCATACAGGTTCGTGTTCATGGCAGATGTGTTTCCAATTCCGGATCTGTAGTTGCATCATCAGATAATTTATATTATACTTCTAGAATTGTATAACCTTGATGTATACTGTTAAATGATGTAATCATTTAAGAAGCCTTGTAATTATGTAATCCAACATTTGATATCATCTGTACTTATTCATATCTTGTAAATGAAAAATGTATTCTTCTTATGTTGTATCAAATTGTATATAAACTTGCGTTGTTTAGAATCTATGTTAACTGATGCAATTATTTCCCTAGAGATCTATGCTAGTTGATGTTATTATTAGTGTTATTTGACCTAGTGATTATTGCAAATAGTTGTTTTAAAAAAAAAAATCTCGTATTGTATTTCCCTTTTTGTCTAACTCTCTAGGGTTGCATGACAAGGCATCACAGGTGGAAGGGTGTATCTACCAGGTGATGATTCTCACCTTGAAATTGTTGGTTGTGGAAGAGCTAGAATTAAATTTCCTGATGGAAGAATAAAAGGAATCAATGATGCAATGCATATACCAGGTCTGGCTCAAAATTTTCTTTCTGTAAGTAAGCTAAATGATGTTGGTGTGTAAGTTTCTTTCTCAAATGGTGGCTATAAAATGACTAGAGGCTCAATGGTGTTGGCCAAGGGTGCACCCATAGGCACTTTGTACAAGCTGGTCACACTTGCTATTCGTTGTAACAGTGTCTCTGCAAAGTCAAATAAAGCCACTCATGTAGGGAAGGAGAACGATGTTAATCTGGGTGCAAATTCCTTGGAGGTGAAACTTCCAGCAGAGTAAACCATGTTGTGGCATCATAGACTCAGCCACATAGGGGAAAAAGGCCTAAAATCCTTGAAGACTAAAAACTTGGTTGAAGGGCTTGAAGATTGTAACCTTGAGTTCAAATTTTGTGAACATTGCATTTATGGAAAGCAACACCATATTTATTTTTAGTCTAGTCCTCATAAATCTTATGGCATATTGGATTATGTTCACTTTGATGTATTTGGTCTAGTGAATGTTCCTTCATTATTGAATTCTAAATATTATGTTTCATTTGTGTATTTTCAAAAAAGTAAATCAGGAGTGTTTAGTCAGTTTAAGGAGTTTAAAAGATTAGTAGAAAATTAGACTAGTAGAAAAATTAAATGCTTGAGGATGGATAATGGTGGTGAATTTTTTTCTATAGAATTTGAAAGGTATTGCAAAGACCATGGGATTAAAAGGCATATAACTGCACCTTACACTCCACAGTAGAATTGAGTTGCTAAAAGGTTAAACATGATGTTGATGGAAAGGGCAAGAAGTATGTTGAGCAGTGTTGGTCTGGAGCAGAAGTTCTGGGCTGAGGTTGTGGCTACAGCATGTTACTTGGTTAATCATTCACCTACTTTGGTGCTTTTGGACAAGACACCTATGGAAGAATGGTCTGGTAGGAAGCCCTCTTTAAGACACATTAGAGTCTTTGGCTGTGAGGCATATGCATATGTATTGAATGAGAAAAGATATAAATTGGAAAACAAGGTTGTAAAATGTATCTTTATTGGCTATGGCATTGGTGTGAAAGGATACAAGATTTGGAATCTTGTTACTCATAAGGTATTGTACAATAGAAGTGTAATCTTTCGTGAGCTAAAACCTTCTACAATGGATCTACAGCCAAAGGTAAAAGAAGCAGAAAAGAAAAAGGATGTAGTTGAAATCCCTCTTACTCTAGAGAAGGAAGAACTATGAATTCCTAGTGTACTTGAAAGTGAGGAGAGCTCTAGTAGTTTTGAAAGTTATGAACAAGAAGAAGAACCACAACCTTAGTCTCGGCCTATGAGGAGGTCTACACATGAGAAGTGGCAACCTGAAAGGTTTGAATATTCTATGTTGGATTCTAGTTGTGCCTATGCTTTGATTGCTAACTCTAATGAGCCTAGGACTGTAAAAGAGACAATTAATATGTCTGATTTAGATTCCTGGTTGGAAGCCATGAATGAAGAAATGGTATCATTGAAAAAGAATTAAAACCTAGGATTTGGTACCTTTGCCTAAAGGTTGAAATCTTGTTGGCTCTAAATGGGTATTTAAAAAGAAAATTGGTTTGGATGGCAGTGTTGAAAAGTATAAATCTAGGTTGGTCGCAAAAGGTTATTCCCAGGTAGAGGGAATTGATTATGGAGAAATATTTTCTCCTGTAGCTAAGATGACATCTATCAGATTTCTATTGTCATTTGTAGTAGCATATGACTTAGAGATTAAGCAGATGGATGTGACGACAACATTTCTTCATGGAGATTTGGAAGAAGAAATTTATATGTCCCAGCATGAGCACTTCATTGAAAAAGGTAAAGAAAATTTGGTTTGCAAGTTAAAGAAATATTTGTATGGTTTAAAGCAGTCGCCTAGAATGTGGTACCAAAAGTTTGACACTTTTGTGTTGTCATTGGGTATTGTGAGATCAAAATCAGATCATTGTGTACTATAAAACTGAAAATGGTCATTTACTTATTATTTCCCTATATGTCAATGATATGTTGTTCATTGGGAATGGTAAGGGTATGATTTTAGAATTAAAATCTCAGTTGTTAGCAGAGTTTGAAATGAAAGATTGGGGTGCAGCTAGGTATATTCTAGGGATGGAAATCGGAAGGGATAGGGCAAATAGAAAACTTTGGCTTAGCCAAAGCAAGTATATTAATTTTGTCCTAGAAAGATTTATTATGACAGATTGCAAGTAGCTAGTTGTTCTAGTGTTGCAAGGAATGAATATATATATCGAAGATTGTCCAAAATCTCCTACTAAGATGGAGGACATGACCAGGGTACCTTATGCAAGTGTATTTGGTAGAACTTAATGTATGCAATGGTCTATACAGGATCATACATTGCCCAAGCAATGGGAGTACTTAGTTAGTTTATGGCTAATCAAGGAAGACCACATTGGGATGCTGTGAAATTTTTTTCAGATATTTAAAGGGTACTGCTGAGTACACCTTGTGCTATCATGGTAACTCTATTGGATCTAAGAGTTTAGTTAGCATTCGTGGATATGTGGACTTTGATTGGGCAGGGGACATTGACAACAGAAGATCCACCACTGGATATGTATTCACGTTGTTTGGTTGTGCAGTTAGTTGGATGAGCGGCAAGCTATAGTCACTTTGTCCACTACAGAGGCTGAGTACATGGAAGAAACTCATACCTGTAAGGAAGCCATTTGACTTAGATGTCTATGTTCTAATATTAGGTTTAATTTGCAAGGCAAATTACTATATGCTGTGATAGTCAAAGTGCCATTTGTTTGGCAAAAAATCCCACTTTCCATGCCAGGATGAAGCATATCAATGTTTAGTATCATTTTGTTCATGATATGGTGGAAGATGGTAAGGTTAATCTGGAAAAAGTGGATATTCTGGAGAATGTTGCTGATGCATTGATGAAGCTTGTCAACATATATAAGTACAAATGGTGTGCCAATTCGATGGGCCTTGGGGCCTATGACATTTAGTAATTTTGAGAATTGGAAGAAGCCAGTAAGTTCTTCGTCAAGTGGGAGCATGTTGGAAAATGTGCCTCAAATTACTGGCTTCATATTTTATCTGACGTGTTATGTATGTATTCCTTCATCAGCCTAACTATCCATTTTAGTGGGAGCTTCTTAGTTGTCCCCTCGACAGCTTGGTATAGAGCATTGGCTACATCAGCGAGACATGGCGATATCGGTGGGAGTCTCAAAGTAGTCCTGTCAATAGCTGATATGAAGCATATCAGAGTCACTTACTCATTCTGCAGGACTATGTCTAGGGTCTCTTCGATAATCTGATACAATATATTCCTTGATAGCCTATGGTGCCTTGGTGGGACCCAATCGGTGCTAAGTAGAGAGCAAGGATTGGATGATGTTGATGGAGGATGTATGACTTGGTGACATAGCAGTGGGGACCACATGGAGCAGTATGTTCTTCATCAAAGTGACATCCTTATATCGATGGGAGATGATACCTTGTCCCCTCGATATGGCAATACAATGTAATTTCGGCAAGACTCTGTTTTGAGTCTCCTCGATAGTCCGATGAAGTGTTTGGTGAAGCTTGGACTCTTGTCAAGGTGACACAAGGACTTCAAAGGGAGACTATTTGGAGTCTCTTCGAAATATTCAACAAGGGTAGCGATAGTTACAGTTTGTTTGATGGTTTGACGGGTGTTGACAGTTAGACTGTTTGAGACCAATTGCACATGGAAGCTAAACTGAACCAATTTCTCTGGTATGGAAGACATAATAGCTATGTGAATGTATGTTATAGAAAAACATCAGAACATTCTATAACAGGGTATGAGATACTTATTTGATTAGAAGAATGAGGCTGATTAGAGAAATGTTCTGTCGAAGTTGATGTTGTGTGGATTAACACCTAAAATCATGTAATTTTGTAACTTTGTATGTAAATATTACTTACTGTAATACAAAGTGATTTTGCTTGGTGTGTGGGTTTTTCTCCCATAAGGGTTTTCCCACATAAAATTGGTGTTCAATTTTGTGTGTTGTTTAAGTTGTCTACTCTATTATTCTGATTAATGTGCATCTTAATGAACTATAAATGGAAATTGAAAGTACTATATGCATTTCTCTTCTAAAATTGGCATTAGGAAGGCATTTCTGCACTTAGCTTTCCTTACACTCTCAGTAATGAGCTTAATCAGTCATGGATCTTTTGGAGTGATCTAGAAACTAGGTATTTATCCTTATTTGAAATGTTGCATAGTCTTGATATTGATTTATCTTTTAGTTTCTTTAAACCTGTGAATCGTCATTAAGGCTGACGACCTTAGTGGTTATAGTGACTGAAGCTTAAATGTTTTGCAGGATCCATTAGTTATGTATAATGATTTTCATTGTGATATGAGTCACAACTTGATTATAGGAAATCATTATTACTATTTATTTTGAATGAAGGTATAATGGTAGAAATGTAAACATTGTTTATGTCAAAGAGTACCTCTGTTAGAACTGTAGACTTATATATTTGTAAGCTTATGAAGTCAAGATTAACTCTGTTAATCATTATGCACATGTTTGTATATCTATTTGTGATATAATTGGAAGCCTATGTTCTTATATGTATTAAAACATCACCTTTCCCATTACTATATCAATTATCTTCTAAGGAGTAGTGAAATCAAAATAGGTTTAAGTTTGTATAGGAATCTCTTTATCCAGAGTTCATAAGATCTAGTTATCTTATCCAAGACTTCCTTTTGAACAACATAATCAATGCAGATTACACTAGTTATAGGGCTCTTTTCACGATGAATTCATTTCATGTAGTTATTTAGTGGTTATTATATTTGTTTTTATGGTTGAGTCACCTAGTGTTTAAATGAAATCATGCAGTTAGTGGTGTAGAGCAACTAGCAAAATAATAGGTTAAGTTGTGTAGCTAGACACCAGTTTTATTATTGTGTATATGATTACTTGGGATATATTTATATTTCCTCATGTGAGAAACAACCCTGGCCATAAAGATAAGATGATAGTATTATGAACTTGTCTATATTCAATATTTTATATCAAATCAAACTTAGTCAACATTCTAGACTCTTATGAAACCTTAGGGTTTGTTGTAATTAAGATTTTATTGTAAAGAGAGATAACCTTGTTGTAAAGGATTGAATGATATCTTAATAGTAATAATATTGGAAAATTATCATCTATCGAGTTAAGAATTGTGAAATCTAGAAATGGCCTCATAGTCAGAAGTAGACCAAGAAATTGATCCTTTTCTTATTAAATTATTACTTTATAATTAAGTAGGTTTGTTATTTCATTATGATGGAATAGTAAGGAAAAACCCTAACTTTATCCAATAGGGTATATATATATATATATATATATATATATATATATATATATATATATATCATAAGTGAAGGGGCAAGTACCCTAATTATGTTTATTTATTTTTACTTGTAGGAAAGGAAATATTTTCCTATTTTTAATGTTTAAACCTGGGTAAAGTAACCATCTTAGTGGTTTATGAATCAACTTAAAGTTCTTCAAGTGTCAATAAGTTTTCGGTCTCAGGTATTGCAAGATGCAAAGAGTATCCTCATATTAAAATTTAATCCATAAAATCTATGGAACAATGACAGTGTTTGTAATACTTGTCTAAGTCTGGAAGACTAAAATATTGATATTGATAAAGACTATATAGTAAAACATAGTTGAACAATGTCAAACTATAGGATTATGATAGTATCCAAGTCAATTTGGGGTGGGTGGACATAACGACTATGTTTATTATAAATGTTTATTCATATTGAATATTTGACCAAAGTAATGAATGCATCTCTGTGTGCATTATCGATTCATCGTATCTAGATTGCATAACCTATTGGATGGATCATGCTTAGCTAGAGGGTATCTAGGGTTGTATGATCAATAGCATTATGAAGGATACAACACCAGTACTCAAATGGAAAATTATCATTGGTCACCTTAGGTCTATACTCTTTGTGAAGGGTAGGGCCACTTCTAATTGGAAGATGTGTGGGAGACCATCAATCTGTGGTTGGAGGAAAAGCACTGGGAAGATGCTCTCTCTCTCTCTAATAGAAGAAATGCCAAGGCTTGTGATAAGGATGTCAAATTTCCAAATGTAGTATACCTTTGGGTTAAGTGACTTGTGAATCTTAAGACTATGTAAAACTTTATCTATTGCAAATGTTTGTAAATGAAAAGACAAAATGTCGTCTTTGTATATTATATCATGTTGTTTATTTCACAAAATAAACTGTTGTATTTTAATTTCAAGTTAAATATTAAAAAAAAAATCTATTTTTTCACCTTATGTGTTTATATCTCATGATAAATATCCAGGTGTTTAGTCTTGTTTAAGAATTTAGTTGTTACATATGGTATCAGAGCTACCAGGTTCAGCACTAGGGCTTATGAGTCCACTATGCTAACGTGTAATCAACATTAAGCAATTAGCTATTGTTTAGATTTCTTGTGCTAAGATGGTGCATCTCAAGATGACTACTAGGAAGTTAGTTATCGAGAATGAGCATTACCTAAAAGCCAAGAGAGAGCGTGAAGCTAGAATTAAAACTTTTGAGGGAACCAATAATGATAATGACATATGGTTGAGTGATACTGAAACCCTTGGGAATGCCTTAACTTGAATCAAGAAAGTGAGAAAGGAAAACTTAGAGGCAACTAAGATCATAGCTAGGATCATAGCTTATATTTTTGAAGATGATGATGGTTAGGAGAGACCCTACCTCTTTCTTCTGAGATCATTGTATTTAGGTTTGATAGTGATTCATAAGGTTATACATCTCTTGATTATGTATCTAATAATGAATCAGAGGGATATACTCCCATTAAATATGACATTTGAGTCATTCTATGAATCAATAAAGGATGTAGTTACTCTTGAATAATTTATAATAAAGACGAGTTTGTTTTGTACCAAACTATTGTTTTTTTTTAGTTAATTATGTTTTGATTTAATAAGACACATTAAAATTAGGAAACTAATGGATAACTCAATATTCCCAGGTGTGAGAAAAAATGACAAAAATAGTTTGGACAAGAATTAACTAGGGTGAGAGTCAAGAGGAAAGCAACCCACCAGATAATTCCAAGGACAAGTTTGATCAAATTTTAATCATGCTTGCAGAAACAAAGGAAAGACTTGGTAACTTGGAAAAGAAGGTAATGGATCAAGGAAATTCTAAAGAAGAAAATGAGAACTCACATGGGGAGAGTCAGAAAAATCACCAAGATCATAGTATGAGTAGTGAGATGCCTAAAAACCATAAACCTCAGAAGGAAGCTAAAGATAGGCTTGCCTTAGAACTTTCCAAGGATATGAAAAGGGTCACTCCATTAAAGTTTGATGGAACAGTGACTGGTGATGCAGTTGAAGCATGGTTGAAGGAAATGGAGAAGTACTTCAAGATAAGAAATTACTTGGAAGTAACCAAAGCGGTTTAGAGAGCCTTTCAATTGGCAGGAGAACCATCCACCTGGTGGATGAATAAGAAAATGGAACTAAATTTAAGTTCCTTAAGAGTAACTTGGGATGAGTCCGTGGAACTCTTTCCCAAAAGGTGGCTGCCATAACTTTATTTTGACAAAAAATTGATTGATTTTCAAAATCTTTGTCAAGGAGCATGTCAGTAGTTGGATATGGGGAGAAATTTACCCACCTTCTAAAATATGTACCCCAATATCAGAAGGATGAAAGATTACATATCAAGAAGTTTATCATGGGTTTAAATGCTCAAATTTGTAGCAAGTTGTCTAGAGTGCCAGAGGGTAAAAGCAGAACATCAACATCCTGCAGGACTATTATATCCACATGATGTACTAGAATGGAAGTGGCAAGTCATAAGTATGGACTTTGTTCAGGGTCTTCCAATGTCTAGGAATAGACATGATGCCATTTTAGTTATGGTTGATAAACTCACAAAGGTAGTACATTTCATACCAAGGAATTTAACTAATGGAGCACCAGTGGTAGCTTGTAAATTTATTCAAGAAGTGTTTAGATTACACGAAGTTCCTAAAAAGATGGTCAAACTGAGAGAGTTAACCAGGTTTTGGAGGATTTGTTAAGAATGTATTGCATGAATCAGCAATATAAGTAGGAAGAGTACTTACCACTTGTGGAATTTTCTTATAACAATTCCTATCATTTTTCTATTAAGATGGCACCATTTGAAGCATTGTATGGAAGAAGATGTCAAACTCCTATAAGCTAGGATAATCTAGAGGATAGGATTAGCATTGGTCTAGAAATGCTAGTTGAAATGGAAGAAAAAGTTAAGTTGATTGGGGAAAGATTGGAAAAAGCCAATGATAGACAGAAAAGTTATGTTGATACCAATTGAATACAAAGACAATTCTTTGTTGGAGAGAAAGTCCTTTTGAGGGTGAAACCTTAGAAAAGTTCTGTAAAATTTGGGAAGTCTTCCAAATTAGCTCATCGATATGTAGGACCCTTTAAAGTTCTCGAAGTGATCAATCCAGTTGCCTACAAGATTGCTCTACCACCAACCTTGTCTAGAATGCATAATGTTTTTCATGTTTTATTTAAAGAAGTATATTGCAAGAGATAACCATATTCTAAATTGGAATGCATTACAGATGCAGGACCCAGGAGTGGTCATGATCAATCCTCTCAAGGTGTTCAAAAAATGCAAGCTCTATTTACGTAATAGAGAAGTTATGCAGTGCAAGGTCCAGTGGGAATAGTTTGCAGAGGATAGTGCTACATGGGAGGATTACCATGAATTTTATCAGAAATTTCCTCATTTATTTCATGCTTTTAGTAGTTAAACAAAAACTTATTTTAAATTATATTTGATACTTTTGATCGTCGAGGATGATGAATCTTTAGGGGAGACATATGTTACATCCCTAATTTTGGCTTTGTTTTTACTTTTTACTTTTACGTGGATAGAAGTGAAGCTATGGATAAATATTTGACGTTGGGTTAAATGTCATTGGAAAATATTGATTTTATTGAATATCAGTTATGTGATTAAATGCAATGCATATGATGTAATGATTTAACAATTTATGTTATGAGAATTTGATTTATTATTCAAAAGATTTATGAATGGACTAACAATACATTGATCAAGATCTAGTGATTGCAAGTTATATGTAGGAAAGCATGTTTTTGATGACTCTCTAAGAAAAAGAGAGAGAGAGAGAGAGAGAAAGAGAGAGTATCTTCTGAGGAGAGGAGAATAGACCTTGGGTTATAAATGGTCATTTGCTAAATGAGTATAGTGTTCATTAGTTAGTTAACTCTAGTTGATTGAGGTAGGTCACAGTTTAATGGTTAATTTGTGTATTGACTCGACAGGTCATCGATGTCTTATAGAATCCTTTTTGAGTAGTTTTGCGTCGATCTTGTCATTTTATGAAAGTGACATTGTCAAGAAAGAATGTTAGTTGTCTATGACTAATGTGACCTTTCGTTGATCATGTCAAAAATAATTTCCATGTGCGTCTTCAAGGCGTAGTTGGTTAAATTGTTGGCATGATTATAGTTTTTAACATTGCATGTTTCATTCATGGCAAAATGAAATCGACGAGAAATAGCATGTGTTCGTGAAGGGGAGATGAACTCGACCTTATCACGCTAATACGTAAGTCTTATGTGACATTATTATCATAATCCCTATTGATGTTATTCATTTGATCTTAGACTATTATTATTATGTTTATTATCTTTGGAAAAATTGGTTAGTCAGGAATTGCTTGTGGTTTAATACGATTAACCACCTTTTCTTCTAAGTGAAGTTATCACCTTTTAACCAATTTCTATAAGTATCAATTATCCTTTTGAGAGCCTTTAGTGGCGCGTGAAGTGGAATAATACCATGATATATTTTAAAACCACATGCTCAATTAAAGAGCAATCATAGGTATGAATAGTGGAGAGTATAACAACCTTGGTGTAGTGGTCTTTATAACTTGTGGGATAACTTAATTATCTTGAGTCATAATTTTATAGTGTCAGCCATTTATGAGAGGGAGTGGTGTTTTATACCACATATTCCCCCTCTCGATGCATGATTGATCCTCATAGAGTCAGCACGTGTGGAGCTTCTGCGATTTAAGAGAGATTTGTTACAACATTATCGTGATGGAGCTTTAATGAATGTTAGTCATGGTGAATATAGAATTGACTCATAGCTAAGTCATGGAGATGGCTTTAAAAGGTAACAACTTTCATAGAGTCAGGCACGGGAGAAGAACACAAGAAAACAAGTAAGGACAACCTATAGAGCTGTAGCGAACGAGCAGAGTTGAGGGGATAAGAAAGCATTGTAGTTGGCAAGGAAAGCAATGTCTAACTGTTGGCGATGAATAGAGATCTTAGTAACAAGCTTAATTAGTCATGGATCTTTTGGAGTGATCTAGAAACTAGGTTTTTATCCTTATTCAAAATGTTGCATAGTTTTGATATTGATTTATATTTTAGTTTCTTTCAACCTGTGAATCATCGTTAAGGCCAACAACCCACTAGTACAAAAACAACAATATATTACTAAAAAAATTACTAAAAATTGCTTATAAATGACCAAACATGGTCACGTGACCATTAGTAGTTTATTGCCAGTCATTTATAACGCGACCAAATTGATGACTAAACCATTTTTAGTCATTTATTGGTTGTTTTAATTGATTAATTTGGTAGTATATTTAGTCATTGATTATTGTAATGGGTGTGTGCAAGAAGTTGTGTCCACTTTTTGGCCAAAAAATGGAAGTGTTTTCCCTGATTTTTAGAATTTGTCACATTTGACCTAAAAATTTGAAGCACTTAAATGTGGAATCTTAGAAAAAGTCACTAAATATGAAATGTAGCACTCAGAGTCTAGTTTCCAAATATGTAATTTTTTTCAATACCCAGATGATAGAAATTGATTTTGAATAGGTGTTTCTAAAAACCACTGTTTAAAAGTCACTTTTTTTTTACTATACCATGTACGTGTACATCATCCATATTTTGACTTAAATAATCATATTTTTCAAAATCCTTTTGGCAAAAGCTTTGTAACTCACTGAAGCATGTTTTCCATATTTATTTGTAATTTTTTATTGAATAATTTTTTTTATTAATTTTTTATTGGTCATTTTTTGTCTTTTAAAAAATCATCGTATATGTCATGCATACGATGACCTAAACTTTAACATTTTTTAAAAAAAAAATTTAAAATTGAAAAGAATTGTCTAAAGTACGTTTTCATACAATTTTTTTAACAAAAAGATATCTTAATAAAAAGTTATTAAAATATTAAAAAACCCTAATAATTCAAGGTTATGGACCTATTTCATTAGAAATTGATTAAAAAATAGAAAAATTAATCCAATTGTAAAAAAAATTACATATTTGGAATCTACATTGTCTCCTCTATAATGGGTTTTAATTTCGTCAAAATATTCTGCAAAATAGACCTTTAGATATATGCCCAAAGTCACTATTTTGTTGTGACATTGACAGGGCCTTCAAGTTGTAGGTCAAACCAGGTCTAGAGGTCAGGGTTGGGTCCCCAAAGCATTTTCTGAAGCAGGTTACAAAGCAAAACCCAAAGCCTAAAATTTAAATTTTGAATAACGGGATTCCGTTTCTTTATTCATCGGTCGAAAATAAAACGGGATCCCGTTTATTATTTGCCCTTTTTTTAATAAGACTGTACTATGACTGTCATTTCTGTAACTTACTCTATAGTACGGCCGATAGCGACTCTTGCAGCATTCTTTGGCATTTTTTTTCTTTTGCAGGTCCATCAACTTGAAGTATTGTTTGTATTTTGATAGAAGCCATCATGGAGATGTTATTTGAGTGGAATTTTGTTGAATTAGTACTTGTTTAAAGGACTTGAAACACATTCAAGTTTTTGACATTCATTTGTACATGCTTCATAAATTTTTTAATCATGGGATCACAAAGTCGTAATAAGAGGAAAGATAGGAAGCTATTAACCCCTGAAGAAATTGAAGCAAAGAGAGAGGAGGCAAAAAGACAAAGAGATAGAAGAGTAAAGATTCAATCAATGAATAATGTTGAAGCATCCAATTCCACAACTATTGAAGATAAAAACATTGAGGAGACCATGGATATAGACGATGCAAGTTTGCAAGAGGTGAATGTGGAAACTAATATGATTATACAAACTACTACTGGTATGTCTTCAAATCCCTCTATTAATGCTATGGAGAATGTTTCAATAGGCACAAATCCAGGTACTTCTTCAAATCCACCTTTGAATGAAATGGAAATAGTGTTGATAGGAGATTTAAAACAAGCTGGATATAACAATGTTGAGATTGATAATATTCGTAGAGATCAAAATTTGAAACAAATTGTTGTTGAAAATGAAAATAAAAATCCTTTTGTTGTTGAAAATGAAAATGAAAACCGTTTTGTTGTTGAAAATGAAAATAAAAACCGTTTTGTTGTTGAAAATGAAAACGAAAATCCTTTTGTTGAAAATGAAAATGAAAATCATTTTGTTGTTGAAAATGAAAATGAAAATCCTTTTGTTGAAAATGAAAATGAAAACTGTTTTGTTGTTGAAAATGAAAACGAAAATCCTTTTGTTGAAAGTGAAAATGAAAACCGTTTTGTTGTTGAAAATGAAAATCGTTTTGAAGTTGAAATGAAAATGAAAATCTAAGAAGTGATGTTGAAAATGAGAAATATTTTTTCAAAATTGAAAGAGATGTTTTGGATAATCTTCCTGGTAAAATTTCTTGGAGACAAATAAGAACACATGCCAATAGATTATACAAGGAATTTTTTTATCGTAAAAAACTATCATTTCAATGTCAACTAATGATGCAATTAATGAGAATGTGGAAAATGAGAAAAGTAATGAAAATGTTAGGCATTTTTGTTAAACCAAGAAGAAAAGATCAATCACTAAAACATGCTATGTCTACTGTTGCTAGTGCCATTGAGTCTATTGGAAGCAATAGTTGATCCAAAGATAAAAATGCAGCAAGACGAGCTATAACAACTGCTATAGTGAATAAAACAACTTTGAATAGAAGAATGGTAAGCAATATTAGTGGAATTCTAAAAATACATCCTAAAACATTGGTAAGAGCGGCAAAAAGAAGAGAAAGTATAGAAAATGATCCAATTAACCAATGTTGGAGTTTTAGTGGTTGACTCCCGAGATCTGACATGAAACTAAATGTTGAAATCAGATCTTTAATCAAAAAATATTGGCATGATAATACTAGGGTATCGTCTAATGCTAGAGATGTTTTAAAATTAAGAGTGGTGTCCAAAGTTCGTGATCCTCATCCAAAACACCTATTAGATACAACGTAAACTGAATTTTATAGAAATTTTTGTGATGAATTAGTTTTACTTGGTACTATTAAAATAAGTCAAACATCTTTTGAAAAATGCAAACCATGGTATGTAAAGATTAATAAGGAACGAATATCTTGTTGTTGTAAAACACATGTTTAATTTCGTTATTATTATTATGTGTTTCAATATATACGTTGTACTTTACATCGTAACATGATTATACAGGAATGTGATATTAATATGCCAACTGAAGCAATAAAAGAGTTTATATCAAGTTTGTTCTATGAAAGATCTAATGAAAAAGGTTTTTATTTAAGTTCATGTATTTCTGGACAATGCACTAGTTGTGGCAATCTTTCTTTGTTAAGAGTTTGTATGCATAAAAGTGTTGAAAATGATTTTGGACAACAATTAGTGGATGTTAAAAGATTTAAGAATGTTGAATATTATTTAAAAGATGGAAAATTTGGAAAGCGTTGTGATTTAATTATAGAAAAGGTTAGTGTGCATGCATTCATATCAGAATTTAAAAGTAAAATTGTACCAAAATATGTCAAGCACTCTCAACAAGCTCAATGGCTTGATGGACAATTTCATGAATGTAGAAACACATTTCCAGTTGGTACTATACTATCAGTGGTTGATTTTGTGGAAAACTATACTTTAGCTCCACAAGAGGAAATTCAATCACAATATTACAATTCAGTGCAGGTTGCTATGTTTGTTCATATTGTTTATAGACATGCAGATGATAGCACAGAGAATGATAGAAAAGTTTTGAGGGAGTATCATTTCTATTTGAGTGACAACCGGTTACACTCGTCAGAGTTTGTTCAATATTGTTTCAATATATTTTATACAAATTTAAGAGAAAGAGGAATCCAGATGACTGAACATCTTATATGGTCAGATAATTGTACGGGGCAGTTCAAGAATGCTCGAATGTTCTATTGGTTATGTAGGGTTCACAAGGAGAATAATGTCCAACATATGTGGAATTTTTTTGAAGCTGGACATGGTAAAGGAGAACATGATGGAGCTGGTGCGTGTGTTAAAAGAATTCTTGCTAGACAACAATTAAAATTTGAGGATGCAGTAAAATTTAAAGATGCACGTGGGATTGTAGATTGGTGCAATACAAGATTATGTACACCTGGATCAAGTGAGTACTCTACAGTTCGTCGATTCTTTTGGTTGGTTGAAGAAGAAAACATTCTACCTAGACTTGATTGCCAGACAATCAGTGGATCTACTAAATGGCATTCATTTAGGAGTTTGAATGCAAGTACATGGACTATCTAGACAAGGGAGCTTGCATGTTTTTGTCAGTTTTGTATTTCAGGAGATTGGGAAGCATGTGAGAATATAGAATGGGTTGAAGAGTGGAAACAAAGACCATTGACACTTGCACAAGCACACAATTAATGTGAAACAACAATTGAAGACAATGATCAACTATTTGTATCAGACGATTATGACCGTGTTTCAAACCTTGTACAAGAAGGTAATTTAATTCAAATCATTTCATTTTATTTCACTTCATTACTAATTTGTAGTGCTTTTATTTATTTATGTGTACATATGAATGCATGTATGTTGATTGGTCAAATTTTATGGACATGTGCAAGTTATTGAATCAAAATTTGTTTTGCAGGACATATGTATGTTGTTGTTGCACCAAAGAATAATGAAGAGAAAACTGAATATTGGTTGGCTCGTTGTGTGGAGACTAAACATAAGTTAACAGCACCTCGAGAAGATGATGATGGCTTTCCTTATCCAACAGGTTTGGTCATCCCCTTAAGACATCCCCTTAAGCAAATTTTGATAACAAGTCTTTGATCCCCTTAAGCATATTTTAAGAACTTCTTTGATCCCCTTAAGCAAATTTTAAGTATTTCTTTGATGATGGCTATCATTATCCAATAGGTTCGGTGGTGGTTGTTGGCACTTGACTATGGAAATACCTAATAAGGAAGAATGGTTTGCCTGCATTCAAATATTATGAAACACATAAGAAGATTATACACTACTCACATTTGGTGTTGGCAACAACTATAAAACTGGAGAGGTATCACAAAAAACCTACAAATAAAGAGCTATGGAACATTTCTATGGAAGACCATGAGACAATCATCGATGCGTTGGAAAAAAGAGAGGATGGAGATGGTACAATGGAATAAGTAAATACAAGTAAATATAGTTAAATAGATTTATATTGTTGTTTTAAGTACATTAAATACATGTTTTGATATTTCTTGTGCGTTATTAGTTGAAATTGATTTAATTTATCCTTTTATATCCTCAGGCCATCATCACAAATTCATCACATACTTTGAAACAAAAACTTGAGAGGCACTTGTAAATACAGGTACAAATTGTGTATATCTAGATAGTTTTATATAAATTAAAATACATGTTTTGATTTAGATATATTGATAAATTGCTTGTATTATTTTTACATCAGGTGGCATGAAGACCTGCTACATTCTCCTCAAGTTTTAGATTTTCTTGAGATGGCATATAACGACATTTTGTATTTACATTATTTTGAGTTGGCATATATGTATATACACATTTACATTACTACACATTTTGTACAGAAATTTGTATACATGTGTATGTACACAATTTTATACTCTACAGTATTAAATTTATCATAATTATTATTTTATGTATTTTATTTGTTAAATGTCCATGTTTTTCTACTTAGAATTTACTTTAAATTTGATTTATTATATTGTTTAATTTGGTTGCCTTGGGAAACTTCACCAAATTTTGAGAACTTAAGACATCCCCTTAAGACATCGTAAATTAGGACCCCTTAAGACATCCAAAAAGTTAGCATCAAGTTGTAGGTTAATTGCAAATGATAGATGTCTAGGTGTAGGAGCTTCGTTGGTGAGTAGTGTGTAGGAGCTTTCTACAACAAATCAAGTTGCCCTATGACAAGGTTGGATAGATAGAGTGGTGTAGGTTCCTATTGTGTTATCCTTATCACACATTTATTATGACAAGGTGGTACTATCAACACTACCTACCTAAAGCTCTTTTAATAATCTTTTTTTTTTGTTTTTTTGTTTTTTTTTTGTCTTTTAATAATCTTTTAAGCCACATTGATTTTTTAATGTTTTTATTGAACTTTTATATTTGCCCTTCGTGGATGATAGAGCCCCTATAGGTTGATTTTTATTACTCCATGTGATAGTCCCTACACTAAATTTAAAGAAATAGTCCTAGAAGTATATTTCCTATGAATAAAATTACTAATATAGAACTAACATCACAATAACCATATAAATTTGCATTTTGGTGTAGGAAAAAAAAACATATTTAAAAGTACTTTTAATATACTTCAATATTTTTTTAGTCATTTTCCAATGATCCACATATGGATCTTGCATGAATCTAGATGCAATACTTACTACATTATAAGTAATGTCTGGTATAAGTATGGTATGGTAAATAAGGCTTTCTACTAACTATCTATACAAAGTAGGATTGGTCTTTTCAAATAGAGGTTTGGATTCAAGTTTAATACTCAATTCAATAGGAATAGCAGTTGCTTTATAGTCAACCATAATTGAAATTTTTAAGTATATATCTTATTTGTATCTTGCTTGTGATACCCTAATAGATTAATGATCCTAGAAGATAATCATTCCTAAGAAATGATGCAGAAGCCCTAAATTAGTTATTCAAATATCTGGTTCAATTTATTTTTTATATTTGTGGATTAAAGAAATAAGACTACTCGTAATGAGTAAGTCGTCCATATATAATACAACTATAATGATTTGACCATTTTTAACATTAACAAAGAGGTCATTATCAAAGTCACAAATAGAGAATCCAAGAGATTGGAAAAAATATTGAACTTTGCATGTGAAGGACTAAAAATGCCCACTTTCTCATATGGTATGTAGGCTCCTATCATTGAGCAAGTGGAGTTAGGTAAAGTTTATGCATGGGGGTTTGACATCCTACCTTCAAGGTCTACGATGACCTTTATTAGATTTTGCACCATAAGGCACTAGGATTTAGTCATCCTTCTCTAGTTATGGCATGGATATTGGAGCATATTAGATCAGGTATCAATGACCCATGCCCACACCAGATCTTTCACTTCCTTGAGGTATCAAGTAGTGTTGATTGGGTTTCTATGGCACATGATTACACATTTACACAATGGTGACTTTGACTAATACAAACAAATTATTACAAACCCATACATAGAGATAGAGAGGAGATGGACCATCTAGGAGATGACACATGACTAGATATTATTGAAAAAGGGTGACTTTCTAAAGGATTTCCCTAGTACACTCCCATGCTACATCACTACATATTCTTTCAATGTAATTTCTTCATTAAGCGCAAATCTAGATCAACACTTTGACACTTACATATAGAGATTTATATTATTGAAAAGGGGTGACTTTCTAAAAGATTTCCCAGGTAGTACACTCCCATGCTACAAATCTACTTAAGATGTAGTAGAGGTTGGTCAAGGGACACTCCCGTGGACTCTTACTCTAGGGACTCCTAAATTACATGATCAACACAAGAACAAGCACCAAGGCACTTGGATAAATATAACTATAACCATGCTAGGATCATTTAATATAACTTAGTTGATCTCTAGATGAGAAGATGTGAGAGATTGATCCCTCCGAGTAGGCAAGAGATCCTCATGAACTTATCTCACTTTTTAATGCTATGTTTTGATTTGCTTACCATGTTATTGCTTAAAATTTGACTAGGACCTAAATATGCATATCATGAATGAATGGAGGAACTTTAGTAGGACCTCATCACTACATAAATTCTTTCAATGCAATTTCTTCATTAAGCGCAAATCTAGATCAACACTCTAACACATGTAGATGTATATATGACAATCGATGATTTCTATTGATGTCAATCTATATATCTTATTATGGTTGATTTCAAATTTTTACATTTCTTTTCCTTCATGCACATGGTTAGATTAGAGTTTGATTTATGATCAAATTTAGGGATGCTTTTATATACATATGTATGCACGATGTTATGCTTTTATAGTTTACAATGTATATGCAATGTATGTATGCATGGATAACAGATATATGTATGGATGCACCTAAACTAACATGATGGTTTTACATGATTAGTACTTTGACATGTGTATGATTTTGTTATGACAAGATTGCATTTATTGTGTGACATGTAAAAATATATAGTCCAGGTTCAACAATATATATATAAAGTCCAGGTCCATGTTCAAAAAATATATAAAGTCCATGTTCAACAATATATATATAAAGTCCATGACAAATAGTATATAACAAATAGTCCATGAAATAGTCAAATATATAAAGTCCAGGTTCAACAATATATATATAAAGTCCAGGTCCATGTTCAAAAAAATATATAAAGTCCATGTTCAACAATATATATATAAAGTCCATGACAAACAATATATAACATATAGTCCATGAAATAGTCAAATTATACATAGCCCATGTTCAATAACCTATCACATACTATCTCTATCATCAAGAGTCCTCTTCACACCATGCGAACTACTCAGATGACCTGAATCACTCTGCAAAAGAGAAATATTTAGATGAAATTAGATGTAAGATGATAAGGAAATCTAATTTAATGACAATTTTTAAGTTTATAATTTATCATAAAATTAAATTACCGTGTGAGGCTGAGAGGCATGCTCTAGTGCACCTAGACCTATCTCTCCATGCTCTGAATCAATCTATTTAATACAAGAGAAAGTTCAAGTTGAAATTAGATATACTTGACGATTTTAAAAATGATTTAATTCAATTTAATTTATAAGAACTATCATATTTAAAAATTATTATACTGTAAGAGGAACTTGTTGTGAATCCTCTATTCTAGGACTTGTCTCTATAGGCTTAGCTCCATGACATGTATCGAGCTATAAAAGAAAAAAGAATTTTGAATGTACATGTCAACATATATATATATAAAGAAATTTACTTTAAGTTCACAACGTATATTTTAATTGTTCAATTTAAATATAATCTAAATTTTAATTATACCGTATCACGCTGCCCATCTCCTCTGTCCTCCTGCTCTGCATGTGCTGTGTGTTGATGAAACGTGTCACTAACAAGCTCCTACAATGTCATTTATATTTAAGTTAGCACATGTGTGTACAAATTAGGTTTTAAAACATATATATAATTGACTTGTGTACATGTTATACGTTTTTCAACAACCTGAAATGCAGTCTCCTGATATAAACTTGGATTATCCAAGTGTGCTACAATGCCCATCCTCATTGTTGTGTCAACCTGCATAGACATATTTATAAAATATTAAATAGTACATGTGCGCATTTTTAGATACACTGATATCAAAATAGAAAAATTTAAGTATATATATAGTTTTTTAAAACAATATACATATTGTAAGAGTGTCATGTGAGATGCCCAATGATGGAGGAGCACTCAAGACACCCTGAGATGGAGGATTCAATGTGGAAGAACCCTGAACCAATTCATAAATAAGTTCATAAATATTTAATTGTACACACATTCAAGACTGAATTTTACAAATTTACAAATCATTAAAAATGTACCCCAAATGGGTGCCCGAGATGAATAGGTGTCGATGAAAAATTAATTTGATCAATGGTGACTCCTGTTGCCATCATCTACACCAAACAAACCAAACAATTCGATTGTTAAAATATTACAATTTAATTGATCATCTATATGTTAATTAAAAACATGTTAAAAAATTGTTTTAAATTCAACATGTGTACATAACCTATATATACCTGTGTCGAATGATCAGTGGGATGATCCATAGCAAATAGATAATCAACAAATGATTCAGTGCCCACATTATCAGATGATGCATGTATAGCTGAAGTGGGTGCAACTACCTGATAAGGTCCATAACACAACTGATTACAACTTGTACATGTATGAGGCATCAACACATGTGGAGTGGTACTAGGACCACTTCCATCATCAACTCCTCCATGCTCTCTAACTCAAGCTACCATCATAGGAGTCTGCTCATGTAGGCTACCTAAGAGTGCACTCAATGTGCCTAGTGTGGATACCACTACACGATGCTCGAAGGGCGAAGGAATGGCAGCAACAGGAGGGTCAATAAGAGGTTGAACAGGCACCGGTCGTTGGGCATCAACCTATGCCCCCAACCTCTATTGTGGCATGCCACCACCAACACCTTGGAATGATCTAAAATCAAAGTAGTTGGGTTTTTTATTCATAACAAACTCTACATATAATTTTCTCAAAAAATATAAAGGAACCTCACAATTAGCATGAGGTGGATAATCAAACACCATCCACCATCTATCCCAAAAATTGGCAGACATTCCTTCATGCCTACACCACCTGATTGATATTCTTTTCTTATTTGCAGGAATAGGTTCATTTGTAATGGGATGTCTAAAATATTGTGCTAAATGAGCTTTTGTGATTTTAAGATCCAAAATAGTCTTATAGGAGAGGCCATTAGCATAAAATTGGCACCTCTCCTCTCTCCATTTCTGGAATCCATCAAAATCTGAGTCAATAGACCTCACAGAATCTACAATGTTTTGCATCAAAGATGCAAAACGTACTACGTGAGGTGGCATGAATTGTTCTTTGCAAATGGAATTCAATTTTTCTTGTATCGAATCCACATTTTCATTTATTATGGCTCGCAAGCGAGCCTGGTCAGTTCCAAGTGGGGGTGGAGGTGGAGGTGGAGGCGGGTCATCTGCAGGTGGGGCATATAGAGGTGGGGCATTTGGCACTGGGGGTGCGGGTGCGGGTGCGGGTGCGGGTGGGGGTGTGGCCAGATCATCTTGTGCATTAAGGAAGTCCTCAACATCAAAGTGAATATCATCTAGATTCATGATGTATATATAAAAATCTAGATATGAACCTGCATATATATACATATAAACATACAAATTTTAGTACAAATTTAAAATTAAATCAAGAATATATATATATATATGTTTCAAGAAATTACACTTGAAATAAATTTAAATTAAACATACAGATAATGTATACATGCATGTACAAATTTCAAAATGTAAGAGAGCTATTAGGACTACCATAATGATTGATACAATGGGAAAGGTGACCCATCTTAATGTATAATGTGCATTTAAGTAAGGAAACTTCTCTGGACAATCATCATGTATTTCTTAAATGTGAATATGCATCCCAAATTTTGGACTATTTTAAAGAAATATGGTGCATTTAGGAACTTGGTGATTGTTGGGGTAAAGAGGAATATATGATCATGCTAGAAGAGGCGTGGATTAGGCTCATAATTGGCCAAGGTTGCTTTGAATAAGGTTAAAACAAGGAGATACCCATGTTGATATTCACACCCTTTGGTCCACACCTACATTGGGATGGATTAAGCTTGAAATTTTGATGGGTAGCTAAGGGTAATCCTAGTGAAGTAGGAGGAGTATGTTTATAAAGAGATGATAAGGGAAAACCTCTACCTATCTTAAAGCTTATGATTTTGGTGTCAAGAACAATAATATGGTAGATTCTAGGGCTATGATATCTAGGGCCTTAAGATGACTAGGAAACTAAACAAGATATCCCTTAGTGTGGAAGGAGATTCCAAGATCAACATTGATCATATGAAAAAGCATAGATGAAGCTTGTGGTTATTGGAAACTATTCTATTGGAAGCTAGAAACTTGGTGAATACTTGTTTAAATCTATCTCCTTCAAACATATCAAAAGAAAAGGTAATTATATTCTAGACTAGGCAGATAATGGAAGAAATCATTAAATTGCTCCTAGACATCTAGCATTTGTTGGGAAGAATAATTTTTTTACATTCAACTCAATCCCTAAGTTGTGCCTCCATGCTATCAAATGTTACTTGTATCTACCTTCTATACAATGATATTGAAGGGGTAGAAGGTTAGGCTAAGGATTTCTATATTGCTACTTAGATAAATTCCACATCTTCAATGTGTGGCATGAGCATATGCACAAATCCTTGGAGGATATTTCTAAGATAATGAAGATAAACCTTCATGTCTTGATGCTAAATTGGATGATTCTATCCACTATGAGAATTAAGATGAGGAGGAGGTGACATAAATCCCTCCTATCAAATTTGAACAATGTTAAAAATGTCAAGGAAGTGGTAGAGGCTTTGTAAGGCTTGTGTAATTTGTCCCACCACCCTAGGATAAAGTTTTTTAGTTTATTAGTAATTCTAACACTACTTCAACTTATTACTCTAGGGTGAGGGCCACTATAATTTTCCCTACCACTAATATATCTTAAGACACCTATTGGTTTATGTTTGATGTCATTGTAGTATATTAATTTTCCCTACCACTATTGATTGAACAAAACTATACCATATATATTAAGTACTCTAGCTCAATGATCTTAAGATTAATGAAATAAGGACTAACTCTATCATCATTATGCTTAGATACACCCAACATGCTAATCAAGAACTTAATTACCTTCACAACCCTATTAGCATTGTATCACTCCTATTAGGGAGTGGACTTGAATCGGGCCAAAAGATTCTTTACCTCTTACGATTGTGACTTTGGGTTTGGCATGGTCAACTTGGAGAGGTTGTGTGGCATATCCCTATAAGAGGATGAAGGGTGATAGGAGGTTATAGGATGGCTAAAAGCATTCACATGATGATAATGTTCAAGTTTAAATTTCAAGATATGCATTATGGTCTACAAGGTTCTCTTGTTCAAAAGGTTCATCATATTCTAGACAAGGAACTCACAATCATTGGTACCAAATTCAAGACCTCCTATTACAAGTTTCCATATAGCTTTAAACATAACACCTATAAACACAAAATTTATAGGGCTTGAATACAAGCCCGCCTCCCAGTTAGGAGACTTCCAAATAATTGGTGAACTCGCATGCAATAAGGGAATAACACATGCATACAAAATATGTAGAAGAAAACCCTGTAGCATGACTCGTGATTAATTAAAGTTAGGGTTAGGGTTTCAATTAGGATCAGGCTTAGGGTTAGAATTGAAGTTAGGGTTAGAATTAGAATTCAAGGGTTGCTAAATTAGGGTAAGTATTAGAGCTATAATTATGGTTTGGGTTACGGCTAGAGTTAGGGTTACAATTACAATTACAAGTAGCTCATTAGGGTTAGGGTTAGGGCTAGAGTTAGAGTTACAATTACAATTACAATTACAAGTAGAGTTAGGGTTAGGGTTATGATTAGGGTTATAATAAGGGTTAGGGTTTGAATTGCATATAGAATTAGGGTTAGGATTAGGGTTAGAATTAGTGTTAGGGTTAGGGTTGAAATTGCATATAGAATTAGGGTTCAATCTAGCTAGAAATAGATAAATTAGTCAAGATGGTTCTAGCTCGATTTTGTTTCCTATTTCCTAGAAAATGCAAAACTATTGTTTTCTATTTAGTTGTTAGTCCCAACTCTTTCCTTTTAAGAAGTATATCATATCTAATGTAGTAGTAGATACTTCTACATATACAAGTTTCTGTTAGGAGAAAATATATTTTGCCAAATTTATATAGAGTTGTCTATAGTGTGTTCCAGGGTAATCAAATGATGTAAGTCACAATTTAGAGGGTTGAGGGATAAGTTTGTGTTGAGTCTATAGGAGGTGTTTTCTTACATAAACCAAGCTCCATAATCTAGGTGTCTCCATGTCTAACTCAAATGTTTCAACTTGGTCCATATTATATCCAGATTAATGATAAAATTATATATATATGGCTATGAGATCCACAATCATATCAATGTTTGGTAGAGAAAAGTTATCTAAGTTGGGGTAGATCCTTTTTTGATGTCTCAAAAGTTAGTGCAAACATGAATTCCCTTAGTTTTCTTGTTAACTAAGACCACATTAGAGACCCATTTAGGATAAGTAATAGTCTGAATGAACCCTGGACATCCAAGAGTTTATACAATTCTTCTATGACCACGAGGGCTACTTGGGGGTGCATTTTGCGTAGCTTTTATTGAGTAGGTTTGGTGTTGAGGTGAACCACAAGATGATGCATGACTTTAAAGATGGAGTCTCAAGGCATATCACCATAAGACCACATGAAGAAATCAACGTAATCTTTAACATGGTGACATGGTTATATATGCCTTCTTTGATGTCAAGGTCCAATGGAGCTACTATCTTAGAGAGTTTAGGGTTCGAGCTTCTATTCACAGGTTGATGTCTATAGCATCCTCAACAAGGAGAGGGGAGCCATGTCTTGTATCTAAGTGGTATCTAATGGAAGGTGGAGTTTGTCAAATTGAGGAGCTCTTGGGAAGTGTCCATTTTTATTGTATCATTTTAATCGATCACAAGTTTCTTCTTATATCTTGTTGCTATTCTGCCTAGACTAGGGTGCCTTAGGACTAAAGGGTTCTTTCTTTCTCTCCAAAATAAGCATATGTAGGTGTTAAGTATGGTGGAAAAGTCTTTCTTATGATTACAATGGGGATGTGGTCTTGACACTTCATAAGTTTCATGATGGCTTCATCATTTTGGAAAACATCAAATCATAAAGGGTCGTGTTGGTCCCAATCGATAAGCTCAAGGTATTATAGGTCTAAGGAGATGGTGAGGATAGTGACCTATCATGAAAGAGGTTAGTGGTTGAAAGATCTTCGTAAGGATCATGAGTGGAGCCTACATCAATGTCATTAAGATTAGGGGAAGCATTACCAATGAGGTTGAGCTCGTATCACAATTAACATCACGATGTTCATTCTAGGGGCATAACCTAGCTAGTGAGGACAACTACTTGAGTATATCAAAAGTTACATAAATGTTGGCTTCATTTCATTCTTGATTACTTGGCTATCACAAAAACTGTAAAATTTTCTCAATTCTTGATTAGTTGGTTGTCTCTAAAGGTTTGATTATGAAGGATGTGATAACTTGGTTTTATTATGGTTTGTTGTAATTTTTTTACATGATAGTTAGCTATTCAATAATGCCTTTAAAATATAATGACATACATTGTTATAAGTAAATTTTATAAAAACCAAATATATATATCATCCCAATGCTATATAATTTTTGACAGTTTGTTCAAAATCTCTCCTTTCATATGATACAATCGTTTCAAAATTTCAATTGTATTTTACAGCTAAAATGTTTAAATACAGCTATTCAACACTCAAATTTTGACAGTTTGTTCAAAATCTCTCCTTTCATATGCTACAGTATTTTCAAAATTTTAATTGTATTTTACAGCTAAAATGTTTAAATACAGCTATTCAACACTCAAATTGAACTCAAATTTTGACAGTTTGTTCAAAATCTTTCCTTTCATATGATACAGTATTTTCAAATTTTCAATTGTATTTTACAGCTAAAATGTCTAAATATATCTATTCAATTCTCAATTTTAAACATAATTTTGACAGTTTGTTCAAATTCAATCCTTTTATATGATATAGTCTTTCAAAATTTCAATTATATTTTACAACTAAACTGTCAAAAATTAGCTACTAATTTCATAAACCCTAAACCCTAAATAACAATTCAAAATTTAAATTTTGATTGTATTTTACACCAAAACAAACAAGGGAAGCTTAAAACAATTGATGGGTAAATTGTAGAAGTGGAAAAATCCACTTACCTGGTGGCTGGATGGTCTCTGAACTCAGGATCCTGTTTTCACCTATTGACTGTCACTGTTGAAAATGGGGTCTCTGCCTTTTTTTTATAAATTTAATACTTTTACAAAACGGGATCCCGTTTTATGAAACGAGATCCCGTTACATAAAACGTGATCCCGTTCTATAAAATGGGATCCCGTATTATGAAACGGGATCCCATTTTTGGCCTCTAGGTTTGGGATCCCGCGAAAAAATGGGATTGCATTTTTTATTTTAGGCTCGGGATCCCAAAGCAAAATAGGATCGCATTTTATATAAATGGGATCCCATTTTATAGAAACAGGATTCCGTTTTTGGTTCCCCGATTTCGGATTTTTTTCTAACTCCGAAACTTCCACCTTAAGTGGACACAACTTCTTGCATTTTCCCTAATCTGGTCACTTATTTAGTCATTTTTTATTCACTGATATATTTAGTCATTAATCTAGTCATTGATTATTGTTAATTAGTCACTTATTTAGTCATTTTTTTCACTAATTTCTGTCCATTGGTAGTGTATTTAGTCATTAATTTTAATCATCATTTTGATCAATTTGGTAGTATATATAGTCATTTTTATTCACTGATTTAACATTGTTCATATATTTAGTCATATTTATTCATTGTTCATTAATTTCTATCAATTGGTAGTATATTTAGTCAATTTAATTATTAATTGATGTCAATTAGTATTATATTTAGTCATTTTGAAGCTTGCAATCTATGTAGATTTCCATCTGGCATTAATTGTTTGCTTCACACATGTCTCTTTGATTATATTCATTGAATTCTCTATAAGAGGAGTGTTGGGAGTTGAGCAATATAATCCACAATTGGATCTCATCTGCCTTGTTTTTTTTCCCGCTGGCTTGAATGACTTCAATTCATTATGTTGTCTCGTGCAATCCTCTTTTTATGCAAGAGACCATGGTATCTATGTCATTATTTCATTCTTGCCTCTTCATTTTTCTCTTGCTATGTATCTGCAATGTCTATCTATCCCCACAATTGTCGACTTCATTTGCTTGTTCAACCATAGGAACAACCAATGCATGGAAGAATCAACTCAGATTTCATGGCTAGGGCCTTCAAACTACTCAATGAAGAGCTGGTGGAGGATGCTTTGATAGATGTACGTGATAGAGATTTTCTACTAGAATCCAAGGTATGTTGTGATTTGCATCTGGTATCTCATTTTCTCTCAAATGCGATGGACTTATTTCATCAAGTTGATAAGGTTAAAAGGATAGCATCAATGTTTGTTCATGACTATCTAGTCCCAGATGTCAAGCTATTTAAAACTTTTGCTACTTATAATCTCCATGATGGCTTAGCCTTGGTAGGGGGACTCTTCCTCCGTGAAGATATCATTGATAAACCCAGTTTTAACTATGTTTATCAAGCGATGATTTCAAGTTTACAATCAAGTAATAGAGAGCTCTTTGATAATTCACTGCAGGTTCACAATTCTATGTTTGGAAGGTCCAAGAGGAAAAGGATAGAGGAAGTATTCAATGCATGGAGCTTCTTGTCAAATTTCCAACCACCAATAGTTCCCTTCACCAATGACAGCACAGTCCTTTCTATAGAGAATCCAACTGGGGGTTAATGGCTTTAGAGTTGTAGTTTTAGATATGGATAGCATGTGAACCACTCTTTCTATTTCAAGTTTTTGGCTTTGCTATAACTTTGGTTTCCTTTTTGGCCAGAAAGGGCCTTTTAGATCTATAGCTCTATTCAGGGGTCTCAGTTAAAATGCTCTGTTATGTTATCTTTTTGGCCAGGAAGGGCTTTTTTGTAATCTCTTAAAATGTTTTTATTAATACTAATATATTATGATGCTCTAAGCATCCTTATAGATTCAAAAAAAATGTCAGCCCTAATTCATGTGTTGTCTCAGTAAAGACCTGTACCATGAAAGAATCCATTAATTATACATAAATTCCAAATTAAGTTGGTGAGAAAATATCTTTGATATCCAACTGGGAACCCTTAACATCCAAAAATTACTAACCTAATGTTTCACAACAAGTTTCCCAACTGTGACATCATCTTTACTTAAGAAACTGGATATTGATCCACTACCATATTAGATCTCATAGGATTCTCCTTCACAAACAACAAATGATATATATTAATTGTTTGGCAACTTCCTTAATATCCCCATGTAAGCATAGTAAACTAAGTGAGGTTGAGGGTTTGAAGTAGAGTACCATCTTCTTGGTATGTGCTTGAATTTGATGACTTGTATCTTGAATGAAAATAGCAAGCTAGCTGCACTGTAAAATCATTGTTAATTATTGTTACAAAAATAACTACAAAATCCTCTTTAATTAAAATAATCCTTCTAGATATTTCAAGACAAGATATTTCAGTTAATTTCTAAGAAAGCTAATAATTTCACTATCCAAACAACTATCAATCTATTTACTGTATATAATTTCCCATAATTCAGAATTTAAATGTAGGTTGAGTATTCTAGCAACACTTTTTTTAGTTGGATCCTAAAAATGTTGCAACTTATGTTCTCTAAAACATCTGTGTAGAAGTGAACAGGTGTGGTGAGGCTCAAATAGTAAGGAGATTGATGAAATATAGAGGAATTAAAAAGATACCTGCATGTAATTGGATTAAAGGGCATAAAATGGTACATGCTTTTTTGTGTAGGGGATAGATCACATCCACAAACATGGGAGAGCTATGTAAAATTGGAGAAATTGGTTTGGCAAATGAAGGCAGTAGGGTATTTCTAGATTTAAGACTTTTACTTAATGTTGTGGAATAGAAGAAAAAAGAATCATTTATTTGCCACCATAGTGAAAAGTTAGCAATTGCATTTGGTTTGTTAAACATGGCCCCTAGTACAACCATTAGAGTTGTTAAGAACCTTCGAGTATGTTCTAATTTTCACACTGCATCGAAATTCATCTCCAAGATTATTGCAAGAGATATTGTTCTAAGAGATGTGAACCATTTCCATCATTTTAAACAGGGACAATGTCCTTGTGGAGAATATTGGTGATGCTAAATGAAACAATCTGAAAAATAGGCTTGCACTATAATAATGTGCACTACATCAGATATCCATTAATAACGTAGGGACATCCATCCAAGCATAAGAATAGGGATTTTTTTGTCATATGTTGTAGTTACAAGTGCCCTGCTAGACATACATGAAAATTTGGAAGCATAGACAAGGCAAGCGAATTGTTTCAAAAAAAGCCTCAAAGAAATGTGATATCATGGAATGTCATGATTAAAGGATATGTTTAAAATGGGTTTTTTTAAAAAGTCCTTAGAAAATTTTAAGAAAATGCAACCAGTGGGTGTAAAGCCCAACTCCTCAACCTTTGAAAGTGCCCTTCCTACCTGTGTGTGAATTGGAGGTTTGGATAAGGATATGAACATCCATCTAAAGCATATTTGGAAGTAGATTTTTATCAGATATTGTAGTTGCAAGTTCCACTTTGGATCACCCAAGCCTTCACAAAAATTTTTGCATAAAATTTAATAATGAAGAATTTATGCACAAATTCTCTTTTGAATGATGCACAAAGCCTCCACCGCAACACCGCATAGTTTGTTTCTAGGCCTTGTGGTGATGCGGTGATTTCTGCATCACTGCAAGGCCTGGCAACAAATCATGTGGTGTTGCGGTGGAGGCTTTGTGCATCATTCAAAAGAGAATTTGTGCATAAATTCTTCATTATTGAATTTTGTGCAGAAATTTTTTTGAAGGCTTTGGTGATCCGAAGTGGAACTTGCAACATTTTTTCTTGAATAAATAGGCAGATAAGGTACACCCTCTATTCCACCAGCTCTACTACCTCCAACTGGACCTATGACAAGTGATTGAAGGAATAAATTACAAAAAATATCATCCTATTTTTTTATGATGTTTTTCTAAGCATCAAAAAATTAAACAAACAAACTACAAAGCACACAAGTACATCTCTTAGTTGTATAGACCAGGACAGTTCAACTACCATTATACCAGTCAATGAATACTAACCAGCTCCTAAGTCATGATCCAGATGACTCCTTTAGCACCTTGTAGGTGGTCCTGCATATGAAAGCTTTGGTTCCTAACAAAAAACCACAAAATCAAGGAGTTCAAACCAAGAATAAATAATATAGGGAAAATAACCTACAATAAAGATACCTTCATACATTTGATAAAAGAACATTTGACAAATCTATAAATCCATGCAAATTTACTTCCATAAATCCATCTTAGGGATCCATATTTCTTTTAAAATAATTCCAAGAGTCATTCATAAGCACTCCATACCAAGTCCATGTGAAAGATATTTGTATTTTTGACCATTAATGTGTTTTTGTCTCGCACCGCAGTCCCGCAGGTCACTCAAAAGGTCTTGGCGGGTGTGCGGGAACCAAGGATAACAAGGGAGCAATTATCACTATCCTGCAAGGTGCTACCACAATAATGGGTTACACTTTCTGGGACATCCTAATTTTTGCTGAAATCACATATTTTTAGAAAATATAATGATTTAACCCTTGAAAGGTTCCATTTAAAGGATTTTAATAGAATAGGGTTTGATCAAACCCCCTTAGATTCAAAGCCCCTTGGATAGAACCTCGCTAGTTTTAAACCATACCTATAATGGAGTCTCCTCTACACCTATCAAAATGCTGATAAAAACCCACATTTGATTTACCTTTTGGGGGATCAAATGAATTCATTTAAATTTTATGTTTTGTAAGTATGTATTCCTTATTATAAGCTTCCCAAAATGTATAATTTTAAATATATTTAATTTGATTATTATATTTATATTTTATATCTTGTGAATGTAGGATTTTCACCGAACATCAAGTTCTCTGTTCTACACACATGGAAAATTAGTAAATTAGTGAAAAAAAATTCTAAAAAATATCTATGCCCTAGGTCTTGATGTCCTTGTTTCAACAAAAAGAATAAAAAAAAATTTGATACATACAGAAAATGTTATGTTTACAGAATGCGCCTATGTCTAAATTATAATTGGTTTGACTTCAAAAAATAATTAAAAAGAAATATTCAACAAAACATTATAAAACCAAATGCATGCTCTATATATTAGTGTTACCAATCTAAATTCAAAAGAATCAAAATTTTATCCATTGTAGAAAAAAAGTTATGTGCTACGGAATACACATCACTTTAAAAAATGTTGTTTACTATTAAAAACTAGTTATCAAAGGAGAAGAAAAAAAATTTACAATTTAACTCCAATTTTTTAAAAAAATATATATTTAGAATCTACAAACAAAATCTCACAAATCACTAGTTTGCATCATCTTCAAATTCCCAATGGTTTAGCTGCTATAGGTGTCAGAAAGTGAAGATTTAGTTTAAAATGTTGATTTCAATGTCAAGTTTGGCCAAAAAGTGTAACCCATTATTGTGGGATGACCCCGCAACATGAAGAGATTGCACTTGCGGCATTGTAGTATGCAGAGATTGATTACTGCAGCCCCGCAACGGTCTCAAAATGAAGTGGTAGGTTGGCGGTATAAATTTAAGTGGCATATGATACTTCACCATGGTCCCACGACAGTCAAGAGAATAACTGGCGGTAATACGGCAAGGAGCAGAGGAAAATAGTATACCGCATCCCTACGGTGGCCTCAAGTGAGGCTTGCAGTATGGTGGTATTAAGGAGTTTAAGTTATGTAAGTGTTGAATACTGCGGCCCTGCAATAGTTTCAATGAAGGAGTGTGGTAGTGCAGTGAAAGGCTTCAAGTGATGTTTAGTATACCGCGGTCCCGGGATTGTCAAAGAAATAGTTTGTGGTACTACGGCAAGGAACAAGTCATGGTGATATAGTTGAATTTTTTAGACAATATTTCTAAAATGGAGATAGAACAAACTATGAACTTTCTTAGACACAACCAAGCCATGACTTACACCCTCTACATGTTCCATAGAGTTATCTTTATGGTAGAGATAAGTCAAGGGATAGTAGTTTGCAGTCATTACATTTCATGAAGGAGTGGGATTCTAATTAATTTTTGGTGTTGAGATACCCCTGCTACCAAGATACGAGTCATGTGAGGATCTAGACCTTAAGGCAATAAAGAGATACAGAGCTATGCCATGACTTACACCCCCTTGACAATTGAACAAATATAATTATGTAGGAGTCAAGGACAACACTGAGAGGGGGGGTGAATCAGTGTTGTGTGAATTTTTAAATCTTTTTCAAAATTTAACTTGCAGAGCACAAAGGAGAGAAAGCTATTATTGATTTGTCAACCACATATACACAAAAATAAGAATGAAGAAGGAGAACAAAACCTCATAAGCAACATATTAACATACACACATACAGATGAAAACAATATGACACATAACACAAATTTGCACAAGTGAAAAACCCTCCTGGGGTATAAAAACCACTCCAAAACTGCCTCACTGGCTTGACTTTGAAATATCTTTACAAGCCTCACTGGCTGATGTAAGTGTCTCACTAACAAATGGTCTTACCGACCTACAAGCCTCACTGGCATACTGTTGTGCCTCACTGGCATTTCTCAATCAATCAGAACTAAAAATCTCATGTGCAAGAAGTGATTGCTGCTCAATCTGATTTGCACCATTCAGATCAACTCATCTGCAACATTCATTCCATCATTCCAATCCTCTGATATTTTATTCTTGAATCATCTAATTCCCCTGATCAAGGAAACATCTCTCTTTTCAAAAAAGTTTTTCTCTGCATATCATAACTTCATACATAACATTATTTGCTCATCTCTGTTTTCTTCATCAACACCCTAACGTCAATGCACCTGAAAAACTATTATATACAATTTGAAAAACCTTTCACATTCTACACAATCATTTTCCATCTGTGAAGAAATTAATTTTCTCTTCATGCCCATGACTGTTCATTTTCTTCTTCTTTTTAATCCTGCAAGAACAAAATCAATTTTTTCTTCTTTTTCATCCCTATTTAAAACTCTTCATATTCTGTGTTCTTCAAAAATCTTTTTGCCTTTTTCAAAAAATCATTGAAAAACCTTCAACCTTTTTATCTGCAAAATATCTTTCATTCATCTGCAACAAAAAAATATATTTCTACCAAAAATCTCTCTGCTCATTTGTATGTCCTTTCATTTATGATTCTTCATATTCCTGGAAAAAAAACTTCATTTTGCATAAGACTTTTCATCTTCATGCAATCTCCTTCTCTGCAAATTCCTGCAATCAAACTTTTTTTCTTCTCAAGAAAATCAATCTTCATTTTGCACAAAAACATTTCCAATTCTCCATAGATATTTGCCTTCAAGAAAAATCTCTTAAAATTTTATAATTTAATAACCACTGATCACCAAATAAAACTCACCAAAAAACTCATAAATTTGGTATGGGCTGACCACTTATTATTTAAATAAAGTTTCTAAAAAAAACTAGAGCCATAAAAGGCTTAGTGACATTATATCCATAATAGAAACTTTAATATTAAATACTCCCCTAAAAAGGCAATTCTATGCTTAAGATGAAAATCATTATTTTCGGGTTTTAAAAGAATATTATGTGGTTTATGCCTTATATATAGGGATCTTCATATATCATAAAGCACAATGCTTTTTAAAACTAAAAACAAACGATGCTCTAAAAAGGAGGCTGATAAAGATTAGAAAAAGCTTAATGAAGATAGAATTTACAACCAAGGAGGCCGACCAAGACTTTACACATTGATGCTCACAAACACTAAATAGAGACCGCTTATATGATGACCGTTGCAAAAGGTAAGTTAAAGAAAAAGGGCTAGTCAATGGATGCTCAAAAACGCCTTTAGCAGGTATCCGTAAGTGAATCTACCTACTATTATAAGTCAACAACAGTTTATGACATAAAGTGAATGATATAGATTATGGGCATAGAAGACTTTAGAGTTTGGCTTTAGAATATACTTTATCCAACTCATGACCCTTGATAAAACTCTAAGAGGACATTTTGGTTTAAAGACATTTCATTAACAAAGACATTGCATATGGTAACTAGAGTATCAGACTTCATCAAAAAGGCTCTTGAATGCTAAACCATCACTAAGATCTTGAACAAGCTAGGAAACCAAATTACTTCAAATGTGATACAATGAAGAGCTAATTGTCACTAAATGTATCCCATGCCAGTAATTATCCTATGCCACTGTAAGAAGAGTCTTGTCAACTGAAACAATCAGAGATGAACAACATAAGAAAACTTTGCAAGAGACTATGATATCCAACATCATAACTACCACAACTGAAACCAAGATTATGAAGATCATACCACTGAATACTGATGAAGACTACTATGTTTCACTGAGATCAAATGACAAGAATACAAACCAAGCCACTACCACTGCATATCATACTTTACACAACTCTAGATGAAGCAAGAGCAAAACAACTGACAGATGTTTTGATCAACAACTCATGAACACTTTGAACTATGAGATCAACACAAGTTATCAAGAAAAATGAGCTCCATCACCTGATAATCAACACACCATTTGAACTCCTGATTGATGTTCCTGATAGAGTAAACAATTCTGAAAGAAATTGTGAGAGACATGAAACAAGACCAACTATAAACTATGTCATTGAATACCGAGATCAAATTACCAAACCACTACCACTGTATGTCATCTGTATCACCTTGATGTAATCCTGCAACAACACACAACATGATATACTTCTGATGATGTACTCCTCAAACATATGAAGACATCATGATGAACACCTCATTAAACATCTCCTGAACACTTTTGACATCAATGACAACCTAACACCATCAAATTAGAAGCAACAAAATAAAAGATCATTAACCATGCTTAGACATTAACTCTAATTTTGCATCTATAGCCCATTGGATCCAATAGTTGCTATCCTATCTTGTTTCTATTGTTGATTCTATGTGTTCCTCAGAGTCATAAAACTAGACACGGCAGGCAACTCCATCATGAGCAATCGATAAAATCATGAGCCCCCAAAGACAAAGCATTGGAAGGCCTCATTTGGTTCAAAATTGATAGTCATGACTTCGAAAATGAGAGTCAATAGAATGGTAATAAAATCCTTGGTTTACACTTCATATTGGAAACTCATTTGTTAAAATAAGTCAAAACAATAGACAATCACTGCTAATCTCATTTTTTCAATGCCTATTGGTATCCTAGATGATATCACCACTAATAGCATTTTGTGGATTGTGTCTAGATGTATGATCTGTTTTAGCTTTTGGTATTATCCCATCTCCAGGGCCATATGCCTATCTTAGTAAGATATATCATTTCTCTTTATCAAGCTATCTTACTGAAGCCTCAAATAAGTTTTTATTTTTTCCCATAATGCTCTTCATTTGTGTAATAATGTTGGCCAAGGTATTGGTAATGAAGTTTCCAAAGACATGGTGATATAGTTGAATTTTTTAGACAATATTTCTCATTGGCCCAATCAAATCAAAGAACACTTTTTCTGCCTTTTCTCCACTATTCTTTTATAAGCTGAGTAATTTCAAATTTGATATTTGTCATTTGCAATGCATTTCTATTGCATTTAAATCTACAATGTTTGATCTATTGTTGGATTGTTGTCACCTTTACAGACATAAAAATGTACATGTTCTAATATTTTGAACTTATGACAAGTCAAAGGGGGTTGTGCTCATTTAGCAGCTGGTTGAAATTTAATTTGAATGTACTGTTTCTTAATGTTCCCCTTGACTCATTATCATTTTTGTTTATCATCTTGTTTTTTGGCTAGCAACAAACACGCAGTGCATTTGTTGTGATTTCCTATGAATGGTGGCTTTTTCTAAATTATTTTTAAACTATTTTGAGTTCTAGGTGTACACCTTGTGGAGACTTATGGCATATTTCTATGCTTAATTTTTTTCCAAGGTTACAGTGTGCTGATAAATGCAATTATTCCAAAGGTAGTGGAAATAATTTTTGAACAATTATATAAGCTCTCTCTTAATGTTCATATTTGTGTAATTTTTTATTTTGTAGATTTTTAATAGCCTTGTTTGACGAGTCTTGGAAATTGGTTTCAATTTATAGGGTAAAGCTTCCATTTGGAGCTAAGAAGATTGTGCCAAGTAGTTGCAGAGCCATGATTGGTCAGGTTACTGGTGGTGGAAGGATATAAAAGACAATGGTCAAAGCTAGCAATGCATATCACAAATATAGGGTCAAAAGAAACTGTTGGCCTAAGGTTCGTGGTGTAGCAATGAATCTTGTTGAGCATCCTCATGGTGGTGATAATCATCAACACATTGGGCATGCCAGTACTATGGATCGTATAGAGAAGGCTTAGCATATACATGTACTTAATTATAATTAAACAATTATAGAGCTTTGATTATTTAGAAATGTCATCTTTTAGTTTCTTTTTCTTTAGGTTGCTTTGTGTCAACAATTTGTGGGGACCAGGTTGTAAACCATGTTTCCTATTATTGTTTCTTATCATTAGTGGTTTACTCTTGATTCAAAATTTTGGGAAAGACTTCAAACTAGGTTGTAATCCTTATTTCCTTGTATTGTTTGAGGCTTATTTTAGGCTGCCATATTAATTAACTTTGTTATTTTTTATTCTTTCTTGAGTGCTTGTTATTTGCTTTCAGATCATAGAAATGGAAAAAATATTGATGATTTCTTAGTATTATAAACTATGAACTTTCTATTTTAAAAAAAGTAATAATTTGGACGAGTCATTTGATGTATCAAAGAATTTAACATTTGAAAACATTTGGAATGTTCTCAACTGTAAAAAAAAATGAGAAGATAATGTACCAATTTGTCATCACTTTTGCTGAGTATGTTTCTTACTTTGTTGTTTTTTTTTTAACTATTTGGCTTTATATGAGATGCATTGAGGTTTCCATGGTATTGTGTTAGAGATCTTATGACATGATAATGGAAGTATGTGAAAGATAAAGACCTAAGAAGCCAATGACCATATGATTCTGAATGAAAGGAAGTAGAAAGATAAAGACTTGAGAACCCAAAGAATTGTTATCTTGCATAGTAAATTGATAGATTTTAGAGTTGAAATTTGAGAGGTTATATTGCTGAATTGTTAGGCTTGATAATTTTGAGGGTAAATTAATTGGATAATAGAGCTGAAATCTGAGGGGTAATTTTGTTGAATTGTATGTTGGGTTTTGGAGTTAAATTTAAAGGGAAACCTTGTTATCAAGTGCCCTTTATTTTCTGTTTGGTTTTTTAGATGTGCTAAATGCAAGTAAACATGTGGCAATGAGTGCTTTCGAGTGCTAGGAAGCATGAGTATCATTTGCATGGTGCACAGAAGCATATAATTTTATAGTGTTGATATTGATGATTATGATGCACTATGCAACTTGTGACTAGCATTGGTCTAGAGGTATAGATCTTTGTTGGCAAGAGACACTGCTAGGATTCATAAGTGTTGTCATTGATGGCAACAAAGTATATCCCACTCATCCGTAATACATAAATTACTCATACAAAAAGTTAGATTGAAGATAGGTTCATTCGGTAGTCAAGAACAAAGCATATGATAGGGTCTGACAGTTGCGTCTAAAACTCTCTGATGGTCAAACCCAACATGTTACAGATTTGGATGAGTAATAAGGAGTATTTGAAGTATTGTATTCTAGAGATTTAGCCTCCAGTGACAAAGCATGTGAAAGATATGAGCATCTAAGTATCAAACTCTAGTTAGACCATGCAGATAGAGGAAGAACTGGCCAAAAGGGTATCAGACCTCAATCCAGATGTGCAAAAGGTGTTGATCAAGTAACTTGAAGTATTATATGATTTTGGCCGACATAGGTAATGATTTCTATGCCTAAGTTTTTGGTGTGCATCATCAATCAAGTATGGATTTAGCCGACAGAACAGTAACTTACAAATATCCTAAGTGTTCTTATTGCCGACTAGAAAGTTATTGGAAATCCTTGATGCAAATATATATACCTGATGGATTCAAGCTTTTGAGGGTGTGGAAGTGATAGCATGATTGATTAAGTGTGAAGAAAAGTAGAAACAAGTGCGAAGGTAGTAATCCAAGCTCAGAATGTGATAGAAGAGTAATACTAAGCAGAGGAAGGATAAAATGTGCTAGATCGGTATACTGTGCCTAACTGAAACTAAATTCTTGCATATGCGGATGTTGTTCATCAGTTCAAACACTTTGTTATCATCTATAAGCTTTTGTAGACAGTGAGTCTCTTATAGGCAGTGAGCCTTTTGTGAGCAGTGTGCTTGGGTAGTAAGCCCTAACTGGCAAGTGCCATTTTGTACTTCTTTATTCTTTTAATAGAGAATACAATCTTTGGTTAATCACCCCGTGGTTTTTCCCTTAATAGGGTTTCTATGTAAAAATCCTCATGTTATGTGTGTTGATTTCATTTCAGTTCTTATGGTTGCTTATGCTTTCATGTTTTGATATATCACTAAATGATAAGATAAGAAAAGGAAGTAAAAGTAAGAAAGTTTTGAGATAACTGATTCACCCCCCCCTCTCAGTTATCTACCTTGTTTTCAACAATTGGTATCAGAGGAAGGTTTCTTAGAAAAAGCCTAATAGCTTGAGGAGGATCTGGGAATCTTAATGCATGCATATGGTATGAAAGAACAACTACAGTCTTCCTTAGAAGATCTTGATCAATCCCAGTCTAAAGTCAATAATTTGAGAGAACGACTTAAGGAGGCTGATGATTTCATCAATGAGCTGAAAGAAAAACTCATTAATTCCATGAAAAAGAGAAAGGAACTACTTCAAAAGTTAGCAAATCAGAATGAAGCCAATAATACTGAATGAGAAAACAAAGCTATGTGAAAAGCTGTCAAAAGAAGTTGTTATGCTAAGACATGAAACAGAATCAGGGGTTATGAAATTTACCCAAGAAATTGAAGAGAAGAGAAATACTAAAGATAACTTAAAACAATCCCTCAAGGAGAAAATAGAAGATTGCTACAAAATGGACAAAATAATTAGACATCTTGAGTCTGATCTTGGAGAAGCCAGATACAATGAAGAACAACTTGAGAGATAGATTGACAATCTTAAATAAGATCTTGAAACTACAAATGAATACAAAGAAAATTTCAAGATAAGTTCAGCCAAACTTGAAGTACTACTTGAAAGTCAAAAGAGGGTAGATGATAAGAATGGCTTGGGATATGAAAAAGGTGAAAGCTTTAGATCTGGTCAAAAGAATTTTGGGTTAGGAAGACAAAGAAACAGGCCTAGAAGACCTTCGGTAAGACAACCTAATGCTCAAAGATATCCATCCTTCAATGGAAGCTGCTTCAACTACAAAAAATTTGGTCATAAAGCAACTTAGTGCAGGGGCAGAATGAATCAGAATAATCCATCCTTCTCCAGTTAATGTTTTAATTGCAAAAGGTTGTTGGATTTAAGGCATACAACTGAGAGGGGGGGGTGAATCAATTGTATAAAACTTCTTGTTCTTTCAAACACTTGATTCTTCGTTGTTAGTTAACAGCATATCAATTAATCATCCATGAAAGCATAATACATAAACACAAGAGCAGATAAACATCAACACATTGAACACCAAGATTTTGACGTGGAAAACCCGGTTAAGGGAAAAACCATGGGGTGATTAACCCAAGGATTATTCTCTGTTAGAAGAATAAGAAAAAGAATGGCACTTGCCAATTAGGGCTCACTGCCCGAGCACACTGCTCACAAAGAGGCCCACTGCCTACAAGGAGACACACTATCTACAAAGTGATAAGAATCACAATCTTGAACTGGAGAATGACATCTCTACCATGTCCGGATCAGTTCCATTTAAGCCCAAAAACCTCTGCTCTGCCTTTCGCACTTCTCTTCGCTATGCCACACTCATCCACACAATCCACACTTCAAAATGAACTCACAAACCGTTATTTATACAAGACATCGACTTAGGAACAAACATCTAAGTCGGCAAACAACCATAAGAGTATCCGCAAGATGAATAACACATCCGGTCGGCCACCACAAGAACATTCGCAGGATGAACAACTCATCCGGTCGGCTAAACAGAGCAAGAACTTCATCCGGAAGAATAACTTCAATTCCGGGCTCTACTATCAATGCGGACCAACAACACAACCTCAACATGATCCAAGAACCTTCACAAGCCTGCCTGAATGACCGGATACATCCGCACTTCCTTTACTTACTGGAATCTCTTGTCTTCCTCATCCGGAACTTCAAGAACACAGTCTGTCGCCACTGTCATAATGCCAAAGGTACTTCTGGACCTCCAAATCATACACAAATCAAGATGACACATCACAAGGACATCCCAAACACTCCTTCCAATCCGCAGATTAGGATAATACAATTCCGGACCTCACCGGACCTTTCTGTGATCCTTTGTCACCTCTGAACACTTGCCGGAACCAGTTCCATACCGACAGCCACAACTCCTTCAGATCTTCATGTGGACCTCTGAAATCTTAACTGAAGCATCTCAAGACTCATATCTACAGACCCTTTAATCCGCATCCTCCAGTTCTCATCCTATACAGTACATTTGCCTTCTTCTCATCACTGTTCTTCACTGTTCCTGACTGAGGCTAATTTTCTCAATATCCTCAGCACACTGCTCATCCAATCCGTCTTGTCAATGCAATATGAGTATGTTGACATCAATGACAACACTGGTTTACCTCATACTTGCAACAATCTCCCCCTTTGTCATTGATGGCAACATATGATGTGAAAAACCATCAAGACAAGAACTTCTCCTTTCTATCACAGCTCCCCCTATCAGCGACATGTCTTCTCCCCATTTACTGCTCACCCTTTGATCATCAGCTACTTGTTTTTCACATGTCTTCTCTCCCCCTTTGACATCAATGGCAAAGGGCTCATACTTGCAATTCTTATACATCAGAATCATACCAGCTGCTCCCCCTTAGTTGCAGCTCCCCATCATCAATCCGGATCACAAGATATGACTGTGATATCCACCAGACTGATGCACATCAGTGCATCCTAGTTCATCACCGGAGGGGCCATGACCCCTAACTTCTCCCGGAGATATTCAAAAGAGTCCTTGGGAAGAGGTTTAGTAAAGATATCTGCAATCTGATCCTTGGAGGGAACATACTCCAATCTGACTTCTTCCTTGTTCACTTGTTCTCTCAAGAAGTGAAACTTGATAGATATGTGCTTAGTCTTAGAATGCACTACCAGATTCTTAGAAATATTAATTGCACTTGAATTATCACAGAAAATTGTGATAGGCTCCTCATATTCAACTTTAATGTCTCTTAGCATCTGCTTCATCCATAAGATTTGAGTGCAACTACCTGCTGCTGCAATGTATTCTGCTTCAGTTGTAGATAGAGATATTGCATCTTGTTTCTTGCTTAACCAAGAAACCAATCTCTTCCCCAAAAAGAATGCTCCACCACTAGTGCTCTTCCGGTCATCCACATCTCCTGCCCAATCTGCATCTGTGTAAGCATGAAGAGAGAAATCCGGATCTCTAGGGTACCATAGACCATACTCAACTGTTCCTTTCAAGTACCTAAAAATTCTTTTGATTGCCATAACATGAGATTCTCTAGGATCAGCCTGGAATCTTGCCACAAGACCAACAGCCTGCATTATATCTGGTCTAGTTTGAGTGAGATACAACAATCCACCAATCATTGATCTATACTTGTCTGATCTGCCTTTGGAGAATCATCATCTTTGCTTAACTTACATCCAGTTGCCATAGGAGTGTTCATTGGCTTTGAGTCTTCCATACCAAATTTCCTTAACAATTCTTTCACATATTTGGTCTGAGAAATGAAGATCCCTTCTTTTGTTTGAGTAATTTGCAGACCCAAGAAGAAATTCATTTCACCAAGCATAGACATTTCAAACTCACTTTTCATCTGATTTGCAAAAGTTTTGCACATACTATCTCTTCCTCCAAAAATGATATCATCCACAAACACTTCAACAATCAAAATGTTTTCATGATCAATTTTGAAATATAAGTTACTGTCAGCAGTACCTTTGTTGAATCCAATCTGCACAGGATGCTTATCCAACCTTTCATACCATGCTCTTGGGGCTTGCTTCAATCCATACAAAGCTTTCTTCAACTTGCAGACCATATCATCATTATCAGACAATTGAAATCCATCCGGTTGTTCAATGTAGACTTCTTCTTCCAGATCACCATTTAGGAAGGCAGACTTGACATCCATCTGATATACCTTGAAGTCTTTGAAGGCAGCAAATGCAAGAAGTAATCTGACTGCTTCAATTCTTGCCACCGGAGCAAAAGTCTCTTCAAAGTCAATTCCTTCTATTTGAGAGTAGCCTTTGCAGACCAATCTAGCTTTGTTTCTGATTACTTCACCAGCTTCATTTAGTTTGTTCCGGAAGACCCACTTGGTTCCAATTACATTCTTGTCTCTAGGTCTGGGAACAAGATCCCAAGTATGATTTTTCTCAATTTGCATCAATTCATCTTCCATTGCTTTGGTCCAGTTTTCATCATTACAGGCTTCATTTATTGTTTTAGGTTCAATCTTTGAAATCAGACAACATTCATCCTGATTTTGAGCAACATTCCTTCTAGTTTGTACACCTTTGCTTCTGTCACCTATGATCTGATCTTCAGAGTGGTTCAGTCTTACATACCTTGGAATTTTGGGAGTATCCTGCACTGCTGCTTCTTGATCAGGCTCATTCAAACCTATCTCTTCTTCTTGATTTACCAGATTAGGCTGACTCTGTCTCATCGGAGAGGATTGAGTTCCTTGAACATTGTCTTGGTCATCTTCATCAAACTCATAAAATCTTGAAGGCTTCTCAATTCCTTCATCAACTTTCACATTGGTGCTTTCTATCATCTTCCTCAATCTCTTATTGTAACACCGGTATGCTTTGCTTTGAGTGGAGTAACCCAAGAAAATTCCTTCATCACTTCTAGCATCAAACTTTCCTAGATCTTCATCTCTTTTAATATAACACTTGCTACCAAATACTCTGAAATATTTCACAGTAGGAGTGATGCCAAACCAGAGTTCATAGGGGGTCTTACCGGTGTTGTTTCTGATTTGAACTCGATTGAGAGTGTAGACTGCAGTGCTGATAGCTTCTTTCCAAAACATTTGAGGAACATTTGCTTCCAACATCATTGTCCTGGCAGCTTCCTGGATGGTCTGGTTCTTTCTCTCAACTACTCCATTCTGCTGTGGAGTCCTAGGAGCAGACAACTATCTTCTTATACCTTGCTTCTCACAGAAGTCAATGAACTCACCAGATGTAAATTCACCACCTCTATCAGACCTTAGACATTTAAGTTTCAATCCAGTTTGATTCTCTACCATAGCTTTGAAGATTTTGAACTTTTCAAGTGCTTCTGATTTTTCTTTTAGAAAGGTAACCCACATCATCCGGGAATGATCATCAATTAACAACATGAAATATCTATCACCTTGCAGACTCTTGATTCTTGTCGGACCACAGAGATCAGTATGTACTAATTCCAACAATCCGGTAGAAGACTGATCTTGGCTTTTGAAAGAGACTCTGCTTTGTTTACCTAGCTGACATTCTTTGCACAAACTATTTGTAGGTTTCATCAATTTTGGAAGATCTCTTACAGCCTGAGTATTGCTTATCTTGATGATGTTATCAAAATTTACATGACACATTCTTCTATGCCATAACCAACTCTGATCAATTTGAACAAACAAACAACTTTTATTTGAACCAACCAGATGAAAGATATTACCTTTTGTCTGAGTATCGGATGCAATTTCAGTTCCGGAGCTTGTAAAGATTCTGTATTTTCCATTCTTGAATCGGAGATCATAGCCTTTGTCCACTAACTAACCAACACTGAGAAGATTGTGCTTCAATCCTTCAACATATAGTACGTTACCTGTTTTGCTCTTTCCATCAAAGGAAATAGTTCCCCTGCCTCTGGTTCTGCTAGCAAAATTGTCACCAAACTTTACCATTCCTCCTTCATACCTTTCCAAATCTAAGAACTTATTCTTGTCACCAGTCATATGGTGAGAACATCCACTGTCAATAACCCAATCATCCTTTTCTTCCACTTGAGCAGCCAAAGCTTTTTCAACAACTTTGTGATTGACAGATTCAGAGAGTATTGAATCTTCTTCCTTGATGGCAATAAACACCCACTCATTTCTGGATTTGCTTCCTAGTTCTGATTCATCATCTGTTACTCCTTCATTGTCATCTTCTTCATGAACATAATAGCAATTCTTTTGAAACCTTTGTCTGTTAGTATTAGACCTTGCAGATCTTTCCGGACATCTTGAAGCAAAATGACCAATCTTATTGCAGTTGAAACACTTAAAGGGTAGTCTTCCTTCATACTTATCGGATCCTCTTGGCAGTCTCTTTGCAATGAGGGCTTCAAGTTGAGCTGCTTCTGTTTCTTCTTCTTCCATGTCTCTTCTTGCTTGATCATACCATGACATCTTCCTTGATGAGTTTTCTCCCGGATCAAATCTCTGTTTGCCTTTCACATAGGCACTGGCTTTGAAAGCAGATTCAGTCTTGGGAGGATCATCTCCAAACTCGGTTATTTCAAATGCAGCTAGTTTGCCAGCCAGTTGTTCTCTTGTGACAGTTGTGTGGGCTCTGAATTCATCAATGGCAGCAACCTTGATTTTGTAGGCAGCAGGAAGGGATCTTAGGATTTTGCAGACAATCTCATTTTCATCTAGAGTTCCACCAGCATTTCTAATTCCACATACCAGCTCATTCACTCTTGGCATAAAGGTAGTGATGTTTTCATCATCTCTCATTTTCAATCTTTCAAATTTCCCTTTCAGACTTTGCAACCTTGCACTTTTGACAAACTCATCTCCTTCATACAGAAGTTCCAGTTTAGTCAGGATCTCATATGCAGTTGGTAGGTCAATAACATTTGAGAGATCTGAATCATTCAATGTGCTTAGTAGGGCTTCCTTGGTCCGCAGATTATTTTCAGCATCTGTGATTTCATTCAGAGTTGTCGGACCACCTTGTGGAGGTACATATGGTTTTGAGACCATAGCCAAGTATGCTTTTCCCATACATTCCAAGTGACACTTCATGCGACCTTTCCAGAGAGTGAAGTTGGTTCCATCGAACTTCAGACTATCCTTCTTGTATGACGACATCCTGGATCTCCTCAAGCGGTTAAGCTCCTTTTAGAGGAACTTGGCTCTGATACCAATTGTTGGATTTAAGGCATACAACTGAGAGGGGGGGGTGAATCAGTTGTATAAAACTTCTTGTTCTTTCAAACACTTGATTCTTCGTTGTTAGTTAACAGCATATCAATTAATCATCCATGAAAGCATAATACATAAACACAAGAGCAGATAAACATCAACACATTGAACACCAAGATTTTGACGTGGAAAACCCGGTTAAGGGAAAAACCATGGGGTGATTAACCCAAGGATTATTCTCTGTTAGAAGAATAAGAAAAAGAATGGCACTTGCCAATTAGGGCTCACTGCCCGAGCACACTGCTCACAAAGAGGCCCACTGCCTACAAGGAGACACACTGTCTACAAAGTGATAAGAATCACAATCTTGAACTAGAGAATGACATCTCTACCATGTCTGGATCAGTTCCATTTAAGCCCAAAAACCTCTGCTCTGCCTTTCGCACTTCTCTTCGCTATGCCACACTCATCCACACAATCCACACTTCGAAATGAACTCACAAACCGTTATTTATACAAGACATCGACTTAGGAATAAACATCTAAGTCGGCAAACAACCATAAGAGTATCCGCAAGATGAATAACACATCCGGTCGGCCACCACAAGAACATTCGCAGGATGAACAACTCATCCGGTCGGCTAAACAGAGAAAGAACTTCATCTGGAAGAATAAATTCAATTCTGGGCTCTACTATCAATGCGGACCAACAACACAACCTCAACATGATCCAAGAACCTTCACAAGCCTGCCTGAATGACCGGATACATCCGCACTTCCTTTACTTACTGGAATCTCTTGTCTTCCTCATCCGGAACTTCAAGAACATAGTCTGTCGCCACTGTCATAATGCAAAAGGTACTTCCGGACCTCTAAATCATACACAAATCAGGATGACACATCACAAGGACATCCCAAACACTCCTTCCAATCTGCAGATTAGGATAATACAATTCCGGACCTCACCGGACCTTTCTGTGATCCTTTGTCACCTCTGAACACTTGCCGGAACCGGTTCCATACCGACAGCCACAACTCCTTCAGATCTTCATGCGGACCTCTGAAATCTTAACTGAGGCATCTCAAGACTCATATCTATAGACCCTTTAATCCGCATCCTCCAGTTCTCATCCTATACAGTAATTTGCCTTCTTCTCATCACTATTCCTCACTGTTCCTGACTGAGGCTAATTTTCTCAATATCCTCAGCACACTGCTCATCCAATCCGTCTTGTCAATGCAATATGAGTATGTTGACATCAATGACAACACTGGTTTACCTCATACTTGCAACAAAGGTATGGTCACAAATCTCATGAATGCAGAAATATGCAAATAAACAATTCTTTCAATGGTAGATACTTTACATGCAATAGAATGGGGCATATGGCTAATCAGTGTAGATCAAGAGGATATCAATCAAATAAGCAAGGAAATGTTCTACATTACAATTGCAATAAATTTGGTCATATAGCTAGATTCTGCAGGAACAGAAATGATGATGGAAAAGGTTCGGCAAAACATGATTAGAAATAAGACAAAGGCAAAGGTAAAGTGAATGCGGATGAGATTCAGAAGGAGATGAGAAAGACTTGGGTAAAGAAGAGTGTGATGAATATTGGTGATGGGTCTACACTAGAATCAAGTGCTGATAATCCTTCTAGAAATTAAAAAGTGAGCTATGGCTTAGGGGGAGCTGCAAAGAAGATCAAATTCCCCTAGCCAGTTAGTAAGTACCTAAATTTAGCACATTGAGTAAGAATCAGAGGTTGCAGATCAAAGAGCTTTTGGAGGTTCATCTAAAAATCATTCAGCTAAAAGTTGAGAAATCCACATATAGATTTGAAGAAGTTATGAGTATATCCGGTTCCGGCAGCTATCCAATAAAAATAGAATTACACAAACAGATCCAGTATGATCTGAAAATGCAATTTTATGGTCTATAGATTTAGAGGCATGTTTTGAAAGGTTAAAGTTATGTTGTCAACTCACTTGGATAATGATTTCAAAATCCACACAGTGATTCATAAAAATTCACTCAAAACAAGGTAACCAGATGACTTAAAGTGTGCATTTATTGCAATGAGAAATTAGGTTTTTTTTGCAAGGATAAGAGGTTCTTCATTCATCATTTACAACACTTTGCATTCACAAAGAAGAGAGAAGAGCTCTTAGAAGAGATCCTGCAGAATACTTGAGTTAAAGTTGAAGATCGAAATCAAGCATAAATTTGCTCTAGCAGTCACATCAAACCCTAAGGCGTAAAAAGGTATTTCCTTTCTACAAAATCACTCTGAATTTTATTGCTAGAATATCTACTCCCATGGTTGTGAATGTCACTGAGAGGCCGAGACCAAAATTCAAGAAACATCATTATAAATCTATTGAAGTTGATCCCTTGGGTGCATTTTCCCATATCCCGTATGGTCTTCTGCATGTAGAATATATTAGGGTTTTGATGTAGAGCGCACAATGGAAATGCTCAAAACAAGGGTAATACCCATCAAACCCACAGTATAGAGAGATAAATGCTTAATCAACATTAAATACCCATCAAACCCATAGTACAGAGATAAATGCTTAATCAGCATTAAATACCCTACAGAAGGCCCAAACAATACCAAACTACACACACACATTCTTCACTTTTCACTATCAGTGAGACTGAATACTGTTTGCACACTCAAAAACTCTTTCGCTGATCTCACATCTCTCCTCGACAGCTCACATAATGCTTTGTCTTTGGCAGGACTTAATACCATCAGCAAGCTCAAAGACTTTTCTGTCGACGCACCAATCACTCTGATGGCTTCGTCGAACCGCACTTGTTGGTGAGACTCAGATCTTTGTCAGGACATTTCATTCATCTTCTGATACACTGATGGGTTTCGACTTCTCGCTTTTGACAGACATCCCATCGTCGACTCTTATCAGCCAGACAGACTGCTATCACTGACTTATCAACTTTTCACACTTAAGTCTTACTCACTTCGATGTGAGATTCACCGCCCTCGTCTATCGACAAGAACAACACCCTTGGTGAGACTTTTAACTTACATTCTAATATTGCCAATCTTCCTGATGGGTGACTTGCTTCTTGCCTATCGGCAAGAACCTTACCATCGGTCGGTCACAAATTGGTCACTCTAACGTTGTAACTCTCCCTAATGGGAGATTCCACACTTCTAACTTGTCAGGAAGATGATCACTATTGGCACATTAGAAATGAGCTTCACTAATGTACCGATACACTTTATGTAGACAAGACACCATTGATCGTTATAACTACTGAAAACTTCCCTGATGGCTGTGTTACACCGATGTCCACTTCTGCTACTCTACCACTATGCAGACACAGAACAACTTATATAGAAACAACCAAAACTCAATAGGACGGAAAACAATCTACTCCTAAGGAAGTCATTCCACTGATTTCGAAGAAATATCAACTACTGGAATGCTTCCAACCTACGTTCTATGTAATTAACCCAAATAGAACTTCTTTATTACTTCCTCTCAGAAATGTAATATAAATACATCAATCTTTTCTACCTCTGTGTCTCTTCCTCTTTGTCTATCAATGAACACAGACCAACTATATAGACTCTCATATTGGTAGTTACATAAGGTGGAAGGTGAACCACCCTACAACCACCTCTGCCATTCGGTTACATCTGTTCAAATCAGTTACAATCGTTAATGACATGTATACAGACTCGATGTTATGCCTTACTCAGCCAACTATGATTCAATGTGGCTCTTAGGCCTTACAACATGACACTTTGGACAGGATAGAATATGCATGGAATCCTCCAGATTCTCAGGTCTCGAGGTGCTCCTGCACCATACAACCAACCAACAAAGATTTCCAAGTCCCTTGGAAATGTATCTGCAAAACAAAACTACCTTTTCCTACATCTCTGTCTGTCATCATCTTTCACTCTGTCTCTTCAGCTTCAGGCTTCAAATCTTCACATCAATGGAACAGTGACCAACCAACCAACAATGGCAAACTACCATCAACATTTTAGAGTATCTTTAGGCTCCTTCTACTCCTAGCAATGGAGTACTCTCAGACTAATCAAAGCTTCAATGACTACAACACAATGCCCAATCAAATGTCCATCCTACACACTGCTACAGACCCATTCCTCTCGTCCAACAGCAGATCTTGGAGATGCACTACCACTCTCTCTCACAGTGGCCTCACTCTGCACCCTCTTCTAGCCAAATCTCTATTGGTGAATGGTCTTGACAGACCTCATCATCGTCTGCCCACACACTTCAAGAATCCCATTCCTTCTCGCAACTAGATGGCATGAGCATTTGCAACAGTCTAGCAACTACTGTCAGCCTTCAAAATACCTCTTATGATCTCTATTTTCAAAATGTTCACCAACTAGATATTTTTCTTTAACTCTTCATTTTTCCTTCAGCTCTTCACCTGCCTTCTTAGTGACAAAAATTAGATACACAACTGCCTAGACCTTTCGCCAGCTCTGATACCAATTTGATGCAAAGCACACAGTGGAAGCACTTCAAAACAGGGTGAATACCCATCAAACCCACAGTACAGAGATAAATGCTTAATCAACATTAAATACCCTACAGAAGGCCCAAACGATACCAAACTACACACACATTCTTCACTTTTCACTATCAGTGAGACTAAATACTGTTGGCACACTCGAAAACTCTTCCACCGATCTCACATCTCTCCTCGACAGCTCACATAATGCTTTGTCTTTAGTGGGACTTAATACCATCGGCGAGCTCAAAGATTTTTCTGTCGACGCACCAATCACTCTGATGGCTCCATCAAACCGCACTTGTCGGTGAGACTCAGATCTTTGTCAGGACATTTCCTTCATCTTCTGATACGCTGATGGGTTTCAACTTCTCACTTCTGACAGACATCCCATCGTCGACTCTTATCAGCCAGACAAACCGCTATCGGTGACTTGTCAACTTTTCACACCGAAGTCTTACTCACTCTGATGTGAGATTCACCACCCTCGTCTGTCGGCAAGAACAACACCCTCGATGAGACTTTTAACTTACATTCCGATATTGCCAATCTTCCCGATGGGTGACTTGCTTCTTGCCTATCGGCAAGAACCTTACCATCGGTCGGTCATGAACTGGTCACTCCGACGTTGTAACTCTCCCCGATGGGAGATTCCACACTTCTAACTTGACAGGAAGATGATCACTATCGGCACATTAGAGATGAGCTTCGCCGATGTACCGATACACTTTATGTCGGCAAGACACTGTTGATCATTATAATTACTGAAAACTTCCCCGATGGCTGTGTTATACCGATGTCCACTTCTGCTACTCTACCACTACGTAGACACAGAACAACCTATACATAAACAACCAAAAATCAACATGATGGAAAATGATCTACTCCTAAGGAAGTCATTCGATTGATTTCGAAGAAATCTCAACCAGTGGAATGTTTCTAATCTACATTCCATGTGATTAACCCAAATAGAACTTCTTTATTACTTCCTCTCAGAAATGTAATATAAATACATCAATCTTTTTTGCCTCTATGTCTCTTCCTCTATGTTTGGAAACGAACACAGATCAACTATATAGACTCTCATATCAGTAGTTACATAAGGTGGAAGGCGAACCGCCCTACAACCACCTTTTCCATTCGGTTACATATGTTCAAATCAGTTACAATCATTAATGACACATATACAGACTCAACATTATGCCTTACTCGACCAAGTATGATTCAATATGGCGCTTAGGCCTTACAACTTGACACTTTGGATAGAACAGAATATGCATGGAATCCTCTAGATTCTCAGGTCTCGAGGTGCTCCTGCACCAGGTTTACATTTATGCAAACATTGAAAACCTTGGAGACTTGGAATTGATGGAAATATATCATAAACAGTTAAGAAATGAGAATTTTGAACTCAAACCAGAATTGAAGGCTCTAAAAGACAAGCACTTTGCACATTGCATACATTTCCTTTCTTTTGTAGAGGATGAATGGGTCCGGTATGTCTTGAGTAGGATGCATGATAACTTTATGTGGTTAATGAGTCCATTTAAGATAACCAAAGATGTCATCAAGGCTGTAACCGGATTACACTCAACTGGTGGGTTGCCTGCACTCAAATCTATGAAAAATCAAACTATAATAGAAGCCACTGGATCAAAATATGACAAGAGGGAAATGACTATAGATGATATTACTGATCTAGATGTCAAGTTTGCATCAATTATAATTGGTTATATGATTTACCACTCAAGTAGGGAAAATTCTATATCTGGTACAACAATCTATATTGCATATTAGATGCTGAAAGAAAATGTAGAATAGGATTTGTGTGAGCTTCTATTGAATCAACTGATGGAGAATCTGTAGAAGATTAAGAAAGATAAGACAAATTCCTTCAAGTATGGCAATCTGGTGTTGTGCCTATTCTTTTATTACATGAATGAGTTACCGGGATCAAATGGTCTGATCTGGGCAAATGATATACCTGTTACAATTCAAATCAAAGATTATTTGTATGGACTTGGTGATGCACAAGCCTAAAAGATAGCTCTCTAGGGTTACTTCAAGAATTTCCAAAGCATGATGCATGCAAGAGAAAGTATACCAAAATCAATAGTGGAGAAATACAAAGACACAGTTTGTTTCATGGTTGACATAGACCAATGCCTAATGGAGGCAGTTGAGCCAAGAACTATATGGGTAATGCCCATGGGTTATGAAGTTGATGAAAACATATTGGAGGTACATGTTCAACACTTGCTAAGCCAACCTAAGGACACTGAAGCAGAGAGGTTTAGCACTTTTGATGAGCTAAACATAACAATACATGTTGAATTAAGGAAGCTTGAGTCAAAAAGAAAAGTGAGGAGGGAGGTTGAAGAACTTGCTAAGAAGTTTGGCATAAAAAAGGAGGTAGTAGATACAAATAGAGAAAGAATAGAGAAAATTGAAAAGGAAAGTGAAGGAGCAAAGAAAGAAAGTGTTCCACTAGAAGCCTCTACCTGGACAAGATCTTCCAAGAGTTCTACCCCTATCACTCCTGAAAGCTCAAAAACTGCTAAATCAGAAACCAAACCATCTGTTAAAGGAGAAAAGAGAAAGAAGTCTAAGGCCACAAGAACATATGTGAGCATTAAGAATGATGAAGAGACAGAATCAGATGTAGAGGTCAGAGATTTGAAGAAATCTAAGAACAAACCTTCCAAGAATGAAAGGAATGATGAGGAGCATAAGACAGAAGAGTTTGTTGAGAGACCCACTCTCTCCATTGAAGACATCATTAAAGTAGTCACTGTGGATGGAAACCTGCAGCTGGTAATAGAATTCTATGATGAGTACAATGATGCAGACAAGAAAATTCTTGAGGAAGCAACAGTAAGGTACCTAAACATCTATAACAAAGCTTTCATTGAAATAACTTCCTTGATTCCTAAAAGCTTAGAAGAAGTTTTGGAGTTAACAAAAGTAAGTGCAAAAGAAAAAGACTTGGAGATTGGGGAACAGATAGTGATACAATTATGTCCAACCATCACTCAAAATTAAATGGACATGGTTTTCAAGGATGTCAAAGAAGAATTCTGGAGCAAGTCCAGAATGAATAAACTCATGCTTGGAGAAACTGACCAAATAGTTGATGAGACAAAATAAATTCTCTGGAGTGCCTTGAAAAGGTTTAATTTTCCCATTGTAGAGGAAGCAAATGAAGAGCCTTCTAACATGGATGTTGAAGGATTAAAGAAAATTTATGAAGAGCAATATGAGGCCTTAGACTCCTCTATTCCAGAAGAGGAAGTGTAGAAAGAAGAGACAAACATTTTTAATGGCAACAAGCAAATCAGTCTGGATTGCCCCAAAGGAAAGGAAGTTGAGACTACAAGAGACAATATAGAAGCAGTGCAAAGTTTCTTGGAAGGGAAAGTTGTGGAATTAGATGAACCATAGTTGATTCAAGGGCCACTAAATCTGGACTCTCTCTCTGGTTCAGATAATGAAGATAGCATCTTTTGCTCAGGTCAAAGCTAAAGAAAAACTCCTGAAATCTCATATGGAGGACAACGAGCTGCTAAGTATTGCATCTGGAGTGCTAGAGAAGATAATGCCCACATATCAGAAGGATCATCTACCTCTCCATCTACTAATTTGAAGAACTTAGTTAATTTTGTCAATACACATTTTGAGTCTTTAGAAAAATCAGCAGAAACTAAGGTCCAGAAAGAGTTCTTGGGAAAAAGATTCAGTGAGGTACCAAGGCTAATTGATAATGATAGAAAAACCCTAGATATTGGCATAAAGAGCATTGAAAATTCTCTTAAGGATGGTGGATACATATATAAATTTTTTTTATCCTAGCCTAAAGTTGCAAAGGACATTGAGAAGAAAATGAAAGAACAAGAAGGAAAATTGACAAATCTATCTCAAAATTTTGATCCTCTTACTATCTCTCTGGTAAAACAAGAATGCCAAGCAGTTGTTATAACAAATGAAATAAATAAACTGGTTAAGAAGAAGAAGAATATAATGGATAGAATGGGTGAACTCAGAGGGATAATCGTCCCTAAGTTAGAGTTAATGCATGATGCCTTAGCAGATGCTCTAAGTACAGTCCGGACCAGTGATCCAACAAATTTGAAGAGGGCAGAAGTATATGCATTTTTGTTGAGTGGAAACATCTCCATCTTGGATAGGATGAAGAGAATTTGGGCCACAGAGCTTGTACAATTGAAGACTACATTTGCAGATATACTTAAGTATATGTAAGTTTATCTTATGAATTGTATGTACATATGCGGCCTTATATAATAATTTTTGCACATTTTTGGTTTGTGGATCCCACCCTTTTCCATTGATGTCAAAGGGGGAGTGAAGAGTAGTAAAAAATGATGAATCCAGCATTAAGTGAGCATCGGTAAGTAGTGTGGAGTGATGGAGCATACGCAAAGGGGGAGTTTCATCGACACTTAGTCATTTTTCACCAAGTGTTGCCATCAATGCCAAAGGGGGAGATTGTTGGCAAGAGACACTGCTAGGATTCATAAGTGTTGTCATTGATGGCAACAAAGTATATCCCACTCATCCGTAGTACATAAATTACTCATACCAGAAGTCAAATTTAAGATAGGTTGGTCTGGTAGTCAAGAATAGAGCATATGATAGGGTCCAACAGTTGGGTCCAGAACTCTCTGATGGTGAAACCTAGCATGTTACAGATTTGGATGAGTAATAAGGAGTATCTAAACTATTGTATTCCAAAGATTTAGCCTCCGGTGACAAAGCATGTGAAAGATATGAGCATCTAAGTATTAGACTCCAATTAGATAGTGTAGATAGAGGAAGAACTGGCCAACAGGGTATCTGACCTCAATCTAGATGTGCAGAAGGTGTTGATCAAGTAACTTGAAGTGTTATATGATTTTAGCCAACATAGGTAATGATTTCTATGCCTAAGTTTTTGGTGTGTATCATCAATCAAGTATGGATTCAGCCAACAGAACAGTAACTTGCAAATATCCTAAGTGTTCTTGTTGCCAACTAGAAAGTTGTTGGAAATCCTTGATGCAGATATATATACCTGATGGATTCAAGCTTGTGAGGGTGTGGAAGTGGTAGTATGATTGATTAAGTCTAAAGAAAAGAAGAAACAAGTGTGAAGGTAGTAATCCAAGCTCAGAATATGATAGAAGAGTAATACTGAGCAAAGGAAGGATGAAATGTTCTAGATCAGTATATTGTGCCTAACCAGAACTAAATTCTTGCATATGTGGATGTTGTTCATTAGTTTAAACACTTTGTTATCATTTGTAAGCTTTTGTAGACAGTGAGTCTCTTGTAGGCAGTGAGCCTTTGTGAGAAGTGTGCTCGGGCAGTAAGCCCTAACTAGCAAGTGCTATTTTGTACTTCTTTATTCTTTTAATAGAGAATATAGTCTTGGGTTAATCACCCCATGGTTTTTCCCTTAATAGGGTTTCCACATAAAAATCCTTGTGTTATGTGTGTTGATTTCATTTCAGTTCTTATGGTTGCTTATGCTTTCAGGTTTTGATATATCATTGAATGATAAGATAAGAAAAGGAAGTAAAAGTAAGAAATTTTTGAGATAACTGATTCACCCCCCTCTTAGTTATCTGCCTTGTTTTTCACAATCTTTGCAAGCAACTGAACTATCTTCACTACTCTACAAACCAGAGGGAGGTTGTAGAAGTGGAATCCAAAAGGGAACCTTTGAAAAAAAGATGATCTAGGTCTAAAAATGGTTGCCAGAGGACATAAAAACAACCCAGATTTGCCAAAACTATCATGACCCTTGTTTGAGAAAACTCTCTATCCTCGGTAGACTTTAAGAAGAAATAAATTCTTAAAAGGAAGAATTTAACTCTATATCGAGCCTCATAGATTCCATATCCATCCATAGAGTTTTACGTCATCTAGTCTTCTTCCCATGAATTTGCCCATGAGAGGAAAATCATCATGCTAAAAGGAAATTTTAGTTAGACGATCATCAGGGAGAGAAACATCCAAAAGGGTGACTTCCATATCATAGAAAAAAAGATAGAAACCCTAGATTGATCTGCAAGCTCATCACTTGGGCATTTTAAGCTAAGCTAAACCACCTAAGATGACCCCAATTAAGAAAAATCAAACCCCATTTTAACAATAGAGCATATTGAATACCCTTCAGAACACACCAACACTAGTATTAATAACCAATACTTCAACACAATAATGACTATTCAAGGGACTAAACTGTGATAGGGCTAGCAGAAACTAAAATTGGTATTAAGCAATATAAGATTATTTGTTGTTTTCTTTTTAAAAAGTTTGCAAGGTTGAGGCAGTTCTTCTACAATTAGGTGAAACCCTGATCCTTCACAACTGAGCTTTGAACTTCATGCATCCCTAATAAGAGTGGAGTATTGTTTGAGTATTAACAGTCAACATATTAAATTCAATTTTGGTGTATGTATTTAGAGCATCTGATAAATAGGCATAACTAAAACAGAGTACCAAACACAACAAAAAAGTATAGTTTAAAAAACACATGAATACCAGACCTACTAAGGTTCCTCGGTGATTGAATATAATACATCTAGCCATGCCGTTCTCTAGAAACTCTTCTATTACTTCTAGGAAATTCCCCTGAAATGGGTCCGCCCAATACAAAATTTAACAAAATACAATAAAATTAACATCTTCAAGCGATTGTGTTCCAATTCATCAATGCAAAAAGAGGGACATCAATGAGCCTTACCTATTTTTGAGCATGAATTCAACCCCTGTACAACACATCCAATGCATGAACAATGTCTTGAGCATAAAGGCGGTCAGGTTTCTTTTGTTTGAATTATTTTTCATGGAAAAAATTCCCCTCTAAATTTCCCTCTTTCCAATTTGCAAATATATTTTAATTTCCCTCTCTTTCAAATTTTTATATGCATGACTAATTATTTAGTCATTTATAGTTGTGTTTTTTACCCACCATCAAATTAGTCATTTATAGTTGTGTTGCAAAAAATGACTAGAATTTAATCATTTTTAGTTGTCGTGACTAAAAGTTTTAGTCACGTAGTCATTTATTTGCCAAAATTCTACTAGTGACCTTACTGGTTATAGTGACCGAAGCTTAAATGTTTTGCATGATCCGTTAGCTATGTATAATGGTTTTCATTGTGATATGAGTCACAACTTGACCATAAGAAACCATTATTACTATTTATTTTGAATGAAGGTATAATGGTAGAAACGTAAACATTGTTTATGTCAAAGAGTAGCTTTGTTAGGACCGTAGGCTTATATATTTGTAAAATTATGAAGTCAAGATTAACTCTGTTAATCATTATGCACGTGTTCATATATCTATTTGTGATATAATTGGAAGCCTATGTTCTTATATGTATTAAAATGTCACCTTTCCGATTACTATATCAATTATCTTCTAAGGAGTAGTGAAATCAAAAAAGGTTTAAGTTTGTATAGGAATCTCTTTATTCAGAGTTTATAAGATCTTGTTATCTTATCCAAGACTTCCTTTTGAACAGCATAATCAATGCATATTATGCTAGTTATAGGGCTCTTTTCATGATGAATTCATTTGATGTAGTTATTCATTGGTTATTATATTCGTGTTTTTGATTGAGTCACCTAGTGTTTAAATGAAATCATACAATTAGTGGTGTAGAACAACTAGCAAAATAATAGGTTAAGTTGTGCAAATAGACACTAGTTTTATTATTGTGTATATGATTACTTGGGATATATTTATATTAACTCATGTGAGAAACAACCCTGGCCATAAAGAGAAGATGATAGTATCATGAACTTGCCTATATTCAATATTCGATATCAAATCAAAATTAGTCAACATTCTAGACTCTTATGAAACCTTAGGGTTTGTTGTAATTGAGATTTTATTGTAAAGAGAGATAACCTTGTTGTAAATGATAGAATGATCTCGTAATAGTAATAATATTGGAAAATAATCATCTATCAAGTCGAGAGTTGTGAAACTTGGAAATGACCTCATAGTTAGAAGTAGACCAAGAAGTTGATCTTTTTCTTATTAAATTATTACTTTATGATTAAATAGGTTTGTTATTTCATTATGATGGAATAGTTTAAGGAAAAACTGTAACTTGATCCAATAGGGTAATTATATATATTAAACCTTTGTGATTATATATATATATATATATATATATATATATATATATATATATATATATATATATATATATATATATATATATATATATATATATATATATCATTAGTGAAGGGGCAAGTACCCTAATTATGTTTATTTATTTTTACTTGTAAGAAAGGAAATATTTCGTAGTTTTTAATTTTTAAACCTGGGTAAGGTAACCATCTTAGTGGTTTATGAATCGATTTAAAGTTCTTTAAGTGTCAATAAGTTTTAGGTCTCAGGTGTTGCAAGATGCAAAGAGTATCCTCGTATTAAAAGTTAATCCATAAGATCTATGGAACAATGACAATGTTTGTAATACATGTCTAAGTTGGGAAGACTAAAATATTGATATTGATAAGACTATATAGTAAAACATAGTTGACCAAGTCAAACTATAGGATTATGATAGTATCCAGGTCGAGTTGGGGTGGGTAGACATAATGACTGTGTTTATTATAAATGTTTATTCATATTGAATCTTTGGCCAAAGTAATGCATACATCTCTGTGTGCAATGTATGTTCACCGTATCTAGATTGCATAACCTATTGATTGGCTCATACTTGTTAAATGGTATCTAGGGTTGTATGATCAATAGCATTATGTAGGATACAACACCAGTACTCAGATGGAAAATTAGCATTGGTCACCTTAGGTCTATACTCTTTGTGAAGGGTAGGACCACTTCTATTTGGAAGATGTGTAGGAGACCACCGATCTGTGGTTGGAGGAAAAGCACCAAGAATATCCTCTCTCTCTCTCTCTCTCTCTCTCTCTCTCTCTCTCTCTCTCTCTCTCTCTCCAGCAGAAGGCATGGCGAGACTTACAATATGGATGTCAGATTTTCAGATGCAGTATACCTTTGGGTTAAGTGACTTGTGACTCTTAAGACTATGTAAAACTTCATCTATTGCAAATGTTTGTAAATGAAAAGACAGAATGTCATCTTTGTATATTATATCATGTTGTTTAATTCAGAAAAGAAATTATGTAAATTGTTGTATTTTGATTTCAAGTTAAATATAAAAAAAATCTATTTTTTTCACCTTATGTGTTTATATCTCATGGTAAATATTTGCATTTAGTCTTGTTTAAGAATTTGGTTGTTACACATGGTATCAGAGCTACTAGGTTCAACACTAGGTCTTATGAGTCTACTATGCTAACCTGTAATCAACATTAAGTAGTTAGCTAATGTTTGGATTTCTTGTGCCAAGATTGTGCATCTCAAGATGACTGCTAGGAAGTCAGTTATTAGGAATGAGTGTTACCTAAAATCCAAGAGAGGGCATGAAGCTAGAATTAAAACATTTGAGGGAACCAATAATGATAATGACATATGGTTGAGTGATACTAAAACCCTTGAGAATACCTTAACTCGAATCAAGCGAGTGAGAAAGGAAAACTTAGAGGCATCTAAAATCATAGCTAGGATCATAGCATATATGTTCAAAGATGATGCACCTATGGTTAGGAGAGACCCTTGCATACCTGCATCTTCTAAGATCGTTGTATTTAGGTCTAATAGTGAGTCAGAAGGTTATACACCTCTTGATTATGTATTTGATAATGAATCAGATGGATAGACTCCCCTTGAATATGACATTTGAGTCATTCTATGTATCATAAAGGATGTAGTTACTCTCAAATAATTTATAATAAAGATGAGTTTGTTTTATACCAAACTATTGTTTGTTTTGAGTTAATTATGTTTTGATTTAATGAGATGCATTAAAATCAAGAAACAAATAGATAACTCAATATTCCCAGGTGTGAGAAAAAATGGTAAACATGGTTCAGACAAGAACTAACCAGGGTGAGAGTCAAGAGGAAAGTAACCCACCAGATAATTCCAAGGACAAGTTTGATCAAATTTTAATCATGCTAGTAGAAACCAAGGAAAGACTTGTTAACTTGGAAAAGAAGGTAATGGATCAAGGAAATTTTGAGGATGAAAATTCACATTGGGAGAGCGGGGAAAATCACCAAGATCATAGTATGAGTAGTGAGATCCTTGAAAATCATGAACCTCAAAAGGAAGCTAAAGATAGGCTTGCCTTAGAACTTTCTAAGGATATGAAAAAGGTCACTCCACCGAAGTTTGATGGAATAGTGACTGGTGATGCAGCTGAAGCATGGTTGATGGAAATGGAGAAGTACTTCGAGATAAGAAATTACTTAGAAGTAACCAAAGCGGTTTGGGGAGCCTTTCAATTGGTAAGAGAAGCATCCACTTGGTGGAAGGACAAGAAAATGGAACTAAATTTAAGTTCCTTAAGAGTAACTTAGGATGAGTTTCATGGAACTATTTCGCAAATGGTGGCTACCACAACTTTATTTTGACCAAAAATTGATTGATTTTCAGAATCTTTGTTAAGGAGACATGCCAATATGGGGAGAAATTGACTTGCCTTTTGAAATATGTACCCCAGTATTAGAAGGATGAAAGATTCTGAATCAGGAAGTTTATCATGGGTTTAAATGCTCAAATTAGTGGAGAGGTGGATGTACATGGTCCCAAAACAATAGACTAGGTGTATGAGAAGGCAATCAAGCAAGAACAAAAGTTGAAATCCATCTCAGCTTATCATGATAGAAATCGCAAGAGATTCAATAGAACTCAAACTTCCCAACCATCCAAAAGAATAAATGATAGGAGCTATGAGAATAAAAGAAATGGTAAGGGAACTTAGAAGAATAGGAGTGGGACTGGTAATGAGAAAAGGAATGGTAATTTCAAAATAAATGAGGATAATACTGGAAAGTATACAGAAAAGAGAGGACCTCTTGGAGGATGCTTTACATGTGGGGTTGACCATTATGCTAATCGTTGTCCAACCAAGAATCAAAATGGTCAGCAAAGAGGTACTGCATTACCTACTCAACAAGCAACTTTCCAACAAAGAATTCATGCAGCTCTTGACAATCGTCAAGCAAAGTAACAAAGCACACCCATTAAGATGAGAGGTACCTTGTTTGGAGTCCCTATTTCTATTTTAATTGATATAGGAGCTACTAAAAATTGTGTTTCTCCTAGAGTTTTGAATAAGTTTCCTAGAGAAGATGGGTACATGTCTAAACCTTGGTCAGTAGAATATGCTAACCAATCCAAGACTCAGGTAGAGCAATGTTTGTTTGAGGCCAAGATTGATCTCTCTAGTTTTTCAATAGAGGTGAACCTGTATGTAGTCCCCTTAGGTTCCAGTGATGTAATCTTAGGAATGAACTGGTTATGGAAGCATAGAGCTAAAGTTGACTATTTTTCAAAAATAGTTGAGTGCTTAGATGACTTGGGAAATAAAGTCACTTTCCAGGGTATTCAAAGAGAAATCAAGATTAGACCTATCTTTGCTAAGTAATTAAAAAGAGTTAGACGAAAGGGTTTTCAGCTTTTTGTAGTAAAAATGGAGCAAATTGAGGAAGGTCTTGAAAAGCATAGTATGTCATGTTGATGATGATGTTAGTCATAACAACAATGATAAAAAATTCACAAAGAAAACCTTTATCTTCTTGAAGAATGCAATTAATTCAAGATGAATTGATGATTCCAAGTCTCCATAGATTAGATCATAATCTCCTAATAATCTCTCAGTCGGTTTGATGTGAATTGTTGTATTCCATTTTGGGGCCTTATGCATGAATCTGAAGTATTTGTATCCTGATATGCAGATATTTATGTTGTTCCACCTACTCTGTATAAATCCTCAACAAGTGATGTTAAATCTTACAATATTTAACCAGATTATGTGAATATTATGTTAAGTTTGATCAATTCTTCTTATTGTCACCTTTGTTAGACTATTCCTGATTATTTTGATAACTTTGATTAGTTCTTCTGAAACTATTTCCAGTTTACTCAAATTGGAACTAATCTTTGCTTGATTTTGCTTTTGTACTTCAAATTATTCTAAATAATATTCCTAGAAGCATATATTTCTATGATCTTTACTGTTATTTAAGATTATTTGCATGATATTTGCAATTCTAGATGCACTTTGTTCAAATATGCCTAAGATATTCATGTATCTATAGATGTCTGCATATTTAGTATCTTGCTTTTCATTTATCAGTGTGTTGCAGTTGTGATGATGATTTAATGATATTTAAAATAAATTGAAATGAAATCCTAACATTATTTAAAGTGAGTGAGTCTTTGATAGTTTGTCCATATGCACAATTTAACATTTCATTAAACAGAGATGAAAATCAAACCATGTGTTGTCAGGTCATTCCACAACTTCACAGAGGTGATGCTAATCTTCTAAGGTATTGAATGACAACAATATCCACCAATTGACATACACTCCAAGGGATGCAGCAATTCACAGTGAAATATCCAGATGACATTCACAAAAGATTACTTAGAATTTAAGATGTCATTGTAATCTGATCTCTATTTCATTAATATTCAAAAATATGCATATTTACAATCAGTCTTGAGAAAGAACCATGACATTCAACAATCCAATCTCAATTAAGTCTCCAATAATGTACAATTGAGAGTCTCCATCCTTTTATAGAGCAAGGATGAGAATTAGTTATAAAAGATCCAATGATCAAGATTTGTCTTTAATAATCAACGGTCAAAAAGCTTCTGACTAAGTCAACAATCAAAACACGTGGCACAAGTTGCCAGTTGGCAACTATCTATAAGGCATGAGCAAATGTCCTCTGACTCTAGATTTGGTCAATATGAACTCTTCACCTCTCATTTTATCGATTACCTTCCTATATTTGCTCACTCAGACATATCAAACCCTTCATGTACAATCATCCCTGTGTCCAACTTCTTGTGATAATTACATGCTTGCACAAAAGTATCTACCTAATCTCTTGCCTTAGCATATTTCAGTGCTCTTATATGCTCATCTAAGGATTTCATCATTGATTCTCTATTTTCTACTTCCTTAACACATGCTTTCACTTTGACATTCAAATCTACCATTTCATCCATGACATCTTCTGTGAAAGATTTCACTAGGTCCTCTACCACTTCCTTAAATTTATCTTTGAATATTTTGATGGCATCATCCATTTCTAGCATAGCTTCATCCTTGATAGTATCTTCCAATAACTCCTCTTGGACCTTCATTTCATCATTTGTCATCCCTTTAGCCTCTTTGATCTTGTCCAATGCATAATTGCATTGCTTTATTCTCTGAGTGAATTCACTCTCTAAAGAATCAATACCTTTCTTCAAGTTGGACAATGTACCCCAATTGGATCTAGAAGTCCTTATTAATTTCTCTCCAAATGTCATGAATCTCATGAACCATTTATTCATGATGTGAGCTTGATGCTTCTAAGCATCTAGACCTGTTATTTCTTCTTCACTAATTAATTTTAAAGCAATGGGCTTCTACAGCCTGTATAGTAAAAGTTAAGCTATCTGGTTTTACCAACCCTTGGATAAACTATTGCAACTGAGCATTTTGCTCCTTCAATTCCTTCTTCCTGGCTTTTAATTTCTTTATTCTAGATACTATAGCCTTAGTGCTTTCAATATGTTCCTACACTTCTTGTTCTATACTAACACAACCTAAATCAACCTATGTTACCTGGAATTCTTTAGGCATAATTTCTCACTTGGCCTTCTCTACCATTGGGACAACTACCTAGGTTGTTCTCTTCCCAGTCATAGGATCCCTTTTTATTGTGGAGACTGCTCTAGCTCTCTTTTTAGACTTGGATGGGTCCAGAGTAAATAATGACTTGAAATCAAAAGGTATCGACTATTCTTATGAATGACCTAGACCTCTAAGGATACCAATGATAACATAGATGACCCAATGATCCCTTGATCATGTTGCTCCTTTTCAGCATTTGGTGCATCTTCCTTCTCAAGCTCTGTATCCTTTTGTCTTTGTTCTGGAGGTGGCTACTCTATATGTGCCATACCTTCTTTCTTATCCTGACCAACACCATCCTGAGGCATGTCTTCAGTTTGTTCCTCATGCATCTAAGCCTCTATTTGGATGTCTTTAGGCTTTTGTGTCTAATCATTTTGATGGGGCTTTTTCTGTGGTTGCCTATTATCACCCTCACTAGTTTTATTTCCTGAATCCATGATTGATGCTGATGTAGATTCCTATTCGGGTTCATTCATTGGAGTATCCTGATGTTCTTGTTTATTTTCATCCCCATGGATATCTGGGTGTGCTCCTTCTATTTGAGCATCATCACTCCTATCATCAACTTCCATTTAGATACTCTCCTCCTATGTTTGGCTATCTTTAATAGCTTCTTGTTCTTCATTTTTTCCTCGCTCAGGTAGATAAGTCAAATCTACCATTGTTGATCTAGTTATAGTCTCAATTAATGTATTAAGACACCCCATTTATACCTCTACCTCAGGGGATTCTTCCCTTCTCACTTCCTTGTCATGTGATTCTACTGTAGCAGCTCCATTTGTAGACTCTGTATGTTGGAGCATGGTTTCAATTGGATGATTAGTGATGTCCTTCACTACCTCATCCTCAGCGAGATCAATGGTCTCACTCAATGGAAATGTCTTAGCAGCCTCTTTCTCTTGTGCTTGGCTCCTAGCCTCTTGTGCCATTTTTGTTTTTTACTTTAATTATGCTCTCCATTGGCACATCATGCTACAAGTCCCTGACCACATTCAAGGATGGATCAACTGATCCCAATGTTGTTGCTGGCAATGTGATGGCTCCTCTCATGTGAGGGCTTTAATATCTACTTTGTCTTGGGACTTGATTCCCTATAGCAGATCCTTCTCTGTCCCAAGCAAGGCTTCAATTGGGAGTTGACCTCTTTCTTCATCATTTATATCTTCCATTGTGTCCCTTCTATGGCTGGGACCTTCCTCTTCCAAAGGCTCTTCTTCTACAACTAGTGCCTTGGATTTGGATATAGGGATTTCCTTTAGTACCGGACTTGTAGGGGGAGATTGAGGTCAATACACTAAAGACACCCCCTCTATTGTAGGCTCTTCTATAGCTCTTGATGAGCTGGGCTGCACTAGTTTGGTCCCCATGACCTGCCTCTTTCGTACCAAGAAATCATTATATCCTAGCTCTTCTTTGTCTTTCATCCTTCTCTTTTTATCATAGGTGACTATGACACCTTTTTCTTTCAACCCATTTACCTTTTGAGCGACTCAGTTTTTGGTCCTTTCCATGACCTTTGCAGTTAGGACATCAATTGATGTCACCTCTCCCTGAATCAAATCTAGAGAAGATATGGTATCATTATATATCTTCTTTTCTTCATATTTTGGGTCCATGATGTCACCATCATCCCTCTTAATTTGTGGTGGCACTTTGGGCTACCCCATGATCCTCATTTGATCTAATGTGAGCCTTTGATATTCTCTTTTCCTTACCTCGTACTCATCATCACAGTTGGCCCAGTAGTCTTCAAGATGCACAATGTGTTTGTACTTCTTGTCAAATCTCTTCTCAACTCTATGATATGGGTCATAGTCTCTGGCCAAGGGAAACAACTGCAAGTTTAATTTGTTCAAATCTTCCTCAACATCCTTGGCATTATCTAATGGTACCAAATACCAGTTACTCTGTATTGGAAATTTTCTATAAGGTTTCCCTTCCTTCTTCTTCGACAACTCAGATATTGGTAATTGTTGTCTAACCATCTCCATCAGGACTATATTATCTAATGGATATCTTTGGAGCATGAATGGATGGCCACTGAATCCCTCCATCCAAATATATGAATATGTCTTGGCTTGAATAAACCAAGAACCATATGGATCAATCAGCTTCATGACCCCTACTAAAAATCTCTTGTTTTTATCTCCTTCTAGGAGCCTGACAATGTGCATTATGAAGCAATCATTCACAATCCTGTAATGTTGCATAGATTGTGTCCTCTCCAACTGGGGATAATGCTCCCAGAGAGTCTTCTCATGTGGAAATCTACCCATCTTCCCTACTATTTGTAGACCATTGAATGTGCCTTTGGCCATACAAGTATACACCAGATACATTATGATACCCTATCTTTTAGTTTCTTCCATTTGACTATCTGGTCGTACAGGGTATCACTTATAATTTTGTCCCATTGAATTGTTACATCATTGTTCTCTATAACCATCTTGATCAAATGAAACATCTAGGATTCAAATGTGCCACAATTTGCCTTTCCACTCATTATGTTGAGCAAGAACATCATATATTGAACTTCTGGACTGAAATCGAACTTGTACAAATGTTGGGAAATTTTTGCAGCTTCCTTGGTCTTGCTTGCCAGATCTCTCCACCCTTAGAAGAGAACTTCATGCAGACATTTTGGTTTAAATTAATTCTTTGGCCAGTGCCTCTAGGTCTAGCACATAGATCCCTCTGGATACAGGAAAATTAAATGCCTTGGCGATGCCATCCATAGATAAATTGACATAAACCCTTCCCTGTTTCTCCACTCTCCTGGTGACAACATTATAGTTTGGAACACACACCATCAAAAGCTCCAAAGCCTTTGCAACATAAGGGAACCTAGCCATGCAGTACATCCCTATCTTTACTATGTTCTTCAGTATGGGGTGCTCTTCTTTGGCATTTATTTGAGCTTGGAAGGCTTCAATGTCTATGGCATTGCAGTGCGTATCCTCTGCGAAACCCTGTTTGTTGCAGAAGCTGTGTAATTTAGAAACATATCATGTTTAAACTCTGCATCACATTTGTCCATCCTGGACTTAGACATTTTATCCTACAAATTAAACATACTAGTCTCAAACAACAACATATATCTATCTAGGTTTAGAACATATTAACTCTCTGTGTTTTAAAAGGGACAACATGCCCAAACCCTACAAATTGAACTAGACATTGCATAAACACTATCATAATTATTTATTTACCCTCTTTCTACCATGATCATGATACAATTTTATGAAATAACTAGAGGGGTAGTATTTTATATGTACCTGTGAATGCTTCCTTAACCTTTAATTGAGGTGATAATGATTAAATTGATGCACTGGATAAGACCTCTTCTGCAATTTCGCTCTCTGTCACATCTTTGGTTTGTAATAGGATTCTTCGCAATGAGATCAGGAATTCCTGAATGCAATTATGTCGATTATGATTAAAAAAATTCCCTTTTAACTTACTCAAATTGTGATTTTAGGGCTTATTAATGGCATAGAGGAGATTTGATAGCTTCATTTGTTGAGATCATAGGAGATTGCTATAGGTGTCTGTTGGTGTGAGTTCAATTTAAATTCCAAAGGCTTTTACACAACATTAAATGCAAAAAGTGTAGGGATATGAGGATGAATATCCCGCAAGGAATATCCATGTGGATATCTAGATGAGAATATTTGGATGACATCATTGCAGGTCTGGTCAACCCTTGTTCACCAAAGATTCACCATCGGGTCACAAATTCACTTTTAATATGTCTAGGTGTTCATGTGGACACGTGGCATCATTTCATTGGTTAGGTGAGGGAATGGATGTTATGTTAAGATCTAGACATCACGAGTGTAAAATATCCATCAAGTTGAAATATTTGGATGACGTTAGCAAGAGGGGGTCCCCTTCATTATATCGAGATGGCGTGACGTCATCTGGATAAGGATATTAAAATAAGATCCTAACAATAAGTTTTGTGAAATATCCCTATGGCTTAGTGTCGTGATAACGTAAGCAAGGTATACCTTAGGTGTTGCACTGGGGTAAGATAACATCATCAAGATATGGATGTTAAAATAAGATCTAGATATTAAATTAATGTTTGGATATTAACTAATATCCTGATGACATAAGCAAGTTCAACGTTCTTCAGAGGATTGGGATAACATGACATCATCTGGATATGGATGTTAAAATAAGATCCAAATATTAGCAAAGCTAAAATCCATGTGCTCTAATGACTAGGTGACATAATCAAGACTGAGGGTCTTCATGAAATCGTAATGATAGGATGTCATCTCGCTCAACATATTAATTCAGATATGGATAGTACCTTAAGGTCTAGATATTAAGGTAATGTCTGAATCTTAACTAATGTCCATGTATGTGATGGTTTGTTTACTGGGTACATTAAAGTTGACATCCAGATGTTAACGGAGGTCGGGATATTAAGTTAATATCTTGATGTTAGAATATCCCTGACCCGTTGACCAAACTTTGACTGCTCATAACTTCTTTATTTTAATGAATTTTGGGGTGCTTCAAAAAGTAATCCTGCTTAGAATTTTATACTCTTTCATCTGACAAGGTTAGAGATGACAATTTCTGACTTTGAAAATCAGACCTATATCCTAATGTCCTGACATGCCTAGGATGACATCCTGATATGCACCTGATATTGATTTTACCATACCGCCCAAAGCCAAAGGGCACACAAAAAGCCAAGCCAAAAGCAAAAAAAAGTTGGGTCCCTATTTTACTGGGGTAAAATGGGGTGTGTTGTGTAACCACACAACATATCCTTTGAAGAAAGGTATCCTTTTCTTTGAAATTTCCAAGATGTTTTACTTGAGGAACTTCCAGGACTACCTCCCAAAAGGGTTTTTGATTTTGCAATTGATATTAAACTAGGATCCGAGCTTATATCAAAAGCACCTTACCATATGACAACTATGGAATTAATGTAATTAAAATCCCAATTACAAGAATTGTTGGCTAAAGGTTTGATTAGACCCAGTGTTTCACCATGGGTTGCACTAGTTATCTTTGTCAAGAAAAAGGATGGAACTTTGCGATTGTATATATCGATTATCGTATGTTCAATAAAGCAAAAATAAAGAACAAGTATCCTTTACCACATATTGATGATCTCTTCGATCAAATGTGTGGAGTTGTAGTGTTTTTAAAGATCAATTTTTTATTAGGATATCATCAGTTAATATTCAAAGATGAGGATATCCATAAAGCAACTTTTAGGACAAGATATAGACACTATGACTTCATAGTATTGCCATTTGGACTTATGAATGCCCCTGCCGCATTCATGAATCTCATGAACAGTGTGTTTAGAGATTGTTTAGACAAGTTTGCTCTAGTCTTTCTAGATGATATTCTTATTTATTCTAAGAATGAAGAAGAACATTTGCAAGTGGTTCTGCAACAGTTAAGGGAACATAAGTTATATGGAAAACTTTCTAAGTGTTCTTTCTTCTAGAAGGAGATTTAGTATCTAGGACATATAATATCTACAGAAGGAGTATCTGTTGATCCAACAAAGATCAAAGCTATTCTAGATTGGCTTGTACCCACGAATGTGCATGAAGTGTGTAGCTTCATGGGTTTGGTTAGTTATTATAGAAAGTTTGTTCTAACTTTCTCCAATCACTTCTTTGCGAGGAAAAGGGAAACGATTTGAATGGATAGATAAATGTCAAGAGGCATTTGATCTATTAAAGGAAAAGTTGACAACACCAATTTTGAAAGTACCCGACCCTGAAAGGCAGTTTGAAGTAATAACTGATGCCTCAGGAGAAGGATTAGGGGGTGTGCTTATGCAAGATGGGCAAGTGATAGCCTATGAGTCAAGGAAGCTAAAAGCTTATGAGAAAAAGTATGCACCACATGATCTGGAATCAACAACAGTCACGCATGCTTTGCAAATGTGGCATCACTATTTGTTAGGGAAAACCTTTGTACTTAAGTCAGATCATAAAGTCTTAAGTATATATTTTCTCAACCTCATCTAGATTCTCAACAAAGGAGATGGTTAGAGCTGATATCTGACTATGACTTTGAGATAAACTATATCAAAAGGAAAAGAGAACAGAGTAGCGGATGCTTTGAGTTGGAGGAGACATATTTCTTCAATTGTCTCTATACATGCAAACTTTAAAGATTTAGTATTGCAAAATTTATCACACGATGTTCATATTATGAGCAGGTCAAGCAAGCTCTTATAGTAAATCCTAAAGATTCAAAGTGTGTTGGGAACAATTGTTGATAAGTTACATCATTTATGAGTGGTTGTATAGGGGACAATTATTTTGTTCTTTTGTAAGACTAAAGATATTTTTTAAAAAAAAAATTTAAAAAAAATATTTGTAATGGTGAAAGGGATTTTAGTTTTATTAATGTAAAAAGAAAATTGACCTTTTAAATTATAGTGTTCATTAAAGGAGCTTAATTATTTATGCCAAAGAGTTTGGTATGCATGTACATTATGACAAGGAATTTGAGGGCTTTTGTGTAATTTTTTAAAAGTATTCTTAAAAATAAAATTGTTAGTTGAGAGAAAGATTAATAAATAAGAAGTTTAAAGTGATGTTTGTAATAATTATTAAGCATTTTTTATAAACTAATAAATATAAAGAGGTCTCTATATATTTAATGATTTTTAAGATTATAATTGTTGTGAGGAAATGATTATATCTTAATAAATTTATTTAGGCTAATTAAATAAATGTATTTTATAGAAGTATAATTTAAATTATATAAATGAGTTGGGACTAATAATAGAAATTATTTAAAATGAATTAGAAAATTAAAATAATTAAACGTGATACTTAGCTTAAGAATCGATGATGGGAAAATGATGTGTGAATGTATGATTCACCTTGGTTTTAGAATTTTAGGGATTTTGTAACAAAGATCTCAAGTTATATAAATTGATTGTATATTAACTCTAGATCATGTCTACTATTGTGGAGCCAATCTCCATAAGTGTTGAAATAATCCATTCCATTCCATCTCTTCATTACTCTAGGTCAATTGTACTTGTCTATATGCATTTTGTTGATTAGCCTAGACTAACTCAAGCAATTGTGTTTTCCCCTTTTCATTTTGGTGAACTCAATTGAAACTACACAAGCTAGTTTTCTTTTAAGATTTTACCATTTTTAAAACTAAAATTATCCCTGATTATTTTTTATTTTCAAATCTTAATCATCCTTTTGCCTTTATGCTTTATTGATAGATCTTCCTTTTATGGTTTGGTGTTGCTTCTCCTAAGCCCATCTTTTACTCACCCTACCCATCCTAGATTTTCCCTAGGGTTAAGACTTCCCACACATTTCATATTCAAAGATGATAGGGCTCAATTATATTTAGAGGCACATGTTAAAGTTCAAACAAAGCAATGCACATAAAAATGCTCCCTACACTAACCTTAGAGGAGAGTATTGTGCAAAAGTATGATCTTTACAATTACTTGAAAGAGAAACACATATGAAAACGTAAAAAAATATTATACCGCAACACATGTGTACATGGGGAAAACCCTTTTGGGAGAAAATCCCCACACTCCAAAGTAGCCCAATGTATTATTCAGTAATCTCAACACAATTACAAATTTCACTATATCTAAAGTAATTATCAAATATCTAAAGTAATTCTTGCAGCATAACAACACTTACTTAACTAGACTAGGAAGGGTAACAAAGGTCCTTTTCCATTCAGATTTGAAATGATGTGGGCCCTTCATCTTGATTTCAGAGATTGCTTGTTAAGCTGGTGGATGATTCCGGTTCAAGGGTCGGCGATGTTCAGGCTAGTAAAGAAATTGGCCAATGTAAGAAACAAGGTGAAGGGCTGGAATAAATTTACTTTTGGAAATGTTTTGAGTAGGAAGAAAAGAATTATTGAAAAATTGAAAGAAGCTCAAAGAAAAATTGATCAGGGAGACATATCTGAGGATCTGCAATTGATGGAGAAGAATCTCTCCAAGGAATGGACCCAGACTATTAAGGAAGAAGAGGTCTACTGGAAACAAAAATCTAGGGTTCAATGGCTTAGAGAAGGGAATAATATCACCTCCTTTTTCCATCAATCTACATTAAGGCACAGTTAGAGAAATACCATCAGAGCACTTAGAGATGAACAAGGGAGACTAGTGGAGGAGGAGGAAGAGATTGGCAACATGGTGATGGAGTACTTCGAAACTTTGTTGGGAGAACAACAATCTAGTGTGTTGGAGGAAGATATGAACCCTCTTCTGGAGGTGATTCCTAATATTCTCTCTGAGGAGGATAATTACTTGTTGACTAAACCCATTACCCTGGAGGAGGTTAGAGTGGCTGTGTTCTCCATGGGAGCTTTCAAAGCCTCGGGCCCTAATGGGTTTCCCCTGGCATTTTTTTAGATGTTTTGGGAGATTGTTGGTAATGATGTCCTTCTAGAAGCACAAGATTTCTTTAGGACAGGGAGACTCCTACAACAGCTGAACAACACTTTTATAGCACTTATCCCAAAGAAGACTAAAGTTCATACCATGGCAGATTTTAGAGTGGTCAGTCTTTGTAATATGATATATAAGGTCTTCAATAAACTATTGGTGTTCAGATTGCAGCCCCTGTTGGATAAACTCATCGTTCCTACCTAGAAAGGCTTCATCTTGGGGAGGCAGATCCTAGATGCGGCTATTACCACTCATGAAATAATTCATTCTATCCAAAAAAGCAACACCCCAGATATGATTTTCAAACTGGATATCCCAAAATCTTACGACAGGGTCAGCTAGGACTTTCTTTTGAGAATTCTCAGGAAATTTAGATTCAATGAAAAAATCATTAACATAATTAAAGAACGTATATCTACAGCCAGATTTTTAGTGCTTGTTAATGGATCCTCAAAAGGTTTTTTCCCTTCTAGGAGAGGCATTAGACAAGGTGACCCTCTTTCACCTTACTTGTTTATCTTGATTGTTGATGTTCTGGGAAGGAAAGCTTCTAATCTATTAATGCAAGGGAATCTTCGCGGGATAAAACCTGCTTCAACAACCCAAAATTTAGTGATTCAACAATTTGTGGATGGAACTATACTGTTTGGGTCAACTTCGGTGGTGGACGCTAGGTGGAAGCGACTTTTAAAGAACTATGAGGCAGTTTCAGGTTAGAGTGTCAATTTTGATAAAAGTCATATCTACTTCTTGAATACTCTGCCAGACCTCCAACAGAAGATTAGTGGAATCCTGGGTTGTTTGAGTGAAAGTCTCCAGACTACGTATTTGTGCCTCCCTCTAACCATTAACAAAGTCTCTATGGAGTTCTGGAAGGTGCTGGTAAAAAGAATTCAGAGAAAACTGGTAGGATGGAAGGGTGCTCTCCTAAGCCAACCTGGAGAGTTTCAACTTCTCAAAGCTTCTTTACAGGGGATGCCTAATTATGTGTTAAGTCTCTTCAAAATTCCTAAAACTATGGCTGATAAGATTGAACAGATCCAGAAGAAGTTTCTTTGGATGGGGGTTGAAGAGAAAAAAAGAATTGCCCTTGTGAGCTGGGAGAAAGTTTGTGAGCCTAGAAGACAAGGGGGTTTGGTCATTAGAAGGATTCATTTGATGAACAAGGCACTGCTAGCCAAGATAGGGTGGAACCTTATCCAGAATAGTACTGATTGGGGGGATATCATGAGAGCCAAATATCTCAATGGAGACCAAGGTAGAAGTCTTATAGTGAAGGAGAGCCTTCCCAAGGGCTCGGTTATTTGGAATGAGAGTATCAAAACTAGAGGCCTCATCTGACAAGGTTTGAGATGGAGGATTGGGGATGGTAAAGAGGTTGACTTCTGGAAAGACCAGTGGTTGAAGGATAAACCCCTGATAGAGCTGGATTATGGCAGGATTGTGGGTAGGACTAGTGAGGTGCTTGGAACCAAAGTGGCTAACTACATAAGAACCTGTGAAGGTATCTGGAGTTGGAAAGAGATCTTAGGTTATGCCCGAGATGACAATGAGAGGGAAAAGATGGTTCAACTTCCAAAAGCTTTAGAAGAATACAAATTATGTTTTTTTACCAAGAGGGACAAGATGGTCTGGGATAAGGATAAGTGAGGGTTGTTTACTATCAAAAGTACATATAATATGTTGTTAAACCATGGAGAAGGAGGAGTTTGGAGTAAAATCTGGTTTCCTAAACTCATTCTGAAGATTAATTTCTTTTGGTGGACTTTAATGCACAATAAGGTCTTGACCCTAGACAATCTAAAAAGGAGAGGATTCTGTGTACCAACTAGATGTATACTGTGTGAAGCTAAGGAGGAATCTTTGGCTCATCTCTTCCTTCATTACAGTTTTGCTTGGGAGGTCTAGGGACCCACTCTCCAAAACTTGAATGTTAATAGGATCCTAAATGCTAAAATGGAAATGTTGGTGGGGGAATGGAAGCACCCCTATAGTCTGGTTCTACCAATTTTGAAAGAAATCTGGAACCAAATACCTCCCCATTTAGTTTGGAGTTTGTGGAAGGAATGTAATAATAGAATCTTTAGGGAAAAGAGTAGAACCCCTCTGGAGGTCTTTCAATGTTTTGTCAAGTTGTTAGCTGAAAAACATCAATTCCTGTTAGTTTAAAGCTGTGGATAGCCACCCAGGGAGAGAAGAACTAAACATGACAAAGAACTAGAACCTATACTCATACAAGGTGGACATGACTAAGAAGTTAGCCTAGGCTAGAACCAGATGGACTTCACCACAGCAAGGGTGGGTTAAGATAAACTTCGATGGCGCAGCTAAAGGGAACCCAGGGTGCTGCTAGTGGTGGTGGTATCTTAAGAATAGATGCTGGAGAGTGTGTTGCTACTTATGCTGGAGGGATTGGCATTAAAAGAAATAATGAAGTAGAAGCCATGGCTATGCTACGGGGCATCAAGTTAGCTATCTCCATGAATATCAAAAGACTGCATATTGAAGGTGACTCCAAGTTAATTATGAATGTTGCCCTTGGTCATTCTCAGATAGGATGGAACCTTGAGGATATCATGGGGGACATCAAGATCCTTCTTAATGGTATGGAGGCATATAAGATTTCTCATATCTATAGAGAAGGAAACACTATGGTTGATGCCTTGGCTAATGTTGGAAGTGGGTAGGACGGATGGCGATGTTGGAGAAGCGTCTCAAGTTTGTCTCAAGAAATTCATAACCTGATTGAGCAAGATGGAAGGAGACATGAAATATAAGTGGTGGGTGATGGTTGTTGTTCTTTGGTATCACTAGGGTGTGAGACAGGTGAGAGTTCCTAGTTCTGGGGAAAGCGGGACCAACAGTTCAAAATTTCAAACTATTTTTGGTGGGATTGTTAAGAATCTCCTGCAAGATGAGGTGGCAGGGTTGTGGTTGAGTCAACCAAGCTCTATTAACAGAATTTGGGGTAAAGGGGTCCATGGGGATATAGGGGATGGCATTGATAACAGTACTATGAGGAGATTGATGGGAAAGCTTAGTTGGCGTGCCAAAAGGTGTAGGGACTTCAGTATTGGCAGAGATCTGGGGTCAGGATTTCACAATTCTAAAAGGATGAGGAGTGGACAGGTGGCTAGGAGATGGAGGATAGCTGTGATGGCTAATTTCATGATCCATCATGGTTGGTTTAAGACGGAGGCTGGTGTCGCCTATCTTCACACGAGGTGGTGGCTAAATCCTTCCCCCGATGACACGTATCTAGGTAGTGATTTTAATGTGATTAACAATAATAATTGCACCGTCATCATTACTACAACTCATCATAATTTCTATTATAGCGGTCCCTTCCCTAATTTCAAGGCTATGAATTGTGATTATTTCCATATTGATCAAAACCAGTTCAGTTTCCTTAGCCATTCTCAGACCAATAAGATGGGAGGAGACATCGTGAAAATTGAACCCAGCTCGGCCAAGGAATTTAAGCAAGACCCTATTGTTTAGCATATTATCCAAGAGGGGGAGGTGGTGCCTTTCCTTGAAGGGATGACTGAAAGAACAAGCCCAATAAACACCAAAAGACAGGGCAAAACATAACAACAACAAACAGAAATGAGGCAGGGCAAAACATAGTTGAATAACCTGGCAAATTATATTCATCTAACATTCATTACATCACATCCAAAATGCTATGTCTAGCAGCAATCTAGATGCTGTATCTAATAGCTATCTGAATGCTATATCCAGCAACCATCCAAAGGCTGTGTACAACAGCTCTCTATAATCACATATATATAGCTACAGAACCTTTGAAGCCTGGAAGCTTCTAGATTTCTAGAAAACTCTTAAACCTAGAATCTTCTTTTTCTAGAACATATCTTACAATATTCTTTTCTAGAACAGCTCCAGGAATGTTCTAGCTTGTGGAAGGCTCTAGAATCATTCTACAATTTTCTAGACAATCTTAATCTTTAACAATGACAAGGCATGATGAAAATCTGTCAAGACAATTTGCAGAGATGTGGGATGAGGAAAGCAGAGAAGTTAGGATTGGGAAGATTGGATTCCAAGTTTCTAAGGAGGTCATTGGGCAAGCCACTAGTTTACCCATGAAAGGCAAAAAGCATTTGAGGCGAAGCAAAGTGGGCAACCCAGAGCACATGAATCTCTTCTTTCGTGAGGGGGAGGCTCTTGTGAAACTTCATGGTGGGTTCGCAAGAGAGGAGTTTCCGGAGCTGTGGAGACAAATTAGTCTCATGATAATGAAGTTTTTCATGCTAAAAGGGCAATTTCAGGTATACTACAACTATCACTTTGCTCTCTTAAATCATTTTAGGAACAAGGTTGAGATTAGCTTTCCCTTCTTTTTACTCTCTTCACTGGAAAATTCCATTAAGTCTTTTAGGGAGCTTAGGGCCAAGAATGCCAATCATCCTCTCATTATGATTCATAAAGGCCTTATTTTGAAACTATATCATTTCCATATTGCCCTGTGTCCACTTGAACCTATTCAAGTTAAGATTCTGGAGGACCCACAACTGGGTAGTTCTCATAGGGATAAGGATAAAGTGAAAACTTGCATTGGGACTCCTATAATTAAGGGCGGCCCCAATGCGATGGAAGGGAATCTATTTAAGACCCCTTCTTCTATTAAAAACAAAAAATAGAAGTATCCAGTGCAGGGAAGGAAGTCTGGCAAGAGAGATAGGGTGGAGGAAATGGAGGAAACTCCAATGAAGAAGCAAAAAGAAGGGAAGGGTGCTGCCATGGAGGATGCTCCTATGAAAATTGTGGAATTGGACACTATTCTAGAAACTAAGGGTAGTAGTGAAGGTGGGGAGACTACTCTTCCGAGTATCTGTCATTCCAAAAGGATTGCTAGGAAACATCTGATTAGTTCTCCATGGGTGGAAGGTTTTGAGGACTCTAAGTTTGTGGAAGAGATTATGGATGAAGAGGGAGAGGAGACTCTGACTAATTTTGTGCATGAAGTTGAAGGCACTAGCCACTTTGCCTCGATGAATGAAAGCAGCTTGAAAAGTCTGGAAGGTAAGAATAAGGCCACTTTGGTAAGAAAAATATGGGGGAGACTATTCACCAAGACAATAAGGGGGATTGTGCTCTATGTGTCAAACATGCGGAGGATATCCAAAACCTTCAGAAAAGAATGGACTTAATGCAGAACAAATGGAAGGTCATGGTGAAGTTCACGGCTAAAGCTTTACACTGGGTGGCTTCCATCTTCGTTGCGGTGAAGGATATGGATGACAAGGTTAAACAAGTGGGCATTGATAGCTTAGGCGACTACAAGGAGATGGTGGAGTTCTTGGCCAAGTTTCGGGCGACTGATAGCTCGTAGTTTCTTGTTTCTCCTGTTTTATGTTTTCTCTATCATTTCGTTGTGTTTTGTTCTATTGTTTTGGTCAGTTGTTCCTGTGCTATCTAGCTATTGTTTTTGGCATGTTAATGACCTGATGCCCTTGGGGCTGTTTTGTTAAAGGGATCTGGACCCTAGTTTCCAGTTGAACTTATCAAAATCAACACTTACAAAATTCACTATCAAAACCTCAATCTCAAGAACCTAATAAATACGAGATGCAATACATGAAACTATCAAATGGTAAGTAGGAAACAATGAGCTAAAACCACTCAAAATATGATGCCCAAATGCCAAATTAAAATTCTAATACCCAAAACCAACATGAGTCCATAGGCTATAAATAACATATCCCATCCACCTATTATAAACTTTGTTGAAGTGTTGTCATTGATGTCAAAAGAAAGAGATTGTTGAAGTGTTGTCTTTGATGTCAAAGAGAGGAAGATTTGTGCCTAAGGAATGAAAAGGAGAAAAAGTGTCTAAGGAAAAAGAGAAGAAAAGTTTCTAAGGAACAAGTTCTTCCTTTATTTGGAAAAAAATTCAATTCGTAAACTTGTAAGTTCTCTAACAACTAATTTTACCGATTCTAAGTTGGTTGATGAAAAGTAGATAAAGAAAAATCTAAGGCAATAATGATTTCTGCCTTTGGTCGGTAAAGTCTTCGATTTGCAAACTGGGTCATTAGTTTCACAATTCGTCGATTTGTTGATTCACTGACAAAGGCGTGGTGATGGAAGTTTGAAAGAAAAAGCTTGAAGTTAAGTTATCATAAATATCTTTATCAGAAAAACTTTTGTTTTGTAAATTGGTTCGTCAGTTTCATAGTTCATTGATTTGTCGATTCACTGACAAAGGCATGAAGAAGAAAAGTTTGAAGTATAAGGTTTGTGCTATCGGCAAAGTTTTTGTTTTGTGAACTAGTTCATGAGTTCGTCATTTCACTGATTCACCGACTAAGTGACAAAGGAGGCTTGAAGACAAATCTTGTGGAAAGTTAAGTTTGTTGACATAAAGTTTTACCAATAAAGGAGACAAAGCTAAAAGTTCATGAAAGTGAATGTTTGTCAATAAAGGGCTTCTGTGATGGTTCGTAAATAGTAACTTTCACCGATAGAGGCATATAAGTGTAAGGTTCATGAAAAAGACTTTTGCCAATGAAGGCGCCAAAGCGCAAGTTTGTAAAAGAAAAATTTTGATGATAAAAGCGACAAAGGGCAAGTTCATGAAAGGCAGTTTTCGCTAATAAAGGTGACAAAGGTCAAGTTTGTAAAAGAAATCTTTTACTGATAAAGGTCTTTTATGCTAAGTTCATGATAGCGAGTTTTCACCGATAAAGGGCTGGAAGTTAAGTTGGAGTGATAATGAAATGAAGATAAAATATATTTAAATTAAAGATTTGAATATATGCCTGGAGGCCGATTGGTAAGATGAATTAATGACTAAGTGAATTCAAAGATTTAAAATGTAGGTTTAAACTGAATTAGTGATATAGAATAGAGAGTTTAAATACATGTATGGAGTTGTTTTTGTAATGTGTGGATTGTTTGGTTTTGGGTTCTGACCTCTTTTTGGGTGGACCCAAGTATATGTGATTTGGGCCCTATTTCATAATGCTAAAATTACAGGATGGGCCACATCTTGGAATTGTACACATTGGAATTCAAAATTACGGATGCCAACATGGAAATTGGAATCCAAAGGAAGCAACAACTCCCTAAACTACTACAACACTTACAAACTGAGGCTTCACCCTCTCTATAGACTGAGCTTCAACCCAACAAACTGAAACATAATTGATTCTCAATATAAACAAACCTTACTATGCAAACTCAGAATCATATCCAGTTCATGCCCTTCGCACACTTCAAATCCACTTGTCTATTCATGCCTGATTGCTTGATGTTATCTTATAATTCTCTTATCCAGTCACCTTGCATATATTCAGATTTTTCGCTTTAGTTCTTGCACACACACGGATACATCCAAATGCACAAACTAAACTGATATCCAAGTGTGTGCAAGAACTGAAGCTAAAAATTTGAATATATGCGAAGTGACTGGATAAGCTAATTTTAAGATAACATCAAGCAATCAGGCGTGAATAGACAAGTGGATTTGAAGTGTGTGAAGGGCATGAACTAGATATGATTTTGAGTTTGCATAGTAAGGTTTGTTTATATTGAGAATTAATTATGTTTCAGTTTGTTGGGTTGAAGCTCAGTCTATAGAGAGGGTGAAGCCTCAGTTTGTAAGTGTTGTAGTAGTTTAGGGAGTTGTTTCTTCCTTTGAATTGTTACCCATAAAAATATGTATCAGGGAGTTGTTCCTTCCTTTGGGTTGATGCCCATAAAACTGTATATTAGGGAGTTGTTGCTTCTGTACTGGGTTGTAGCTTAGTTTGTTTTGAAATTGAAGTCTCTTGCAGGTTAGAGCCTACAAATTTGTAAAAAGGATTGCAATCCTTCTCAGGTTGAAATCCTATGGATTGGAGCCTACAAAATATTATAATTCACTGTTTCATTATTTGTGAGGCTAGATTTGGATAGTAGATCCAAGAAGCTTTCTCAACGTGGTTTTTCCTTCTTGGGTTTCCATGTAAATCTAGTGTTATAGATATTTGTGTGGATGTGTGAATTTGCTTATGCTTGCATAGTTCTTTCAAATTCTGTTTGATGCAGTAGAGCTCATGTTAGTGCAATAGAATTGTTTTAAAAAGTGGCATTTACTAATTCACCCCCCTCTTGGTATATCTATGTATTATAACAATAGGTATTAGAGCAAGGTTCCTTAGTGCAGCCTAATAGCTAGAGGTAGACCTTAGATAAGAACACATGGCTAGTCAAGAAGGATTCGCTTCTAACAGAGCACCTCTATTTGATGGATCTAACTACACCTTCTAGAATATAAGGATGAAAGCCTATCTAACTTATTTAGGGTATGATGTTTGGAGGTCAGTGATAAGAAATGCAAGCAAAGACACATCTAAAAAGGAAGCTACATTCAAAACAACAAAGAAAGAAGAATCCATATTCATGGCTATGGAAGCTATGGAAGTCTTGGACAACCTAGGCAGTGCTGCTATTAATGAAGAAGACATGACAATCATTAATGAAGAAGAATGTGAAGTTGAACTTGAAGGTGAACTGATCTATGCTCTTAAAGACTTAGATCTAGCAAGGAAAGAAAATGAAGAACAAAAGACCAAGCTCATAGAATCCGAGGAGATGATTGTTAAATTGGAGAAGGAAAAAGAATCGCAGACATGGTGAACACTACTTTCAAAGACAAATCAGACGAGTGTTTAAAACTTGAGGAAGAAATTGTTTCATTGAGAAAGGAATTTTAAAAAGTACATCATCAGTTAAGTAAGAATATCAAGTTTGGAAAGAGCTCTAAAAGTTTGGATGATATAATAAACATTCAGAGACCTCTATTTAGTTTAAGTCAGGTTTGGGCTATGATGAAGTCACACAATCTTTTTCTCCCATAAAGAAGACCGGTTTAGAAAAGATTATGTAAAATTAAGAAAACCCAATGAAGGAGAGTACAAAAATTGAATAAGTTAATTTTATTCCTATCATCTCTCAAAGAAGAAATTTTAGAAGATCAATTCCTACCAGACCAACATTCATGAACAAGTTTAATTATGCTTTCTCTGGTTGTTGTTTCATTTGCAATCAGTATGGTCATAAAGCAATTGAGTGCAAATCTAGGATGAAGGGAAGTAGCTTTGTTAATAGAAACACTTTTTCTTCATTAGTTGACTACAACATAATGTGTTATATATGCAACAACTTTGGGCACATAGCAAGGTACTACAAAAGTGGACTGGCTAAATTAGAAACTTAGAAAGGTGATATCAACAAAGATAATGGCATTCCTATAAATTAGAAGACAAATCAAAAGGAGTGGAAATTCAAGAAGAACAATCATGAAGGTGAAAACTCAATGATTGTCCAAGCCATGTTTCATGCACAAGGACAAGCAAACCCTTGGATTATAGACAACATATGCTCAAGTCACATGACAGGGGACAAGAGAAAGTTTCTTAGTCTTGAAAATTGGAATGGTGGATTAGTCAAGTTTGGAGACAACACCTCTACAAAAATATGTGGCAAAGGCTTAGATAAATGTTGATGGAAAGAATAGGACTAAAGATGTTCTATATGTAGAAGGTCTCAAGAACAATCTTCTTAGTGTAAGTCAAATGTGCAACAAAGGATATAATCTTATTTTCAATGCACAAGGATGTTAAATTAGAAGAGCAAGCACTAGAAAACTTGTGGCAGAAGCAAGTAGAATAGAGAATAACTTGTACAATCTTTGTGAAGTCAAAGGAAAGAGTTACCTTTTATGACAGAATGATGAGAGTTGGTTGTGGCATAAGAGGATGGGGCACATCAACTTTGACAATCTTGTGAAGATCAGCTCTAAACTTTCAGTTGGAGACATGCCAAAGATTGCCAAACCTACTAGTTCCTTTTGTAAGGAATGTCAAATTGATAAGCAAACAAGGACCAAGTTCAAGACCAAAGAATACTATTCTACTGAGTCATTGAAGCTGATTCATACATACTTATGTGGTCCTTCCAAGACAAGGAGTCTTCAAGGTCAAAGGTATTTTATGTTTCTCATTGATGGCTATTCTGGGATGACTTGGGTTACTTTTTTGAAAGATAAATCAGAAGCATTCAGTAGAATTAAAATATTCAAATCCATGGTTGAGAATGAAATGAATGCTAGAATCAAGTCTTTAAGATTAGACAAAGGTGGTGAGTTCACATCAAATGAATTTGAAGAATTCTATGAAGAACATGGGATAAAAAGACAACACTCTGCTATAAGGACTCCTCGGCAAAATGGAGTAGTTGAAATAAAGAATAGAATAGTCCAGGAGATGGCAAGAACAATGTTGAATGAAGCCAAACTGCCTAATGTATATTGGAAATAAGTAGTTCATACTATTGTTTATATCCTGAACAGAGGACAACTAAGAGTGAACAACACTAAGACACCATATGAGTTATGGATGGGCAGACCTACTTTTGTCAAATATTTCAAAATTTTTGGAAGCAAATGCTACATTAGAAGAGATGAAGACAACTTGGGCAATTTTGACACAAGATTTGATGAAGGAATTTTTCTTGGTTACTCAACTCAAAGCAATGCCTATAATGCTACAACAAGAGACTAAAGAAGATAGTTCATTGTAAATGTTAGGGTTGATAAAAAGTTACATCCATCTACACATGATTCAACCCGCATATCAAATGATTCAGAAGACTGATGTTCATATGATCCACCCTGCATAGAAGAAGATTATGATGAAGTTTCTAAAGAAGAAGCATCCATGGAGACTACCAAGACACCTACAAAGTTGATTCAAAATAATATTCTGAAAAGTAGATAATTGGAGATAAGAATGAAGAGTTATGACTAGGAGAAGACTCAGAGAACAAGTAAACTTCTCACTGATGTCCAAGATATAGCCAAAGAATTTTTTTGAAGCCAACAAGGATGAAAGTTGGATTGATGCAATGTAAGAAGAGATAAATTAGATTGAGAAGAATAAAACTTGGGAACTTGTTCCAAGGCCAAAGCACAAGAATGTGATTGGAACTAAGTAAGTTTTTAGAAATAAGTTGAATGAAGATGGAGAAGTTGTTAGAAACAAAGCAAGATTGGTCTGCAAGAGCTATTTACAAGTGGAAGGCATTGATTTTGAGGAGATATTTGCTCCTGTGGCAAGAATGGAAGCAATAAGGATGTTCCTTGCATTTGCAGTTCACAAAGACTTCAAGGTGTATCAAATGGATTTCAAATCTACTTTCTTGAATGGTGATCTTGAGGAAGAAGTTTACATAGAGGAGCCTGAAGGATTTTAGTTATGAAAAGATCAAAATTTTGTATGCATACTTAGAAAGGCCTTATATGGTCTCAAACAAGCCCCTAGAGCATGGTATGCAAGGTTGGACAAGTACTTATATCAACAAGGTTTCAAGAAAGGTATTGTAGATAGTAATCTCTACATCAAGGTAGAAGGTGAGCACATGTTAATGGTAGTAGTATATGTTGATGATATTACCTTTGGTGGCAATGAAAGTATGTGCAAAAGGTTTGTAATTCTAAGAAATGTAGAAAGATTTTGAAATGTCTATGATAGGTGAACTTTCATTCTTTCTTAGACTTCAAATTGTTCAATTAGACAAGGTTATCTTTATTTCATAGACTAAGTATGTCAAGGAGATGTTGAAAAAGTTTGGCATGGATGACTACAAACCAGTAAGTACACCTATGGTAATAGGCTGTCATCTTAGCAAGGATGATGAATCACCTCAAGCTAATCAGACTCTTTATAGATCCATGATTGGAAGTGTATTGTACTTGACTACCTCAAGGCCAAACATTATGCAAGTTGTCTGTATGGTGACTAGGTTTTAGGCCGATCTAAAAGAAACTCATGTGAAAGTGGTTAAAAGGATTTTTAGATATCTAAAGAACACATTTTACATCACTCTAGGGCTTTAAGACCTGCTCGTACAAGCGAGCATTTGATTCACACCAACCTTTAGAGTTTTGGATTCTAATGCAGATTTACATGTCATGTGAATTAAAGCTCATTGGTCAAGGTGCACAAAATTCAAGGTTTTGGTTTAAATTACATTTTACATCACTCTACTAAATAGTTTGGGAAATTTGACCACATGAAAATTTAGGGTTCGTACCCTAATTGTAGACATGCAACTTTATACAAAATGGTCAATAAATCCAAAGATAGATAATTAGGGATTTAGACTTCAATGAAGATTCTGCAACTTGGAAAACACATCAAAAATCAAAATTTTCTAGGAAAGCAAGTTTTGATTCCAAACTTAGAAGAATTTGGCCGAACCTCAAATTTTGCCTTTTTTGACAAGTTCACAAATACTAAGGAATTTCAACAAGTCCACTTAGACACACATCCAAAAACTCTTAGAGATTGAAAGATTAAAAAATTCCATAAAAGGTTCCTTTCTAGAAGTGATCAATTGATTAATTAATTAAACACAAATCAAACTAGACAATAAAAGATTCCTTTCTAAAGAAGCGATCAATTAATTAATTAAATAAATCAATTAAACATAAATCAAACTAGACAACATGAAATAAAAGATTCCTTTCTAGAAGTGATCAATTAATTAATTAAACAAATAGATTAAACAGAAATCAAACTAAACAATAGGAAATAAAAGATTCCTTTCTAGAAGTGATCAATTAATTAATTAAATCAACTAAACAAAATCAAACTAGACAATATGAAATAAAACATTCTTTTCTAGAAGTGATGAATTAATTAATTAAATAAACCAATTAAACACGAGTCAAACTAGACAATTTTCGTACTGCAATCTGTTGTGGGCACCAAGTCGAGGCCTAAAACGACAACTTAAACCATGGCCGAAAACGGAGTCAATGCCATTTTAAATATTTATTCCTCCACATTCCACGGCGGGAAAACTAAGTTAACGCCGTTTTAAATATTAATTCCTCCCCATTCCACGGGGGAAAACGGAGTACCTACTATACCAACGCCGTTTTTAATATTTATTATTCTTCTACGGTCTAACGCAGTTTACAGGCCTTAAGTCAATCTTTTATGGAAAATCTTATGGAAATGAATTTAAAAAGTGTCAAGACATTAAATTGTCTTGATATTAAAAATTGTAAAAAACTCGTAAGATTCACAGGATATTCTGATCTTACAAATCTTGTGCTGTTGAATATCAGTCAATGCACAGAGCTTAAGCAACTGAGTCTTGGCCATTTGAGTTGTCTGAAAAGGATCAAAATTGTAGATTGTAAACATTTGAAAAGTGTGTCTGGAATATCTAATCTTGCCAAGCTTGTAGAATTGGAAATTTATGGTTGTGGGAAGTAAGAGTTTGAGTACTTGCGTCTTAGGGGTATGAAATGTCTGAAGAGCATAGAAATTGATAAAAATGGAGTTACCGGAGATCCTTTATTGGATGCGTTTTGGTTGTTTTTTGGTTGTGGTTGACAACTCTACATCGTCATGACTATGTTGAGGAAAATTTCAGGTGTCTTAAAAGGTGGAAAGGAATAATGAAGAAGGGGTTTTGGGTAGAGGTGAAGAGAGGTGGAGACGAAAATTGTAGGTGTATTGAGAACAATTGTTGATAAGTTACATCATTTATGAGTGGATTGTATAGGGGACAATTGTTTTGTTTATTAAAGACTAAAGATATTTTAAAGAAAGAAACTTTTTAAAAAAAAATATTTGTAATGGTGAAAGAGATTGTAGTGTTATTAATGAGGATTTGAATCATGACTATGTTGAGGAAATTTGAGGTGTCTTAAGGGGGAAAGGAATAATGAAGAAGGGGTTTTGGGTAGAGGTGAAGAGGTATGAACAAATTGTAGGTGTGTTGAGAACAACTGTTGATAAGTTACATCATTTATGAGTGGATTGTATAGGGGACAAGTGGTTTTTTTTTTTAAAGACTGAAGATATTTTAAAGAAAGAAACTTTTAAAAATATATATTTGTAATGGTGAAAGAGATTTTAGTGTTATTAATGTAAAAATAAAATTGACCTTTTAAATTATAGTGTTCATTAAAGGAGCTCAATTATTTTGCCAAAGAGTTTGGTATGCATGTACATTATGACAAGGAATTTGAGGGTTTTTGTGTAATTTTATAAAATATTCTTAAAAATAAAATTGTTAGTTGAGAGATAGATTAATAAATAAGAAGTGTAAAGTGATGTTTGTAATAATTATTAAGCATTCTTTATATACTAAAAAATATAAAGAGGTCTCTATATATTTAATGATTTTTAAGATTATAATCATTGTGAGGAAATAATTATACCTTAATAGATTTATTTAGGTTATTTAAATAAATGTATTTTATAGAAGTATAAATTAACTTATATAAATGAGTTGGTACTAATAATAGAAATTGTTTAAAATAAATGAGGAAATTAAAACAATAAAATGTGATACTTAGCTTAAAAATTGATGATGGGAAAATGATATGTGAAATGTATGATTCACCTTGGTTTTAGAATTTTAGGGCTTTTGTGACAAAGATCTCAAATTATTAAAATTCATTGTATATTAGCTCTAGATCATGTCTACTATTGTGGAACCAATCTCCATAAGTGTTGAAACAATTCATTCCATTCCATCTCTTCTTTATTCTAGGTCAATTGTACTTGTCTATATGCATTTTGTTGATTAGCCTAGACTAACTTGAGCAATTGTGTTTTTCCCTTTTCATTCTGGTGAATTCAATCGAAACTACACAAGCTAGTTTTCCCAATGTATTATGAACATTAATCTCAACGTAATTACAAAATTCACTATATCTAAAGTAATTACCAAATATCTAAAATAATTCTTGCAGCATAACAACACTTACAAAATTCACAATTGAAACCTCAATCTCCAGAACCTAATAAATAGGATATGCAATACATGAAACTATCAAATGGTAACTAACAAACCATGAGCTAAAACCACTCAAAAATATGATGCCCAAATCCCAAATTGAGATTCTAATACCCAAAACCCAACATGAGTGCATAGGCTATAAATAACATATCCCATCCACCTATTATAAACTCGTCATAATCCACTTACTAACTTGGGTAGTCCATTTTGGCTCCATTTGAATATGTCTTCTAATATGTCATAACATGCATCATAAGTTGGTCAACAAGTGTAACTCCCTCTTACAACTCTTTTATGTGTCCTATATGCTCTTACATTTCTAATGCAAGAGACCCAACTTTCAAAGGCCATAACTTTTTACCTAGTTGCCTCCGTTTATTTTTATAAAGCTTAAAGAGATCTATGGTTGAGAATCCCTAGAAGCAATGTCGAACAACCCAAATTAAATATATTTTGGACAAAAACTCTATAGCCCTGAAATTAAATTTTTTGTTTCATAGTTTGAAAATTGCATTTTTTATATTCTTAACATTAGAAGTAAGGTTGAAACACATTTCCTAGAACAAAAGTGCAAGTTTCAAAAACTTTTCCTATTGATCTTGACTCATGCTACATTATCTTTGGACTCTCATGTTGATATTATTTCTAATGAAGATGATGTCTCTCATAGATCAAAATATAGTTAATATTATGAAGATAGATTACCCAACTCTAAATTAGATTTGATATGTTTATGAATAGATTAGGGTTGGAGCAACAAGGTATCCATAATTTCTTTTTCCATTATGGTGAAGGGTTTAACATATTGTAAAATCTTGGTTATGATGGAAAATGATAGGGATTGGAGCAACAAGGTATTCATAGACTTATCAATTCTATGGGGAAGAATGATACTAAAGGCGTTGGTTATTGATGCATTATTGATAATGATTTTGATTTACCCTTAGTTTGACTAGAGTTTATTTATGATATTATGGATACATTCCCTCCCTTCGATACCTTTGCAAATGATGAAGCATTAGCTGAATATTTGGGAGTTTATGAGAACTTACCTAGATATCATCATGATAGAGGCTTCCCCTGAATTCTTCAGGTGACATCATATTTTTGGGAAGAACGTCCTTTAGAATATTCTCTTGATGCTTTGACTACTCTTGACTATTTATCAAGGAACATAGCATGCTTAAATAGTTGGTGATACTTATGAAGTTGAGATGGATCCAAATGATAAAGAAAAGATTCTCAAGTTAGGAGATTGCCTTGATCAATATGTATTGGGAATTAAGGTGTTTCGATCTTAGCAAGTTCATGGATTTAATTTTGATTATCTAATAATTTTCCTGCATTTTATATTTTATTTAACTTAGCCTCACTTGGAAATTGGGGTGTCGGATTTTGAGGTGACATATGTTACCAAGTACTGGTATTTTGTGGAGTGTTGTTAGAAATATTAAAATTTCCTATTTAGAGCACAAATGAGATGCCCTAAATTTGTGGGATCTTATGATAGATTCTTATGGTGCATACGAGCTTGAAATAGTGGGAGTTGCTTTGGAATCTTGACCAATATTATGACAGGTGTGTACACTTATCAAGCAACACTAATATTTGATAGGTGGAATTATGACAATCTAGGTGCCCAAGTTGGGTGATCAAAACTAACAATTACAGACAAATAAATGACTAACTAAAAATAGCCAGAATGTGGAATCTTCATTTGTAGCATTGGAGTTTGGGGTCCTAAATGGGCACCATATTGTTAGTGTAGAAGATTATTGCTATTACTTATTATTTAATAAGTAATTATACATGTACTTCGATAGTTGGCATTAATCCATCTTAGATAGCTATGTGGTGACTTGGAAAGTTGGTCAAACTATGTGGTGCAACTTCTTGCTATGTGGCAAAACAATCTTGTCACCACTATTGGTGTGTATAAGTTGACTTCTATTTTGACTCAACCACCTCTCACTATATGTACAAATATGGTTCATAGTATTATTCAATTCAACTTACCATTTTCATGCTAATTCTTTGCTTGTATTATGTGTTTTCATCTAAACTTTGCAGGGTGTGTGATTGTCTAAACTCTCATGGCCATTTCGATGCCAGCATTATGTCTAGTCAATCCTCAAATACATTATGGTATCAGAGCCAAACTAGTTTGCTTGATGTTTCAACAATGTGCAAATATTAAATTTGAAACTATGTTTGCATTCTAGGCAAACTTTGTTTGTTTTGTGCTCCTGTGTATTGTCTAGTTGGAAGCCCTAATTGTAAAGATCCATGGCTATGTGCAAGAAACCTATGTGTTGAAGGTGCAACAACTCTTTTGGATCGTTTCCCATTCCTATGGCCTCATGTATGCAATCAAAAAAGACATCTAAAAGGCATTTTTTACCTGAGTGGAAATCAAGAGAAAGCATTTTTAACCCTTGTGGTGTGTTTTGAAAGCTCTGTGGCATTTTAAAATCTCCCTGTGGTGGTTGAAATCTCCTTGTGGAATCTATGTGGGTGTATGGATTGCAACAAGGCATATCAAGGTAGATCATTTGTGTGTGGGGTGCCAAATTGAAACCAACATAAGGCAACAATATTCACAAGAAAAAAGGGAGATTTGTTGAGTTTAGCAAAAATAGTGGTTACATCATTAAAGGGGGGAGACCCACCAGAATATTTAGCTCCTTGGTCATATGGTGTGGTCTCAACCAACCAAAGGGGGCTAAACTCTTCCTCTTTTCTACCCTTCTATTTTCCAGATTTTCAAAGGCATGTAAATCTTTTAATTTTCTTAGGTTTTGAAGGCATTGTAAAAAAAAATTAGTGCAAATTTAGGCAAATAGGAAAAATAAAAAAATCAATGAAACTTTTGACTGGTAACTCAAAATTGAGTGCTGATTTTTTTGAAAGTGATTTTTTTTAGCTTGATCTATTGGAAATGATTTCACACTATTTTTATAAAGTGTCATTTTTCATTCCAAATAGATCACACCTATGCGCTAAAATTGTAAAGTGCCAAAAATTTAGGGGGGATAAAAATATTCAATGTTAAATTTTGGCAAGTTCCTTCATATTCAATGTTGAATTCTATATAACTCTAATAGGATTAGTCAAATTTATGAAAAAACAAATATATATTATCAAATTCAATCTAAATATATAAAAATTAGCATAAAAACAATATGAAACATGAAACTATTAGTTTAAATAATTAAATTCTATCTTAAAACATCCAATTTACTTCTTCTATGTTGAAAAACCAAAAAAAAAGTGGCAGATTAAGTAAACAATGATTGTCAAAATGTCAACACCATGAAAAACATTTTTTTGTTTGATATTGCATGAAAAGTAGGGAATAACAGAGCATGTGAGTCTGATTCACGTCCCACATGCTTTTTGTCTAATTTTTGGTTCATAATGCGAGTGTGTTTTGTCATGTATGGTGTTGGCAAAATTTTATGTCATTGTGTTTTCCTCATTGTGAGGGTAGTAGAGAGAGAGAGAGAGATGATTTTATATCACAATAACGTGAGTGTGTTATAACACGCTCGTGTTATTGTTTGCTTTGGTAAGTTCTAATCCTTTGGCTTGGATTTGCCTTGGGCTTCCAACCCAAAAGCTTGGACTGAGTTTTGAATGTCCAAAGACATGTTTTTGTAGATTGTAAAAAAAATACATAATCTGGAGCATGCTCCCCATCAGGTTTGCACTTGTTTCAATGACAAATCAAAAAAATACCACAATAATCTTAAGCTCTCTCTTAACTTTCTAACTATATAAATTTTTTTATGTTTTGAGTATATTTCATCTTTTTGTTAGTGTATCCATTTTTTGTCAAAAACCAGTGTGGTATTTTTGACTTTTTTTTAAATGTTCAATGAAATTTCAAATAAATTACATTTTTAGAAACTAGACTCCATTCTACATGTATTCAAAAAAATTTGGATCTTTGATTAGTTTTAAAAAAAAATTAGGGGGGAGCATGCTCAATTTCCTATTTTTTAGGATGTGTCCACTTTAAAAATTAGTAAAAAATCAATTATTCATGAAAAAATTATCAAAAAAATCAGGGACAAACTAAATGGTGTTAGCTAATTTTTCATAGAAGTGATTTTTGAAATACTAAAAAAAAGTTAACATCTTAGGGGGGCCACACCAAATGCTATGTTATGTTTTTTTTTTAAAATAGGACCAATTTGTGTGCCCCCTTTTTGAACCCCTTAATCTCAACCATTTTTGAAAAATATTAGTAGTGGGTATGTGCAGGATCATGATGGGCCCAAGTATACCTCTAAATGGCAATAAAAATACAAAAAAATCAGACTTAATCAAGTTCATGTGAAAATTTGAATGGATTATCTACACAATTTGAAAAAGATGTAAGAATGAAATTTGTAGAGAATTGAATCTAGTTTATGGGCTACTATTTTTTTAAACTAAATTTACTTAGTGAAAAATGAATATTTTAATGAACAACTATTAAAATTTTTAGAAAAAAATAAAAAGTGGGTAACATTCCAGCCAACCTAACTATGAGAATTTTTTTTTTTTTAAACTTTCAAAATAAGTAGAGGACTCATGCCCGGATGTGATGCATATTTTTTTGAAATTTTTTTCCAATAAAATAATTAGTTATGATTTTTTTACTGTGACTTTTTTAAAAATTAAAAAGTAATTTTCCAGCCAACCTAACTCGATAAAAAAAATTGGAATTCAATTTTTTTTAACATATAGCCAGGAAAGCATAGAGTGTGATGTAGTTTTCAGATCTAAAAAAGGTGAAACAATTTGAAAGTTATGGATGTTTTTCAATTAGTGTGTCCATCACTATATAGAAAATTATTAATAATTATTTAATAAAATGATAACCAAACAAATCTTATATTTTTAGAAAGCTAACAATTTCTTCTATAAACCTTTTTCGTTTTATCAATTTTGCATTAAAAAAGTCGTCAGCACGAAAGGTGAAGTTTGAAGAAGAGAGTGAAACCTTACATAAAAATATTAGAATTGAGGGAAAGTCAACTATGATAGTCCCAAGCCTACATACAAGGCAAAAGTGAAGCAAAATGGATATCCGTTATTAACGTATATCCATTTTTCTTTGGTAAAATATCATTTTCCTTATTTTATGTTTTACAAAACGGATATCCATTTTAGGTTGCCCAAAATGGATATCCATTTTGCTTTGTAACCCTATCTCTCTCTCTAGATCTCTCTCTCTCTCTCAAAAGGTGGTCTATTGATATCTCGCAATGGTCATAAGAATTCATCTTTAGCTTTGTGTAAATTGCTAAAAAGGTGGTCTATCGATATCCTGCCATATTTCTTATGACCATTTGCATCTAATTTCATCTATGATCGAAAAGGATTGTCTATTTTCTAAGTTTTGTAAAGAGAATTGACAACAACATTGTAATGTCCATTTTTAGATCCATTTTCTACATTTCCTATAATCATGGTAGTCTATGAAATCACATTTTTTTATGGTATTCTATCAAATAGTCAGCAATGTCTTGTCTATGTTTCCATAGTTTTTATAAATATTTACTAGAAAGTTACCAAATATAATATTTTATAAGAATCCCCCTATCATTATTCTTTTGATGGATGCCCATGTACCATTCCTTTGGTGTAAGTAAATAAGATAGTAGAAAAGATCATGGAGTTTGGCTATATACAAGTTGATTGAAGGTTTTTAAAACTTTTTCAACAAATTTCATTATGTTATGCATTGTAATGTTGGCACTTTGTAAGTTCTTTTTTGAAATGTATGTAAACATAAGAAAAGTCTACACATAATAGTTGGTCTTTTTGTAAATGAATGTTGTGGAACTTTATGAGGCATGGGGATGTTGAACTTCACTACAATTTACAAGTTTGTGGATGAGTGCATTAGTATTTTTCATTGTTGACATCTGCATAATTATTTTCAAAACCTTCATTTATATACTTATGAGATTTTGGGAAGTGGAGTCATGTTTTCCATCTACAACTTGGAAAAGCTTCCACTTTTCCACCAAATAGATTAACAGTACTTTTAATCATGTAATACTTTGGGAATGTTAAGATAAAATTAAGTTGGCAAAAGTGCACCTTGACTCTAGACTTCTACTTTTTTGGATCTCTCTCTCTCTCTCTCTCTCTCTCTCTCTCTCTCTCTCTCTCTCTCTCTCTCTCTCTCTCTCTCTCTCTCTCCATTTGCAGATGATACATAGATATATAATTGATATTTGTACCTAATTTATTCCATAGGTTGTGCTAAAACTAGCTATAGAACTTCATGTCATGATTAGATGTTATGCTCCATAGCAACCCATGCAACCAAAACATCTCCTTGAAGAATAAATCCACTATCTAGAATGTCTCATTCAACTACACACAAGGAATGAAGTGTTACATTTAGGAAAAAATACCACTATGAAGATAGAATCATTGCCCCTCTATGTGCATAGATCCAAGGACAAAATATAGATAGTTCCTCCCACAATCTATTTGGCATGCACAATGGCTTATAAAACCCAATGTTTTATGTAATTATCTTTGTTTTTGGTATATGGTACCTCTTTCAATGAATATATATACATCTTTGCTCAAACTTAGCTAGTGATACCTCTACTCCAACATGGATCATGTCTTTTCTACATGAAAATATCCTCTATGTCCACCTTAATGTAACTCTCTAATGATATTCTCCCTCCTAGAAATCTACAATATGGATAATTATTAACTCTTGAATAGGTATCCCTCATGCAAATTATTCCTCATATAAGACTATATCTCCCATATAGGATTCTACTAATGCATTCCATGTAACTGTAAAATATAGATTTTTGGTGTAGATATCCTTCATCACCTCCATGCCCACTAGTTTAACCATCATTACATACAATAATTCCTACCTCCTTTTTAAGGCATATTTAAGCTTGTTCGGAAAACTAGAACTTAGAATCATATCCATGAAGTATCAGATGGTACATATAGGTGGAAATCCATCTAGAATTCCTTCACAAATCACATCTATGAACTCCTCATGTAGGATCACAACTTGTCTCCTCTAAGTTGTGGCTCAATCTACTCCTTCTATGTGGGATTGACTACTTGTGCATAGTAGTATTTCAAGTCTTCTATCTCCTTGAGAAATTTTCTTTTTGATAATAGCAACACCTTGGCCTTCTACATAAACTCTTCCTCATCCTTCATGGGAAGTAACTCAAAATTTTCCCATCCTTCTTGATGGTGAAGGTGTTCTTGTTCCCCTATGCACAATGCATCGATCATACTACAAAGGATTTCCTAGTAACACATGTTAGGCATACATCAAAATCACATCACATCATACCTCATTTGCATATCCTTCAAGGTAGAATGTAACTAAATGTTACTATGTCATCATGAGTTACTATCCGTTTTGTATCCATGAGATTGTATTGTGTGATTTGCATGGCTATCTTCATCCCTAACTTATGTATAATCTTTATTGATACTAATGTGTTTGTGGTGCATCCATTAATGATTAGATTGCAACACTTTCCTCTAAACTTGCACTTAGTCAAAAGAGACTCTTTCTAAACCATGGTTCATCATCTTTTCATGCAAGTTTCAACAAAACAATGTTCATCATCAAGTTCTCCCTAGCCTCTAGGTTTGCACCTTCTACTCTAGCACTCAATGATCTTGCTTCTTTAGCCTACACAACATGCACATGTTTATCTATGTGACCTTTTTTATAGTTCCATGTTTATCTATGCACAATGTAAAAAATTAAAAAAACCATTTTTATAGTTCTACGAAATGGATATCCATTTCTAGAAAATAGATATCTGTTTCTAGAAAATAGATATCCGTTTTGGGACACACAAAATAGATATTTGTTTTGGTTTGGTATTCAAGCCAAAATAGATATTTTTAACATACCCATGAATGTCAAAGTTGGGCAATTCGCAAATTTGACTAAGTAAAGACACGATTTTTTTCTATTGCCACTGTTTGGCCCATGATGATCCTACACATACCCCAGTTTAGAAACTAGATTTGGAGCACTATGACTTGTTTTTGTTGCATCTTCAAATTTTAAGTGTAACTATCTTCAATTTCTCATCCAAAATTAGTCTTTCCTAATTTCAGGAAAAAAGTGGCATCTTAAGACCCCCTTTTAATCCCCCATCTTTATGTACTTACCCCTATTATCTCACGACCTTGCTTAATAATGTGATTATCTCATGGATTTCTTCCTAAAATTCACTTCTATGAATTTTCTTTGGAGCCTAGAGGACGATGCCTTTGGCTTAATGAATGAATTTCTATTTATAATTTGTACACATTTATTCACATGGCTATCATATTATTCCATATAGGATTCCATAATAATCTCCATGTATGTGAACTCTAATTGGGAGAGCCAAAATTTTATCTATGTATTGTGGTTGTATCTACAACATTGCATTGCTCTCTTTGTTCCTTATTTCCTTATTGTCTTTGTTGTAGAATTTTGCACATGTTATTACTAGGTCAATAGATTGTATTGATATGGGGAAGGAAACAACTTGGATGAGACCAATTACCTTTGGGTTTTGTGCCCTGAGGTTTTCCCCACTGACTTCATTTATATCCACTTGTGGAACTCTTTTAGACCCACATGACCCAAGTCTATATTCGTTATATATACCATTTTAGTGACTATATTAGAGGGTTGAATGATGCCCTTGAACTCATACTTCATTTTTTCTAGTGAAGACATATTATTTTGAGGTGTCCAACCAAAGACAAGATGGAATTAGCATTCAAACCTAGGAAATTATATTTAAGTTTTAAAATGTTCAAAATTTTTAACATTTTCTCTCATTGGTAGGATCTCAAGATTCCAATGTCTTTTCAAGCCTAAAAAGTCCACCTCTTGAAGAAATTTGATATTTTCCTATATAGGTGAAAATACAAATATTTCAGGATTTATCTAATGTTTTACAAGAATGCATTTTGCAGTTTTGGGTCCAAAATGCATTCTTGTGTGCTTGAGAAACAAGCTAAAGAGTTTTCTTCATGAGGATTTCCAAAACAAAAAATCATAACAAATGATTAAATTGAGAGACACTTGAGCATACAAAACCTAAATTAAGGTTTCGTCACTTTCTCAAAGATTCCCTCTTAAAACTATCATTTAAGACCAAAGATTGTATTGAAAATCGAATGACAAGGGTTTAGGAATTTGGATTTGATGTTTTTAAATTTAAGTTTTCATACCAAGCACATCAGGATCAATCTTGAGTGGCACAAGATTGAACCTAGGTATGAAAGTGCTAATTTTGAAGTAATGAGTGATTGTATGGATATGGCTGTGAATGTTGGTGTAATAAATGCTACCTAAATGGTGAATATACGGAATGTGAGTAAGCAAGAATTGGATAAAGTTGAATGTATAGGAATAAGTGTAAATGAGAGGAAATAGTATATAAATAAGGATTAAGGAATAAGCCAACCTTAATACAAAAATATATCACTAGTCAATATATACAAACATAAAAATAGAAGATTGATTTGATACCTATGCATTCCTTAGAGCCATTCCCCTTAAGCAAAATTTTGATGTAGAAAAATTGATTCTCCTTCCCCCAAGTCTCCACTCTCTATCCTCTCCAACACTTAGCATATTTTTTTTCACAAAAAAATTTTTCATGGAAAGAAAAAGATCCATTCTCATAACATTTAGAAAGGATTTCTTTTTTCTTTGTGATAGCTATCCAAGGTTAGGAAAGAAAAATAAATATATATTGACAAATGTTCCTTCTCATGACTACAACTATCAACATCCATTCCCTTTCTCCAATTCCTAAGCTATAGAATTTAATTAATCAAGAAAAATCTCCCTAAATATTAAATTAAGGGAAAAGAAGAGTAATCCCATACACTTTAATAACTACAATTTAAGGACATTAGTATTACAAGATCAACAAAGATATATCTATTTATTTTTAAATAATTCAAAAGTAAGAAAATACAAAAAAGAAAGAAATAATAATTAGGAATAAAACATCTAGACAAAATCTACTATCAATCAAATATAAAAATTTGTTGGACTTCTTTGTAGGCCAGCAAGAACGTTTTGTATTCCTCAATGCATCCCTTAATTTGTAATATAGTGAATGCGGGATTATAAAAATTACCAATTAAATCCTCATTCCCACACAATAACAAACACAAAGTATTTAATTTTATACTACAAACAATATTCTAAAGAAACCCATAATTGTTTATATCAAAGCACATACGTATCTCATGGTAAGTTGAATAAAGAGCCTAGAAAAACTTAAAATTTTTATTAATATACATAAAAATAATATTCATTACAATGATTTAAACCTCACCTTCACCTATATCCATAATTTAAGATCATATAACAAAATGAAATCCAATATAATCATAATTTAACTCATTATATAAACCCGTGAGTAAAAATACCATAAACAAGTTTAGTAAGTGCAAACAAATTGTTAGAAAATACTTGGCCTCATAATACATATCTAGTGGATGCTTCCAATTGGAAAATTTGTGGATTAGATCTAATTTACCTAGAATGAATCTAGATATAATATATATTTCACCAAAAATAACTTTTTTTTGGAAATACTTAAATTCAATTATGTTGATAAGTTGGCCTGAAGTGTGATACAACTTTGAACTTTTATCCAAACTAAACTTGACTTAGACCAAAATGCAAAAGAAAACAAAGGTTGAAAGGATAAAATTTAATGCAAGGGTCCCCAATTTCAAAAGCAATAGGGGCACATTGTGGAGGCCACAACACATCCTCAATGTGTTTATCAATTACTACTAATATTATATAATTGGTAAAGGGTGTTAAATGTAGTCCTTATATAAAATCCATACTAATTGTTTGCCACTTATACTCTAAGATGCCCTATGGATAGAGAAAACTAGTTGGATGCATTGCTTGGCTTTGACTTGCTAACACTCCAAAGTTTTAGGTACAAAAGTTTACCACTTCCCTTTTCATTCTCAGCCAAAAATACAATGGCCTAAGGTCTAGTAGCATCTTGTTTACTCATAGATGCTCGGAATAGAAATCATTGTGAGCTTCATACATCACCTTAGTTCTTAAGTCACCACTAATGAGAATGTAGGGACATCTTATTATGTATTAATTACACAATTGAAAGCTTTTAAATATCAAAACATAGCAATGAGACACACAAAATGTGTATCAAGTGAACTCACAATGGATAGTAAGAAAGGGTGAGGGTTTATAAATTTGGATTTAATGTTTTTAAATTTAAGGTTCGATACCAAGCACCTTGGGATCAATCTTGAGTGACACAAAATTGAACCTAAGTATTAAAGTGCTAATTTCAAAATAATGATTGTATGGATATAGTTGCAAATGCATGTGTAATAAATGATAGCTAAATGGCGAATATATGAAATGTGCGGAAGTAAGAATTAGATAAAGTTGAATGTGGAGGAATAAGTGTGAATGAGAGGAAATAGGATTTAAATAAGAATTAGGGAATAAGCCAACCTTAATACAAAAAGATATCACTAGTCTATATATTAAGTCATTCCATTAAAATAAAGACCGAAAACTAAATAAAAATTGACATTAATTTATTAATTTTATCATTATAAAATAATAAAAATTTAAAAAATACAATACATAGACTTTTCTCAAAAGAAAACTTAAACCATATAAAAAGATTGAATATGACAAGAGGCATGTTGTTTATTTTACTTATCCCATTCAACAAAGCTCATCGACCCACTCCGGCAATTTGAATGGTCAGTAATAAAATGTTTCGTCAAAGTTTGAAGTTTGAAAGAAAACACCAAATCGAATCCGTCCATGTGCGGGTTTGCATAGGTTTTTAAAGCATTTTTATTTTTCTTTTTTATTATTTAAGATGTTTCCACGAAAGAACCAAACCCACCCTATTCTTTGTACAATTCTAGGATTGTCTAATTTCTGAGCCCTCCTCATTGCTTGTGGTGTCCTCAAGATCTGAAACCTTTGGTATGCTCATTACTCCTTCAGATTTCTCCTCAGTATTGTAATATTCCAAATCTTAACTTGTTATTACATAAATAGAAATCTAAGTTGCTTCTGTACATGCAGGAATTAAAGGATTTCAAAACTATACTCTCCATAACCGATGTCAAGTGTTTCCATTCCATTTTCGACGAGTCCATGGGTTCTCAGGTTACATTCTTTTTAGGCCAATCAAATAATTATTTTGAGACGTTGGGTTCATTATTATGGCTCTAGCTTGAGGGCAATTCCATAGAACAGCCAAGCATTCCTTCATGGATTCCTCTTCAAAATTTGCAGTATTTGAAAATCAAAGGTGGACAATTCAAAACGTTGTGGGAGAATAGCATACAGGTATTTTGATCTTCTCTCTCAAAAATTAAATCTTCGTTAAAGGCTATAGTGGAATGTGTTATGTTGGGTTGACTCCGGACTATTTTTGTCATTGAAAACTTTACACAAATTCATCTTAATTTCAGGCGCCCTCTCAGTTGAAAGAGCTGCATATTGTAGATGGCAACATTGGAAAAGTGTGTCAGGAACATCTAATCTTGCAAAGCTTGTAGAATTGGAAAATTCTGCAGAGTTTGAGTACTTGCGTCTCAGGGGTATGAACTATCTGGAGAGCATACAAATTGATCATCATGTGAAGGTGTGTTGTACCCAAAAATTTTTTTGCTTCATTAAGGCATTTTGAAACAAGTCTAGAAAATTTTTTGTCAAAGTCAAAAAAGTAAAATTTCTAAAAATAGATGTCGAGTTAGGTTTTCTGGGTTTCTTGAGATATGGATGTTGGCAAAACTTTCTAAAAATAGAAAGTTTCTAAAAATAGAATCTCCAAATCAGGTGTCACGCTCGATTCTCATTGGTTGATTTTGCTTCACGATCAGCGCAATTCAGACGAAATCTTCAAACAACCAAGTTTTCTCTACTAGGTCATTTTTGCTTTTTCACAACGTGAAGCATGAGCTCGAAAGTCATCAACACAGAAAAGTTCACTTGCTAAAATTCTTCGACGAGTTTCCAACGCTATTTCAACGACGCAAAACCAACAAACGGTCGTCGACTCGACAATGCACGCAAAATGATGCAAGATGGATCCAAGGTGAACTGAAAAGTTGGAAAATCATAAAAATGGCTAAGTCTGGTGAAACTGGGCGCCCCAGGAGGCTTGGGGTGCCCATCTTCTCCTGTGTTAGTTTTTTTTTCACGTTTTTCGAGAAACGTCAAAAATACTTCCGTCAGCTCTTTTCCAGTTGGTCAAATTGGTTAAACTTGGTCAAAAGTTAGTCAAAGCTAGGATTTCATCATAGATATGTTTAGAATACTTAGATCACCCTTCATCCCACCTTGACAGTCATCAAAACGACCAAAATCGAAGATCAAACAGGAGCCGTGGGCACAGAAATCGAGAAAAGGTACAAAATTGAAAATTTTTCTAAGTGTTGGGAAACCAGGTGCCCCAGGAGGCTTGGGGTGTCCAAACTCTCCAGACTTAGATTATTTTTGATGTTTTTCTCAAAAAACGTGAATCTCCTTTCGTCAGCCCAGTCTGGTTCAGTGTTGATCAATTTGACACATTTTTTGAGGCAAATAGAAGGTACAATCAGCTCAGTTTTCATCAGGCTTGCATATTTTCTAGATCATTAGACTCATTTTCATCCCAGTTGATAGAAATTGACAGCCAAATAGGGGTCCTATGCCTCCGGAATGCGCACGCAAACCAAGAAATTGAAAAAGTTGAAAAAACTAAAAAATGGCTAAATGTTGGGAAACTGGGCGCCCTAGGAGGCTTGGGGCGCCCAACTTGAGCAGTGTTAGAATATTTTCATGTTTTCAGTATTTTTTGACATGCCTTGTTACCAATCTTCGCCCATTCACAATTTCCAAAAGGTCAAACTTGGTCAAACGATGTCAAATCGTCGAACAGAGGCAAGGGATGGAATCTCAGTTGATCAATCTCCAAAATATCAAGATCAGTTAGCTTTTTAAGTCAATGACGATATTTTTCTACCTTGTCAAAGTCAGAGACGTGCCATATTTGAGTCAAAACGAGTGTTGAAGTGTCGAAAATGAAGAAAATTTGGTTAGCACTTCTTTCAACTTACGTGTTCGATGACATCATCAAAGAAGATATTTTTTGTCATTTTGCACATGAAGCCATAGGCTCCTACAAAATAAGGATTCTTCCTATTTGAAGACATCCACTTAGATTTATGCTTTAAAAGATGCTTTCTTCATGGATGAGGATGAAGTTTTCTTCTCACACAAGTAAAGCTGCTTTTTCGACCAAAAGATTTATAAAGACAAGCTTTGGGCTTCTTTATTTTATTTTATTTTGTAGGTTGCATCCAGAGGAAAGATTTTATTTTTCTTTCAACGAAGATTTGAAGACCCAAACTAGGTGCTTTTTCAGTGTTCTTCATATATTCGGGTTGAGGAAGAAGAGAGGCTTGCTTTTTCAGGGTCCTTATTTCAAGGAGATCATTTTTTAGAAATCTGACTAGAGCTTTTTTAGTTTTCGTCGAGATGGGTCCATCCAGATTATCATCCTCTTGAAGATTGGGAGTTGTGCTTTTTTTAGGAAACTACTTTTTTCCTGTTTTTTTGAGAAAATCTCCGCTTTTTCAAAATCTGACAATCTGGGTTGCTTAGAAACAGAATTATCTACAAAACCAATGTGCCAGCTTTTTTAGCTCACACTCTGCTTTTTCTAAAAATCAACAAATAATTTTCAGCCATCTGTCTAATACTTTTTCCAATATAGGTGTGTTCATAGTCGATTTTCAAATCTTCCAATATGCAGTACTCTCCAACACAAATCAGGCACAAAACAACATTGGTTCATGATTACCTGAAAACTTGTGAAACAGACTTGCATAAAGTACTTCCAGTAATCAATTTACACTCCTTAGAGGATGAAGGAAATAATGCCATCAGGAATCTTGGACACTCCAGTTTGCTTGCAGCAGCATCCTTTCCTATCACCGTGCAAAGTATCGAGTTTGTGATTGCTTGCGTGACGCATTACAACTTGGTCACAAGAGAAATTCAGTTAGGTGATGGACGTGTGCTCTGCATCTTGAGGCCAAATGACATTGAAAAGTTTTTTACAATACCTATTTGGAGAGAAAACTTAATTGTTTCACTTGAAGAATGCAAGAGGGTTTGGAACAATGATAAGGAAAAATACAGAAAAAAGATTGGTCAGAGGTGGTTGAAAGAAAAGCAGAATATTATGCCAAAGAACGTTGGACATGGAGAATTCAAGGAGGAGCATACAATAATGATTACTCTGCTAAGTCATATCACAGGTCAAGCAGATGCAAACAAATTTCAGCCTTAGATGTTTTACATCATGTCCCAGATTGTTAATGGAACCGAATTCTATGATTGGTCGACACTAATCAGTGATTGTCTCCACCAACAAATAATTGATTTTCAAAGGGCTCACGAATTTCACATGATTTCATACCTTGTGTATTTGATGGCTTTTCAGGGTCAATTCAGAGGTTTGAATGTTGTTGGAACTCTGGGTACTCAGCATGTGTATCATCATTTCCCGCAGTTAGAGATCTCTCAAGCTGAACGACATTATAGGTGGGTGAATGATGCATTCTTGATGCATGCAGTGCGAGACATGGACAAGGAGTTGCATATACGATTTTTTGTAGAGGCCAGAATAGCAATGGCAGAATGGGCTGATTGGTTTATCCAATTTCCTACTTTTTCCTACATCAAAGTATATGGCTTCTCAGGAGAGCCAGCCATGTTTCCGCAATATCCTACAGACGAAATAACATTTATAGAATTTTTGAGGCAAGCTTATGAAGTGCATACATTTTTGCGTAGCAGACACAAGACTGCCTTTAATTTTCCACTTGGGATGAGTATTTACAGATGTAGATCTGGAGCAGATGCCAAGGCAATCAGTAATGAATCATCCAGATATGGTCTTAAGTTTTTTGATAGGAGATCTTCATATGATCCCCGTGGTGTTTATGCATCACATCTTGGTTAGAATTGTACGCACAAGTTTGCAGTTGAAGACTTCTGGGCTAATTGTGATGATGAGTATGAAGTGTGAGGACGCAGTTACAGTGGGTTCACTCTTCAACAAATGTCTGATATCCTACCAGAAGACATAGAAGGTTTGACAGAAAGTGGTGAAGTTTTACTTCCCATGTATTTCAGAGACCAAATTGAGCAACAACTGTTGCCGCCAGTTAATTGGTCAGTAAAAAAGAGCACTTTCATTGAGGAGAGAACAAGTCGAGTGGTTAAAAATAGTTTGATATTCTTGAAGACTAAGTAGAAGGATGATATTCCATTAGCAGAGCCGCCAGTTGTGCAACCATTAGAACCTTCCACTTCCAAGCCAAAACAAAGAGTAAAAGCTATGAGTGTTCTCCCAGAGGGAACAAAAATGGCAAAGTTAAAGAGGAAAAAGACGAGTCTCCAGCTCATGTCCAACAGGAACATCCACCAGCTGAACCAGAAGCTCCCATTGAAACAATGCTGCATGTTGAAGTGTTACCTTAAGATCATGTATCTCCACCTTCTTCACCGATCCCTTCTCCTATTCACATAGATTCAGAGCTAGATTCATCAGTTCACAACTTTGATGCAAGCATTGATTCATCAGGAGCTGATGAGGCGAGAACTGAGTTTCCAAGAGAGGATGGCTCATCCTGGCTTAAAAACATTCTGGGAAGGAAGAGAAGAAAGCCCTCATATCGGCTAGATTTAACAGAGCTAAAAAGCGTCTATCAAGACACACCAGACAAGTAGCTGAAGAAGTAGATTTGCATTGAGAAGAATGCGGATGGAGAAATAATTCTTGAGACTGCAACACCTCCAGAAAATAGAGGTGCTAATGATGTCAAGGTTGATGACTTCACGGTTCTCAAAGCTAATCTTGGCAGAAGTACTTGTCATACAGACATCAATCTCTTAGAGGTTGCAGCGGATAGCTTGAAGGAAAGGGTGTTGAGAGATGGAGAAGACAAGGCAGCTCTCAAAGCTGAAGTTCGACAGCTGCGGTAATATATTTCCAACCTTTTCCATGGGACTTCACAGGTTGATTTACTTCTTCCACCAAATCTTGGATCACCAGCCGATCAGCGGCATTTCAGTAAGTTGGTCCTCTATGGGAGGCACATGGACAGTTGGGTAGAAGAATTTTTGACCAAAGGGAGAGTTGTACTTGCAGAGCTTTATCAGTTGAAGTACAACGCTCATGATTTACGCCAAGGCATACAGGGGTTGCAGCAGATCATGGCAGAAAATAGACCAGTATTTGAGATCATTATCTCCGACTTGAAGATTGCACTTGATACTGTTGATTCAACTGAAGATAAGAAGACAATTTCTACTCAGAAAGCGCAATATCTTTTCACAGTAAAAACTTATGACAGTATGAGTTCAGAGTTGATAGAATGGAAAGAAAAGGTAGTCGACATCCTCAAGTTCGTCAGATCCTTTGTCTCTCAGATTCCATGTTCATATGAGAAAGAAGATGGTACCCTGTATGATCTCAGGGAAGTGCAAGCAGAGTTCCAGACTCTCATCTGCAACAACTTTAATGATGATATCAATGCCAGCAAGATGAGTCGTCTTACCGCAATGTCAGTGAAATTCGACAAGGCTGTAGGTGAAGTTCATGAATTTCTTCAGATGGTTGCCAATGGTGAAGAAATGTTAGAGAATCAGAATATTGTTCTAGAGAGTATCAGTGTTCCTGGCAGAGATGCGGTCACTCGCTTTTTAGAAGATATTGTTTCCCAGAATATCAACGGATGATGTCACCAAAAAGCTAGAATGTTGATGAGGATGCATTTCAAAATAAAGCAGCTTTAAAACATATGCTTTTTGTTTTAAAGCATGTGCTTTCATCCTAAGCTCATCCATTCTATATTTAGAAAGAAATCACCTTGTGATAGATGGAATCTTCTTTGCTTTAAAGCAGATTGCTTTAAAGTATTTGTTTATTGTATCTTTGTCTTAGAATAGCAATAAAGCTTGCGAGTTGGCAAGTTAGGGTTAATCAAGGAGATTTTAGGGTTCCCTACTCCTTTGATTTTAGTATAAATAAGGGCATCCTTGCCCATTGTTTAGAATGACTTTTGTGATAGCAAATTTGTTGTGCCTATTCTAGCCTGCAAACATTGTTATTCTAGGTGTTTGTTCACTTTGTGTTCATTGTTCTCCAGTGTTTGATCGCTTACTGTATGCCTACCTTTTGCTGCAGTATTGTTGTCCTGAAGTTGTATTAAACTTTGTGATACTGAATAGAAGTCTCATGCCTACTTTGCTCTGATATTCTATATCGATTCATTAAGTTATCGTCATCAGATGTGTATCTTCTGCAGCTTTCATTTTCAGCGTTCATCATTAAAGTACTTTTAGTCTTGTGATGTTAATCTGGAAGAAAATTGTTTAAGTTTTTGTGTTAACAATCATTCCTCGTTCACTTTCAACTTCCTTTGCTCTGAATTTACTCAGGAGGTTGAAAGTGTCATTAGTCTATGCTAGTTGTAGTAGAAGTTTTATAAAAAGGAAAAAACCTCTTCTGCAGTGTTTAGAGTTTTATAACCTTGTGCTCGCAACTGAGAATCAAAAAGAAGATAGGCGAAGTTTTATTCAAGTTATCTTTTCAGCGAACATCAGCAAGAAAGGGAACTCCCCCTTCCAATAAGAGAGCAGTTTATCTGTGCATAGCTGTCCGTTTCCAAATCGCATACCAGAGGTGCAAATTGAAATACCAACAAGGTGAAATATATTGAATTGGAGGGTTGTCAAATTTTGAAAACACTAAAATTTAGTTGTGAAGAGCTTGTAGAATTAATCATTCGGGGCTGTCCGGAGCTTAAGTGGTTGCCCTATTTTAGAGGTGCAAGTGGCCTCGACAAGATAATTATTGATGGATGTGAGATCTGGTATCTTGAATTTAATGGCTGTCAAAATTTGAGAAGTGTCTCAGGTAACTTTGGGCTTGGATGGCTGACTATTAGGGAGTGTCCTGAGCTTGAGGAGTTGCCTAGTGTTGCCAAACCGAGCGGGAGAATTGTGATAGAGTCTTGTGAGAAGCTGCAGAAGATATCAGGTATTGAAGAGATGCCTGCACAACTTTTTATGAGACTGAGTTATTGCAGCAATGTATTCGGAATTGTATTCATAAGTTGAAGGTAATGATTTCTATACTCCTTTTTAAACATCATTTTGTTATTCAGCTTTGTTTTGTCATTTGTTCTTATTACAATATAGTATATGTCTTCGTAATGTTATTGAATTTAGCGTGGATGAAGTGAGTATTTTGTCGTTTATTTCAGAGTCTGCCAACATCAAGGAGAATGGAAATGGTTGGAAGAGCAGCGGATGGAGCAGGGTGTCAAGTTTAAACGAAAATCTGTTTTCTGCCGCCGATGCAGTTACCGTTGCATTGACTGACATAAAATGCAACCCTTACTCGGGCTCCCTTATTGGATGCTTTTTTTGTTGTAGTTGACAGCTCTACATCGGCAAAGGATATATATGAATCACTTCGTTCATATCTCTTAAATGACCCTGACTATGACTTTCCCATAGAAGTGCGTGAAGGAGAATGGATAATTACAATGGTAGCATGTTGTGACAAGAGCTATAATTCTGATGATGAGAGTTGTCATGATGCTGAGGATGACGAGGAGAGTTGTTATGATGCTGTGCATTCGAGTCATCACTATGTTCAAGAACTTTCAGGGTCTTAAGAAGTAAAGGAATAATGAAGAAAGGGTTTTGGGTAGAGGTAAAGAAAGGTGAAGAGCCCAAAATAATGATTGTGTTACGAATAATTGTTGATAAGTTATATCATTTATAAGTGGATTGTATAGGGGATGATTGTTTTGTTTTTAAAGACAACATATTTTAAAGAAAGAAATCTTTTAAAAAAAGTATTTGTAATGGTGAAAGGGATTTTAATTTTATTAATGTAAAAAGAAAATTGACCTTTTAAATTATAGTGTTCATTAAAGGATCTCAATTATTTATGTTAAAGAGTTTCCTATGCGTGTACATTATGACAAGGAATTTGACAGTTTTTGTATAATTTTGTAAAAGTATTCTTAAAATAAAATTGTTAATTGAGAGATAGATTAATAAATAAGAAGTTTAAGTGATGTTTGTAATAATTATTAAGCATTCTTTATATACTAATAAATATAAAGATGTCTCTATATATTTAATGATTTTTAAGATTATAATTATTGTGAGGAAATTATTATATCTTAATAAAGTTATTTAGGTTAATTAAATAAATGTATTTTATAGAAGTATAAATTAACTTATATAAATGAGTTAGGACTAATAATAGAAATTATTTAAAATAAATGAGAAAATTAAAATAATTAAATCTGATACTTAGCTTAAGAATTGATGATGGGAAAATGATGTGTCAAATGTATGATTCACATTGGTTTTAGAACTTTAGGGTTTTTGTAACAAAGATCACAAATTATAAAAATTAATTGTATATTAGCTCTAGATCATGTCTACTATTGTGGAGCCAATATCCATAAGTGTTGAAATAATCCATTCCATTCCATATCTTCTTTACTCTAGGTCAATTGTACTTGTCTATATATGCATTTTATTGATAAGCCTAGACTAACTCAAGCAATTGTGTTTTTCTGCTTTCATTTTGGTGAACTCAATCAAAACTACACAAGCTAGTTTTCTTTTAAGCTTTTACCATTTTTAAAACTAAAATTATCTTTGATTAATTTTTATTTTCAAATCTTAATCATCATTTTACCTTTATGTTTTATTGATAAATATTCCTTTTAGGGTTTGGTGTTGCTTCTCCCAAGCCCATCTTTTACTCACCCTACCCATCCTAGATTTGCCTTAGGGTTAACTCTTCCCACACATTTCATATTCAAAGATGATAGGGCTCCATTATATTTAGAGGCACATGTTAAAGTTCAAAGAAAGCAACGTACATGAAAACGCTTCCTACACTAACCTTAGAGGAGAGTATTGTGCAAATTTATGATCTTTACAATTACTTGAGAGAAAAACACATATAAAAACATAAAAAATATTATACCACAACACAAGTGTACATGGGGAAAACCCTTTTGGGAGAAAAGCCCTACACTCCAAAGTAGTCCAATGTATTATTGAGTAATCTCAACACAATTACAAAATTCACTACATCTAAAGTAATTCTTGCAGCATAACAACACTTATAAAATTCACTATCGAAACCTCAATCTCAAGAACCTAATAAATAGGAGATGCAATACATGAAACTATCAAATGGTAAGTAGGAAACCATGAGCTAAAACCACTTAAAATATGATGCCCAAATACCAAATTGAAATTCTAATACCCAAAACCCAACATGAGTCCATAGGCTATTAATAACATATCCCATCCATGTGTTATAAACTTTGTTGAAGTGTTGTCATTGATATCAAAAGAAAGAGATTGTTGAAGTGTTTCCTTTGATGTCAAAGAGAGGAAGATTTGTGTCTAAGGAATGAAAAGGAGAAAAAGTGTCTAAGGAAGAAGAGAAGAAAAGTTTCAAAGGTATGAGTTCTGCCTTTAGTCGACAAAAAGTTCAATTTGCAAACTTGTAAGTTCACCAATAGCCAATTTTACTAATTCCAAGTTGGTTGATGAAAAGTAGATAAAGAAAAATGTAAGGCAAGAATTATTTCTACCTTTGGTTCACAATGTCTTTAGTTTGCAAATTGGGTTGTCAATTTCATAGTTCCCCGATTTGTCAATTCACTGATAAAGGCGTGGTGATGGAAGTTTGAAAGAAAAAGCTTGAAGTTAGTTATCAAAAATATCTTTATTAGAAAAACTTTTGTTTGTAAACTGGGTCATCAATTTCATAGTTCATTGATTTTCTGATTTGCCGACAAAGGCATGAAGAAGAAAAGTTTGAAGTATAGGGTTTGTGTTGTCAGAAAAGTTTGTGTTTTGCGAACTAGTTTGCCAGTTTGTCATTTCACTGATTTGCCAACTAAGTGACAAAGGAGGCTTGAAGACAAAGCTTGTGGAATGTTAAGTTTGTTGACTCAAATTTTTACCGATAAAGGAGACAAAGCTAAAAGTTTGTGAAAGTGAGTGTTTTTTGATAAAGGGCTTTTGTAATGGTTCATAAATAGTAACTTTTGCCAATAGAGGCATATAACTGTAAGGTTCATGAAAGAGACTTTTGTCAATAAAGATGCCAAAGGACAAGTTCAGAAAAGAAAGATTTCGCCAATAAAGCGACAAAGGGCAAGTTCGTGAAAGGTAATTTTCATCGATAAAGGCATGATAAAGGTCAAGTTTGTAAAAGCAAGTTTTTACTGATAAAGGCCTTTTATGCCAAGTTTGTGATAGTGAGTTTTCACCAATAAAGGGTTGGAAGTTAAGTTGGAGTGGTAACGAAATGAAGATAAAAGATATTCAAATTAAAGATTTGAATATATATATATATATATATATATATATATATATATATATATATATATATATATATATATATATATATATATATATATATATATATATATATAGTTTGTGCATTTGGATGTATTCATGTGTGTGAGTATGCATGTGAAAGAACTGAAGTAAAAAATATGAACACATGTGAAGTGACTGGATAAGCGAAGTATAAAATAACATCAAGCAATCAGGCGTGAATAAACAAGTGGAGTTGAAGTGTGCAAAGGGCATGAACTGGATATGATTATGAGTTTGCATAGTAAGTTTTGTTTATATAGAGAATGGATTATGTTTCAGTTTGTCAGGTTGAAGCTCAGTCTATAGAGAGGTTGAAGCCTCAGTTTGTAAGTGTTGTAGCATCTTAGGGAGTTGTTTCTTCCTTTGGATTGTTGCCCATAAAACTATGTATCAAGGAATTGTTGCTTCCTTTGGGTTGTTGCCCATAAAACTATGTATCAAGGAGTTGTTGCTTCTGTACTGGGTTGTAGCTTAGTTTGTTTTGAGATTGAAGTTTCTGGTAGGTTGGAGCCTACAAATTTGTAAAAAGGATTGCAGTCCTTCTCAGGTTGAAATTCTTGTGGGTTGGAGCCTACAAAATATTGTAATTCACTATTTCATTATTTGTGAGGCTAGATTTGGGCAGTAGATCTAAGCAACTTACTCATCGTGGTTTTTCCTTCTTGGGTTTCCATGTAAATCTAGTGTTATGGACTTTTGTGTGGATGTGTAAATTTGCTTATGCTTGCATAGTTCTTTCAAATTCTAGTTGATATAGTAGAGCTCATGTTAGTGCAGTAGAATTGTTTTAAAAAGTGGCATATACTAATTTACCCCCCTTCTCAGTATATATGTGTGTTCTAGCAATTGATATCAAAGCAAGGTTCCTTGGTGTAGCCTAATAGTTGGAGGTAGATCTTAGATAAGAACACATGGTTGGTTAGGAAGGATTCACTTCTAACAAATCACCTCTATTTGATGGATCTAACTACACCTTTGGGAGTATAAGGATGAAAGCCTATCTAACTTCTCTAGGGTATGATGTTTGGAGATCTGTGATGATAAATGCAAGCAAAGACACATCTAAAAATTATGCTACATTCAAAACAACAAAGAAACAAGAAGCCTTATTCATGGCTATGGAAGTTTTGGACAACCCAAGCAGCACTGTTGTTAATGAAGAAGACATGATAATCATTGATGAAGAAGAATCTGAATTTGATCTTGAAGGTGAAATGATCTCTGTTCTTGAGGACTTGGATCTAGCAAGGAAAGAAATGAAGAAAAAAATCAACTCATAGAATCGGAGGGGAAAATTGTTAAATTGAAGAAGGAAAAAGAATCATAGACATGGTGAACACTACTTTCAAAGCCAAATGAGATGAGTGTTTAAAACTTGAGGAATAAATTGTTTCATTGAGAAAGGAAGTTGAAAAGGTACATCATCAGTTGAGTAAGAATATCAAGTTTGGAAAGAGCTTTGAAATTTTGGATGATATAATAAACATTCAGAGGCCTCTATTTATATTAATTCAGGTTTGGGCTATCATGAAGAAGTCACACAATCTTCTGCTCCCACAAAGAAGACTAATTTAGAGAAGATTATGCAAAATTAAGAAATCCCAATGAACGAGAGTACAAAAATTGAAGAAGTTGATTTCATTCCTGTCAACTCTCAAAGAAGAAAATTTAGAAGATCAATTCCTACCAGACCAACATTCATGAACATGTATAATTATGCTTTTTCTGGTTACTGTTTCATTTGCAATTGGTATGGTCACAAAGCAATTGAGTGCAAATATAGGATGAAGAGAAGTAGCTTTGTTAATAGAAACACTTTTGCTCCATTAGTTGACTACAACACAATGTGTTATATATGCAACAACTTTGGGCACATAGAAAGATACTGTAGAAGTGGACTGGCTAAATCAGAACCTTGAAAAGTTGATATCAACAAAGATAATGAAATTTGTATAAATCAGAAGACAAATCAAAAGAAGGAATGGAAAATCAAGAAGAACAATCATGAAGGTAAAAACTCAATGATTTTCCAAGCTGCATTGTATGCACAAGGACAAGCAAATCCTTGGATTATAGACAACAAATGCTCAAGTCACATGACAGGCGACAAGATCAAGTTTCTTAGTCTTGAAAAGTGGAATGGTGGATTAGTCAAATTTGGAGACTACACCTATGCAAAAATATGTGGGAAAGGCTCAGTAAGTGTTGATGGAAAGAATAGGACTGAAGATGTTCTACATGTAGAAGGTCTCAAGCACAATCTTCTTAGTGTAAGTTAGATGTGCAACAAAGGATATAATCTTATTTTCAATGCACAAGGATGTGAAATTAGAAGAGCAAGCACTAGCAAACTTGTGGCAAAAGCAAGAAGAACAGAGATAACTTGTACAATCTTTGTGAAGTCAAAGGAAAGAGTTGCCTTTTAGGATAGACTAATGAGAGTTGGTTGTGGCAAAAGAGGATGGGGCACATCAACTTTGACAATCTTGTGAAGATCAGCTTTAAACTTTCAGTTAGAGACATGCCAAAGATTGCCAAACTTACTAGTTCCTTTTGTAAGGAATGTCAAATTGGGAAGCAAACAAGGACCAATTTCAACACCAAAGAATACTATTCTATTGAACCATTGGATTTGATTCATACATACTTATGTGGTCCTATCAAGACAAGGATTCTTCAAGATGAAAGATATTTTATGTTTTTGATTGATGACTATTCTAGGATGACTTGGGTTACTTTTTTGAAAGATAAATCAAAAGCATTTACTAGACTTAAAATCTTCAAATCCATGGTTGAGAATGAAATGAATGCTAGAATTAAGTGTTACGATCAGATAGAGGTGGTGAGTTCACATCAATTGAATTTGAAGAATTCTGTGAAGTGTTGGCAAGAGAAACTATATGGACTCATGAATGTTGTCATTGATGGCAACAAAGGATAACCCACACATCCGCTAGACATGATGAGTCTCTACCGGAAGGCAGATTGCAGAGTGTTGTGATCCGGTAAACAAGAACAGAGCATGTGGCAAGGTCTGACAGTCAGGTCCGGATCTCTCAGAGGAAGTATCTTGGTGAAGTGCGGATTTGGGGAAGTCAAGAGAACTACCTTGATTGATAGATTCCAAGGATCTAGCCTCCGGTGATAGATGAAGAAAAAGATATGAATACTTGAGTGTCGAGTTCCTGATTGGCAGTGTGGATAGAGGAAGAACTGACTGGCAGAACATCAGACATTATTCCAGATGTGTTACTGATGATAGTAAAGATTATTAAGGCATAAATTATGATTGGCTGACATGATTGATGACTTCTACAAGTATATCCTTGATCCGCATTACTTGGTAAGAAAGGATTCAGCCGACAGATCAGAGTTTGTGAAAAGATTGACTATTCCGGATGTCGACTAGAAAGGTGATGAAATCACTTGCGCGAATATATATATACAAGATGGATTTAGTTGTGAGAGGTGTCATCATTTTTGGTGATGTGCGAAGAAAAGCAGTAGAGCAGAGTAAAAGTAGTAAGGAAGGTTTGGTATGTGAAAGGAGAGCAGCACAAAAGAAGAGGAAAGATGAAGTGCAGCAGATTAGTGTACTGAGCCTAACCAGAACTAAACTCCAGCATATGTAGATGCTCCTTATTAGTTCAAGTATTGTATTACACTCTTTATAAATTGTAGACAATGTGTCTCTTGTAGGCAGTGTGCCTCTTTTGAGTAGTGTGCTCGGGCAGTGAGCCCTAATTGGCAAGTGCCATTTTGTATTTCTATTCTTCTAATAGAGAATACAATCTTGCGTTAATCACCCCGTGGTTTTCTCCCTTAACAGGGTTTCCACGTCAAAAATATTGTGTCATGTGTACTTCCATTTCATGGTTATGTTTTCTTATTTGAATTAATGTTGCATTGATTAATAAGAAAGTTCAGAAAGTAGGAATAATTAGGATAACTAATTCACCCCCCCTCTCAGTTATCAACATGAAGAACATGGGATAAAAAGATAATACTCTGCTACAAGAAATCCTCAACAAAATGGAGTAGTTGAAAGAAAGAATAGAATAGTCCAAGAGATGGCTTGAGAACAATGTTGAATGAAGCCAAGCCGCTTGATGTATATTGGAAAGAAGCAATTCATACCATTGTTTATATCTTGAATAGAAGACATCTAAGAGTGAACAACACTAAGACACCATATGAGTTATGGAAGGGAAGACTTGCTTTTGTCAAATATTTTAGAATTTTTAGAAGCAAGTGCTACATTAGAAGAGATGAAGACAACTTGGGCAAGTTTGACTCAAGATTTGATGAAGGAATTTTTCTTGGTTACTCAACTACAAGCAAGGCTTATAAATGCTACAACAAGAGACTAAAGAAGATAGTTGAGAGTGTAAATGTTAGGGTTGATAAAAAGTTACATCCATCTACACATGCTTCAACCCATATTTCAAATGATTCAGAAGACTCATGTTTAGATGATCCACCTTGCACAAAAGAAGAAGAAGAAGACGTTGCTGAAGAAGAAGCATCCATGGAGACTACCAAGGTACAAGTTACAAAGTTTATTCAAAATAATCATTCTGAAAATTAGATAATTAGATATAAGAATGAAGGAGTTATGACTAGGAGAAGAATCAGAGAACAAGTAAACTTCTCACTAATGTCCAAGATAGAACTAAAGATTTTTTTTGAAGCCAACAAGGATGAAATTTGGATTGATGCAATGTAAGAAGAGATAAAATAGATTGAGAAGAATAAAACTTGGGAACTTGTTCCAAGGCCAAAGGACAAGAATGTGATTGGAACTAAGTGGGTTTTCAGAAATAAGTTGAATGTAGATGAATAAGTTGTTAGAAACAAAGCAAGATTGGTCTACAAGGGCTATTCACAAGTCGAAGGCATTGATTTTGAGGAGATGTTTGCTCCTGTAGCAAGAATGGAAGCAATAAGGATGTTCCTTGCATTTGCAGTTTACAAAGACTTCAAGGTGTATCAAATGGATGTCAAATTTGTTTTCTTGAATGGTGATCTTGAGGAAGAAGTTTACATAGAATAGCCTGAAGGATTTCAGTTATCAGAAGATCAAAATTTGGTATGCATACTTAGAAAGGCCTTATATGGTCTCAAGAAAGCCCCTAGGACATGGTATGCAAGGTTGGGCAAGCACTTATATCAACAAGGTTTCAAGAAAGGTATTGCAGACAATAATCTCTACATCAAGGTAGAAGGTGAGCACATGTTAATAGTAGTAGTATATGTTGATGATGTTACCTTTGGTGGCAATGATAGTATGTGCAAAAAGTTTGCAGAAGAAATGTAGAAAGATTTTGAAATGTCTATGATAGGTGAACTTTTGTTCTTTCTTAGACTTCAAATTGTTCAATCAGGCAAGGGTATCTTTATTTCACAAACTAAGTATGTCAAGGAGATGTTGAAAAAGTTTGGCATGGATGACTACAAACTAGTAAGTACACCTATGGTAATAGGCTGTCATCTTAGCAAGGATGATGAATCACCTCAAGCCAATCAGACTCTTTATAGATCCATGATTGGAAGTTTATTGTACTTGATTGCCTCAAGGCCAAACATTATGCAAGTTGTCTGTATGGTGGCTAGGTTTCAGGCCGATCCAAAAGAAACTCATTTGAAACCGGTTAAAAGGATCTTCAGATATCTAAAGAACACATTTTACATCACTCTAGGGCTTTAAGACCTTTTTGATTCACACCAACCTTTAGAGTTTTGGGTTCTAATGTAGATTTACATGTCATGTGAATTGGAGCTCATTGGTCAAGGTGCACAAAATTCAAAGTTTTGTTTTAATTTACATTTTACATCACTCTACTAAATAGTTTGGAAAATTTGACCACATGGAAATTGAGGGTTCGTACCGTAATTGTAGACATGCAACTTTATACAAAAAGGTCAATAAATCCCAAGATAGATAATTAGGGATTTAGACTTCAATGAAGATTTTGCAACTTGGAACAACAAAAATCAAAATTTTCTAGGAAAGCAAGTTTTGATTCCAAACGTAAAAGAATTTGGCCAAACCTCAAATTTTAACTTTTTTGACAAGTTCATGAATACTAAGGAATTTCAACAAGTCCACTTAAACACACATCCAAAAACTCCTAGATATTAAAAGATTAAAAGATTCATAAAAGATTCCTTTCTCGAAGTGATCAATTGATTAATTAATTAAATCAATTAAATATAAATCAAACTAGACAATAAGAAATAAAAGACTCCTTTCTAAAAGTGATTAATTAATTAATTTAATTAATTAATTAAACACAAATCAAAGTAGACAACATGAAATAAAAGATTCCTTTCTAAAAGTGATTAATTAATTAATTAAATAAATCAATTAAATAGAAATCAAACTAAACAATAAGAAATAAAATATTCCTTTTTAAAAGTGATCAATTAATTAATTAAATAAGTCAACTAAACAGAAATCAAACTAGACTATAAAAAATAAAAAATCTTTTTTTAGTGATCAATTAATTAATTAAATAAATCAATTAAACACAAATCAAGCTAAACAAATTTCATGCAATCTGTTGTGGGCACCACGTTGAGGCCTAAAACGACAACTTAAAACTTATTCCTCCAGATTCCACGGCGGAAAAAGAAATCAACGCCATTTTAAATATTTATTCCTCCAGATTCCACGGCGGGAAAACTGAGTGAACACCATTTTAAATATTTATTCCTCCACATTCCACGGCGGGAAAACTGAGTGAACACCATTTTAAATATTTATTCCTCCACATTCCACGGCGCGAAAACTGAGTCAAATGCCATTTTAAATATTTATGTCCACATTCCACGGCGGAAAACGGAATACCGACCATACCAACGCCATTTTAAATAGAGAGAATGAGGACCAAAAAAAACATATAAAATAAAAACACCAGCCCTTCTGGTATTGGGAATTGAGCGGAGATCTGACTTCCTTCGCTTTCCCTCAATTTAATTTGATAACATAAGAAGTCATTCAATGTCATGTTTCTTTTAACATTTGGGAAATATTAATAGTTTTACTGAATTCAATCAAAATTTATGTGAGCGTTTGGTCCTCAATATGGAAGATAGATATCAAAAGGCATAAAATAAAATGATACATAAAATAATATAATATTAAGCCATATCATTATTATCTTTTGCAATATTATCAGACATGTTAGTATAGTACTAACCATATTATATATGTCATTTAATACTTAACATGGTCATAAACTAAGATATATATAATATATGTCATAATTAATAGTATTATATACCTAACTTAATAGAGATACTTAATATACATCTATTATATATTTACTTATAATATAATAATTATGATTATATAATACATTATAATATAATTATATAACCATAACGGCTATATACCTAATTGTTAGTAATATAACTTATGATTATATACACATAGATTATAATAAGATTGATAACATATAATCATAATCAATTGATTTATTTTATTATAATTATATATATATTGCATATGGTTACATGGTTATATATCTAACAATTCCCCTCTACATATTAATATGGTTGTAAGATTATACTAACTGTCATAACCATATTATAGACTTAATATAGACATAATTATAACAAGTATACTATCTAACATGATTATAATTGGTCTATATTATATATTAGCAAGTAATATATTATAATTATATGAAGTACAATTATAATATATTAACAAGTATAATGTAATTGAATATTGTAGACATATTAGTACTATACTAATATATTTGTTCGCATATATTTATTAGGCTATTAAATTATCTTGGTTATATACACATATTCCTTTAGTGAGGAGTACTTGAAGAAATATACACACCAATAGTTCAAATGAAAAGGAGTACAATGAAATAGATCTTGACCATTATTTTTTTAAACATACCATAAATGATAAAAAATAAAAAAAAATGTTTGAGTCAAAGGGCCCTTGGTCTGTTGGTGAAGTTGAAATGTTTTGAATGAGCCCACCAGGGATCAAGTTTGGCTGAGTGCAAGGCCCTTGACACCATAAGAGATGAGGTCGAGATTGGCCCTTGACACCATAAGAGATGAGGTCGAGATTGTGTCTTGGGTGGATTTTGGTGGAATGAATACCACTCAACCCTTGGCTCCTAGCCAAAGAGGATACCACTCAACCCTTGGCTCCTAGCCAAAGAGGTTCAACCTAAGGCTTGTACTCCTATATCAGGTAGAAAAAAAATGATCTTGTGGATGATCTCCATAAAAAACAATTGTTCACTTTACATTTATCACTACTTTAATTTATTTTTTTCTTAGTGTAAAGATTTCAACTAGGATATTTTTTTCTTTAAAATGACATATCTAATGCCATAAGTAAATATTGGGGCTAGAAAGTATATCAAGAGTTTGGCAATGGAAGTAAATGAAAGAATAAATAAAAAATGTGTTTGTTCAAAGTCTCACCATTTTTTTCTTTATAGTGGTTGGATTATAGATTATAAATCACTAATCATAGTAAATGACTTTATGGTATCAGAAAAAAGTATAATTTATGGAATCACAAGATGCAAATTGCAATACAAGAATTCAATCAAAATCTATGGACTATAGATAAATTTATGGAATGAAATAAAATATGATTAAAACATATGTTTTTATAATTGATTTATATTTTTTAAAATGTTTGATAAGTCAAAATTTGTATTAAACATAAAACTAAAATATTATTGTTTATTATATGAATTAATTTTTAAATGAAAATGAAAATTTTATATTAAATTCAAGATAAATAAAGATATTATAATGTGTTATGTTTATACTTTTTGATTGGTGAATTTAGTTTTTAGCAGCCATACCCATGGTTGCTCCAATGTAAGGAAAAAAACTTATATGGTTCTATTCTTTACAAAATGTTGACTAGAGCTTTTCTAGACATTATATATATTCTATATTATTTATCATATATTATATATTTATCTTTGGACATGAGTAACAATTACACCATCTCCATCTCTAGATTTTGTGCTCCCAGACTTTAGCGCAAATGACTAGTCCACATCACATCTACTCTCGAAGTTGTGGAAGGATGAGCCTGAGTAGGCCCATCAACAAGCGGGACTACCAACCGAAGCCATGCTTTTTGAATTTCACTATCCCATGTTGTGAGCAACATTATTGACCACCTCTACTATGGCATTCTCCATTTTGTTGAAGAAAATATCACACACCATTTCCTTGTCTTGAAATATCCTTTTGTTTCTTTATTTCCACAATTCCTAGATTATAAGAGAAGGGCATGTGGTCCATTTACTTGAGAAAAATATTTTTCTATGAATGATTGACCATGCTTTAAATAGTGATATGATGTCTTGTGGAAGGGGGTTGTACCAATTCAAAAATTTCATTATTTTTTCTTACATGTTTTTTTAAATTTACACTTGAGTAAAAGATGGTCCACAATTTCCTTAACATCTTTGTATAAAACACCTCTGGATGGACCACTAAAACCCACTTTCATAGCCTATTGCTAGTTAATATCCTATTCTATAAGGCAACTCAAACAAAGCCTCTTGTCTTTGGTAAACATTGTTTCTACCAACATAAATGTAAGGGCCAAATTATCTAAAAATTAATCATCATCAAATAATCAAGATGGATGACTACCTAGCAGTTCCAAGATTTTGAAACATTAAATAAATGTAAATAATTGTAATTAAGATTAAATGATATATATTTTATTCCTTTCCTTAGATAGGAGTTTTGTAAATTTTTGAACACTCTTTTTCACTATTAGGAGTGTCACAAACATTGGTAAATAGTCCATTGAATAAAATTTTATAGCAACTTACTTCTTGCACCGATTTGTAAATGATTTATAATTTGTAACTTGTTCTAAAGAAAATAAAAGCTTTACATAAATTATTTAGATTAATTAAATAAATACATTCAATTACCTACAATTAATCTAGGGAATAGAATTCTGTCGGACAATAGAATTGAAATAAATGTAATAATTAAATAAGAGGATAAGGGGTTTAGCTTTAGGATCAATGATAAACAAATGATGCTTGTGATATTTTGAAATGATTTCTTTTCTATTGTAATTTTTTTTTTGACTTAATCTAATGAACAATTGAGAGTTTGAACTAGAATTAAAATTAATGTGATTATTAAATAAGAGGATAGGAGGTTTATCTCTAGGATTGATGATAGATAAATGATGCTGATGTTGTTTTGGAATGATAATTTTACTTTTGTCACAAAGGATTCGCCTTGATCTAATGAATAGTTCAAGATTTGAACTGGTGTAGAAACATCTGTATATCAATTGCATGTCTTGTAGGATCAATCCTGACTACTATGAACCTAACCCTGATGTGTCAAATTGATCTACGATGCATAAGAATTATTTTAGAGAGTTCAATAACTATTGTAAAGCTTGATATGTGGTTGAACATATTTAGTGATGAAAATAATTGAGCCCGGTCCTATAGAATAGTTGTACAAACAAACTTTGGTAGAAAAATTGTGCTTCATAATTCTTCTAGAATTTATTTGATTAGAAGATGAAGTTTCAAGTGTTGTTATAATAATAGATTATAAAAAAACTATTTTCATGGAGATTGTCTTTGTGAACTTTAGTGGAATATTCTTTTGTTGGGCTATAATGGTGAAGTATTTAGTTTCTACATGGATTTTAATTCTATTATTTTTCTTCTATTTGTTTCTATGAGGGATTATATAAAAATCAATAAGGGATTCAATTATTACTACATATATATAATATAGATAAGTTACTTATAGTTTTAGTGCAAAAAAAAATAGTTAATTATTGTACTAACTCCTATCCTACAAGCAAACATTTAAAAATTTGCATTACATTTTGTAGCATCTTTCATGTGTTAAGAATTTGACTATGGGAAAGGCATCCATCCCTAACAAAATTTTAGGATAATAAAAACTATCAGCGTGCCCATTGAACCTATAGGTCCAATTGCTAGTATTTATTATTCTTCTATGATCGAAGGCAGTTTACAGGCCTTAAATCGATCTTTTATGAAAAATCTTATGTAAGTGAATTTAACAAGTGTAAAGACATTAAATTGTCTTGATACTCAAGATTGTTAAAAATTGGAAAGATTCACAAGAACATCTAATCTTACAAATCTTGTGCTATTTAATATCAATCAATTGTTAATTGAGAGATAGATTAATAAATACAAAGTTTAAAGTGATGTTTGTAATAATTATTAAGCATTTTTTATATGCTAATATAAATATAAAGAGGTCTTTATATTTCTTATGATTATTAAAACTATAATCATTGTGAGGAAATAATTATATCTTAATAAATTTATTTAGGTTAATTTAATAAATGTATTTTATAGAAGTGTAAATTAACTTAAATATAAATGAGTTGGGACTAATAATAGAAATTATTTAAAATTAATGAGGAAATTAAAACAATTAACTATGATACTTACCTTAAGGATCAATGATGGGAAAATGATGTGTGAAATGTATGATTCACCTTGGTTTTAGAATTTCAGGGCTTCTGTGACAAATATTTCAAATTATAAAAAATATTGTATATTAGATCTAGATCATGTCTACTATTGTGAAACCAATCTCCGTAAGTGTTGAAATAATCTATTCCATTCCATCTCTTCTTTACTCTAAGTCAATTATGCTTGTATATACACATTTTGTTGATTAGCCTAGACTAACTTGAGTAATTGTGTTTTTCCCTTTTCATTTTGGTGAACTCAATCGAAACTACACAAGCTAGTATTCTTTTAAGATTTTACCATTTTTTAAAACTAAAATCATCTCTGATTATTTTTTATTTTCAAATCTTAATCATCCTTTCGCCTTTATGCTTTATTGATAGATCTTCCTTTTAGGGTTTGGTTTTGCTTCTCCCAATCCTATCACCCTACGCATCCTATATTTGCCTTAGGGATGGTTAACTCTTCCCACACATTTCATAATCAAAGATGATAGGGCTCCATTATATTTAGAGGCACATGTTAAAGTTGAAAGGAAGCAATGTACATGAAAATGCGTCCTAAACTAACCTTAGAGGAGATTATTATGCAAATTTATGATCTTTACAATTACTTGAAAGAGAAACACATATAAAACATAAACAATATTATACCACAACACAAGTGTATGTGAGGAAAACCCTTTTGGGATAAAAGCTCCACACTCAAAAATAGCCCAATGTATTATTTAGTAATCTCAACACAATTACAATACACTTGCAAAGAAACCCTTTATAAGAGTATCACCAACCAAATATCTAAAGTAATTCTTGTAGCTTAACAACACTTAAAAAATTCACTATCAAAACCTCAATCTCAAGAATCTAATAAATAGGATATGCAATAAATGAACCTATCAAATGGCAATTCGGAAACCATGAGCTAAAACCACTCAAAATATGTTTATAAATTATGGATGATGTTTATAAATTAGTACGTCACATGCTCTATTTTAGTCAAGTCCACAAAGCATGTTATTCTCACCATGTTGTAAACTAGATAGGAGACTGTTGAAACTTATTAGTTGTCACAAACTCATACAATTGTTTGTGGATAGGCTTTCACTAGGATTCTCTCATCTATGAACATTTATACCTCACAAATATTTATTCATTAAGTAGAACATCCATATCTTGAATGTTATAGCTTCTTCACACCTTGTTAGATGATTCAACACTATCATCATAATGTCCATGTCATCCTTGAATTCAGTTTTTCTAATTACCTTTGGGAGGAGAGAAGCTCCTTTCTTCTCCTTATGCTAACATTTTTCAATTTATGTTTTACATTTATCAATTGCCATTGCATTCATCTTTGCAATCCTTAATTTCTTGGACTTCCTTAGTTGGAAAGAGACTTAGGGCAACCTCTAGGAAATTAGAATCAAAACTTTTTATCACCTCATTACTTACTATATAGATTTCCATCTTCTTAGCATAATAGTAGCACATGCTATCACTAGCTATTGACTATGAGAAAAGACTCGAATCAAACCTTAAATTTGTGGGGAAATTCTCTTGTTGAGGGGGAGGTTGATCCTCCTTTTTGGGTGAGTTTGTGGTGGCCAGAGCTTAAAATCCAAAAATTAATATTTTTTCTGGATCCTTTCTCAAGATAAATTCTTACTATTGACAACCTATGCAAAAGAGGGTTTTCCCTTCCTAATAGATGTGCCTTATGTGAGAATGAGGTGGAGGATACTTGCCACTTGGTTATTGGATGCCCTTTTTGTTGGAGGCCTGACATGTTGTTAGGAGATTGTTGGAAGCATGTTTGTCATTGAGAAGATTGTTGGTTCGCAACATGAGCATGATGATGTGAAGAGATTTTGAGTGGGGAGATTGATGAGGATTGATAAGTATGATAGTAGATGGTGCTGTCATTTATGGAAACTCATTATTGATGGCAATCCATGGAAGAGATGCAAAAGTGTTGGTCCAGAGAAAACCAAATGGTTTGGATAATTACCTAAGTCCCAGAGTGTAGCTTTAGTGTTCAATGATCTAGTTTTTGGGTCTGCATTGCTCCGCTATGAGGAATCTAGTTATGTGGTTTTGAGGTAACATTGTGTCATGTTCCCTTTCCAAGATTAGTACTACATTTTCATTCTCCTAACAAGTTTTCCCTGTGTCTAATAATAAATCAAATCATAAGGCAGGTGGAGGGAAAATAGTTAATTCTTATTTTATTTATTCTAGAATTGTTTCCAATGCTGAGAGGCAAATAAATATTAAATGTGTTTATTTTAAATGCTCAATATTCCAACTTGGGCATGGGATTTGAAGGGAATATCTTGTTGACTAATTTTGGTAGATTTGTAAATGTTGGAGGATATTTGGTTGGTGGGGTGTCTTTATTGCATTCTGGAAACTTTATTCTTGGCATTTGATTGTTGTAACTCCCAAGATGGGTGTTGGGAATCCTTCGGAACCCAAGTTGGAGGAAAATCACATTTAAAGTTAGGAGTTTTGGTATTTTGGGGGCTAATGACAATTTCTCTATTTTCTTGTAGAGTAGGTGTTTGTGCAGCTTCAGTGGATAGGGAAACCATTGAAGATAGAGCTTGTGGCTGGTGAACATGAGTTTCCAGAAATTTGAGGGTAGTGTTCTTGGGTTTCTACAACAATCTCAACCCAGGGATTGCATTTGAGTGTACAAGATTTAGTAGTGCATATTTCTTGTATTGTTGTAGGAGTTTGTGTTCTTCTACAGTGTGTTTTGGGTGTTGTTGTAGTGTTGTTGTTTATTGTTGTTGTGTTAGGTTTGGTTTTCTATGTATGCTACTATAATACATCATCTATAGCACCATTCTACATCCATAACAAGTCTAGGTGTGTTTATAAGATTTTGGAGGCTTTATAGTGAGTTATTCTATGTGTATTTCAACATTTTGCATAGTGGGTTGTGGTTGAAAATATAGATTTGTGGTAAAAGTTTTCTACTGAGTGAATTATATGTATCAAGTCACATGTACCTATGTGTTTTCACTGGAAAATAATAATAAAAGTGTTGGGAGTTGTGTTACTATATTTCAGATTGTTTATTATGCAAACTAGTCACTAGTTTCTAGATGTTGTGATGCATAGTTGTGTTATTAATGAAAATCATATTCAGATTTTTGGGGTTTTAAATAAAAATCAGATTGGGGACATTTCAGTGGTATCAAAGAACTAATCTTTCCATCCTATAGGATTTGGAAATTTCATGTTTACCAGTGAAATAGAAAGAAGGTATTACCTATGGGAACAAAGGAAAGTAGTGGAAGGATACCCAACCGACAAGAGAATCACACAAGAAGAGAGAGGGAAGATGGCCAAGAACGATGGTAAATTGTTTAGATAAACTTTATTAGAGCTCCACGAAGGCCAAAAGAAAAATACAAAAAATATAATGATACTGATGGAAAAATTACAAGGGTCTTTCAACACACATAAGAAAGAGGCTATAGGTGAAATAAGTACTTCCAAAGGAAGAAGAACAAAAGCTATGTCCAAGCAAAAAGAAACCATATTTCTACCTAAGAATGGAGAAGGAGAAGTTACAGCTGCTGTAAACATAGAGGCATTTGTTGTTGGGGCAACAACTAAGTGGTTTGAGGAGTATTCCAAGCAATCAAAGGCTTATAAAACAACCATTTCATTTGATAGATTTTTGGAGATCTTTGGCAAGGAACATAGGAGAAAGGAGCAAGACAGAGGAGAAAGAGAATTTAAAATTAAATTAAACAAACTTACAACACCTACTTTTGATGGAGGTAACAAAACCTTAGCCAAAGCATGGTTACAAAAATTACAAACTTACCTCACTCTCAATCTTATGATTGAGAAGGATGTTGTTCAATTTACAATTTTGCATCTGGAAGGTAATGCTTATGAGTGGTGGTATGATGGGACCATTACTCAAGATAATGATAAGGTAAATACATTTGCAAATTTCAGTCAAAGGCTATTAGATCGATTTGAACTCAGCGATGAAGAGGAGTATTTGAAAGAACTATCAAAGATCAAACAAAGGACCATAGTAAGTGAGTATGTAGATGAGTCTCAAAAAATTACTATTATGGTGCCAAACATATCAGAAAAAAGGATTGTTTACCTCTTCTTGGAAGGACTTTGACAGGCTGTCATGAGGTCCTAACACCTTAATTGAAAAATATCAGTTTATCGATCGGGGTAGTGTACGAGGCTGTATGCAATAGGGAGGTTGGATATCTCATTGACAAACCATTTTCTAGTTCCTTTAAAAGATCTAAACAACATATGAAATTAAATAGAAAACATTTGAATTTTATACTAAAAAGCATCAAAACTCTATACTAGAAAGCATATAAAACTTTGCATAAGAAATTCATAAGTACAATTTCACTCAAATTCTAAACAAAGAGAAATTCTATACTGCACAAAACATTCCAAATTTTGACAATCAGTAAACAACAAGTTAACTAAAGTAGATGCATTGGAAACATTTAAGCAACATAGCTCGTTTTGAAACAACAACACACACACAACAATTTAACTGAAACAGATGCTCTGAAACATTTAAACAACACACCTTGCAGGTTCACAATAGAAACCTAAACATAAATAACTCCAATTGAATAAAACATCCACAAACATAAAAGTACTTATCTATTGTACAGTCCCGTGAGTGGCCAGCTCTTGGGAGAAATTTTTCTCTAACTCAGGTCACATTTAGTTATTTCCACAGCGACATGGTAACTCTATTCAGATATTTATATTTCAAAAGAAATTACTTAGAACAACACCATTTGCATTCATGGAAAAATTGCAGTACACAACTATGATTATTTTCAAAAACTAAGAGATTGATTTTCATCCATCCATAGTATATATTTATATCCATGTTTTAAGCAACAATTAAAATTGAACTATATTCAAACTCCTAAATTTTAGATGGTGGGAAAATGCCATTTGAAGAAGTCTTATAACTGAAAAATAGAATCTTTAACTACTAATGTCTTTTAAAACATAAAAAGGACTCCGAGTGGAGCCATAATGTCTTTGGGTAACCAACAGAAATAACAGAATTTAAATAGAGCCTTCACTTAATGCACCCCTAAAATTTCTGGTGCCCTCAACTTCTGGTGCACTCAACCTCAGCTGCATCAAGTCCACTTCTTTTGTAGGTAATGCATTAACTTGGACAATTACCCAACTCTACATGCCATTATATCAACATTTAAAAGCTAATTTCAATCAATTTAGGAAATAAAGATTTGTACAACATTTTATTAAAAATAGATAAATATTACTTATAAAAATAAATAAATTAGCAAGGTTAGGGGATTGGGCAATGCACAAAGGGTTATTTGTTTCATCAAATAAATGAGGTTATTTATACCTCATCATCCTCCCCTTCATAACCTTGAGTAGGTCCTCCTACTCTCTAATGCATCTGTTGTCTTTCTGCCTCTCTTTTCTTATTCAATTCATCAAACTTTGAACTTAGATCATATACTTCATCTGCCTCTTCATCAATATGGTCAGTGACCTTCAAAAAGACTTTGTGTAGTTTGATTCTCAGCTGCTAGGTATGTAAGTCCCTAGGATCTTTTTCTGTAACCACTAAGACTAAAGGGGGTGGCTATAAAAGTATGGCGGTCTGTATCTCATCCCTATCCACTTAGTCTTTGGTTGCTAAAGAATCTTTGTCAATGCCTTAGCTCTTTTGTATGACCATCTAAGGTTGCTGGGAGAAATCATTTCTCTCCTTTTTAAATACATAGGCAAGGGGGTATACCTTTCTTCACAAGTATTCCAAGCACTGTCAATCAACTGTGGTCCATTAATCTTGAAATATTCAAAGTAGATCCTAATAATTTCATTATATTTCTCTTTCATATGTTCATAACTATTAATTCTTCTGAACTGGGCTTTGAAAGCTAAAGGCTTTCAGTTGGGGTACCTCATGTGTAGTCCCACAGTTCTCTCTACATGAAGATATCCTCTAGTTTTGTCTTGCTAGTGAATTTGATTTTATATATTTGACAAGAATACCCTTAACTGAACTTCCCCCACAAACAAATTGATGAAGAAATCATTATGCTTTTCAAGAAATGGATTATGAATGAAAAACTCACATAACAAATTTTTCTGCATAGGAGATGCTTCTTTAAATACTTCAAGGAACCGCTGGTCATCAGGATCATGTGGTAAATTGCAAGAGATTCTTAGGAGCTTCCACATTAGTAGCTGTTCATTAAGGAACATAGAATACAATCTGGATGGTTTTCTACAGGCCAATAATAACTCTCCAATTTGACATGCATCCATCTTAGTCTTCATCAGTGATAAGACATAATTGGGCATTTGTTCACTGATTCCCTCTTGTCCGTTTTCTCCTTTTTCTTTTTGGTCCTCCTTAGATGGGTCAATTTTTGGTCTAGATTCAAGGGGTTCATCACTTTCCAAAGTTTGAGTTACATTTGCACATGTCTGAGATACAGTTTCATCAAGTTGGGTTACTTTTTCATAGGGCTGCCTTTCCTGTCTCTTTTTCTTGGGAACATGGGGTGATTCACAAGCTACAACACAACTAGATTCAATAGCTAACCGTTTGCTCCTTCTTAGAGGAGGAGGTTTTTGCAGTTTCATTTTGGGCCTCTTCTTTTTTTTTATGGGGCCGAATACATTCCTCCTTTGAGTCTACTAAATCCATATTTTCTCATTTTTCTGGGGTTTCAGGTACATTGTGTGGTTTAGGCCTTTCTTCAGAGTTTAAGGGGTTTGGTGAATTTTTTGACGCTTCACCATGAGGAGCCTGTATGTCACCTTGGGGTATAAGGGAGAGTTCTCTCACATTTTGGGTTGTCGTACCAGATGACTCACCTTCCTCAAATTGTCTTAGAGGTTTAGGGTTCTCAAACTTTTGTAGAAACTTCTGCCATTTTTCATCTAGTTTTCTTTTCTTATGAAAATGATATTTACAAATTAAATGTATAAGATCATGATGATTCAAAGGCCTAGACCTTGTTTTGAAGCGTTCTATCATACTCACAAGGGGATCATGGAGGAAGGCAATAATGTTAACTGTTAAGGGAAATTGTGCATGAATATCAATGATATCAAATAAACCCAATAACTCAATAGAAAATGAAATAATCAAGATCAAACAAACAAAGACAAAAACCTTGCAAACCTCAATACTTCATAGCTTCCATTGGTCACCTATCTTAATCGATCTTGTGTATGAATATGGCCCTCATAAAGTGCACTTCCTTGCTTTTTCTTCAAGATGTCAATGGAGAATGGCTATGATAGTTATTGTAATGAAGATGAACTTCACAACAATGGTAATGGTGATGGTAACAAGTTGATCGCATGAAATGGAATGGTTTGGTGCCAAAGGCGCACTGTAATTACTGTAGAGTAAGGGTTCTAAAAGCTTGGATGATATAAATGGAGGAATAGGGTTCAATTTATAGACGTGTGAGAGAGAATATTGACGGTATAGAAAGAACAAGAAGATCAATGGTAGATTAGACTTGAGAGATGTGCGCAAATAGGAAGAGGACATGTGTCCTGCTCTATTTTGCATGAGAGGAATTAATAAAATAGAAGAATGAGTTAACTGAAGAGATTAATCAATTAACAGAAATAGTTAGAAGAGTTAACTATTTATAATTGGACGATAAATGTTGCATGAGGAAGAGAAGATATTTTAGCTCAATTAAATATTTGGAATATTCAATTGCATGTGCACAAGGATTGAATTATTTTTAGAGATAACTCAATTTTTAGAAGAAATAGACAACTTAAATAAATATTTGATTTATATAAATTTAGAGAAGATATTATTGGAAGAAGCAATTCAATAATTGGTTTTATTTAATTTAGAATGATTTTGGAAGAACTAATTAAATAATTGGTATTATTTAATTTGTTGGAAGATTTGGAGGAATTTAATTAAATAAATGATTTTATTTAATTGTTGGAAGAATATGAATCAAATAAATAAATTACTTTATTTATTTATCGATAGAGGAATTAGGCTTAAATAAATATGTTAGCCCCGATAATCAAAACTTATTGGACAATTTGATTGTTTTCAAAAACATCTTATAACACCGATAAAAAAATTGGTTTCAAAGCCTTATGTCGGTCCTCAGTAGAGCTTTTGAAAATCATCTACATCACCGATCACTAAGGGAAGAAGTAGTTATTATAACTACAACTAGTTATTTTAACAACTTCAAGGATCGAAGACTCAATTAACGCAGAATGTGGAAACATTGTCATTATAAAATGAATGCAATTGGCAGATGAAAAACCACCTCCCACAATCTAGGAAACTACTTCAAGTTAGTTTCTTTCTTTTGCATGCAATATGAAGATATGAATATTGACAGTTAAAAAAAAGTTGTTTTTATTGTTGAAAGAACATATTTCTCTCCACAAGTTGCACCATGCATGAAGTATCCAGAAACATGGACTTTAAAGTTGATTATGGGCAGTTAAATATGGTATGAATGGCTTAACACAGGCGCAATGAACTGTGTAATCAAATGCCTCAAAGAGATGTAATTTCATGGAATTGTGATGATTGCATTGTATGCACGGAATGGATTTACTGAAGAAGTTTTAGAAACTTTCAAGAAAATAAATTTGTAGGTGTAAAATCTAGTCCACAATCTCAACTCCATATTCAGCAATTGCCACACTCAATATGTAGGTTTTTCTTCGGGATCTTGAAAGTGACATACTGCATTTCAAACTCATCAAACCATATTTCTCCAAAACTTACTTTCAATGAGTGGAAGCAAGAGACAAGGTACACAAAGAGTTTGACTGCAATGATTGTAGGATATGCATGAAATGCATATGTTGAAAAGGCTTCAGAAACTTCCAAGGAAATGTAGATGGCAGATGTAAAATCAAATCCCACGACCTCTGCTAGCATCTTCCCCTGATTGTGTTGTAGTAACACATGAATGTGAAGGGTTTTTGTCAAAATTTATAGTTTTTAATTTCTGACCATCATGCATGAAAAACTTGGAAGCATAGACAATGCACTAGAACTATTTGATAATGTGCTTGGCTTCATAAACTGCATTGAGTACAATATACACAAAATGGGTGCGTTGAAACAGGCTTTAGAAACCTTCAAGCAAATATGATTGTAGTTACAGCTGCCACAGTAATACTCTATGCAAAATGTGAATGCACAGACAACTTTCAGCAACAATTTAAAAGAATGCCTCAAATGAATGTCATCTCATAAAATGCAATGACTGCAAGTTATGCATAAAATGGTTTTGTTGAAAAGACTTCATAAATTCCCAAGCAAATACAACCGACTGTAGTGAACCTAGACCACAATCTATGTTAAAATGAGAGCTTTGGAACAAAATATTTGCTAGATATTATAGTTGAAAACACTTAGGTAGACTTGTACACAAATTGTGGAAGCCCAGACGAGGTGTTGAAACTATTTTTAAGGATGCATCAAAGCAATGTGGTTTTAAAGAATGCAAAGGTTGCAGGATATTCATTGTAAAGGCTTTTCAGTCTTTCTAGCAAAAGCAATGAATAGTTATAAAGCCAAGTTCTACAGCTATTTTCCTGCACCATCCCCACGCATACCAATTTAAGAAGCTACAATAAGTATATGGGTTTTCTGATTATCTCAATAAAGATAGTGTAAAGTTAGCAGAGTAACATCATGAAGTATAAATCTCAAGACTATGGATATGCTCCGATGATTGACACCACACTTCGGGAGGTATTCGACACTAAAATGGGCCATATTGATCTACAGGAAATCAGGAAGTCATTAAAGGAAGGAGAATGATCAAAATTGTCCCGAAGGATTGCAAAGAGTGGCCTACTCAATGCAGCTCATTTTGCCATTGCTGTCCAATGTCCAGAGCTAGTAATTGAATGTGTAAAAAGGTACAATCCCAAAGCTAGAGAGATCAAATCCATTGAATGGCACCTGATGGCCAAACTCGATGGGATTTCTATTGCCATCATTCTTTGATTGCCATACAAAGAAAAATTCATCTATGTTGATAAACAGAAGGCCTACAAGTACTTTAGCGACAATAGGAGCAAATGCTTGAACAATTTGGCTAAGGAATGGATGGAAAAACTGAGTGGCAGATAGTCCCAACTTCCTAAGACACTGCACCGTTCTCTTTTTATCAAAGAGATCTTCTATCTAATTGCCCTTCTTCACAAGTTGACAGGCAGCCCCGACTCAACTAAGTTTGAAATGTGGATGTATCTCTTCATCATTGTCATATCGGCAGGAAAACAATTTATTGATTGGGGCCACCTTATTAGTGACTGCATACATGATGAGCTAATCCACTTCAAGACTAGTCAACGATTCCACATGTCATCCTACTTGGTATATGCAATTGCCAATTTGAGATCATGGCCTGGTTTGAGTACCACAGGTGTTCTAAATCAGGAACACAAGTTTATGACTACTACAGGCATTTGTAGTTAGAACAAAGTTTTGTATGTTTCAAACAAGTGAATGATGCTTTCACAATGCTTGCAGTAAGGTTACTTCAAGGAATTACAGCTCTCAAAATTTCAAAGGAAGCGTCATTATTGATAAAGAAGTATGCTAGCTATTTCATTTAGTTTCCAAGGTTCACCTACCTTTGAGTAGGAGGATTTGATGGTTACCCTTCTAAATTGCCAAGGTATGTGGATGACAAGCTTGTTTTGGTCGAACTTTGCAGACAACTGGTATCAGTTCAAAAGAAATGTCGAGACAGGAAAGACAAGGGAGTGGCATTCCCTATTTGTCTTGGTCACTACAAGTGTGAATCCAACTCAAGGGCTAAAAATATGGAGAAGGCCCTAGCCATGATCAACTTGTATACATACCAGATGAGATTCCCCTTTAACAGCAAGGGATATGTCAAGAATAATTTGAAACTTGGTCCTGGATACCTTCATTTCCCCAATCTTGAAGACTTTTGGGAGGATTGCGATGACAAGTTTTAGGTCAGAAAAAGAGACTGGATGAGGTTTACCCTGAAGCCAATTCAGGATTTCAAGATGGAATGGGTCGTTGAAGGCATTGAAGATGATGAATCAGATCTGATTGATTCCTTTTATTTTGAAGAAATCCAGGCTCAACCCCTTCCTGCTATTAATTGGGTAGATCCAGAGGTTAGAGATATTAGAGAAAGAACCAGTTTTGTGATCAAGAAGTTAGAAGCCTAGATCAAGAAGAAGATATCCTAGATGACCGCAACGAGACTAGTAAATAGGAAAGAGACACCAAGAGGAAGAATTGATCACCAGGATAGTTCCACTTCATGAGTTCCTTCCCACACACCAGTTATTGATGTTCTTTCTCACCAGAGAACCCAGGGAAGTGGTGGAGATGAAGACCCTCTGAGGAGAAGCAATCTCCAAAACATATGTGGAGATGAACCCAAGCAGAAGAAGAAGAAACCAAGGTCAAAGGAAAAAGAAATAGGTTCTACTTCAAGAGAAGAGGGACAAGAAGAAGTCATATTTGATCTAGGGTTTGATGAAGCCATACTGACCACATCTTCTTCCATACTCATTGAATCCCCTCTCCTTGAAGTACCACATTCTACTTTAGTTATGGAGCCTCCTTCCTCAAAGAATCCAATGTATCAAACAGAAAAAGTTGAAGAGAAAGCAGCCTCCCCAATACTTGAAAAACAAGACCTCCAATTAGGCAATGCACATGAGCTATCAGAAGATCTTTCACTACCATGGTTAGAACAAAGCCTATTGAAGAAAAGGAAGGTAGAAGAACTAGTGATTCTTGAATTCAGTACAGTTTCTGATCTCTTTAGGAGATCCAAGAAGTCGAAGAAGATCAAGGTGGCTTTGAGAATAAAAACTAACTCTAATTTAGGAAACATGTGTCTTGAGATAACTCAGCCCACTTCTGAAAGAAATGTGAATGAAGCCACTCCGGAATACTTTTTTGTGTCGATGATTGATATGGGCCCATCCACTTATGAGGCCGACATACAAAACTTCAATGTGGTAGCCGCAAGGCTAGTGGAAAGGACCGAAAGGGAGAAGCAGTCAAAAGATCAGTTAAAACAAGTATAGAGTTTGTCTTCTTACTTGAAGACCATAGTCGACACTTCTACCATGCCACTTAGCATTGATCATCAGTCAACCATCTAGGGCCAAGAAGGAGAAATTAAAAAAGGTACTATTGACAGTTTGCAGAAATATCAAGTTTATGGAAAAACCACTGAGAATTGGGTGAACAAAATCAAATCTATTGCATCTAATTTCATTATTAAGGCAAAGACAGTGCATGATGAGGCCTTAATAAAAAAGGAGGTCATTGAGAAAGAGTTGAAAAATGTCAGGAAATAAGAAGCTGTTTGGATGGATATCTTGAAAGATTTTACAAAAATGATGGAGATTGATGTCAACATCCTCGTAGTAGAAAAGATCCTACCTGGTACAAAGGAAAATTACTTGGAAATTTGGATAGAGAGCATAAATTGGAAATTGGTAATTATTGACCAAGTTTCAATAGAACAGGAAAGGCTGATGCTTGCTTGTAAACGAGTATCCACAAAGCTTTAGGATTAGCTCAGTGCCATCCTCCCGAGTGCATCATCGATGGGAGAATCACAGCTAATTCAAGATGGTTTTCAGGATATGACTAATCGGCAACTTTTCAACAAAGAAGTTTTTGACGAGAACACAATGGACAAGTTGGTCTTTCTCTATACTTCATTGAAGATTTCCATCTCCCAAATACCAAGCATGGTGGCAGAATTGAGTAATGTCCACAAGTGCCTAAAAACTTGGAAGATGAGGATAGTAAACACCCTAATTCCTAAGGGAAAATCTATCACCCTGGCCATTAAACTTTTCAGAATGTTTAGAGAAAGAGAATCCGGTCTACAAAATTAGTTTCCAGAGTTCCCAATCCATCAACGGCGCCATCGACAAATAGAGAATAAATGCAAGTTTGCATATTGTATAGTTTTCATTTTTGTTGTGTTTGTGTGTAGCTCAAGTCATGATTTTGGCTTGTTTTGTAAGTAATGATCATGGTTGAGTTTCTCCTTTGAGTCTAATCTTCTCTCTTTTGATTGTAAAGTTAGGTTCATCCTAATTATTTCTCACATGATAATTATTTTAAGTGCCTAAGTGATGTAGTTACGCTAAGCGACTAGCTTTGTAAAACAAAGTTATTCGAAATCAATGCACTTAAAGAGGGAGTTGGTTACTCCAAGTAGTTATAAAAAGTGGTTAAGGTAGTTACCTTAAGTGGTTTCTAACCTCACCTATATATACTTCATTGTATTTCAATCAAAGGGGGTTCCACTTTTTCACATGACAGTGTATGAAAGACTCGAATAGTGTTATTCAAATTTGAAAGAAATAAAGAAATGTTTTGAATGTGTGTTCAACTTGATTTTATGTGTTGTTATTGGTATTCGTATGTTTCATCAATAATGATCATGTGCTTTCATTTCAAAGTTGCATTGTGAGAAAGATATTTCGCATCAAGTTTTGGTATCTCTACTTGGATGCATGGAACTTAAATTCATAAGTTTAACTCTTATTTCATCATTACTATTTGTTATTTCTTTGATTTTGTTCTTATAATTCCAGAAAATCCAAATACCCCTATCATATAAGGGAGCTGCCCCTCTTGAACGCACAGAGGAATTGACATAGACTTGCGATTCTTCAACTGTTGTGAGCAGGTTGTTGGGCGAACGAAGTTACTCAAAAAGATTATTTTAAAGTAAAAAATCTTTTTCCCAACATATTTTTGGTGACTCCACTGGGGATACTATTCAAACACACTTCTTTTATTTGAAAAGTCGCCTTAATGTGTTCAAATAAATTTTTTCTGATCAATAAATATGGTTCTACAACGTAGAGCTGGACCTGTTTTACAACCTAATGTTAATTGGTTGGACCTTGAGCAAGAAGATATAATTACTGACTTACGAGTACTAGCTTGGAGATATAGGAGGTCAAATCACCAATATCAAGAAATAGACATGGTACTTGACGAAGAAGAAGATATAGGAACGGAAATTCATGTTCGTGCTCGGTTAATAGCTCAAGGCATCGCAAAAGAAGAATTGGAAATAGCTAACAGACGTGCTCCTATTCAAATAGCTCCAAGAAGAGATAGACAAGTTGGTCCACCTATCTAACCTATTCAGGAATATCATCTTGTGAATCCTATTCAAATAATCAATCAACCTAGCCGCCAAGAGGTATACCAGAGGAGACTGTGAAAAGGGTATCCTGGATCCCGATTTTGAAAAGCTAGCAAATCTTGATTTTTCTCAATCTTTTATTCCCCCAAGAAGGAATATTAAATCTTTTAGTAGACCTCCTTCACTAGTAAGAAGTCCTACTAGAACCTCTGTCTCCTCTTCCACTTATCAAGCATTGACCTTGCACATGACTGCAGTTCCTATTGTCATAAATCTTCAACCAACTCCACCACTACAAAATGGCTCAACCTGTGCCTTGGGGAGTAGCTATTGGTCCCCTTGCCTTGGGAAATCAATTGCATGACTTACCACATGGATCCAGGAAAGTCTTACCCAAATTCACTAGAGATGGAAAAGTTTCTACAAACGAGCATATTAATGCCTTCTTTTTCGCATGCAGTGTTCTAGGTGTTATGCACGAAGATGTTTCTATCTGGTTGTTTGTAGAATCTTTGACTGAAGGAGTAGCAGAATGGTTTCAACATTTGCCTACTGGAACTATAAACTCATGGGTGACTATGCGCCAAAAGTTTGAAGACCGTTTCAAAAGCACTAAAGATGAGCATGCATTATTAGCACAACTTACTCAAATGAAGAAAGAGATTCATGAGCCGATGTAGGAGTTTGTAGCCCATTTTAACAAGTTGGTGAATAGAATTAGAAATGCTAAGAGACCAACTGCACAAAATAAAAAATGTTTCTTCCTAAATGCACAACCTCTAGATATAAGTTTTCATTTGAGAAGAGCACGAGTGGCTGATTTAGAAGTTGCACAAACCATGGCCATTGAAATTGAAGATGATTTATTGACTACCAGAAAATGGAATAAAGACTTGCAGAAAGGGAAGGCACAGTCTTTTAATCCATCCACTACATACCCAATGATTTTCTCCTTCTTAAGAAACAACTTCTGCATAATCCACCTTCTCTATATCAAGATATACCCAGGAGAAATTATGTACCGTATCAGCAGAACAAGCCACCTAGGCTTCCTTCGCCAACACAAAGGCTAGCCATTGAACACTCTTCTTCCAGTTAGAAACAAACTGCAGTTATGTGTGATTTTAATCTGACTACTGACCATGATGGAAGCACTTGTCCTAAAATGGCAAGGTTCATGTAGATGAATCTATCAAGTGAGAAAATAGAAGAATATGTCTCTCAAGAAGACAAGATGAGTGAGACCTATGGACAACCCACAATTAGTTTCCTTGAGTATGAATTCGATGATGAAAGAGAAGGGGTTAGTGATATCAATAATCATTCTTGTAATGTTTCTATAAGAAACCAGTATCAGAAGAATGAAGGAAAAGCCAAGGGTGAATTTGCTCATAAAGTTTCTGACATTACTTCTAAGATTCTATCAAGAAAACACCCTCCAGAGAATTAGCCTCTTACTACCACTAAAGATAAAGGTACACAAGGTCCTACTCTTGGTGATTCATCTCCTTTGTTTGATGATGCACTTGATTTCATAGAACATTGCAAGAAAACAAAAGTGCAGATTTCTCAACTTGATTACTTGAAATCAAATCCGCATCAGTTGGAGAGGTTGCTACATATTGTTAAAGGAAAACTAGATCCTTCTTCTTCAATACATCAATAGTCGAGTGATTTGCAGCATGAAGAACTTTCACATGATGATCTCTTCAGTGAATCTCCACAAAAAGATGCCCCGCTAGTAAATGTTATTCTCCCAGATAAACCTGACCCATTCTATGTCTCATTATATATAGCTGGCTGTAAACTAAGTAACTGCATAATAGATTTCGGTGCTTCTGACAATGTTATGCATGCTAAAGTTGCTCATGCTCTTAGTTTGTCATTAAATAAACCCTCAGGGAAAGTCTACTCAATGGAGTCTAAAATGGTCCCATTAGTAGGTCAACTGAAAGATGCACAATTCGCTTTAGCCACTTTCCCCGAAAAGAAACTAAAGCTTACTATCCTAGTTGCTGACATTACCGCAAGCTATGGCATGCTACTTAGTAGAAGTTTTTGTAAGGATCTAGGTGGAGAAATATAGCTAGATTGGTCCCATGCATTAATCCTAATCAATGGAAAGAAAGTCAGACTAAATCCAGAACCCAAGGCAAAGTATACAGTTCTAAAATTAGATGATCCTAGGGCGGAGATGCTTTATGAAGAAACTGGGCCTGGAACATATATGCTTATGCAAGAAAAGGAGATAGTCCCTGAGGTTATCTCTCTTGACATGTCTTCTGTTCTTTGGACTATGGAATTTGATGGTAGTTGTTCTTCTTCTGGTTCAGGAGCTAGATTTTTTTTGATTTCGCCTACAGGGGAGAAGTTTCCTATGGCTTTCAAATTGGTTTTTGACAACACTAATAATACAATAGAATATGAGGCACTCCTTCTAGGCCTCTAGACTACCAAAGAAAAAGGAATCAAAATGTTGAGAGTGCTTGGAGACGCAGAATTGGTCCTCAAGCAAATAAGAAATCAATTTCAAACAAAGAACGACAAGTTGAGAAAATATCAAACTTAGTATGGGATCAAATAGAGTTCTTTGATGCATTCTCCATAGAAGCGATTCCTCGAGCAAGTGAGACTTTATTATATTTCAAATAGAGCTCTATTACTTCCACATCCAGAGTTCAATAAAGATCAATATAAAATTGAATTGGTGTATCGCCCAAGTGTGCCTGATAATGATAAACATTGGTAGGTTTTTGATGATGATAAACAGATCGTGTCTTTTTTGGAGGAGGCCGGTACTTTTGTCAATTTGTTATTTGAAGGAAGTGAGACTTTTATAGAAGATGAAGTGTTGCAATTAAAGGGAAATACCATCCCTAGGGGGTTGATTACTCAATAGATCCTTTTTGATAAACATGATCGTTATTTGAAGAATAAGTCTCAAGAGAACAATCTCAATCTTTTTCAATATGATAAGGTGAATATAGGCACTGAAGATGATCCTAAAATTGTTTACATCAGTAAAGCATGCTTGCTAGATGAAAGAAAGAATCTCATCGCCTTATTGATCAAGTACAAGGACATGTTCGTATGGTGTTATGATGATTTGAAAAATTTCATGAGTGGGAAATTTCAGCATTATATCACTCTCAAACCTGGGGCCACTCCTTTCAGGCAAAAGTAGAGGCAATTCAATCCTAAAGTTTCTGGTGCTATCTTTGTAGAAATTGATAAGATGTTAAAGGCTAGAATTATATATCCTATTCACCATTCAACTTGGGTAGCAAACATAGTGCTTGTGAGGAAAAAGAATGGTGAAATAAGGATTTGCATCAATTTTTGCAATCTTAACCAAGCGTCTTTGAAAGACAACTACCCTCTACTCGTGATGGACCACGTTTTGCAAACCGTTGCTGGGTCTAAAATAATGTCATTACTTGATGGGTTTTCTAGCTATAATCAGATAGAAGTTGCCCCAGAGGATCAACATAAAACTCCTTTCACAATGCCATGGGGAACTTTGGCTTACAATCGAATGCCATTCGGGTTGATCAATGTCGGTGCAACATTCCAACGTGCTATGGACCTCTCCTTTGGTGACATGAAAAATAAGATTATTTTAGTGTACTTAGATGATCTCACTATCTTTTCAAGAAAAATAGAAGACCATATTCAACATCTGGAGATGGTCTTACAGCATTACCGTGAGCAAGGAATCTCTCTAAACCCCAAGAAGTCCATTTTTGGGGTTACTGAAGGAAAGCTACTAGGGGACATTGTGTCTAAAGATGGGATCTGAATTGATCCTGACTAAGTTGAAGCCATCCATAAGTTACCATTACCATCAAGCAAACCTCAAGTGAGGTCCTTCTTTGGCTAGATCAATTTCTTGAGGAGATTTGTACCAGATTTCTTTGAATTAACTCACCACATTGTAGACATGATGAGAGATAAAGTGGTCTTCAAATGGACTAAACAAGACAAAAGGGCATTCCAAGACATTAAAAATGCAATTTTAAATGCTCCACTTTTAGTTCATCTTGATTTTTCCAAAGACTTCAGTATATATTGTTATGCTTCAGAACATACTTTATCTGCTATCTTGACACAACAAAATGATGATCATATAGAAGCACCTATTGCATTTATGAGTGTTCCTCTGAAAAAGCACGAGATGAATTATTCTCTAGTAGAGAAGCATGCTTATGCAGTAGTCAAGGTAGTAAAACATTTCAGGTTTTATATCCTCAATTCGCATTCCATGGTTTTCGTATCAGACACTTCAATCAAAACCATTCTTACCCAACAAGAAATAGGTGTCAATAAAAGGGCTTCTTGGATTACCAAAGTTCAAGAATATGATATTGATATTAAGCCAACCAAATTGGTACGAGAGAGAGGCTTATGTAATCTCATAGCTGAAAATGGCACAGTTGGAGAATCTCTAGAAAAGAATGCCAAGCTGCCTCAAGTGTTGTTTGTAGGATTGATAGATGAATGGTTCTCGAATATAGCATACTTTCTTACATATGGAGAATGCCTGGCTCATCTAACTCCAAAAGAGAAAAGAACTATCAAGTTAAAAGCTGCAAAATATATTATTTGGGGTAATATTCTCTATAAGAAAGGGACCGATGGCACATTCTTGCGATGTCTAGATAAAGAGCAACAGAAGGAGTTGCTCCAGATTTTCCACAATGAAGCATGTGGGGGACATTTCTCCTCTTCAGTTACCACATTTAAAATTATGAGGAATTGCTATTACTGGCCCAACATGTTCCGTGATGCAGATGAATGGGTCAAGAAATGTGAGTCATGTCAACAGTTTAAAGGAAAAGTACAACTTACAGTGATGCCACTCAAACCAGTGGTCATTGAAGAACCATTCTAGCAATGGGGTCCTGATTTTATAGGTCTTATCAATCCACACTCCAGCACAGGCCACACCCATAGTCTTGTGGCAATAGATTATTTTACTAAATGGATTGAGGCTATCCCAGTAAATCAAACCACTTCTGAAGTGGTTTGCGATTTTATCAAATAGAACATTCTAGTGAGATTTGGGGTACCAAATAAGATTGTCACCAACAATGCCACTAACTTCTCTTCTCATGAGATATCATCTTTTTGTTATAGATATGGGATCATTCTTTCTCACACGTCAGATTATTATCCTCAAGGGAATGGTCAAGCTGAGGCTAGTAATAAGAATATTGTCACCATTCTCCAAAAATTAGTTGGTGAAAATTAGAGGACGTGGCATAAACATTTGTATGAAGCATTGTGGGTTGATCACATGACCAAGAAGAGAGCCACTAGGTTGTCACTATTTGAGCTACTCTTTGGTATAGAAGTCAGATTGCCAATACCCTTGTAACTATTCACGCTAAAAATACAAGATATACTTGAGAACCAAGAGTTCAGATACACACTCGAGAAAAGGATCGCTTATCTCACTAAGTTAGAAGAGCAAAGAGATGAAGTTGTTGATAGGATCAAGGAACATCAAACTTGGGTGAAAGAACTGTTTGATAAAAAGCCAGAGTAAGACCATTCAATATTGGCGACCTTGTATTACTGTGGGATAAGAAAAAGGAGCCGAAGGGTCTTCATGGTAAATTTAACTCTCTCTGGAGAGGACCGTTCTAGATTAGAGAAGCATGTGGAGAGAATTCTTTCTATCTCGCATGCATGGGTGGAACATCGTTGCCCCTTCCCTACAATGGGCAACATCTAAAGCATTTTAATCAGTGAGACAGATTGTTTTTTGTCTTTGTACATAGGTTAATTAGGAATTTTTGGGTGTGTTTCATTTCTTGTTGTTTTGTTCCTCTCCTTGTTTCATTTTTGGCTTGTCCGTGCACTTTTGAGTTGTTCCAGTAAACTCTCCCTTTCATTGACTCTATTGCCCAATAGATCATGCACTAATCTTTGCCAGTTAAGATTTTGGGTTCGTCCTGCATCCTTTATAGTCCTTGTCCCCAGTTAGAGCCAGCTGTTAGCCCCGATAATCAAAACTTATCAGGCAATTTGATTGTTTTCAAAAACATCTTATAACACTAAAAAAATTTGGTTTCAAAGCCTTCTATCAGTCCTCAGCAGAGCTTTTGAAAATCGTCTACATCACCGATCACTAAGGGAAGAAGTAGTTATTATAACTACAACTAGTTATTTTAATATCTTCAAGGATCGAAGACTCAATTAACGTAGAATGTGGAAACATTGTCATTATAAAATGAATGGAATTGGCAGATGAAAAGCCACCTCCCACAATATAGGAAACTACTTCAAGTTAGTTTCTTTCTTTCGCATGCAATATGAAGATATGAATACTGACAGTTAAAAAAAAAGTTGTTTTTATTGTTGAAAGAACATATTTCTCTCCACAAGTTGCACCATGCATGAAGTATCCAGAAACATGGACTTTAAAGTTGATTATGGGCAGTTAAATATGGTATGCATGGCTTAACACGGGTGCAATGAGCTGTGTGATCAAATGCCTCAAAGAGATGTAATTTCATGGAATTGTGATGATCGCATTGTATGCATGGAATGGATTTGCCGAAGAAGTTTTAGAAAATTTCAAGAAAATAAATTTGCAGATGTAAAATCCAGTCCACAATCTCAACTCCATATTTAGTAATTGCCACACTCAATATGTAGGTTTTTCTTCAGGATCTTGAAAGTGACATACTGCATTTCAAACTCATCAAACTAGATTTCTCCAAAACTTACTTTCAATGAGTGGAAGCAAGAGTCAAGGCATGCAAATAGTTTGACTACAATGATTGCAGGATATGCATGGAATGCATATGTTGAAAAGGCTTCAAAAACTTCCAAGGAAATGTAGATGGCAGATGTAAAATCAAATCCCACGACCTCTGCTAGCATCTTCCCCTGACTGTGTTGTAGTAACACATGAATGTGAAGGGTTTTTATCAAAATTTATAGTTTTAAATTTCTGACCGTCATGCATGCAAAACTTGGAAGCATAGACGATGCACTAGAACTATTTGACAGTGCGCTTCAAAGAAATACGGCTTCATAAACTGCATTGAGTGCAATATACACAAAATGGGTGCGTTGAAACAGGCTTCAGAAACCTTCAAGCAAATATGATTGTAGTTGCAGCTGCCACAATAATACTATATGCAAAATTTGAATGCATAGACAATCTTCAGCAACAGTTTAAAAGAATGCCTCAAATGAATGCCATCTCATAAAATGCAATGATCGCAAGTTATGCATAAAATGGTTTCTTGAAAAGACTTCATAAATTCCCAAGCAAATACAACCGACTGTAGTGAACCCAGACCACAACTTGTGTCAAAATGAGAGCTTTGGAACAAAAGATTTGCCAGATATTATAGTTGAAAACACTCAGGTAGACTTGTATGCAAATTGTGGAAACCCAGACAAGGTGTTGAAACTATTTTTAAGGATGTATCAAAGCAATGTGGTCTTATGGAATGCAAAGGTTGCAGGATATTCACTGTAAAGGATTTTCAGTCTTTCTAGTAAAAGAAACTAACAGTTATAAATCCAAGTTCTACAGCTATTTTCCTGCACCATCCCCACGTATACCAATTTAAGAAGCTACAATAAGTATATGGGTTTTCTGATTATCTCAATAAAGATAGTGTAAAGTTGGCAGAGTAACATCATGAAGTATAAATCTCAAGACTATGGATATGCTCTGATGATTGACACCACGCTTCGAGAGGTATTTGACACTAAAATGGGCCATATTGATCTGCAGGAAATCAGGAAGTCATTGATGGAAGGAGAATGATCAAAATTGTCCCAAAGATAGAGAGATAGTAATTGAATGTCCAATGTCTGGAGCTAGTAATTGAATGTGCAAAAAGGTACAATCCTGAAGACAGAGAGATCATATCCATTGTTGGGCACTTGATGGCCAAACTTGATGGGATTTCTATCGCCATCATTCTTTGATTGCCATACAAAGAAAAGTTCATATGTGTTGATAAACAAAAGGCCTACGAGTACTTTAGTGACAACAGGAGCAAATGCTTGAACAATTTGGCTAAGGAATGGATGGCAAAACCAAGAGGCTGACAGTCCCAACTTCCTAAGACAATGCACCATTCTCTTTTTATCAAAGAGATCTTCTATCTGATTGCCCTTCTTCACAGGTTGACAGGCAACCCCGACTCAACCGAGTTTGAAATGTGGATGTATCTCTTCATCATTGTCATGTCGGTAGGAAAACAATTTATTGATTGGGGCCACCTTATTAGTGACTGCATTCATGACCAGCTAATCCACTTCAAGAGCAGTCAATGATTCCACATGTCATACTACTTGGTATATGCAATTGCTAATTTGAGATCATGGCCTAGTTTGAGTACCACAGGTGTTCTAAATTAGGAAACATAAGTTTATGACTACTACAAGCAGTTGTAGTTAGAACAAAGTTTTGTATGTTTCAGACGAGTGAATGATGCTTTCACAATGCTTGCAGTAAGGTTATTTCAAGGAAATACAACTCTCAGAATTTCAAAGGAAGCGTCATTGTTGATAAAGAAGTATGGTAGCTACTTCATTCAGTTTCCAAGGTTCACCTACCTTTGAGTAGGAGGATTTGATGGTTACCCTTCTAAATTGCCAAGGTATGTGGATGACAAGGTTGTTTTGGTCGAGCTTTCTAGACACCTGGTATTAGTTCAAAAGAAATGTTGAGATTGTAAGAACAAGGGAGTGACATTCCCTATTTGCCTCAGTCACTACAAGTGTGAATCCAGCTCAAGGCCTGAAAATATGGAGAAAGCCCTAGCCATGATCAACTTGTATACATACCAGATGAGATTCCCCTTTGATAGCAAGGGATATGTCAGGAATAATTCGAAGCTTGGTCTTGGATACCTTCATTTCCCCAATCTCAAAGACTTTTGGGAGGATTGCGAAGACAAGTTTTAGGTCATTAAAAGAGACTAGACGAGGTTTACCTTGAAGAAGATTCAGGATTTCAAGATGGAATGGGTCATTGAAGGCATTAAAGATGATGAATCAGATTTGATTGATCCCTTCTATTTTGAAGAAATCCAGGCTCGACCTCTTCTTGCTATTAATTGGGCAAATCCAAAGGTTAGAGATGTCAGAGAAAGAACCAGTTTTGTGATCAAGAAGTCAAAAGAATGGATCAAGAAGAAGATATCTCAGATGATCGCAATGAGACTGGTAAATAGGAAAGAGACACCAAGAGGAAGAAGTGATCACTAGGACAGTTCCACTTCATCAGTTCCTTCCCACACACTAGTTATTGATGTTCTTTCTCACCAGAGAACCTAGGGAAGTGGTGGGGATGAAGACCCTCTAAGGAGAAGCAATCTCCAAAACATATGTGGAGATGAACCCAGGTAGAAGAAGAAGAAACCAAGGTCGAAGGAAAAAGAAATAGATTCTACTTCAAGAGAAGAAGAGGAACAAGAAGTAATATTTGATCCAGGGTTTGATGAAGCCATACTAACCACATCTTCTTCCATACTCATTGAATCCCTTCTCCTTGAAGTACCACATTCTACTTCAGTTATGGAGCCTCCTTCCTCGAAAAATCTAGTGTATCAAATAGAAAAAGTTGAAGAGAAAGCAACCTCACCAATACCTGAAAAATAAGATCTCCAATCAGGCAATGCATATGAGCTATCAGAAGATATTTCACTACCATGGTTAGAATAAAGCCTATTGAAGAAAAGTAAGGTAGAAGAACTGGTGATTCCTAAATTTGGTACATTTTATGATCTCTTCAGGAGATCCGAGAAGCTAAAGAAGATCAAGGTGGCTTCAAGAATAAAAATTGACTCTAATTCAAGAAACATGTGCCTTGAGATAGCTCAGCCCACTTATGTAAGAAATGTGAATGAAGCCACTCCGATGGACTTTTTTGTGTCAAGGATTGATACGGGCCCATCCACTCATGAGGCCGACATACAAAACTTTAATGTGGTAGCCAGAAGGCTAGTGGAAAGGACCGAAAGGGAGAAGCAGACAAAAGATGAGTTAAAACAAGTACAGAGTCTATCTTCTTACTTGAAGACCATAGTCGACACTTCTACAATTCCACTTAGCATTGGTCATCAGTCAACCATCTAGGACCAAGAAGGAGAAATTGAAAAAGGTACTATTGACAGTCTGTAGAAATATCAAGTTTATGGAAAAACCATTGAGAATTGGGTGAACAAAATCAAATCTATTGCATTTAATTTCATTATTAAGGCAAAGACAGTGCATGATGAGGCCTTAATAAAAAATGAGGTCATTGAAAAATAGTTGAAAAATGTCAGGAAAGAAGTTGTTTGGATGGATATCCTAAAACATTTTACAAAAATGATGGAGATTGATGTCAACATCCTCGTAGCAGAAAAGATCCTACCTAGTACAGAGGAAAATTACTTGGAAATTTGGACAAAGAGCATAAGTTAGAAATTGGTAATTATTCACTAAGTTTCAACAAAACAGGAAAGGTTGATGCTTGCTTGTAAATGAGTATCCGCAAAGCTTCAGGATCAACTCAGTGCCATCCTCCCAAGTGCATCATTGATGGAGAATCACAGGTAATTCAAGATGGTTTTCAAGATATGATTGATCAACAACTTTTCAATAGAGAAGTTTTTGACGAGAACACAATGGACAAGTTGGTCGATCTCTATATGTCATTGAAGATTTCTATCTCCCAAATACCAAGCATGGTGGCAGAATTGAGTAATGTCCACAAGTGCCTGAAAACTTGGAAGATGAGGATAGAAAACACCTGGATTCCTAAGGGCAAATCTGTCACCCCAGCCATTCAACTTTTCAGAATGTTTAGAGAAAGAGAATCTAGTCTGTAAAATCAGTTTCTAGAGTTTACCACTCCGTCAACGGTGCCATCGACAAGCAAAGAATAAATGCAATTTTGCATATTGTATAGTTTTCATTTTTGTTGTGTTTGTGTGGAGCTCAAGTCATGATTTTGGCTTGTTTTGTAAGTAATGATCATGATTGAGTTTTTCCTTCGAGTCTAATCATCTCTCTTTTGATTGTAAAGTTAGGTTCATCCTAACTATTTCTCACATGATAATTATTTTAAGTGCCTAAGTGAGGTAGTTATGCTAAGCGACTAGATTTGTAAAAGAAAGTTAGTTATTCGAAATCAATGCACTTAAAGAGGGAGTTGGTTACTCCAAGTAGTTATAAAAAGTGGTTAAGGTAGTTACCTTAAGTGGTTTCTAACCTCACCTATATATACTTCATTGTATTTCAATCAAAGGGGGTTCCACTTTTTCACATGACAGTGTATGAAAGTCTTGAATAGTGTTATTCAAGTTTGAAAGCAATAAAGAAACGTTTTGAATGTGTGTTCAACTCGATTTCATGTGTTGTTATTGGTATTCGTATGTTTCATCAATAATGATCATGTGCTTTCCTTTCAAAGTTGCATTGTGAGAAAGATATTTCGCATCAAGTTTTGGTATCTCTACTTGGATGCATGGAACTTAAATTCATAAGTTTAACTCTTATTTCATCATTACTGTTTGTTATTTCTTTGTTTTTGTTCTTATAATTCCAGAAAATCCAAATACCCCTATCATACAGGGGAGCTGCCCCTCTTAAACACAGAGAGGAATCAACATAGACCTACAATTCTTCAACTGTTGTGAGCAGGTTGTTGCTAATCCAAGGGCGAATGGAGTTACTCAAGAAGATTATTTTAAAGCAACAAATCTATTTCCCAAAAGAATATTAAGAATATGTATTTAGATAGAGTCGTGTCATTTTCAGGTGTATACATTTTGCCCCTCTTTGATGCAATGTGTTTTATCACGTTTCAAAGAATAGATTTTTCTGATAATGATACATGTCTCAGTTTGCCCCTGGTATAGGTTACGACAACAGGATGCCCCCTTGGGAGATTGGATAGGAAGGAAGGTTTGAAGGACATGAGACATACTCATGATGAGGAAGGTTGAACAGTTAGGTTAGGGTGAAGAAATTGGTTGACGTGGAAGAAAAATGGGATGAAGAAAGAGTTGAATGATACGTGATGCAAGATAAAATGATAACACACACAAGCAAGTAAGCAAGTATGCACAAATGATACAAGAACAAACAAGGTATTGCCCCTGTCCCATTTGTAAACCAATGATTAATCAATAAGGATCGACGATAGTGTTGTCATTGCGGGGAACGATATATCCCTAGATCAACATGATAGGCATGGGAAAGATATATCCCACTGATAATTATGATTGATTGAGTTGATTTACCACAAGATTAGGATCAAGACCACTAATTGTGATTGGATAATTTGGCAAGATTGACTTTACTCGATTGGTATGGATTAAGGATGGACTTGCATTTGGATAATTGTAGAAGAGACTCGATAGGAGACACAAAGAGAGATAGAAAGAGAATTTTGACAGAAGAATGACTCGACAGAAGAACTCACAAGCTTTTGTAAACACTGACACTGTGAACCAAATCTTTATTGATGGATGGTATGTAGTGTAAATGGATGTATTATGGATGCGGATATATGTCATCTTGATATTGCAAGTATTTTGAAGTGCTTGTTTCATCATTGGGCACTTTTTTGTTTCTTTTCTCTTTTGAAATGTTGTAAGAAAATACAAGCATCTAGGTATAATTGAACTGAGATGACCTGAGTATTACTTACATGGATTTTGATATAGAAAGTTGATACAAGCATCTAGGTATAATTAAATCGAGATGACCTGAGTATTTCTTGCATATCAACAGACAAGGATTATACTTGTTTCATGTTGGTCCTTTGATTTCCTCGATGATCATTTGAGTTGATCATGTCCTTAGACAAGGCTTCACATTACTAAAGATAAACCCACAAGCAACAAACAAAGAAAAGAATCATTCCCCCATCATAGCATCTCTAGCTTTTGGCATCCTTGAGTAGCATAGGAAACATGATAACAAAAATTAAGACGTTGTAACCTAACCTAATCACAAACACAAAACATTCTTGCATTTAGATGTGTTTTATTGCCATAATTTAGATATAATCATGTAGAGTGCTTTAGGTACTTGTTTTCTTTGCTTTGGATAGGTTGATGTCTTGTGTCAAAATTTATGTTTGGAAATGGGCTTTGCTGTGCGCGCTTGCATTTGGTGAAAGGTATCACAATCCTTATTGGTGTCCTCGGTGAACAAAGTGGCGGTGCAGGATCCCATTCCTTAACCAGGTCGAGGCCTTGCCCCAGTCAAGTAGAGGTATCTGGCTTATTATGGATGAACTGACAATGGATACAAAGAAATAGACCCTAAGGGACTGACCTAGTGCCTCAAGGGCTCATTGCTAAATGGCCTTGCCTACATGACAACACAAAGTCAACATAGTTTGGTGTGAACCCTGATGGACCTAAAACCTAGGCGATAGGAAATGGTGTGGGCTCAGATAGATAGAAGGATAGATGACATGTGATGGACTGGATGAGAAGTGGAGCCTCGGGGGAGCATTCATAATGGCCTTGCCTACATGATGACACAGAGGCAATGTAGTTTGAGAAGAACCCTGATATTGACGATGGATTCTAAGACATGTTGATACTATGGATATGGTACTTTGACAACCTTAGGTATTAAGGCGACAATGGTTATAAAGTATCAAGCCATGATAGGTCATCGTTTAGGTTATGCAAGGTGTTTATGTGAAACTAACACGATTGGATAATGGATAATGGTAGGAAGAATGGACACAAGGTGACTAGTTTCCCAAAGATGGAGGAAGCGGTTCACATCGCAGAGAGTGCCTGTTTGCCAGGTTTTCACTACTTTTCTTTTCGTATGGGAGCGAAAATACACATGATGCCTATTTTCCAAGTTTTCATCATGGTATCTATCCAAGGCCCCTGTTTACTAGGTTTTCACCAGAGGATGATTTTTTTGGTTACTTTTCCATTTTTTTCTATTTTTTCTATTTTTTTGGTTTTTTTATGTTTCTATGCCCCTCTTACATTGGGGTTCTCTACGTATAGAACCAACAAAGATGCATACTATTGATTGGGTCATCAAACAGCTCACCTTCTAATGTTGCTAACTGATATGCTCCTGATCCATAAGCAGCAATGATTACATAAGGACCAAGCCAGTTGGGTTCAAACTTGTCTTTCTTTTCTCGATCCTACTGATTGCAGGGATTTTCCTTAAGTACTAGATCACCAACATTGAATACCCTGGGATGGACTCTGTGGTTGTAGCTTCATGACATCCTTTGCTAGTATGCCTTGAGATGGTTGAAGGCATTCTGCTATTTTTCCTCCAACAGTTCTAACTCTTACAATCTAGACACTCTGTAGTCTTCATCAGTGATAAGACCTTTTAACAACACCCTTAAAGATGGTAACTTGACCTAGATGGGCAAAATGGCTTCTGATCCATAAATAAGGGCATAAGGGGTAGCACTTGTGGGAGTGCATATATTGGTTTGATAGGCCCACAGAGCAAGATTCAGTTGTATGTGCCAATCATGACTGGCATTGTTGACAGTTTTTTTGAGGATTTTCAAGATTGTTTTGTTGGATGCCTCTTCTTGTTTGTTGCCTTGTGGATAGTATGGGGCGGAGAAATGGTGTTGGATTTTGAATTTGTCACAAAGCTCTTGGACATCTTGGTTCTTGAAAGGTCTTCTGTTATTTGTGACTATGGATGAGGGAATTATGTATCTGCATATAAGGTAATTAACAATGAAGGAGGTAATCTATTTGCCTGTGACATTGGTGAGTGGAATGAATTCAATCCACTTGGTAAAATATTCAGTGGCGATTATTATGAACTTGTGGCTGTTGGATGATGGAGGGTGAATTTTTCCAACAAGGTCGAGTCCCCATTGACAAAAGGGCCAAGGTGTCATTAAAGGTCGTAGCTCTTGAGTTGGTGTATGGATGAGGTTACCATGTATCTAGCACTTCTTGCATTTCTTCACAAACTGATATGAATCAATTTCCATGTTTGGCCAATAGTATCCCAAACGCATGAGTTTCTTAGCTAAAGAAGGACCGCTAGAGTGCGTTCCATAAATTCCTTCATGCACGTCTCATAATGCGGTTTGAGATTCTTCACATTCTAAACATCAAAGTAAAGTACCATCCAAACCTCGTTGGTATAGGGTGTCGATGATAATGGTGTAATGGGAGGTTTGGCGAATGAAGGTTCAACGTTGGTTGGTAGACAAGTCAGGTGGTAGGGTGTTATCCTTGAGGTAAGTGTAAACCTTACAACACAAGGGTGAATCAGATCTGACTAAGAGGCAAATGGAGTGTGTTTCAGGGATATCATAAGCTGGTTGCATAACTGACTCCACCAAGAACTCATACCGTGACTCATTCTTTGGGATCTTGAGGAGTGAGACAATGGTTGCCATGGCACCTGCTACTTTGTTTTCAATGCGAGGTATCTGCTCAAAGGAGATGATCACAAAGTACTCTTTAAAGTCATCTACCATACACTTGTATGGTATTAACTTGTCATGTTTGGTCTGATAGTCGTCATTGACTTGATTGATTACCAATTGGGAGTTGCCATAGACATGTAGGTCCTTTATTTTCCATCCTGTTGCCATTTTGAGACTAATGACCAAGGCCTCATACTCTGCTATATTGTTTGTGCATGGGAATAGCAGATGATAAGACTTAGGTATGGAGGAGTGACCAACAAGATTCTTGCCTCTGATCCATGGTTTGTATAAGATCCATCAAAGTAGAGTTTCCATGAGTGTGTTGTGATATTGAGTATGGATTCATCTGGAAAATCAAATGTCATTGGTGTGGTATCCTGCAATGGTTCTTCTACTAACTGATCGACAATGATTTTAACTTTGATAGCCTTCCTTTCTACATACTCAATGTCATTGTCACTTAATATCATTACCCACTTGGCTAGGCATCCTGTTAGAGCTACTTTGCTTAATAGGTATTTTAGTGGATCTATCTTTGCAATAAGCTTGACTGAATGTGCTAGCATGTAATGCCATAGTTTTTAGGAAGCAAAAACCACAACAAGACACGATCTTTCTATTTGGGTATATTGCAGTTCATAGCCCACCAATGTGTGACTGATGTAGTAGATAGGTCTTTCTTTGCCTTCATAATCCTGTTGTGTTAATAGGGCTCTGAGAGTTGTTGGCATAGCAGATATATATAGATACAGTGGTTTACCTTGTATAGGTGGCATGAGAATAGGAGGGTTCATGAGGTATTCCTTCAGTTTGTGAAATCCTTCCTCACACTTTTTATCCAATCTGAATGGTATGTTTTTGTGTAGTAGGTGAGTAAAAGGTTGGCACTTGTCTTCCAGTTGTGAGATGAACCAACGAATCGCTTGTAACTTGCCTTGTAGAGACCACAGTTGAGTGATGTTCTTTGGTAGTGGCATTTCCATGATAACTTTGACTTTGGTAGGGTCTACTTTGATCCCATTTATTGATACAATGAAGCCCAAGAGCTTGCCGGAGGTGACTCCAAACACACATTTCTTTGGATTCAACTTGACTTTGAAGTGTTCCAGTCTCTAAAAGACCTTCTCTAGTAAATCTAGGTGGGATTCTCTTGTTAGTGACTTTGCAAGGATGTCATCTACTTAGTCCTCCATTGTGATGTACATCATATTATGGAAGATAGTGGTCATAGCACGTTGATATGTTGCCCTTGCGTTCTTTAACCCAAATGGCATGACGTTCTAGTAGAAGGTGCCCCATGGACAAATGAAATTTGTTTTATGTTGGTCTTCTGGTGCTATCCTAATTTGATTGTACCTAGAGAAGCCATCCATAAGAGAAAGCATGGTGTGTCATGCTGTCAAGTTGACTATGATGTCAATGTTAGGTAATGGGAAATCATCCTTGTGACAAGCCTTGTTTAGATCTCAGAAATCATTGAACAATCTGACTCTGCCATCAGGTTTTGATACTGGCACTATGTTGGATACCCACTCTGGATAGTCAATTTCCCTGATGAACCCTACATCCAGTAGCTTCTTGAGTTCCTCTTTTACTAGTAATGAAATGTGGGGATGCATCTTCCTAAGCTTCTGTTTGACTGGTTTTACTCTTGGATCTAGTGGAAGATGATGTAGAATCAAATATAGATCTAAACCAGACATATCTACATATGACCAAGAAAAGTTGACTTGCTTCTTCTTGAAGAAAGGTACAAATTTTGTCTTTTCCAGTGGAGATTGAGACTTTGCAAAGTGAATGATCTTAGGTTTATCCTCTGTTCCAATCTTGACAGGTTCTGTAGGTTCCACCACAATTTGAGACTTCTCTTGGTACATGTCATTGGGGAGAGTGTCAAGCCTTCCATCGTCTGGCACCTCAGAGAGATTTTCACCATTCGATGCATCATTTCTTTTTACTATTTTTGGATCTGACACTACTGCAGAGCAGTTTTCACCATCAGATCCATTTTTTATTTTGATGTTTTTTTGACTGGAAGGCTTGGCACCCTCTCCAAAATAAGCCACGGTGTTGAGTTCAATGGAGAAGCTAGCTTTATGATCTCCTGTAGGTAGGTGGTCCCTAAGTTCCATGTAGTCAATATAGGCATCGTCATTTTGGAACATGTCTAGTTGTGGGGTTCCTCGTAAATCACAGTTGATAAGTTCAGGATGCACAAGGGGGAGGGGATCAAAAGATAGATCTGATTCATTGGGTGTGATAATTTGAATGGATACATGGTCAAGATTTAGATTGGTAGGGATAGGATCTGAGATGATACTTTCCTCCAGATTGTTTATTGCGATGGAACCCTGACCTTCCTTGTAAGTCATGCTTTTAAGAGTGGGCGAATCACAATCTAATGGTCTATGTGTTAGCGTTTGTTCCTCATAGTAGGGGCTATATGTTCAAATGGTGTCAATTCCTTTGTCCTCAAATGAGTGCTCTAAAGTTCATCCCGCTCATACTCGTTGGAGTCTGTGTCACTATCTTCTTGTAGGTTATGGATCTGTTCCACAAAACAAGAATTGGCCTTAGCTTTGCCTTTGTCCTTGTATCCTAGCCCTCTTGTATTTATTGCCAATGAGGATGATGAGGGTTGGATGGGTTTATTCCTTCTTTTCTTAGGCCAATGGGACCTTGTCCTTCATAGCCCATTTTGTGTAAGATAGACTTACCATGCCCATAGATTTCTATTGGGAGCTTAGGTGGTTCTTGTGTGTTATCTTCCTCTATGTAGAGCCATTGCAAGATGTCTCTTTCCTCAGTTTCATCTGATAGGGTCCCTCATTTTACAAAGGGAGCTGTGGGAGGTTCGGGAGGAGGAGATGGATTTAAAAAAGGTGTAGGTCACCCAAAGGATCTTGGAGATAGAGACATTTTGGCTAAGTTGAGGCTATGCTTGATGGAGGATTCCCCTACCCCTGTTTCTTTGATTGTGATTTTCTACCCTTTGGGATTGGACGAGGAAGCTTCGGAGGTAGAATCATGCTATGAGATGGGGGATGTGGAAGCTCTATTGTTGGGAATGATGCAATTAGGCTTTGAGTGGATAGAGTTGCAATGCTAAAAAGGATTCGGATCACCTTGGATGGTGATCTATTTGCCATTATGAGGAAATTTGATGCATTGGTGGTAGGTAGAAGGCATAGATTTCATGGTATGAATCTAGGGTCTACCTAGGAGGATGTTATAGGCTAGCTCTCTATCTAGGACTTGGCAAACAACATCCTTTATCACTGGTCCAATTTGTATGGGTAACACTACTGTTCCTTTAGTAGTTCTTTCTTCTTCATCATAGGCCTTAATAGTGATATTTTTCCTAGGATCCATTGCAGCTTTTGAGAACCCCAATGTAAGGACTAGCTTAAGCGTGTAAATATTTAAACCGACTCCTCCATCAATGAGAACTTTTTTGATACGGTGTTTATGAATGAAGGCGACGATATGCAAGGGTGTGTTATGAGGCTGGGATACTGATAGGTCATCTTGTTTAGTAAATGATAAGGTATTGGAGGAGGTTAGATGTCCTACCATGGCTTGAAACTTCTCTTGGGCCAGATTCATGGGCTTAATTGTTTACACTAGGGATTTATCGAGAATTTCCTTGTGGGAGAGAGACAAACATAACAACTCTAAGATAGATATGTGGGCAAGAGTTTTCTGAAGTTGGTCTATGACATTATATTTAAGGGAGTTAGATGGAGAAGGTGACAACCTTGGAGGAAGCATGTTTGATGTGACCTTACCACTGCGGCTGATGATGCTACAATTAGTTTTGTTGGGTCTTGACTATTGGTTGAATGTGACCACATTGACTTGTGGGATGTGCTTCGATATGCAGTTGACAGTATAATTGAATGACACGTTCACATAGTTAGCATTGTTGTGTCCATTATTTTGATTATGCCTATTGTGGTTGTTATTGTTGTTGTTGTTGTATGGCCCATCGTGGTTGAGGAGTGGATCCTTGTATACCACATGTGTCTCGTTAGAGGTATGTTCTTTAGTGCCTACCTGATTTTGGTCAAGTATGTCTTGAATGATGTGTTTTAGATGGATACAGTCATTGGTCTTATGGCCTCTTCCTCTATGATATTCATAGAAATCAGTATCTTTCCAATAATGAGGTTTTACTTTATGTTCATAGTCACTAGTGGCGAGAAGAGTGATCTCATTGTTGGCTAATAGCTTTCTTAACGCAGACTCCTGGGACTCCCCTAGTGGTGTGAATTTTCATCTAGGAGCAGAGATGAACCATTATTTTTGCTCACGAGGGAAGGTTTTGTTTGGTTTAGCATTACTTACCTCTCCTTTGAGAGTGAATATTGGTTGTTGTTTGGGAGCCGCTACTTTGGCATCAATTACTTCATCATTGACAATATTTTTATTCTTTGTCCAAAACTTTGACTTGTCCATGGTGTAGTTAGAGTTAGGGGTGTCCTTGTACAACTTTATTTGCCCCTTGGTGATCATAGCTTTCTCGATAAATAATCCCATCTCAATGACTTTCGTAAATGAGGTGCGGCATTGAATCTAGATTTGGTAACTTAGATTGGGGTTAAGGTTGTGGACAAAAATCTTGGTCATTTGCTCCTCAGGCACTTGATATCAGTATTTGCTCGTGAGTTGTCTCCACCTTTGTAAGAAGGCAGTGAAGGATTCACTACTCTTTTACTTTGTATTGCATAGGTCAAGCATGGAAACTTCATGTTCAATGTTATATGAGAAGTGTGTGATGAACTTGTTTACTAACTCATCAACAATTTTTATACCTAGGGGAAGTTGTGAGAACCATTCCATGGCCTGTCCTCCTAGTGATCAAGGAAAAAGTCTCATGAGGAAAGTTTTGATGTGGGCTACCTCTAGACATGTGGTGCTAAATTCCCAGATGTGGTCCCTGGGGTCACCCTTTCCTCTGTATTTGTCAAACTTAGGAACTTCAAATTAAAAGGAGAAGGGTACCATGTTCAAGATTTTGTCGAAAGAGTATGGTGAGATATCCTCCAATGAATAAGTTTAAGTGGATGTCCCTGTTTGGAGGTCTGCGAATTGCTATTGTAATGTTTGAATTTGTTTCGTCAGCGTGTCTATAGGTATGTTGGGGTCTGTTGTTTTCTTACTTTTGTCTTTGTTAAGGGAGCTTTCCTCATTTGTACTCTTTTAGTGGGTTCTTTCCTCTCTTGGTCCTTTTAATGCATTGATGTCAAAATCAGTGGGGAGTTTAAGTCCTTGGTTTGTAGGATGAAGAAAGCACTTTTGAGGGTCTTTGTTGAGCATTTTGTCCATCATACGTTGAAATTTTTGATCTTGGAGAGCTCCTTGGAAGTCCTCATGGGAGATTTCCTCATTGCTGTCATGAGGGGATACAATTCTATTAGATGTTCTGGCCATTTCAAGTTGTTTTTGCATTTGGGATCTAGTTAAGACCATGCAAGGCAATGTGGGAAGGAGTGGGGTGAAACTAGAGACTCTGGTAAGGTGTTGCTGTAGGTTGGTGAGAAGGGGATACTTGCGGTGATGAGATTCAAACAAGGGACTTTTTTGATCAATGATTCCAAGTAAGTTGGTCAATACAAGATGATAGCCACAAGTAAGGATAGTTGATAATCGTTTACTATATAGAGACTAGTCTTGCACCAAGACCACTAGTGAAGTTCTGAGAGAAAATGATGATTGATCCTTGATAGTGGGGACTTACTAGGTTTACTTGAATCCAAAATGATCTAAAAAAGGTCTTGCACTAATCTGATATAGATACTTTGACTTGTTTATGAGAAGAAGTGGTAAAAAGTTGGATGAGATGATTGATGAAGAAGAGGGCATGCTATGGAAATGGATGGGAGAAGAGAATGCACGGTAAATCTGATCTCAAAAATTGGAAGAAGGCTGAAATGGGTACCCAGAAATGCTAAAAAGTTTCTCTCAAAAGACGCGAAAAAGCTCACTATCTTGGATGCGCAGCTACAGATGCACTGAAATAAAGGATATATGTGCAATAAGTCGATGCAAATGCATAGCTCTGGTAAATGTTAAAAGCACAGTAATAGATGACAAATGTGCAAAAAGTCATAGTAAATGCACAACAGGTCAACATAGATGCACAGCTCTGTAGGATAAATGCAAAGCTCTAGTTTCTTGACTGCTTTTGCAATTTCTTTGGCACATTTTTCAATGTTTTTGTTTTATTGGATGAAAGTTAGTCTTTTTGATCTAATTTTTCAATTATGGCAAGTAAGACACAACAAACACAAAGAATGATTTTTGATCTTTTTTAGATTTTTTTTTGTAATTTTTGGACTCTTTTGACTAAAAAAAAAGTACAAATCCTAGGCTAGTAGGGACAATATAAACCAAATTCTCACTGTTACATGAGGCATCTTTGGGAGGTGATAATCACCCTTCTTAGCACTGATTTATAGGGGATTATGGCTTCTAAAAATAGTGGATAATTAGTAAGTACAATAGTTCAAGTGGTTATACATGTGACAGCGCTACTCTTTGTTATGGAGTCTCCCAACCTTCAAGGGTTGTGCCTTGGAGGGTTTTGGGAGAGGTTGGCTATCGGTATAACAAAACAACATTGGTTGCTTGAAGCTTTCACTCCAAACACAATTTATTTATGGTGGCTAGGTAGATCTTGGCTTTAGCTTGTTACCACTTAAGGTTGTTCCCACTTGGATGGAAGGATATCCAAGGGTAGGCCTCTCTAAAGAAAAAACATGTGAAATGATATGTTTGACATTTTGGTCACCCAAAAGAGGGGAGAGCATAGGCCTAGTATCATTCCAAAAACATGAAAGACAGTGGTTCTTTTCCCCTAGTTAAAACTGAAAAAGACTAAATGAGTTAGCTACTTGGGCACACACGTGATTTGTTAACTTTGAAAGCAAGATAGCAATGGTTCAATTTTATACTCCTAGCATTGGGACTAAATTCAAGTTGTTGATGCAACAAGATCAAATTACAATCCTCCTAGTTAGAGCTAAATGAGATTTGCATGAGCATCCATTTACTTTCCTTGGCTAATTAGATCTAGAGATGAGTTAACAAATGCAGCTATATGACTAAACTAGCCTCTAACCTGTAAGTAGATCAGAGAATATTCCTGCAAGACAAGAGTTAGCATTAGCAAAATCACAAGGAACAACTCAAAAAGTTACTACAGAACATATGCGCAAGTACAAAGATCAGATGCATAGAGACAGAGGTCAAATGCACATTATTACAAAAGCACAGAATCAAGGCTCATATGCGCAGAGATAGAAGACATATGCACAGAAAGAATAGATGCACTGTTATAGAGCATGGATGCGCAGCTTCAGGGGGTGTATGCACCAAAAGACCAGATGCACCAAAATAGAGCTCAGATGCATGTTAGAATTGATCAGATGTGCAGAATCCTCCTATGTACAGAACCTAATGCACAAAAACTCAGTTTTGAGGCTAAATTGGGGCAGGGCACCATGGTGGGCACCAAAAATGTTAAGGGAAATTGTGCATGAATATCAATGATATCAAATAAACCCAATAACTCAATGGAAAAGGAAATAATCAAGATCAAACAAACAAAGACAAAAACCTTGCAAACCTCAATACTTCATAGCTTCCATTGGTCGCCTATCTCAATCGATCTTGTGTATGAATATGGCCCTCAGAAATCACACTTCCTTACATTTTCTTCAAGATGTCAATAGAGAACAACTATGATAGTTATTATAATGAAGATGAACTTCACAACAATGGTAATGGTGATGGTAACAAGTTGATTGCAAGCAATGGAATGGTGTGGTGCCAAAGGCGCGCTATAATTTTTGTAGAGTAAGGGTACTAAAAGGTTGGATGATAGAAATGGAGGAATAGGGTTGTACTTATAGGCTTGTGAGAGAGAAGATCAATGGTATAAAAAGAATAAGAAGATCAAAGGTAGAGAAGACTTGAGAGATGTGCACGAACAGGAAGAAGACATGTGTCCTGCTCTATTTTGCATGAGAGGAATTAATAAAATAGAAGAATGAGTTAACTGAAGAGATTAATAATCAATTAACAAAATAGATCAAAGAGTTAATTGATTAGAACTAGAGGATAAATATTGCATGAGGATGAGAAGGTATTTTAGCTCAATTAAATATTTGGAATATTCAATTGCATGTGCACCAGGATTGAATTATATTTAGAGATAACTCAATTTTTAGAAGAAATAGACAACTTAAATAAATATTTGATTTATTTAAATCTAGAGAAGATATTATTGGAAGAAGCAATTAAATAATTGGTTTTATTTAATTTAGAATGATTTTGGAAGAACTAATTAAATAATTGGTATTATTTAATTTGCTGGAAGATTTGGAGGATTTTTTTTTATTCATAAGCAAGTATTTTTTATTAATTGAAATATGAAATTACATATCCAGTTCAAGGGGGCATATCGGTAGGAAATAATCGGTAAGAAAACCTCCGGTTGTGGCCCGTAACTACCAAAATCTAACCTATTTCTAAATTATAACCTGCCTGTGAGACTACAAGTTTCCTGCCTGAACAAAATACAGAGAAGAAGAAGCTGGTCCTTTCCAAAATGGGCTAGCACCCTGACCCTCCTTCCCCCTGGTAAAAAACAAAACCTAAAAAACTAGAGAGTAGGTGCCTTTAGGCCATTAGCCTGCAAGAAACCCCAAAACCTTTACAAAATTTGCAGGCTCAAAATTTAAAAAGCTCTAAGAGACTATCCAGGAGAAAAACAACTCATGTAACTGCCATCTTGGAAACAGGGAAAAACTAATCAACTACAAAAGACCACCCATCTAAGTAACAAAAGACCATCCAGGGTCAAGACTACACAGAACACTGAAGAATTTACTGAACCCCTGAACACCTAACACAAACTATATGCCATTTACAAAAAGACATCCTTGAAACATAAAAGAAACCCTGACCATAGATAGTATTACAATAAAATGATGACTATGAAGACATGAAGAAAGCAGAGAGCACTACCAACCACCCACCACACACTAGCAACTAAGACTTAGACTTCTCCTTCATCAAATAGGTAGTCGTGAAACTCATGAATCCTGTCGAAGCCCTTAGTGTGGATCAAATTGAAGGATTTTTTTAGAAAGTCTTTACCTCTGTGAGCCCTACTCCTGTGGGTTTCAAGTTCAATACCTTTGATATCCAGTATGAAAGGGAAGAACTCAACTACCACTCCAGGTTGATTGGCCCTTTGCAGATCCTTAGGCCTAGGAAGTTCGCCTCTCTCAACCACTACCAAAACTTTGTCGATACCACCAAGAAAGACAGGTTTGAATAGACACTACGCCAGAGCCTTGACCTCGTCCTTGGGCGCTGAAACATCTAGAAGAGCTACCACAACCCTGGAGGAGAGGTCAGAATCTACTCAATACCTTTCACTGCCCAAGACAAATTTCTTTCCTAAGATGAGTTTCAGGACTTTGATGGTGAAGGTATCATATTGTTTGAGGACTCTCCTTAACCTTTGCTTTGTAACCTCCTCCTTGAAGGCCATCTGTCTCACCTACGCAGTGAGACACACAGGTGACTCCATTCCACCACACTCTAAGCGGTTCGTAGGAAGAAGATGAATTATTATCAAAGGGGGGAGCGCCATGCAAGCTTCTGTGAAGAATACAAAAAAGAAGTAGTGGTATAAAAGGATGACGGCCTTGAATTCTAATGATGAAAAATGCAAGAGGGAATTATCATGCGCAATACCAACTCATTCTAGTTAATGCCTAGACTTGGGGAAGTGAGGCTATCAAAATCTGTCCCATCTCATGCTTAGAAAATCTGAAATCTATCCTTGCCCCAATGAAACAAGCCTCTTCAACTGACGAGCTGTCAAATCTTCCCACTTAGCGCCTTCGAGGGTGTGCAATAATCATTACATGAGGGGATGTGAACTCATGCTGAGTGGCAATGGGAGTGAGCTAACTCAGCTAGAGGACCTTGTCAACATCCTGTCGCATTGCCAACTAAGCCCCGGTCCTTCCACAACTAATAGTGTGGAAGGACTCCCACCCAACCTCCCACAGATTTGGAGGAATTTAATTAAATAAATAATTTTATTTAATTGTTGGAAGAATATGAATCAAATAAATAAGTTGATTTGTTTATTTATTTATAGAGGAATTAGGTTTAAATAAATATTAAGAATATTTATTTAGACAGAGTCGTGTCATTTTCAAGTGTATACATTAACCCTTAATTTATAATTTTTTAAACTGTGGCATAAATGAATGAGCAGTCAAAAAGGGGGACTAACTATTGTGGCACACTGCCCTACATAGGTGAACTACTTAATAATCCATGCAACTAATATTCGCCATGGTTCTCCAATGGACATTTTATGAAACCCCTTGTTTTGCCCCCAGGTATTCACAACTAGTAATGGGTGAGGTTCCCCCTCCCATGCAAAAAGTTCTATCATTTTCTGATAGGAAATGTTTGTAGTTTTAGATAAATTAATACCTTCATTTCCAATACTAGATAATTTGGAGATGATTCAGGGAATTACCTTGAATTTCTTCCCATGCACAATTGACTACCCATCTACAAAGTTCTTAGCAAATTCCTTGACCAGCTCTGCATGGTGTCCCTCAAATTTCTTTATAAAGTCTAGCCACCCTACCCTCTGAAACAACTCTGAAATATTCCCCAATGTTAGCAATTTATCTAGTGAAGCTGGCCAGACTTGTATTTGGCTCCTCCCATTCTATTTCTTACTGATAATATTGCTTAATGACTACTGAAATATCGTGGCACCCAAAGTGATAAAACTGCAGAAGAAATTGATAGGAAAATTAATGGAAATGTAGGTTTTGAGGCCATGTGTACTTCGAGAATGTTGATTCAGGGTACTTGGCTTTTTAGCAGTTAATTACGACATTGCATGGGATAGAGTGAATCAGCCACCACCTTCTCCAGTGAAGGAACATTTCACACATTTGCCAAATTTGGAAAAGAAAAGGGCTTCATGCCAATTTATCTACCTTTACTCACAATAAATGATCTATCTAAAATAAAAGATGTACTTATCTTCCATTTTGTTATTGATTTGAAAGCCACTTGTTTTTGTTGATGTAATAGCATCCTAGGTGGTGGTACTAATTGGTTTGAGTGGAATGAATTTATTATGACATGATGATGGGGAGGCTAAATTGATATGATGATGGGGTGGCTAAATTTTTTATGATGGAAAGTTATCATAATAATACTTATTTACTATGGTCAGAAATGAGGAACTCATGATGGCTTTTGTAGTGGATTGTGGGTGAATGGTGTGTTTTCAGATAATAGGAATATTTTCACATACAAAAATCATAAATTTACAATGGTGGAGGAAGATATCAAAGGAATAGACATGGAAGATATGAACAAAATTCTGGAGCATTGTCGCAAGATGGAGCCGACTGAAGGAATAAAGTTCTAGAGCATCACTGAAAGATGCAGCTAAAATGCAGGAACAAAGTTTTGGAGCATCGCTGAAAGATGCAGTCAGAATGTAGGAACAAAGTTTTGGAGCATCATTGAAAGATACAATTGGAATGTAGGAATAAAGTTCTATAGCATTGCTAAAAGATGTAGCTAGAATGCAGGAATAAAGTTTTGGATCATCACTAAAAGATGTAGCTGGAATGCAAGAACAAAGTTCCAGAACATCACGGAAAGATGCAACTGGAATGTAGGAGCAAGGTTTCAGAGCACTGCTGAAAGATGCATCTAGAATGTATGAACAAGGTTCTAGAGCATTGCTGAATGATGTAGCCAGAATGTAGAAACAAAGTTTCAGAGCATCACTAAAAGATGTAGCCAGAATGTAGGAAAAAAGTTTTGGAGCATCACTAAAAGATGTAGCCAGAATGTAGGAACAAGGTTCTAGAGCATTGTTGAAAGATGCAGTCAGAATGCAAGAACAAGGTTCTGGAGCATCACTGAAAGATGCAGCCAAAATGCAGGAACAAGGTTCCAAAGTATCACTAAAAGATGTAGCTAGAATGTAGGAACAAGGTTCCAGAGCATCGCTAAAAGATGTGGCCAAAATGCAGGAACAAAGTTCTGGAGCATCACTGAAAGATGTAGCCAGAATACAGGAACAAGGTTCTAGAGCATCGCTGAAAGATGCAGCCGAAATGCAGGAACAAGGTTTTGGCCCATCGCTGAAAGATGCAGCTAGAATGCAGGAACAAAGTTCTAGAGCATCACTAAAAGATGCAGCCAGAATGAAGGAACAAAGTTCTAGAGCATCACTGAAAGATGTAGCCAGGATGCAAGAAAAAAGTTCCAGAGCATTGTTGAAAGATGCACCCAGAATGTAGGAACCAAGTTTTAGAGCATCAATGAAAGATGTAGCTAGAATGCAGGAACAAAGTTTTGGAGCATCGCTGAAAGATGCAGATGGAATGCAGGAACAAGGTTCTAGAGAATCACTAAAAGATGCAACCATAATGCAGTAACAAAGTTCTAGAGCATCACTAAAAGATGCATCCAGAATGCAGGAACAAGGTTCCAGAGCATCATTGAAAGATGCAATCAGAATATAGGAACAAAGTTCCAAAGCATCGTTGAAAGATTCATCTATAATGTAGGAACAAGGTTCTAGAGCATTGTTGAAAGATGTAGCTGGAATGCAGGAACAAAGTGAGGGTATGGATCTTATTCAGACAACAAGTTCCAGAGCATCACCAGAAGATGCGTCAAAATTTGTGACACTTCTTCAAAGATGAAACCCTACGAAACAAAGATGAAATTTAGACAAGTACAAAGATGAATATATGAATAATTGTTCCTAATGCAAATACACACACTAAATTTTTTTTATTAACACAAATACAATACTTATGGTATTGTTTCTAGCAAAGCATAATCAACACATTGAGTTTCTCTGTGCATTTCTACCAGTTGAGTAAACTCTTCTTTGTTGACAGGTTTATGGTAGATCCTGAGTCAATGTCCATTGATTAAGAGAGTTCAAGAATCACCATCAATGGGTTTGAGTTGTACTGCTTCGTTTGGGAATACATCAGAAATCTCGTATGCACCTAGCCAATGGGTTATGAGTTTGCCTTTCTAGTCCTTGTATCAAGAATCAAACAACAATGCCTAATCTCCTTCATGGAATTCTCTTTCTTTGATGTGTTTATCATACCAGGCCTTTCGTTGTTGTTGAACTAGCTCAGTTTGATGAATATCTTCTAAGCGGAGTTCATCTAGTTCACTAAGCTACAAAACTCTCTCTACCTGAGCCCGATCAAGCTTGAAGTCTAGCTCTATTGATGTTCTAAGGGTTTGGAGGTCAAATTTAATAGGTAAAATAGGTTTCTTCCCAAAGACCAGTTCGTATGGAGTAAGACCAGTGGTGGATTTCCAAGTTGTGTTGTAAGCTCAAACAGCCTCATGCAATTTTTTGATCCAGTCGTTTCTACTTGATGAAACTATTTTGTTAGGATGTTTTTGAGCTCCCTATTAGTGAATTCTACTTGTCCGTTTGCTTGTGGGTGATAGGGTGATGACTTCTTATGGATTATCTGGAAATGATTAGTGAAATATAATAAAACGTTGGACATTAATTGAGGTCCTTCGTCTGTGACAATTGACCTAGGGGCTCCAAATATGAGAAAAATTATGTTATACAGAAAGTCTGCAACCTGTTTTTCTCTAGCAACTTTCAGGGCTTGGACTTCTGCCCATTTGGTAAGATAGTCCATGCATACCAGAATATATTCTTTTCCTTGCAAAGGAGGATTTATAAGACCAATGAAATCCAATCCCCACTTTTCAAATGGTTCAAAAATTACCTGTGGCTGTAGAGGCATTTCGTTGGATGCCGTAGGTCTTCCCACTCATTGGCATTCATCACAATAGCAGACATAGTTCTTCACATCCTTGTGCATAGAGCGTTGTTGGTATGTGTTGACTGATCATGCAAGTACTATACACAAGTTATGTATCCTCACTGGGGTTTGGAGGCATAGCCCCCAAATTTTTTTTCCCTCTTTTTTCCACGATCAGAGTCGATTGTTAATTTTTGTTAACCGACAAAAGAAAAATGACATTGCAAATCCCTAATTCTATAAGCTTCCAAAAATCTTGTTATAAGCAGATGGGATATATGTTACGGTGATGTATTAGTGAGATTGTAATCTATTTTGCATTGGATAATAAAATCATTGGATGGCAGAGTTTCTGTTGATGTAGCCCATATTGGGTGAACCATGTTAAATTTATGTGTTGATCTCTTTTGTGTTATTCCTCATTGTTATATTTGGGTTATTTAATCTGCATATAATTCTTAGTGTTTATTGATTTGATCTTCCTGAACTTTAACAACTAGTATCAGAGTGGGTTGTGTTTGATTATCGTCTGCAGGAAGGTCTCACGATTGAGTGGGAGTCTCACGGTTAAGTGGGAGTAATGGTGGACGAGGGTAAATTGAAGGTAGATAAATTCAATGGGTAGAACTATCAATTATGGAAGATGCAGATGGAGGATTATCTCTATCAAAACAATTTGTGGAGGCTGTTGGAAGGAAAAGCCAAGAAATTGGTAGCAATGACTGATGAGGATTGGGATCTTCTGGATAGAAAGGCACTGGGAACCATTCGGTTGTGCCTAGAACCATCTGTGGTATTCAATATAACAAAAGCAACAACAATAGATGGTATGATGAAAGATTTGGCTAAATTGTATGAAAAACCCTCATCCTCTAATAAGGTATTTCTCATGAAGCATTTGTTTAATCTAAAAATGATTGAAGGTGGATCTATGTCAAATCATTTAAATGAGTTTATTATGATTACCAGTCAGTTAACATCTGTAAAAGTGAAATTTGATGAAGAGGTAAGGGCTCTCTTGGTTTTATATTCTTTGCTAGAAAGCTAGAATAGCTTGGTAATGGTTGTAAGTAACTCTATCTCTAGTTCAAATACTTTGAAATTTGATGATGTTGTTGGTGTTATCCTTATTGAGGAAATGTGATGGAAAAGCACAGGTGAGACTTCAACATCTGGTAATGCTTTGACTATAGAGAACAGGGGAAGAACAAAGGAAAGAGGAAAAAGCCCTACAAATCATGGGAAGTCACAAGGGAAATTGAAGAAAGGCAGATCTAAATCCAGAGGAAGAATGGATTGCTGGCACTGTGGAAAGCCAAGACACTTGAAGAAGGATTGATGGTCTTGAAAGGGCAAACAAGGAGATAGATAACATGATGATAGTAAGGAGGCTAATGTTGCAAGTAATAAATTATAGGATGCTTTAATTTTGTATTTAGATAATGCTAATGATTCCTGGGTAATAGATTCAGGGGATTCATTTCATGCCACACCCCATAGGAAATATTTTGTAGATTATGTTCAAGGTGATTTTGGACAGTTATATTTGGGTGATGATGAACCCTATTAGATTATTGGAAAAGGAAAAATAAAAATCAAGTTACTGAATGGAAATGAATGGTTGCTACATGAGGTATGGCATGTTCCAAATTTGAGAAGGAATTTAATCTCTGCAGGACAACTGGGTAGTGAAGGCTGTATAGTTACCTTTTTAGACAAAGTCTGGAAGGTCACTAAAGGTGCATTAGTAGTACCTAAAGGTGAAAAGGTAGGCACATTGTATTGGTGTACTGGTAATACTTATTCTACCTTAGCTGCTACAAAAATAGTTGCCAATGAGATAGTTATAGTACTTGTTATAGGGACATAAACAAAATTGTTACACCATAGACTTGGGCACATGAGTGAGAAAGGGATGAAGATCCTTCAATCCAGAAATTTGCTACTAGGTCTGAAGAAGATTGACTTGGAGTTCTATGAAAATTGTGTTTATAGAAAATAGAAAAGAGTCTAAATTCTCAAATTTGGGAAAGAAAAGAAAGATGAAAAGTTGGAGCTTGTGCATACAGATGTATGGGGACTAACTTAGGTATCTTCTCTTGGTAGCTCTCGGTATTACGTTAGATTCATAGATGATGCAACTAGCAAGGTATGGATTTATTTCCTTAGGCAAAAATATGATGTATTTGAAACATTTAAGAAATGGAGAAGCTTGGTTGATAATGAGATAGGTAAATGATTAAAATGTCTTAGATTTGATAATGGTGGTGAGTATTGCAGTAAAGAATTTGAGGATTATTGTTAGTTTAATGGAATTTGTAGGTAGAAAATAGTTCCAGGGACTCCACAGGAGAATGGAATGTGCAAGGACCATGAGATTGCATGCTAGGTTTCCTTTAAACATGTGGGTAGAACCTATCAACACTGCTATATATTTAATTAACAGAGGTACTTTAGTTCCTTTGGGCTATGGTATTCCAGAGGAAGCATGGATAGGTAAGAAGGTGAGTTATTCTTTTCTCAAAACCTTTGAATGTGAAGCATTTACACATGTAGATTCTGAAAATAAAACCAAGCTAGATGCAAAATAAAAAAAATGTACTTTCATTGGATATGGCATTGATGAATTTGGTTATAGGCTTTGGGATTTTAAAAATTAGAAAATTGTGAGCAGGAATGTTATATTTAATGAGAAGGTGTTGTACAAAGATCAATTGTAGCAGCATGAGAAGAAAGAAAAGGATTATGTGGTACTGGATGATACTCCAAATAGTGATGTTCCAGTGGTTCCTCATGCTCCACAATAGCAACAAGAAATAACACAAACTCTAGTGAATGTTAGACGGTCAACAAGGCTAAGTAGACCTCTTGAAAGGTTTTCTCCCTCTTTGTATTCTATTTAGTTAATAGATGTTGGTGAACTAGAAGGGTATGATGAAGCTATGAATGTGGATACAAAGGTTCAGTGGGAGCTTACAATGAAAGAAGAAATGGACTCCTTGCTGAAAAATCAGACTTGGGAATTATGTAAGTTGCCTACAGGTAAAAAGGCTTTACCAAATAAATGGGTTTATAGGCTGAAAGAGGAAGATGGAGGTGAGAAATGATTTAAAGCTAGGTTAGTTGTAAAAGGATTTGTACAGAAAAAAGACATTAATTTTGATGAGATTTTTTTCCAGTTGTTAAGATGACTTCTATTCATACTATTTTAAGTATTGTGGCTGCTAAAGATTTGTATTTGAAGAGTTAGATGTGACAACTACCTTTCTCCATGGTGATTTGGAGGATGAGATATATATGGAACAACCCCAAGGATTTGAGGTCACAGGTAAGGAGAAATTGGTGTGCAGATTGAAGAAGAGTTTGTATGGCTTGAAACAAGTATCTCGGCAATGGTATTTAAAATTTGATAGTTTTATGGCTGAGCAAGGCTACAGTCGGTGTAACTCTGACCATTGTGTTTATTTTAAGAGATTAGATAATGACAACTACATTATTTTATGTTTATATGTTGATGACATGCTTGTAGTGGGGTCTAACATGGATCACATAAGAGAGTTAAAATAGCAGTTAGCACAGTCATTTGCTATGAAGGATTTGGGGGCAGAAAAAACAAATCCTGGTATGAAAATTTACAGAGATAGGAAGAACAGAAAATTGACTCTATCTCAAGCTGATTACGTTGAAAAGGTGTTGTAGAGATTTCATATGGAGAATGCAAAAGCTGTCAGCACACCTTTGCCTAGTCATTTGAAACTGACTAAGGAGATGTGTCCAAAGACACAAGAGGAGGAAGATAAAATGTCTAAGATACCATATGCATCAGGAGTTGGCAACTTGATGTATGCAATGGTATGCACAATGCTAGATATTGCACATGCAGTGGGAGTTGTGAGCAGGTATATGAGCAATCTGGGAATGGAACATTGGAATGTTCTAAAATGAATTCTCTGATATTTGACAGGTACTACTTTAAAGAAACTATGTTTTGAAGGAACACATTCTACTCTAAAAGGATATGTTGACTCTAATCTGGTAGGTGATTTGATAGCAAGAAGAGTACTATAGGGTATGTTTTTACTGTAGGAGGTACTGCAGTCAGTTGGATTTCAAGACTGCAAAAGGTTGTTTCGCTTTTAACCACTGAAGCTAAGTATGTTGCTGCTACAGAAGCTAGCAAGGAGATGATTTGGTTACAAAGTTTTATGGAGGAATTAGGGCAATGACAAGAAGCTAGGCCTTTGTACACTGATAGCCAAAGTGCCATTCATCTTGCTACGAACTCAACTCTGAATTCAAAAACTAAACACATATAGCTCAGATACCACTTCATTCGGTCAATTTTGGAGGTGGGCAATTAAAGCTAGAGAAAATTCACATAAGTCAGAATCTTGCAGATATGTTCACAAAGGTAGTTACACAGGAGAAATTGATCTCCTCATCAGTTTCTGTTGGCCTTCATGACTGATAATGGTGGACTTGAGAAACCAGCTAGGCCTATAATCCAGTGGGAGGTGCAAGCGCAATGGTGTCGTCCAGGATTAGTCTCCAAGTGGGAGATTGTTTGGTGTGTAGCCTGATTAATCTCCAAGTGGGAGATTGTTAGTATGTTGTGACTGATTATGCAAGTACTATACACAAGTTATGTATCCTTGCTTGCGCCCATGAAAAAAAAAATTTCCCTCTTTTTTGCACGATCAGAGTCAGTTGTTCATTTTTGTTAACTGACAAAAGAAAAATGACATTGCAAAACCCTAATTCTAGAAGCTTCCAAAAAGCTTGTTATAAGCGGCTAGGATGTATGTTAGGGTGATGTATTCACGAGATTGTAATCTATTTTGCACTAGATAATAAAATCATTGGATGACTAAGTTTTTGTGGATGTAGCCCATATTGGGTGAACCACGTTAAATTTCTATGTTGATCTCTTTTGTGTTATTCCTCATTGTTATATTTGGGTTATTTAATCTAGATATAATTGTTAGTGTTTTTTTTCTTTGATCTACCTGAACCCTAACAAGGGCCAATAGTATCTCACACCTAAGATTTTATGGGAAGTTCTTTTGTAAAGTAGTGTCTGCTAGATGGGTCATCATGGCAAGCTCTGAGGATGCTGTATATTTCATCTAGTCTGACACAACATTGTAGGACTAAGTTAGACCCATATTGGAATAACATGTCATTATTCTATTTAAAGTGAGTACTTTCCTGAATAAGGTGTTTCTTTTGTTTTGATGTAAATTCTGGAGGAATCTCAGAGGTGGCTAAGTAATTGCCAATGTCTGCAAACCGGGGTGTTTTAATGGAGACAACAAATAAATTTTCATCAGGAAATTCATCCTGCATAGAGATATAATCTTTATTATCTTGCCTTATCTGGGATAGGAAATCTGCAACTACGTTGAATTTTCTAGGCTTATCCATTATGGTCACATTGAATTCTTGGAGAAGTAATAACCATCTAATTATTCTTCCATTCAATGAGGGTTTGTTCATCAGGTATTTGATAGCTGAATGGTCTAGGAACATAGTCACTTTGTATCCTGTAATGTAATGCCAAACTTTGTTTATTGCATGAACTATTGGTAGAAATTCCTTCTCCATGGTGGTGTAATTTTGTTCAGTGGTGCTCAAGTTTTTATTGATGAAATATATAGCATATTTTCCTCCACTGTCATCTTCTTGTCCTAACACTACTCCAATAGCATCATTGGAAGCATCAACATAAATATGGAAGTAAAGTTTGTAGTTAGTTCCTCATAGGACTGGAGTTGAGACAATCTTTCCTTTAATAATGTCAAAGGATTTTTACATTCTTATGTCCATGCAAAGTCCACATCTTTCTGTAGAAGAGAAAACATGGGAGCTGCAATCTTACTAAATTTTTCTATGAATCTCCAATAATAACCAACATGTCCTAAGAAACATCTAACATTAGTTCAATTCTTTGGGGTTTCCAGTTGTTGTATTACTTCAGTCTTTTTAGGGTCAACCTTTATCCCTTCAGCTGAAATATGATGTCCCAACACTATACCTTGTTCTATCATTATTAGACACTTCTCATGGCTTAGAGATAGTTGATGATCTTCACATCATTGCAATACTCTATCTATATTTTTGAGACCTTCATCAAAAGTGGAACCATAGACTGTGAAGTCATCTATATAAACTTCTACACAGTCATTTACATGTTTAGGAAAGATATCCAGGACAACTCTTTGGAATGTGGCAAGAGCATTACAAAGCCCAAAGGGAAGAACCTGATATGCGAATGTTCCCCAAGGATAGGTGAAAGTAGTTTTGTCTTGGTCCTTTGTTGCCACTTGTATTTGGTTATATCCACTAAACCTATCCAAAAATGAAAAATACTTCCTTCCTGCTAGATTATTCAAAACTTGGTCTATGAAGGGTAGTGGGAAATAATTTCTGTAGGTTGCTTTGTTGAGTTCTCAATAGTCAACACACACTCTCCATTTCCTATTTTTCTTGGACACTACCACCAGGGGTGAAACCCATTTACTATCCAAGATAGGATAAATAAATCTTACTTGTAAAAGTTTCTCAATTTTAGTTTTAACAATATCTTTGAGAGCAGGATTGAGTCTTCACTGAGGTTAACAGACTAGTCTAACATCATCGATATAGATGTGGTGGGTGCAAACACTTGGGTGAATTCCTCTCATATCTGTATAGTCCCAAGCAAAAGCTTTGGACCTATTCATCAAAACATCAAATAATTTGTGCTCATCGAATTCTGTCAACCAACTATTGATATTTTAAGTCTTTCTTGGTAATAACATGATAGTCTTGGTTCCAGGGTAATTGGAGGTGACAATGTGAACTTCCTTTCTTAAAGTGTTGAAAGGACAACTGTGTGGTATGGTTCTATGAAGTTTGTCAACATCTTTGAAGAAGTGATTTGTTTTAAAGATGATATTTGCCAGGGGACATGGTTGAGTTGTGAAGTTGGTATAATCATGTTCTTTGTCATCAATGTGGATTGGAAGTCCCAAAATTTCTTCCACCTTAAAAATCTCTACATCACCTGAGTCTATGGAAAGATCTTGGATGTTTTCTAATTCATCTTCCAATTCTTTGTTGTGTTGTTTAATAACTACCATAGCAAGTGAAGATAGATTTTCTTGTTTGTTGGATTCATTTGATTCATCAACCTAGACTTTGTTATGTTCTATAGGTTGAGCGGGGGGATATAGACTTAAATGTTTACTATTGGGACCATGTGAAATGATCATTCCTCTTGCTTTGTAGTCAATCTTGGATGTAACTATAGCTAACCATGGCCTACCCAGTATTACTGGGTAGCTGTCTTTGGGTGAGGGACTGGAGGATTTGGAAGTCTACTGGATATTCCCAATTGTCAACCTTGATAGGGACATTTTCTAAGACACCTTTGGGAATGGGTATGATTTGATTTGCCATTTGTAATATGGTAGTTGTGGGGCATAAATCAGTGAGTCCAAGTTTTTCCATAACATCCACTATCATAATGTTAATGGCTACTCCCAAGTCCACCAATGCATTAGGTATTGCTACCTCATTAATTGTTATCATTATAAGTGGACTACCTGGGTCACCATATTTTGGGGTTAAGGATTTTCCAACTAAAAGGTCAGCTAGATATCCATTGATGTGCACTGTATTAATCTATTTTGGTTTCCTTCTTGGTGTTTTAATGCACAACTGTTTAACTAGCTGGTTTAGTTTGGGAATTTCTTTGATCGCTTGTAACAAAGGAATCTTGATATGGAGTTGTTTAATTTCTTGTATGAGAGCAGTTTTATTAGACAATGATACTTCCAGTGGGTTCCTATGAACGTTTGATTTGAGATGGTCCAAAAAAGGTGCCTGGGTTTTCTTTCTTATTATGAGATCTTTTTCTGGAGTTGTTAATGGTAGCTTGGTAACTTCTTCTTGAGATAGTTCTATGGTAGGTGATGAAGTTTCCCAAGATTAAGTTGGGGATAATTCCTCTTGATTTTTCTTGGGGTCGTGCTCTATAGGTACAAGAAGAGTCTCTGGTTCTATGTTAAGTCCCTCATCTGGGTCTTCTATAACTTCAACAATGGTCAGTTGATTAAGTGTTTTTCCTGATCTCAATTGAAGGTTTCCATAGTAGATAGCATTGACCCCTCCCATGTTATCCTAATTAGCAACATATACTGGGGCATTTTGACATGTGTTCTTAGGATTAGGAACAGGTTGTGTTAGTAATGGTGGTTGATAACTTGTTCATTTTGTTGAGGGTTTTGAGGAGCCATTAGAAGGTTTTGTTATGGATTTGGCATTCATCTTGGACCATTATAGAATTGATTTGGTGGTTGGTTCCATTGTGGGGGATGATTATGAGGATGCCATTGCTGATTTGGCCATTAGGGATTTCCCCAAGCTTGGTTTGTCCATTCAAGTGGTCCCCAAGGTGGGTAAGATCCCCAACTAGGTGGTGCTAAAGGCCATGGTGTTGACCACTGTGTATTGTTCCAAGTGTTTGGAGGTCACCATGTAGGGTTGGAGTTTTGACCATAGGAGAAATTTTCTCTAGGTCTCTGGCCCATGAAATTGATTTCCTCCTTAATGTGAGATGGTCATTTTTTAGAATTCTTGATTGCATTCAGAATCTCACATTAATCAGTAGCATGACTCTTCACAAATTTGGTAATTGTCAGCCTTATCCAATGGACATTCTCTTAATAGATGCTTGTTTTGACACCCAGGGCAATAGATGGATAAAGTCTCAGGGTTACATGTTTTGGCATGTATTCCATCCAAAGTGGTGTTCAACTGAACAAGATTGCCAGTCTTCAAATTTGCTATTTCCTCTCGCAATTTACCTATTTCATTTGAGCTTCTTAAGAGGCTAGAATTTTGGATACCTACACAAGTACAGGAAAAATTCTGACATAACTTAGTGATATCAGTAAGTTCAAGTTGAGACACATCTCCCTTTCCCATTAAATCTAAGCTTCTCCTAGCATCCTCATCAAGTCTTTTGAGAAATATAGTCTTCATAATTTCCAGACTTATGGCTTCTTCATCACATCGTTTGGTTCAAAAAATAAACCTATCAAGGTAATCTTTCAAGATCTCATCTCCTTTTTGTCTTAGTTTGAACAACTCTTCCATTTCATCCCATGTAGTAATTGATCCAGAAACTAGTCCCATGCACCAATGCATTGCAACGTCTCTCAGAGTGGAGGGAAAAAGTTTAAGATTTTGGTTATCATTCTTGTAGTCGTATGTTTGACACAAGACTTTGAACTCAAAGAGGAACTAGTCAAGATCTTCAAAAGAAAGTCCCCTAAAAGTTAGCAAGATGGATGGTGAAATGTTTTTTTTTTGGTGTATCATCATCTCTGTTGATAGAAATAGGGTAGGTAAAGGTTCATGTTGCCGGTCTTCTCGGGATATCATCATTATGAGCCATAATGTCAAAAGAAATGTTCTCTTCCTCAAAGACTAGGTTGGTTGGTTGAATGACTATCTCCTCAAAGATTGGGTCAGCTGGTAAAACTTCTAGAGTATTTTGGGAGGTCTTAGGTTGATCCTGCTTGATCAATTCATAATTTAATTCTTTAGCTGAGACTTCTTCCTCCCTATTTATGATTGGAATTACTATTGGGGGGGTTTTGGTATGAATCTTCTGTGTGGGCCTCATTTCCTGACCATACAAAAAGAGAGGTTTGGTGAAAATTTTTGGGTGTTTACTACAAGATATTTCCAAGGATTTGCCTAATAACACTTAGAAAAGATTAGGTCTTCCCCAACAATGACACCAAAAAGTGATAGGTTGTCGTGACGTCCTAACACCTTAATTGAAAAATATTAGTTTATTGCCCAAGGTAGTGTCCGAGGCTGTATGCAATAAGGAGGTTGGATATCTCATTGAGAAAAAATTTTCTAGTTCCTTTAAAAGATCTAGAAAACATATGAAATTAAACAGAAAGCATTTGAATTTTATACTAAAAAGCATCAAAACTATATACTAGAAAGCATATAAAATTCTAAACTAGAAAGCATATAAAACTCTGCATAAGAAATTCATAAGTGCAACTTCACTCAGATTCTAAACAAAGGGAAATTATATTCTACACAAAATATTCCAACTTTTGACAATTAGTAAATAGCAATTTAACTAAGGTTGATGCGCCAGAAACATTTAAGCAAAACAGAGTTCTGAAACATCAACACACACAATAGTTTAACTAAAACAGATGCTCTAGAAACATTTAAACAACACACCCTGTAGGTTCACAATAGAAAACTAAACATAAAATAACTCCAAGTAAATAAAACATCCACAGAAATAAAAATACTTATCTATTCTCCAGTCCCACGAGTGGCCAGCTCTTGGGAGAAATTTGTCTCTAACTCAAGTAACATTCAGTCATTTCCACATTGACATGGTAACTCTATTCAGATCTTTATATTTTGAAAGAAATTAATCAGAACAATACCATTTGCATTCATGGAAAATTTGTAGTACACAACTATGATTATTTTCAAAAACTAAGAGATTGATTTTCATCCATCCATAGTATATATTTATATCCATGTTTTGAGCAACAATTAGAACTAAACTAAATTCAAACTCCTGAATTTCAAATGGGGGGAAAATGCCATTTGAAGAAGTCTTATAACTGAAAAATAGAATCTTTAACTATTGATGTCTTTTAAAACATAAAAAGGACTCTAAGTGGAGCCATAATGTCTTTGTGTAACCAACAGAAATAACAAAATTTAAATAGAGCCTTCACTTAATGCACGCCTAAAATTTTTGATGCCCTTAACTTCCAGCGCACTCGACCTTAGTTGCATGTAGTCAACTTCTTTTGTAGGCAATGCATTAGCCTGCACAATTATCCAACTCTACATGCCATTATATCAACATTTAAAAGATAATTTCAATCAATTTAGGAAATAAAGATTTGTACAACATTTTATTAAAAATAGATAAATTTTACTTATAAAAATAAATAAATTGGCAAGGCTAGGGGATTGGACAATGCACAAGGGTTATTTGTTTCATCAAAGTAATGAGGTTATTTATACCTCATCATCCTCCCCTTCCTAACCTTGAGTAGGTCCTACTGCTCTTTGATGCATCCATTATCTTTCTACCTCTCTTTTCCTATTTAATTTGTCAAAATTTGAACTTAGATCTTATACTTCATCTACCTCTTCATCAATATGGTCAGGGACCTTCAGAAAGCCTTTGTGTAGTTTAATTCTCAACTTCCAGGTGTAAGCCCCTAGGATCTTGTTCTATAACCACTAAGACTGAAGGAGGTGGCTATAAAAGTAGTAGTGATCTATATCTCAGCCCTATCCACTTAGTGTTTAGTTGCTGAAGAATCTTTGTCAATGCCTCAGCTCTTTTGTATGACCATCTAAGGTTGGTGGGAGAAATCATTTCTCTCCTTTTTAAATACACAAACAAGGGGGTATACCTTTCTTCACAGACATTCCAAGCTCTGTCAGTCAACTATGGTCTATTAATCTTGAAATCGCCAAAGAAGATCCTAATACTTTCATTATATTTCTCTTTCATATATTCATAATGTTGGAAAGAGACACTACTAGGCATTATAGGTGTTGTCATTGATGGAAACTAAGATCATCCCAATCATCCACATAACACTTTGTTCACACTGAAAGTCAGAATCAGAATTTGTCTAAATCTAGGCAGTCAGGAATAGAGTAGGTGACAGGGTCTGGTATTTTGGTCTGGAACTCTCCGATGCGAAGGCATGGTTTGTTGCAGATCTAAGGCAGTTGTAAGCATTATCAAGACACTCTAAAATCTAGAGTTTTGTCCTTCGGTAATCAAGGAATCAAAAGATATTAGCTTCTGAGTATTGAGTTTCAGTTTGATAGAAAAGGCAGTAGAAGTACAGGCCGGCCTTGTGAATGATCTTAATTCTGGATGTATAGAAGTTGTTTATTGGGCAATTGGTAATGAACATTGATGGCAGCCGATATGATTGATGATTTGCAAGTACAAGTTTTGGTCCGCATCTCATATTATGTATGGATCTAGCCAACAGAGTAGAGTACTCAACAAAGTTTTAAATGTTCTTGAAGCTGACTGGTAAGATGATTATAGATCATGTTGCAGATATATATAGCCAATGGAATTGGATGTTTTTGGTGTGTGTGTATGTGAATAAGGTGTAAAGGCGAGAAGAGAAGAAAATCTAAGGAGTGAATGAAGGCAGAGCAATAAGAAGAGAAGAGTAAAGATGAAATGTGTAAGATCAATTTTTGCACTTAATCAGAACTGAAACTCTTGCATGGGCAGATGTTATTTATTAAATCAAAGTCTTTATTATTCTCTTGTAATCTTTCTGTAGGCAGTGAGCCTCCATTAGAGCAGTGAACTCTGGGTAGTGAGCCTGAATTCATGTACATTCCTATTTGTAAAAATACTTTTAACAGGGTATTAATTTTTGTGGGTTAACACCCACCATGGTTTTTCCCTTAATCGGGTTTCCACGTAAAAAATCTTTGTGTTGAGTGTATTTTTGTGTTGATTTCATGTTTAAGATTTTGAATTGTAACTAAGTGTAAAAGTAAGAATTAACTGCAATAAGTTCTAAAGTTTTGCGACAACTGATTTACCCCCCCTCTCAGTTGTCTGTCCTATTTCCAACAATTGGTATCAAAGCAAGGTTCCTTTGAAAAATTTAATAGCTTAAGGAAGATCTGGGAAAGTAGTAAAATGGATGAATATAACCTTCAAGGGCAACTTAATCTCACCTTAGATGATCTTGAGCAGTCCAAGGCAGAAGTCCAAGAGTTGCAAGATAATCTCAAAAAGGCTGAAGACTTCATTGAGATCTTAAAAGAAAAAATGAGCAAATCCAATGCAAAAGGAAAGGAGCAACCTCTTCAAGTTGGAAATCATTATGAAGACAAGGCCCTGAAAGAGAAGACAAAGGAATGTGAAAAGTTAACTAAAGAAGTTATTGTTCTAAAACATGAGATGGAAATTGGAGTGATGAGACTAACCAAGGAAATTGAAGATAGGAAGAAAGCTAAAGAAGAGATGAATCAAAATTTGAAAGAGAGAACTGAAGAATGCTGTAGATTGGATGGAATAGCTGGTCTCCTAGAATCTAATCTACAAGAAAGCAGAAACAATGAGAGAGAACTTGAGAGATAAATTATCACTCTCAGACATGACCTAGAAATTGCAAATGAGTATAAGGAGAAGTTTAAGACAAGCTCAACTAAACTTGAAGCACTAATTGAAGGTTAGAAAAGGGATGATGACAAGCATGATCTTGGATATGAGAAAGGTGAAATCTCCGGATCTGGACAAAGAAATTTTCAACCAAGGAATAAGAGAAACAGTACTAGAAAATCTCTAGTAAGACAGCCTAATGCTCAAAGATATCCATCATTCAATGGAAATTGTTTCAATTGCAATAAATTTGGTTATAGCGCTACTCAGTACAGAAGTAGAGTAAATCAAAATTATCCATCCTTCTCCGGTCAATGCTTCAAGTGTAAGAGGTATGGTCATAGATCAAATGAATGCAAAAATATGATAATGAATAATAGAGGAATTAGCAATTCTTTCAATGGTTACTATTTTTTTTGTAATGGGTTTGGACACATGGCTAATCAGTGTAGATCAAGAGAAAATAAGAAAAGAAATGTTGTTTGCTTTAACTGTAATAAATCTGGTCATATTGCAAGATTCTGCAGAAGTAGGAACAATGTAAGAAGTCTGGTAAATAGAAAATTGGATGAGCAGAAACAAGACAGAGGCAAAAGAAAAATTGATGTGAATGAGATATGGAGTGAAATGAACAAGACTTGGGTAAAGAAAGATACAATAAACAATTGTCATGGGTTTGCACTAGAATCCGGTGTTGACAATTCCTTTAGGAATTAAGTCAGAAGCTCTGGCTCAGGGGGAGCTGCATTGAACATCAAATTCCCCTAGTCAATAAGTGGGTGCTTGAATCTGGCACAATATAAGAGGATATTTTAAATTGGTTCAGAACCTTTGGAAGGATTTATGGAATAAAAGATGTTGATATGAGAACTTGTGGTGTGATTCATGAAGAACTATCAAAAACAGAGTAACCAGACAAAGTTAGGGCAACACATTTATTACAATGCCAAATTAAGTTTTGTGAAAGATAAAAGGTCACTTGGTCACACATTTGAATCACTTTGCATTCAAAGGAAATAAGAAGAAGAGAATTCGAGCTACAAATCCAGAGACTGAAGCACAAATAGCAAATTCAACTGGCAATTGATCATCCCTAACCTTGCGGAAGAAAAAGGTACTTATCTATGAAGCTTTGAATCTAAAATTTGTCGAGATGGCTACTCCTCATGTTGTTGACATTACTAAAAGACCTTGACCCAAATTTAAGAAGCATCCTCACAAATCAATAGAAGTCGACCCGTTAGGTGATTTTTCAAGTGTTCCGTATGGTGTCTTGCATGTTGAAGACATTAGGGTTTATATTCATGCAAACATAGATGAATTTGGAGATTCAAGGTATGTAGACTTGTTTGAGAAACAAATCAGGGATGAAAATCACAAACTTAAACCTGAGTATAAGGAACTACAAGATAAACATTTTATTCATATCATGGGTTTTCCAACATTTGATGAGGATGAGTGGGTTTGATATGTTTTGAGCCGGATGCATGATGAATTTATTTGGTTGTTAAAACCATTCAAGGTTACCAAGGATGCTATTAGAATTGTAATCAGATTAAATTCAACCGGTGGATTACCCATGCTGAAAGCCATGAAAAACTAGATAGTGACTGATGCTACCAATGACAAGTTTGACATAAGGGCAATAACCATTAACGATATTATAGAACCAAATGTCATATTCACCTCCATGGTGATCAAGTACAATATTTACCAATCAAGTAGAGAAAGTTCTATTTCTAGAACAACCATATATGCTGCATATAAGATGCTAAAGGAAAACACTAAGTATGACTTATGTGAATTACTACAAAATCAAGAAAGATAAGAAAAACACTTTCAATTATGGTACATTGGTTGTATGTCTATTCTTTTACTTTATGAATGAGGTACCTGGAGTAAAAGGTGTGCAATGGACTAAGGATGTGCCAGTTGCCATTCAGATTAGACATCATCTTCATAGCATTGGTGATTTCAAAACTGAGAAAACTATAATCTAGGGTTACTTCAAGAACTTTCAGAGTATGATGCACTTAAGAGAAATAATTAATTCAATCATTGAGAAATACAAAAATGAAATATGCTTCATGGTTGACATTGATCAATGTCTGATGGAAGCTATAGAACCAAGAACAGTATGGATAATGCCAATGGGTTATGATGTGGACGAGAGAGTTTTGGACATGTATGCTCAGTATCTTCTAAGCAAACCTAAAGACACAATGGTTGAAAGATTTAGGACATACGAGGAGCTGAGTTTAAAACTACATACTAAGATCAGAGAATCTGAAACCAATAGGAAAGTAAGAAAAGAAGTTGAGCAGCTAGCTAAAAATCTAGACCTAACTAAGGAGGTTGTGAGGAAATTGAGAGAAAGAATTGAAAAAGATGAGAAAGAGAAAGAAGAAAAGAAACAAACAAGTGCTCTTGTGGAACCCTCTTCCACTTCAAGAACTACTAGGAGCTCTACTGCTGCCCCTGTAAAACTAGAAGCAAAATCATCTGAAAAAGGGGAGAGAAGGAAGAAAACAAAAGCATCCCAGACCTATGAAAGCATAAGAGAAGAAGAAGAAGAAGATACATATTCTGACATTGAAATCAAGGAACTAAAGGCAACCGGATCAAAAGCTGCAAAAGTAACCAAAGAAAAGTCATCCAAAAACAAAAGGGCTAGCAGATTTAAGCAAAAGACAGAAGCATATGAGGAATATATTGAGAAGCCCACACTTTCCTTGGAGGATGTGATAAAGTTAGTCACTGTAGATGGTAATCTAAAACCCATGATTGAATTCTATCATGAATACATTGATGTAGATAAAAGGGTGTTGGAGGAAGCAACTTTCAGATATCTCAATATCTACAACAAGGCATTGATTGAGATAACTTCTGAGTTTCCACAAAGTCTGGCAAATATCTTGGAGTTGAGAAAGGAAAATGCCAAGAGCAAGGACATGGAGATCAGGGAACATGAACTAATAAATTTGTGTCCTCAGATTTCACCTAATCAAATAGATATTATATTCAAGGAAGTCAAAGATGACTTTAGAAGCAAAAAGAGAATGAAAAAACTCATGCTTGGAGAAATAAGTGTAATCATTGAAGAAACTCAAGAAATTATTTTGAAAGCATTGAAAAAGCACAATTTTCCCATAGTCATAGAAGAAGTTCTAGATGGCGAAGAAGAAAACATCATTGAGCAGTAATCAGAGTTGGGTGTAGCCTCTATTCCGGAAGTAGAACATGCAAATTAGGAGGATAGAAAAATGTTGGATAAAGTAGTTGATGTAGGAGATACTCCTAATCCACTTGATACATCAGGAAAAGAAGATAATATTACTACTTCACAGAGCCCTTAGGATCAGGTAGCAAATGGTGAACAAATAGGAAACAATCCCTCTGTAAAAAACATAGAGAAAAATAAAGTAGAGAAAGAGGAAGAAAGAGAAAAGAAAGATAAAGCAGAAGAAGATGGTGCAAACATTGAAGCACATAAAGTAGATACTGAGAAAGCTGATGAACAAAAGGATGGTTCAGAAATTGTTGCAAGAGACCTTGCAAATGTAGTGAAAAGTCTTCTTGAAAAAGAGATGATTGAGTTTGATGAACCTGAACTACTCTAAGGTCTAGCCAATCCAAATGCTCTCTCTCCAATTCAACTAATGAAAATAGCATCATTCACCCAAGTAAAGGCTAGAGAAAAGATGTTGAAGTTCCACATGGAGGACAATGAGCTACTGGGGTTTGCATCAGGGATTTTGGAAAAGTTAATGCCTACCTACTAGAAGAGTCCATCTGATTCCCCCTCTAAACCTCTAAAAAATCTTGTAAGTTCTGTAAATACTCATTTTGAGTCCTTTGAGAAGTCCATGAAGGCAAAAGTTCAAAAAGAATTCTTGGATAAGAAATTTTGTGAAATAAAGAACCTGATAGGAAATGATAGAAGAATACTTGGTATTAGTATAAAGAATATTCAAAATGCTTTAAGTGATGGAAGTGATGTACATAAATTTTGTCTATCTTGGCCCAAAGTAAGTGAGGATATTGAGAAGAAGATAAAGGAACAAGAACTGAAATTGTCAAATCTATCCAATAATTTTGATCCTCTAACTATTTCACCCATAAGTCAGGAATGTCAAGTAATTAGTGTGACTAATGAGATAACAAAACTTGTCAAAGAGAAAGGCAACATTATGAAGAGAATGTGTGAGCTCCGGGGATTGATTGCCGCTAAGTTAGAGACAATGTATAATGCTCTATCTAAAGCTCAGATTACAATTCAGACTAGTGATCCATTAGATCTATCAAAGGCAAAAGCATATTCAGTTTTGTTAAGTGGGCACATCTCTATTTTGGATGGAATGAAGAGTACTTGGGCCTTTGAACTTGTGCAATTGAAAAATAGTTTTGCAGATATTCTTAAGTTCATGTGAATAGAACTTAAGGATTAGTTGTACATATGCAGTCCTATATACAAATTTTTGGAGAATTTTGGCTTGCACCCTTTGCCATTGATGTCAAAGGTGGAGTGAAGATCAGTGAAAAATGAGGAATCTAGCTAAGGGGGAGCACTGGAAAGTAGTGTGAACAATAGTATGAAGCACAAGCAAAGGGGCAACTACTTTTGACACTTAGTCATTTTTGACTAAGTGTTGCCATCAATGCCAAAGGGGGAGATTGTTGGAAAGAGACACTACTAGGCATGATAGGTGTTGTCATTGATGGCAACCAAGATCATCCCAATCATCTGCATAACACAATTTATTCACACCGGAAGTCAGAATCATAATTTGGTCTGGGTAGTTAGGAATAGGGTCAGGTGACAGGGTCAGGTAATTTGGTCCGGTGCCAAGTGTATTTTTGTGTTGCTTTCATGTTTGATTTTTTGAATTGTAACTAAGTGTAAAAGGAAGAATTAACTGCAATAAGTTCTAAAGTTTTGAGACAGCTGATTCACCCACCCCTTCTCAGTTGTCTATCTTATTTCCAACACATAACTCTTAATTCTTCTAAACTAGGATTTGAAAGCAAAAGGATTTTGGTTGGGGTACCTCATTTGTAGTCCCACAATTCTCTGTACATGAAGATATTATCTAGTTTTGTCCTACCACTAAATTTGATTTTGCATATTTGACAAGAATGCCCTTAACTAAACTTCCCCCATAAACAAATTGATGAAGAAATAATTATGCTTTTTGAGAAATAGATTATGAACGATAAACTCACATAACAAATTTTTTTGCATAGGAGACACTTCTTTAAATGCTTCAAGGAACTTCCATTCATCAGGATCATGTGGTAAATTGGAATAGATTCTCAGGAGCTTCCACCTTATTAGCTATTCATTAAGGAACATGGAATATAATTTGGATGGTTTTCAACAGGCCAGTAATAACTCTCCAATTTGACATGCATCCATCTTACCCTGATACAATCTATCATAAGATTCCTTTAACAATACTATTTCTTTCTTTCTTAAGTCTAGCATTTTTATCTCCAGATTACCTTAAGAAATAACATTGCTCCATTGACTTGGTCAACATGGGAGGAATGTGGACATGAAACCATTCCATCTTAGTTGGTTTAGTTTGAACCTCCTTTGATTCTATTGTTGGCCTAACATTAATTTCCTGTAAATCTTGCTCGAGTTCAACAGTTCTACATACAACTTTATTTAGTTCTAATTTTTGTTTCTCCTGCTCCTCTGTAAATGTCTTCAAGCACATTTGTCTATCTTTTTTAGATAAACTATCCAGACAATGCTTATCTCTTTCTTCAACTTACTACAATTGGGATTGTAGTTCTCTAATGGTTTGATCCCTTTGTTCTAGAAGCTCTTTCTATTTCCCTATCTCCTGTTGCTGTCTGCTTAACTATTCTTCATTCAATTTATTTTTAATTTTTAAACCACATAATTTCTACTTCTAGTTCCTCTATTTTCTATGTCATATATTTAGTTTTGTTATCTTCTACATCAGTAGAAATGGGTGAAATAAAAACTTATGTTTCACTACTAGACACTCGTCCTTCATTAATTGACTCAAATGGACCTTCTCCTAAGTCACCAACCTTATTTAAGGGAGACAATTGTCTCTCCTTAGGCATTGTATCAGTTCCCTAAATGTTTACTGGATGTTGGGATGAAGAAATTGTTTCAAAAGTTTCATATTATTGACCCTCCTCTTCTTCAACTAAGACATAATTGGGCATTTGTTCACTGATTCCCTCTTGTCCTTTTTCTCCTTTTCCTTTTTGGTCCTCTTTAGATGGGTCAATTTCTGGTCTAGATTTAGGGGGTTCATCACTTTCCAAAGTTTGAGTTACATTTGTACATGTCTGAGATACAATTTGATGAGGTTGGGTTACTTTTTCAAAGGGCTACCTTTCTTGTCTCTTTTTCTTGGGAATGGGGGGCAATTCACAAGTTGTGGCATAGCTAGATTCAATAGCTAACCATTTGCTCCTTCTTAGACGAGGAGGTTTTTACAGTTTCATTTTGGGCCTCTTCTCCTTTTTATGGGGCCAAATATATTCCTCCTCTGAGTCTACTAAATCTACATTTTCTCATTTTTCTAGGGTTTCAGGTACATTATGTGGTTTAGGCCTTTCTTCATGGTCTGAGGGGTTTGGTGGAATTTTTGACACTTCACTACCATGAGCCTATCTATCAACTTGGGGTATAGGGGAGAGTTCTCTCACATTTTGGGTTACCCTACTAGATGACACACCTTCCTCAAATTGTCTCAGAGGTTCAACGTTCTCAAACTTTTGCAGAAACTTCTACCATTTTTCATCTGGTTTTCTTTTCTTATGAAAATGATATTTAGAAATTAAATGTATAAGACCATGATGCTTCAAAGGCCTAGACCCTATTTTAAAGTCTCCTATCATACTCACAAGTGAATCATGGAGGAAGGCAGGAATGTTAACCCTTAATTCAGGATTTTCTAAACCATGGCACAAATGAATGAGCAACTGAAAAGGGGGACCAACAACTATGGCACATTTCCCTACACAGGTGAAGTACTTAATAATCCATGCAACTTCTATTCGCCATGGTTCTACAATGGACATTCTGTGAAACCCCTTTTTTTATCCCCAAGTATTCACAACTAGTAATGGGTGAGGTTCCCCTTCTTATGCAAAAAGTTTTATCATTTTCTGATAGAAAATGTTTGTAGTTTCAGACAAATTAATATCTTCATTTCTAATACCAGATAATTTGGAGATGATTTGGGGACTTACTTTGAATTTCTTCCCGTGCACAATTGACTGCCCATCTGCAAAGTTCTCGGTTAATTCCTTGACCAGCTGTGCATGGTGTCCTTCAAATTTCTTTATAAATTCTAGCCACCCTACCCTTTGAAACAACTTTGAAATATTCCCCAACGCTAGTGAAGTTGTCTTAGACTTGTGTTTGGCTCCTCCCATTCTATTTCTTACTGATAATACTGCTCAATGACTACTGAAATATCGTGGCACCTAAATTGATAAAATTGCTAAAGAAACTAATGGGAAAATTAAAGAAAATACAAATTCTAAGGCCACTTGTACAGTAATGTTGATTTAGGGTACTTGGCTTTTCATCAATTAATTATGACCTTGGATGGGATAGAGTGAACAAGCTGCCACCTTCTCTAGTGAAGGAACAATTCACACATTTTCCAAATTTGGAAAAGAAAAGGGGTTCATGCCAGTTTATCTACCTTTACTCACAATAAATGATCTATTTAAAATAAAAGATGGACTTACCTTTTGTTCTGTTATTGATTTGAAAGTCGCTTGTTTTTGCTGATGTAATAGCATCCTAAGTGGCAGTACTAATTATTTTGAATGGAATGAATTTATTATGACATGACGATGGGGAGGCTAAATTGATATGATGATGGGGAGGCTAAATAGATATGGGGAGGTAATTAATTCAATAAAATAGCTTTTTTTACATGACACATGTCATGTGTAAATTCATGATGAGCTTAGAAATTATCTCATCCATTAATTTCATTGATTTATCTCCACCATTGATTGATCAAATCATAGAAACTATATATACCCCCTTCACTCCTTCAAAACTCCTCCTCAATTATTTATTCTTAGGCATCCCTATAGTTCATTGAGCATACATCATATCATTGAGCATATTGAGCATGCAATCCTTATCATATATCGATTTGTTGTAACCATGGGTATTGTTGGGTGAATATTTTGTCTTCAACTAACTGAAGGCAAAATGGTTTTATCAACCACAGTGTGATGAGATAAATCTCTCCTCTCAACAAGGGGAGGTTCCCTTTTAACTATTACAAACTTATTTACACAATATACTAACTTCGGGGTGAATTCATATCATCCATTTCTCTTTTTTCAAAAATGATGTTTATAATATAAAATAGCAATTTCACAATACAAATCAAAATAACCAAGAAACTCATGAGAGCACAAAGTCTATCGTTGTTCCTTTTACTGATTTATAATTTAGAACCAAGTAGGATAAGGTGCAATCCAAAGTCTTCACCGAATACTATGATAAAAGCACATGATCACAAAAGATAACAACAGCTCAAAGTCTTTCCAATATCTTTTACTCCAAAACATAAAATCACTAAACTAAAGATAATTATTGTAGCACAAAGTCTCCAAAATCAGCTTTAGAATATCTCCTAGATTATCCAAACTCAGACTACAATTTGATCAAATAGATAAGATAGTATAAGGAAAAGGACATAAGAACAATTTCCAATACACCACAAGTTATTCCAACACAAAGATTGAACAATCACTTGCTTTTCTATTCACTTTGCTAAAATATGATTTACAATTTGAACACAAAGTCTCAAAATGCTCTTCAATTTGGTAGAGTTTCACTTCAATAACTAAAAGATAAAAATTACATAGAGGCCCTCTTTATTTATAGTGAGAGACCATGAGAAAAAATAGGAAAACTTATAACTATTTTGACTTATTCAACAAAGGAGTCCTATTTGACTTAGGACTTCCTTAGTCTCAAATGTAATTACATTTTAGAAAAATACAGTGAATATGTCCAAAACAAAATACTTATTACATATACAATATCAAAAATAAACTAAGGCATTTGAAAAAGAACCTTAGTTGCCACCATCATTCTTTTTTAGAAATTTTTTATACATGTCCTATATAGCCACCATTTCACATGCATCAGGTTTAGCTATATTATTAGAAATGGTGCGGGCCTGGAAAACTGCATCTTTAACCACCTTTATCACCTTTACATGTTTCTCAAGGTTATCTTTCAGATTTTCAAAAGTTGAATGTTGATCATAAAGGCTGTCCATGGAAAGCACTGAGGGCATTTCATCCTCAAATTTCTATTGAACCATCTTTTCAAAAGAGTTTATCATTTCATCTACTGAGAGGAACTTTTGCCCTTCACCTATCAAAGTACATGGTAGCTCTTCCAACCTGTGCAGGAGTGAGATGTCACTGTCTTAAATATTTTCTTGCACTTGGCATAAGTCATCAAGAAAACTCTTTATTACATTGATGCGATGGCTGATGGATTCTTTAGTCTTAAGATAAGACTCTCTATTTGCTATGACTCCAATGGAAATCGGATTCTTTAGCTTAATCTTTTTCATTTAAATGAATTGCTCCAATCTTTCTTCCTAATCCTGTAATTCTAAAGAAAGTGAGTCAACAACAACATCTAATTCTACCTTTGCCTTAGCCATCTTTTCTTTTCTTTCTACCGTGGTTCTCATCAAAACTCTCCCTTATGCCAATAGCTGCTCCATAATATCTCCAACCACTCTCCCTCTGGCCTGAGATTTTTCTACCTTTTGAATCAAGGGATCTTCAACAGTTATTGCCATGGGCTCAACAATTTCAAATGATTTTACTATCTTTTGAAGAACAACAACAAATTGTTCTGCTTTAGCTTTATATTGTTCTTTCTCCTTCTTGACTTCATCATACTTCTCGAGCAAGGTACTAGTAGTAGTTTGAAAATCTACCTTGATACCTTCATGAGTTATTTTTTCCAACTCAACTCTTGAAACAACATAATCATTCATGTCAAAAGTATCGAGAGTAGCATCCTCTGGTGGTTTGGCAATCTCTACATATCTGATTCCTTTTTCATTGATGATCCTAGAAACAATCTTAGGCTTTTTCTTCAAAGTTTTTGATTTTAAAGGCAATAACTTCTCTATCTCAATTTCATCTAGTAAAATTGCTTGCTTTTTCCTCTTCGGGGTATATGCAAACAACCATGGAGGAAGCGTAGAAGCACCAACATTTAGGAAAGAATCAATCACTTGCTTTGCCAGATCCATGCACATTCCTGTTATTGTAACAATGGGACTGGTAGGGGTAAAAACAATAGAAGTGTCATCAACCTTTTCATAACTATCTAGAAAATGTTCTAAAATAGTTTGTTCACCAATATCAAATAACAGGGAAGACAGACTAGGAATGGACCTAGATGAATCAAACACTATTCCAAAGCTTGTTCTAACAAAGGGGGGAGTATTATCAAAAGAAGCAACCAAAATAGGGGAAATAGGAGTTTTTGAAGCTGTAGGAAAACCACTAGAAATAGTAACATGAAGCAGAGGCCTAGAAACGTGGGACTCTAGAGGTAAATCCTTCTATGGGGACAATTGAAAATCACCAAGTGGTTCCTCTTCTATATTCTCAGCATCTCCTTGTTCTATTTCGCCTTCTTCATTTTTCAGGCATATCTTCTTGTTGGGCATCATCTGATTTATCAACATGTTGATGTTCAGCTTCAACATTTTCAACCTCCATTTGTTCAATATTTGGATCTTTAATACCTGATTTAGTAACATTAGAGGTACCTACAACCTCCTTCTTCTTCCCTCCATTAGACACAAATTTGATTTTTGGTTTATGTGTTTTGGAAGAGAAAGGAGTGTCACTCTTGTTTTTTGTCCTGTTTTCCACTTTCTTGTTTTCTCTTGAACTTCAGTCTATGACCCAGTAAGGAATTATTTCAAGCTGATCCCTTTTCTCTCTAACCATAATTTGTATTAGCAAAAATTGGCTAAAATATTTTCCTTATAGAAATCTCCTCTTTGACCAACCATTTGATGTCTAGAAGAGGCGAGGATTCAACATTCTTAGTATTATATTTGGGATCTAACACATCTCCTTCATCTTCCATTCCTTCGAGAATATCTGCCAGGCCTAACTCCTCAATCTGACTCAAATGAAGTCTGCAAAAAACTAGTTTCCTGATCTCATTTTGTGTCCTGAGATCAGCCCAAATATCTTCAACCATTGGAATATGGAAGACAAATCTTCTCTTGATTTTATCTTGAACCCTTCTATAGTCAAAATGATCCCTTCTCTTGAAAGTTTTCATCATGGTTAGTTGCATTTCAGATTCAACAGTCTTAGCCTTAGTAGCTGATTGGACAGAATACCTCCCAATTTTAACTGGAAACTTGATCCCTGACTTTTTCAGTTCCATCTGTTTATTGTGAACCACAATCAGTTGTCTACATGATTCTATGAGAACAATCCTGTCACTGGGATATCGGGGAAGCATATATGGATGATTAGGATAATATCCCACTCTTAGATAGATAAAAGTTGGAAAATGTAACAACAAGTAGCGAAAAGAATTTACAACTTCCCAGGGTTCATCTAAAACCCTCTTCTAAACAAGTTCCTCATCCCATAAACACATGAAAACTAAGAAAAAGGCATCATTAACTCTATGAAAATGATGAATGGAACCTTTTAGAGTAATATGAGGATAATACTCATAAACATGAACCAACCTTCAATCATTCACATGAGTCAAACCAAGAAACATTCTCATACTCAGAGCAGAATATACAAGATATGAAGTCATATAAAACTTGAATGTTGTGTTGACCTTTACTAATTCCTCATGCAGAGCATTGCTAATCTGTTCACCCTAAAATATATTTTGTGTTCCTCTGAGAATCACCTTGATGTATGGATACATCCATTCCTAAAATTTAAATGAAGAAGGAAGTCTTCTGATTCAACTTAAGAATGTAATTAAGTCATTCACCTCCTTGACAAAGTCACTTCTCAAGAGGTCCTTAGGCCATCTAGTCAAATTACTCTGAGGAGTCTTTAACCATTGTTGTTAGTGTACTTCCTTGAGGCTTCTACATCCTTCTCAAATTGCTTTTGGCCTTGAGCAAAATCTATTTGTCCAACATCTTCAACAGGAGGACACATGAAGATTTTGTCAATTAATTCTGCATCTAGTCTCATGACCACATTCCCTGAGAATCTGCATAGCCCTAGTATCCTTGTTGTAATGGCTGGCTACCTGAAGAAAAAACTCAGGATTATGTGCAGCAACAGGAAAAGAGGCAACCAAGTGAATATTACTATCAATGATTTTCTGCATATGCTGAGAAGGATTTGGCTATTTAGTTCTATTCACAAACTCAGCCATATCCACATGACCAATTTCTATATCTCTGATCTCCTCCACATTGGACTGTAATGAAGTCACGTGGAAAACCCATTGGTATTTATACTTATTTTTTTTTGCCTTTGATGGGGATGGCTCTGACATCAGCTTCGTGAATAAAAACTGGAAATGACGTCTACCACAGATGTTTGTTAGAACTGCAAAAAACCATGATCTCGTAGTTAGGGAAAAATGGGGAAATTGGGGTTACTACAAATTGATGATCATGATTGGGGAAGCATGCATTGAAGGGCTTGAGAGTGCGCAAGTCAAGGTAAAAGAAGAAAGTGGGTCAATAGGGTTTGAAAGGTAAATTTTCCCAGTGTTAGAAACAAATTTAGGAAAATGTGCATAGGCGGTCAAAATGACCGCTCCTACACAAGGGACCATTTACTTATCATGTAAAGTTAGTCAATTTGACCGCTATTCCATGTAGGAAAAAGTTTGATTTTGATACATGTGCAAGGTCAGCGAAAAGGGCCGCCATTGCACGTGTTTGGGAAGATAAACATGTTTGATGTAGGGGTATTCAATTTGACCACCCTTACATGAGGGAATAAACAAATTCGATCTGGTGTATACACAAGCAACAAATACGCCTGCTAGTGCACATAGGAGAAAAAACTTGAAGTGTAGAGTTAGTCGAAAAGAATGCTATTACATATGTTTGAAAATCCCAAGTTATTATGTGAAAGTAGGGATTTATACCACTTGTGCATTTTGGAGGAAACTTAAATTTTACATGTAGGGGTAGTGGTTTTAACCGCCCTTACATGTAGGGAAGACAAAAACCAAACATATGTATCATCAATCAAAATGATTGACTGATACATATTAGAAAACAAGGAAAGAAATGCAAGGGTGGCAAAAACCACCGCGCTTACATCTATAACAGTAGAATCATGTATTGGCAGTAGAAAAGATTATCAATACATGTTAGGGAAATACTGGCAAAACCTAAGTTTCACAGATATCATCTAAAATCTACTGCTTGTGCTAAAACTAAGGCATGGCGAATCTGTCGACAATGAACAAAGAATGGCGAAGAAAAACACATGAACATTCTACTTATGGTTTTTAAGATAACCTCAAGCATACAAAACGATGACTGAAACCAAACAAAAACATTCGCATAAATGACAAACAAACATTACTATTATAAACAAACCCTAATTAAAGGAAGAAAAATAACAATGAAATTAGGAGAAACATCATCCTACCTGGCAATAATAGCGAAAAACTATAGGTGTAAAATCTGCACAATCCTCGAGTTTCACGGTTTGATCAGCTTCATAGAGGATTAAATGGCTTATTTCGAGAAGTTTGAGAATAAAAACTAAAAATAACAATGACTAAAATACTTTAAAAGGTTTAAAACAATGTATTAATGGCGACACAAGTGCCATTAATGACACTTGAGTTTAAGATTTGGTGAGATCATACTAAGATGGTAAAAATGACCAACCATGCATGAGCTGGGTACCTTATGCAAGAGCGGTACCTAGGACTGCATTTACACCTTAAACTATGACAAGGAACATGCATGGGTGACAATTTTTGCCGCTCATGCATGTCAGTAAAAAATGAAATAAAACATGTAAAAGTGGCAATTTTGGCTGACATTGCATGTAAACAACAATATACATGTAAGAGTAGTGAATTCAACTGCTATTGCATGTGAAAACATAAAAAATTTCTAACACCCCAAAATAGTCAAAATTGATATTTTGACAAGCTTACAACCTAGTTGATTTTCACGATTTTTGAGGAATTGACTTAGGGGAATGTCAGAAACTATTTCAACAATGTTAGATGAATTCATGTGAGGCCAAGAGGACTTTTCTCAATTTATGAACTTAGAGTGTAGACTACGAAACGAACAAGTTTCATAGGGGTTGTGTACAAAATTGAGCACTGCTAATTTTGGGAACAACAGCTGGCTCTAACTAGGGAACTTCCTTCGATCAAGCTTTGAAACAATCAAAGGGAGAATAATCTAGTCTCTAAGTGCCTTCATCCATGCCATTGGGCTATAGAGTCAAGCTACCAAAAAGAAAAAGACACAAAAGACTAAACAAAAACAAAAAACAAAAACACAAAACTATACAAATGTACGAATGAACTTATCTAATACTTCAAGGATTAAAGTATTTAAGTTGTTGTCCACTGAGGTAGTAAGAATGATGTTCCATCCAGATACTCCACCAAGAAGCTATTTTCACCACAAAGTTGATGAATGACGAACGAACCTCTCCATAGGGAATCAAACTTCCCATGCATTCCTTTTGGCTCTCTCCTCTTGTCCCATAACAAGACTTGATCCCCAATTTAAAATTCTCGATCCTGCGTCTTCTTGTCAAAGAGCTTCTTTACTTGACTTTGATGTTCAGTAATACGATCTACTACCATAACTCACTGCTCTTCAAGTTCAGTGAGGTACACGATTCTTTTGTCAATAGAACTTTCAAAGGTTCTATCTTCCACTGCCTTTGCCAACTTCAATGTCGATAATTCCAAAGTAATAGGTATTTCTGCATTCAAACCATATAGAAGATGAAATGGTGACATACCTATTGCCCTTTGGGGAGTAATCATGTCCACCCATAAATCATCAAACAAAGGTTTATGCCAAGTTCTTTGATTATCTTCCACCAATTTCCTGATAATGGTAACTAGATGTTTGTTACTAGATTCTGCCTGACCATTCCCTTATGGATAATAGTCTGAAGAATGAGAAAGGATGATCCCATGTTCGTAGCAAAAACTAGTAATCTCATTGGAAGAGAAACAAGTAGCATTATCTGCCACAATTTTGTTTGGAACTCCAAATCGGGAAATAATATTTTCCTTAAGAAAATTACATACCACTTCAAAAGTAGCATGCTTAACTAGAATGGCCTCCACCAACTTGGTGAAGTAATCTGTTGCAATGAGAACAAAATTGTGTCTCGCACTTGATGGTGGGTTCATAGCGCCAATGAAATCAATGCCCCATTGTTGAAAAGGTTCTTCAATTACAACTAGTTTGAGAGGTAGTGCAGCCAACTTAGGCTTTCCAACAAATTGTTGACATAACTCACATCTGTGTACCTAGTTTTACATATCCTGAAATGATGTGGGCCAATAATACCTAGCCCGTAGAATCTTATGAGCTGCCATAGGCATAGAGAAATGCCCTCGACATGCCAAATTGTGAAGGGACTCCAAAAGTTTGCTTTGTTTCCCTTTATCCACGCAACAGAAAAAAATTCCATCAAGGTTCCTCTTATACAAACCATTATCCCATAGGACATAATTCACAGCCTTTAACTTGATAGTTTGCTTTTCTTTATGAGATAGATGAGAAGGAAATTTACCATAGATGAGAAAATGAGCAATATTAGAATACCACTCATCAATAGTGGTAACAAAAAGGACAGTTGGCATATCCTCAATCTCCTCCTCTTCATCTCCAGTCTCTTTTGGAACATTGTCAGTAATTAATTGACACAAACTCTTCCCACACACAAGCTTAGTGGGTTTGATATCAAGATCAAACTCTTGAATTTTGGCAATCCAATTGCCTCTTTTGGTTCCAAACTCTTGCTGTGTCAGGACAGATTTTATTATTGTATCTGGCACCAAAACAATAGTATGAGAATTTAGAATATAAAACTAGAAATGCTTTACCACTTTGACGATGGCATAAGCATGTTTCTCCATATTTAAATATTTCAGCTCATGTGCCTTTAGAGGGAAGCTCATAACAAAATAGGAGATTACACACCTTCTTCATTCTGCTGAACCAGAATTGCTGGAAGTGTATGCTCGGAAGCATAACTATACATTATGAAGTCCTTAGTATAATCAGGACAAACCAGAACTAGAGCATGAGCTATGGCTCTCTTAATGTCCTCAAAGGCTACTTTACCTTTCATGCTCCAACGAAAATTAGCCTAACCTTTCATCATATTAACAATATGACGAGTTTTCTCTGCAAATTCTAGGATGAATCTTCGTAGAAAATTCATCTTTCTGAAGAAAGCATGAATGGCAGTCTTACTAGCAGGCAAAGTAAGACTCTGGATAGACTTGATTCTTTCTAAATCAATTTTAGTACCTTCTCAAGACACAATGTGATCGAAAAGCTTACCTTCTGTAACCCCAAAAACTAATTTCTTAGGGTTAAGAGAAATACCATTTTGACGACATCTTTCCAAAACCTGTCGCAAATGATATGCATGATCATGACATTGTTTTTGAGAAAATAGTCAAGTCATCAAGATACACCACAATGAATTTCCCCATCTCATCTCTAAAAGTGAGGTCCATTGCCCTTTGAAAAGTAGCGCTAACATTAATCAAACTAAAAGGCATCCGGCGGTACACAAAGGTGCCCCAAAGTGTTGTGAAGGTAGTCTTATATTGATCTACTTCACTGACTTCTACTTGATTATAGCCTAAAAAACCATCTAACATAGACAACATCTTTGAACCAGTTATAGTTTGTAACACTTAGTCCATAATGGGCAGGGGGTAGTTATCCTTTAAAGAAGACTGGTTGGGATTCCTAAAGTCAACACAAATATGGATTTCTCTGTTCTTCTTTCTTACAGGGACAATAATTGAGATCTCGGTAGAATAATGGATAGGAAAGATTATCCTTGCATTCAACATTTTCTAGATCTCAGAAAGAATAGTACCTAAAATTTTGGGATTATATTGCCTTTGCTTTTGTTTATGAGGCAATGATCCAACCTTGAGAGGAATCTCAAGCTGGATCTCTTTGGGTCTGAAAGATTTTGGGTCATCGTATGAATATGCTAGAACATCAATGTAATGGCGAAGAAGTGTGGTGAACTTAAATTTCTCATCGGCAATACAACACTTCCCAATGTTGACCATTTTGGGATTTGCCTCAGAACTCAAATTCACTTGTTCAAATTCTATGGGCAAACTTGAACCAAGTTGCTGCTACTATTTAATGTATCTATCATGCTTATCAAATAACTTTTCTAGGGAAACCAAACCTTTTGGAATCTTATTCCCTTTAAGCTAAAGAAACTCCTCACCAATTTGTGAATCTATTTCAGAAACATATTCTTGTGGTGGAGATTCACTACCTTCAAAATAGAGGTCATCAAAGCTATCCATCTTTTCCAAGAAGGCTATGATTTGATTGTCACCATTGAAGACCTGCCAATGGTTAGCATTATCTGGTACACTTGGTTGGAAAACCAACTCAATTGTGTACTTGTTACCTTTGAAGTCCTTATGGGGAACCATAAGAATGGCGGAGACAGCTAATGAATCAGCGCGATCATTAAACTCTCTAGGCACTACAGAGATATCAAAAGCATCAAAACCTTCAATGCAATCCCATACGTGATTGTGGTAATGTTTCAACCTTTTATTTTTGGTTTGATATAAATTTCTCACTTGGCAAACGACAAGTTCAGCATCTCCCTGAGCATGAAGAGTTTTAATACCTTTAACTCGAGCAGCCTCCATGCCGAGTAACAATGAATCATACTCCGCAGTATTATTGGTATTGTGGAATTACAGCTTGTATGAGAAAGGAAAGATATCACCTTGTGGAGATATCAGAACAACTCTAGCTCCAGAATCAATGGAAGAACAACTACCATCAAATTCTAAAACCCAAACATAATTAAAATTTGATTTTTTACAATTTCTTTGACTAGAAGATTCTTCTTCATCAGTGAAGGAAGAATTTGGTATCACTATGCTCTCATCTGCACTTTCATATGAATATTCCTTTGATTCCCCATCTGAATTATCTCAATCCTCATCAGATGAACTAGAGAGGTTTTTTGTGGGCAAGAAATAGTTACCCATTCTCAAGGACTCAAACAAAATCTGGGCTTTTGGATTTTTTAGTTTGGGTAATGATGTATTGTGCCTCCTTCTTAGGAAACAACTTTTGCATGACTCCTTTAACAGGTATCCTGGCTTCAGACAAATCCATGTTCAGTTCTCCACCTACATCTTTATAAAAATTATGCCCTAGCAAGATGCCATAGGAAGCTAGGACGTCAGCCACTAGGACGGTCATCTTGATCCTCTTTTCTGAAAAAGTGGCAATTGCAAATTGAGCATCTTTGATTTGCTCCAACAATGGAACTTGCTTATTTTCCATTGAAAAACATCTCCCAAAGATCTTGGTTAAAGTGAGGCCAAGGGCATCTGCCACCTTAGTAGGCATGACATTGTCAGAAGCCTTAGAATCTATTATACAATTGCTTAACTTATGACCATTGACCAATAGAGAAACGTAGAAAGGTTCTATTTTCCCTAGAGCAACAAGAGGAGTAGTGACTAGATTATTTTGGGTAGATTTGTTTTTAGAGGATTCATGGGTAGTTTTGGAAGAATCTTGCCCCATAGGGGCAGCCTTATTTTTCACATATTTATCTAACCTATCAAACTATTCAGAATTAGCTTGTAAGTATTCAACCTCAGACATCTAGATCTTGGTTTTCCTAGCATGATCTATTATGTCAAAAAGATAAAATGAACTAGATACAGAGGAAGAAAATCCATCATTCTAGGTTTTAGTCGGGGTAGTACTGGTTTGAGGAGCAAAAGTAGGAGAAATGGGATGGTTAGATGAACTTACTTGTTTATTAGAAACTAGGTCCTTTTGCTGAAAAGGAAACTATGTTCCTCGCTTGGAAATCGAGATCACAGGTTGAGATTCCTCTCTTGCCTTTCCTTTATTAGCCTACTAATTTGACTGATTTTGGGACCTGGTAAAAATAGTGTATGCTCCATCATACACTTCTCCTTCTCTTTTAGCTTCATCTTGGTAATTCAGGAAACAAATGGTAGAGTTGCCAGATAACTCTTCTTCTCCTTTTGTAAAGAGATTAGCATTATTCTCCTAATCCAAATCAGGTTGGAAGGAATTATCATTTTCTGCTTCATAATAGCCAACTGCTGAATTGGCTAGTGCTACTTCAATGGTGAGTTTCCCCTAGGTAGGTGGAAGATGATGTGGTTGCCCTTGATTTCTAGCAGCATTGCTTTGATATGAATGGTTGGGAAATGTTCTCCTTGGTATATCCCTATAAGAAGGAGCAGACATACCTTGAGACAATTGTTTCTTCAGAGCTAGCAATTTATTTGCTAACTTTTGTACCATAGGGTCTGTAGTGCTTGTGGAAGGACTATCATTAGAGGATTGACCTCTGTTTCTATTTGAATCTCTTCTAATCTTACCTGCAAGGATAAGATCGTCTTCAACTTCTGTAGCCAAACTTTGAGCAATTGTAAGATCAGCCAGACTAGCCCACCTCAATAGAAAGCTTACCTTAGGAAGCTAAGTATTGATGAAGAAACATTTAAGATTCTCTACTGTTGGTTGAGCGGTTGTTGGAATCCTATTTCTCAATTTATTGAACTTAGCGTTGAAGTCTCTCATAGGTTCATGTGGTTCTTTCTTCATCTATGTGAGCTGAGCTAACAAGGCATGTGCATCTTCTACAGGCTTAAACCTAGCCTCAAACTTGGTTTTGAGGGTATTCCAATCAGTTATAGTTTGGGCCTAAAGATGGTAGAACCAATCCGTAGCAGCACCTTGTAGTGTTTCTACAAAAAGTCTTACTGCCACATCTTCATGTTCCACCCCTAGCACACCACAAGCTATGTAGAAGGTTGCAATGTGTTCATCTGGGTGGACTTCCCCATCACCATAGAACTTAGGAAAATTCTTCCTTGAATTATGAGGTAGTTTATACAATGGTGGACTTAAATTCAAAGGACCAAAGTATTACCCCATGGACCTTGAGCTGCCATGGTGAGCTGATTAAAGGGTGGGATAACAAACCTTTGTGGAATCTGAACAGACAAAACCCTGTTAGCACTGGAATTAGAAGCTTCACCTAGTATAGGAGACCTGGCTTTCGTAGGAGGAAAACTCCTTGTTCGTTGAAGCTGAGATTATGGAGGCAAAAGACCAAAGTTATTTTGTTGCATTAACTCAAATACAGGATCAATAACTCCTTGAGCTCTCTTGCTTCTTGTATACCATGAGTCTGCTAGAATGCAATGTACTCAACAAAATTTTGAAAACAATTTGAAACAATGGAAGAGGACTACAGTGCTTCAACTCAAAGTGTGAGGTTTCAAGTTGCGCATTCCTTCCCTAGTAGAGTCGCAAAAAACTATTGGGTGAATATTTTGTCTTCAACTAACTGAAGGCAAAATAGTTATATCAACCACAGTGTGATGAGATAAATCTCTCCTCTCAGCAAGGGGTGGTTCCCTTTTAACTATTACAAACTTATTTACATGAAATACTAACTTCAGGGTGAATTCATATCATTCATTTCTCTTTTTTCAGAAATGATGTTTACAATATAAAATAGCAATTTCACAATACAAATTAAAATAACCAAGAAACTCACGAGAGCACAAAGTCTATCATTGTTCCTTTTACTAATTTACAATTTAGAACCAAGTAGGATAAGGTTGTTGATAACTGAGAGGGGGGGGTGAATCAGTTATCCTAATTATTTCCCTTATTGAACTTTCTTTTTAATTGATGCAGCATAGAATCAAACACAAAAACATTAATCATGAAATAAGAAACACATGACACAGTATTTTTGACGTGGAAACCCTGTTAAGGGAGAAAACCACGGGGTGATTAACCCAAAATTATTCTCTGTTAGAAGAATAGGAGATTACAAAAATGGCACTTGCCAATTAGGGCTCACTGCCCGAGCACACTGCTCACAAGAGGCCCACTGCCTACAAGAAGACACACTGTCTACAAAGTGATAAGAATCACAGTCTTGAACTGATTGGAAGCATCTGCATATGCTGGAGTTCAGTTCCGGTTAGGCTCAATATACTGATCTGCTGCACTTCATCTTTCCTCTGTTCTTTATTCTGCTATCTTTCACATACTGGATCCTTTTTGCTACTTCTGCTCTGTTCTGGACTTATTCGCATATATCTTCACATCATCACACCCTTCACAACTAAATCCATCCTCTATATATATCCGCACAAGTAATTTCATCACCTTTCTAGTCGGCATCCGGAACAGTCTAGTTTCTTACAAACTTTTGTTCTGTCGGCTGAATCCTTCCTCACCAAGCAATGCGGATCAAGCATATACTTGTAGATATCATTAATCATGTCGGCCAAACATGATTCATGCCTTCACAACCTCTATCATCAATAGTAACACATCCGGAAAGTAGTCTGATACTCTGTCAGTCAGTTCTTCCTCTGTTTTCACTGTCTCTCAGGAATCCGGTACTCAACTATTCATATCTTTCTCCTTGTCCATCACCGGAGGCTAAATCCTTGGAATATACCACTCAAGGTAGTCCTCTTGACTTCCCCAAATCCGCACTGCACCAAGACACTTCCTCTGAGAGATCCGGATCAATCTGTCGGACCTTGCCACATGCTCTGTTCTTGTTCACCGGACCACAACATTCTTTATTCTGACTTCCGGTAGAGACACATCATGACTTGCGGATATGTGGGATGACCTTTGTTGCCATCAATGACAACAACCATGAATCCATATAGTGTCTCTTGCCAACAATCTCCCCCTTTGGCATTGATGGCAACACTTAGTGAAAAATGACTAAGTGTTTACACTATGCTCCCCCTTTGCTGATGCTCTGTCTTTATATACAATTTCCGGAACTCCCCCTTAGTTGGATTCCTCATTTTTCACTGCTCCTCACTCCCCCTTTGACATCAATGGCAAAGGGTAGGGTCCGCACACCAAAATTTTCAAAAATTTTCTATACATAGCCGCATATTTACATACTCACATATACTGAAGAATGTCTGCAAAGGATGTCTGCAATTGGATCATTTCTGTAGCCCAACTTTGCTTCATTCTATCCAAAATTGAAATGTGACCACTCAACAAAAATGCAAAAGCTTCTGCCCGCTTGAGATCTGTCGGATCTTTTGTTTGGGCGGTGGTCTGAGCATCACTGATGGCCTCATGCATAGTTTCCAACTTAGGGATTATAATCCATCTAAGTTCTCCCATCCGGTTAGTGATGTTCTTCCTTTCCTTCTCAAGATTCTTTATTTCATTCAAGACTGCAATAGTCTGACATTCTTGATTTATTATGGAGGAAGAGAGAGGATCAAAACTTTGAGATAAGCTTTGTAGCTTGTCCTGTTCCTCTTTTATTTTCTTATCAATTGCTGCTGTTGCCTTTGGCCAGGATATGCAAAATTTGTAGATGTCACTGCCATCCTTAAGAGCATTCTCTAAGCTCTTTATTCCAATGCTCACAATCTTCCTATCTTTAGAGATTAATTCTAATATTTCTGAAAATCTTTTATCCAAAAATTCCTTCCGGACCTTTTCTTCAGCTGATTTTTCTAGAGAATCAAAATGTGTATCAACACTGCTGACTAAGGTTTTTAGATTACCGGAAGAGGAGGCTGTCGGATCTATCTGGATTGATGGCATAATCTTTACAAGTACTCCGGAAGCAGCCTCTATCAACTCACAGTCTTCCATATGAGACTTCAGGAGTTTTTCATTTGCCTTGGCATTTGCAAATGAAGCTATCTTCATTGTTTGTACCGGAGAGAGAGAGTCAAAGTCGAATGGGCCTTTTAGAAGCTCCGGTTCATCAATCTCTAAAGTTTCTTTGCTCAAAAATTGTTGAACAGTTTGTGCAGTGTCTCTTGCCGGAGACAGATGTTTCTTTTCTTCTGCAGTCTTGGAACTGTCAACCTCTTTGTCTTTCACCACTGCTTCCTTCTCCTGTAATTGCTCTTCTGCTTTGGATCCAGAGACTGTAGGGGAAACCGGAGGAGAGATGCTAGCTTGTTCATAGCCCACTTCTTCCGGAATAGATGATTCCAAATCAGCAGCTGTTTCTGCACCTAAGTCCTCTACAATAGGAAGATTGAACCTTTTGAAGGCCTTCCGGAGGATCTCTTCTGTCTCTTGGGCCACTCTGTCAGTCTCACCAAGCATGAGTTGATTCATCCTGGCTTTACTTCTGAACTCATCTTTGCAGTCCTTGAAGATAATGTTCATTGTCTTGGGATCAATTTGAGGATATAGCTGAATAGCTATCTGCTCCCGGATCTCAAGATCTTTAGCATGAGCATTATTCTTTCTTACTTCCAATTCCTTTTCTAGGCTTTTAGGAATAAGAGATATGATCTCAATGAAAGCCTTATTATATATGTTAAGATATTTGACTGTGGCTTCCTGCAGAGTCTTTTGGTCGGCCTCACTGAAGTCATCATAAGATTCAGTCATTGGTTGAAGGTTTCCATCCACCGTGACCGACTTGATTACGCTCTCTAGAGACAGAGTGGGCTTTTCAACAGATACCTCCGCCATTTCATCCTTGTCTTGGCCTGTGGAGGGTTTACCGGATCCTTTCTTCTTCTGTTTCTTTATTTCTTTTACTCCCTCATCTGACTCTATTTCCTCTTCATCCTTTTGGCTTCCATAAGCCCTTGTGGCTTTTGTCTTGGATCTCTTACCGGATGCCTAGACTTCCGGTTTTGAACTTTTGGTTGTGGGAGGTGCAGATCTCTTTGATGATCTGGTCCGGGTGGGAGCTTCAACCGGAGCACTTTCTTTACTTTTCTCTTCTTCCTCAGCCTTCCTCCTCTTTTCCCGGCTGGCATCAAGTGCCTCTTTTGAGATGCCTAGGCCTTGAGCAATGTGCTCTACTTCTTTTCTCACCTTTCTTTTAATCTCAGGTTCCCTGAGTTCTACATGTATTTTTACACTCAGCTCCTCAAAGGTTCCAAACCTTTCTGCCTTAGGATCTTTGGGCTGACTTAGCATGTGTTGAACATGCAGCTCCACTATCTGTTCATCCACTTCATACCCCATGGGCATGATCCAGACAGTCCTTGGCTCCACTGCCTCCATTAGGCACTGATCAGTGTCAACCATAAAGCACACTGAGTCTTTGTATTTTTCAACAAGAGACTGGGGAATTCTCTCTCTTGCTTGCATCATGCTCTGAAAGTTTTTGAAGTATCCCCATAGAGCTGTATTTCTCGCTTTTGCATCCCCAAGTCCATGTAAATAGTCTCTTATCTGGACTGCAACAGGTTTGTCATTCTACCATACCCATCCACTTGATCCGGGTAGCTCATTCATGAAGTAGAAGAATAGACATACAATAAGAGTACCATACTTAAAGGAATTCTTCTTATCCTTCTTGATTTTCTGTATATTTTCCATTAATTGGCTTAGCAGTAGTTCGCAGAGATCATATTCTGCATTCTTTCTTAGCATTTCATAGGCAGTGTATACTGCAGTTCTGGATACAGAATTCTCCCTGCTGGAGTGATAGATCTTGTATCCTATTATCATTGATGCATATTTGATATCCGGATCTGAAATATCTTCAATGGTCATTGCCCTCTTATCAAATTTTGATCCGGTGGCCTCAGTTACAATGTTGTTCTTGACAGATTTGAGGATAGGTATCCCTCCGGAAGAGTATAGACCAGTTACTGCTCTAATTGCCTCTTTTGTGATCTTGCAGGGTCTATCCAGCCATAGAAAGTTGTCATGCATCCTGCTCAGTACATACCGGACCCATTCATCTTCTTCAAAGCAGGGGAAATGAATAAATTGCTCAAATTATTTCTTCTGGATATCCTTATACTCTGGTTTAAGCTCAAAAGCATTGTCTATCAGTTGCTTGTGATAGAGGTCTCTTAATTTGAATTCCCCAAATTCCTCAATGCTTGCATGTATGTAAACCCTAATGTCTTCAGTATGTAAAACTCCGTGAGGAACACTAGAGAAGGCTCCTAGTGGATCTACCTCCAATGATTTGTAGGGATGTTTCTTGAATGAGGGGCGAGGTCTATCAGAGATCTTAACTATGTTTGGAGTAGCCATTCTTCAAAGATTTGCAGTGAGGTAATGAAAAACGGAGAATACCTTATGCGCCTTCGACTTGCACGGAGTGATTGGATTGATTTCTTTATGCAATGACTTCGGCAGGAGATCCTTGGTGTGCTTGATGAACCTTGTTGCAGAGCTCCACTTTTCGCTTCTTCTTGAGTGCAGAATGAGCAAATGACTTTTGAGAAATCCCTTAAATTGCTCCGCGAACCCTAATATCTGTCTGGAATAAATGCTTCACCTACATCATTCTGGTTTGCCTTGTCTGGATAGCTTGGAGTATCCCGGATTAGTCCTGATCTGTGGATATCATCCGGATCTTTCAATCATGAATAAATCGATATAACATATTACAAGAACATCCCAAGCATTCTGTCCAAACCGCAGAACAGGATAGTGCACTTCCGGATCTCTTCGGACCTTTTTGTAATCCTTTGTCATACCGGAGCATCTCCCTGAACAGGTCTTATTTGATCGATCACAGCTTCTTCATAACTCCATGCGGACCTCTGAAATCTTGACTGAAGCATCTCAAGACTCATATCTACAAACCCTTTAATCCGCATCTTGTGCCACATCCGGCACCACTTGTTTGGCTGGGGGAACAGGATTTTCTTTGAGTCTCCCCCTAAGCCTGAGCTCACTTTTTAATTTCCGGAAGAAATATCAGCACCAGAGTCTGGTGCGGATCCAACCTCTACATTCTCTGAACTTTTCTTCACCCAAATCTTGCTCATCTGATTCCTAACTTCATCCGCATTCATCTTTTGTTTACCCTTGTCTTGATTCTGATTATACACCGGACCTCTTTTGTCCTGATACTTGTTTCTGCAGACGTTAGCATTATGACCGGACCTATTGCAGATTTGGCAAATAACATTTCTTTGCATATTTGACTGATATCCTCTTGATCTGCATTGATTAGCCATATGACCTACTCTATTGCATGTGAAGCATCTACCTTTGAATGATTTGTTTACTTGCATAATTCTGCATTCATGGGATTTGTGTCCATACCTTTTGCAGTTGAAGCACTGTCCGGAGAAGGATGAATTAATCTGATTCATTCTCATTCTGCACTGATTAGCTTTGTGACCAAAGTGGTTGCAGCTGTGGCAGTATCCATTGAAGGATGGATATCTTTGAGCATTTGGCTGTCTTACCGGAGGTCTTCTAGGCCTGCTCCTTGGATTTTCTGATCCAAGATTCTTCTGACCGGATCTAGAGCTTTCTCCTTTCTCATATCCCAAACCATACTTGTCATCTGTCCTCTTTTGACTTCCAAGAAGAACTTCAAGTTGAGCAGAACTTATCTTGAATTTCTCTTTATATTCATTTGTTGTTTGAAGGTCTCTTTTGAGAGAGGCAATTTGATCCTCAAGTTTTTCTTCATTATCTTTGGCATCTTCAAGATCAGATTCAAGATGTCTGATAATCCTGTCCATCTGGTGGCATTCTTCTGATTTTTCTTTAAGAGATTGTCTTAGATTGTCTTCAGCCTTTCTTTTTTCTTCAATCTCTTGAGTAAACTTTATAGTTCCTGATTCCATTTCATGTCTTAACATAATGACTTCTTTTGATAACTTTTCACATAACTTGGTTTGCTCAGTCAATTCTTCATTTGTATTGCTTTCTTCACTTTGTCTTGCCAACTGTTGGAGCAGCTCCTTTCTCTTTTTCATAGAGAGACTTAATTTGTCTTTTAATTCTCTCATGAATTCATCAGCCTGTTTGAGTCTTTCCTTTAATTCACTGACTTCAGAATTTGACTGTTCAAGATCCTTAAGAGCAGTCTTGAGTTGCTCCCTTAAACCATATGCATCCATTTGAACTCCCAGATCTTCCTCAAGCTGTTAGGCTCTATTAGGAGGAACTTAGCTCTGATACCAATTGTTGATAACTGAGAGGGGGGGTGAATCAGTTATCCTAATTATTTCCCTTATTGAACTTTCTTTTAATTGATGCAGCATAGAATCAAACACAAAAACATTAATCATGAAATAAGAAACACATGACACAGTATTTTTGACGTGGAAACCCTGTTAAGGGAGAAAACCACGGGGTGATTAACCCAAAATTATTCTCTGTTAGAAGAATAGGAGATTACAAAAATGGCACTTGCCAATTAGGGCTCACTGCCCGAGCACACTGCTCACAAGAGGCCCACTGCCTACAAGAAGACACACTGTCTACAAAGTGATAAGAATCACAGTCTTGAACTGATTGGAAGCATCTGCATATGCTGGAGTTTAGTTCCGGTTAGGCTCAATATACTGATCTGCTGCACTTCATCTTTCCTCTGTTCTTTATTCTGCTATCTTTCACATACTGGATCCTTTTTGCTACTTTTGCTCTGTTCTGGACTTATTCGCATATATCTTCACATCATCACACCCTTCACAACTAAATCCATCCTCTATATATATCCGCACACGTAATTTCATCACCTTTCTAGTCGGCATCCGGAACAGTCTAGTTTCTTACAAACTTTTGTTCTGTCGGCTGAATCCTTCCTCACCAAGCAATGCGGATCAAGCATATACTTGTAGATATCATTAATCATGTTGGCCAAACATGATTCATGCCTTCACAACCTCTATCATCAATAGTAACACATCCGGAAAGTAGTCTGATACTCTGTCAGTCAGTTCTTCCTCTGTTTTCACTGTCTCTCAGGAATCCGGTACTCAACTATTCATATCTTTCTCCTTGTCCATCACCGGAGGCTAAATCCTTGGAATATACCACTTAAGGTAGTCCTCTTGACTTCCCCAAATCCGCACTGCACCAAGACACTTCCTCTGAGAGATCCGGATCAATCTGTCGGACCTTGCCACATGCTCTGTTCTTGTTCACCGGACCACAACATTCTTTATTCTGACTTCCGGTAGAGACACATCATGACTTGCGGATATGTGGGATGACCTTTGTTGCCATCAATGACAACAACCATGAATCCATATAGTGTCTCTTGCCAACAAAGGTGCAGCTTGAAGTCTTCACTAAATACTATGATAAAAGCACACAATCGCAAAAGATAATAGCATCTCAAAGTCTTTCCAATATCTTTTACTCCAAAACATAAAATCACAAACTAAAGATAATTATTACAGCACAAAGTCTCCAAAATCAGCTTTAAAATATCTCCCAGATTATCCAAACTCGCACTACAATTTGATCAAATAGATAAGATAGTATAAGGAAAAGGACATAAGAACAATTTCCAATACACCACAAGTTATTCCAACACAAAGATTGAACAATCACTTGATTTTCTATTCACTTTGATAAAATATGATTTACATTTTGAACAGAAAGTCTCAAAATGCTCTTCAATTCAGTAGAGTTTCGCTTCAATAACTAAAAGTAAAAATTACATAGAGGCCCTCTTTATTTATAGTGAGAGGCCATGAGCAAAAATAGGAAAACTTATAACTACTTTGACTTATTCAACAAAGGAGTCCTATTTGACTTAGGACTTCCTTAGTCTCACATGTAATTACATTTCAGAAAAATACATGTGAATATGTCCAAAACAAAATACTTATTACATATACAATATAAAAAATAAACTAAGGTATTTGAAAAAGAGCCTTAGTTGCCACCATCATTCTTTTTCAGAAAGGTTTTATACATGGCCTGTATAGCTGCCATTTCACATGCATCGGGTTAGCTGTATTATTAGAAATGGTGCGAGCCTGAAGAATTGCATCATTCACTACCTTTATCACCTTTTCATGTTTCTCAAGGTTATCTTTTAGATTTTTGAAAGTCAAATGTTGATCATAAAGGCTGTCCATGGAAATCACTAAGGGCATTTCATCCTCAAATTTCTATTGAACCATCTTTTCAAAAGAGTTTATCATTTCATCTACTGAGAGGAACTTATGCCCTTCACCTGTCAAGGTACATGGTAGCTCTTCCAACCTGTATAGGAGTGATATGTCACTGTCTTCAATATTTTCTCACACCTGGCATAAGTCATCAAGCAAACTCTTTATTACATTGATGCGATGGCTGTTGGATTCTTTAGTCTTAAGATAAGACTCTCTATTTGCTATGACTCCAATGGCAATCAAATTCTTTATCTTAATCTTTTTCATTTCAATCCATTCCTCCAAGCTTTCTTCCTGATCCTGTAGTTCTAAAGAAAGTGAACCAACAACAACATCCAATTCTTCCTTTGCCTTAGCCATCTTTTCTTTTGTTTCTACTGTGGTTCTCAGCAAAACTCTCCCTTGTGTCAATAGCCGCCCCACAATATCTCCAACCACTCTCCCTCTAGCCTGAGATTTTCCTACCTTCTGAATAAGGGGATCTTAAATAGTTACTACCATGGGCTCAATGATTTTAGATGATTTTACTATCTTTTGAAGAACAACAACAAGTTGTTTTTCTTTAGCTTTATACTATTCTTTCTCCTTCTTGACTTCATCATACTTCTCAAGCAAGGTACTAGCAGTAGTTTGAAAATCTGCCTTGATAGCTTCATGAGTTATTTTTCACAACTCAACTCTTGAAACAACATAATCATTCATGTCAAAAGTATCAAGTGTAGCATCTTCTGGTGGTTTGGCAATCTCTGCATATCTGATTCCCTTTTCATTAATGAGCCTAGAAATAGTCTTAGGCTTTTTCTTCAGAGTTTTTGATTTCAAAGGGAATAACTTCTCTATATCAATTTCATTTGGTGAAATTGCTTGTTTTTTCCTCTTTGGGGTATATGCAGACAACCATGGAGGAAGCGTAGAAGCACCAACATTCTAGAAAGAATCAATCACTTGATTTTCTGGATCCATGCTCACTCCTGTTATTGTAACAATGGGGCTGGTAGGGTTAAAAATAGCAGTAGTGTCAACAACCTTTTTAGAACTATCTAGAAAATGTTCTAAAACATTTTGTTCACCAATATCAAATGATAGGGAAGATAGACTAGGAATGGACCTAGATGAATCAAACACTATTCCAAAGCTTGTTCTAACAGAGGGGGGGTATTATTAGAAGAAGCAACCAAAATAAGGTAAATAGGAGTATTTGAAGCTGCAAGAAAACCACTAGAAATAGGAAGATGAAGCAAAGGCATAGAAACTTGGGACTCTGGAGGTAGATCCTTTTGTGGGGACAATTGAAAATCACCAAGTGGTTCCTCTTCTATATTCTCATCATCTCCTTGTTCTATTTCACCTTCTTCATCAAGTTTTTCAGGCATATCTTCTTGTTGGGGATGATCTGATATATCAACATGTTGCTGTTCAGCTTCAACATTTTTAACCTCCATTTGTTCAACATTTGAATCTTCAATACTTGATTCAGTAACATTAGAGGTCCCTACAACCTCCTTCTTCTTCCCTCCCTTAGACACAAATTTGATTTTTGGTTTATGTGTTTTGGAAGATGAAGGAGTGTTACTCTTGTTTTTTGTCCTATTTTCCACTTTCTTACCTGCTTGCTCTTGAACTTCAATCTATGACCCGGTAAGGAATTCTTTCAAGCGGATCCCTTTGCTCTCTAACCATACATTTGTATTAGCCAAAATTGGTTGAAATCTTTTCCTTATAGAAATCTCCTCTTTGATCGACCATTGGATGTCTGGAAGAGGCGAGGCTTCAACATTCTCAGTATTACACTTGGGATCCAACACATCTCCTTCATATTCCATTCCTTCGAGAATATCTGACAGGCCTAACTCCTCAATCTAACTCAAATGAAGTCTGCAAAAATCTAGTTTCCTGATCTCATTTTGTGTCCTGAGATCAGCCCAAATATCTTCAACCATTAGAATATGGAAGACAGATCTTCTCTTGATTTTATCTTGAACCCTTCTATACTCAAAATGATCCCTTCTCTTGAAAGTTTTCATCGTGATTAGTTGCATTTCAGATTCAATAGTCTTAGCCTTAGTAGCTGACTGGACAAAATACCTCCCAATTTCAACTAGAAACTTGATCCCTGACTTTTTTAGTTCCATCTATTTATTGTGAACCACAATCAGCTGTCTACATAATTCCATGAGAACAATCCTATCACTAGGATATCAGGGAAGCATATATGGATGATCAGGATAATATCCCACTCTTAGATAGGTAAAAGTTGGAAATTGTAAGAACAAGCAGCCAAAAGAATTTACAACTTCCTAGGCTTCATCTGAAACCCTCTTCTGAACAAGTTCCTCATCCCATAAACACATGAAAACTGAGAAAAAGGCATCATTAACTCTGTGAAAATGATGAATGGAACATTTTAGAGTAATCTGAGGATAATACTCATACACATAAACCAACCTTCAATCACACACCTAAGTCAAACCAGGAAAAATTCTCATACTCGCAGCAACATATACAAGATATGAAGTCATATAAAGCTTGAATGTTGTGTTGACCTTTACCAATTGCTCATGTAGAGCATTGCTAATCTGTTCACCCAAAAATATTTTTTGTGTTCCTCTAAGAATCACCTTGATGTATGGATACATCCATTCCTGAAATTTAAATGAAGAAGGAAGTCCTTTGATTTGACCTAACAATGTACTGAAGTCATTCACCTCCTCGACAAAGTCACTTCTCGGGAGGTCCTTAGGCCATCTAGTCAAATTACTCTGAGGAGTCTTTAACCATTTGCTGTTAATGTACTTCCTTGAGGCTTCTACATCCTTGTCAAATTCCTTTTGGCCTTGAGCCAAATCTATTTGTCCAACATCTTCAACAGGAGGACAGATGAAGATTTTGCCAATGAATTCCGCATCCAATCTCATGACCACATTCCCCTAAGAATCTAATATAGCCCTAGTATCCTTGTTGTAATGGTTGGCTACCTAAAGAACAAACTTAGGATTGTGTGCAACAACAGGAGAAGAGGCAACCAAGTGAATATTACTATTAATGATCTCCTGCATATGCTGAGAAGGATTTGGCTATTTAGTTTTGTTCACAAACTCGGCCATATCCACATGACCAATTTCTATATTTGTTATCTCATCCACATTGGACTGCAATGAAGTCATGCCCCTTGGTATTTATACTTCATTATTTTTTCCTTTGATGGGGATGGCTCTGACATCAGCTTCGTGAAGAAAAAATGGAAACTGCGTCTACCACAGATGCTTGTCAGAACTACAAAAACCCATGATCTCGTAGTTAGGGAAAAATGGGGAATTTGCGGTTACTGTGAATTGATGATCATGATTGGGGAAGCATACGTTGAAGGGCTTGACAGCGTGCAAGTCAAGGTAAAAGGTGAAAGCAGGTCAATAGGCTTTGAAAGGCAAATTTTCTTAGTGTTAGAAAAAAATTCAAGAAAATGTGCATGGGCAGTCAAAATTACCGCTCCTGCACAAGGGACCATTTACTTATCATGTAAAGTCAGTCAATTTGACCGCTATTGCATGTAGGGAAAATTTTTATTTTGATGCATGTGCAAGGTCGGTGAAAAGGGCCGCCATTGCATGTGTTTGGGAAGATAAACATGTTTGATGTAGGAGCAGTCAATTTGACTGCCCTTACATGAGGGAATAAGCAAGTTCAATCTGGTGTATGCACAAGCAGCAAATATGCCCTCTAGTGCATATAGGAGAAAAATCTTGAAGTGTAGAGTCAGTCAAAAAGACTGCTATTACATATGTTTGAAAATCCCAAGTTATTATGTGAAGTCGAGGATTTATACCGCTTGTGCATTTTGGAGGAAACTCAATTTTTACATGTAGGGGTAGTGGTATTAACTATCCTTACATGTAGGGAAGACAAAAACCAAACATATGTATCGGCGACCAAAATGACCGACCAGTATAAATTAGAAAACAAGGAAAGAAATGTGAGTGTGGTGAAAACTGCAGCCCTTACATCTATGAGGGTAGAATCATGTATTGGCGGCAGAAAGGACCATCAATACATGTTAGGGAAATACTGGCAAAACCTAAGTTTCATAGATATCATCTAAAATCTACCGCTTGTGCTAAGACTAGGGCATGACGAATCCACCGACAATGAACAAAGAACAGTGAAGAAAAACACATGAACATTCTACTTAGGGTTTTTAAGATAACCTCAAGAATGCAAAATGATGACTCAAAACAAACAAAAATATTCACATAAATCACAAACAAACATTACTATTATAAACAAACCCTAATAAAAGGAAGAAAATAACAACAAAAGCAAGAGAAACATCATCCTACCTAGAAATAATAGCAAAAAACCCTAGGTGCAAAATCTGCACATTCCACGAGTTCCACGGTTCGATCGGCTTTGCCGAGGATTAAATGGCTTATTTCGAGAAGTTTGAGAATAAAAACTAAAAAGAACAATGAAATAAATGCTTTAAAAAGGTTTAAAACAATGTATTAATGGTGACACGAGCACCATTAATGACACTTGATTTTAAGACTTGGTGAGATCATAGTAAGATGGTAAAAACGACCGACCATGCATGAACTGGGTACCTTATGCAAGAGTGGTACCTAGGACCGCCTTTACATCTTAAACTATGACAAGGAGCATGCATGGGCGGCAATTTTTGCTGCCCATGCATGTTAATAAAAAATGAGATAAAACATGTAAAAGCGGCAATTTTGGCTGACATTGCATGTAAAACAACAATATACATGTAAGAGTGGTGAATTCGACCACTATTGCATGTGAAAACATAAAAATTTTCTAACACCCCAAAATAGTCAAACTTAATATTTTGACAAGCTTACGACCTAGTCGATTTTCATGATTTTTGAGGAATCGACTTAGGTGAATGTCACAAACCATTTCAATGATGTTAGATGACTTCATGCGAGGCCAAGAGGACTTGTCTTGATTTGCGAACTTAGAGTGTAGACTATGAAATAGACAAGTTTCGTAGGGGTTGTCTACAAAATTGAGCGCAGCTAATTTTGAGAACAACAGGTATGCAATTGAATTGAGCAATCCACAAAGAACCAAAGAAACAATAATATCTAGGTGAAATCTTTAATTGTTTTCGTTATTATTCATTGATTATTTGGTTATTATCTAGATCATTTCTTTGAAGGTTATAGGATTGAGTTGTTTGTTTATCATTGTTTTGATCTCCTTAATCAATCTCAATTTTACCTATACACATTCTGGCACACCCAATGGGACCCACTAACCTTGATTTTATTTAGAAATTTGATTTTTAGAAGAATAGTACAAAAAGCACAAACAACACATAAAAGCACTTTTGGACTAATTTGACGCACCTTCGGGCAATAGTACCACGCTTATGGAGCACAGGTCAATGCTTTTTGATGAAGGAGGTAAATCATGAAACACACAACAATAGAAATTACACATAGAAAATAGAACTTTCTTTATTGATTTAGACAACTTATTACATTACAGAAGCTCAAGTACAATCAGAGGAATCAACCCTCCAGAGGTTGTAACACATTACAACTTCCTATCACAAGACTTTGGAATCATTAGCCTTCTGTAGCCCCAATTCAACTAGGGTTTCTATTTTCCCACCTATTCTTGACTCTACACTTTCCCCCTTAACTTTACTACTGCCTAGGGTTCCCAAAAATTGTTATTAATAGCCTTTTTTGTGGCCAACAACCTAATTTCAAAATTTACATCTCCCTCCAAAAATAGGTCAATTTCCGGGAGCCATAACTTTCGATCCGGGTGTCCGATTGATGAACTGTTTTATGCGTTGGAAATATCGCGGAGTGCTCTATGCATTAAAAATTGGCTCTACTAGTTTTGACCTTTTTGGGCCCATACGGGGCTGTTTAGTGCCTCAAACCTGAGTTTAAATAATTTTCAGGCATTTTTCGGGAAACAGAAACTTTAATATCTTTCAGCTCACAAGTGATCTTTTCATGATTCCTTCTCCAAAGGTCTTATTTTTCAGTTATGTAGCTTCTTGTAAATTTTCACTTCATTCCATACACAAATGCAAACTTTCTAAAAATAGCAAGTTGCTATTTTTAGCAGTTTGGAAAAACTGAAAGTTCTACATCATTTTTCATGCGATTATGGAACCAGAACCACAAATTTTGAAAAGAAATGGAAAGAACATCAACAATTTTGAAACACATTTTTTTTGGGTGATGCAAGATTGCCCTTACACCATTGGATGCTTCTACATCAAAACCTAGGGTAATTTGAGAAGTGACTCCATCATGTTTCATGTGTTTGTGTGAGGAAAACCCAAACAGACAACTTCTGCCTTAGACAACCAAGAAGAATCTTCAATAGGCCTTCCTTTCCATTTCACCAGATATTCTTCATATTGCTTATTCTAAGTACTTCTTCCCACATGGCTATCCAAGATTTCTTCTATCTCCTCGGTTGAAGTAGATGCCGGAATACTCCACTGTTCTTTTGTTGGTCCATCCTCTGTACCACCTTCATGATATTTTGATAAGTTAGCAATGTTGAAAATAGGAGAAATGTTGATCCCACTTGGCAGCTTTACTTCATATGCATTGCCTGAATCATGTTTCTTCAAAATTCTGCATGGTCCAAATTTCTTCATTTTCAGCTTATTGTATGTTTCAATTGGGAACCTTTCTTTTCTCAAGTGAACCATGACTTCATCTCCTACCTAGAATTCCTTATATCTCCTCTTCTGGTCTACCTTAGCCTTGTATTGAATATTCATCTTATTAATGTGCTTTCTCACCTCTTCATGTAAATTCTTTAGATGTTCTACAAAGTCTTCAGCTTCAACACTTGTCTTTTCTCCTTTGTCCAGCTTCCTTAACTCAAAAGCATTTCTTGGGCTATTGCCATATACAATATGGAATGGTGATTTACCAGTACTCCTATTGATAGAATTGTTGTAAGCAAATTCTACCTGCGGTAAAATCAAATCCCATCCCTTGGGCTTATCTCCTACTAAGCATCGTAGTAGGTTACCCAAACTCTTATTCACCACTTTGGTCTGTCCATCAGTCTATGGATGGTGTGCAAAACTGTACTTCAAATCTATCTACAACTTCTTCCATAATGTCCTCTAGAAATAACCACAAACTTGGTATCTCGATCTGAAACTATGCTCTTAGGTAGACCATGTAATCTCACCACCTCCCTAAAAAATAACTCTACAATATGAACCGCATCATTAGTCTTCTTGCAAGGAATAAAATGTGCCATCTTTGAGAATTTTTCCACCACCACAAAAATGGAATCATGTCCTCTTTGTGTCCTTGGTAAACCAAGAACAAAATCCATACTGATATCATCCCATGGCTTCTCTGGTACAGGTAATGGATGATATAGCCTTGTATTCTGACTTGTTCCTTTTGCCATCTGAGACACTCTGCACAAATATCCTCACATCTTGCTGCAACTGTGGCTAGTAATAATTTTCACCAATCATTTTGGATTATGAAATCCAACCATTTTGTCATGTCCAAAGCAATAGGTTCCAAAGAAACTTTCCAGGCCTCTAAAAAATCTAGATCTTCAGGATACAAACTTTTGAGCTCATCAAACCCAACAACCTTCTTCTTCATTTATATCAACAAATTTTGCCTTCTACTCAAGGCATCTGCAACTTTGTTGGACTTCCCACTCCTGTGCTTCAAAACAAAAGTATAGCTCTGCAAAAACTCAACCCATTTTAGGTGCCTTTGATTCAACTTTCCTTGACTATTAAGATACCGCAAAGCTTGATGATCAGTATATAAAACAAACTCTTTTGGCAACAAATAATGTCTCCATTTCTTTATAGCCTGAACTATTACATAAAATTCCTAATCATAAACATAATAATTTTTCTTGGCATCATTAAGCTTCTCACTAAAATAGGCAATGGGCTTACCTTCTTGACTCAAAACAAATCCTATAGCACTACCACTAGCATCACAATCTACCTGAAATACCTTATTGAAATCTGGAAGTGCCAAGACAGGTTGCTCTGTAACTTTTTGCTTTAATGTGTCAAAATTTTTGTTTGCTCCTTTAGTCCATCTAAACTCTTTTCTATCCCCTCTCATTATCTCAGTCAGGGGTGCACAAATGCTATTAAAATTTCTGATAAACTTTCTGTAAAAACTTGTCAAACCATGAAAGGATTGTACCTTTGTGGCACTTCTTGGTGTAGGCCATTCAATGATAGCCCTTACTTTTTCTGGTCCATCTTAAGACCTTCCTCTGAGACAACAAATCCCAGGTATACCAACTCCTACTTTGCAAAACTACATTTCTTCAGATTAATTAGCAACTTCTCCTCCCTCAGCTTCTCTAACTCTTTTGATATGCATTAGATGCTCATCCCAAGTCTTACTGAAAATCAAAATATTATCTAAATAAAAAATAATGAAACTTCCCAAAAATTATTTTTTAGTACCTCATTCATGAGCCGCATGAATGTGCTCGGTGCATTGGTTAGCCCAAATGACATGACTAACCACTCATACAAACCTTCTTTGGTTTTGAAGGCTATCTTCCACTCGTCTCCTTCTCTGATACAGATCTGGTGATACCCACTCTTCAGGTCAATCTTTGTGAAGTACTTGGCTCCAATCAAACAGTCCATTACGTCATCCATTCTGGCCAATGAAAATCTATACTTGATCATGATCTTATTGATGGCTCAAGAGTCTGTACACATTCTTCACTCTCCATCTTTCTTTGGTGCTAGTACTGCAAGTATCGCATAGGGACTTAGGCTGTCTCTTATAAATCCCTTCCTCAACAACTCTTGAACTTGTCTATTCATCTCTTCACTCTCGACTAGAGTCATTCTATGGGCTACCTTATTTGGAAAGCTGGCTCCTGGTATCAAATCCATTTGATGACTTATCTTCCTTACTAATGGTAAACCTTTTGGTACATTATCAAAGACAATATCTTGAAATTCTTCCAACATGTCTGAGACTTCTACTAGTACATCTTCACATTTCTCTTGACTAATCTTAGGAATCAATGCAAAGCAATGACACTCATGCTTCATACCCTCCAAAAATTTCCTACTATCTACCAAGCAAATTCTGGGAGTACTACATACCTTTTCTTGCACCTCCTTCAAGGGCTTCAACTTGTGACGAACTCCATCCTTTGTTAGGGAATATGTGTTTGCATGGCCATCATGGACAACGCTCCCATCATACTGCCATGGCCTCCCCAACAACATATGACATGCATCCATCAATATGATGTCACACAACACCTCATCATGGTAGTCACCAATCTTGAACTTCACTAAACATTGCTCATTGACCAAAGCTCTATGGTCCTTTTGCAACCATGCAATCCGATATGGATGCAGATGCTTTCTTCTTGTCAACTTCAACTTATCAAACATCTCCCCGAAAACAAGATTATCAATGCTTCTACTGTTAATAATAATATCACAACACTTACCTTCACATTTGTTCCTTGTGTGGAATAAACTCTTCCTCTGATTGGGTGCTTTCTCCTCATTCAACAAAGTTCTTTTGATAACTAGGGTTTCTCCTCTTTCAGTATCTTTAGAATGTTTAGATTGTGCATCTTCATCTACATGTGCATCTCATGCATTACCTTCAAGTCTTCTATTTGTCCTTCCTTGATGTTTTGGACACTCGTATGCTCGATGCCCTTCTTCTCCACATTGGAAACAGGTTCCTCTGAAACCTCCTCTTACAGGTCCTTGCCTAGGTCGGCCTCTTCCTCTTCCTCTTTGCTCACCATTGTTCTGGTCACGAGGGCGGTAGGCATTATCTCCTCTTTGATTCTCAATGGTGCCAATTTCTTCACTTTTCTTTTGATCTTCATTACGGCCTCCTTAGGATCTTTCACCAGTCCTTCCACCTTGACCTCTTCCTCTTTGCTTGCTGTCAAATCTTTTATTCAACTTCTCTTCCACCTTCAAGGAAAACTGGTATGCATCTTCTATGGTGGTCATTATGACCAGGCCCAGCTCCTCTTCAATACTTGGCCTCAACCCATTAATGTAACGGGCTACCTTCTCCTTGTTGACCTCTACATGGCCTATCCTAAGAGTAACCTTATAAAACTCTTCTATATACTCCTTAATAGACTTGTTACCTTGCTTCAGTCCTTGCAACTTCTTCAACAAATCCATCTCATAGTCCATAGGAATGAACTGCTTCTTTAGTTTCTCCACCATCTGATCCCATCTAGTGAACTTTCCTTTTCCTCTTCTGTTCCTCTCTAATTGGACTTCCTTCCACCAAATACTAGCATGGCCCTTCAACTTTGTTTTTGCAAACTTGACCCGATCTGGGTCCTCCACATCTTCATACTCAAAATATTCTTCCATATCATTGATCCAATCGATAAGCTGTTCCAGATTCAAATCTCTAGAATATGTAAAAACTTTGATCTTGGGCCTCTTTCCAATCTTTGAAATGGCCCTCAACAACCTAACTTCTGTAGGATCTCCTATAGCTTCTTGTTCTTCCTCAAATAGCTCTTTTTCAACTTCATCCTCGCTTTCTTCTCTTGTTCTCGAGTTAAACCCTCTTCGTAGCTCCTCTTGCAATGCATCAATTTACCTTTGCAGGGCTCTAAAACCTCTTCTGTCAAAGCATTCCTCCCAATACGATTTCTTCATGCAGGCATCTTGATCTCCACAGCAAACCCACAACCTCAGGCCCTGGTGCAAACTACCTCACAGTCAGCGATCTGTCTACACACTCAGGAACCCTTTCTCTGATACCATTTGATGAAGGGGCTAAATCATAAAATACATAACAACAGAAATTGCACACAGAAAATAGAACTTTCTTTATTGATTTGGACAACTTATTACATTACAGAAGCTCAAATACAATCAGAGGAATCAACCCTCCATAGGCTGCAACACATTACAGCTTCCTATCATAGGACTGGAATCATCAGCCTTCTATAACCCCAAATCAGCTAGGGTTTCTGTTTTCCCACCTATTCTTAACTCTACACTTTCCCCCTTAACTCTACTACTTCCGAAGGTTCCCAAAAATGGTTATTAATAGCCTTTTTTGTGGCCAACAACCTAATTTCAAAATTTGCATCTCCCTCCAAAAATAGGTCAACTTCCTGAGCCATAACTTTTGATCGAGGTGTCTGATTGAGAAACTGTTTTATGCATCAGAAAGCTCGTGGAGTGCTCTATGTGCTAAGAACCAACTTTGCCCATTTCAACCATTTTTGGGCCTGTACAGGGCCATTTAGTTCCTCAAACTTGAGTTTGAATAATTTTTAGGCATTTTTTCAAGAAACATAAAATTTAATATCTTTCAGCTCGCAAATGATCTTTGTGTGATTCCTTCACCAAAGGTCTTATTTTTTAGTTATGTAGCTTCTTGTAAATTTTCACTTCATTCCATGAACAAATGCAAACTTTCTAAAAATAGTAGGTTGCTATTGTTAGCAGTTTGGAAAAACTGAAAGTTCTACATCATTATTCAAGCAATTATGGAACCAGAACCACAAATTTTGAAACACATTTTTTTGGGTGATGTAAGATTGCTCTTACACCACTAGATGCTCTTGCATCACTTTTGGTCCATAGTGTAGCGCATATGCACCACAGTTCAACGTGTTGGGTCAACAGTCAAGCGCTTCTACATGGAATTAATGTGCTTTTGTCTTTTTGATTTTCTGAGTGATATTGCTTGTTTTGCAGGGTCTCTTACACATCTAACTGATCATATATTGTTTGGCAAGCTAATTTATTTGCCTTATATTCCTTCATTATACTTCTTAAGCTGATTTATTTAGGAGTATTTGTGTTTTTGAGCTAACCTATCATTTCATGGTATTTGTGTTGTGTTCTTGATTGTAGGCTATAGATCTCATATTTTGCCAATATCTTGGGTTATCAAAATAATCATTCAATATTGCTTTTTTGATAAAACCTTGTTTTTTGTAGGTCTGCATTGAAAATGTACATTTGCACTGAATTTTATGCTTTTCATTTTTGATGCTCATATGCAACACAGTCTAGCACTTCTAGTTGGAATAAATATGCTTTTGCATTGAATCTTAGCACTTTTGGTCTGAACAACACTTTTTTGCACCACAGTTCAATACATCTGGTAATTTATGATGTGCTTTTGAGCCACAGTACTACACTTTTGGTCCTTGGATTTATTTTTTCTAATCACTTAGTTTTTGTAGAACTAATCAATTTTTTGTCACGTCTTATCACTTAGATAGAGCAAATAGGTTTCCTAACATATCTTTGTAGGACAAACTTTGAAGATTTGCAATCTTTCTCACTAAGTCTTAGAAACACTTCAATTTCTTAAAGGAAATCTACATCTATCATTTACAATCTTATGTGGTTAAGTAGTTGCACCTAGTTATTTTTCTTACTAAATAGGATAAATGAACAACTATTTTCTGTTCTTGTAAGGTGATAGGTATATGATGTCCCCTTATGAAAAATTGGGTGATAAAAAAACCAAACTCATCTATCTTTTATTTTTAGTTTATCCTTTAGAAGGGCCTACTTTTGGACTACATTTCATCTAAAAGGGATGACCCTAAGTGGATCTTTCCTTTAGAACACTATATAAATTGGTTGAGGAGAAAGCCAAGTCCTAACCAGTGTTAGCCTTGCCTTGTGGTGCCAACTCGAAAGGAATTGTACTTAACACTCATGTGAAAGAAATTTTGCACTTGTGTAGGGTATATTGCATTCTTAGTAAAGTTGGTAAAAGATTTTAGTAGCTTGTCGCATGCTTGCAAGGTGTGGATCTCCCAAAGTAACTAAAAACTACATATCTAGTGACTACTTGATCTACCTCTGAACGTTGTGGTAATTTTTATTGCAAGGGCATAGAAGGTTTTTCCCCCAAGATTACTCACCATAAGGCTCCCTTAAGATGAGATAGAGATCCCTGGTATTGAATAAGCTACTTATAGCTTTTTGGGGAAAGGGTGATTGCATCATGCTTTCATTCCTAGAGGTCCCTATCTATCCTCTCTTGCAAAGATGAAAAAGTGTACGCACCCACTCTAGGTGTGATGACGCTTGAGTTGATGGAGATTCCAAGTTGTGGGCTAATGTATCACAATGAAGCTTGTCCTTAGGAATAAAAAGTGATTGATCTATTTGTTAATTGTGGTATACTTGTGAAAACTTGGGCTTTTTCATGAGCCTCAAACATACACTATTTGTTGTGTCAATCCTTGACCACTTTGTTTACCATGATTGTTCTCTTGTCAAAGCAGATCCTATAAAAATCCAACCAAAAATCTATCAAATTTTGCATTACAACATTACTGTCACAAAAACAACACTTTTGCAACACAGTTATGTGCTTTTGAGCCATAGTTCTGCGCTTTTGGAAACACAGTTTTGTGCCTTTACACTACAATAAAGTACTTTTGCACCACAGTCCCATGCCTTTGGCAAATAGTACCACGGATTTGAACCACAATCCAACACTTTTGGTCTCTAGTAAACTATCCATCATTTATTTAGCCCAAAACACAATAAACTCAAAATTTTGATCATATAAGCCTCTGAGCTACCATCCTATGATATTTTTAGACCTATTTCATCAACCATCTAATCATTTCATACATTATCGTACCCTAAAATTAGACTTTTCAAACCATTTATCCTCTTGAGATTGTTATTTATCAAACTCCACCTTCGCCAAACAAACCTAAATCCTTACTCATGCTTTATCTAGCTAGATAATTTGGTGTCCACCATAGATTCTAGATCACATCAATTCCATAATTTGTCTTTGATTTGAGAGTGATTACATCTCTTAGGTCTTTGAAGAGGAATTAGTATCTATTATTATTTTTTGTATTAGCTTGGAGAGTGAACTTCTCTTGAGTTGATCTAATGCCATTAATCCTATCTACTATCATTTGAGGTCATTAGTCTACTTTTGTGATAGGTAATAAATCATCCAAATCAGCTATTGATATAGCTCTATAATCTTCCACAAGCAAGCCACGTCAAATCCACCAACATAGTGAAATCTTAACTTAGTCAAAATAGTCCAAAATCAAAACTCTCAATCTCCATTTTAGTGCATTTGAATCATCATATGGTCACCACTAGACAACAATATAATCAAGCCATGGAGGCTAAGCAAAACACCCCTAAACAAACCTGTCAAAACATTCTAAAAAATCCATCATTAAACAATCAAACTAGTTCTCACAACACTATCCTAATCTATCCTTACAAAGATAATATCATAGAGATGGCAACTAGGTAATACACCATAGGATTACATCCTTATGATCTCATTTCAATTGAGTATACCATGTGTCAAAACCTCTCTCAAGAAGAGAAAAACTTTTAAGAAGGTCAATCCTCTCAAGGAGAAGGGTCTCAATACCTAGATGAAATCATGCAAGATCCCAAAACCATGGCAGTTATTGACAAGCTCATTATCTTTAATCAAGATCACTACTTCCATTTGCTTGCTCAAAAAGGAGCCAAATTGCCTTGTGACTTTGATACATCTGATATTAGAGAGAAGGATCCTTTTCAAGATGCCATTAATGCTATGGGTAGACCGCAAGTAAACCTCATCCAAACCATGTCTACCATATCTACACCAATTCCTGAATCATCTTCACAAGAGGGAGTATCTAATCCTTTCACCACTCAATATGGCAATCCTCTTTGTCAAAACCAAAATCCAATGGTGGAAGACCATTATCACCTCTCTTAACTCTTATTAAAATCTATAAATCTCAACAAGAATATCTCCACCATCAATCCAAACTAGCAAAACAAGCCAATCTAGTCAAACAAGCCCAACAAACCAAACCCCTCCTAACCACATCCATACCTACCAATCCTCAAAACTCTCCATGCACATCACAAGTTCACACATGTATATCAAACCTTGCATACATTACCCCAATGGAAACATCTTTGCCTTCCAATTACACACCTATGGATACTTGTGTCAAACCACCACAAGTATCGCAAGTTCAAACATCCCAAATACCATCATCCTACAACCTAAAAAACATCTCCATCACACCACCCCAACATTCCTCAAACATCAACACTACTTATCTCGATCCACCTCAATATTCATCAAATCTTAATACTACTCATATCAATCCACCACAACCACCTCAAAATCCAAACAATGCTTATATCATTCCATCCAAAAATTTTACAAATATAACCACCACATATCAAACACCACCAAATCAAAACACATACATCATCCCTCCACAACAATATCAAAATCCCGCTCAACACTCACAAAATCAATACTCTTATTTAACACCCCAACTGAATCCACAAAATCCACCTTTCTTCATTGATCCTACCCAAAACAACCCCCAAACGTCATATGACCCATACATTCTTAATGCTTCCAATACTTCTTATGGGTTGCAACAACCACCCCAAATTCAACAAAATTTGGCCTCATCAACACCACCATCAACTTATGAGCTTAAGTTTACATAAATGAAAAAATAGCTAGATGCTCTTTCATTTGGTCAAGTCAAGAAAACTTTCTCGTTGGAGGAGTTTTGTCCATATCTCTTTGATCATTCTTTAACAATGACCCATTTCCCACCTAATTTTGACATACCTAAATTTGACAAGTACAAAGGAAAGGGCAATCCCAAGGACCATCTTAGAGAGTTTTGCATTGCTTGCCTTGAGATTGCTCATAATGACACATATCTTATGCCTCTTTCCTTGTAGTCTTGGAGGACAAGCAATAGAATGGTTCTTACACCTATCCACGGGTATTAAGATTTTCAATGAACTACTGAAAAAAATTGCTACCCATTTCTCTTACAATAATGATAATGAGATTTCAATGATAGATTTGTGTAACAACAAGGAGCGAAACGGTGAAATCTTCACATCCTTCATACAAATATGGTGAAATATGGCTAGAAAATTCCCCTTTTAAATACCTGAAAAAATAACTCATTAGCATCTTTGTGCAAAATCTTAATCCAGATCTAGGGTTTCATTTACAAATGCACAGTGCTATCTCCTTTGATGAGATCATTCACAAAAGGACTAATATCTAAAAATACCTCATTGCAAAAGGTATAGTCAAAATTTTTAAGGAGACCAAAGATAACCCTCCTCAACAACAATCTAATGACAAACATAAATTTTGGACCAAAAATAAGAATGTTGTGAATGACGGTGTTGTGGATTCTAAACACGTTCAAACTCTCCAACTACCACTCAATCTATCAAAGGAAACCCCATCTACTCCTAGAGAACAACAACAACAACCACAACATCAACAACAACAAAACCAAGTACACGAACAAGACTATCCTCCAAGACACCGTTTCACCCCATTAGATGAACCTATAAAATTAGTCCTCAAGAAACTCATACAAAACTAACTCATCATGCTACCCGACGTACATAAATATGATGAACCTACCTTCAAACCAACATGGTACAAAGATAACGAATATTGTGAGTTCCATAGAACCAAAGGACATAGAACCTCATCTTGCATGAAATTGAAACACTTGATTCAAAACCTCATAGATAGGGGTGAATCCACCTTTGATGACCCTCCTCAATAGACATCAAACAATGAACTCAATATATACAAGGATCCATTCCTTCAACATGGTAAAGGTCAAAACCCTGATAAAGGTAAAAGTGTTAACAAAGCCTCTTCCTCCTATGACTCTATTGTGGGTCATTTTGAAGAAAGTCAAATATCTACCGTTACCATTAGGAGCAATAATCCCAAATGTGTTGTCACAACTCATTGTGGTCGTGTTACCCTTCATGGGCCAACACCAAATCCCATTGTCACTTTCGATTATAATCGAGTTGATCATCTAGGGAAGACACCCACATAGATATCTATATTGGACCTTCTAAAGTCATCTCCTGCTCATAAAGTAGTGCTTGAAAAAGCCTTACAAGAGTCATCCTTTCCCAATAATATAGCTTTCACAGATTTTTGATCCATTATAGGTAATATTGCTTCACCTTACAATGCAGTCTTCTCTAAAAAGGACCTACCCAATCATAATCTATGTCACAATGATGCCCTCCACATTGAAGTCTTCATAAACCAACACAAAATCAAATGCATACTTATAGATGGTCCTCAAGGAGCGTCTTACCAGCACTCCCATCTTAGCGGTTCTTGATCTAGTAGTAGACTTTATGGTTTGCACTGATGTATCACTTGAGGGTTTTGGAGCCCTACTTATGCAAGGTGGTAGAGTGATCGTGTATGAGTCATGAAAGCTCAAGACCCATGAGTTGAACTACCCCACTCATGATTTAGAACTTGCAGTAGTGGTCCATGCTCTAGTTTGTTGGAGACATTTCCTATTGAGTCATCACTTTGAGCTTCATTCAGATCATTACAGCCTTCAGTACATATTCACGCATCTAAACCTGAACGCCCGTTAACGGCATTGGATGGAGTTTCTTTGCAAGTATGACTTTGATGTCCACTACATCAAAGGGAAGGAGAACGTGGTTGCTGACACATTGAGTTGGAGGCACCACGAGATCTTGACCTTGACTCTAAGTGTGGACTTGAGGGGATGCATTATTCAACATCTTCCTAAGGATGAATGGTTTCTTGAGGTGCAGTAGGAGATCCAGTCATAGAGGGCCCTTATGGGCAAGTTTGCAGGATACTCCCTTGAGGCAGATGGGTTACTTCTTCATTGACAGTGCATCATGTACCCCATGTAGGTGACCTACGTACTGTAGTGTTATCAGAGGCTCACATAGCACCTTATGCAGCACATCCAGGGGTGAAGAAGATACATGCCAACCTACGATAGTTGTACCATTGAGAAGGTATGAGATGAGATATTGCAGAGTATGTTGCTCAATGGCTTGAGTGCTAGAGGGTCAAGGCCAAGCATCAGCATGCAGTGGGTCTTTTATACCCTCATGAGATACCTGAGTAGAAATGGGACACCATTTCCATGGATTTCATTATTGGTCTTCCTATATCTTCACGCCGCCATGATGCCATCATTGTGACAGTTGACAAGTTGACCAAGGTAGCGTATTTCTCACCTGTTCACATGATGTACAATGCAGCAGTGGCGAGAGTAGTCTTGGATGACATTGTGAGAGTACATGGGGTACCTCATTGCATCATTGCTGATAGGGACTCAGTGTTCACTTCAACCTTTTGGAGGGCTTTGCAGCAGGTGTTGGGCACACAGCTCAACTTTAGCTCCACATATCACCCCGAGATAGATGGTCAGATAGAGAGGGTGAATCAGGCGTTGGAGGATATGCTCCGTATGTATGTTATGGACCACCAGTCTAGATGGGAGGAGTATCTGTATCTCGTTGAGTTTTCCTACAATAATGGGCATCACAGCTCGTTGGGTATGCCTCCTTAGCAGGCTTTTTATGATAGACCTTGTAGGACACCATTGAGTTGGGACCAGATAGAGGATAGAGTTGCCATTGGTCCAGAGTGGTTTAGGATATGGTGTAGCAGGTCACACTAATTAGGAAGAGACTTCAAGAGGTGTAGGATAGATAGAAAAAGTATGTTGATGCTACGAGACTTGATTGGAGCTTCTCGGTTGGTGACAAAGTATTCTTGAAAGTGCAGCCACACAAGAGTCTAATCTATTATGGAAAGGGCTCTAATCTCACACCACGGCTCATAGGACCTTTTGAGATCTTGGAGTGGATAGGACCTATAGCCTACCATCTAGCATTGCCACCTAGCCTGTCGCGCATCTATAATGTTTTTCATGTGTCTATATTATAGTGATATATATCTGATTTATCTCATGTATTGGACTAGAGTGCTCTACAGGTAGAGGTAGATGGATAGTTGGCTTTCGAGCCAATTCGCATATTGGTTCATCAGGCGCTAGGCCTTCAAGGTCAAGAGCTAGACCAGATTAGGGCCCAGTGGGATCGTTATGATGAGGTCATGATGACTTGGGAGGATGTAGCTAGTTTGAGGGTACACTATCCTCACCTTTTTGACGACTTCTAGGAGGAAGTTTAGTCTTAGGGGGGAGGATCTGAGGTTGATTTATTTCACTTCCCTATTTTGATCATTTCATATTATAGTTGGAGACATTTTCAGACATTTAGAGACTATTGATTTCCATTATGTAGATTTAGACATATATCTCTTGATTATGGATTATCTTTTATTAGTTATGTAGTGATTTGATTAGATTCCATTTTGATGCTCTTATGATGCTAGACATGTGAGATACATTTGATGATTATTATTGATGTGATTATGAGCTCATTTTATGGAATTGTTATTAGACTCTGATTCTGAGATATTAGATAGAAAATACAATTTTAAATCTTAATTATGATGTGATTTGTTTAATGTTGTGTAGGAATTATGCGATGACATGATTATTACTTTCTTTTGCTTTAGCTATGATATATCTATGTTGGATTGATGATTTGATCAAGTGCGCAGATGATTTTTTAGGCTGCAAAAAATTAGAGGCAGATCTCACACTTATGTATTTCCTTGTTAAGCCGATCCATTCCTAAGAGGGATAAGGATCATGTTGATGGAATGATGTTTTCATGAATGCTTGATTTGATTATTGGGCCTAGGTCACCCCTTTTAATTGATTTAATTCATGTGTTGTAAAATTTATGTTTTAATTCACACCACTTGGTGTTCTTTTATTTATGGGCTATTTAATATGATTTTACACCTCCTTATGTGTTTATTAGAGTTCCAAACTTACCCTAGGTGGTACCCCTAGGGTCTAGGGTCCATTTAGACTTCCTAAACCCTAGGGTAACTTCCATCTAGTCAATCTAAACTTGGGTTTAGTAAATGTGACGAAATTTCAAAATGGATAAGGGTGGGAGATGAGTCATGCCTTGGAAAAGGCCCATCTCCCTTCCCAAGGCTTGGGGATTCCTCCACCATGAAGACTTGGGGGTCTTTAAGACCCCTAAGTGTGTGGGATCACCCTTCAAGACTCACACATGTGTGAGAGCATCTTGGAGAGAGAGGGCTCTCTTGGAGGATAAGAGGATGACATGTGTCATCCCTTATCCTCATGGAGCCATAAGGAGAGTTGCCACCTCTCCACTTGGGCTCTCACACATGTGTGAGAGCACAAGTGGATAAGGTGAGGGTTTGAATGGATAAGAGGGTGACACTTGTCACCCTCACATTCCTTCTCCCTTGCAAGTGGCATGGGATGAGGAAGGAGAAGGTGACAAGTGTCACCTTCTCATTCCTCAGGGCCAAATTTGGAGGCCTATTTTATCTCCTCTTGGAGAGGAGTTGGGGGTTCTTGCTTTTTGAAATTTTTCTATCTTTGGAGGTTTTTTGGAATGAGTTGGAGATTTTAAGGGAAAATTGGATTCAAATGAATAATCAACGTAATAAATATCAAGATACCCAAAACTCAATGAAATGGTGAACAAAAAAATTCAATCAAAATAATGAACAATACAAAGAAAACCTCCTTTAATTTGAAGCTTCCATTGATTGCCTATCACAAATGATCTTGTCTATGAATATGGCCCTCAGAAGGTGTACTTCCTTGCTATGATTCCAAGATGTTCAAATGGGAATGGCTATGATAGTTTCACCATGAAGATGAGCTTCACAACAATGATAGTAGTGTGTAGTAACGAGTGTGGTCACAAGAAATGAAGGAATTTGTACCAAAGGCGCACTGTAATTCCTGTAGAGTAACAATACTTAAAGCTTGGATGAATGAAATGGAAGAATAAGGTTCAATTTATAAACTTGAGAAAGAAGAGATCAACGGTATAGAAAGAACAAGAAGATCAATGGTTGAGAACGGTTGAGGTGTAGTGCCCACTCATTGTTAGCTTGCGATGGTGGTAGTTCTGCATTGCTCTCGATTAGTCAGAGACAGTTGTTAATCGTTCATTTCATTGATTTAGTTTTGAGACAGTTAAATTGTAGGTTATGATTTATGTTTATCTGATGAATGATGTTTGACTGCTATATTTAGACATCTGTTATGAGTTGTGATGACATTATGAGTACTTCAGTTATGATGTGTTGAATAAGTTTAGTAACGGATTATTAATTACATGTTTTATTAGATTCATAGATATGTGTTTTCGAATGTTATGATTATAACCTTATCCAAGAGCAGGGATGGTGTAGCATTACTCGTTTCGAGTGCCCTACTGTGCCGTGATTCTCTGACTCTTTGTGTGTTGACATATATGTACTTGATCGTATTTAATCAGTTGTTTGGATGCAGGCTGCAGGTACCGAACCTCGACTCCACCTGATATAGCAGGTTTGAGTGGGTTCTTTCACCAATGGATATTAGTAATGGGAGATAACACGAGGTTTGTTCCACTGGGTCGGTCATTGTCTTTTGTTGTGGTCTCAAGTCATGTTGTGTCTCTCGGTCCGTGCCTTTTATGTTTGGTAATCTCGTGTTGAGGTGTGTAGTCGAGTTCTGTCTTTAAGCTTATGTGTGGTTGGAAAAAAAATTTGGAGGTGGAACTAAAATTCAGGTATGTGCTTTGTTTGGTTCCTTGAGATTTGTTGCTTTAGTATGTATGAATTTATTCTATGTTGCCTCGATAAGAAGATTTGATTTGCTTTGTATGCAACATCATTTCCAACTCTTCTGAGCATTGCATGGAATTGCTTGTATGTTGTATTCTCAAAATTTTTGCAACATTGAAATCCTATTGTTCCATGGTGATTTCCTCAACAAAACTTTTACCTAGAAGCATAGATTTAGAGTTATTCATCTTTCGATCCTTGATTTATGTAATCTCTTCTTCTGTGTAAGGTGAATCCAATTTAATATCTGACAATCCTTGTATTGCTGAGCAACCTCAATTGAGTCGTTCCAACTTTAATTAACAACCATGCTTTCAAGTTATAACTGTGATCAATAACATATCTTTAAGCCCTAACAAACGCTGTGTACTTCAGAAGTGGCTTGGGTTGTTATCCTGGAAATAAGGCAGCAGGAATCTTTATTGCCTTTTGACAACGACTGAATTATCGGTGCATCTCTTGCAACCCTCTCTCTAGCCGTCGTATGACCTATCTAAACGAATCTGTTTCAGATCAAAGGCTTTCTCAAGTCTCTTAAATTCTTTCTTCGAAGCTCTCCAATCTCTACATATATTTTTCCTTATGATTGTATCATTAAAATTTGTCGCTGAAATATATTTGCTTTTATGGCCAGTCTCCATTTTAAAAGGAAATAGCATACTAAGATGCTTTAGTAACTAGAGTCATATTAGCAAGATCCTTTGTTAAATTCCATTCACATAAGTTAGATTATGTATATTGCTTCGATGTTGAGATGCTAACCACTTTTGATTTAGGAGATAGACAAATTGTTTCAATGTAACATAATCCATAATTAGAAACCCATTTGCGCATAATATTGTTTAACATTTTTAGGGGTTTCTTTTGGGCTTTGAAGGTTTAGAATTGCACCATTTGTTATTGTCTAAACGGGTCAACTTCAAGAAAGACCTCATGTCACTTAATGGTTCCCAGCTTGAAGTGTTGGAAATTCTTAATTTTTTTTTTTTTTGTTTTTATCAAGATAAAGGTAAGGGAAACATTTGGAAGCCTATAAGTTAGACGAGTATATCAAATTGCAATATTCAAGGTTGGGTCACCTGAAGGCTCTCTGCCAAGCAGGCCACATGGCTTATTGGTGCTTCCACTTTGGCATGTTGGTTGACATGTCATGGGAAAAGTTATGCTTGTTAGTTTTCATGTTTATTTAGTCTTATGTTATAAGGATGGCCACTTAAATATGGTTTAATTATTTTGTTTTATTTTATGAGGGTTCTAAAGTGGCTTCAAGAGAGCATTTTCTTATTAAATTGCAAATCTTATAGCCCATAAGGTATATAGTAAGGACATTTTTAATATAAAATTATTCTTAAAGCAAAAATTTAAGCATCTTAAAATTGCATTTTTCTATAGTGACGAAAATCTAATATTTCAGAAGAGGTTTAGAAAGAATAAAACTGGGAGTCTTGTCTAGGGAAGGAAAATGATGCTATTCCAAAGACACACAACATCCTCCATCGCCCATTCTGGCTAATAGTTGTTATTCTTGTTGTCCTCTATTTATTATGATGGGGTTTATTGTGGACACCTGTGATTTTGGAAGGGACAGTTGTGGGAAGTTCATGGTTTTCTCTTGCACGTAGGTGTATGGGAAAAGGGGGAGATGAGGATAGGCAGGAGTTACAATCCGGTAGAGAAATTTTTTGGCAAGGATGGGAGGGCAAAGAGAGGGGGGTTTTCAAAGTAGGGGGCTTTCTTTAGCACATCGTGGTATTTGGAAGGTTGCATTTGCATGTTGCAGAAACCCCTCCAATTTACATTTGTAGTATACGGTATTCTATGAAACCCTAATTTGATTGCTTGTTAAATCCTAATCAGCTCATTATGATCGCTTTATGATGGCATCCTCTTAAATAGGGCAGACAGTCAGCACTAGCTAAAACATTTTTGGTAGTATTAGTGCATTCTTTTGACCATAACCAGTATGCCATCTAAAATCCTAGACAATATACAGTCTAACATCGTGGTCATGGTAACTTCTAAAATTGTATGTAGTAAGCTTTTAAACTTTACCTGAGTCACTCTATAAATAACTACATTAACAAGGGATCTACTAGTTAAGTTCATTGTCTATTTTAGTAAACCCTTACATAAGTCATTGATCTTCCTTTTAAATTATAAGGGAAGTATCTGGAAGATGTTTTTTTTTAAGGGAATAATAAAAATCTATGAATTGTTTTAGGAAGTGCTTAGCCTTGTAAATGGGTATGTTTATTTCGTTTACTATTGGTACATCCAATTAAGATTTTGAATAATCCATGTAGCGCTCTCCAATCCATCTTATGCTTTTATAAACAATTTGTGCGATGTCACTGCACATTTTGTGGAAGGCGGGGCACCACAAGACCTTCATCAGGCACCTGCTATTCTTGGCATAGCACGGAGCCTTGTGCTGCCCTATTTGGTTCCTCGGTAATATTTTGTAGTTCTGTACATCATCATTACTATATCTATTCCCTACTGCACACACTATCATCACACTGGCCAAATAGATGGCCACAATAGCCACCCATAACACTGCAGCAAAACCCATGATATTCCTAATCTATATCAGTAAATCTGCAATGGGTAGCCAATACGCTGTATCTAAAGAAGAAGCTATCTCAACATTCAAGAAACAAAAGTTGCATGAGTAACTCATTATCCTTGTCATCAATCATAGTGGAGATGTTTTGAAGAAGCTTTCTCTAGGTAGGGCTGGGGTTCCAATAGAGCATTATGTAAAATCCCTTAGGCACAACCTAGAATTTCTGTTGTGTTGGAGATGCAGTCATCATTCTCTTTTTGAAGTTTCTATATCTTATTGGTGTGCCTACTATTTTGTGCAGTGGAATGCAAGAGTTTATAGTTAATATCCCCCATTTTATCCATTATTCCCCCTCTTAGCTTTGAATGAAATTTCCTTTTTGTTTTTGAAGGATGGTCATGTAGAGAATGAGATTCCATTCCTTTTTCTTGAAGTGCACCAAGATTTATTCGCTCTTCAACTGTTATAGTTTCAAATAGGGTAAATCTACTCAAAGGCCCCTATTGTGCTGTAAATATATTTCTTGGAATTGCAGGCATCATAATGAATCTACTGATGTGGAAACATTTTAAGAATGTGCTAGCCATATTCCATTACATATTACCCAACTATGCACTGATTTCAATATAAGTCTCAACAATAGCTAGATTAATTTACGCTGTTTTGTTGTAGCTGTAATGATGTTGCTTAGTTCAATTAAAAAAATATTCTATGATTAGAGATTTTGAAGAAACCAATTGTTATTTCTATTTGAATGTGACTGCATCTACTTCTCTGCATGGAGATACAGAGATGACTAAGCAGATTTGTGCTTGCTTCACCAGCAAGCCAATAGCATTAGCATTCTGACCCTAGACAGGATCAAGTCACTGAATGTTATTCCTGTACAACTTTCCTTGGAGATTTCTTCAGTTGCACTATTACTTCTTTTGCAGTAAATTCTCTACTTTCCTCTAGACTCAGAATCAATTTCAAATACCCTTGATGTTATCAATATCCATTATGGGCATTTATTCTTCTTACAGATAATTTTATCGAATACTTTATGAACAATCACCTCATTTGCACAAAATGATTCAATGATATCCTTTGATGTAGAACCATAAATTCAAATGTTCTTTGGCACATTAACAAAATGTTTTATTTCATTGTTAGTCAACGAGAAAGGGCACCAAATCCAGTCATAATTTTTACCCTACAATTTTGGCAGTTATCTGCATTATGCAGCTGAGAACAGGTCCTATTTTTTCCCAAATGATGAATTACAATGTTTGCTAAGAGCTTGTTGATCTGCCCGCATAGAAAGCTCGAAATCCCATAATTTACCATGATTATGGATCCAGTAGAGAGGACCAAAATGTAAGATTAGAAACCTTTTTGCAAACAGATTCATAATCTTTTACTTGGAAAACCTTAATTTAATCAACTAGAATTTCTTTCCTAGAGGCAGAATCTTCTACTTGGAAAACTTGATTTAACCAACTTGAATTTCTATCCAAATGGTTGTGCATGTTTGCCTTTGTAAACTGACTTAAACCCTTCATTTAATCATTGCACAGTTTTCCTTATATTAAGATTTGGTTGGTAGTGATCAGACTTCTTTATTTAATTATATAACCAATTTCGTTTGTTAAAAGCTTTGAAGGCTATAGCAATGAATCCATGTTGTGCAAAATGTATACCCTCAAGTTATATATTATATCTTCATCCCTATATGATAAATAAGATACAATTCCACCACTGCCAGTTTTGCATAAAATATCAAACAGTTCTACGTGTTCCAAAATCAATGGAGGTCGTTGGTTAAATGTGAAGTTCACCTTTTGAAATTAAATAGCATGTATTTTGAAGAAGATAATATTATTAGTATAAAATTAATAGATCTGGTTTTATTTTGGGAAACACCTAATAGGATTAGTATTGTCATGTTTCTTTCTATTCTGAACTAAAGTGTGTTTAGAAAGAAGTATAGTTTTTATTAGTTCCTTGTGCTCTTCTATTTTAGTTATACAATAGATGACTTAGTTTAGTGATGTAAAGAATTATTCTTTGCTTAGTTTAATAAGTAGTTTTAAATAATAATTGTTCATCATTCTTAATAATGTATGAGGTTTCTAGTTACCATTATATAAAGCTTATACGAACATTATCTTCTCTAGCTAGGTATATAGTATAACTGAGTGGTTGTTCTTGCTTTTAATAACATGCAGCAAGGATAAACCTTCTACCTGCATCATATCAACCAATTGTATTGGGTTTTCTTTTCCTCATTCTTTAATGCAAGCTTATAAGATAGCATGCTATGTCTTAGGTAAGTTAACGGTTGAACCAATAAGGTTGGTAATCTTAGATAAATGGGGATGGAGTTTGTAAGAATCCTTATTGGAGGACTTATTAAGACTTACCTTAGTAAGATAAAAATTTAATCTACCAAAATGTTTATATGTCATTAGAGTTATAGATATCCCATCATAGAGTGGAGATGTGTTTTGTGTAGGTTATATATTATGGAAATAATAGTAAACCTTTATTTGTACATGATGTAAATAGAATTGTGTAGTTGCCAACTTATAAGATAAGAATGGCTCAGTGTTACCTTAATTGTAGATAATGAAGTGAGAAATATTTTAATGTTTTAGTGTTATTGGTTGAATTGAAGTTAGTTTAGATGGAATTAGAGACTATGTCAGAAAATGCTCAATTATTATGATGTTGTATAGACTATAGGGCTATCTCTTTGATAAAGATAGTAACAATGTTAATAATGTGCATAAATGGAGTTATGCTAGGTTATAGATTGCATTTCAAGATGGTTGTTTGAGAACCATAGTTAAAGAGGGATTCATATATGAATACTAACCTTTATAGTAGATATGAGGTGTTGTTTTGTCTTGAAGATTGAATTTATCATATGTTGCAATTATGGGGTTATAATTGAATTATTGTTGAAGGATTTTAGTGTGGTCCTTTGGATGGTGAGGTGTTTTTGAGAAGGAATCTCAATGTGTGACTACTGATGTTTTATCCCTTAAGTGTTCTCAGGATGGAATTGGGAGTCTTATGGTCATAGCTATATGCTTGTAATGGATCTTGTGTTCGTCTTGGGTGGAGTTTATGTCTATATGTTGGATTGTTGTGAAGTAGGAACCTTGTGAGATGTCATGACCACTTGTGTCAATAGGGAAGCATTGTTCTTTTTAGATAGTGGTTACCCTTTTATTGTTTTGTACCTTACTCCAGAGGTGTAGTCCATGGTTTTGGTTCAAATTATGGCATGTCAATGTATTGGCTTCACTGGATTCCCATGTCTTGCAATGAATGGGAAATGGCCTCTTGGATATAGTGCTTGGTTCTTGATGGTTTTGCTTCATTTTGAAGAGATTATGGATTTCTTGTTGTGGCCTAGTGAAAGGCATATGTTATGGCCAGATCTGATTTGTGACTTTTATACCTATATGTTGTGGTATGTATGTTTGACCCGAGAACGCTAAGGGAGTGGCTTTCATGGTGGGGCCAGTGCCTAGTGAGAGGACACATGGGTAACCCCATGGAAGTTGTAAGTATGTGAAAACTTAATAACTTAATCAAGAGGGTTGGGATATTAAAACACTTAACAAGATAAGTAAGAGACCTCACCCATGCCTTGAGTGCTCTCACAGGCTAAGGATGGGATGAGAAGGTCTGGTTGGCAAGGTCGACCTCCTTGTCTCCATGAGAGGACCTGTCGGCTCCGCATGTGTCACCCTATGGGGCCGGTGCCTAGAGAGAGGCTGCCTGGGTAACCATAGATGGGGGCCAGCTTCTGGGGATAGATAGCCTGGGTAACCCATGTAGGACCATGTGATGACACTCTTCTTATGCAATTCTATTGTTTCTTGGTGGTACCTCTAGAGTGATGTCTTGGCTTGTGTAGTTATGTTGATATGGTCGGTTGCGTCATGTCAGTTGTTGTTCATTTATTTATGGTTGTTGTCTCTTTGGCTTAGTGGAATCCTCGTCGTTATCTCCTAGCTCGGAGGGGTGGACCTCAGGGTTCCACATGGTTGGGTGGTAAGAGCTATCCATTGGTCCTTTTTGGAGATATGGTTCGAGTTCTACGTAGAGGTGTTCCAGATCTAGTTTGCTTCCTACCTCCGGTGGTGTTGTAGACTATCTTATGTATTCTTTTGTAAACTGACATGATCGGTCTTATAATCTTGTAATCATGTAATCCTGTACTGAGACTCTGTAATTGATCTATTCTGCTTTAGTAAAAGTTATTTGTATCTATTTTAGCAGTGTAATGGTTATTGCTTCTGTAGTTTTTATTTTCTATTATTAATGCAGTTATGTTGCCCTAGAGTTGTTAGAAGAGTAATTTCATTTATGCGGTGTAATATGATATGTTTGGTTACTACTTTGCACTATCTTGCTTTCAAAAAAAAATTATTTTGGTAACTTTTGCGCTTTTAGTCTAGAACTCTAAGGTTGCATGACAGGGCATTACATGAGGAACATGTGCGAATAGGAAGAAGACATGTGTCTTTCTCTATTTTGCATGAGAGGAATTAATAAAATAGAAGAATGTGTTAACTAAAGAGATAAACCAATTAAAAGAATAGATCAATCAGTTAAGAGAATAGAACTAGAGAATGGAAATTGCATGAGGATGAGAAGATATTTTAATTCAATTAAATATTTGGAATATTCAATTGCATGTGCACAAGGATTGAATTATATTTAGAGATAACTCAATTTAGAAGAAATAGACAACTCAAGTAAATATTTGATTTAATTAAATTTAGAGAATATATTATTGGAAGAAACAATTAAATAATTGGTATTATTTAATTTAGAATGAATTTGGAAGAATTAGATAAAATATTTGATTATATTTTATTTTTGGAGATTGAGAGAGTTTAAATAAATTTTGATTGATTTATTTAAATTTGCAAGAATGATTTGTTTTAATTAAATAATTAAGAATTATTTAATTGTTTGGAAGAATTTAATTAAATAAAGGATTTTATTTAATTTTGACTTTAGAAGAGGTAATTAAATGTTTTGATATTTAATTAACTTAGAGGAATATGAATCAAATAAATAAATTGATTTATTTATTTATTGATAGAAGAATTAATCTTAAATAAATATTAAAAATATTTATTTAGATAGAATCGTGTCATTTTTAGTCGTATACAGGAGAAAACTTGGAGGGTTGGAGACTTGGAGAAAGCTTGTGGGCTCTTCTTCAATGTGCATTCATTGTTGGGCTCTTAAGGTAAGCCCTATGGAATTAGCCATTTCCTTATGCTTGTTCATTTTTGTTTGTGTGAGATTTTGTGTTGGGTGTTATTTTCTTTTGTGTGGGTTTTGGGTGTTGGTAAGAGCCTCTCCATTTGGAGAAAATGCTCAACTTGTAAGGGGTGGGGGAGAGTGAATCTCCTCAAGGTCACCTCCTGGTGTTGATCTATTCATAGCCTTGAGGGCATTCTATGGTGTTTGGGAGTATTTTGGTTGTCATGAGTGCCATGGTGATTTTGAGTTTCATGGAGATATTATGTTGGCTTGAGGCCTTGTGGTATTGTGATTATTGAGTTTTGGAGTGACCTCTTGAGTTGAGGGGTCCACTCCCCTACCCCTCCAAACTCATTTCAATGAGTTTTGTAATGTACATTATCCTTGGGTGAATTTGTGTTGTTTGTGATTTTCGTTGTGGTGTGAGAAAACCCATGTGAGATCTACCTCCCAGCTCGGGGGTGAACCACTAGCGGGCCTATGGTAGGGAGGAGGGCGATTTGCATGGCTTGGCTTTCCCCCCTTTTGGTGTTTATATTTTTGTAGGTTATGTTGGTGATTTGGAGCATTTGAAGAATGTTCACTTCAGTCTTATGTTCTTTTTCTTCATGGTTGTTTGAGAGCCATGGCCCTTGGAAGCCTTAATGTATTTTGTTGTCAAAAATATTGTACTCTTAATGTTGAAATGATGAAATGTAATCTATTCCTATATATGTAAGTAAATCTTTCCATTTGCAATCCATTTATTATCGATGTGATTTAAAATCTTTGTTGCTGCCCTATGTTACATGTTATTTTCTGTTTAAAATAATTGTTGTGTAAAAAGCTAGAGTAGAAAGAAAATTTAGTGAAATTTATTTTATGGTTCTTAGAAAAATGTTTCTTACTCAAAATGCTTGCTGTTTTTTATTTTTGTAAAAAAATATGACTGTCACTTTCATCTTGTTGTCAAACAAAATTTGAGAGAAAGTTGTTAAAAAAAATAGTATTCCATTTTATTTACTGTCAAAAAAATATATAGAATTATGTTTTATTTAATCTTTTCTTGAAAACTATATATACAAGTAGTTATTATAAGTTACAAATCTGATTATATTATTCCTTTAAATGATTGTGTATATATATATATGATATATATATATATATATATATATATATATATATATTTATGATTATATATCTAATTTAAACCTACTGTTATCATTGTGTAAAAGAGTGTGTGTGTGTGTGTGTGTGTATGTGTGTGTGTATGTATGTATGTGTATATATATGTGTTTATATATATGTGTGTGTATATATATATGTGTGTGTATATACTTTAACAATAAACCAAACTGTTTTTAAATTTGAAACAAATCAAATAGAATCTAATGCCATTCATATTTTACAGGGGTTAAGAAAGTTAGAAAATTGAATCAATGTTTAGGGCCGAACCCCATTTGCTTGAGGGTTCGTTGTTTTATTTATTTAAACAAAAAAGATGAAATAGGGGGATAGTAGCCATGCCACCACCCCCCAAACCTTGCGATGCTTGATGGAGGTGGGGGGATGATCCACCCACCCACCTCCCACCTTACGGTGGGGGGTGGGTGGGAGAACCACCCCCCCAAAACCCATTTTACCCTTATCACTGTTGAACATTGCAAATAGTTGTGGCATCTTGTGGGCAGCACCCACAGTGACCAATATAACTGTCATTCAGCCTTGGCCATGGGGACTCCTCTGTGCATAATGCCTGTCATTTATTTAATATCTGCAAATAAATAAATATATATATATATATATGTATATATCTGTATGTATATGTATGTATATATATATATGTATATATATACATATATATATACATACATATATATATATATATATATATATATATTGTTCACTAGATTTTTCAAACAATATATATATATATGTGTATATTTATTTATATATATACATATAAATGTGTGTGTGTGTGTGTGTGTGTGTGTGTGTGTGTGTGTGTGTGTGTGTGTGTGTGTGTGTGTGTGTGTGTGTGTGTGTGTGTAAACAACAAAAAAATAAACAACAACAAAAGAAACTAGTGTATATTTGATGTGTGTACCTTTGTGTAAAAAAAAGAGATCCATGGCAGCCATTGATGAGGAAAAAAAAATCCAACTTGCAAATAAAAGAGAAAACTAAGAATGGAGCAACAAAATGAAAGAAAGGAAATGAGGAGAAAAGAATATGATAGGGTTAGGGTAAACTAGAATAGAAACTAATAAAATATTGGAGAGACTTTAGGGTTGTGAGATGAGTGGGACTTTTAGTCAAATTAATTTATTTTATTTAGTCCTCTTTTGCACGTGACTTTCCCTCTCCTCATTTTAAACTTTTATTATTTTTCCTTTTGAGTGATTTTTAAGTTGGTCATATTCTTGTGAGTGGAAATTTATTATTATGATCATTGTGTGGTTTTATATTTGGGTAATGAATTAGAGAATTTAATGGGTTTAATTTTATCCCCTTGAGATATTTTAGTGCGTGGGATTTTAATTATTTTTAATACTAGTCTTTAGATTTTCCTAGAGGAAATTTATTATAGTTAGGTTGGGAAATCACGTTTTATAATTTATTAATGTTGATTGATTTTGTTGGGATGGGCAAAGTGTTTTAATTATTTTGTAGAAAATTATACCTTGATATTTAATTAATTTTAATTGTTGAAATTATATTATTAGTGGGCCTTTATTATTGGGGTTATATTATTTTATAGTTTGATTTATTTGATTTTCGTTTAATCAAGGGGCAATTTTTATAATGTTATTTAGGTGAACTTTATTTTAATCTTTTATTTAAATTTTTCTAATAATTATTTTACAATGAAAACATTTTAAAATAATTAATTCAAACATTAAAAATGTGTTATGATGCCAAATTTTTCTGAGACCCGGGGCAATTAATTTTAAGCGAGACCCCTTGACATTAGTTAACATTTATTTTACCTTGCAAATATTATCATTTTTCACTAACGCATATTTTAATTTAGGTTTATGCTCTCGAATTAGGGTTGTGTTTCGACTCCTATCAGAATCATGCCACTCACTTAGGTAACTTAGGGTTTGGGACCATTCGATCCTAACCCTAGTAACAACACTCCTTGCATCACATAACCCCCTAGTCAGCTATCATCACATAGGGGATTGCATATGTAAATGCTCTTCCCTGAGATTGTTTGACACGTTTATACCTTATGTGTATTGCCACCGAGCATGCTGACGCGTGAGAGGGGGTTTCTAGGGATAAGAGGAAAAGTTTTTGATATTTCGTGTCATGACCACATGACAAATGTGGACATGACACGTGTGTTGCATGTCGTGACTGCATGGGAAATGTGGGCATGACTTCATATCCCAATCAATTTCATCCTAATCATATCCTAATCACCCTTTCTAATCACCTCATCCCCAATCATATCCTTGTCATATCCTAGTCATCCCACATCATCATTCTCATCCTAGTCAAACACTTGTCAAAATGGTCTTAATCCTTAGCAAGCCTAATCCTAATCACAAGCCCAAATTCATACTTTGAGGAGGCCATATCTTTAGTTATGTGGATGAGACAAGTCCAAAACCCAATTCATCCACACATCAAGTCAATGCCACATCAACCAACCCCACTTCCTTCCATGGCAATGCCACATCAACTTATCCATTCACTTCCCAACAAGAACATGTGATCCCAAGTCACCCCTTGAAATAAGATAAAAGGCATTTAAGTCCTAATGCCACCTTTGACAAGGGAGACACCAACCTAGCTCATGCAAACCCTTTCATTATCTTTTCCACCATCTAATTGTCTAACTCCACACCCTAATTTTAAACATTACAAAAGTAAACCCATGGAGTTACCCAAATCCATCAATCCATTCAATCCCTTTGACCTTTTGCCTAATCAAAGTCAAAGTCCTAATCATAATCCAATACCTTCCAATCTCTTTTATCCCTCCACCATGGGACTTAGCCACTCCACCTAATCACCATCCTAAGCCCTCACCTTCCTCCCTTGTTACCCATTCATCCACCCATACACCTACAAAGGATGTGATACAAGGGCTACTAGTAAGAAGTCAACCATGTCATCAAACATGTATCCTTGAGCATGTCAAAGAGCCTTCCAACACTATGCCTAGTCTTCCAAACCCATCATGTCACCCACAACATACCAAGCCTAGTAAGGAACCTCCCCTCATGAGTCCAAATCAAACTCCATCATGCTCCTATGTTGTTGACCATCTAGAACATATCAAGCCTATCCAAGAGTCTTCCACTTCCATTCAATAAAGTCAATAGCTATGTCAAGAGCACAATTCTAAGCATGATGAAACATTAATCTCTAATCCAAACCTAAGTCAAATCACTTCCATCCAACCCATCCATAACACACCTAATCATATCCATGATCAAGCTCCCATATATGATCAAGATCCTACTTATGATCAAGAAAACCATGATGATCCTCTTAGCTAACTTTATACCTTCCATGGTCAATATCTTATCACTCCACCTATCTATGATCCGACAACTTCCACTTCCCATGGTGAGAAACTTGCCTCCCAAGAAAACATAGAAGATCAAAAAAATACCTTGGAACTTACTGAACATAATGATAATCAAGCTCCTAATGATCCTTCTTCATAAACCATCAATCCCATTTCAAATCCACCATTAAATCCCCTTGGTCTATCTACCTTTATTCATGAGTGTTCTTCTTTAGGACAATAACAAACTTTACCCACCACCTCACCTTCTTCACCAAATAATGAACTCAAGTCTAGTGTTCAAACCACACCTAGTCCCATTGTCCATCGCATCCTCCAAAAGATGAATTATCATGGTAAAGGCTTAGGCATTCATTAACAAGGAATTTTGGAGCCCATGCATGTCAATGTCCCCCCATGCTCATATGGCCTTGGATACACACCCCAAGGACAACAATGCCAAGATGTTGGTACTTCCTCCATGCCTCCAAAGTCCACATCCTTCCATCACAAATCCTATCACATACCCAAAATATATGTTTCCATCCACCTCCATTATCCTACAAATGCTAAAAGCATGCGACCATACACCTTCCACCATCCAATCTACCCCCACTTCTCCCAACTCCTAATATCCCTCCATCCACTTTACCTCCACTTCTACCAATGCCTAATAGCCCTATCATACACAAATTCCCTTACAATCCTAATCATGATCAAAAAATGCACACATTGTATAAACAAGAAGCTTCCACCAAACACATGGGATTTAAAAATAAACATTTGGATGCATCTACCTATAAAGCCAAACATCCTAAGCATCCTCATGCCTTAGGACATCAATGTAAAAAGTCAAAGAAAATTCCATTCAAAAATATATTTAAGCCCATACCTCTAAAAGAAAAGGCTAAAACTAAAATGGTTTGGGTCCCTAAGCAAAAAGCAATCAATTTAAATGAGGAATCCACATCTCAAAAATCCCCAAAAACTTCTTCCATTCAAATCCCAAAAATCCCACAAGCAAAGCAAAAATCATAAAAATCCTAAGTCACGTGGGTACCTAAATGCTTACATCAACCATCCCTTAAGCAAACATCACCATTGCTTCCTACATCCCCTCCAAATCACAAGATTAAATGTTTATCACAGTGTGTGCAACTATTGGTCATGGTTCCATTCCATTCCACCACATTTCCACATACCTCCATCTCCCCACCTTTCATCCATTATCCTACTTATCTCCCCCATCATATCCCTATGGTCCATACTTTTGGGTAAGCCTTTCATCCATACTTTTGCATAAGTCCTACATAATTCACATCATACTCCTCTATCCTTCCATGCATAAGCCTTTCATAATCCACTATCTACCTACTCCATCTCACCAACATCAATGAGCATAATGACATTTGACATGTTCCATGTGACATCCATCTCTAATGGGACACTACCACCTTTCATGGAACTAGACACTTGAGTTACTCCTATCCATATTTCCCTTCTCCCATTCAAAAAATAAAAAAATTCAAAAATAAAAAATCAAAAATCAAAATAGTAAAGAGAAATCCCTTCATCCAATAGTGAAAACAACCCTTGGTGGCACCTTGGATAAGTACCATGATGAAAACCTAGAAAACAGGCATCATGTGTAGGTTGACCTTCATGTCACTTATACTTGGAGGCACATTGTCTCATCCAACCTATAATTTCCCTTCCTATCTATCCCGTCATACTATTTCCATACCTCCTTCCATACTTAGCCATTATACATATAGCTATCATATTGAATACATTCATCGTCCCTTCCTTCTTCTGATCTTGATAAAGATATGGGGGCAAAATATTGACAAATGCTTTAGATATCTCTTGATATACCTATATCCCTTTCAAACCAATCCATCCTATCATTATCCTAGCATCATAAGTATTACACCTAGAATGGGGCATGTTATTCCTATGCGACATAGCCTTTGGAGATCACATCCTATCTCCCTTATGATACATACATCCATCCCATTTACTATCGTCCATCCTACCTCCTTATACATAGAATTGATTTTCCCTTGTCATTGTTATCTAGCACAAAGGCTACCCAAATTTTCATCCAGTGACATCCCAAAACATTTCAAAAAACCAAGAAACAAAATGTCAAAAAAAAAAATCAAAACATATTAAAAAAAACCACATAAAAAAGTCAAAACATGTCAAAAATCCAAAAAAAATCAAAACATATTAAAAAATCCACAAAAAAAATCAAAACATTTTAAAATACAAAAAATCATCATCATCAAATCAAAATTCCAAGCAATAAACTCAAATGTAAATTATCATCAATCCATACCAATCAAGTCAATCAATCAATTGAAATCATCGAATTGCATCAATGGTCTTGATCCTAATCTTGACATAAACCAAATCAATCAATCAATCAATTAATCAAATCCTGGTGTTGATTCGCATGGCCAACAACACTAGTAGCAATCAGTTAATCAATTGTCTTATACAGGATGCTGCATTATCAAAACTAGACTAGGAATCTTATATGACATGTTTCATTTCCTAAAACTAGACACTATCATTATCATAATCAATCAGTCAATCAATCACTTAATCATTAGTTTACAGCTTGACAGGGGCAATAGCTTGTTTATTTTTGAATCATTTGTGCATGCTTGCTTGCATGTGTTATCATTTTTATTTTGCATTTGTATCAAATCCGAAACATCATCTGAAGGCTACCCAAAATTGCAATCCATTGACATCCCAAAACATTAAAAAATCAAAATCATCAAATATTCTCAAAAATCCAAAAACATCAAATATTCTCAAAAATCTAAAAACATCCAAATATTTCCAAAAAGCCAAAAACATCAAACCATCTCAAAAATACCAAAAATATCAAAACATCTCAAAAACATTAAAAACATCAAAACATCTCAAAAACACCAAAAACATCCAAATATTCAAGCACAATTAGAGGAAATTTTATCTCGGGAAGAAATCTTCTGGAAACAGAAATCAAGGGAAGTATGGCTAAAGGAAGGGGATCGAAATACTAAGTTTTTTCATGTCTCAACCATGTTAAGAAGGCACAGAAATTCTATTTTCTCCATCAAAGATTCTATGGGTAATATTTTACACGATGACTCTCTCATTCAAAAAGAAGGAATTAATTTTTTTTAGAAGTTACTCTCTAAAGATTCAATTCAGATCCCTAGCACAACTGTATCTGAAGTTCTGGATCATATTCCTAATCTGATTTCCCCTGCAGATAACCTGGAATTGATGAAAAAGTTTACCATGGAAGAAATTAAGGCAGTAGTCTTCTCCTTAGAGCCAGATAAATCTCCTGGCCTAGATGGTTTTACTCCTCTTTTCTTTCAAAAATGTTGGGAGTTTGTGGGAAAGGATATTTGGCTAGCTATAGAAGAAGCTCAGAGAAATAGAACTGTTCTGAGAGAGATTAATTCAACATTTATTGCTTTAATTCCTAAAATCACTTCTCCTTCCTCCTTTGCTGATTTCAGACCCATTTCATTATGCAATACTTTTTATAAGATCATTTCCAAAGCAATAACGTTAAGACTAGCTTCACTAATTCCAAAAATTGTTTCTGACGAACAAGGAGGTTTTGTCCCAGGCAAGGAAACTTCAGAAGGTGCTTTGATTGCTCATAAGGTAATTCACTCAATCCATCAACACAAACTTCCTGCAATGTTGATTAAACTGGATATGCTAAAAGCCTATGATAGAGTGTCCTGGGATTTTTTATTCCACATTCTTCTCAAGTTTGGTTTCTCTCCTAAATGGTGTAAATGGATCCAATCCTATATTTCTGGTGTCAGTTTTTCAGTATTGATTAATGGTACGCAATCTGAATTTTTTAGATCTTCTCAAGGCATAAGACAGGGAGACCCTCTTTCCCCTTTTCTTTTTATTTTAATGGCTAAAGGGTTGAGTAGACTAATTCTGAGTCAGAATACATTGGGCTATTGGAGAGGGATTAATATTCCTAGAATTCCTTTTTCTATTACACATGCTTTGTTCACAGATGATACTTTGTTGTTTGGACAACCTATGATGGAAGAAGCTAGAGTTTTGAAGGAAGTCATTTCTAAATATTGTTTAGTATCTAGTCAAAAAGTGAACCATAGCAAATCTAAAATTTTCTTTTTCTTCTCTTCTGAATTGGTGCAAAGTACGATAGCTAAGTATCTTGGTTTTCAAATTGACACTTTGCCCTCAAGGTATTTGGGAATCCCTCTTTTTTCAGGATCAATTAAAAACATGTTCTGGGATAAGCTTATTTCAAGCATTAAAGCTAAAATATCTTCCTGGAAGGGCAAATGGCTTACTTTGGCAGGTAAACTTTTGATGATTAAAACAGTTTTATCAGCGATTCCAGTTTATTTGCTATCAGTTTTAAAGATTCCAAAAACTATTCTTACCTTTATTGTGAACATGTTACGGAAATTTCTTTGGAATGGCACTAATTTACATGGACAAAAGATTCCCCTCCTTTCTTGGGATAATATATGTATTCCAAAACAATTTCGTGGAGCTGGAATTCATAATATTGCAGCTCAAAATAAAGCTCTTGGAGCTAAACTTGTCTGGAAGTTGTATGAAAAATCAACTTCTAAATGGGGTAAAATAATGTATGCCAAGTATCTAGATTCCTTTAATCCTGAAAGATTATTTACTACTCTAAATCCAAAGGCAGGTTCTCACATGTGGAATTTTTTGATTCACTGTCGAGAAGTTATTTCTCCTTATTTATCTTGGGTCATTCAGGATGGAAGTTCTACTCTTTTCTGGGATGATTCTTATAATAATCATCCCCCTTTAGTTAGAATAGAAGGTCTTCATGAGATTAAGTCTTTGCTATGTCAGGTTTGGGGAACAAAAGTTAAAGATTATTATGAAATTGATCCTAACTCAGTATTTAATTCAGTTAAATGGAAAAATTTTGATGAGTTCATGATCCCTCAAGAGCAAAAGATCCTTCTTAAGAATATTTTGAAGGATCACAGACTATTTATCATAGGCGAAAAGGATAAATTAGTTTTGGCTCCTTAGAAATCAGGTCGTTATACAGTTAAACAAGGTTACCTAAGTATCACTAGTAAGGATTCTAATTCAAACCTTTCTTGGCCTTATAAGCTTTGCTGGAATGATTCATGCCTACCTAAAGCAGGAGCTTTTTTATGGTTAACACTGCATTCCTAAATCCTTACTAGAGATAGATTAGTTAAACTTGGGGTTGCAAATCCCTTCTTATGTCCCCTCTGTCAGGAGGTGGAGGAATCAGTAGATCATCTTTTGTTGAACTGTGATTTCTCTTCACAGGTTTGGTTTTGGCTTATTTCTAGACTGAACTGGTCGGGTCCTCTTCCTTGTTCTTTACTACAAGTCTTTCAAAGCTGGCCTATATTATTCTCTAAGTCTACTTTTTCTGCTCTATGGATTGTTTCGCCAAGCATTGTCATCTGGTCTCTTTGGTTAGAAAGAAATAGAAGAATATTTTTAAAAGTAAGCAATCCTCTTCATATTGTGTTGGGCAAAGTTGAAATGACTATTTCAGAAGTAGTTTTAGCATCTTTGCTATCTAAGAAGGCGGGCTCTCTTATTTTTACAAGTTGGGATGATATGATTTTAAAGAATTGGAAGCAGTTAAAGGTGCCTAATAATTCTTGCTTTAAGTCTGAAGTTTTGACTGATCGATCTGCTATCAAATGGATCCCTCCCACTGAATCCTTTGTAAAGCTTAATTTTGATGGTGCGAGCAGAGGTAATCCAGGAATCTCTAGTGCTAGTTGTGTTATTAGAAATCATCATGGAACAATTCTTAGAGCTTTGTCAATTAAACTCGATACAATAACAAATAATGAGGCTGAGGCTTTGGCTCTAATAGCAGGCTTGAATCTAGCATTAAAATATGGTTTTACTAATATCATTGTGGAAGGGGATTCACTGAATATTGTTTTAGCTTTCTCCAATAACTCTTCTCTGAGTTAGAAAATAGAATATATTCTTAAGTCTAGCAGAGATCTATTAAAATAGTTTCACTCATTTCAGATAAGGCATACATATCGTGAAGGTAATCTCTTAGCTAATTTTTTAGCTAATATTGCTTTTAGTCTTAATGAAGTTGTTATTGAATGGAATTCCGAATCTCTCCTTCAGATTCCCGGTATAAGTTATATTTTGGCCAAAGATTCAATTGAGTAAGTTATGATACTTTGGTTCAACTTTTTAGATTTTAAACTTTATTTTTAGCATTATTTTATGGTCCTATATGATGTTTAGCTGACGTTGTTTTAAGTGCTGTGAACTTTGTTTCGATGGGTGGATTGTACCTTGTTGCTTGCTCCTAAAGACGGCTGGCAGACCTCGCACAAGGGACTTGGCATTTCACTACTTTCTATCATTCATGAGTTATACGAAGCATCTTTCACATTTAATTTGGTTTTATGCTTGTTCTCTGCTTTCGTAGCTGTTATTGTTTCATGTTTTCAAATTATCTTGGTATAAAGCTCTGATCTTTGCTCTAGCAGCTGTGATTGTATCTCATTTTCTGTTTTACATCAGATTTTAGCAGATTAGTATGGGTTCCATCTACCGAAACACTAGAATCTCTTGGCCTATCCGAAATTGGGAATGCCCCCTTCTTGGCTGTTTTAATTCTAATGCATTGCAAGAAGTTTTCAAGGTTTATGAGGTATCTGTGGGCACTGCTATTATCCAGGTCTATAACTTACCATCCCTTTACACTCCAGTTGCTATTTATCCTTCGCAGGTTGCTTCCCATTTTCTATCCAATGCAATGGATCTCTTGCAATCTGGAGACAGGGTAAGGGATTTGGGGTTAACTTTTATTCAGAATGTTCATTTTTCTATTGATGCATTTAATATTGCTTTAGTTGGTTATGATGTGCATGAAGGGTCTGCTCCTGTCAGAGGGTTATTTGAGAACAGGTGTTTATTTCGTACGTTTTCTCATGGCCTTTGCAACAATTGTATCATTTCCTTTCGAAACTCAATTCATTGTTACAGGCAGGAATTGGGACATCAGTTGGCAGACAAGGCTTCAGAAGTGTTTAATGCTTTGCTATTTCTATTGTGCCTCCTCCTCTGCCACCTCCTCCTCAGTTTGCAGAAGAAGATGATCATGTCGAGGATCATGATTTGCAGGTTATAGAGATAGCAGATTAATGGGGATCTTCTTCATGTTTTTTGCCTTCAGTGGTTACTTTTTTGTTTGGTTTTGTATATGCCAGATGCTCTGTAATTCCTTTTTGAAAATTGTATACTCTCTGGCATGATTTTAGTCATATTTTGGACCGATCTATGTTTTTGAGATAACTATGTATAATCTTGTTAAACTCAGGCTATAACCGGAGGTTTTCTTTGCCGATTCTTTCCTACCGATATGCCTTTTCTGAATCTGGCATTTTGTAATTACTTTTTATTAATAAATTTTAGTGGTTCAGCCACTTTTTTGTCAAAATTTTTTTTTTTCCACAAATCCAAAAACATCAGACAAAAAAATCACAAAAAAAATAAATAACCCACCAAAAACTCAAGCAATAGACCATGTCAAAACCACCTTGTCGAACTACATCACCTTTGAGCTTTCATGTAGGCAAGGCCATCTCCAATGATCCCCCGAGGTAATCCACCCTTAGGTCTTAGGTCACATAGAGTCCACCCAGTCAAACTACATTGTCTCTGCATTGTCACATAGGCAAGGCCATCTATGATGAGCCCCTGAGACATTAGGTTAGTCCCTTAGGGACCATTGAGTCAATTATCATAATAAGTCATCCTTTGATGAGATGGACACTTTGATTAGACCAAAGCAATCAGTCTTTCACAAGAAAAACAACCCCGAACACCAACAAGATAGCTTATCAAAAAAGCCAAGAAATCATCCCCACTCACTTGCATAGTGATAATCAAACATCACTATAGACAATCTTCATCAACAACCACATGTATTACAACAACATGGGGCATAGTCAAAACTAGGCTTTACACCTTAAACGACATGCCTCATCTTTCAGACATCATCAATCCTCACATGCCAATCATCTCACAACTTGTGGCATCCTTGAAACTAGACCACATGTCTTATACAAAATGTCACAATCCTATCACTTGCCTTATAGAGGTGGTCGCATTGTCGAAACAAAATTTGGATCATCAAAATGCAGCCCCTAGGTCCTATTTGTCACAAGACCCAAGGGTTTTCTCATCGGGAGTGAGAAATAAACACAAGATGCTCTAAATACAATTATATGATCCGGGAGCTAAACCTTAATAGGAAAGAGCTCCCAAGGTTACTTTTTCTGACATAACACATTAAAATTTTAAGTTTCAAAGTAGGAATACATACACATAAGAAATTTAAATTATATTGTATATCAAGGTGTATATATATTAAACTCTAGTCCATAATGGTAGACATATACAAAAATTTGGCAAATACACCAACTCAAAACAATTTTTACAAAATGTGGCATATGCCATCTTAAAATCTATATACAATCTACATGTTGAACAACTACAACAAATACTAAAGGTCCACTTGACCATATGTCTCTAGCAAATCCTCAACCTGTGATGGATCCTCAAAAAGTGTCCTCTTCATGTGATGACGTCTAGTAGTTGATGGATGCAAAGTTAATTGTATTAACAAGTCAAATCACAAATTTGATCAATTAGTTGAATGGTAAATATAAATTAGTTAGATTTAGTAAATAGAATCTTATCAACTACAATTTAGAATGTTCATTTATTAGCATACATCTAAATCACTACAATCAACTATAAGACTTCTCTAAACTATCAATTATTTAGAAAAATTCAACTCAAGTACCTCAACTCTTTCTTGTCGTTCAGAGAGTCATTTTGCAAATGATTGTCTCTTAAGACAATCAAGTGTCCTACTGAAGCATGATGGAAAAGGTGTCACATTACTCACTTTCTCAATTGACTGTGAAAGTAAAATAACATTGAAATAAATTAATATATAATTAATAAAAAAAGGAAATGCATACATTAAAAAGGTTAGATGTGTTATACATAAACAATCTAGACTACACTAAACAAAAACTTATCTACTAGAAAACAAGCACATACCATCAACAAGGCCTCCTGCATCAATTGAGAAGGACTCATCATGGATAAACCAACTAATATTTCATGTATGAAAAATGACAAGAATGTAAGACTCTATGTATACAAATAATCTTTTTAAATTAATAGATGAATTTAAACAAAACATTAGGGGAGAGGAGCTATTAGTCATTAGGGATAACTTTACAACCATGTAAAAGTTACATGGAATATTTTAGGACTTCTATTTTTTTAGAAATGTGATATGGACTCTTATCTATCTATGACTAAGGTTTAGAGGTGTGACTCATCATGCAACTCTCCACATCAACACATCTAGTGAAAAGTGTCCTTAAAATGAATTTTTAAATATTCAACGTAAATGAGCTATCATGGATTTTTTTTAACAATCTCTTACATTTCATGAGAAAATACAAGGTATTTATTGTACTCACCTTATACATTTGTCATAGGATAAACATATAATATGAAGTATTCCAATTCATTTATATTTCCACCTTAGTAGTTCTACACATAATAATAGTATTTGTCTACATATTTGGAGTGTTTTCATTATAAGTGGATCCTCAAATAGTTTTTTTTCTTGTAGAATGTTCCCCTAAAACCTAAAATATATAGAAGGCACCAAAACTCACCACTTAGGCCTTGGGAGATAGATAGACCACCATTTTCCACTCACGAATTTACTAATGACGATGATGGAGATGAGCCAATTAAAGTCGTAGTTGAGGATGATGCAGGGTCACAAATGCATAGAGATTATTGGTAGAAGATGTGTCCCCACTATTATATCCATTACATGTAGGTAGAGGAGTGGGTTCAAGAGGATCAAAAGAAGAAGAGTAAGTGCACAAAGATGGGGGATCAAAATAGGGTCTTAAGATATCACTTTTTTTCTCAAATCAGGAAAGATTGATGTTGGATGAGAAATTGAAGATAGTTACACTCAAAATTTAAAGATACAACAAAAACAAGAGTTGTAGTTCTCCGAATATAGTTTCTAAACTACTATTTTTTGTCAAAAATGATTGAGATTAAGGGGTTCAAAAAGGGGGAGCACACAAATTGGTCTTATTTTTTCAAAAAAATATAGCATAGCATCCGGTGAGCTCTTTTAAAATGCACAAGACAACTGAGAGGGGGGTGAATTAGTTATCACAAAACTTTAATCACTTATCAATACTTCAAATGATCAGTCATTGTTATTAAGATTTAACCATGAAAGCATGAAACATAAGGCTTAAGACAATAACACATTTAACACAAGAGACACCAGATTTTTATGTGGAAAACCCTATAAAGGAAAAACCATGGTGAGTGTTAGCCCACAAAAATATATATGTTATAACAATACCAAAAATTAGAGGCTCACTGCCTAGTATGCTCACTACAATAGTTAGGGCTCACTGCCAAGATTAGCTCACTACCAAGGGTTGGTGAACTAATTTGATAGCATCTACTTCATGCCTTAGTTCAGTTTCATTGAAGCGCAATACAACTCTTCTACTCTGCTCTTTACACTTCTCACTTATCTTCACATCTTTCTTCACAAGGACATCTTTTTCATGAATTCATTGCATTTCTTTATACAATTCATCAACCTTGGAATGAACATCAAGGTCAGTATTACATTCATAAACCATTGGAATAATCTCCAAGGTTGGCATTACAAACATACATTGAAATAGATCTGGACCTAATACAAAATAAGCTAAGGGAAAGATGTAAAGATGTATGTGGATCACACTACACCTTAGCTAGACTCAAATGCAATATTTCACACACCAACATGCTTCTACAATATTCAATGCATCTTTGCAATTAGTGAAAACAACTAGGTCGGCTAAGACTAGTGTTAACACTAAGTCTTCTAAGAATAGTCTTCATCCACGATCCAAATTTCTCTTTGCAAACCAATTCAAAGGTAGGGACACTATCAGGAGACATCAAAAAGCACATTGTAATCATCAGGAACAACTGCACAACCTCTAACCACTCTATCAAGAAGATTCTTCAAACTAGAGCACATAAACAACACTATCAACTACTGTCATAAATAAAAAGATCGCTTGTGGACTACCAAATCATGAACCATTTGAGCTGAAGGCACATAATGTCATCCTAGACTTAACTCTAGAACTGTAGACCAAAATACTTTAATGTGGAGGAATACTGAGCAAAATACATTCTCCTTGTCACCAACAAATGTACAGAAAAAGCAATTTTCACTCTGGTGAACATAATTAACTCATATCTTCATACCGGAGGCTCAAACTTGGAACATAGCATCTTCAGACATGTATCTAAATAACTTCCAATCCGCAGGTAAAGATATTCATTTTGTAAGAAATGCAAAGAAAACTATTGGACCATTCTATCATTATCTTCTATACTTTAATACATGGAATCATGAAAATAAGAACATAATCGACACTAATGACAACACTGATATGTTGACATCAATGACAACACCGGTTAGGCACATACTTGCAACAATCTCCCCCTTGTCATTTATGGCAACATATGATGTGAAAAACTGAAAAGACCATCAAGACAAGATTCTCCCCCTTTCTCTTTATACATCTACACTCTTTCTCCCCTTAAGTTTTTCACATGATTTCTCTCGCCCTTTGACATCAATGTCAAAGGGCACATACTTGCACTCTACTTCTCTAATTTATTTGAATAAAACTTTCTTTATCTGGAACATAGACTAGTAACATCTAGCTACTCCCCTTGATAGGTAGCCTCAAAACACCAATCTAGATCAGTGAATGAGGCTCTAGGCACCACTGGATTGATGCATTCTTATGCATCTTAGTTTAGAGCAGGAGGGGTGATGACCCCTAACTTTTCTTTGAGATACTCAAAAGTATCCTTAGGTAGTGGATTAGTGAAAATATCTACAATCTGATCCTTTGTAGACACATATTCCATCTTAACTTCATTCTCTATCACCTTTTCTCTCATAAAGTGATGCCTTATAGATATATGCTTTGTTCTTGAGTGCATCACTAGAATCTTTGATCTAGAAGTGTTTATAGCACTTGTATTGTCACAGAAGATTGCAACTAGATCTTCATACACAACTCTTATGTCTTTCAAAGTCTACTTCATCCATAACACTTGAGTTCAACATGTTGCTGTAATATACTCTGCTTCTGTAGTAGACAAAGAGATTAAATCTTGCTTCTTTCTCAACCATGAAACCAATCTATTACCCAAGAAGAAAGCACCTCTACTTGTACTTTTTGTATCATCAACATCTCTAGCTCAATTTGCATCTGTATAAGCATTAAGAGTAAAATCATTAGCCTTTGGATACCATAAGCCATGATCTGGTGTGCCTTTTAAATACCTCAAGATTCTCTTAACTGCTATTACATGTGAATCTCTTGGATCTGCTTGAAATCTTGCAACAAGACAAACCACGTGCATTATATCAGGTCTAGTTTGTATTAGATAAAGTAATCCTCCAATCATAGATCTATACCTTTTCTGACCAGCCTTAGGTGATTCATCAGTTTTACTCAACTTGTAGCCAGTCACCATAGGAGTACATACCAATTTAGAGTCCTCCATCCTGTTGTGTGGTTACACAACATGCCCCATTTTGCCTTAGCAAAACAGGGACCTAGCCTTCGCTTTTTACTTTCGCTCATGTGTTTCCCTTTGCTTTGGGTGGTAAATATAAAAAGTAACATCAATCAGTATGCATATGCCTAGTATCAAGCATATCTATGATCTTGAAGTCTAAACTCAAATTTTCAAAGTATGAGTTTTCCCTCATGAAACTTGCCAAATGAAAGAGAGCAGAATTCTAAGTAGGTTTTCCTTTTACATCACCTTGAAATTCGTTAAAACAAGGAAGTTACAATCATTCAAAGTTTGGTCAGAATGTATCTCATACTTGGTATTTAGGTCCATCAAGTTTTAATCTACATCATGTTTAAATTACATTTTATGTTGTATATTTAGTGGTATAAAACATACTTATGCAGCTCGGACCTGATAGTTTTTCCATGTTGTGCTTTATAATGATTGAGGTCCACATTTCTATATGTATATAGCAGCGCATGTATTAGAAATACAATTTCAAAATATACATTGGTGGACATCAAAGGAAATTCAAAATTGCCATATAGAATCATGGACATGTCATTTGTATGAGTAATACATTGCTAATAATACATTTTTTCATACAAATTCATAGATGGACCCGAATTTAAATTCAATCGAGTTTAAAACAGTAGAAGTGAATGGTCATAGTTGCATGTATCTTTGTATGTTTTATCATACGTATCTAATATACAGATACAAATTCTGACCTGATGGAAAATTTAAACATTATGAACTTTAGGTGGGGCCTGCATTGGTGTAAAGTACATGCATGTATAAGATATACAAAGTGAAAAGCACATATATGTGATATACAAAAGGGTGATACAAAAAAAACATATACAAAACCAAACATGATTAGAAAGTTAAACATTGTGGATTTTTGGTGAGGTCTGTATTTGTATATTCAGCAGTTGTATATCATATACATGATCATATGTGTATGATATACAACTGTCGAATATATAAAAATAAAATGGGAGGGAAAGAAACAAATTTGGGGCCTGATAACATGTTTTTTAGTCAATGATGGTTGACCTAACCTTCTTAAAGTCATACGGACATTTAGATATGTGAATATTCACATTCAACCTAATATTCATAACTCAGTATCCATGTTTGCATATTCAGAGCCTGATTTACATTTAATGTTATGCTCAATTTTCTTGTTAATTTATTAAATGATTATGCTTAATTCTTGTGTTTCTGTCACATGATATTGGAACTATTTGAAGCTTGGAAAATGTTGCATAGAGTGTGCAAATGCAGAGAAGGTCAGATGCTGCAGAAGAAAGAAAAAATTGTAGAATTGTAGACAAAGACAACATGAACGGGGGTGACGTGAACTAGAGCCAAAGAATATCTCACCAAAAAAGTTGTGTGCCAGCTAGAGGGTGGACCAAGTCAAAGATGTTGGAATATTCTCTTCCATCTATGCGATTGCCAATTGGAAATAATCTGCTATCCATTTGAACTGTTGATTACCATGGGAGGATCCTGACCATTGGAGCAATGTGGCTATTTTTCTGGCCTTTGTTCTATAAAAGGGCTAGGATTTTTTATTTAGAGGAGAGGTCAATCATTTTATATCTGACTGGAAGAGAGCCAATTTTCATATATGGAGATTGGATTACTAAGACTAGTGGAGACTGGATTGTTGAACTATGCAAGGTTCTTTCTTTAGATCATTATAAATGTACTTGTTCTAAAGCATACTAGATGGAGATGAAGCTACATATTACATCCTGATTGTAAACTTTACATAATCTTCTAGTTGATTTCTAGATATGTAATGGTGAAATGTTGCATTCAATAGAAGTGCTTTCATTTTATTGGATATTGTTGTCAACTTTTCCTTTGAAGATTTTCACTGGATCATGCAGATTTGTGGAATGTCCTGGTGAAGTATGATTTACTTTTCTTCTCTTCATTATTGTATCGAAACATGTATGTGAATCAATAATCTCAGTTAAGTAATTTTAGGAATCTCATTTTCTTAACACTATCATTTTTTCATTTTTGTTTCATTAAATCATCCTCATCCTAACTACAATATACAAATAAATGAAAAGTAGAACCGAGTGAATATGTAGATACTCATAGACATATGAAAATCATTAACATATTTGAGCTAAATGCGTGTAGAATTGAAAATACTATGCAAAGAATTATAAATAATGGTAAGAATCATGGAAATATCAGCTTATAGGCACATGATTTAAGCAAATTCATAGTGCAGAGTAAGATTAGGTAAGGATTAGTTCAGTTTCAAACAAATTGAGATGGTTGTAAAAGAACTAATCAGAAATCATCAAGGTGAAAATGGAGCATATTAGGATACAAATCATCTTAAAAGAGTACATAAGGCCCCTAAATGGAAAATAGCAACACACATCAAACTACTGAGTAATGTCAGTCAACTATGAACTAATCCATGGAGACTTGGAGTCATCAATTCATCCTTCATTGATCGTACTTTTCAAGATAAATGAAGGTTTGTTGGGTAAACTTTTATTTCATGTTGTTATGACTAACATCATCATTAACAGTTTTTAGCACTAGGAGGAGGGCCTACTCATTGCTTAAGGAAGAATTGGTTCTGGTCCAATTTGAATCATCTGTATCCCCGTGAGAACCTGCTGCAATCTCTACACCCCTTGCTCCTTAACACAACATAGAAAAAAAGGAGGGCCTGGTCGCTTGCCATTTCAAACAATTTGTCATCTAGAAATATTTTCTCATCTTCCTATAAAGGACTCATTTCAAAATTCAAAGTCTATCCTAGAACCCTGTGGTCTTTGCAAAGATTCTACTAATATTGGAGAATTTGAAGTTTTTGATCATTAATATTGCTTCCTTGAGGATATTTACCCTAATATTTACAGATACTTATTTGGATTTCATAATTCAAACCAGAGGTTTGCATTCCATGCAAATAGTCCCAAAAGTCCTCTCATTTGAGATATTTGGCCACAAATATCCATTACTATGAAGGAGATTATCCTTATCTTTGCAAAGATCCACCTCAAAATTTCAAAGATTAACTTGATTTCCTAAGATTTCAAGTTCTTATTCTGAGATATGTTAGATCTCATTAAATTTCAAAATTCTAAAAAAAAAAAATTAAAATAGAGTCTCATTTTTTATGGATCTATATGAAGATAATTTCCAAGTTAATATTCCTTTCTTACAGGGAACTTTAAATAAGAAACTTTATCCTCAAAATTTGTCTAACTTTGGTTTATCTAGAAGGTGTGGGATACATAATTCTACAAAGCATAGTGAAATTAATTGCTTAACTTTCCTCACAAGGTTAGATTTAGCTTTAAAAGGACTAATCCCTTTCTCATATGTGTACAGGATTGAAGTTGGGTAGGAAAATGAAGGAATTCTAGAGCAGCAAGAAGATACAACATAAACAATCATCAGTTGTCCAGAAAATGCAATAGTTGAGCTAGTTGAAGAAGATAAGGATAGTAAAACACCTTTCCTTGAATTATTCTATGGTAAATAGAGAAGATTGTAGGTATGAATCTTTTGAAAACTATAGAGAAGAAATCACACCTTATTTTCAGTCATTGGACAATCAACAAAGAAGATTTAATTAGAGGGAAAAGAAATGTGAAATTGATCTTGATACATTTACTAAATACATCGAATCATTAATAAATTTTTGTCAAGTAAAGGTCTCTGGATCAAATTTGAAGAGTTTTGATGAAAATAATTGGATAAAGAAGTGTAAAAAAGTGGTGAAGGAATTAAAATGCACTACTACTAAAGAAGTTTCTATGATAGAAACTAAAGGAATCATAGAGAAAGGAGTAAATGTTGATTTACTATTTGATTTCTTTAAGTTGAATGATCAAATCCAAGATTGTTGTAGGACAATGGAACCATACACTCCACTAGATGATAGAAGTGAATTATTTGAAGAGCAATTTGTGAAAATTGAAGATACAAAAAGCTCTGTAATTGCTGTGCATGATCAGATGTCAATCCAACACCATTTTAAAAATGAAATAGGGAAGTATTCCTATCAATCGAATGATGTTTCACCTTTGTAGTCAAATGATTTAGAAATGATAAATTTATGTATGTTAGATTATGATGATGATGATACTCACTTAAGTGCTAATGTGCATAAAATTGAAGAGGACTTTGAGGTGCTTCCTGAAGTTAAAGATCAGATAAACTTCCAGAATGAAGACATGGAGTTGGATAAAGATGAAGAAGTAACTCATCAAGAGTCTTACATCCTTCAAGATGAAATGAGACAAGACATTGGGTTACTAAATGGAAGACCAACTAACAATGATCTATTTCTCCTTTCCCTATTGAATGATGTTGATTATTATTTTGATTATGGAAATTGAGGGGATAAAACATGTCAATGGATCAGTCATGAACATAATGAACTTTCTTAGTTGCTGATCATTAAGGATTATTCTATTAAATACAGTGAATTCAAAATACAAGAATATTTTTCAAAATACAAAGATGAATTTGCTAGGATTAGAACCATAACTAGTGCCCTGATGCTCCTGCATAATCTAAGGAATTATGCAAATACAGGAGTCTTTAGGCTTTACCATGGGTTTTGTTTGCCTTGTAATGTCTTATATATAGTTTGGTAGAGTAGTTGTTTTGTTTTTTGTTTTTTGCTTTCCTGTCTTGCTTTTCTTTGTGTCCCTTTTGTAGTTAGTTGTTTGTATAGTTGCTTGCTTGGTGTGTTTGCTTTTCTTTGTGTGTTTTTGAGTCACTGCTTTGGTTAGGCAAGATAGAGCACCTTTCCACTTCAGAAAACTAGTAAATGGTTAGAATTCAAGAAAAGAACTACAAATTCCTACATAGGTTGTGATTCCTATCAACATAGGTTTTTCTAATCAGGTCTATGAAATCATATTCATCAATAGTAACTCTTGTTGTTCAAGGAGATCCTCACAAGAACACACCTAACAACCTTGGATTTGTTGAAGATACTAGTGTCTATGTTAAGTGAAAAAGATAAAGGTTTGCACTTGCTACCATTGAAATTCTCAGCCTAAATAAGCAAGTGTCCACTCCTTGCAAATGAGCTTACAAGATCATATCTTATGAATAAAGAAAAAGTAAATAAATAGATTGAATATCAAAAGAAAGAAATCCTTAGATCACCCAAGTAACTCTATCAGGGCTATAGATGCCTAACTAGTAGTGGGGCTCTACTTGGGAGAATTACAAAGATAACCTTGTCGAGGCTATGAATGCTTGCTGGTAGCAAGGCTCTATCCAGGTTGGCTTAGAGGGTTAAATATAATCATGTAGCTTAACACTAACTACTAGTGTTTTCAACCTTTCTTCAAGAAGAAGGAAATGAATCAAATGCACACACCTAAAATCCTTCTCATCATATTGTTTTATTAATGAATACGATCTCATTCAAGATTAAGTTACTTATGTCTGGTAAGAGTTGGAATATTATGTTTTAATTTTTCTTCCTCTCTTGAATTGTTTGAATTTTATTGTTTTCTTTGGTGGCAAGTTGTTGTGTGGTTACACAACACGCCCCATTTTGCCTTAACAAAATAGGGACCCAGCCTTCACTTTTTGCTTTTGCTTGTGTGTTTCCCTTTGCTTTGGGTGGTAAAGGTAAAAAGTAGCATCAATTAGTATGCATATGCCTAGTATCAAGCATATTCATGATCTTAAAGTTTGAACTCAAATTTTCAAAGTATGAGTTTTCCCTCATGAAACTTTTGAAATGAAAGAGAGTGGAATTCTAAGCAGGTTTTCCTTTTGCATCACCTTGAAATTCATTAAAATAAGGAAGTTACAATCAATCAAAGTTTGGTCAAAGTGTATCTCATACTTGGTATTTAGGTCTGTTGGGTTTTAATCTACATCATGTTTAAATCACATTATATGTTGTATATTTAATGGTATAAAACATACTTATGCAATCTAGAGCTGATAGTTTTTCCATGTTGTGCTTTATAATGATTGAGGTCCACATTTTTATATGTATATAGCAGCACATGTATTAGAAATACAATTTCAAAATATACATTGGTGGACATCAAAGGAAATTCAAAATTGCCATATAGAATCATGGTCATGTCATTTGTATGAGTAATACATTGCTAATAATACATTTTTTCATACAAATACATAGACGGACCCAAATTTAAATTCAATTGAGTTTTAAAAAGTAGAAGTGAATGGTCATAGTTGCATGTATCTTTGTATGTTTTATCGCATGTCTCTAATATACAGATACAAATTTGGTACAAATTCAGACCCGATGGAAAAGTTAAACATTATGAAATTTAGGTGGGCCCTGCGTTGGTGCAAAGCACATGCATGTATAAGATATACAAAGCAAAAAGCGCATGTATGCAATATACAAAAGGGTGATACAAATGAAACATATAGAAAACCAAATGCAATTAGAAAGTTAAACATTGTGGATTTTTGGTGAGGTCCACATTTGTATAATCGACAGTTGTATATCATATACATGATCATATCTATGTGATATACAAAAGAGATACAAAAACAAAACAGGAGGGAAAGAAATTGATTTGGGGCCTAATAAAATGTTTTTCGGTCAACGATGGTTGACTCGACCTTCTTAAAGTCATATGGACATAGAGCTATGCAAATATTCACATTCAGCCTAATATTCATAACTCGGTATCAATGTTTACATATTTATAGCCCGATTTACATTTAATGTTATGCTCAATTTTCCTTCTAGTTTATTAAATGATTATGCTTAATTCTTGTGTGTCTGTCATAGGATATTGGAACTATTTGATGCTTGGAAAATGTCGCATAGGGCGTACAAATGCAAAGAAGGCTAGATGCTGTAGAAGAAAGTGAAAATTGTAGAATTATAGTGTAATATCCAAAAATTAAAATAACTCTAAAATCTAATTTTTACCATGAAGTAAAATTTGAAAAGGTAAAAGGGGTGATAATTTTTTTTCTCTTTTTCAAACATTGATGTTTAATCAACAACCTATTAAGATTCATGTTGATACTTAGTTACACAATGGGTCTATTCATTTTCAATGATTTAACAATATGATATACTATTCGTAAAGAAAATTTACGAATTAAAAACTTGCCAAAGATCACTGCATCTCAATTGTCGACCTCCATATTTCAAGTCTTGGCAAGCCTCTAGTTGAAGAGATAGAGAAAGCATCTTCGGAGAGCTTTACCTCCATCCACAAACTGACAGTCTCTTGCACACCTTCCTTACCAGAAGTGGGCCTACCCTTCACAAAGAGGATAAACCTAGAATGATGTGTGGTATTTTCCATCTGATTACTGGTGTTAGTGACCTATGCAACTTGTTATCATGCACCCCTAGATACCCTCTAGTCAAGCATGACCATCCACAAGTTATGAATTCCAGTCATGGTGAACCAACAATGCACTAGAGGCAAGTGCATTTGTGAGGCCTATTATTTCACTCCCTTATTTTTGCTCATTTCATAATTATAGTTGGTGACATTTTAGACATTTAGGGACTGAGGATCCCGATATGGAGATGTTCTAGACTATATTTCTTTATTTTGGTTAGTTATGCTTAGTATGTTGTGATGAGTCTAGATCCTAATTTTGATTCACTGATGATGATTAGACATGTGATATGCACTCTGATATTTTTAGAGATACTAGTTTTGAAAACATATTATGGATTTACTATGCGATTTTTATCTTGAGATGGTTTATAGAAATGCAAATTATGAATCTAATAATGATGTGATTTTTATGATGTTTTAAATGATTATGTGATGGTGTGAGTGTATGATTTTCCTTTCTTCAGCTATGATATACATGTTGGATTAATCTTTTGTTTAAGTGCATAGGTGATTTTCCCAAGCCATGGAAAAATCAGAGGTCATCCCACACATTTTGTGAATCCCATGTTGAATCGATCTAATTCCAAGAGGAACCAAGATCAACTGTGTATTGCATGATGAATTTTTGTAATGTTTGCATATGGTGTCTTTTGGTCTAGGTCTACCCATTTTTAGTTGATTGTATTATGGTGTTATAAATGTGTAATGTTTATTTGATTCAATTTTTTTGTTTTAATTTTTGTGACCCCTTTTCATGTGATTTTCTTCATCCTAAGGTGCTAAATTTGGGTTGAAAGTGACCCTGGGTTGTACCCCTAGGGTCTAGGGCCCATTTGAGCATGTCTAACCCTAGGATAACTCCCATATGGTCACTTAAACTTCACCCTGAAGTGAAGTGACGAAAATGGAAGTTTGGGGAGGAGTGGAAGGTTGGGTCAAACCTTCAACCTTATCCACACCTCATTCCAAGGCATTGGGGTACCTTGCATTGAAGGCTTAGGGAGTCTTCAAGACCCCTAATTGTGGAGAACCCAACTCCAAGGCTCTCCCACATGGGTGAGAGTACCTTGGAGTTTTGTGGGCTTTCATGGGAGGATAGGATATTGACACTTGCTGTACCTTCATTCTCTTGGGCTCCACCTTGTCCTCACATATGTGTGAGGGAGCACAAGTGGATGTGAGGAGGAAGGAGAAGATGACATGTGTCACCTTCTCATTCCTCAAGGCTCGTGAAGAGAGCCTATTTTACTCCCTCTTGAAGAGAGGGAGAGGGTTCTTGATTTCATTACATTTTTCATTTTATTGGAGTTTTTTGGGAGAGTTAGAGAGTTTTTGGAGGACATTTGGAGGAAGCACTTGGAGGTGGAGTTGGAAGGCTCTACTTCAACTACCTATCATTGTTGGGCTTTTCAAGGTAGGATTCAAGGCAGGATTCAAGGCTTAAAGCTTTTCCTTATGCATTTATCTTTTTGTTGTATGCTTGCATTGTGTGTGTTTTGTATTTTAATGTTGTGGGGTTTTGAGGGATTTTTGTAAGAGCCTTTCCATTTGGAGAAGATGCTCAACATGTGTGGGGTGGGGGAGGAGTGAACCTCCTCGAGGTCACCCTCATGGTGTTAGTCTTTTTATGGCCTTGAGGGAAAGATATTGAGTTGTGGCATTTTGTTTGGCATGAGTGCCATGGTGAAATCTATGTATACTTGGAGTTATCATTTTGGGCTTGAGGTCTTGTTTGTGTTGAGACTTTGAGTTTATTGGAGTGGCCCTCTTGAGTTGAGTGATGTCCACTTCCCTACCCCTTCAAACTCATTTTTATGAGTTTTGTGTTGTGTTAAATCTATGGGTGTTTTTCATGTTTTGTTGGCTTGCTCATTGTTGTGTTGTGGAGTGTTAAAAATTGTGTGTGGATGACCTCCAAGCTCGGGAGTGACCCATCTATGGGTCTATGGTAGGGAGGAGAGTGGTTTTGTATCTTGGTTTTCCCTCCTTTGTTTTAGTTCTTACAGGTTTTATTGGTGGTATTTGGAGCTTGGAGGGAGTGATTTATGTTTTTTAGTTTCATTGTTGTTTTGGGCTACTTGAGAGCCATGGTAAAAAATGGCCTATTTGTTGTTGGACAAAATGTAAAGAGAGTAAATACTCTCTTCAAATGTGTTGTTTAAATAACTTTGTGCTATATTCTACTTTGTTGAAGTTGCAAAATGTAATAAATGACTGGTTTATTTTATGATGATGTTTTTTCTATTGAAGTGAGTAAATGCAATGAAAATATTCATTTGTATTGGTTTTATCTTTAATGTTTTTTTTTATTAAAATATATTGTAAGTTGTTATTTAAATTCTCTACTTTATCTATTTAGTTGTGGTTCTATTATAGTTCAAACAAAATTTATTAGAGTTGTTTTAAATTTTTTTTAAAAAATTTAGAACATAAATTTAAATCTTCTAAGTCATTGTTAAAAAAAATATATGCTTAGATGAAAATGTTTATCTCATGTACAAGTTGAGATACATACCTATCTAATATTGTTAAATGTGTTCACACACACACACACACACACACACACACACACACACACACACACACACACACACACACACACACACACACACACACACACACACACACACACACATATTGTGGATCATAACATTCATATTTATGCTTGCTGGAAAAATTACAGTGTATATGATAGTGTTACACAGACACAGACACACACACACATATATATATATATATATTTATGCATATTATATTTGCTGGAGAATACATTACTAACTGACTGATGTACTGTGTATAAACCCCAGTTGATATATATATATATATATATATATATATATATATATATATATATATATATATATATATATATATATATATAAACTGTTTAATGCTTTTGAGATTTCAAATAAGATATAATAAATAGAAAAAAGGAAGATTTATATACATAGTCAAAAGTATAGCAAAACCCTAGCGGTGCCAACAGTGTTCATTACTGTGTTTTCTTTGTTGAGCAGTGTTTGTCATACGGTGGGTGGCGGCACATATATTGTTTTCTTTAAAATATAAATAAAGTGAGGTGTGGGGAGAGGTCGACCCCACCACACCCCCATTGTTATTTCCTACCCTTCAAATGTGGCAGCACCTCCATTGATAACCATCCATTACCCCTGCATATCAACACCAGTTTGGCCCCCTTTTCCTCTGTCACATACATTTTTTAGAATATACATATACATATACATTTACAATATATATACTGATGGCATGTTTGTCATTGATGTCAAAAGGGATTGTCAGTGATCATGTTGATATTGTGTATGCATGGATAGTGTCTTCTTGTTTAGATAAGTATGACAATGTTGTTCAATGTTGTTCAAGAAGACCTCAAAGAAGACCTCACAAAATGCAGTGATGATGGTTGAAATTGCATGAAGGTCGGTGATGAATTCATCATCATAAAATCAGATCAAGAGAATAATGTCAAGGTTCTTATCATTTATTTCTTGGTGTGATTGGCAAGGAATTATCATTGATGTCTTTACAACATGACAAAGTTCAAATATAGTGAAAATGGCTTGATGGACCATTGGTATGATGTGGTATTGGTTTGACACTCTTTATGATGGAAGCAAAGAGTTTTTTTCTTTGTGGCAGAGATGATAGAGATTCATGATAGAATATCAAGATCTCATGTTTGGTAAAGCATGGTTGATCATTTGAGTATCAATTTGGAGTTCATGTTATATGTGATGGATTTCATGTCTTGCAAGTTGAGGTTTGATTTTCTGCATTAGAGGTATGCTATGTCTAATAAGATGGCAGAGTAGTATCATTTTTTTAAAAGCATTATTTTTGTGGGCTTTGAAAAATCACATGTGTTTATGTGATCAAAGGTATTGTAATTAGTATAAAGGTATTGAGCATTTTCTCTACCCGCCACATAAACAAACACTTTTTGTTTTATTTTTTAGTTGACCTGCTATAGCAGGTAACTGTTACTTAAGTGACAATACGAAAGGCTCAAGGAACATGGACAACTGGCCCTCTTTCCTAGCCTCACCAATACCACAGGTTAACTCTTTTTAATCCTGAGTGCCAAAAGTAGATCAATGGTATAGTTTAAAAACTATTTGAGTGCGCATTCTTTAAACCAATGGTGGTTATTTAAATTGTGACCTCATTCCACAAGAATACATTTTAAAGGGCATTTGAATGTCATCTACAGAGATGAGTTTTTTATAAAGCTACTTTTTGACAAATGTAAAAAGGCATATCATTATGTGTTTCAATGGCTACTTTTTAGGAGATTTAATTCTAATTTTATATTCTTCTTTTTACTCTCGTGGTAGTAGAAGATAAATAGATGAAGTTTTGTTTTTGAAAGAAAAAAGTGAAGCTTTATCTCATTTTTAGAAACTTAAAAGTGAAGTTTTAAAAGATGGGCTATTGATCCAAATGGAAAGTTTTTTTTGGACAGAGTGTTTTCAGTTTTTCCTTGTCCTCATGCAGATAATATAAAGATTTTTGTAGGAGAATTTATTTATGAATAGATATTGAAGGAATATGGGAGAAAAAATGAAAAGAGAATTTGAAGCATTTTTTGAATGAAATTTGATTTTATATGATCTTATTTTGTTTGGAGATGTTTTTACAGAAGGAGATTTTTATGGGGAATATGAATGGATTTGGAGAATAAAAATATGGAAGATAATTCTATAGGGGCAACATGATTTAAGGACCTCTTTCATTTTTATTATATAGAGATGGCAGAGAGGAAAATGAAAGTTCTTGAGATTTTATTCTTTTTAAAAGGGGGAGAATGAATTGAAAATTTTATTTAATATCATTTTGGAGAAGATGAACAGGTTTGAAAATTTTATATGCAGAGAAGTGTACATCAAGGGTTATTTTTATTTTTTTGATGGAGGAGATGATTTTCTTGAAGAAGAATTTGAAAGGATTTTTGGAGATGAACAAAGGCATTATTTGTGTAAAAATAAAATGTCTTCTAACTCTAATTTTTTCATAGATTAAGGAAGATGAAATATCTTTCTTCAGATGAATGAAAAATTAAAGGGAAGATGAAATATTAAAAAAAAAAATTGAAGAAGAGAAATTTATAGGAAAGATGAGAATTGAAGAATATGAATGTGAAAGGTGAAGGGTTATTTAAATTGCATATAATTGTTTTATAGGTACATTGATGGTGTGAGTGTATGGATCAAAGTGCATTGAAGACATATTTGAGAAGATATTACAGATGATTTTTGTATGTATGAAGATCTCCTTGTGCAATAAAATTTTAGATTGAATGACATAGACAATATGCAATTGACTACATCAGGTGAATTGTTATGCAGAGATAATCAGGTGAATTGTTATGCAAAGATAATCAGGTGAATTCTTATGCAGAGATAATAAGGGGAATTGTTATGCAGAGATAATCAGGTGAATTGTTATGTAGAGATAATTAGGTGAATTGTTATGTAGAGATAATTAGGTGAATGAATTGTGAATTGATTGAATAAAGAAAATGAGACTAGTATACATATTGATTTGAGTGTGCTAAGAGATGACAGGTCACAAATGGTGCAAATCAGATTGAGAAGCAATCATGTCTTGCACATTATTTTGATGAGGACAATTGAGTTGGTCAGTGAGACCTTCCTATGCCAGTGAGGCTTGTGGTTAGTGAGACCTCTGTATGTGCCAGTGAGGCATCTTGTAAAGCTAGTGAAGCTTCTTTGGTTAGTGAGACCTTCATGTAACCAGTGAGGTTTTGAATAAGCCAATGAGGTAACTTTGAGTGGTTTTTTCTACCCCAAGAGTGTTTCCCACTCCAAAAATTTCTATGTCATAATTTGTCTCTATGTGTGTACATTATAATGTTTTACTCACATGTCCTGATTCATGCTTTTCACTATCATAATTGAACATATGTGTTTAACAATTCATTAATGTCTTCCTCCTTCTTTGTCTTGTAAATTAAAAGGTTGAAAAAGTTAAAAGTGTTCACAACACTGATTCATCCCCCCTCTTAGTGTTGTCCTCAACTCTAACAAGTGGTATTAGAGTGTAGGTTCCATATTATAGTCTAATCTGGTTGGGTAGATCTTGAGGGTGTAGTATAATGGGTAAGTGCAAAAGAAATAAGAACATGAGAGATGTCAAGTCTCATTTTGATGAGAAGGTGCAGTCTATATCAATTCTAGATGTTGATATATTATCAGTTGATAGAAATGTCTAACAGGTTGAAGAGAAAGTGTTTTCAGATGTTCCCTTCTTTGATGGTTCAGATTTTTTAGTTTGGTATGTTAGAATACAAGTGTATTTATCCTTTTTAGGATATGATGTTTTAATGTCAGTTGAGAATGGGTATTGTATTACTACAAATAACAAAGAAGATATTAAATATAATCATATTGCAAATAAGGCCATATTGTCTACTCTATGTAATCATGTTCTCTGTAAAGTTATGAATTGTGTTACAGCTCAGGAGATATGGATAGAATTGAAACAAATTTATCAAGGTGATGATAAAGAAGAGGGCAACTTGTTATCTTAGAAGAATAACAATGATAGAAGACATTCACATGAAGGAGTTGAGGTCCAATCTCTTTCAGAAGAAGATAACATCATAAGTGATGATGATCAAGATTATGATGAACAATATTGTGAGATTGATATGGAAGGAGAGCTCATATATGCTCTGAGTGAACTCAAGAATTATAAGAAGGAGAACCAGAAATTAATGTTGCAGCTACAACAAGAAAGAGACTTCAAAGACAAAGCACTCTCTAATCTTGAAGAGAAGAGTATTCAGATTGCAAATTTAGGGACACAAATTGATAACTTAGAAAATTTGATTATCAGTCTGAAGATAGAGGTTGAGGAAGCTAAGAGAATAGCAGATGTTTCAAAATCTGACCTTGGAGTTAGAAGGATTGAGAATCTAAAATTAGAGGGTGATATTATCAATCTAAGAAAAGAGTATGATGGTCTCAAGGCTTTATCTAAGAAGTATAAGGAGTTTGAAGAAAGCACAAGAAAGCTACATGAGATGTTGGGTAAACCTATCAAAGTGGCCCACCTGAACCCACCTAGCCACTCTCGGTAGCTGTTTGTCAGGAATTGGAACAAGTTTTTGATAAGGCCTGATATGCTCAAAGATCCAAGTCATGATCAAGGAGGAATGGTTGAAAGAAAGAGCTCCTCATCGTGTAATACGATATAAATCTCTGTATACCATGGCCAAAATGTCTGGCCCACAAGTGTAGACTCTACCCTACTTAAGACCCTGTATAGTTGGAGACCAACACCATCTCAAGTGAGCCGAGGCCTTGTCTCTAGACAACCTCGATGCAATCAAACTGATCAGAAACTTCCTCAAATGAGGAATGCAAAGTCATGGCATAAAGGTAAGTTGAACACCTGTCTGATCCTAGGGATGAATCACCCCCATGAACTGTTCCAAGGAAGCCTTGTCCTCGAAGGACTCACTAGCTAGTAGGACAAGAGGGTGCCCTCTGACAGGAACCCCTAGAATGCGGTAAACATCAAATAGAGTGATGGTCCACTCTCTTAACACCTGCGGGAACCTGAAAGTGTTCCTATCTCTAGTTTTCAACTATATATATATATACATACATATATATTTATATATATATGCACAAGAAAATATATATTTAATGAGGGTTTGTTCATTTACAATATATATACTGATGGCATGTTTGTCATTGATGTCAAAAGCGATTGTCAGTGATCATGTTGATATTGTGTATGCAAGGACAGTGTCTTCTTGTTTAGATCAGTATGATGATGTTGTTCAATGTTGTTCAAGAAGACCTCAAAGAAGACCTCACAAAATGTAGTGATGATGGTTGAAATTGCAAGAAGGTCAGTGATGAATTCATCATCAGAAAATCAGATCAGGATAATAATGTCAAGGTTCTTATCAATTATTTCTTAGTGTGATTCACAAGGAATTATCATTGATGTCTTTACAACATGACAAAGTTCAAATACAGTGAAAATGTTTGATGGACCATTGGTATGATGTGGTATTGGTTTGACAATCTTTATGATGGAAGCAGAGAGTTTTTTTCTTTGTGGTAGAGATGATAGAGATTCATGATAGAATATCAAGATCTCATGTTTGGTAAAGCATGGTTGATCATTTGAGTATCAATTTGGAGTTCATGTTATATGTGATGGATTTCATGTCTTGCAATTTGAGGTTTGATTTTTTGCATCAGAGGTATGCTATGTCTAATAGGATGGCAGAGTAGTATCATTTTTTTCAAAAGCATTATTTTTGTGGGCTTTGATAAATCACATGTGTTTATGTGATCAAAGGTATTGTAATTAGTTTAAAGTTATTGAGCATTTTCTCTTCTCGTCACATAAACAAACAGTTTTTGTTTTATTTTTTAGTTGACCTGCTATAGTAGGTAACTGTTACTTAAGTTACAATATGAAAGGGTCAAGGATCATGGACAACCGGCCCTCTTTCCTAGCCTCATCAATACCACAGGATAGTAGATGTTTCAAAATCTGACCTTGAAGTTAGAAGGATTGAGAATCTAAAATTAGAGGGTGATATTATTAATCTGAGAAAAGAGTATAATGGTTTCAAGGTTTTATCTAAGAAGTATAAGGAGTTTGAAGAAAGCACAAGCAAGCTACATGAGATGTTGGGTAAACAGAAACATCATCTGAACACAACTAGATTTAGTTATGAAAAAGGAGAGTGTTCCAAAGCTAGAGAGACTCCCAGAAAGAAAATTGATTTAAGTCATCATGTTGCTGCCACAGAAGGTAAAAGGAAGAGTGAAGCTGAGGAGAAGACCAAAGATGAGTTTGTCAAAATGCACACTTAGAGAAGAAATTTTAGAAGAACTGCTCCAGTAAAACAAGCACTCATGTACATGTATAATTATTCATTTAATGGTTATTGTTATACTTGTAATCATTTTGGACACAAGCAGTTGTTTGCAAAAGGAATACTGATATTGTTTGTTACAAGTGGAATAATGTTGGACACATACAAAGAAATTGTAAAGTGCATAGAAGGTATGATCCTACATGGAAGCTTAACATGAGTGCTCAAAGGTACTATCAGTCATTTGATTATGATTGTAACATGGTTTTTTATAATTGCAACACTCTTGGACACAAAGTACACAATTACAGAATGTATGGAAGAATTGCTTCACCTAATTTGATAGGTTTGAAAAGGATAGAGGCTGAAAAATCTTGGAGGAAGAAAAATCCTGTGAAAGTATGGAAGCAGAAACAAAGACAAAAGAGTACAGATCCTAAACTTGTGCATCTTGTACAAACATCATCAGTTGAATAACAGATAGCATGAAGTAAGGGGGACTTGTTCATGTCCTATCAATTATCTCCAAGAAGTTATAGGAGGAGATCAGTTGATGTTTATCAATATGATGATCTTGTTTTGTTTATCATGCTTGCCTGATAATGTTTGAAATGAAGTTTCTGATTATATTGAGTTTCAGTGTATGTCAGTAATACGGGTGTTCATGATCAGTGACATGTTTAGTGGTTCATGATGCATACAAGGTGTTGATAAGTTGTTGAAGGGTTCAATGCACAAAGAGATTGATGAGGTTGAGTATCTTATCCTGTTTATATCATGTTGGTACTCACAAAGTTTGAGTTGTCAGGATATTGCAATTCAAATGTTATTGATATTAATCTTCATGTATTTTGTTCATGTGTTTTTGAGTTGTGTCTTGCACAAGAATTGAAGCCTTCAGGTGGATTGAATTTAGTATCAAAAGAGGATGGTGGACTGGATGTCAAGTCATGCTCATATGGAAGTGTTCTTGATGTGATAATCTAACATGTTTCTTTGATGGTTTTCATCATTAATACATTTCAGGGAGGTATGTACAAATTGTGTGGTTCTAGTTTTGAAGTGGTATTAGGTATGCGCTTCAAGATATGACATCTAGGGATGCTTATGAAATTGATGGTGGTGCCTTATTTTTCTTCAAATTCATCAATTAATCAGAGGTAAGTAAAAGTCTTGAATCAGTTATGGCAGATGATAATGGTAATGTTCAAGTACTAGTTGGTGTTGTGTGTACTATATTTCCTTTCTAAAGGATTACATTGTTACTATCATGGAAGATTTGAAAAAGGTCTTATCGAAAGTGGTCATCATGTCATCTTGTGTTGGGAACTGTGTGACGAGGAGTCTTCATGATTTTTGCCTGTAATATTGTTCATCAAGAGTATTGATGTGTTTATGATTTCTTTGTATAGTGTTCAAGAAGTTGGTATTTGGTTGTAGAGATATGTCATCTTCATCCTCATATTTGTATAATGTCAAGAAGTGATATTATGTTGAGGGGGAGAAAATTAATTTGAGTCTTTGTCATAAGATGTCAAATAGGGGGAGAAAGAAAAATTGCATCATGAAGTTTTGACATCAATGACAAAGGGGGAGATTGATGGCATGTTTGTCATTGATGTCAAAAGGGATTGTCAGTGATCATGTTGATATTGTGTATGTAAGGATAGTATCTTCTTGTTTAGATCAGTATGACGATGTTGTTCAATGTTGTTCAAGAAGACCTCAGAAAATGCAATGATGATGGTTGAAATTGCAAGAAGGTCAGTGGTGAATTCATCATCAGAAAATCAGATTAGGAGAATAATGTCAAGGTTCTTATCATTTATTTCTTGGTGTGATTGGAAAGGAATTATTATTGATGTCTTTACAACATGACAAAGTTCAAATACAATGAAAGTGGCTTGATGGACCATTGGTATGATGTGGTATTGGTTTGACACTCTTTATGATGGAAGCAGAGAGTTTTTTTCTTTATGGTAGAGATGATAGAGATTCATGATAGAATATCAGGATCTCATGTTTGGTAAAGCATGGTTGATCATTTGAGTATCGATTTGGAGTTCATGTTATATGTGATGTATTTCATGTCTTGCAAGTTGAGGTTTGATTTTCTGCATCAGAGGTATGCTATATCTAATAGGATGGTAGATTAGTATCATTTTTTTCAAAAGCATTATTTTTGTGGGCTTTGATAAATCACATGTGTTTATGTGATCAAAGGTATTGTAATTAGTTTAAAGGTATTGAGCATTTTCTCTGCCTGTCACATAAACAAATACTTTTTGTTTTATTTTTTAGTTGACCTGCTATAGTAGGTAACTCTCACTTAAGTGACAATATGAAAGGGTCGAGGAACATGGACAACTGACCCTCTTTGCTAGCCTCACCAATACCACGGGTTAACTCTTTTTAAGCCCGAGCGCCAAAAGTAGATCAATGATATAGTTTAAAAAGTATTTGAGCGCGCATTCTTTAGATTAATGGTGGTTATTTAAATTGCGACCTCATTCCACGAGAATACATTTTGAAGGGCATTTGAATGTCATCTGCAGAGATGAGTTTTTTATAAAGCTACTTTTTGACAAATGTAAAAAGGTAGATCATTATGTGTTTCAATGGCTACTTTTTAGAAGATTTAATTATAATTTTATATTCTCCTCTTTACTCTCGTGGTAATAGAAGGTAAATAGAAGAAGTTTTGTTTTGGAAAGAAAAAAGTGAAGCTTTAACTCATTTTTAGAAACTTAAAAGTGAAGTTTTAAAAGATGGGCTATTGATCCGAATGGAAAGTTTTTTTTGGGCAGGGTGTTTTCAGTTTTTCCTTGTCCTCATGCAGATAATATAAAGATTTTTGCAGGAGAATTTATTTATGAACAGATATTGAAGGAATATGGGAGAAAAAATGAAAAGAGAATTTGAAGAGTTTTTTGAATGGAATTTGATTTTATATGATCTTATTCTGTTTGGAGATGTTTTTGTAGAAGGAGATTTTTATGGGGAATATGAATGGATTTGGAGAATAAAAATATGGAAGATAATTCTATAGGGGCAACATGATTTAAGGACATCATTCATTTTTTTATATAGAGATGGCAGAGAGGAAAATGAAAGTTCTTGAGATTTTATTCTTTTGAAAAGGGGCAAAATGAATTGAAAATTTTATTTAATATCATTTTGGAGAAGATGAACAGGTTTGAAAATTTTATATGCAAAGAAGTGTACATCAAGGGTTATTTTTGTTTTTCTGATGGATGAGATGATTTTCTTGAAGAAGAATTGGAGAGGATTTTTGGAGATGAATAGAGGCATTATTTGTGCAAAAATAAAATGTCTTCTAACTCTTATTTTTTTGTAGATTAAGGAAGATGAAATATCTTTCTTCAGGTGAATGAAAAATTAAAGGGAAGATGAAAGATTAAAAAAAAATTGAAGAAGAGAAATTTACAAGAAAGATGAGAATTGAAGAATATGAATGTGAAAGGTGAAGGGTTATTTAAATTGCATATAATTATTTTACAGGTACATTGATGGTGTGAGTGTATGGATCAAAGTGCATTGAAGACATATTTGAGAAGATATTACAGATGATTTTTGTATGTATGGAGATCTCCTTGTGCAACAAACTTTTAGATTGAATCACACAGACAATATGTAATTGACTGCATCAGGTGAATTGTTATGCAGAGATAATCAAGTGAATTGTTATGCAGAGATAATTAGGTGAATGAATTATGAATTGATTGAACAAAGACAATGAGACTAGTAGGCAGATTGGTTTGAGTGTGCTCAAAGATGACAGGTCACGAATGGTGCAAATCAGATTGAGAAGCAATCATGTCTTGCACATTATTTTGATGAGGACAATTGAATTGGTCAGTGAGACCTTCCTATGCCAGTGAGGCTTGTGGTCAATGAGACATCTGTATGTGCCAGTGAGGCATCTTGTAAAGCTAGTGAAGCTTCTTTGGTCAGTTAGACCTTCATGTAACCAATGAGGTTTTGAATAAGCCAGTGAGGTAACTTTGAGTGGTTTTTTCTACCCCAAGAGGGTTTTCCACTCTAGACATTTCTGTCATAATTTGTCTCTATGTGTGTACATTATAATGTTTTACTCACATGTCGTGATTCATGTTTTTCACTATCATAATTGAACATATGTGTTTAACAATTCATTGATGTCTTCCTCCTTCTTTGTCTTGTAAATTAAAAGGTTGAAAAAATTAAAAGTTTTCACAACACTGATTCACCCCCCCTCTCAGTGTTGTCCTAGACTCCAACATATATGATGAATATACCTCATTTTTTTTGTGACGGCCATGGCTATCCATGTGAGAGACTTGCAACTCAAAATGGTTAGAGAAAAAAAAATAGAGAGGAAACAAAATGAGATGAGAAGAAGAAAATGAGAGATAGAGAATAAGATAGGGTTAGGGTTTTCTTTTGCCCATAAGGAAATAAATTTTTATTTAGAAATCTTTTAGGGTTGTTAAGATTTTAAGATTTCTTTTTACTTGTGAGGTGGAGGTTTTTAATTATTTTTAATTGGGAGAGGATGGGTGCATGTGAACCCATACCTCTCCTTTAACCTATTTTTTCCCTCCCTTTCTTTTATTTGAACTATTTTTGAACTTAAACCTTGGGTGGTTAAATATTTTATTTTAGCTTTTAGTTGGGGATTAATTTATATGTTATTAGAATACTTTTTATTTTTTTAGTAAATTATTTTCATTTTATATTGGGGTGTTAAAGGCTAGTGTGTCTTTTTATGGATAGTGTTGTTATTTTAATTAATCTAGGGTTAAAATGTTAGTTTAGTGATTTATTAGACCTTGGGAATCTTCTATCATTTATAGGACACTATAGTGAACTTTATTATTATTATTGGGGGATTTAATTTTAATATTGTAACTTGTGAATTATTAATGCAATAGTATAATAGCAAGGTCAATTTATTTAATTTAATCGTATGATTGGGAATAATCCAAGGAGGTTATTATTTTTTATTGTTATTTAATTATTTTATTTTATTTTAAGAATTTTTCCTAGGTATGCCCTAGCAGCATTATGCTTTCAGATTTTTTCAAGAATTAGGGTTAATTTCTTAGGTGTTTTAAAACTATCATTGATTAATATTTTAACATTCTCGTAGATTAATGTTGTAATGTTAAGGAGTTAATTATTCCTTTAATGCTCTAGAGTTAGGGTTTTGATTTCAACCCATGACAAAATCCTACCACTCATTTAGGAAACCTAGGGCTTAGGTCAAATCGATCCTAACCCTAATGGTGACACTCATCGTGTCGCATAACCCCCTAGTCGGCCATCATTGCATAGGGGATTGTACATATAGATGCACTACCCCAAGATAGATTAACATGTTTACACCTTACGCATATTACCACCGAGCATGCTGATGCGTACGAGGGGTTTCTAGAGATGTGCAGAAATTTTTTAATATTTCATGTCATGACCACATGACAAATGTGGACATGACACGTGTTTTGCATGTTGTGACCGCATGGGAAATGTGAGCATGATAGGATTACTTTGACCAAAGTTTTCAGTATAAATAGCATTGTGATCAACGTAGTCATACGTTCACCCACCCTAACTCGACTTGAATATTGTCACAATCCTACAATTATTTGGTCAAGATACATTTCTTAGCCTTCCTGGGTTGACAAGTTTCTAAACATAATTGTTTGATTTATTGTAGCTCTAGGGTATGTAAGACTCTAACAGGTTCTTAAAGGCTTCCTTGCCCTCATGGCGAATAAGACAAGAAATCAAGATTTGTAAATTTTATTCGAAAAGAAATTTCCTCCTCCTTGACTATTAGGGTTTAGTCTTCAAAGAAGTTTTCTTGACACTAAGGGGTTCATCACGATTCTTATAAAATCTTTTTCATTGAACAATATTATTCAATTTTTTAATACAAAAGATATTCAATTAACATGGTAAGGTTGATATAGTTATCTCCTTTTGTCTTAAGTTAGATCATCTAGGATTGTGTAAACCTACACAAGAGTTAAGTTTCTTAATAAACTACTTCCTAATTTAGTAAGTTTTCCAAACCTTTCATGTTTCTCATATAAATTTACATATTGTCTGTTGAGGTAGTAGTGCACCTACTAGGCTAGCTACCCTATTAAGTCTTTAATTTAACCCTATAGGAATCTAAAGATGCCCTTTGTGTACAAATAATATTAGTACTTGGTCATTTAAAAGAATTAAAGTTTTAGAAAATTAAAAAGACCTATGGTCGATATAATATGGGTTCTAATATCTAACTATTGGTTTCACTTAATAATCATGATTCAGCCTATTGTTCCATCATTATGTGGACTAAAGTGATATGACTTAGCTATCACTAATATTAAAATAACAGATATGTCATTGTCGGCTATTTAAGGTTGTGACTTGCAATGAATAGTTTCAGGCAAAAGATACATGATTAAAGCTCAGGAATAAAAGTAAGCTTGACATAACGACTCCTAAACCTTACAACCACAACCAAAAAATCTTATGTTAAAAGGAAAGAAAGATCTTAATGCAATGACTCTTTTCAACTTCTAGGTGCAGCTTCTTTTAGACTGAGAAGTCTCAACCTTGCACACTGGACACACTATTATATGCAATTTGGTCCTATGAAAATAAATGCTAACATAAAGAGAATTGGCCTCACAATGCATGTGAAAAACACATTCATATCAGCCTTAACAGGTTCTTTTTTAGATTTGTAATCACAGACATGTACATTTGTGTAGACACCTAAAAGTGTCCATCCCTCACAAAACCCTAATTTCCTCCACAATCCACTAATTTTCCCTAATTTGCCTCTATGATTAAATAATTGATTTTCATTAATTAACTATTTAGTCATTCACTATCCTAATGTCCCCTTCACCTAATTTATTCAAATAAATAAATAAATCCCATAAAAATCCCCTTTCACATGTCTCCTTCCTCAAATGAATTAAATAAACTAATCAAGTTTATTTAATTTAAACATTTCCCACCTCACCATATTTGTGAATTTAAAATTCACTTTTGTCCTCTAGTGGTGAGGAAACCCTAACTTATCCTAGCCCTTCATTTTGGCTCCAAGTCAACAATGAATCTTGGCCCTCCATTCAAATTCCCTCCTCTATAAAACACCTCTTTCAACTTCATTTTCACCTCTTACATTCCCATTTCCCTTAATCTCTCTTATGCTCATTCTCATCTCAATTCAATTGTAAGCTTTCGAAATTCTTGCTTAACACACACAAGAGCTTCTCATGGTGGTTGCATAAACCTACAAATCTAAGAACATACTATGCAAGATGAGGAGGACAATGGAGAGAAGTCATTACTCGCTTAGATTTGTAGTTGTTTTTATGTTTATTTGATTGTTATCTAGGTTAGAATGCTCTTCATTGTAGTTAGGGTTTGATAGTTTATTGTTTTTTACTATAAATGTAGGTTTTCCCTAGCACGAAATGGTGAACCCGACGTGAAATGACCTCTAATCCATCATTTTTGTTGAGTTTTGGTGGTTAAATTGTGCAGGTGCCTTCCTAGTCTCGAACGGGCCTCACCGTTGAGTCTAGGAGGCCATTTCGGTGAAAAATGACTATAAATTTGACTCATTTTGCTCACTTTGAAATTTTTGATTTAAAAAAAAACAATTAGTATGGCAATCTGTATTGTATAGATCCGTACTGTACGGACATGGAGTGCCTTTCTATGTAGGTCTCTAGTTGTATTCTTTGATTGCAGGTTTAAGATTTTTTAGTCTTTCATTGTGGGTTAGGTGTCATAATCTATTTGTAGGTTTAATTTCTGCTTGCAAGATAAAATGTTTGTTAGAGGTCTAACTCTGTGGATGCAGGCTAAAATTTGTTGCAGGAATCAGAAAAAATTGAATCCCTAAATCCTCTCGTGCCACCTCTGTCTAAACCCCATCCACTGCTTGTGAAATCTCCCTCCACCGTCGCCACTGTGGGCTCTGCCCTGTCACTCCCTGAGACCTTAGTCGCTGTCTCCAATGGCTAGGTCCATTGAGCCACACTCCTCCACCAGATTTTCATGCCCGCATTTCCCATGCGGTCACGATACACAAACACACATGTCATGCCCACATTTGTCATGTGGTCATGACACAAACTACAAAAAACTTTTCTACCTATCCCTAGGAACCCCCTCACACGCATCTGCATGCTCGGTGGTAATATGCATAGGCATAGACATGTCAACGTAATCATGATGGTGAAGGCCGTCTAGGGGGTATGCGACATGAAGTGTGTCGCTCTTAGGGTTAGACTGTTTAAATCTGAACCCTAGTTTCCTAGGTGTGAAGGAGAAAACTGCCAACATCAAACCTTAATAAAATGAGATCGAAAAGTGATTAAGTGGTAGAATGGTGCATGATTCAAGTGGGATGATGGAAGGAATGCATTTAAAATAATTCAGTCATCGCGTAAAAATAACCCTAAATCTAGCCCAAAATTTTGGCAGCGTAACGTGTTTTTCGATGACGCAAAACAAAATTTAAAATTAAGTCGTCAATAAGGAAATGATCAAAATTTAAGAATAAAAGCTAAGTTAAAGCTACAGACCAAATTTAGAATGATTCAAGAAAGAAAAAAAATGATAAAATAAGATTTGAAGGCAAGGAGTCAGGTAGACTACAACAGAAAGGTTAAGTCTGTTAATAAATATATAATATTTAAAAAACAATATTAACTTGATTATTTAATTTAGAAGGGGAAAAGAGTTTAAATAACTCTTCTCGTAAAATTAACGACAAAAATTGAAATAAGATGAAACTAAATTAACATTTAATTAAAATCCTGCTAATGTAAGAAAAATAGACTAAAAATTAGTATTTCCCACAATGGTGAATTTAGAACAAGGAAATTATTCATCCCAAATAGAATAATTAAATACCCTCCAATTTAAATTTAAATCACAAATCAACAATAAAAAAAAAGAAAAAAACAAGGTTAATCCATTCCACAAATATAGGTCAATGTAACCAAAAAAAAAAAAACCTCCAAGAGATGAATAAAATCCAAAAAGGAAGAGGGGCTTAGATTTAAAATTAATATTTCAAATTAAAATCCCCCATCCTCACACAAATAAAATATGAAAAAAAAGAAAGCCTCACATTAAAGAAAATACAATTATAATCCTAAAACTAGGAAATGACTAAAAACATTTAATTATTCTCTATTCTCTCTGTTGCCCTAATCTCTCCTCTTTTCTATTCTCACTCAAACCCTAAACTCTCATTTTCATTTCTTCTTTCCTCTCCTCATGTTTGTTCTTTTTTTTTTTGTTGCAGGTTAGGGTTTTGAAGAGGCCATGGATCTTCTACGTCCTCGCACGGAGGTGAGCTCAATATGATATATGATAGAGAGCATCCATATCCCCACTTTTCCTTAGTGTTTAAAATCTATGTGTAAGTATATTGTTTTTTGTGATATGCCTTGCTAAAAAATGGGATATGGGTTGTAGGTGCTGTGATGAGGAGGAGAGGATATGGCAGAGGTTTGAGTGGCCAATGTGGTGGTAGAAGTGTGAGAGACTGGCAGCAGAGTGCATGGAGCGGAGATTTGGTGGTCTGCAGCGGCGGCGGACATAGCGATCGGCGAGCGGCTGCATGTGAGGTAGGGGAGTGGCCGCAGCCAAGGGTGTGGGGTGAGCGTTGGGCACGGCAGTGTGTGTGGCTATCGGCGGTTGCTGCGGCAGGGGAAGGGCGGCGCTGTCCGCGAAGTGAGGTGGAGAAGGAGCCGGGTGTGGGTGGAGGCTCCGCCTCCCCCACACCCCACTGTCACAAAAGAATGGGGGTTGCGGCAGCGTCCATAGTCCCCCTTTGACATTAATTTTTTTTTGTTATTTTTTTTAAATCTAAACCTCAGTTTATATATATATATATATATATATATATATATATATATATATATATATATAAATACATATATATATATATATACATATATATATGTATTTATAAATACATTTATATATATATATATGTATATATATATAAATACATATATATATATACATATATATATGTATTTATATATATATAGCATGAGTATATATATACGTGAATATATACTCAAAAACAAATAAATACACCTTTTTTTTATATATAAATTTATATACTTAGGTCCATAACATCCGTTTATTCAGTATTTTGGTAAGGCATCTATTCTAATTCTGTATGTTTATTTTTTTAAACATATACAACACCTACAAATCGTTGATCTATGGAAATAAAAAAAAAATACAATCCTTATGTATGTATTTTGTTTTAACTAGGGCTTAAACAGATAGAAGTGAACTTCCAGGTTTATACAAACAAAACCAAAATAGTAACTCAATAAATGTGTTTTTTTTTTCCCTTTTGAATCACAAAATAACAGAAATACATATGTATTTGTTTGTAGCAGAAAAAATTTATAGAAACTCTATATATATATATATATTTTAAAAAGAATAAGTCTTATTAAAAAAAAATGATTTTCAGTTTTAAACAGTAAACTGGACAACAACTATATTTATATATATATTTATTTTTACATGACATATATATATTTTAGTTTTGCATTATGCAATACAGAAATACATCTTTCTTTTCTCTTCTCCTTTCAACAACAGCTTTTATTTTAAACTTCTAATGCAACAACAGAAAACTAAATTAACCCCTTTTTTCTTGTTTACAGTAAAACCATGTTTACAACTAATTGTCTCTACTTTCTTTCTTTTACAATAGAATATAACAACCATTACCACTCTTGCCTAAATATTGTTTTTCTTAAAGATCAATGACAGAAATTTGTTTATGACTCTTTTCACATACATTTTTCAACACAATGCCAATTTCAAAATATGGAAATAGACAACTGTAGTTTACGTAAAACAAAGGTTTACATTCAAAATCTAACACAACCAACTTTACGGCAAGTATCATAGCAGTAATAACAAGAATTTGCCAAGTGTCAAGGCCACTAAGGCCATGGCTCAAATAGCCACCAAATCACTACAAGGGCCACACAAAAAGGGCTCCATATCAACTTCATTTCTCTTCTCAAAACCTGCAAGGAAACTCAACAACAAGACAACAAAAAGAATAGCCACTATGAAAGGAAAGCTCTCCTCCCTACCATAGACCCGCAAGAGGGTCACCCCCGAGCTAGGGAGGTAGGGATTTCACACAGGGTTTCATTCCACAACAAAATCAACCACAATAACACAAAATCAGAACAACCCCTTAGGTTTAACACAATACTCAACCCATAAGAATGAGTTTGGTGAGGGTAGGGAATGGACCCCTCAACTTCAAAGGGCTCCCAAATGACAAGAAAATGTCAACTCCTGGCCTCAAGCCAAAATCCCAGAACAATCACAATCCACAAGAATCACAAACAAATTGCATGGCACTATTGCCATTCAGATATCTCCTCTTCAAATAATAATAAGCCCTCAAGGCATAAACACATACTGTGGGAGAGACCTCAAGGAGGTTCCTTTCCCCTACCCATACAAGTTAAGCATTAGCTCCATTGGAGATTCTCTCACCATACTACCAACCCAACAACACAATGCAAACAACAAACAACTAAATTCTAAAACACTAATCAATATAAAAGCAAGGGTGAAAAAGCAAGATGAGAGGCCTACCTTCAAGGCCCTGACACTGGAGTAAGTTTGGTGAAGAGCTCCAAGCCTTCCCAAGCCTCCCAACTTTTAGAATTTCTCCAACCTTCCCTAACTCCTCCAAACTAGAATAGAAAACTAAAAATTGCAAGAACTCTCAATTTGCAAGGAAAAGAACCAGAAAAGAAGAACCCCCACTCCTCTACAAGAGGAGTTATTATAGGCCATCCACTTGGCCTTGAGGGAATGGGAAGGTGACATTTGTCACCATCTCCTCCCTCCTCCAAAGGCTACTTGTAAGAGTGAGAAGGTAAGAGGATGACACATGTCCTCCTCTCACTCCACCTCATCTCCACCTCATCCACTTGTGCTTCCACACAAGTGGGAGGGGAACAAATGGTGAGTTGGATTCCCACTCACACCTCAAGAAGACAAGGGTCTTGAGTGGTGCTCCCACTCACTTGGGAGTTTTGGAGGGCTCTTGGAGACATCCCAAGTCTTCTTTGGGAATGATTCCCAAGACTTAGGGATGGGAGATGAGTTCTTCCCAAGGCAAGGCCCATCCCCCATCTTCCTCATTTCTAAAATTCATCACTTTTACTCAACCATGGTTTAGGGTGACCTAAGGTGAGTAAAAACTAGGGTTAGATGGTCCAAGTTGACCCTAGACTCATGGTTGACCACCTAGGGTAACTTTTAGGACACTAGGGTTCATGAAGGGGTTAGAAAATCCACATGTAAATGGCCTAAGTATATAAGATAAATACCAAGTGGTATAAATCAAGTGAAATTATACAACACTTATTATTAATCAATTTTAAATAAAAGGGGTACTAAGGCCAAAATAAATAAAATTAAATCAAGCACAATAAATCCACACCCAAATTCAAACGTGATCCTTATCCCTCTTGGGAATGGATCGGCTTTACAGGGGATAACATAGTGTGAATTCTACCTCTGATTTCCCGTGGCTAGGGAATGTAAAACCTGCACATCTCAATCAAGTGTCAGTCCTGTCATGAAAAGTTATAGCCGAAGCAACTAGAAATTAAATTCATGCAACAAATACAACAATATCCATCAATACATAAATCCAAATTAACTGCACTATCCAAACATATGTCAATTAGTCCATATCACATAATCACTAGAATCTCATCACAACACATCATCAAATATAAACTTGTAAGTCAAATCACACAATTAGCATCACTATGATCAAATCGAGTCACATATGTCAAACCAATGTCCTAACATAAATAGTGGATAAAAATCAAGTCTACATAATGAAACATAATCACTAAGATCTGATAATGTCATCTACTGCATGGCATAATGATCACAATAAGGGAGGCAAAATAATCGGCCTCACACAGGTCACCTCCTTTGAGAGTGTCGACTTCCAACCCATGGCTAACCATCGAAAAAACCCTAATCACTGCTGAGTTGGGCCTGTCTCCACCACCCTTTGTTTAACTCCCATTCCACTGTTCATAGCCTCACAAAATCCTATCCATTGCCATTTGGGAACTTAAACAGTTTGAAAGCCTAGCTCAACTCTACTAAACCTTTATACATTCTTCATCCTTATACTATCGTGATATTCAAACTTTGGTAATTTCCCCCAAAACAAGCCCTAGACTTGGCCTATCGAAACCTTTATCGCCATTGAAGACTTCAATCGCCTCCATTTTGGACTTAGTCGCCATTGGTTGTTGAAGTCTAGCCATTGTCTCTAATGCCAAGCCCCTTCATAACTATTGACTTCCGATGGCATACACCACCATACTTCAGTCAACGTCTCCACCTAATCCATCGACTAGTCGGTCTAAGGTCACCATCGCCATTCTGTATGCATGGTCGTCTACTTTTTTTGGACCAGTCGCCACCCTCTGCTTATTATCCATCTGCCGACTACTATACTCCCTGGTGGCTTACGTTGTTGACTACCCTAAACCCCCTTCAAATCCTTGATTGCCTGATCCATAAAGCCTAGTGCTCAATCAATTGATCCATGGTCTCCATCCCTTAACATTGCTCGGCTGAGGATCTTCAAACTCCCTTGGTGGCTTAACCCATGGTCCGCTACCCTTAGGGCTTTTGGGCTTTAAGCCCTTTTGATCACAGGCCCTCAATCATTATTATGACCAAGGGGTAGGGTTTTGTTCCCCCCCTGTGTGTTTTAATTCACTTTCCATTTTCTTTTTTTGCCAGAGTTTAGCCCTCGGTCATATGAATGACTGAGGGGCATTGCCTAAACTTAACCATCAAACAATAAACTACCATCTTTAGACCATTGGTCCATGTGACCACTTTTCCAAACCACCAGTGGTTAATTTTAATGGTTGGAGCTTGACCTGTTCCTTCTACATACCAGAATAGGGCATTTTTTTCAAATTTTCATAACTTTTGTAAAACAAGGCAAAATCGCATGAAACGAGTTGCATTGTGGAGAAGACTCAGACAACTTCACAATGGTAAGGTCAATTTTAGGTAATGATGTCATCTTATCAGTCAATTTTTTGGTCAAAGTCAAACTCACTTTCAAACGTTGACTGCTCATAACTTTGGCAAAATTTATCAGATTTCAGTGAATTTTTTTTCAAATTGCTCAAAATTTCCCAAATTTTCTGATTCTACAATTTATTTTGCTATAACTAATAAAATTTTGCAGATTTTATCATATTCCATTTTTTGACCTCTTTGACTTGTGACTCACAAAACGATGCATCTATTCGTTATGTCATTTTTTTGCATTATCATGGGGATTTTTCTACTACTGATTTCTATTTGTAGCATGCGGCAGTCATGGGCTGAAGACTTTCATTTAAAACTACTAACACATTTTATGTAGGGGTTCAATTTCTTTCATGTGCATGTGTTTTGATATCATAGGAACACTTGGCTTTGGTGCACTAAAACAAACTTAATCTTTCTATTTTCACACATATCTTGGGGCTTAAAATGAACCATGGTTTTCTATGATTGGTGATTGTGTTTATGTTGTGAAGTGTGTATGCTCTTCCATCATGCTTTATGCAATCATGGGAATCAAAAACACTTCACAACATTTGCATAAATCACACCACACATCTATTTTCTAAGGTCAATGAACATGTGCACGTGTGAGAAAGTTCACATGTTAATGCTCTCCCCTTGTGACTTAGTGTGAGCCTGAGGATGAAAAACATGTTAACTTGTCTTTCTTGTGTCAAACTTGGAGTGGGATTTCTCTTGAGACACATTCAAAAGGAGAACTCACTTGTGACCCCAAGCGGGACTTTTGTCTGGCCCACTATATAAATTGAGGATAAGATGAAAGCCAAGTCTAATCGGTATGAGCAATCACCATACAATGCTAGCTCAAAAGGAGGCATACCTTTGTGTATATTAAACTCCTAGTAGGGTTAGAGCCTTTAGTGGCTTGCTGGATGCTCATGGGATGTCGGTCCCCTAGATATTCACTAGAACCTCTTTGTTTAGTGGCCAAAAACCCTCTACTTGTTGATACAGGAGGAAACTCTGACAGTCGTCCCACATTTTCATGGATTATGGCAGAGATAGCAAGGTACCTCAGGGTCTATGTGTCCTAGGACATGGAACTTGGTGTGCCTGAGAAGTGAGTGTACTGCAAGGGGGAGCCCATGCCCCAAGTTCCTAGAGCTATACACCATAAGTAGGCATGGTTGGGTAACCAAGTGGGAACTCAACAAGTATTGTCCTTCCTAGCCTAGGATTGTACATGTCTACAATTGTTTGCAAAACATCATGAGTCATAAAAAAACAACCAACTAATTGCCAAATGTCTTCTTTGATTGATGTGTGTGATTACCTAATCATCGCTATTGACATTCTTTCCATCCATTCATCCCAAATCAAACCAACACCTAATCATCATCCTAATCCACTTTTCACCTAATAATTCTTAATCATTCTACATAGTCATCCTTTTTCTAATCCACTTAGCATCATTTGTGTCATTATCCTACCCATCATCCATTCATCCCAAGTCATCATACCTTGATCATATTTATACCATATCCTTATCATTTGACCTTCACATCCTAGTCACCCCCCTAAGCCAATCAATTTGATCCTAATCATTCCACTTCAACATAATCATATTATTATCAATATCCTAATCACATCCTAATTATATTATCATCATTCCACATCATCCTTTCTCTGATCTGATCAACTCCATTCCAAGTCAAACCAACACCTAACCATCACCCTAAACATTCCAATCATATCCCAATCACATTATCCTAATCACCTTTCCAAAATCACATCATCTAGCCATACACATCTTGATCATCCTACTTGTCATGTCCTAATCCATTTTCATCTTAATCAATCTGACTCATCATCCCCAATCATTTCACCTTATTCTTAATCAAAATCTAATCATTCCTAATCACCCTCCTAAGTCAACCAATTTTATCCTAATCACATGCTAAATGACCTTTCCTAATCCTTACATCCTTTCCACATCATATCATACTCATCATTCCAACTCATCATACCCTATTCACATTCCTACTCATATCTTCATCATTCAACCTTTATGTCCTTAGCCACATCATATTATATCCTAATAAAATTCTTATCATTTTCTAATCATTCCACCTCACCCCAATCTATCATATTGCTCATTCCTAATCGTTCCACCTCTTCATAATCATATCCTCTTCATCCTTCCTAATCATTCCACATTATCCCAATCATGTCCTATTCATCATACCTAATCATTATATCATATCCTAATCATATTCTATCCATCTTTCCAAATCATTCCACTTCATCCCAATTATATCCTAAGCATCGTAATCACATCCAATTCATCATGCATAACCATTACACATCATCATCCTCCTCCAATAACCATCATCTTAATCATCCTAGTCAAAACCCTAATCATATCCATTCATAATTGAATCAACATCTTCCCAATCCATCCATGTCATCCACATCTTATCATTACACATGATCATCTTCATTCTAATCATATCGATCACATCCCAATCATATCCAAACCATTCATTCATTATCCAATCCATTTCATCCTTCATCATTCCCAATCACAACACACCAAAACCTTAGGGAAACCTTTGAGTATCTACTCCCCCTATCAAATTCCATTGCAACTGTGTCAAAGCCACCCATTACATATACATTTCCATCCCTTTATGATAACATTTCATTGCAACATTTAATTACCATCTAGTCCTTAACATCTATAGAGGACCTTAAACATTAGTCTTCCTAAGGTCGAAACATAGGGAGAAACTATCAAAGCTTGACTGTATCACAAGTACAAATTCAGACCAAGAGACCTTGACATCTTTTTTCACATCAATCAAAACTTGGGCTTAATACTCCACGACTAGTTTAAGTCCATCCTTACAAGTGAATTCTAAAACTCATGGGTTCACTCTAATCAATCATCTCTTCCATATGTCAAGGTCTCGACAAAACCAATTTGTGATTTGAAAGGTCATTAGTAGATGAGAGTACCCTCTTGGAGGTAGACTTTTCAAAGACTAATATCATCAGCCTCTATCATAGTCTAAGCCTCATCACCTTGCATAGACATCCCATAGCATCCCACAATTCCCACAATTCATAAGTCTTGTATGGTAAAGACATGGTTCCAAAACAAAGAGACAAGGGAGTAGATCCTCCTAGTCACCCCTCATACACACATCATTCAAAACACATCAACATTCCTTCAAACACATCATCCAATCGACATCACCCCTAATCATTCTTCTAATCACTTCTAAATCACAACCCTAACCATACGCTAATCATTATCCTAATCACATCTCATTCATCCTAATCACACCAAATCATCATTCATCCTAGTCAAGTACTTGTCAATATGGTTGAAATCCCACAAGTCAACATGCAACGATACAAAGACATGTGTCATTCCATGACAATCCTAGAGAACAAGGTTCTAGCACCCTAAGCCTCTTCACAAGCCTACCCAAGTCCACCTTGGCAACAAGATAAAGTGCATTTAAATACTCATTCTACCTTTGACAAGGGCAACATAAGTTTACCTCATCTACCCTATAAGTACCTTCTACCATTTAATCCTACATCAATCTGATGTCCTAGAATAAAACATTACAAAAGAAAGCCTAAGGGGTTGTCCATATCCACTTCATCCCGTCCATTTGATCCTCCACCTAATCAAAATCAAAACCCTAAGCCAACACCTTCCACACATACCCTTACCAAGGATGTGATCCAAGGGTTACTAGCAAGGGATCAACTATCTCCATGTCATCCAACACCCATTCATGAGCCTACCAAAGGGCCTTCAAATACCATGTCTATTCCTCCAACTCCATCATGTGGTCCAAAACCATCAAGTCTATACAAGGGTTATCCAATTCCATTTCCACCTCCATTAGAGGAAGTCAAGAGCATTATCCTAAGCATGGAAAACCACTAGCTCTTAATTCTAATCAAGATCAAATTGCTTCCATTCAACCTATCCATAACACACTTGATCCCATTCTCACGATCCCCTCCATGATCAAGAAGGCCATGATGATCCACTTAGCCAACTCTATGCATTCCATGTCCAAGAGCTTGCCACATCACCCATTCATGATCCAACCACTGCAACTTGTCATGATGAGACATGTGTCTCCTAAGAACACATAAACATATAAGATCAAACAAATAAAGATGTAAATAATAAAGATCCTAATGATTCCTTTGCCATCCACTATCGATCCCATTCCAAGTCCATCATCATATCCATTTGGTCTATCCACTTTCATTCATGAATGTTCCTCCCTAGGAACACAACCACCTTTATCTGCTTCACCTTCTCCATCAATTAATGAACTTGTGTCTAGTGTCCATACCACACATAGTCCCATTGTCAATCCCATGCTCCAAAACAAGATATTATGGAGCCAATACATGTCAAAATCCCCCCTCGCTCATATGGCCTTGGATACACACCTCAAGGTCAACAACCTAATGATGTTGGTACTTCCACCATTCCTCCCAAGTATACCACTTTCCATCACAAATCCTATCACATTCGTAAAACATACGTAGTCATTCAACCTCCATCATCCTACAAATATCAAAAGCATGTGATCATACATTTTCCACCATCCGATTTACCTCCGCTACTTCTAACTCCTAATTTCTTTCTATTCACTTTGCCACCATTGCTTCTAACACCTAATATCCCAATCATCCATAAATACCCTTACATTCCTAATCATGACCAACAAATGCACATATTGTCTAAATGTAAAGATTCCACTCATTCCACCTATCACATGGGATTCAAAAATAAACATTTGGATGCCTCCTTTCAAAAAGCCAAAAATCCTAAGGGTCCTAATACCTTAGGAAATCAATCCAAAAATTCAAAGCAAGGTACATTCAAAAATCTATCCAAACCCATGCCTCTAAAAGAAAAGTCCAAAAGCAAAATGGTTTGGATCCTTCGACAAAAATCAAGAAAGTCAAATGTGGCATCCACCTCTCAAAAATCCCAACCATCTCCTTCCATCAACTCTATTCAAACATTCCAAAAATCCCACAAGTCAAGAAAAAATCATAAAAATACTAAGTCTATGTGGGTCCCCAAATGCTTACATTACCCATCCACTAAGAAAACACTGTCATTTCTTCCTACACTACCATCCAATCAAATGCTTCAATATTTAACATGGTGTGTGCAACCGTTCATCATGATTCCTTTTCATACCTCCATCACCCATCATTCAACTATTGTCCTACATATTTCACTCATCCTATCCCTATGGTCCATGCTTTTGTATGAACATTTCATCCATCTTCCTTACACAAGTCCTACATAATCCACATCATAATCCACTATCCTCCCTCCATAATCCGCTATCCACCAACTCCATCTCACCTTGATGCAATGCCATCACCTTACCAACATCGATGAGCATAATGATTTGACATGGTCCATTTGTGATGACATAACTCTCCAATGGGACTATCAACTTTCATGGCACTAGACACTTGAGTCCCTCATAACCATACTCTCATTCAAAAGTAAAAAAAGTAAAAAAAGTCAAAAAGCAAAAAAAAAGAAGTAAAGATAAATCCTTTCGTCTAATGGTGAAAACTTGGTAAACAGGCACCTTGGATAAGTACCATGATGAAAAACTGGCGAACAAGTGTCATGTGTAGATTGATCTTCTATGTCACCTACGCTTGGGGGCACCTTGTCTCATCTAACATATCACTTTCATCTTATCATTTCCATAGCCTATCCTACCATATTTAGTCATACATGTACTTAGCCTATCAAATCCATTCATTCTCCCTTCCTCTTTTGATCTTGATAAAGAAATGGGGGCAAAATGTTGAAACATGTCTTGGGTATCTCTTGGCATACCTGATCCTTTCCACACAATCCTATCATTACCCTATGGTCATAAGCATTGTCATGAAAAATCCTAAGTATACCACCAATAATGGGGCATGTTATTCCTATGTGACATAGTCCTTGGAGATCATATCCTTTCCCTCTTATGCATGTGTTCCTTCCATCCACTATCGCCTAGCCATCTTATCCATTCATCCAATCCCATTCATTCATCCTTGTACGTAGACTTGGTTTCCCCTTGTCATTGGTATCTGTTGTGTGGTTACACAACACGCCCCATTTTGACTTGGCAAAATAGGGACCCAACTTTTCAGCTTGGCTTGTGTTGTCTGCTTTTTGGCGGTTTAGTAAAAGTAAGTCAGGTGCATCATCATGTAGAGTCAGGATGAGGTAAGTCCCCAATATGAGGTCAGTTTGTCAAAATTTGCATTTCATTTCTGTGACCTCATATTCTAAAAGAGCATTAAATTCCATGCAGGTTTGCCTTTTACATCACCCAGATATTCCTCAGGATGTGAAAGTTATGAACAGTCAAAGTCTTGGTCAAACCTGATATTCGCAAGAGGAAGATCATATTTTATAACCTCAGTAAGTTTGTCTCGTCATCATCATATTTTGAAACATCCCCCGATAAGTCATGCGGCTCAAATATCCAGACGTCAACTTTAAGTGGTAGTAAATCTTCCCAGTCAAGCGGTCTTTTGCATCGCGAACGTCATGTTTTCAAATATAACCCGATATTTCTTAATATCCTCCTGCCGCGAAATATCACCTTAAGCCAATATCTTGATGAAGTCATCCAAACCAGATAAACGAAGAAACAAACATGATGATGATGTCATCATCACATTCACATTTTAGCAAGATATTTTCTAAAAATGATCATGTTCGTCTAATATGACGATGACGTCATGATACCTCTCTGATACAAAGAATGAATATCAGGATGACGTCATCTTGATATTCCAAAAGAGAGACATGTAAGTTTGTCTCGTCATCATCATATTTTAAAAACATCACCCGATATATCGAAATATCCTCCGGATGTACCAAACACAACCAAAAGGGTGCTTTGTCACCCGAATCTTGTCACGATAACAATTTCAATAAACGGAGGAGGATGATATTGAAACTCGACTCGATATTTGTGAATATCATCCTGCCCTCATGATATCTTGTCATATGGATATCCCCCCGCTCCCATTGCCGCCATTATCATTTAATGCGTGCAGACATGGTAGGTGGTTCCCGCCGACCCCGGAACCTAATGAAACACCTGGCGAGATCTTGCGTTTTCACACGAATAATCAAGGAATGTAATCTAACTTGTCAGAGTTGCCCTAAATGTACCCTAACTATGAGGTTAAAAGGTAATTCAACCTCCTTTTTCACATTTACCCTGTGATAAAATTGTTTTTACAGAGCACCAGCTTCCATATCCACATACCAGCTACTGTTGCGCGATTTGAGCTCACAGACAGAAGGAAGTAGGTGATCACCGGCTGAATTCAGAGCGTATTGGCAATCTACTGGTATAAAAGAGAAATCTACATAACCAGGTAAGTAAATGAAACCATCATCCTATTATTATTGTTCAGGTATGATGATGCAAGTTCTAGTTTATGCATCCATATGATTATGCAATGCCGAACAGATATAGTAGGCTTAGTGATTCACGAAGTTAATTGCAATATGTATGTGTATATCCGTTGTGAGATAGGATTTTGTTAATTGTAGGTACTCATGGCCAACAAGCGGTACGTTAAGTGTCAAGAGGAATTTAGTAGGCCTATGTTCTCTTCTCAGAGGGGGGTCCTATTCAAGTATGGAGCAATTACAGACACCCATTAGGGGAGCACCAGTCTGGAGGCCTGGTCAGCTAAACTGAATGATGGGCATGACAAGAGTCCTGTGCTGGATGCAGTATTTGTGTCAGGAATGTGGAACGCTGCCGGTTTTCCATACTACATGGAATCTCCGGAGCTGGTTATAGAATGTGCCTAGAATTATAATCCTCAGACGAGGCAAGTGGTAAAACATGGGAGGATATATGCAGATCTCTCCATCAAGGGTCTCTCCCAGACATTTGGATTACCACTGGGCAGTAAAGTTAAGAGTGTGGACCTGAAGAAGGCAGAAAAGGAGTATGAGGCCAACAAGAAATCGGCCAGAAAGAACATGTATCAATGGCGAGCAGAGAACAGCACATATCCTACGGCAACCAAACTCCCTGTGCACATGTTTAAATATGATTTTAGTGAGGAGTACCAATATATGATTGCACTCTTGAGTCGAGTAACAGGCCAACCTGATGCTGGTAGTTTCAGGGATTAGATGTATGGAATTATAATGATGTGTATGTATTCAAACATCAAGCCACTGTGGGGCCAAATAATAAGTGATGCTCTGCATGAGCAGCTGATGAACCTGGGAGGTTCAAATTGTGCATTTTACATGATATCTTACATTGTTTACTCTTGTGCTTATAAAGGCACTTTTGATGCCTTAGTTAGAGATGGAAAGCTCATAGGCACAAATGCTCCATATATCTGGGATCATCATCCCCAGCTGCAGAGAACCAATTACCTCAGAGACTACAAACTGGTCAATGATGCATTCTCTATGCATCTGGTAAGGACCATGGAAGAGGACAGAACAAAAAGATTGAGCATGGAAGCTCAAGAAGTAGTTTACAGGCATGGAGCCTGGTACATCCAGTTTGCAACCTTTTCTTACATAAGGGTTGAGGGTTTTGAGGAACATCCCCTCATGCTGCCAAGGTATCCTACCGATGCAGTAGTATTAATGGAATTTATCAGGCAGGGCTCCGTGATGATAAAAATGTGCAAGGATGCCAAGAAGCTGCCACCAATTTTGTTCCCAGTCAGCATTGGCAACTACATGTGCCCTGATTCTAACAATATAAAGAAGGTGATGGTCACCCTGAATAAAATGAATCTGCAGCCTTTCCCGCTAACAAGACCATATGATCCTTACGGCAAGATACAGAAGATACTAGGAAAGCCTATTCATCAGAGGCACCTAGAAGATTTTTGGGCAAACTGCGAAGATGAGGCAGAAGCTAGGAGAAGAAGGAATGAGAGATTGACTCTAAACCAAGTTAGAACATTTGATTGCATCTCCCTTCCCCAACAATTGAAGAAGGATGATGGCAGGATAATGGCAGATGAGTATGACCAAAAGAAGATATACAATGACACTATCTTTGCACCTGACCTCACTATAGAGGAAGACATATCTTTGGACCCATTCATTGCCAGGACCATACAACTAACTCAAGCTTGGGTTGACGATCAGGTGGAGGCATTGAAAAAGAAAGGTGTTGCTATTATGGTGGACAACAAAAAGAAGGGACAAGATATTCCTGGGGAGGTATATGATGACTTCCTGCTTGAGAAAAGGAAGACTAAGGGAGATAAGTTACCTCCACCACAACAACAGAGCAAAAGACCCCCAAGGGGCAAGAAAGTGGATAAACAACCCAAAGGGGTTATAATCGACAGGGCAGTATTTACAGCTGAGGAGGCAGCCGGATCAGGATCAGGATCAGGATCAGAATCATAATCCCCTCCGAAGAAAGAAAAGCACAAGAAGAGTAAGACAGCAGAGGCTGGAATCACTAAGACCCTGGAAGTGGGTCAATCCTCAAAGACACCAGGAGAAGAGGATATCCTCATGGAGGAAGAGCCTGAAGAAGAAGAGGCTCCATTGATAATAAAAAGAAAGAGGAGAGCTCCACAGGTGCTGGTGTCCACCACACCTAAGAAACAAAGAACCTCCATGAGAGGTGGAATAAGTGAACCCCCTACACTAGTACAAGGGGCAGGTAGTGAAGTACCAAAGGAACTTCAGCATAACATTCCACTTCCTACCATAGTCAAGTTCAAAACTGAACTTGCAGAAGAGCAAATGAAAGAAGCCTCCCAGACACAAGCAGAAGGACATGTCTCGCTTGATGAGACAATAAATTTGTCTGATGATGAGGTGGTGCAGGATGTGGCTACACAGAAGATGGAAACACTTGCTGCTGACATAAGTATGACTCCTCATAAGCCTCCACCAGTTCAAATTGTGCTTGAGGAGATGAAACAAGCAGAAGAAGAGAAAGAAAAGAGCACAGAGCAGGTAGCTCAGGAAATAGGGCTAGATACATTGATTATAGAGGTGACAAGTCCTATAGCGGTAGACCTGACAGAAAAATAGGATGCAAGTCCTGAACAGCCAGCGGGTTCACCTGATAAGGAGCACCTAGCAGAAGAAATAGAGATGGCAGAAATAGAAGGCCATGCTCTTGAGTTAGGCCAACAAAGCCCACACGATACATCAGAAGAACCTGCTATAGTAGAGGTTCAGGAGGCGAAGGTTGATGAAAAGAAGGAAGCACTAGAGGATCCTGCTGCTAAGACACAGGAGGTGGACAGTGCAGGCCCGAAACAAATAATGGCAGAGGAACAAATGCCAGCACTTCAAGTAGAATCCCCAGTATCTAGTGCAGCAGATAAACAACTAGGGGAAGAAGTAAAAACAATTGAAATAATGATAGAGAAAGATCATGATCAGCATGATCTACATGTACATGTACTGCAAGGTTCCCCACACCAAGAACATGCTCCTCCCAAGAAGGAGATTCCTCAACAGGAGGAGGTGCCACAAGATCAACAACTAAGCAAGCATCAAGATGAAGAAATGAGAAAATCACCATCTCCACCACATCTGTTAATAGAAACGGGAGATATGGGTGAACATCATGATGATATTGAAAAACATGATCAGGTGCCTCCATGGTTAGCAAAAGAAGTAAATATTGAGGAAGAGCTTGAAATTCAAGAATTCGATGTCTCCACCTTGTTCTCCGCGGACATAATGAAACCCAGGAGGAAGGCCAGAATGACATCAGCTATCAAAAAAGATCCGGCAACCGGGAGAAGGACTGCACAAATTGCCATACCTGTGGTGGAGAAAGAAAAAGGTCAAATCACTGTAGATGAATTTCAAATCAGCACAGTAGATTTGGGTTTTGCCAATGAGGACCAAGAAGGTCAGGAGGGCAAAGATATTATTGACTCTCTAATTCAAAAGGTGAAAAGAGAGAAGGAGAAGAATAAGCAACATAAGGAGCACATTGCTTAGTTGCATGCCTACATTAAGGGACTGACCAATCCTGATGATACCACAACTGAACATGTAGTCCCATTGACTGCCATTTCTCAGGAAGAGGTAAATAAATTAGACCTCATGAAGCATGAGGCGTCTGTAATAAGGAAATGGATGTCATCCGCATTGGATGATGCTATGGAAATAATGAAGGCCTCTTTGAAGAGGTGGAGCATATTAAGTGACTCCAAGACCAAGGTAGATAAATTGCAAATGCAGACTGGGAAAAGGTCTTATAAATTGGAAAGGGTCTTGAGCCTTTTGGGTGAAATAAAGGGGATAAATCCTCAACTGCTTATCAGTAAGCAGGTGATGAACAGTAATACTACATTATTGATAGATATCTGGTATAAAGACACTCAGTTTGAGTGCGGGGTCCTTAAAAGATGCAATAATAAGCTGAGGGATATCAGCATGAGGCTACGTGATTTAATGGCTGAAGAGGCAATGATATTGGAAACACTGGAAGGCAAGGTGGAAGGAAAAATAGAAAATCAAGATGAAGAGTTTGCCATCAAGGCTGTACACAGTAATTTCCAATTAGAAACAGACGGTCCACCTGTCCACTTGACAGAAGAACTAATAGATAAAATAATGAGGATCAAGGTTCAGATGGAGAAATATAAAGAAACACTACAGGATAGGAAAAATAAGCTGGATAGCAGCAGAGACAAATATGAAGCACATAAGCATGCCATCATTAAAGAAAAAACTCAAGATGGCAGAGGGATAGATCAGGTTGTGCATTCATATGAGCAGGTCTGCAGTAGTATGCAGCCCCATATGCAGCATCATCATCATCAGGATAGCAAAAGTTCAGGAAGCGACACACATGATGATGACCCACATGAATCAACTGAGGAACATAATGAAGATACATCATGAAGGGGATAATAGCATAAGTAGTATAGATAGTTACCAACTGGCAACTTGTGCCATTTTGTAAAGGTTGACAAACTCAAGTAAATAATGACCGTAGATTTGTATTGATAAAGCAAGATTGTAGATCTTTTTGTAACTGATTCATCACCTTATTCTATAAAAGTTGGTGGAATGCCTTATTGAAAACATTTTCAAAACTTAATTGAAATCTGTTTGCTGAAGTATTTAGGGCTCATTTCAAAGCTATTGTATATGTACATGTCTTTTGCATACTTAATAAAGGAGAAGAGTATTTCGATTACAAATCTTAGTAAATCTTGAGTAATCTGTGTCTGAATTCTGGATATGTGCTTTGATTTGCTGCGTCCCTTGGAGTGCTCATCATGTTGCATGTATTGTTTTCATTCATCATCCTCTGAAGTTTGCATCAACTGTATCTAGCTGTGGAATATCCTGGTAAACATATGGTTTAATTTCTTCTCCTCATGACAGTATCAAGTACGTATGTGGATCAATAGCTAAAGTTTCAACCTTAAATTGAAGTATTCCTTTTAGTTTTTTTAAATTTCAGAGCATTTCATCTCCATAATTGCAAATAATTGATGATCTTAAGGAAATAACACGAATATGTAGACATCTCGTAGATAATCATAAATATTTAGCATATTTGAATACAAATCATGTACAATTGAAAATATCATGCAAAGATTGAGGTATTTCTACGTCTTCTCACCAAATAATTGCATAATATGACTTCCCTGTAAGGAATTTCTGCGGGAATATCATGATGATGATAAATTACCACGTAAGGCCCCAAAATGGAAATAGCAACTCACATTGACCTCTGAGTAACTTCAGACGATTAAGACCTAATCACTAGAGACTTGGGATCCTGAATTCTTTGAATTCATAGTATCTTTCAAGATGAATAAAGGTTAATGTGTATTTTTATTCTATGTTTGTCTATGACTAACATCATGACCAACATAAATTGGCGCTAGAAGGAGGGCGAGGATCTGGAATACTGTGTTCGTCATCATTATTTTTAGGTTTGATGACGCATAGAGAAAGGTAACCTCGGATCATCTATGAATTTCAAATATTACGCAAATATTTACTGTAAAAGGCTTGTATGTGCTCATTCTATGTAAAGATTTCCAGATCTCATATAAATATTGCAAGCTTTATAGTAGATCATTCTGAATTCATAAATATCGGCCAAAGGTACCTAAATTTGTTCAAACTTTGAAGAATATAGGCCCTAGAAACTTAAGATCTCGTGCTAAGGGTCAAGATACCCCAAATGCCCTTTCATATTTGCACTATCTTTGCAAATATTTCGTAAATATCTAGTCTGATCAGCCATCTAACCACAAATATCACCTCATTCGGTGAATTTCAGCCAAATTGTCTCAAAATTGAGAAGTCCTGGCTCACAGGATAAATACCAGGTCTAGACCTAGTGGAATTTTTAAAGAATTGCCTGTTAGAGGTTTCAGACCTAGGACTGTAGACATTCATCATACTCCAGAGTCTAGTGCACCAGGAGCTTCCCCAGAACCTCCTCCTGTAACTCCTGTGGGTTTACAAATACCTTCTGGGATATCTGTGACACCTCCAGTTCAGTCTCAGGGTGTGCCTTTAGTTCAACCCCAGCCAGCTGCACCACCAGCTCAACCTCCTCTGGTTGCAATGTCTTTCTTTGCAGCGGAGTCACCTTTGACCTTTACTGCATATCATGAGTTACCAAAGAATCCGGACAAACTTTGTCCAAAATATCATCCTTATCAAGATGCTGATGATCATATCAGGGCATTTAAGGAAGCTTGCTGCAGAGCCAGAATAGAACATCAAGATGTGGTGTGCAGGTTATTTCCTTTTTCCTTAGGGGAAGAGGCTTATAATTAGTTTATTAGTCTTGGCCAAGCCTCTGTTGGTTCATGGGCTGTCTTAGAGAAAGCCTTTCTTGACAGGTTCAAGGTCCCTATTGATCCATCTATGAATTACCATATGTTTGCTACAATGAAAAGATTTGAGAATGAGCCTATTGCTAATTTCAATGCTAGGTTCCAGAAAATTTTGTCCAAGTTAGTTGCCCCATATGTAGTATCTGATGCCTCTGCCAGGAGTATCTATTATTCAGCCCTGGATCCATTAACTTCCATGTTCATCAGGAGAACACATTCTGAGATCACTACATTGACAGGAGCTTTTCAAGAAGCTATCAAAGTGAATCAGCAGTTGATACCTGCTCCTACTTCAAATATAGTATTCCCTACCTTGCCTGGCATACAGTCACAATATCCTGCATCATATCCTGCAACATATTCTCCACAATATCCTGCATAATATCCTAATGGAGCAGTGGTACCCCCAGCAGTCATGCCTGCACCTTTGCAAGTACCTCCACTGAGCATTATGCCCCCTCCTAATGGAAATGGCCAATTGCCACAATATCCAGCACAAGCTCAGACACCTCAGGGTACTGATTTGTCTAATAGTAACCATGGATCCTCTTTCTTCAAGCCTCAGACTGAAAATGTAGTGGCCAAAGCTCAAGAAGAAAAGGAGGAAATCAAAGAAATTTCTGCTCAATTGAGAAAACTCACCACAGAAACACATTTGAGAAATCAAGGGTTTTATTCCCAGTCAAGTCAAAATAGAAATTATTCCAATGACAGACCAAATTATCCTGACAAAGGATACAATAACACCAATAATTTCAACAATAATGGTGGAAGTAACAATAATCCTCAAAGACAACCTAGAGTGTGGAACTCTAGGCCAAATAATGGCTCATTACCATCACCCCTAGACAATCAGCCTCCTGGTGAAGCCAAACAGACTACTAGAGTTAATCTTGCTGAGGCAGCCCTTACTAATTGGTGTAGGATCCGTAATACCAATGCACATGCAGAATTAGATTGTCCACAATTTAGAATTGCTGCCAGCATCTTTCAGACTGAAGTGTCTAACACTTCTGGAAATCCACCTCATGCAGAAGGAAATGAGATTGTTCCTTGTGGATATGACTCAGCTTTTGTGCTAGAAACCTACATTAATCAACCTCATTAGAGTTACAACTAGGTATGTGAGGATTCTGCCTTAACCTTTGAAATAAATTATGTTTTCCCCTTTGAGGATGAAAACGAGCCTGCAAGAGAACATGAGGAAATACATGCATATCAGCAACAATATCCTGGTAAACATAGTTATAACTTGAGGAGTAATGCCAACAGACCTGCTGGTCCATTGACATCATCCCTACCTCCAAATAATTTCAACACACCTCCTGATCCTAAAGCTAGCAATAATCCTAGATTCCCCAAGGTAAATGCTCAGTACCTCTCACCTCAGAACACATGATCAAAGATTGCAAATACACCTCATGAATCTGACAAGTTAGTCACCTATCTGGCTGATGAAATGAAGAAAATTAAGATCAGCCTGTCCCTATCTGAGTTACTGAAAACTCCTGCTATCAAAAGGGCATTCATGAAGTCACTAGATGATCCTGCTCCTAAAGAGGATAATCATCTTTCAAGTCAATCCAGTAGCAAAGATCATGCTACTAAGGATAATATTATCAAGCCTAAAGTGTCAGCTACAGTCCAAGCTGCTGAAACTTCCCACATGACATTATATAAGGACAAATCCGAGTCACCTCCGTTCCTCCTCACCATAAGAATGTTCAGCAAGAACCTACACAACTATTTGGTTGATTCAGGAGCTTCCACGAATGTTATGCCCCTGTCAATATGTAATGCCTTAGGACTACATCCTGCTAAGTCCCTAAAGAAGGTGACACAGTTAGACAAAATAGAGGTAAGTGTAGTGGGAGAGTTAACTCACATCCACATGCAACTAGCATCCGATCCTAGGATCCAGTATTACATTGATATTCAGGTAGTTGACATACCTGATACTTACTAGATGTTGCTTAGTCGAGACTGGTCCAAGACGCTCAATGGATATATGTCCACCGATTTCAGTCACATGTGGTTACCATGGAAGGGTATACCAAATCAGATCAGGATTGACGCTGAGCCTAGAATGAAACATATGATCACTGAATACAACCGAACAAATGAGATCCTGTACGTAGACGTAGAGCCTGGAGTTTATTGCATCAGGCCACAAACTGTCAAAATAGAAGAGATCCTGATGCTTGATTTGCATCATCATCATGATGATGATCATCAGGAAGACATGCCAGTCATAGAACCTAATAATAATCCTGATAATGATAATGAAATAGATCGCTTCGGAGACTTTGAGACGTATCTGTCTAATCAAGTAAAACGTTGTCAATTATTAAATATACCTGCTAATGATATTTTGATTGATGGATGGTGCAGATTACACGATGAAGCACATTCAAAAAAGACTTGTGAAACATGCTTAGATATGATGATGCTAGAGCAGACATGTAGTGAGGCGTCATCATCATATTTTGAGGTAAATGCTACATCTGATGATGATGACGATACTAATTCTTATCTGTCTTCTGCAGGAACTGAAGAACTGACAGATCATGATAAAGATCATACCCTGGAAATAGAAGAAGTCCTAGTTTCTGACCGGATGAACAATGAAATAAAAGAAAAGATCACCCCTGGCAGTGATTGCTTTATGGAACCAGATTATGAGTTGTCTGATGAAGACAAAGGTAGTGACCTGACTAAGTTCGAAGAATTTCTAGTAAAAGAAATAAAGAAGATGACCCGACAACATAAATCTCCCCAGGAGGTTTTAATCAAAGGTTGGTGTAGGTTGCATGAGGCACCTCACTTAGAAACAACTTGTTCACTATGTTTACACATTTTGAAGAAGCATGCAGCTATAAACCCAGAAGATCATCCTCCTGCTGAAATGAAAGAGAAAATAGAAAAGCCATCAGGCTTACGAGAAAAGGGAAAGAAGAAACTTGAGGATGATGACGTCCCTAAGTTAAAATGGATATCAGGCGGAGCAGCAGCCAGAGCTGCAAAGAGAAAAGAAAGTTCAGCTAAATGTCCTGCTGAAGATAAACCTTGGATCCTAAGGTTTGATGGGTCTAAATCCAAGCAAGGTACTGGGGTAGGAATTGATCTGATTGATCCAACCAGAAAATCCTACTTAGTACAGATTACAGTTCCCCTACACTAACAATGTAGCGGAGTATGAGGCTCTGATTCATGGGATGCTGTTTGCTCATAAGAAGAAAATAAAGGTTCTGCATGTCTTCAGAGATTCAGAACTAGTCGTGAGGCAAGTAAGAGGAATTTATTCATGTAACTACAGGAAGCTGTCCAATTATAGACATTGTGTGTGGGATCTGATTGAGGACTTCAACGCCTTTAATATCACTCATGTACCAAGAGAACAAAACCATAGGGCAGATGCACTTGCCCAAGTTGCCAGCACATTAGAGCCACTGTCTATATCTGGTCTGAAAAGATTTTCAGTAGAACTGGTGTCAGTACCTTCAATACCTGATAATGTGACTAACCTCCAGGTGTTTGATGATGATCAGCACATCCTGGACTTCATTTCAAATAGAAATATCTTTGAAGCTCAGATTATAGATGAGAATGGTATGGAAGAACATGTCTGGGAAGAAGATGAGATATTAGAATTGCCTAGCAACAAGATCCCCAAAGGTATGATTGAATTAGAGAGAGCTTTTGATTTGGATAATATGCTTAAACAGAAGGATCTGCCCAAGGTAGATGGAGGTCAGTACTCACAAGTGAATATTGGACAAGCTGATGACAAGAAAAATGTCTTGTTGGGTAAGGTTTGCACACTAGAAGAGTTAGAAGGAATAACTCAGGCACTCAAGGACTACATACATGTAATTGCATGGACTTATGATGAGCTGAAGACATATGACACCTCTATCATAACTCAGACTATACCTCTCAAGCCAGATGCTAAACCTTTCAGACAAAAGCAGAGGCCAGTCAATGCCTTGCTTGAACCAATAATTCTCGAAGAAGTCAAGAAATTGTTAAATGCCAGGATAATATTTCCTGTGAGGCATTCCAATTGGGTGGCAAATCTTGTGCCAGTTAGAAAGAAGAATGGAGACATCAGGTTATGTGTAGATTTCAGGAACCTCAATAGAGCATCAAAAAAGGACAACTATCCTTTACCCTCATTGGATGAAGTTCTACAAATTGTAAATAGAGCCAAAATGATGTCCTTCTTGGATGCTTTTTCAGGATACAACCAGGTAATGGTTGACAAAATTGACAGATTAAAAACTACCTTCACCACAAAGTGGGGGATATTTGCATATAGACGTATGCCATTCAGACTCATAAATGTTGGAGCTACATTCTAGCGAGCAATGGATATAGCCTTTAGGGGCTTAATAGGAAAATGTATAGTCATATACATGGATGACTTGACAGTATTCTCCATGGAAAGGGGGAATCATGTTGCTGATCTTAGAAGTGTACTAAGGAAATGTGAAGAGTATGGAATATCTTTGAATCCCAAGAAGTGCATATTTGGGGTGACAACAGGAAAGTTGCTAGGCCACCTGATCACAGAAGATGGAATTATCATTGATCCTGATAGGGTGGAGTCTATCATGAAGTTACAACTTCCAGGAAGCAAAAAGGAACTCAAGTCTTACTTTGGTAAGATAAATTTTGTGAGGAAGTTCATCATTGGCTTCGCTGAGATTGTCAGACCACTAAATGCTATGTTAAAAAAGGATGCACAGATTGAGTGGACACTAGAGGCCAAAGTTGCATTTGAAGATATAAAGAAAGCCATTTCAGATGCTCCTGTCCTTATTAGTCCAGATTACACAAAAGACTTCTACATCTATTCATTTGCCTTAGAGCATACCTCTGCAGCAGTGTTAACTCAAAGAAATTAAAAGAATGAAGAGAAACCAATTGCTTTCATGAGCTGTCCTTTCAGAGGTGCTGAATTGAGATATGTAGATGTTGAGAGACAGGCACTTGCATTAGTCAAAGCAGTAAAAAAATTTAGAGATTACATACTAAGAAGCAAAGTGATTGCTGTGGTACCAGATGCAGCAGTGAAGATGTTGCTGATGCAGAGTGAACCTGGTGAAAAAAGAGCTAAATGGATTACTGTATTACAAGAGTATGATATGGAAATTACACCAATGAAGCTGGTAAGAGGACAAGCTTTGAGCCAGATGATATCTGAAATTGATCCAAACATCACTAGTCAGCAATATGTGATCAATGAGAAAGACAATAAAGAGTGGTATTCAGATATCAGGCACATCCTGATTACTGGAAGATGTCCATCAAGAATGCAGGCTTCATAGAGAAGAGCCTTGAAGATAAGATCCCAAAAGTATATGATGAAGGGAGGAACCCTATTCAAGAAGAATTATGAAGGAATATACCTGAGATGCTTAGAAAAGCCAGAAGCAAATAAGGTCTTGTCAGAGCTACATGACAAGTTTGGAACAACACATGGATCATCCTTGGCCACAACACATGCAATCCTCAGAGCAGGATATTACTGGCCTACAATTTTTAAAGACATAGCTGATCATGTTAAATGTTGTCATGTTTGCCAGGTTCCTACCAACAGAGAGAAATATGCTGTACAACCATTGCAGCCGATAATGGAAGAATGCCCATTTGCATAGTGGGGCATGGACTTCATAGGACCAATTAATCCTCTGTCCTCCTCAGGTCATAGGTATGTTTTAACAATTACTGACTATTGTACTAGATGGACTGAGGCTATTAGCAGCAAAACTTGCATTATAGATAATGTCATTAAATTTCTGGAGAGTAACATTGTCACCAAGTATGGATCTCCTTATGCATTGGTAAGTGATAATGGTTCCGCCTTCATTTCCACCAAGTTATCAAGTTGGGCTTTTGATCATGGGATTATACTTAAGTTTTTATCCAACTATTATCCCCAAGGGAATGGTTTAGCAGAATCCACCAACAAGAATTTACTGAGTATCATAAGAAAACTAATAGAGAAAAACCCCAGGGAATGGAACTCATTTCTGAAGTATGCCTTATGGGTAGACAGAACTAGAATGAAAACTGCATTAGGAAACTCACCTTTCCAACTAGTATATGGGGTGGATCCCATCCTCCCTGTAAACTTAAAGATTCCTACTTTGTAGTTTGCCCAAGAATACTTAGGCATAGACAATAAACAAGAAGTCAGGTTGCTTCAGTTGATGCACCTGGAAGAAAAAAGGAGTCAAGCTATTGACCAATTTGCAAAACATCAGGTTGTTGTCAAACGCTAGTTTGACAAGAGAGCCAGAGTTAAAGCTTTCAGGATATCTGATTTGGTCCTGATGTGGGATAAAGCCCATGAAAAGAAAGGTGACCATGGTAAGTTTGACAAATTATGGATAGGTCCCTTTCAAATTTCTGAGATACTAGGAGACGACACTTATAGGCTTAAGAACTTGACAGGTGAAGATGTCCCATTGCCAGTCAATGGACAATTCCTCAAACATTATTTCTAGGCCTGAATGACTTCATAACAGTCATGTGTATCATATTGTATATTTGTATAGTTGTTTGTACAGTTTGTTTGTTTGTTTGTTTGTTTTGTTTTGTTGGTTGGGACCTTGTTCTGGTAAGTCAGGATGATGCACTTCATCACCCTAGAAAATAACTAAATTGTTAAGGTTCAAGTGATGAGATCACATTTAGACATAGGTTATGTTTCATTCTAAGAAGTGTTCATGATCAGGTTTGTGATATCTTTTCATCAGGGTGCCTTTTCTAGGTCAAAATGAATCAATCACAATGAAAAATCTAATAGCCTTGGGTTTGCTAAGCACACAAGTATAGGTGTTAAGTGAAAAATCTAAAGGGACTCCCTTGCTACCAATACAATCTCCAACCTAAAGCTGCAAGTGACTATACCTTGTATAAATGAGCTGACATGACGATACCAGATACGAATTTTAAAAAAGAAAATCAGAAAAGAAATAAAATTAGGCCACCTAAGTAACTCTACCGGGGCTATAGACGCCTGCTGGCAGTGGGGCTCTACTTAGGGAGATTGTATAGATAACCTTGCTGGGGCTATAGACGCCTACTGGTAGTAAGGCTCTATCCAGGTTGGCTATGAGGGATGATCTCCAACTATGTAGTTTAACACCAGTTACTTATGTTTTCAACTTGCTTTCAACATGAAGATAATTAATCATATGCACACACCTGATCTTTGGTTAGCATTGTTACCATAATGAAATTTTATCATTCAGAAGATCATGATGCTTATGCGTAGACAAAATTAAAATACTATAGATGAATGTGATCACATCATTTGAATCATTGAAATTTGTTTGTTTTCTTTGGTGGCAAGTTGTGTGGTTACACAACACGCCCCATTTTGACTTTGCAAAACAGGGACCCAACTTTTCGGCTTGGCTTGTGTTGTCTGCTTTTTCGCAGTTTGGTAAAAGTAAGTTAGGTGCATCATCATGTAGAGTCAGGATGAGGTAAGTCCCCAATATGAGGTCAGTTTGTCAAAATTTACATTTCATTTCTGTGACCTCATATTCTAAAAGAGCATTAAATTCCATGCAGGTTTGCCCTTTACATCACCCCGATATTCCTCAGGATGTGAAAGTTATGAATAGTCAAAGTCTTGGTCAAACCTGATATTCGCAAGAGGAAGATCATATTTTATAACCTCAATAAGTTTGTCTCATCATCATCATATTTTGAAACATCCCCTGATAAGTCATGTGGCTCAAATATCCAGACGTCAACTTTAAGTGGTAGTAAATCTTCCCAGTCAAGCGGTCTTTTGCATCGCGAACGTCATGTTTTCAAATGTAACCTGATATTTCTTAATATCCTCCTACCGTGAAATATCACCTTAAGCCAATATCTTGATGAAGTCATCCAAACTGGATAAATGAAGAAACAAACATGACGATGACGTCATCATCACATTCACATTTCGACAGGATATTTTCTAAAAATGATCATGTTCGTCTAATATGACGATGACATCATGATACCTCTCCGATACAAAGAATGAATATCAGGATGACGTCATCTTGATATTCCAAAAGAGAGACATGTAAGTTTGTCTCGTCATCATCATATTTTAAAAACATCACCCGATACATCGAAATATCCTCCAGATGTACCAAACACAACCAAAAGGGTGCTTTGTCACCCGAATCTTGTCATGATAACAATTTCAATAAAGGGAGGAGGATGATATTGAAACTTGACCCAATATTTGCGAATATCATCCTACCCTACTGATATCTTGTCATATGGATATCCCCCCGCTCTCATTGCCGCCATTATCATTTAATGCACGTAGACATGGTAGGTGGTTCCCACCGACCCCGTAACCTGATGAAACACCTGGCGAGATCTTGCGTTTTCACACGAATAATCAGGGAATGTAATCTAACTTGTCAGAGTTGCCCTAAATGTACCCTAACTATGAGGTTAAAAGGTAATTCAACCACCATTTTCACATTTACCCTGTGATAAAATTGTTTTTACAGAGCACCAGCTTCCATATCCACATACCAGCTACTGTTGTGCAATTTGAGCTCACAGATAGAAGGAAGTAGGTGATCATCGGCTAAATTCAGAGCATCTTGGCAATCTACTGGTATAAAAGAGAAATCTGCATAACCAGGTAAGTAGATGAAACCCTCATCTTGTTATTATTGCTTAGGTATGATGATGCAAGTTCTGGTTTATGCATCCATATGATTATGCAATGCCGAACAGATACAGTAGGCTTAGTGATTCACGAAGTTAATTGCAATATGTATGTGTATATCCATTGTGAGATAGGATTTTGTTAATTGCAGGTACTCATGGCCGACAAGCGGTACGTTAAGTGTCAAGAGGAATTCAGTAGGCCTATGTTCTCTTCTCAGAGGGGGGTCCTGTTCAAGTATGGAGCAATTACAGACACCCATCAGGGGAGCACCAATCTGGAGGCCTGGTCAACTAAACTGAATGATGGGCATGACAAGAGTCTTGTGCTGGACGCAGTATTTGTGTCAAGAATGTGGAACACTGCCGGTTTTCCATACTCCATGGAATCTCCGGAGCTGGTTATAGAATGTGCCTGGAATTATAATCCTCAGACGAGGCAAGTGGTAAAACATGGGAGGATATATGCAGATCTCTCCATCAAGGTTCTCTCCCAGACATTTGGATTACCGCTGGGCAATAAAGTTAAGAGTGTGGACCTGAAGAAGGCAGAAAAGGAGTATGAGGCCAACAAGAAATCGGCTAGAAAGAACATGTATCAATGGCGAGCAGAGAACAGCACATATCCTGCGGCAGCCAAACTCCCTGTGCACATGTTTAAATATGATTTCAGTGAGGAGTACCAATATATGATTGCACTCCTGAGTCGAGTAACAGGCCAACCTGATGCTGGTAGTTTCAGGGATTGGATGTATTGAATTATAATGATGTGTCTGTATTCAAACATCAAGCCACTGTGGGGCCAAATAATAAGTGATGCTTTGCATGAGTAGCTGATGAACCTGGGAGGTTCAAATTGTGCTTTTTACATGACATCTTACATTGTTTACTCTTGTGCTTATAAAGGCACTTTTGATGCCTTAGTTACAGATGGAAAGCTCACAGGCACAAATGTTGCATATATCTGGGATCATCATCCCCAGCTGCAGAGAACCAATTACCTCAGAGACTACAAACTGGTCAATGATGCATTCTCTATGCATCTGGTAAGGACCATGGAAGAGGACAGAACAAAAAGATTGAGCATGGAAGCTCAAGAAGTAGTTTACAGGCATGGAGCCTGGTACATCCAGTTTGCAACCTTTTCTTACATAAGGGTTGAGGGTTTTGAGGAACATCCCCTCATGCTGCCAAGGTATCCTACCGATGCAGTAGTATTAATGGAATTTATCAGGTAGGGCTCCGTGATGATAAAAATGTACAAGGATGCCAAGAAGTTTCCACCAATTTTGTTCCCAGTCAGCATTGGCAACTACATGTGCCCTGATTTCGACAATATAAAGAAGGTGATGGTCACCCTGAATAAAATGAATCTGTAGCCTTTCCCACTAACAAGACCATATGATCCTTACGGCAGGATACAGAAGACACTAGGAAAGCCTATTCATCAGAGGCACCTAGAAGATTTTTGGGCTAACTGCGAAGATGAGGCAGAAGCCAGGAGAAGAAGGTATCAAAGGTTGACTCTGAACCAAGTTAGAACATTTGATTGCATCTCCCTTCCCCAACAATTGAAGAAGGATGATGGCAGGATAATGGCAGATGAGTATGACCAAAAGAAGATATACAATGACACTATCTCTGCACCTGACCTCACTATAGAGGAAGACATATCTTTGGACCCATTCATTGCCAGGACCATACAACTAACTCAAGCTTGGGTTGATGATCAGGTGGAGGCATTGAAAAAGAAAGGTGTTGCTATTATGGTGGACAACAAAAAGAAGGGACAAGATATTCCTGGGGAGGTATATGATGACTTCCTGCTTGAGAAAAGGAAGACTAAGGGAGATAAGTTACCTCCACCACAACAACAGAGCAAAAGACCCCCAAGGGGCAAGAAAGTGGATAAACAACCCAAAGGGGTTATAATCGACAGGGCAGTATTTACAGCTGAGGAGGCAGCCGGATCAGGATCAGGATCAGGATCAGAATCATAATCCCCTCTGAAGAAAGAAAAGCCCAAGAAGAGTAAGATAGCAGAGGCTGGAATCACTGAGACCCTGGAAGTGGGTCAATCCTCAAAGACACCGGGAGAAGAGGATATCCTCATGGAGGAAGATCCTGGAGAAGAAGAGGCTCCATTGATAATAAAAAGAAAGAGGAGAGCTCCACAGGTGCTGGTGTCCACCACACCTAAGAAACAAAGAACCTCCATGAGAGGTGGAATAAGTGAACCCCCTACACTAGTACAAGGGGCAGCTAGTGAAGTACCAAAGGAACTTCAGCATAACGTTCCACTTCCTACCATAGTCAAGTTCAAAACTAAACTTGTAGAAGAGCAAACGAAAGTAGCCTCCCAGACACAAGCAGAAGGACATGTCTCGCTTGATGAGACAATAAATTTGTCTGATGATGAGGTGGTGCAAGATGTGGCTACATAGAAGATGGAAACACTTGCTGCTGACATAAGTATGACTCCTCATAAGCCTCCACCAGTTCAAATTGTGCTTGAGGAGATGAAACAAGTAGAAGAAGAGCAAGAAAAGAGCCCAGAGTAGGTAGCTCAGGAAATAGGGCTAGATACATTGATTATAGAGGTGACAAGTCCTGTAGTGGTAGACCTGACAGAAAAATAGGATGCAAGTCCTGAACAGCCAGCAGGATCACCTAATAAGGAGCACCTAGCAGAAGAAATAGAGATGGCAGAAACAGAAGGCCATGCTCTTGAGTTAGGCCAACAAAGCCCACACGATACATCAGAAGAACCTGCTATAGTAGAGGTTCAGGAGGCGAAGGTTGATGAAAAGAAGGAAGCACTAGAGGATCCTGCTGCTAAGACACAGGAGGTGGACAGTGTAGGCCCGGAACAAATAATGGCAGAGGAACAAATGCCAGCACTTCAAGCAGAATCCCTAGTATCTAGTGCAGCAGATAAACAACAAGGGGAAGAAGTAAAAATAGATGAAATAATGATAGAGAAAGATCATGATCAGCATGATCTACATATAGATGCACCGCAAGGTTCCCCACACCAAGAAGATGCTCCTCCCGAGAAGGAGATTCCTCAACAGGAGGAGGTGCCACAAGATCAACAACCAAGCGAGCATCAAGATGAAGAAATGAGAAAATCACCATCTCCACCACATCTATTGATAGAAACGAGAGATATGGGTGAACATCATGATGATGTTGAAAAACATGATCAGGTGCCTCCATGGTTAGCAAAAGAAGTAAATATTGAGGAAGAGCTTGAAATTCAAGAATTCAATGTCTCCACCTTGTTCTCTGCGGACATAATGAAACCTAGGAGGAAGGCCAGAATGACATCGGCTATCAAAAGAGATCCAGCAACCGGGAGAAGGACTGCACAAATTGCCATACCTGCGGTGGAGAAAGGAAAAGGTAAAATCACTATAGATGAATTTCAAATTAGCACAGTAGATTTGGGTTTTGCCAATGAGGACCAAGAAGGTCAGGAGGGCAAAGATATTATTGACTCTCTAATTCAAAAGGTGAAAAGATAGAAGGAGAAGAATAAGCAACATAAGGAGCACATTGCTCAGTTGCATGCCTACATTAAGGGATTGACCAATCCTGATGATACCACAACTGAACATGCAGTCCCATTGACTGCCATTTCTCAGGAAGAGGTAAATCAATTAGACCTCATGAAGCATGAGGCGTCTGTAATAAGGAAATGGATGTCATCCGCATTGGATGATGCTGTGGAAATAATGAAGGCCTCTTTGAAGAGGTGGAGCATATTAAGTGACTTCAAGACCAAGGTAGATAAATTGCAAACGCAGACTGGGAAAAGGTCTTATAAATTGGAAAGGGTCTTGAGCCTTTTGGGAGAAATAAAGGGGATAAATCCTCAACTGCTTATTAGTAAGCAGGTGCTGAACAGTAATACTACATTATTGATAGATATCTGGTATAAAGACACTCAGTTTGAGTGCGGGGTCCTCAAAAGATGCAATAATAAGCTGAGGGATATCAGCATGAGGCTACGTGATTTAATGGCTGAAGAGGCAATGATATTGGAAACACTGGAAGGCAAGGTGGAAGGAAAAATAGAAAATCAAGATGAAGAGTCTGCCATCGAGGTTGTACATAGTAATTTCCAATTAGAAACAGATGGTCCACCTGTCCACTTGACAGAAGAACTGATAGATAAAATAATGAGGATCAAGGTTCAGATGGAGAAATATAAAGAAACACTACAGGATAGGAAAAATAAGCTGGATAGTAGCGGAGACAAATATGAAGTACATAAGCACGCCATCATTAAAGCAAAAACTCAAGATGGCAGAGGGATAGATCAGGTTGTGCATTCATATGAGTAGGTCCGCAGTAGTATGCAGCCCCATATGTAGCATCATCGTCATCAGGATAGCGAAAGTTCAGGAAGCAACGCACATGATGATGACCCACATGAATCAGCTGAGGAACATGATGAAGATACATCATGAAGGGGATAATAGCATAAGTAGTATAGATAGTTGCCAGCTGGCAACTTGTGCCATTTTGTAAAGGTTGACAAAGTCAAGTAAATAATGACCATAGATTTGTATTGATAAATCAAGATTGTAGATCTTTTTGTAACGGATTCATCACCTTATTCTATAAAAGGTAGTGGAATGCCTTATTGAAAACATTTTTGAAACTTAATTGAAATCTGTTTGCTGAAGTATTCAGGGCTCATTTCAAAGCTATTGTATATGTACATGTCTTTTACATACTTAATAAAGGAGAAGAGTATTTCGATTACAAATCTTAGTAAATCTTGAGTAATCTGTGTCTAAATTCTGGATATGTGCTTTGATTTGCTGCGTCCCTTGGAGTGCTCATCATGTTACATGTATTGTTTTCATTCATCATCCTCTGAAGTTTGCATCAACTATATCTAGCAGTGGAATATCCTGGTAAACATATGGTTTGATTTCTTCTCCTCATGACAGTATCAAGTATGTATGTGGATCAATAGCTAAAGGTTCAACCTTAAATTGAAGTATTCCTTTTAGTTTTTTAAATTTCAGAGCATTTCATCTCCATAATTGCAAATAATTGATGATCTTAAGCAAATAACATGAATATGCAGACATCTCGTAGATAATCATAAATATTTAGCATATTTGAATACAAATCATGTACAATTGAAAATATCATGCAAAGATTGAGGTATTTCTACGTCTTCTCACCAAATAATTGCATAATATGACTTCTCTATAAGGAATTTCTGTGGGAATGTCATGATGATGATAAATTTCCACGTAAGGCCCCAAAATGGAAACAACAACTCACATTGACCTCTGAGTAACTTCAGACGATTAAGACCTAATCACCGGAGACTTGGGATCCTAAATTCTTTGAATTCATAGTATCTTTCAAGATGAATAAAGGTTAATGTGTACTTTTATTCTATGTTTGTCTATGACTAACATCATGACCAACAGTATCTAGCATAAAGGCTACAAAAATTGTGGCCCAATGCCATTCCCCAAATCAATCCAAAAATACAAAGAAATCAAATATATCCAAAATCCAAAAAAACCAAATATTCTCAGAAACCAAAAAAATCACAACATTTCAAAAATTCAAAAAAATCAAATATTCTCAAAAAACCAAAAAAATTAAATATTCTCAAAAATCCCAAAAAATTACAACATTCCAAAAACCAAAAAAATCACAACATTTCAAAAAACACAAAAAATTGAAACATTTCCAAAATCCAAAAAAAATCAAATAGTCCAAAAATCCAAAAACATCAAATATCATCAAAAACCACAAAAAAATCAAATATCCTACAAAAAATCTAAGCAATAAAACCAATTCAATTCATCATATCATTCCAACCAAATCAATTCTTCAATCAATTCTTCCAATTATTCAATTCCTCAACTAAGTCACTCAATCAAATCTCTCGATCGATCCATTCAAACATCCTAATCAAATCACATCATCAAATCAGTTCTCCAAATCACCCACCATCCACATGGTCAAACTACGTCACCTTTGAGCTTTCACATAGGCAAGGCCATCTTCGATGAGCCCTTGAGGCATTAGGTCAATCCCTTAGGGCTTGTCCTATCAACCATCATAATAAGTCATCCCTTAATGAAATGGACACTTTGATCAGACAATCAATCTTTCATAGCAACATGCACAAGCAAACCAATCCCAAACATAAAACAAGACAAGCTCTTCAAATTAGTCAAACCAATGAATCGCCTCATGATAATCATATGTCACTATCCTTGTCAATCATCACATTCTTGTACGGAATGGGGCATCATCAAAACTAGGATTATGTTTCTTATACATGTCATTTATCAAACATCATCAATCAAACCCTGGTGTTGCTCATATGACCAACAACACTAGTGTCAATCAATCATTTCACTTGCCTTAGATAGGTAGGGACATTTTTGAAACCATACCAGGCATCTTATATGACATGCTTCCTATCCTGAAACTAGACCTTCTTCATCTAATCATGATCAATCAATCACATACATATCACTTGGCAACAGGTCCAAATGGCTGTTGGTCTAGTATGTCTTATCTTTTACTGAATTATTTTGCAGTCTCATTCTTATATTTCTCGAGGCAGTCCCTAAGTGATGAAGAGAAATGGGGATAGAGCGAGACCTTTTTCTTTGATTGTTGTTTGTGGTTTGTCTTGGCAAAATGACTGGGCAACTTGGTGTCTTGCATGTGATCGGGATTCCATTGGGTGTGAATCAAAGACATATCCTATGCACTAGAAAGAATAACTGCTTCCTTGCATGAGGACTTGCACACCTCATAGTTATCTCATCGCATGTTCTGACAAGGTATCACAGTTACCAGTCTTTTCGTGTCTGTCATGTGTCTATTTCACAATCGACTACACTTTCTATTTTGGCCTCTGTCACACCATGGTGATTGTCGTCCTTTGACATAATAAGTTCTATGATGATAAGAAGAAAAATTACAAGTGAGAAGCTCAAAAATCTATCAAAGAAAGATATCATTTCCATTCTTATAGCCAATCTTTCATTCTTTCACCATCTCTCTTGCATCTTCATTCCTCTATCTTCATTGCAGCCTACCATACCTTTCATTATCCTCTATCCATTCCCCAACCAATCCCTTTCATTTTGAGAGCCTACCTGTGTTTGTCCAACCCGCCTATCCTCTCGAGGGGGCATGATCATCCTATCTTTCTAGCATCATCCTTTTCCTCTATCCATTTCCTTGGCTTCCTTGAAATGATCTTACTTGGTTGCAACATCGTCTCAAAGAGGGGAAAAATGTAGACACCTAAAAGTGTTTATCTCTTGTAAAACCCTAATTTCCTCCACAATCCAGTAATTTTCCCTAATTTGCCTCTATGATTAAATAATTGATTTTAATTAATTAATTATTTAGTCATTCACTATCCTAATGTCCCCTTCACCTGATTTATTCAAATAAATAAATCAATCCCATAAAAAATCCCCTTTCACATGTCCTCTTCCTCAAATGAATTAAATAAACTAATCAAGTTTATGTAATTTAAACATTTCTCACCTCACCATATTTGTGAATTTAAATTTCACTTTTGTCCTCTAGTGGTGAGGAAACCCTAACTTATCCTAGCCCTTCATTTTGGCTCCAAGTTGACAATGAATCTTGGCCCTCCATTCAAATTCCCTCCTCTATAAAACACCTCTTTCAACTTCATTTTCACCTCTTACATTGCTATTTTACCCATTAAGCTCTCTTATGCTCATTCTCATCTCAAATCAGCTATAAACCTTCCAAAATCTTGCTTAACACACACAAGAGCTTCTCATGATGGTTGCATAAACTTGCAAATATGAGAACACACTATGCAAGATGAGGAGGACAATAGAGAGAAGTCATTACTAGCTTAGATTTGTAGTTTTTTTTTTTTATGTTTATTTGATTGTTATCTAGGTTAGAATTCTCTTCGTTGTAGTTAGGGTTTGATAGTTTGTTGTTTTTGACTGTAAACCTGGTTTTTCCCTAGCACAATTTGTATATAGTTTGATTGTTTTAAAGGAAAGGTTCTTACTAAAAAAAAGACTAGGTGAATCCGATTTGGCTCAACAAAACTATGCTATTCTATTCACTAAACTTAAGCCATTTCTAAGAGCTCAACGATTACCTATCTAGCCACAATAATTGATACTTTGGAGATATTTTGCATGGCATATCACAAATTGCACAGAGTCATCATTCAACATGTATTCAGGCTTAAGTAAAGCATAGTAAAGTAATGAAGTATGTTCTCAATAGCTTTCTAAGCTATCTTTCCTTTACGCGAGCTAACTAGAAATAAAGATGAAGTTTGATTATGGCGGCTTAGACATTGTTTTCGATTAACCACAAGACTATACACGTTCTTCTATACATAGAAGCAATTAGTTCTCATTCATATACAACTAGAATAAATCATTATTGTTGTTTTATAGTGTTTTAAAAGTAATATCACTATGACTAAAATGGAGATGCAGGTTTGTAAAAGTGGAAACTTGTAGCTTGCACCCAGTTGCTACGTCCCTTCTTCTTCTTGAAACCATTTCCAGTTTGAACCGATCTCACTACCTTTGTGCTATCCATTTCTCTTACTAAAAAGCTTCCCCAATACTCAGTTGCAAACGGATGTTCCAAAACCTGTTTCTTACTCCTCTTATTGAGCTAAAATGCAAGTGATAAATAACCATTCTTGCTCCATAACTACTTCTTGCTCTCATCACCATTTGAGGTTTTATCCTTTCGATAAGCATTATGATTTAAAGATAAGGCTCTGCTGTGGCCCACAATCTTGGTAGTTATGCCATTAGGACAGTGGCAAGAAGTGGCGACATGAATGTTCCTATTATCATTATCATCAAAATGATAGCATATGTAATGCTATCATAGACCAAAGTCTTAACATAACAAACATGATCGGATCAATAAACTTGCCTCGATTTATTTATAAGAGTTGATTACAGTTGAAGGTTTTTACACCAAGTTGATCTCAACGATATAATTTATCATTATCAACCTTACGATTAATAATAATTATTATATGAACAAAACAACTTTCATTGCTTAACTATCATTATCTTATTTATATAACTCGTGCCAATTTAAAGGTTATGGTGACAATAAGGACCATCAACTTAATGATGTTGAAGCTAAAAGAGCTTGATAACTACAAGAGTAGATCATCGCAACCACAAAAATGTGCAAAGTTAAAAGTTTGCAACACGGGAAGGATTAAAGTTGTTTATGATGAAGTTTATGGTTAACATATCGGGGTTGGGTTTTATCTCCCCCTACAAAATAATTTCAACATTTATGTCGAAAAAGACTTAACAAGGACGTGCCATAAGATATATACATAATATCTAACTATTGTCCATGTTCAACGATGTGAACTCAAAATATTATGACGCAGACATCGAATGACGACATTCATTGTGACAATGGTGTTCAGACAATGATGTTGTTTCTTCACAATGACACAATGAAGGAGTGACTCCTTCTGAAGTCATCAATGACCCCGTCGAGGCAACTTGACTTGAACAAAATTAAAACTTACCTCAAGACAACTAAAGTCCATTGCCTGATATACCGTACCTAGTGGCAAATACCCTTTGGTAATATAGAGTCTATACTCTCCTTCCCCAAAGATACTTTCTCTCCCCTTTGCTTCTTAGAGAGTCAGATCCACCTATTTCCTATCGAACACTCTTACATGCAAATTGTGGTTAGCATACCGATGTCCTAGTCAAATAATATCATAATAATAACATTTCACTTTTCCACATTGTAAAAGATATTTTAATTCAAATCATTGAATTATTCATATTTAAGAGGTAAAATCATGATTCCATAAAGTTAATATTTGTAATCATAACATTATTTCTCATAAGCATAACATGTATTCACAAGTCTATTTCTATCCATGAAACAAGCAAAAGTAAATAGTAAAAATAGTCCAAAAAAAAGGGAGATGTAACATATCTCTCCCCTAAAGAATCATCATCCCCGATGATTTGGTGTATCAAAACATAGTCTTAACAAGAAATAAGTTTTTATAGTTTAACATTGATTATTATGAAAAAGATAAGGAAAATTTTGATGGATCTCAAAATATTCTTCCCAAGTGGCGCTATCCTTGCCATATTGGTCCCGCTGAACTTTACATTGCAAGACCTCCCGATTATGCAAGTGGAGGTTACATGTTTCTAGTACCTTGAGTGGCTCGATCACAACCACTCCTAGCTCCTACATTTGTAAAGCATTCTAGTTAAGAATGTGGTCATTTCCTACAAAATACTTCTTTAGGTATGAAACATGAAAAACATTATGCATCTTAGATAAGGTTGGGGGTAGAGCAATTTTGTATGCCATCGGATTGATAATCTCAAGGACTTCAAAGGGTCCCACATATCGAGGAGCTAACTTTGAAGATTTACCAAACTTAATAGATCTTTTTTGGGGTTTAACCCATACGAGAACTTTCTCTCCAATAGAGAATTGCCTAGGCACTCATTTGTGGTCGGCATAACTCATTTGCCTGTCGTTGGCTTCTGCCAACCTTTTCCTAATCAATTTCACTTTCTCTTCCATATCTACTAGAATTTCTAGACCAATGCTTATCCTATCTTCTAGATTGTCCCAGCTTATAGGAGTTCAACATTTCTTTCCATATAATGCTTCAAATGGTGCCATATTAATGGCAGAATGATAGGAATTATTGTATGCAAATTATACTAGAGGTAAATATTCCTCCCACCTGTCATTTTGATCCATGCAATACATTCTTAGTAGATCCTCTATGACTTGGTTAACCCTTTCTGTTTGTCCATTAGTCTTAGGATGATAAGTAGTACTCACATTGAGCTTAGTCCCAAGTGCCAAAAATAAGGTTTACCAGAATCTAGAGGTTATCCAAGCATCTCTATCTGATATGATCTTTTTTGGTACTTCATGTAACCTAAACACTTATTGAACAAACTTGTGGGCTAACACAGGATCTCCATCAGTCAAATTTCTAGGAATAAATTGTGCAACTTTAGTTAGTTTATCCACTACAACCAAAATTGCATCATGCATGTTCCTTGACATAGGTAATCGTTGTACAAAATCCATACTTATAACCTGCCATTTCCATTCTAGAATATCATGAGGGTACAACAATCCAACAGGATGTTGATGTTCTACCTTTACTCTTTGAAATTCTAAACAACTTGCCACAAACATCGCAGCATCACCTTCATTCCCTTCTAGAAGTACAGCAGTTTCACATTTGCTAAGAGTTTTGTCACTCTTGGATATCCGGAATAGGGTGCACAATGGACTTCCTTCCATACTAGATTTCTTAATTCCTTAGAATTAGGGACATAAATTCTTCCCTTGAATCTCATTAATCTGTCTGACTCAATATGGAATCCATCATACCTTGAGTCCTTGGGATTGATTGGCAGAGCTTGCTTAACTTGTTCAATGTAGTCATCTCTAGGTAACCTTTGCAATACTAGGTATCTGAAATTAGCATGAATGGAGACTATAAAAGCTATGTGTCTTCTTCTACTCAAAGCATCTGCTACTCAGTTTTCCTTACCCTTAATGTAACTTATTTCAAAATCATAATTACATATTAGTTCTAACCACCTTCGTTGTCGTGCATTGAGATGGGTTTGTGAGAATATGAATCGAAGACTTTGATGGTTTGATTTTAGTATGAAAGTCTTTCCTAACAATTAATGTCACCACATCTGTAGGGCATGGATTACTGCTGCCAACTCTAAATCATGTGGGGTGTAATTCTATTCATATGGTTTTAACTTTCTTGACTCATAAGCTATTACACGTCTGTCTTGCATGAGCACACCCCCTTGTCCCTCCCTAGAGGCATCAGTTATGACCTTAAATTGTCCTTCAAGATCAGGAACTTTCAAAATTGGGGTTGTTGTTAACTTTTCCTTTAATAAGTCAAATGCTTTCTAACATTCACTTGACCACTTAAACTATTTTCCCTTTCTCTGCAATGAAGTAATTGGACTTGCAATACTTAAAAATTTTAGAACAAATTTCCTATAATAACCAATCAAACCCATAAAACTTTGCACTTCTTGAACATTGGAGGGTATTGGCCACTCTAGAATAGCCTTTATTTTAGCTAGGTTGACTGATATCCCTTTTGCAAATATAATATTCCCTAAATATTGAATTTCTCTTTGAAAGAAAGAACATTTGAAGAGCTTCGCATACAACTTGTGTTCTCTCAGTCGTAATACAATTTCAAGGTGTTGTCTATGTTCTTCCTCATTTTTGGAATATATCAAAATATCGTCTAGAAAAACTAGAACAAACTTGTCAAGGCAGTCTCTAAAAACACTGTTCATGAGATTCGTGAATGTGGCTAGGGCATTTGTCAACCCAAAAGGTAGCACTGTAAACTCGTAATGTCCATACCTTGTTCTAAATGCTATCTTAAGAATGTCTTCATCTTTTAGTCTCAGCTGATGATACCTAGATCTCAAATCTATCTTTGAAAATACTGTAGTGCCACACATTTGGTCAAATAAATCATCAATACGTGGCAGAGGGTACTTGTTATTTATCACTGCTTTATTAAGCATCTAATAATCAATACATAGCCTAAGGGTTCCATCTTTCATCTTGACAAAAATAACCAGAGCTCCCCATGGTGATACACTTGGCCTAATTAGACCTTTTTCCAGTAACTCCTGTAGTTGAGCTTTTAATTCCATTAGCTCAGTGGTTGTCATTCTGTAGGGAGCTTTGGAAATTGGCTCAAATCCTAGTTTGATGTCTATCACAAAATCAAAAATCTTTTTTAGAGGCAAACCAGGGAGTTCTTCTAGGAATACATCTTGAAAGTTAAAGAGATAGGGATATTTTTCCTCAAACAATTCAGTTTGGTTCTCAGTACTCTCTTCATCTTGGTCCATTTTAACTGTGAAAAGTTGACATCCCTTATGCCTAGCCCTCTTTAACTATTTGGAAGAAATAGATCTAATCTTGACTTCCCTCTGAATACCTTGAAAGTTGACTTTATTCCCCATGTCATCTAAACATTCAATTGATTTTGAAAAGAAAGCCACTTTGGCCCTATGCTTCCAAAACCAATTCATTCCTATAATGATGTCATAGGAAACTAAGGGTGCTATATACAGGTTTACTTCAGTTAAGAAACTTGGGCAATAAACCCTGGCTTCGAACAAACATTGCTCTACCTGAGCCTTGGTTTGGTTTGCATACTCGATAGTGTTGATAACTGAGAGGGGGGGTGAATCAGTTATCTTAATTATTTCAGCTTTCTGAGCTTTCTTAGCAATCAATTCAAATAAGCAAACATAACCATGAAATGGAAATACACATAACACAATATTTTTGACGTGGAAATCCTGTTAAGGGAAAAAACCATGGGGTGATTAACCCAAGATTGTATTCTCTGTTAGAAGAATAAGATAGTACAAAATGGCAATTGCCAATTAGGGCTCACTGCTTGAGCACACTGCTCACAAGAGGCTCACTACCTACAAGAGACTCACTGTCTCCAAGTTTATAGTGAAGTTAACCAAGTGATTAAACTGATGGGAAGCATCCACATATGCTGAGGTTTAGTTCCGGTTAAGCTCAATAGACTGATCTACTACACTTCATTCTTCCTCTGTCTTAGACTGCTATTCTGTTACATACCAGACCTTTCTTTCAGCTATTATTCTGCTCTCTACTATTCTTCACACTTTTCACACAACACAACTCCAACCTTCTCATCAAAATCCATCTGGTATATATATCCGCACAAAGGATTTCATCCTCTTTCTAGTCGGCATCTGAAATAGTCAATATTTTCCCAAACTCTAGTCTATCGACTGAATCCTTGCTTAGCAAGTGATGCGTATCAAAGAGATACTCATAGAAGTCATCTAACATGTCAGCCAATTATGAATGATACCTTAAGAACCTTGATCACCATCAATATCTCATCCGAAATAATGTCTGATGCTTTGCCAGTTAGTTCTTCCTCTATCTACTCTATCAAACAAGACCCCAATACTTAGATGCTCATATCTCTTCACTCTTTCATCACCAGAGGCTCAATCCCTGGAATGTATTAGTCAAGGTACTCCTCTTGACTTCCCCAAGTCTGCACTTTACTAAGATACTTCCTCTGAGAGATCTAGAATTGACTGTCGGATCTTTCCACATGCTCTGTTCTTGCTTACCGGACCACAACACTCTTCAATCTGACTTTTGGTGTAGACACACCATGTCCTGCGGATGTGTGGGATGAACTTTGTTTCCATCAATGACAACACTCATGAATCCACATAGTGTCTCTTGCCAACAATCTCCCCCTTTGGCATTGATGGCAACACTTAGTGAAAAATGACTAAGTGTTACACTATGCTCCCCCTTGGCTAATGCTATGTTCTTATGTATATTTTTTGGAGCTCCCCCTTAGCTGGATTCCTCATTTTTCACTGCTCCTCACTCCCCCTTTGACATCAATGGCAAAGGGTAGGGTCCGCATACCAAAATTTCCAAAAACAATCTATACTTAGCCGCATAAGTATATATACATGCTTATACTTACATATATTGAAGTATATCTGCAAAAGATGTCTTCAACTGGGCAAATTCTATTGCCCAACTGAGCTTCATCCTATCCAAAATTGAGATGTGACCACTCAACAGGAATGCAAAAGCTTCTGTCCTCTTGAGATTTGTCGGATCACTGGTTCGGGCTGTGGCCTGAGCATTAGTTAGAGCTTCATGCATGGCCTCTAACTTAGGAATAATCATCCCTCTAAGTTCACCCATTCTGCTTAATATGTTCTTTCTCTCCTTCTCAAGCTTCGTAATCTCATTCATGATTACAATAGTTTGACATTCATGGCTTATTATGGATACAATGAGAGGATCAAAATTCTGAGAGAGGCTTGACAGTTTATCCTCTTGTTCTTTTACTTTCTTCTCAATATCCTTTGTTACTTTACTCCAGGATATACAAAATTTATATACTTTCCTCCATCCTTAAGAGCATTTTCTAAGCTCTTTATTCCAATATCCATATTTCTCCTATCATTGGTTATAAGCCCTTGTAGCTCCGAGAATCTCTTATCCAAAAACTCTTTCTGAACTTTTACCTTAGTTGATTTCTCTAAAGACTCAAAATGAGTGCTAACACTATTTACTAGAGATTTGAGATTACCAGATGAAGAGGCTGAAAGATCCTTTTGGAAGGATGGCATTATCTTTTCCAACACACCAGATGCAGCTTCTATAAGATCACAGTCTTCCATGTGAGACTTCAGGAGTTTTTCTTTTGCCTTTGCTTGAGCGAAGGATGCTAGCTTCATGGTCTGAACTGGGGAGAGGGAGTCAAAATTGAATGGACCTTGAAGAAGTTTTAGTTCATCAAATTCCATCATCTCCTTGGTTAACAATTCCTTGACTGCTTCTGCATGTCTCTTTCCGATGACAGGATTTTCTCCTCTTGTACAACCTTACTACTGTCATCTTCTTTTTCTTTCTTCTTTGCTTCTTCTTTGGATTCGGAGTCTGTAGGGGAAACTGGAGGAGTGATGTTTGCTTGTTCATGGACCTCCTTTTCCGAAGCAGAGGAATCTAAGTTCTTATCTTTTTCTTCACCTGTCTCCTTTACCTTTTATGCCCCTGTCTTAGTACATTCTTCTTCAATATTTGTAGCTGAAGAATCATTATCCAAATCCTCTACAACAGGAATATTGAATCTTTTATAGGCTTTCTGGAGAATTTCTTTTGTTTCTTTTGCCACTTTATCAATTTCTCCAAGCATGAACTAATTCATTCTAGCCTTACTCCAGAACTCATCCTTGCAATCTTTGAAGATCATATTCATTTGCTTTTGAGTGATTGAAGGAAAGAGTTGAATGGCTATTTGTTCTTAGGTCTCAAGATCCTTTGCTCTAGCATTATTTTTTCTTATCTCTAATTCCTTCTCTAGGTTTTTGGGAATGAGAGATATGATTTCAATAAAAGCCTTATTGTATATGTTCAAGTACTTGACTATGGCTTCCTCCAAGATCTTTCTATCTGCATCATTGTATGCATCATAGAATTCTATTATTGGTTGCAGGTTTCCATCCATAGTAACTGTTTTAACTACATCATCTAAGGACAGGGTGGGCCTTTCAACAAATTCTTCTGTTACTTCTACAGTAGAGAGTTCATCAGATGTTTTCCTTTTCTTCTTCAGTTTCTTTACTTCCTCATCTGATTCTGTCTCTTCTTCATCCTTTTGGCTTGTGTAAGACCTTGTTTCCTTCTTCTTGTTTCTCTTCTCTTCTTTTCCAAATGATTTTCCTTCCAGTTTTGATGCCTTTGAGCTCTTTGCAATGGTGGGTGTAGAGGTCTTAGAGGATCTGGTCCGGGAGGGGACTTCCACCGGAGCATCTTCTTTCTCTACTTTTTCTTTCTCTTTCTCTTCCCTTTCTAACTTTTCTCTATTTGCATCAAGAGCCTCTTTTGAAATTTCATGCCTCTTGGCAAACTCTTCTACATCCCTCCTCACTTTTCTTTTTATTTCTGGTTGTCTTAACTCCACATGGATCTTCACACTTAATTCTACAAAGGTTCCAAACCTTTCTGCCATGGGATCTTTGGTCTGACTAAGCATGTGTTGAACATGTAGCTTCATAATTTTCTCATCCACTTCATACCCCATAGGCATGATCCACATTGTTCTTGGTTCCACTGCCTCCATTAGGCACTGATTAGTTTCTACCATAAAGCATATTGTATCTTTATATTTTTCAACTAAAGATTGGGGGATTCTCTCTCTTGCTTGCATCATGCTCTGAAAATTCTTGAAATAGCCCCAGAGAGCTATATTCTGTGCCTTGGCATCACCAAGCCCATGTATATAATCTCTGATTTGAATGGCTACTGGTCTATCATTCTGCCATACCTAGCCACTGGATCCGGGAAGCTCATTCATGTAATAAAAGAATGGGCAGAGTATCAAACCACTGTATTTGAAGGAGTTCTTCTTATCCTTCTTTATCTTCTGCAGATTCTCCAAGAGTTGGTTCAGATGGATCTCACAAAGATCATAGTCTGCATTCTTCCTCAACATTTCATAAGCAGTATATATAGCAGTTCCAGACACTGAATTCTCCCTATTGGAGTGATATATCTTATATCCAATTATCATTGATGCAAACTTGATATTCAGATCTATGATATCCTCAATAGTCATTGCTCTTTTATCATACTTCGATCTGGTAGCCTCACTGACAATTTGGTTTTTGATAGATTTGAGTGTAGGCATTTCACCGGTTGAGTGTAATCTAGTTACTACCCTAATGGCATCCTTAGTGATCTTAAATGGCCTGCTCAACCACATGAAGTTGTCATGTATTCTGTTCAAGATATACCAAACCCATTCATCTTCTAGAAAATAGGGGAAATGAATGCATTGTGTAAAATGTTTGTCCCAGATAGCTCTATACTGGGTTTTGAGTTTGAATGAGTCATCTATCAAATGCTTGTGATAGATATCGTCCAGCTTAGATTCCCCAAATTCTTCAATACTTGCATGAATATATGCCCTAACATCTTCTACATGCAAAACCCCATGCAAAATGCTTGAAAAGGCGCCTAGGGGATCAACTTCTAGGGATTTATATGGATGCTTCTTAAATTTAGAGCGTGGCCTATCAAAAATCTTCACCACATTCAGTGTAGCCTTCTTTCAAAGATTTGCAGAGAGATATTTAAGAATGGAAAATACCTTTTATGCTTTCTTGGTTTTACGGAGTGATCCAGATCAATTGCTAGATGAATCGACTTTTGCAAATGATCTTTGATGGACTTGAGGAAATTTGTTGCAAAGCTCTTTTTTGCTTCTTCTTGAATGTAGAATGAACAAATGCTTAATAAGAAAAACCCTTATATTGCTCCACAAACCCTAATACCAAGTTGCAATAAATGCTCAACTTAAGTTATTCTAGTTGCTCTGTTCTCCTTGTCCTGAGAGATTTTTCCGGATCACTAAGATGCACTTAAGGTTACTCTCAGTGGATATTAGCAATCTATCTACCTTTTACAATCATTCCATTTTAGCCTCAGATCAAGATACCTCAAATTTGAATCATGTCAGATCTAACTGTGAAAATCCTATTTTTATTGAATGACTATTAAACCGGATCAAACTTGGAAGATTAACCTATTCAAAACTTCTTGCAGATCTTTCATCTCTTTACCAAAGCTTATTTAGATGTTCCTTTGTGAACCCTTTAAATTGTTGCAAGTATGAGGTTAACCAGTGTTGTCATTGATGTCAACATACTCATATTACATTGACAAGAAGGATTGGATGAGTTGTGTGCTGAAGTTATTGAGGAAATTAGTCTCAATCAGGAACAGTGAAGAACAGTGATGAGAAGAAGGCAAAAGTACTCAATAGGTTAAGGATCAAAGGATGCGGATTAAAGGGTTTGTAGATATGAATCTTGAGATGATCTAGTTAAGATTTCAGAGGTCTGCATGAAGATATGAAGAAGTTATGATCAATCAAGTAGAACTGGTTCTGGGAGATGCTCCGGAGTGACAGAGTGTTACAAAAAGGTCTGGTGAGATCCGGAAGTGCATTGTCCTATTCTGTGGATTGGAAGGAGTGTTTGGCATGTCCTTGTGATGTGTCATCTTGATTTATACATAGTTTGGAGGTCCAGAAGCACCTTTTTCAGTATGACAGTGGTGATAGACTGTGCTCTTGAAGTTCTGGATGAAGAAGAAAAGAATTCTGGTAAGTGGAGGAAGTGCAGATGTATCTGGTCATTCAGGCAAGCCTATGAAGGTTCTTGGATCATGTTGAGGTTGTGTTGTCAGTCCGCATTAGTGGTAGAGCTTGGAATTGGAGATATACTTCCAGATGAAGATGTTCTTATTCAGACTGGCCGACTGGATGAGTTATTCATCTTACGAATGTTCTTGTGGATGATTGCCAACTTAGATGATTGTTCCTAAGTCGATGCCTTGTATAAATAAGGTTTGTGAATTCATTTCAAAGTGTGTTGCGGAGCGGATGAGTGTGGTATAGTGAAAGAGTGAAAGGTAGAGCAGGAGTGTCTCGGGCTTAAATGGAACTAATCTAGACATTGTAAAGATGTCAATCTCCAGTTCAAATATGTAATACTTATGATCTTGTAGACAGTGTGTCTCTTGTAGGCAGTGTGCCTCCTTGTGAGTAGTGTGCTCAAGCAGTGAGCCCTAATTGGCATGTGCCATCTATTTTTCTTATTCTTCTAATAGAGAATAATCCTTGGGTTAATCACCCCGTGGTTTTTTCCTTGACCGAGTTTTCCACGTCAAAATCTTGGTGTCTAATGTGTTGATGTTTATTTACTTCAGTGTTTATGCTTTATGCTTTCATGAATGGTTAATTGATATGCTATTAAATAACAAAGAAGAATCAAGTGTTTGAAGTAGAAGCAGGTTTTTATACAACTAATTCACCCCCCTCTCAGTTGTGTGCCCTAGATCTAACAATTGGTATCAGAGCTAAGTTCCTCTAAAAAGAGCTTAACCGCTTGAGGAGATCCAAGATGTCGTCATACAAGAAGGATAGTCTGAAGTTTGATGGAACCAACTTCTCTCTGGAAAGGTCACATGAAATGTCACTTGGAGTGTATGGGAAAAACATACTTGGCCATGGTCACAAAAACATATGTACCTCCACAGGGTGGTCCGACAACTCTAAATGAAATCACAGATGCTGAAAACAATCTACGGACCAAAGAAGCTCTTCTAAGTGCATTGACTGACTTAGAACTCTCAAATGTTATTGACCTACCAACTGCCTATGAGATCTGGGTTAAACTGGAACTTCTGCATGAAGGAGATGAGTTTGTTAAGAGTACAAGGTTGCAAAGTCTCAAAGGGAAATTTGAAAGATTGAAGATGAGAGATGATGAAAATATCACTACCTTTATGCCAAGAGTAAATGAGCTGGTGTGTGGAATTAGGAATGCTGGTGGAGTTCTGGATGAAAATGAGATTGTTTGCAAAATTGTCAGATCCCTTCCTGCTACCTAAAAAATCAAGGTTGCTGCCATTGATGAATTCAGAGCCCATACAACTATCACAAGAGAGCAATTGGCTAGCGAACTGGCTGCATTTGAAATGACTGAGTTTGGAGATGATCCCCCCAAGATTGAATCTGCATTCAAAGCTAGTGCCTATGTGAAAGGCAAACAAAGATTTGATCCGAGAGAAAACTCTTCAAGAAAGCTGTCATGGTATGATCAAGCAAGGAAAGACATGGAAGAGGAAGAAGCAGAAACAGCTCATCTTGAAGCCCTCATTGCAAAGAGACTGCCAAGAGGATCTGGTAAGTATGAAGGAAAATTACCCTTTAAGTGCTTCAACTACAATAAGATTGGTCATTTTGCTTCAAGATGTTTGAAAAGATTTGCAAAATCAAATTCTAACAGACAAAGGTTTCAAAAGAACTGTTATTATGTTCATAAAGAAGATGATAATGAAGGAGTAACAGATGATGAATCAGAAATAGGAAACAAATCTGGAAATGAATGGGTGTTTATTGCCATCAAGGAAGAAGATCCAAAATCCTCTGAATCTGTCAATCATAAGGTTGTAGAAAGAGCTTTGGCTACCCAAGTTGAAGAAAAGGATGATTGGGTTATTGACAGTAGATGTTCTCACCATATGACAGGTGACAAGAACAAGTTCTTAGATTTGGAAAGGTATGAAGGAGGAATGGTAAAGTTTGGTGATAATTCTGCTGGTAGAATCAGAGGTAGGGGAACTATTTCTTTTGATGGAAAGAGCAAAATTGGTAATGTAATGTATGTTGAAGGATTGAAGCACAATATTCTCAGTGTTGGTTAGTTGGTGGACAAAAGCTATGATCTCCGGTTCAAGAATGGAAGACCCAGGATCTTTGAAAGCTCCGGAACTGAGATTGCATCCAGTACTCAAACAAAAGGTAATATCTTCCATCTAGTTGGTTCTAATAAAAGTTATTTGTTTGTTCAAATTGATCAGAGTTGGTTATGGCATAGAAGGATGTGTTATGTGAATTCTGATAACCTCATCAAGATAAGCAATACTTAGGCTGTAAGAGATCTTCCAAAATTGGGGAATCCTACAAATAGTTTGTACAAAGAATGTCAACTAGGTAAATAGAGTAGAGTCTCTTTCAAAAGCAAGGATCAGTCCTCTACTAGATTATTGGAATTAGTTCATACTGATCTATGTGGTCCAACAAGAATCAAGAGTATGCAAGGTGATAGATATTTCATGTTACTAATTGATGACCATTCCTGGATGATGTGGGTTACCTTTCTAAAAGAGAAATCAGAAGCCTTTGAGAAGTTCAAAATCTTCAAGGCTATGGTAGAGAATCAAACCGGATTGAAACTGAAATGTCTAAGGTCTAATAGAGGTGGTGAATTCACATCCGGTGAATTCATAGACTTTTGTGAGAAGCATGGTATAAAGAGACAGTTGTCTGTGTAGACACCTAAAAATGTCTTGACCACCAAACTAACTCCCGACATCCCTAAACATACCAATTTCCTTTCCAACCAATTAATTAAAATTTTATTTAATTATTTACCCCTTTCATTTCCTAAATCCACACCATTTCATCCCTAAAAATTGAATTAATTTTGTTGATTCAATAGTCCAAACCTTAGCCAATTGATTCAATAAATATGCAAAATTTATTAAATCAATTCCCCCATTTTTCCTAAATCCAATTAATTAGTTAAAACCATGTTAACTAATTAATCCTGCCTACTAATTAGCCTATCCCTACCCTAGACAATTAAATAGCTATTATTTAATTGCCTACTTTAGCCTACCTCATCCTAGCCTTAGGATTAATTAATTAAATCACTGATTAATTAATCTTATCCTCCCCCTAATCCCTCTACTAATTTATTCTAGCCACATTAATTAGGTTAATCACCTTAATTGAGTCAAACCCTCATTAGCACTTCTCTCCACATCCCCCAAATTTAAAATTCAAATAAATCACACATCATATTTACTCCTCTTACACATCCCTTACACATGTCATAACTCATAAATATCCACTCTTCCCCAAATAAATTTTTAATTCATTTTACCCTTCCCCATATGAATTTTTAATTCACAAATAATCCATCTCACCCAACCTCATTTATTCACCCATTTCCCAAAAATGAATAAAAGATTTACTTTTATTCTTAGCCCTCCATCTTCCAAGATCAAATCTAGGCCCTCCACATCACTTTCATCCTCCACCATTGATCTCTCCAATAAATCTCCACCCTTGGATCAAAATCCCTTCTAAAAGTCTATAAATACAACCTCTCACAAGTCATTTTTATCATCTAAGTTTATGCAAAGTTACCATGCCAAAATCATCCTTGAGTTAGATAGTGAGTTGTACAATTGAAGAGCATTTCACATTTGAATCCATAGTCTAGGGATCATCTTGGTCTTGGGAGCTTCTTTTGGGTGCAAAGGCTCCTTCTTCCCTTGATGGGATTAGGTTTTGCATGTGAGGTATAATCTTGTGTTTTATTGCATTTGATTTAGTGTTTTACCTTCATTGCTTTATCTAATCTACATTGGCATGCCTGGTGGGACCCACAAGGTCTGAATCTAATCTTTGTTTGCGAGTTTTTGTGTTAGTATGTGACTTTTGCAGGTTCAGTGCTATGTAACAGTCGTAGCGGCGCTATCTCAATCGTCTTTCAGCGCTATTACCGTATTAGCGCTATCTCTGTGCAATTTTTTTTTTTTAATACTAACCCTACTCACATGTTGTTTATTTGCTTTTCCTGCAGTTTTCTGTGGTATTTGATCTCTGTTTTGCAGGAAAACCAAGAATTATAGGGGGAGGTTATTGCGAATTTTTGAAAGAAATGAAAAAAATAGCATCCGTTCCTGTTTTGACGCAATCCTTCAGATTAGCGCCATCTGTACTTCTCCATGACTCTGAAACATCTCGTAGTGGCACCTTCACAGCCATAAATCATCGCTATCCTCTGTATTAATGCCTTAAGTAGGGCATATTAGCGCTAAACTCTGTATCTACGCCATTGTATATATTATCGCTATAGTAGTGTTTAATTAGAGCCATAGATTATTTTAGCGCCTTCTTTCGTAAGTTGAGTTGTTCTGCCCGCAGTGGCGCCTGTACATGTTTATTTTAGTGCTATTTTGGTAATTTGCTTTTTTGTCTATTACAGGTACTGCGAATACTAACAAATCTTTTTGCAGGATGGCTTGTTGTTAGTTAGATAACACTTTGATTTTGGAAACTAAAATGAACCCTTTTGCATGATTAGGTCTTAGCCAACATTTCAATTTGGTGTTTTAAAAATCAATCCAAACAACTCCTTGTGTGACATGTGTGTGATCATAACATTTATTTTGGTGCTCTAAAATATACTCCTTTGTGTGCCAACAAAAAAACAATCGAACACTTCAATTTGGGCTATAAAAAGAACCACAAATTGCATACATCATTGGTTAAAAAGAACAACAAACTTGCATTTCTCACGCATCTAATCAAGACAATCTAAAATACTTGTGTGAATTGTCTTCGTGGTTGTGTCAAGTAGAGTGAGAAGTGTATGCTCTTCCCTCGCACCCTTTGGTGATCTTAGGAATCAAAAACTTCTCACAACACTTTGCATTAATCACCCCCCATCTAATCCAAAGATCTAAAATTGAACCATGTTTAGAGTGATGTAATCATAGGGAACACGTATGCTCTCCCCTCGCATCTTCATATGAACTTGGGGATCAAAAGTATTTTTATGATTATATTGCTTTTGTAATCCTTAGAGGGCCTGCCACCCCACTTCGAAAGGTGGGAATGACCCAAGCGGCATCAAGCTAAAGCCAAGCTCTTCCAAGCTGCTATATAAAATAAGGCATTTGGGACGAAAGTCTCAAGCGACAGGTGTTGTTTTGTTATACCGACAGCCAACCTCCCCATAAACCCTCCAAGGTGTAACCCTTGGAGGCTGGGAGACTCCATAACGGAGAGTAGCGCTGCCACACGTATAACCACCTGAACGGATGCCCTTATTAAGAACCATTGTTTTAGCAAGCCAAAATCCTTCTATTTGTTGACGCAGACGGCAAAACCCTTGAAGCGGCCCCGATTCATGCGGTTCTTAGCCGAGGTAGCAGGGACAATCTAAAGGTTTGGTGAGGGACAAGCCTTATAAGAAACCCAGATCTTGGTATGCGTGAGAAGTGTGTGCAATTGTAAGGAGGGGCCGGTGCTACCAAGATCCTAGAGCTACCCGCTTTGAATAGGCGCAGCTAGGGGATTCAACAAATATGGTCACATCCTCGCCTTAGGTTGTAAAAAAGTGCTTATTCTAAACATAGTCATAAGTCATTTCACAAACAAAAATCATTGCTTGTTTTGCGTTCAAGTGTGTGTGTTAAAGTGCTTTGATTTTTCACAAACAACTTGCCAAGAGACAGAACAAATCAGTTGGTCACAGTCCAAACAGACAAAATCCAAAAATTTGCCATCAAAAATCTGTCTACCCTGTTTCAGCGCCATATCTGTCTAACTGTAGCACCATTTCATCCATGGATTGGCACTATTTTTAGATTGACATGCCTGAGACAGAACAAATCAGTTTGTCACATTCCAAACAACTAGATCCAAAAATTTGCCATCAAAAATCTGTCTACCCTCTTTCAGCGCTATATCTATCTGACTGTAGCGCCATTTCATCTATGGATTGGTGCTATTTTTAGATTGACGTGCCTGAGACAGAACAAATCAATTTGTCACATTCCAAACAACCAGATCCAAAAATTTGCCATCAAAAATCTATCTACCCTGTTTCAGTGCTATATCTGTCTGATTGTAGCGCCATTTCACCCGTAGATTGGTGCTATCTTTAGATTGACTTGCCTGAAACAAAGACCCATCTAGTTGTGATCTACACCCTTTGCTCCGCCATAATCCATATTCATCTCACAGAAATCCGTCAACAGTCCAGCCATTTTCTTCAAAATTTTTTCAAATTGCACTTTCTCTTTGACCTTAGAGAATCAATCACCACCATTGTTGGACCCCATTATCAGCCCAAATACATATCTATCCATCCCCTTTCAATCTTTTTACACATCTCCTTGGACCAAGACAAATCATTTCAAAAAATCCACACCCAAATCAAAACACCATAAACAACCAAAGCATGTCATCCTTTTGAGCCAAAGTTAGATCTAGATCTTATCATTAACATCACATTTTCCTTGAAAAGTCATTAGTCTACATTTCAAGAAAAATAAATCACCTCTCTTTGCGTAAGGTCATTAGTCTACCCCAAACAAAGAAAATCATCATCCTTTTGTGCCAAATCAAAATCTAGATCTTATCCAAAAGCTCAATTCGAAAAACATCAAGAACATCATCCTCATCATCCCAAATCAATCAAAAAAATCAAAAAACATCACAATTCCAAATCCCTTTCTTATCATCCATCTTTGGTCCAAAATTTGTGCAAAAATCAATATCACCCATTCATATCACCCTTAGGATAAAACCTTTGGAAAAACATACCGATCTTCTCTTCTACTCCATCTCACTACCACATCCCTCTTTGGGTCCAACAAAATCAATCCGATTCTCTAAGGTCTCCATCTCCATTCCACTCTACTCCTCATCAAAATCATACACGTATGCCCATCATGAGATCACAACACAAAAAGAACCAAGAAATGGTGGAACAATGGACCTTTGGCCTAACACCAACAATAGCAACATACCCACTTATCAAACATACAATCCACCTACATATTCCTTCATCCCCCCATTTGGTGCCAACGACCCTTTTCACTTCTTACCACAAACACAAACACTACCACCACCACCACCACAAAATGTCCCCACCATATCCCAAGATGACCTAGATGTCTTGAGCTTCATGCAAGATGTTAATAATATGGACCTACTTGATAAAGTCCTAAGATTGGACCCAAATAGATATCTTGACCATCTTCTCAAGCTTGGTGCTCAACTTCCCCCCATCACAACATCATCACAACCATCCACTTCTACAATCATCCCTACCACATCAAATACTCAAGCATCTACATCACATACCCAACCCACCAGCTCTTAAACGTCAACACCTAATGTATCTACCACTACCACATCTACAATTTCCACATCCACTGCTATGCCTAACATCTCCCAACCCATCATCACTTCTACTACCACAACAACCATCAACCCTTCCATTTCACACATCACCATGGGTATACAAGGCAACATCACACAAGCAAGTACCTCCATAAGTGTGCCCCCACCAAACCCTCACACCATTGAATACCTATGACAACTATTCTCACAACAATCTCACAACACATCTAACCAATCCAACGTCCACATACCCAACGTCAATCCCATAAGTCAACATAATCCCAATTCCCAAATACCCCCACATATTCTCCAACAACTCTACGCGCACCAACAACAGTAGGCACTAATCAATCCAAACCCCAATCCGCAATACCAACATCAAATCCCACCCCACCTCCAATATCTCACCAACCAACAACCCTACACATTTCAACCACAACAACCACAGGATTTCAACACCGTCCTACAAGGCTTAATCCAAAAGGTGGACGATCTACAAACTGGGGGAAAATGCAAATACTATTCTTTTGAGGATATTTGCCCCTACCCATTTGACTACACCTTATACATGCCCCCTTTCCCTAAAAACTTTGAAACACCAAAATTTGACAAATACAAGGGGAAGGGCGATCCTAGGGACCACCTTCAGGAGTTCTACATTGCTTGCCTTGAAGTCTCTAATAACAACACATATCTTATGAGACTCTTCCCACAAAGCCTTGGCGGCCAAGCTGCTGAATGGTTTGCCCATCTTCCACCTGGAATTCAAACATTTCCCGAGCTTGCGGAGAAGTTTGTCAACCACTTCTCCTACAACTTTGAGCATGAGGTGTCTATGACCGACCTCTGTAACACCAAACAAAAGAACGGAGAAGCTTTTGCTTCTTTCCTACAAAGGTGGAGGGGCCTAGCAAGCAAGCTCCCATGGCCTATTCCTAAAAAACAACTTGTCACCATGTTCATGGCCAATCTCAATCAGGAACTAGGATTTCACTTACAAATTCTTTGCGCATCTACCTTTGAAGAGGTTATTGACAAAGGCACTACTGTCAAACGAGCCCTCATTGCCAAGGGTTCTATCAAACTTTACGACCCCAAATCCCACAGCAACAGCAACAACAACAAGAAGTCCAATCACAACACCCCCAATACCAACAACACTAACAACATGCAATCTAATAATAAATCACGTTATTGGGGGAAGAACAAGAATAATCTGAACGATGGCATCACCAATGTGAAGGCCATCCAACACATCCAAAACCACACACCTGCACACACGTATGCAGCAAACGCCAATAACCCAAGAGGGCCAAATAAACCACGCAAACCTCACCGTAATTTCACACAATTAGTAGAACCTATCGAGGACATCCTTGATAGATGTCTCAAACAAGGAGCAATCACACTCCTGCTTGTTAGACCATGCCAAGACAATGACCTCAAAGCAGCATGGTATAATGAAAATGACTATTGTGAATACCACCGCGTGGTAGGCCATAAAATAGCTGACTGTATGCAATTAAAGCATTGCATCCAAGACCTAATAGACCAAAATCTTGTCAGCCTCGAGCAAAGTGCACACCCATCACCAAACGCTAACCTTGGAGCTTACAAGGATCCTTTTCCCAACCATAATAAAGCATCCTGTTCCAACCAAGCATACAATGTCACTCCACCACCCGCATCCTATGACTCCATTGTCGGCCGCATCAAACCCTCATCCCACTATGTCAACACAATCACCATTCAGGCACAAGCACCTGATTGTGCCATAACAACCTGTCAAGGCCGTGTCTCAATCCGCACTGCCCCTCCCATTGAATCAACACCCCCATCCACATCCGATCCCCTCCCCCCTCGTTTAAACACCTGTCCATCACCCACCACTCGATATAACCTCCTAGACCATCTAGGAAAGACACCCGCACAAATCTCCATCCTTGAGCTGCTTCACACATCACCCCGCCACAAGGACATTCTCGACAAAGCCCTTTTGGAAACACAAGTCCTAGAAAACTTGGATGTCAATCAATTTCAAGCCATGGTCGGCCATATTGCTACACCACACCATATCACGTTTTCTGAAAAGGATCTCTGCTTCCGAACACCTACATAATGATGCACTACACATCAAGGTCCGCATTCACAAACACACCATTAAAAGGGTCCTAATAGATGGTGGTTCCAGCCTAAATATATGCACTCTAAAATTGCTAAAACACTTGGGGTACTCAGATGTGGTTGTGGATGCTAGCGAGTGTATAACAATCAAAGGATATGATGACACTGAGAGGCTATCCGAGGGCACCATAAAGCTCCCTATTCAAGTGGGACCGCAAATCCTCGAAACAAAATGTCAGGTTCTAGATCTTGACCTCCCCTATAACATTCTTCTTGGCCACCCATGGATCCATGCCATGCAAGCCGTCCCATCCACTTTCCATGAATGTCTCAAATTCCCCCACAATGACACCGAAGTCACTATTTATGCCGATCCCCGTCCCTTCCAATACTGTAGTTTTCTGGAAGGACACAACCAGACCTTCTGTCCATATAATAAAGCCACCACCCAAACCACCCCAATAGCTTCCACCTCATACATGGACCCCGCCAACATCGCCACCACTTCATCCCAAACACCTTCACCACCTGAGGTCAAGATCAAGCTCAGCGACCAAGGCTGTGGGGAATACAACCTTCATGGCACCTTTTGCATGGGCTTATTACCCACTCCTAAGACATTTGGCACTCCGAACATAGAGGCAGCTGACACAATCATCATCAAATGCAAACCCTCGCCCATCTTTGAGAAAAAACACCTTCTGGATCAGGACATACTTGAAGATATTTCATTCTGGCTTTACAAGGATGAGGAAATAGAACAAGACATCCCCACCATCCCAACAAACAGTTACGACAAAGGTTCTGAGATAGTCAAAAGCATGGGTTACAAAGGACAAGGCGGCATTGGCCTTCATGAACAGGGGATTGTAAAACCACTGCAAGCAACAAGAAACCCCTATACTCAAGGGTTAGGGTATGGTCAACCACAATGCATCCTTAATACTGGTGAATGTATCTTAGCCGAATTTGCTCCAGTTTCTCTAGACGTCGACAATGTTAATGAAACGGACCTACAAGACTCCTTTAGTGACTTTGCCAATTTCTTCACCTCCTCCATTTGCACCATCTACTCCGTCACCACTCTCGCCTCATCATCCAATGACCTACCATTAGTATACCCTGACCTCATCGACTGGGACCAACGAGGACCTCCTATTTTTGATATCGCACCTAATGACGAAGCCATTGCTGAAATGATGGGAGTAAGAGACAACTTCCCCTTGGGAGATCACAGAGCTAGATACATCATGGAACTCAATCTGGCTGCCTATTTTGGGGAGACAACCCCTGCTTCTAGTCACAAAAATACAAAAATAAAAAATGGATCTGATAGTGAAAACTGTTCCATGGTAGTATCAGATCCTAAAAAAGTAAAAATAAACGATGTATCTCCTAGTGAAAACCTCCATGAGGTGCCAAGGGATGGAAGCATGGGCCTCCCTGAAATAGATAAAGTATATCCTGACAGATCACCCATCTTGGTTGAACCAGCTCAGGAAATGAATCTAGGGACAGAGGAAGAGCCGAAAATCACATACAGAGCAGAATCTCTCAGCCTGTTCAAACAGGAAGACTTCTTGGCATTCTTCACACGTAGAAATCGCAACTTTGCGTGGACCTACGCAGACATGCCAGGGCTAGATCCTGCCTTGGTTGTCCATCATCTTGCAGTGCATCTTGATGCCAAACCAGTCAAATAAAAGCTCCAAAAGATGAATCCTCAGGTGGCCCTTCTTGTCAAAGTAGAGCTCAAAAAGTTACTAGATGTAGGGTTCATACATCCAATTGATTATCCTGAATGGGTTTCGAATCTAGTACCCATTGCTAAACCAGATGGCAGAATCTGATGTTGCACTAACTTCAGAGACCTCAACAAGGCCTGCCCAAAAGATGACTTCTCACTTCCCAACATTGACATGATCGTGGATCTTACTGCAAGGCATGAGATGCTATCTCTTATGGATGGATTTTCAGGATACAATCAAATCAAAATTGCCAAAGAAGATCAGCACAAGACATCCTTTATATGCCCATGGGGGACATACTGTTGGGTAGTAATGTCATTCAGCCTAAAGAATGCAAGAGCTACTTATCAAAGAGCAATGACTGTCATCTTCCATGACCTTTTTCACCACATCATGGAGGACTATGTTGATGACTTACTCGGCAAATCAAAGACCAGAGAAGAACACTTAGACGTGCTAGCCAAGATCTTTGATAGGCTAGAGCAATATAATGTTCATCTAAATCTAAAAAAGTGTGTCTTTGGTGTCACTTCAGGTAAATTGTTGGGATACATAGTCTCCAGACAATGAATCGAGGTGGATCTGGTGAAAGTCAAAGCTATTACTGAAATGCCACCTCCTAAAACCTTGAAACAACTGAGAAGCCTGCAGGGTAAACTACAGTCTATTCGCTGATTCATTGCTCAACTTGTTGACAAATGCCAACCATTCCAGCATCTCCTTAGGAAAGATACAGCTTTCACCTGGACTGCTCAGTGTTAGGATGCCTTCGACCAACTAAAAGCATATCTGGCTAATCCCCCTATTCTATCTCTACCAAGACAAGGAGAGCCCCTCCTCTTGTATATCTCTGCGACCGACACAGCAGTTGGGGCTTTGTTAGCACAACATGATGAGCAGGGGAAGGAAAGAGCCATCTACTACATCAGCCGCACCTTGATTTCCTATGAGCTCAACTACACACAAATTGAACGTGCATGTCTTGCCCTGGTCTTCACATCACAAAAGTTATGACATTATATGCTCAATCACAAGACTAAGCTCATTGCTAAGATCGACCCACTCAAATATTTGCTAAACAGAGCAGCTCTCACTAGAAGAATGGCAAAATGGGTCATGATTCTCACTGAATTTGACATAGAATACATACAGAGAAAGGCAATCAAAGGACAAGTCATAGCAGATCAGCTGGCTGAGGCACCCATTCAAGCAGAACATCCTACAATAGCAGAATTTCTAGACGAGGCCATCTTGACAATCACACCAACCGCAGATACATGGAAGATGTATTTTGATGGATCCTACACTCATAGAGGCTCGAGGGCAGGCATCTTGTTTGTTACCCCTCAAGGTGACATGATCCCTAAATCATTCAAAATCACATTTCCATGCACCAATAATGTAGCAGAGTATGAGGCCCTCATCATAGGTCTCTGAATGGCCATCCAATGGAAAATAGAAAAACTAACTGTGTATGGCGACTCTCAACTAGTCATCAGGCAAGTCAATAATGAATACAAAACCAAGGACGATAAGCTCCTTCCCTATAAGAAGATGGTTGATGACTTTAAAGATTATTTCGGTGACATCCACTTTGAGCAGATCCCAAGGTTAAATAACAAAGCGGCAGATGCCATGGCAACCATCGGATCTCTGGTCGACATGAAGCAAGGCAGCAAGAAATGCAAATTCCTGATCGAAGAGCTCCCCATCTCAGCATATGACGTTCCCCAATCTAAACTATTGTGTGAAATCATTGGTCCTTTATCCCCCTAGTATCAGGAAACCTACCTCTATGTTCACGATAATATCCTCCCCAACAACCTATCCCCATCACAGAAAAAATCCTTCATTCGTCGAGCCTCCCGTTTCATCCTCATAGGTGACACCCTCTACAAAAGGAGTCTTGATGGCACGCTTCTACGATGTTTAGACTCTTGGGAAGCTGAGGCAGCTTTGGAAGAGGTACACGCAGGTATTTGTGGGGCACATTCAAGTGGACCAGCTATTATTGGCCCACCATGGACAAAGATGCACATCAGTTTATCAGAAAATGCCTCCCATGCCAACAGCATGGTGATCTCATCCACGCCCCAGCATAGGAGCTACAACCAATCACAACACCATGGCCTTTCTCACAGTGGGGACTCAACCTCATAGGGAAAATCCATCCTCCATCTTCCAACGGCCATAAATTCATAATCACTACTATCGAATACTTCACAAAGTGGGTGGAAGCAATACCACTCACCTTCACCACAGGCATCCAAATCTCCAAGTTCATTCTCCACTACATCATCTGCCGCTACGGTATCCCTCATTCCATTGTCACTGATAATGGGAAGCCATTCAAAAACCAAGAAGTTTGCACTTTGTGCAAAAAGTTCGACATTAAACACCGATTCTCCACGCCATATTACCCCCAAGGAAACGGTCAAGTAGAGGCTTCTAATAAAACCATCCTTCGCATCTTAAAAAAGACAGTTAATGAAGCTGGCCGCGACTGGCACCTCCAACTCAACCCCGCCCTATGGGCTTACCGCACCAGCATCCGTACTCCTACCGGAGTCACCCCATACTCACTAGTATTCAAATCTGAAGCCATTTTACCTATAGAGGTCAAGCTCCCATCCCTCCAAGTATCATTGCAAAACATTATCTCTGATGAAGACTATCGCGTTGCAAGGTTGCATCAACTTGAACTATTGGATGAGAAACGCCTGACTGCATTAAATCACTTACAGGCATACCAAAACTGCCTCAGAAGAAGCTACAACAAAAAGATCAGAACTAGAAAGTTTGAGGTCGGTGACCTGGTCCTAATGGAAAATCAGAAGAACCTGCAAGAGCATCCGAAGCAAGGAAAATTTTAACCTAATTGGCTAGGACCTTATGTCCTCACTGCCGACTATGGGTCAGGAGCTTATCAGCTTGCAACACCCGAGGGGCAGCCTCTAGATGAGCCAATGAACATCTTGCATCTCAAGCGATTCTATGCATAACCCATCTGGTACCACAAGTCAAAAAATCAAAAAAATACAAAAATTTAATCAAACACCAAAAAAATCAAAAAATCAAGAAAAATCAGAGTGTAATAAAAACTTCCAATGGTGAAAATCACCTCGGTGACACTTTGGATAAGTACCATGGTGAAAACCTGTTTCAGGCGCCATGCATAGTGGCCAGTTCTACCATCTAATAAGTCCTCTTTCCATCATAACACTCCATACCCACACATCCCATGGCTTGAAATTCTGAAACATCCAGTTTGTTCACCCATTCCGCACTACCTCACCCACCCAAAACCCCATCCATGGAACAAGGATCCTTGTAAGCTCTCATTTGTACAGTTCATAAAATTAGAAAATCCAAAAACATCATAAAATCAGAAAATCCAAAAACATCATAAAATCAGAAAATCCAAAAACATCATAAAAATCAGAAAATCCACAAAAAAAAAAATCCTAAAAAATAGAAAATCCAAAAACAATCACCCCATGCATCAATCTCGCATCCCATCACGATCATCTAAACACACATCAACCCTCATCACATCCCATCGCAAACCATTCCCACATCATCAAGTCTTGCCAGAACTACATATTCATTTTGCCTGCATCTTAAAAGTACCTTGATCCCGTGGACACAGGGTATGTAGGTAGTCTAGAATATGAAGGATGTTTCCAGTACTCAGGTATCTAAGATGCACCCATCCCACCCGTTGGGATGGTTCCCACTCACTGAGCTTTCTAGATCTTAGAAATGATACGCATGCTACGTATATAGTTGAAACATGGTCCTTCACGCAAAAATTATCAAGCAACATACCAACTATAATCTTACATCTGGCCAGAATGTTCTTTTGCTCATCTTCCAAAAAACTCTCCAATCAAATACCAATAGATCTACATCCTAGGATATGTCTTTCCTACAATGGACAAAAATCTATCATTCTATCATCACGTCTCTTGGCAAGAGCACACAAAGGCTATTTGTATCTTTCGTTGGTCTTTTTGCTTATTGATTTTTATCTTTTTGTCTCGCTCCAAGTAATCTCCAAAGCTACCTTGATCTCATTATATCATGGTACGTAGCAGATAACCCTTGGAGTAGACATAGTCATTGTTTCGGTATGCTGTGCTTGTGGGTTGGTTTCATTACTCCAAGAATAGTATTCATATCTTGAAGTCCAGGTCGGTTCTAGCATGATGTGTCCTATTTGCATATACAGGTACAAACCCCTTATATGCATTATTCACACTCACTGCTATGAGTCCCCTTCCTCCACTAGACAAGATTATACTACCTTGGGCATGCATGAAATCAACCTATTGTTTGTGGGTCTAGTCCATGCAATCGTCGGATATACATCATCACCTAAGTCATTTCATACCTTTGTGAACTGTATCCTACATTGCTACATTAAACTAAGAAATGCTCTCAATTAATTTTGTGCAACTACTGTTACTAGCTCACAATCATCTTCCTAATCACTCAGTCACCTATCCCATATCGGCCTAGATAAATTGATAAACACTTTTTCAACCCCCCCCAATCTAACCCCCTCATTGACCCCATCTTCCCACCATATCTCCACTTAACACAACCTGAGCCAAACCAAACCCCAACCCCCCCTCCATGACATGGTGTCTTTTGACCTAGCAAGCCTCCAATCTCCCCACCGCCATCCCCTAGACGCTCCCACCCCTATCATCCCCACCACCTAACACGCTCTCCAACAGTCTCACCCCTTAGGATCCTCACAAGGAACATTATGTGTATCGGGACTAGGCCATCTCACTTATCACCTAGTATGCATACCACCTATCACCTAAATTGCATCTAAGTATAACATCTTAGGTTCATTTTAATCCCTTTGCATAACATCTTAGGTTCATTTTAATCCATCTAATTTGCATTGCATTCTAGGTTCATTTTAATCCCTTTGCATAACATCTTAGGTTCATTTTAATCCATTTAATTTGCATTACATCTTAGGTTCATTTTAATCCATTTAATTTGCATTGCATTCTAGGTTCATTTTAATCCCTTTGCATAACATCTTAGGTTCATTTTAATCCATTTAATTTGCATTGCATTCTAGGTTCATTTTAATCCATTTAAGTTGCATCACATTTTAGGCTTCATTTTAATCCATTTAAATTGCATTGCATTCTAGGTTCATCCATTTAAAAACACAAGTAGGTTCATTTTAGCTGCATATCACTACACCTCACATCATGTTCATTTATCACATAGGAGCATGTTAAAATTAAAAATAGTATCATCACATTGTATTCCATACATATAAACATCTCATAAATAATTAATTGCATTACAACATCATCAGCATCACCATTAAAACAACACATACATCTAATGGCATATACATAATTCCATACATTTTCATCCCTAATAAATGTTCATTAGTCTGCATAGTTAGTTACATCATATAATCCATAAAATCACAACACCATGCATATATCACAAAAACATCCATGCATCCACCAAATCACACACATCATTTGAAACAACATCACACATCCATAACATATAAAACATAACATGTGCATCCATCATATAAGCATCATCACAATAGAACATCATAAACCATCAGAAGTATTGCATCATATATAATCATCGCAAAAATAATGTACATCGCTCACATCATCAAAAAATAAAGTGTTCTGATACAATGCCTCTAAGGGCTAACATGGTATAACTATCACATCGAGGATCCTCTCTTTGAGGGAGTAGGAGACACTGACCTGGTCAAGCCTATGATCCTGACGGTGGATGTGGCTATGTAGCTACTGGTACCTGAGGACCCTGCTAGGGCACACGTGAGGGAGGAGGCATCGTCTGCTATACTGACTACACAGATCTCGATCTATGTGATCTCGATGCCCCCGATCTGCTGACCTGGCTATAACTCGGTGCCCGCTGCGCCGCGGGCACGGCTGCATAGTACAACCCTTGATAATACTCCGTCTGTACTCTGGCCTCTGCTAGCTCTACCTATACCCGAGATACTTGCCCCTATGCCTGGCTCAACTGCCCTTGTATCTGATGTGCATGCGTCTGCACCTGAGCCAGCTGGGCCTGCATCCCTGCCAAAATCAGGGTAAGTCCCCCACCCGCAGCCTATACACTGCTCAACGCAGTCTCTGCCTGATGTGCTCTCACAAGCACTGCATCCTGCTCTATCCTCAACCTCCATGTCCTCTCGAGCCTGAGCCAACTGAGCCTCTAGCACTGCCACCTGCCCATCTACTCCCTGTAGCTGTCCCAACTTAGCCTCTCGGCACCCTAACGCCTCCTCTAAGATGGCCACCTGAGCACGTAATGTCTCCACCTCCTCCATCTCCCATGGTCGTCGCTGAGGTGTCAGCCTCTCAACCTTTGCCACGACCCCTGCCCCTGAACTCCCTACCCTGGTATCATGTCTATCGATTCGTAGCTGCTCCACCCGTGATGGAGATAGATCACCCTGCTCTGCCCTCGGCTGTCCACCGCACCACTGTGGTCCTCTACGCTGTCGTCTGCCCCTAACCTAGGCCTGTTGTGCTGGAAGCTATTATGCAAGAACCTGCTGTGCTGGAACCTGCTGTGCTGGAACCTGCTGTACTGGAACTTGCTGTGCTGGAACCTCCTACCCCACCTGTCCCTATCCCGCTGCCGCTGCTGTCAACTCCTCTACACGCTGGCCATCTCTCGCAATCACCCTCTCCTCCCCATCATCCATCACCTCCACAAGATAGTCCTCCACAACCTCATCTCCACCCCCATCCGGATCATCTCCACCCCCATCTCCCTCATCCTCTAATACCTCCACCATCAGATCTGTCAATCGAGTGGGTCGATGCATCTGCCACCATACCTCATAAGTAGGCATAGTACCTGCATCCCTCACTGTGCTCCTCCAATCCCACTGAACTGGCCGAAGTGCTGCCCAATCATTCAGCGCAACCTATGGCTGTAATGGTGCAGGCCAGTGGGCTGTATCTCACGGCATCCACGCATATATCGCCATCTGCTGAGGCGTATCCTATACCAGTCCAAACTGACACATAACCCATGAGGGTAGGTACATCTCTATGGTACGGTCTACACGACCCATAAGATATCTCTACTGAAATGTGTACGGGAGATGAGTCACATCATCAGGCCACTCCTCACAACCAATATATGCACGCCATACCACGCTAATCACGTCATCCAATATCCGCTGCCAGTGGCGGACCTGTCCAGTGTATGTATACTCTGCATCCTGATACAAGAACACAAACGCCTCAAACGGCTGTCGATAATAACCGTATGTCAGCCGGGTCACAGGGATATGCTCCCAAATCCATACGTGTAGCAGCGTAGCCCTAGCAGATAAAGCCCTGTCATGAAGATAAACGACCGTGTGCATCTCGTGAAGTAGCTGTGCTAGCATCACCAGCCCCCATGTATAGACAATATCATGGCTCACCATCCCCTCTATCATCCTGCCCCAGCCCATAGGAAAACCTCTGCCTCACCTATCCGGCATCACCACACCTCCAATTAGCACACACAGAAATAAGGCAAAGGGATCTACACCCACCGCCAGCGTCCTGTCATAATCCAACTCCCTCCCATCTACCGAAAGAACCAGGTGCTCTGCTCTGAACACTATGATCAATGCAGTCCGCCCCCTCCTCGTGTCATACCTCACACGTCGACCTAGAATTGGTAGCTTGAGGATGCGATAAACATCCTCAAGTGTGATGATCATCTCTCCTGTCGGTAGCAGAAAGCTGCAAGTCTCGGTGCGGTATCGCTCCACCATGGCTGTCATCAGAGCTCTATGAGCTCATAGCACTGGCATCAATGCCACCATCCAAAGCCCCAGCCTCGCTAGTCGAGGCCGCCATGCCTCATTAAACAACGGCATCACGGATCGCACTCGTCGCTCCCGCGACTAAAGTATAAACTGCTGTGTATCCTGCATCCACCACTTCTTCATTAGCTACTAACTTATTTCCCCCCCACACACTTTTTCTTCTAAATGTATCACAGGCCCAAATCATGTGGCCCCCACACGGACAGTCCCTAGTGCCATTTTGAAAATAGCGCTACTTTTCCCTACCCATTGTGCCAATTCATATAATGGCACCACTGCACGACCTATATCGTGCCAATCCAGACGATGGCGACGTATTACATTTTCACACCAATGTCCACTTTCGTGCTAAAACATACAATAGCGCTATTCCCCATTATGGCGCTATTCCAGACGATAGCGCCGTTATAACCTTAATATGGCACCAAAACACCATATTTCTTTCTCCCTGAGTTTTTATACTAATCCAGCCGATGGCGCCAATATTTCCTCCAAATGGCAACAAAACTGCCCTACACTACCCTGGCAGATAGCACTAATCCGCAGGATTGTGCTAATTCACCTTATCTTTGGCGCCACACACTCCAAACGCATATCCCAAAACCCAAAAAAATGTGCGTAAAATAAAAAATCACAAAGTTCGGGTTAGGCCCTACCTAGGGTCTAACCTTGGGTGACCGCCCGACCTCTCAGAATCGCTCTGAGATGTGATGAAGTCACGGGAACTGTGGGTTACGCTCAGCCATCTCTCCTTTGTCTTTTCTTCTACAAAGTCAAAAGTGTGCCAATGTGGCACTCTTTGGGCCCACTTTGCCTAATATAGTGGGCCATGTCATCCTTCCATCTTTCCTCTTTTCCTCCAGGGTGCAGATCTCAACCTTTTTCCTCCGTTTTTCCTCCTACCATCTTCTTTTTCCCCCACCTCTCCAATTGTCACTGCTGTCGCATCCTTTCGAGAGCTTACCTGCAAAATTTTCATTTTCCCACTAACCTCTCGAGGGGGCATCCCCTATCCATCTCATTCCTTCCCGGCAGCTGGGGCATATTTTTTCTTGACCTGATGCCACTTCCCTCCTAGGTCCTGACACCACATCAAAGAGGGGCAAATGTAGACACCTAAAAATGTCTTGACCACCAAACTAACTCCCGACATCCCTAAACATACCAATTTCCTTTCCAACCAATTAATTAAATTTTTATTTAATTAATTACCCCTTTCATTTCCTAAATCCACACCATTTCATCCCCAAAAATTAAATTAATTTTGTTGATTCAATAGTCCAAACCTTAGCCAATTGATTTAATAAATATGCAAAATTTATTAAATCAATTCCCCCATTTTTCTTAATTCTAATTAATTAGTTAAAACCATGTTAACTAATTAATCCAACCTATTAATTAGCCTATCCCTACCCTAGACAATTAAATAGCTATTATTTAATTGCCTACTCTAGCCTACCTCATCCTAACCTTAGGATTAATTAATTAAATCACTGATTAATTAATCTTATCCTCCCCCTAATCCCTCTACTAATTTATTCCAACCACATTAATTAGGTTAATCACCTTAATTAAGTGAGTCAAACCCTCATTAGCACTTCTCTCCACATCCCCCAAATTTAAAATTCAAATAAATCACACATCACATTTACTCCTCTTACACATCCCTTACACATGTCATAACTCATAAATATCCACTCTTCCCCAAATGAATTTTTAATTCATTTTACCCTTCCCCATGTGAATTTTTAATTCACAAATAATCCATCTCACCCAACCTCATTTATTCACCCATTTCCTAAAAATGAATAAAAGATTTACTTTTATTCCTAGCCCTCCATCTTCCAAGATCAAATCTAGGCCCTCCACATCACTTTCATCCTCCACCATTGATCTCTCCAATCAATCTCCACCCTTGGATCAAAATTCCTTCCAAAAGTCCATAAATACAACCTCTCACAAGTCATTTTCATCATCCAAGTTTATGCAAAGTTACCATGCCAAAATCATCCTTGAGTTAGATAGTGAGTTGCATAATTGAAGAGCATTTCACATTTGAATCCATAGTCTGGGGATCATCTTGGTCTTGGGAGCTTCTTTTGGGTGCAAAGGCTCCTTCTTCCCTTGATGGGATTAGGTTTTGCATGTGAGGTATAATCTTGTGTTTTATTGCATTTGATTTAGTGTTTTACCTTCATTGTTTTATCTAATCTACAGTCTGCTCCTAGGACTCCACAGCAAAATGGAGTAGTTGAGAGAAAGAACCAGACCATCCAGGAAGCATCCAGGACAATGATGATGGAAGCAAATGTTCCCAGATGTTTTGGAGAGAAGTTGTCAGCACTGTAGTCTATACTCTCAATCGAGTTCAAATCAGAAGCAATACCGGTAAGACTCCTTATGAACTTTGGTTTGGTATAACTCCTACTGTGAGATATTTTAGAGTATTTGGTAGCAAATGTTACATCAAAAGAGATGAAGATCTAGTAAAGTTTGATGCTAGAAGTGATGAAGGAATTTTCTTGGGTTACTCCACTCAAAGCAAAGCATACCGGTGTTACAATAAGAGACTAAGAAAGATGATAGAAAGTACAAATGTGAAAGTTGATGAAGGAATTGAGAAGCCCTCAAGGTTTTATGAATATGATGAAGATGGTCAGAATGGTTCTTTGGGTTAAGGAGCTTAATCCTTCTCTAAAAGTTAGATTCAGACTGATCTGGTAAATCAAGAAGAAGAGGTTTGTCTGAATGAGCCTGGTCAAGAAACAGTAGTGCAAGAAACTCCCAAAGTTCCAAGGTATGTAACTCTAAACCACTCTGAAGATCAGATCATAGGTGACAAAAGCAAAGGGGTACAAACAAGGAGGAGAATTGCTCAAAATTCAAATGAATACTGTCTGATTTCAAAGATTGAACCTAAGACAATAAATGAAGCTTGCAATGATGAAAACTAGACCAAAGCAATGGAGGAAGAGTTGATGCAAATTGAGAAAAATCACACTTGGGATCTTGTTCCCAGACCTAGTAACAAAAATGTGATTGGAACCAAATGGGTCTTCCGGAACAAACTAAATGAAGTTGGTGAAGTAATCAGAAACAAAGCTAAATTGGTCTGCAAAGGCTACTCTCAAATAGAAGGAATTGATTTTGAAGAAACCTTTGCTCTGGTGGCAAGAATTGAAGTAGTTAGATTATTTCTTGCATTTGCTGCCTTCAAAGACTTCAAGGTATATCAGATGGATGTCAAGTCTGCCTTCCTAAATGGTGATTTGGAAGAAGAAGTATACATTGAGCAGTTGGATGGATTTCAATTGTCTGATCACAGTGATATGGTCTGCAAGTTGAAGAAAGCACTGTATGGATTGAAGCAAGCCCCAAGGGCTTGGTATGAAAGGTTGGATAAGCATCTTGTGTAGATTGGTTTCAACAAAGGTACTGCTCATAGTAATCTATATTTCCAAATAGATAATGAAAACATCTTGATTGTTGAAGTATTTGTTGATGATATCATCTTTGGAGGAAGAGACAGTATGTGTAAAACCTTTGCAAATCAAATGAAAAGTGAGTTTGAAATGTCAATGCTTGGTGAAATGAATTTCTTCTTGGGTCTGCAAATTACTCAGACAAAGAAAGGCATCTTTATCTCTCAGACCAAATATGTGAAAGAATTGTTGAGGAAATTCGGAATGGAAGATTCAAAGCCAATGAACACTCCTATGGCAACTGGATATAAGTTGAGCAAAGATGATGACTCTCCTAAGACAAATCAGACCAAGTACAGATCAATGATTGGAGGACTATTGTATCTCACTCAGACTAGACGAGATATAATGCAGGCTGTTGGTCTTGTGGCAAGATTCCAGGCTGATCCCAGAGAATCTCATGTCATGGCAATTAAAAGAATTTTTAGGTACTTAAAAGGAACAATTGAGTATGGCCTATGGTATCCTAGAGATTAAGATTTTTCTCTTCATGCATATACATATGTAGATTGGGTAGGAGATGTGGATGATAGGAAGAGTACAAGTGGAGGAGCATTCTTTTTGGGAAAAAGGTTGGTTTCTTGGCTAAGCAAGAAACAAGAGGCAATATCCTTGTCTACAACTGAAGCAAAATACATTGCAGCAGTAGGTAGTTGCACTCAAATCTTATGGATGAAGTAGATTCTAAGAGACATTAAAGTAGAATATGAGGAGCCTATCACAATTTTTTGTGATAATTCAAGTGCAATAAATATTTCTAAGAATCCGGTATTGCATTTTAAGACCAAGCACATATCTATCAAGTTTCACTTTCTGAGAGAATAAGTGAACAAGGATGAAGTCAGATTGGAGTATGTACCCCCCAAGGATCAGATTGCATGTATTTTTACTAAACCTCTTCCCAAGGACTCTTTTGAGTATCTCAAGGAGAAGTAAGGGGTCATGGCCCCTCCAGTGATGAACTAGGATGCATTGATGTGCATCAGTCCGGTGGATATCACAGTCATATCTTGTGATCCGAATTGATGATGGGGAGCTGCTACTAAGGGGGAGCAGCTGGTATGATTCTGATGTGTTAGAATTGCAAGTATGAGCCCTTTTCTATTGATGTCAAAGGGGGAGAGAAGACATGTGAAAAACAAGTGGTTGAAGATCAAAGGGGGAGCAGTAAAGGAAGAGAAGACATGTGAAGAGTTGTTGCTGATAGGGGGAGTTGTGACAAAAAGGAGAAGTTCTTGTCTTGATGGTTTTTCACATCATATGTTGTCATCAATGACAAAGGGGCAGATTGTTGCAAGTATGAGGTTAACCAGTGTTGTCATTGATGTCAACATACTCATATTGCATTGACAAGAAGGATTGGATGAACTGTGTGCTGAGGTTATTGAGGAAATTAGTCTCAATCAGGAATAGTGAAGAACAGTAATGAGAAGAAGGCAAAAGTACTCAATAGGTTGAGGATCAGAGGATGCGGATTAAAGGGTTTGTAGATATGAATCTTGAGATGATCCAGTTAAGATTTCAGAGGTCCGCATGAAGATATGAAGAAGTTGTGATCGATTAAGTAGAACCGGTTCTGGGAGATGCTCCGGAGTGACAGAGTGTTACAAAAAGGTCCGGTGAGATCCGGAAGTGCATTGCCCTATTCTGCGGATTGGAAGGAGTGTTTGGGATGTCCTTGTGATGTGTCATCTTGATTTGTACATAGTTTGGAGGTCTGGAAGCACCTTTTTCAGTATGACAGTGGTGATAGACTGTGCTCTTGAAGTTCTGGATGAAGAAGAAAAGAATTCTAGTAAGTGGAGGAAGTGCGGATGTATCTGGTCATTCAGGCAAGCCTGTGAAGGTTCTTGGATCATGTTGAGGTTGTGTTGTCAGTTTGCATTAGTGTTAGAGCCCAAAATTGGAGATATACTTCTGGATGAAGATGTTCTTGTTCAGACTGGCTGACCGGATGAGTTATTCATCTTGCAAATGTTCTTGTGGATGATTGCCGACTTAGATGATTGTTCCTAAGTCGATGCCTTGTATAAATAAAGGTTTGTGAATTCATTTCAAAGTGTGTTGTGGAGTGGATGAGTGTGGTATAGTGAAAGAGTGAAAGGCAGAGTAGGAGTGTCTCGAGCTTAAATGGAACTAATCTAGACATGGTAAAGATGTCAATCTCCAGTTTAAGTTTGTAATACTTATGATCTTGTAGACAGTGTGTCTCTTCTAGGCAGTGTGCCTCCTTGTGAGCAGTGTGCTTAGGCAGTGAGCCCTAATTGGCATGTGCCATCTATTTTTCTTATTCTTCTAATAGAGAATAATCCTTGGGTTGATCATCTCATGGTTTTTCCCTTGACTGGGTTTTCCACGTCAAAATCTTGGTGTCTAATGTGTTGAGGTTTATTTACTCCGGTGTTTATACTTTATGCTTTCATGAATGGTTAATTGATATGCTATTAAATAACAAAGAAGAATCAAGTGTTTGAAGTAGAAGCAAGTTTTTATACAACTGATTCACCCCCCCTCTTAGTTGTGTGCCCTAGATCTAACATAAACCACAACTTTCCTTGTGCCATTTCTGGCACCAATTAACTGGCTGGGGGAAAAAAGTTTTTCCTTGTGTCTCCCCCTAAGCCAGAGCTTACTTTTTAATTTTCAGAAGGAATATCAACACCAGATTCTAGTGCGGATCCATTCCCTGCATTTTTTGTACTTCTCTTTACCTAAATCTTGTTCATCTCATTTTTAACTTCATCTGCATTTACTTTTCCTTTTCCTTTGTCTTGATTCTGATTATGATGCACCGGACCCCTTTTGTCCTGGTTGTTGCTTCTATAGAATTTGGCAATATGACTGGATGTATTGCAATTGTGGCAAACAACATTTCTTTGCATATTTGAATGATATCCTCTTGATCTACATGGATTATCCATATGTCCCATTCTATTGCATGCAAAGCATCTACCATTGAATGAGTTGTTCATTTGCATATTTCTACATTCAGGAGATTTGTGACCATACCTTTTGCAGTTGAAACACTGTCTAGAGAAGGATGTATTAGTCTGATTTATTCTCTTTCTACACTAATTAGCTTTATGACCAAAGTTACTGCAGTTGTGGCAGTATCCATTGAAGGATGGATATCTTTGAGCATTAGGTTGCCTTACCGGAGGTCTTCTGGGCCTGTTCCTTAGATTTTCTGATCCAAAATTCTTCTGACTGAATCCGGAGCTTTCACCTTTCTCATATCCCAAGCCACGCTTGTCATCTACCCTCTTTTGGCTTTCAAGAAGAACTTCAAGTTGAGAAAAACTTATCTTGAATTTTTCTTTATATTCATTTGCTTTTTGAAGATCCTTTTTAAGAGTGTCAATTTGATCCTCAAGTTTTTCTTCATTATCTCTAGCATCTTCAAGATCAGATTCTAGATGCCTAATTATTCTATCCATTTTGTGGCAGTCTTCTGACTTCTCCTTGAGAGATTGTCTTAGATCATCTTCAGTTTTTCTTTTCTCTTCAATTTCTTGGGTGAATTTCATAACTCCTGATTCCATTTCATGTCTTGCCATAATGACCTCTTTTGATAACTTTTCACATAACTTGGTTTTCTCCTTCAGATCTTCATTTGTACCATTGTCTTCACTTTGACTTGCCAATTGCTGAAGTAGATCTTTTCTCTTTTTCATAGAGATACTCAGTTTCCCTTTTAGTTCATTTATGAATTCATCAACCTATTTGAGTCTTTCCTTCAATTCACTGACTTCAGAGTTTGATTGCTCAAGATCATCTACGGCAAACTAAAGTTGTTCCCTCATACCATACACATCCATTTTAGTTCCCAGATCTTCCTCAAGCTGTTAGGCTCCTTTTGGAGGAACTTAGCTCTGATACCAATTGTTGATAACTGAGAGGGGGGTGAATCAGTTATCTTAATTATTTCAGCTTTCTAAGCTTTCTTAACAATCAATTCAAATAAGAAAACATAACCATGAAATAGAAATACACATGACACAATATTTTTGACATGGAAACCTTATTAAGGTAAAAAACCATGGGGTGATTAACCCAAGATTGTATTCTCTGTTAGAAGAATAAGATAGTACAAAATGGCACTTGCCAATTAGGGCTCACTGCCCGAGCACACTGCTCACAAGAGGTTCACTGCCTACAAGAGACTCACTATCTCCAAGTTTATAGTGAAGTTAACCAAGTGATTGAACTGATGGGAAGCATCCACATATGCTGAGGTTCAATTCCAGTTAAGCTCAATAGACTGATCTGTTGTAGTTCATTCTTCCTCTGTCTTAGACTATTGTTCTGTTACATACCAGACCTTTCTTTCAGCTACTATTCTGCTCTCTACTATTCTTCACACTTTTCACACAACACAACTCCAACCTTCTCATCAAAATCCATCTGGTATATATATCCACACAAAGGATTTCATCCTCTTTCTAGTCGGCATCCGGAATAGTCAGTATTTTCCCAAACTCTAGTCTATCGGCTGAATCCTTTCTTACCAAGTGATGCGTATCAAAGAGATACTCATAGAATTCATCTATCATGTCGGCCAATTATGAATTATACCTTAAGAACCTTGATCACCATCAATATCTCATCCAGAATAGTGTCTGATTCTCTGCCAGTCAGTTCTTCCTATGTCTACTCTGTCAAACAGGACTCCAATACTTAGATGCTCATATCTCTTCACTCTTTCATCACCGGAGGCTCAATCCCTATAATGTATCAGTCAAGGTACCCCTCTTGACTTCCCCAAGTCTGCACTTTACTAAGATACTTCATCTGAGAGATCCAGACCTGACTGTTGGATCTTGCCACATGCTCTATTCTTGCTTACCAGACCACAACACTCTTCAATCTAACTTCCAGTGTAGACACACCATGTCCTGCAGATGTGTGGGATGAACTTTGTCACCATCAATGACAACACTCATGAATCCACATAGTGTCTCTTGCCAATAGATAGTCCATGGTTTAGACATATAGCCAACTCTCCTAGGAAATTTATTTAATACTTTAGGTGATACAAAATTCTTATTTGCTCCAACATCAATTAAAATAGAAACAGGGACTCCAAATAAGGTACCTATCATCTCAATGAGGGTAATCTGATATTGAGCTTGTCGGTTGTCAAGTGCTACATGAATCCTTTGTTGAAAAGTTGTCTATTGTGAAGGTAAAGCCATGTTCCTTTGCTGCCCATTCTGCTTCTTATTAGTACATCAGTTTGCATAATGATCACCACCACAAGTAAAACAACCTCCAAGAGGACCCTTTTTCTCTGATGGTCTACCCACAGCATCCTCATTCCTCTCAAAGTTGTCATTCTTCTTATAATCCTCATTTCTTTGTTCATTTCCAAATCCACCTTTGTTTTTCTAATTCCCTTTATCATTTCTTCTGTTCTCATATCCCTTATCATTCTTCCTCTTATATGGCTAATCATTTGAATTCTTGTTGAATCTTTTACATTTTCTTTCTTAATAGGAAGATATAGACTTTATCCTTTATTCCTATTTAATCACCTTTTCATACACTTGATCCATCATTGTGAGACCATGCACTTCCACCACTCTACCAATTTGAGTATTCAGCCCCATAATAGGCTTTCTAATCCTAAACCTCTCATCCTTCTAATACTGAGGAACATATTTCAATAGACGAGTGAATTTCTCAGCATACTCAACCACAGATAGCTCTCCTTGATAGAGATTCTAGAAATCAGTTAGTTTTTGATAGAAATATAGCTGTGGCAACCACCTCTTTCAAAAAATTTCAAAAAATTCACTCCATGTCACCTTCAAGGGGCTTAAATTCAACTCCATCTTTTTGTTCATCCACCAAGTGGATGCTTCTCCCGATAGCTGATATGCTCTGCAAATTACTTTCGTGACCTCAGAATAATTCCTAATTTCAAAGTACTTCTCCATCTTGGTTAACCAGGCATCTGCTGCATCCCCTATTTTCATTCTATTGAATTTAGGAGGAATAATCTTTTTCATGTCTTTAGATAATTCAAGTGCAAGTTTATCTTTTATCTCTCTTTGAGATTCACTATCATCCCGGCTCTCACTTGCCATACCATGTTCTCATTGTTTTCTCCTACTCACATTATAGGAATACTCATTTTCACCCTCTATTTTACCAGTCTCATTTACTCTCTTTTCCAGATTGCCTATTCTTTCCTTTGTTTCAGCAAGCATATTAAGAATTCTATCTAGTTTGTCTGTAAAATTAACTTCGGAGTTATGATCTTCCTGATCTTCTCCCTCATTAGATCTTGATCCAACCATATCTGGAATGTTTTCTCACACCTGGTATTAACGAGTTATCTATTAGCTTCCTTGATTAAAGATTTCTCATGAAATCATAACATAATGAATTCACATAACCATGGTCAAGTACAAAAACAAAATTGTCTTTATTATAATTTGCACAAGAGCATATACATTCTTTATAGATAGATACATTTTCATGTTTCACTCAATATTTACAAGTGGGGTGTAACCTTCAAATTCATTGTCTGACACATATTTGTGGGGTGTACAATCCTCAGATTCACTGTTAGATGAAAGTACAATGATTTCAACATTAGGTGGTATACAAGAATCCCTCATGATCATTGGTATGCTATTAGAGCAAAATTGGGTTCGGCACTAGGGCTTATCAGTCCACTAAGCTAACCTAGAATCAACATTATGTAGGTAGCTAATGTTTTGACTTACTATGCCAAGATGGTGCATCTCAAACAAACTGCAATAAAGTCCTTTGTTGGTAAGGAATGATATTTGCAAGCTAAAAGAAAATGTATGGAGATAATTAAAATAATTCTAAAATCCAGCTTTTACCATGAAGTAAAATTTGAAAAGGTAAAAGGAATGATAAATTTTTTTCTCTTTTACAAACATTGAAGTTTAATCAACAACCTATTAAGATTCATGTTGATATTGAGTTACACAATGGGTCTATTCATTTTCAATGATTCAACAATCTGATATACTGTTCATAAATAAAATTTACAAATTAAACTTACCAAAGATCACTACATCTCGATTGTTGACCTCCATATTTCAAGCCTCAACAAGCCTATGGTTGAAGAGATAGAGAAAGAATCTTCGTAGAGCTTTACCTCCATCCATAGACCGAGGGTCTCCCGCACACCTTCCTTACCAGAAGTGGCTCTACCCTTCACGAAGAGGATAGACCTAGGATGACCTATGGTATTTTCCATCTAAGTACTGGTGTCAATGACCTACGTAACTTGTTATCATGCACCCCTAGATACCCTCTAATCAAGCATGAACATCCACAAGTTACGAATTCTAATCACGGTGAACTGACAATGCACTAGAGGCAAGTGCATTACTTTGGCCAAAGTTTTTGGTATAATTAGCATTGTGATCAACATAGTCGTTATGTTCACCCACCCCAACTTGACTTGAATATTGTCGCAATCCTAGAGTTATTTGGTCAAGATAAATTTCTTAGCCTTCCTATCTTGACAAGTTTCTAAACATAATTGTTTGATTTATCATAGCTCTAGGGTATGTAAGACTATAATAGGTTCTTAAAGGCTTCCTTGCCCTCATGGCAAATAAGACGAGAAATCAAGATTTGCAAATTTTATTCAAAAAGAAATTTCCTCCTCCTTGACTATTAGGGTTTAGTCTTCAAACAAGTTTTCTTGACACTAAGGGGGTCATCATGATTCTTATAAAATCTTTTTCATTGAACAACATTATTCAATTTTTGAATATGTAAGACATTCAATTAATGTGGTAAGGTTGATATAATTATCTCCTTATGTCTTAAGTTACATCATCAAAGATTGTGTAACCCTACGCAAGAGTTAAGTTTCTTAACAACTACTTCCTAATTTAGTAAGGTTTCCAAACCTTTCATGTTTCTCATATAAATTGACATATTGTCTATTGAGGTAGTAGTGAACCTACTAGGCTAGCTGCCCTATTAAGTCTTTAGTTCAACCCTATAGGAATCTAAAGTTGACCTTTATGTACAAATAATATCATTCCTTAAAAGAAATTTGATTATGGTGGCCTAGACATTGTTTTTGATTAACCACAAGACTATACACGTTCTTCTATACACAAGCAATTAATTCTCATTCATATACAACTAGAATAAATCATTATTGTTTTTTTGTAGCATTTTAAAAGTAATATCATAGTGACTAAAATGGAGATATAGGTTTGTAAAAGTGGAAACCTGTATCTTGCACCTGGTTGTTACATCCCTTCTTCTTCTTGAAATTGTTTCCAGTTCGAACCGATCCCACCACCTTTGTGCTATCCAACTCTCTTACTCAAAAGCTTCCCCAATACTCATCTAAGAATGAATGTTTCAAAACTTGTTTCTTACTCCTCTTATCAAGCTAAAATGCAGGTGATAAATAACCATTCTTGCACCATAACTACCTCTTACTCTCATCACCATTCAAGGTTTTATCCTTTAGATAGGCATTATGATTTAAAGATAAGGCTCTACTATGGTCCACGGTCTTAATAGTTATGCCATCATGGCAGTGGCAACAAGTGGCGACATGAACATTCCTATTATCATTATCATTAAAATGATAGCATATGTAATGCTATCGTAGACCGAAGTCTTAACATAACAAACATGATGGGTTCAATAAACTTGCCTCGATTTATTTATAAGAGTCGATTACAATCAAAGGTTTTTACACCACATTGATCTCAATGATATAATTTATCATTATCAACCTTATGATTAATAATAATTATTATATGAACAAAACAACTTTCATGCCTTAACTATCATTAGCTTATTTATATAACTCATGCCATTTTAAAGGTTATGGCGATGATAAGGACCACCAACTTAATGACGTTGTAGCTAACAGAGCTTGATAACTACAAGAGTAGATCATCACAACCACAAAAATGTGCAAGGTTAAAAGTTCCTTTTGATGATTTTTGGGGCAGAAGAAAACCTTTCACCATGGGAAAATGCCTTAGAGATATCAAAAACTAAGAGGTTATTGTAGAGGGGATATACATGATCACGTTGCCTTAGACGAAATGTTTCTTAGTGTCATGGTTTCTGAGTAACAACTCATCAAAGATTGCTGCCTTTTTGCACTTTGGAATCTTCAGGGATATCGCCGGTACAATGTAGCTTAAATTGTTTTAGTATGTTTGGGTGCACAACAAGACCATGCCTAGCCTAAACATACCCATATGGATGTGTTGGAATTGTCAGTTTGGTTGCATTAGGAGCGGGATGAAAGTTACACCACTTTGCAACTTTGCACTACCTTCTTCTGATGATTTTTGGGGCAGAAGAAAACATCTCACCATGGGCAAACACCTTAGAGATATCAAAAATTGAGAGAGGTTATTGTAGAGGGGTTCTACATGATCACATTTCCTTAGATGGAATGTTTCTAAGTGTCATGGTTTCTGAGTAACAGCTTGTCAAAGATTGTTGCCTTTTTGCACTTGCAACTTCCTCCTTGTCTATGCTAGAATGGGATCTAGGGAACATAGTGTGGACAACCATCAAACCATAAATGATATAGGAATTTTGCCATGGGATAGAATTTAGGACACATGATACACTTGATTTTCACTTGGAGATGTCGTGTGGGCTAGCACTTGTTGATAACCATCTAGTCATGAAAGGAGAGATGATTGAGATCATGGGAGACATCACACTAGGACATGAGGTAAGGATTGATTTTCTGATGTGTGACATCAGTCCCTTATCTTCACATTATCATGTTATGACAACCAAGAGGATCAAACTTAAGGCTTATGATTTTCATGGAGACACTCATGTTGAACTTTGCACTTTGATGTGATTGAACTATCTTGAGAACCTATTGTTGGATTTAAGGCATACAACTGAGAGGGGGGGGGTGAATCAGTTGTATAAAACTTCTTGTTCTTTCAAACACTTGATTCTTCGTTGTTAGTTAACAGCATATCAATTAATCATCCATGAAAGCATAATACATAAACACAAGAGCAGATAAACATCAACACATTGAACACCAAGATTTTGACGTGGAAAACCCGGTTAAGGGAAAAAAACCACGGGGTGATTAACCCAAGGATTATTCTCTGTTAGAAGAATAAGAAAAAGAATGGCACTTGCCAATTAGGGCTCACTGCCTGAGCACACTGCTCACAAGAGGCCCACTGCCTACTAAGAGACACACTGTCTACAAAGTGATAAGAATCACAATCTTGAACTGGAGAATGACATCTCTACTATGTCCGGATCAGTTCCTTTTAAGCCCAAAAACTTCTGCTCTGCCTTTTACACTTCTCTTCGCTATGCCACACTCATCCACACAATCCACACCTTGAAATGAACTCACAAACCGTTATTTATACAAGACATCGACTTAGGAACAAACATCTAAGTCGGCAAACAACCATAAGAGTATCCGCAAGATGAATAACACATCCGGTCGGCCACCACAAGAACATTTGCAGGATGAACAACTCATCCGGTCGGCTAAACAGGGCAAGAACTTCATCGGGAAGAATAACTTCAATTCCGGGCTCTACTATCAATGCGGATCAACAACACAACCTCAACACGATCCAGAAAACTTCACAAGCCTGCCTGAATGACTGGATACATCCGCACGTCCTTTGCTTGCTGGAATCTCTTGTCTTCCTCATCCGGAACTTCAAAAACACAGTCTGTCGCCACTGTAGAAGGTACTTCCGGACCTTCAAATCATACATTATCAATGCGGACCAACAACACAACCTCAACATGATCCAAGAACCTTCACAAGCCTGCCTGAATGACCAGGTACGTCCGCATTTCCTTTACTTACTGAAATCTCTTATCCTCCTTATCTGGAACTTCAAGAACACAGTCTGTCGCCACTGTCATAATGCAAGAGGTACTTCCGGACCTCCAAATCATACACAGCTCGAGATGGCACATCACAAGGACATCCCAAATACTCTTTCCAATCCGCAGATTAGGATTGTACAATTCCGGACCTCACCGGACCTTTCTGTGATCCTCTGTCACCTCTAAGCACTTGCCAGAACCGGTTCCACACAGACAGCCATAACTTCTTCAGGTCTTCATGCGAACCTCTAAAAACTTGACTGAAGCATCTCAAGACTCATATCTGCAAACCCTTTAATCCGCATCCTCCGATTCTCAACCTATCCAATATATTTGCCTTCTTCTCATCACTGTTCTTCACTGTTCCTGACTGAGGCTAATTTTCTCAATATCCTCAACACACAGTTCATCCAATCCTTCTTGTCAATGTAATATGAGTATGTTGACATCAATGACAACACTGGTTCACCTCATACTTGCAACAATCTCCCCCTTTGTCATTGATGGCAACATATGATATGAAAAACCATCAAGACAAGAACTTCTCCTTTCTGTCACAGCTCCCCCTATCAACAACAACTTTTCACATGTCTTCTCTTCCTTTACTGCTCCCCCTTTGATCATTAACCACTTGTTTTTCACATGTCTTCTCTCCCCCTTTGACATCAATGGCAAAGGGCTCATACTTGTAATTCTAATACATCAGAATCATACCAGCTGCTCCCCCTTAGTAGCAGCTCCCCATCATCAATCCGGATCACAAGATATGACTGTGATATCCACCGGACTGATGCACATCAGTGCATCCTAGTTCATCACCGGAGGGGCCATGACCCCTAACTTCTCCCGGAGATATTCAAAAGAGTCCTTGGGAAGAGGTTTTGTAAAGATATCTGCAATCTGATCCTTGGAGGGAACATACTCCAATCTGACTTCTTCCTTGTTTACTTGTTCTCTCAAAAAGTGAAACTTGATAGATATGTGCTTAGTCTTAGAATGCAATACCGGATTCTTAGAAATATTAATTGCACTTGAATTATCACAGAAAATTGTGATATGCTCCTCATATTCAACTTTAATGTCTCTTAGCATCTGCTTCATCCATAAAATTTGAGTGCAACTACCTACTGCTGCAATGTATTCTGCTTCAGTTGTAGACAGAGATATTGCATCTTGTTTCTTGCTTAACCAAGAAACCAATCTCTTCCCCAAAAAGAATGCTCCACCACTAGTGCTCTTCCGGTCATCCACATCTCTTGCCCAATCTGCATCTGTGTAAGCATGAAGAGAGAAATCTGGATCTCTGGGGTACCATAGACCATACTCAACTGTTCCTTTCAAGTACCTAAAAATTCTTTTGATTGCCATAACATGAGATTCTCTAGGATCAGCCTGGAATCTTGCCACAAGACAAACAGCCTGCATTATATCTGGTCTAGTTTGAGTGAGATACAACAGTCCACCAATCATTGATCTATACTTTGTCTGATCTGCCTTTGGAGAATCATCATCTTTGCTTAACTTACATCCGGTTGCCATAGGAGTGTTCATAGGCTTTGAGTCTTCCATACCAAATTTCCTTAACAATTCTTTCACATATTTGGTCTGAGAAATGAAGATCCCTTCTTTTGTTTGAGTAATTTGCAGACCCAAGAAGAAATTCATTTCACCAAGCATAGACATTTCAAACTCACTTTTCATTTGATTTGCAAAAGTTTTGCACATACTATCTCTTCCTCCAAAAATGATATCATCCACAAACACTTCAACAATCAAAATGTTTTCATGATCAATTTTGAAATATAAGTTACTGTTAGCAGTACCTTTGTTGAATCCAATCTGCACAAGATGCTTATCCAACCTTTCATACCAAGCTCTTGGGGCTTGCTTCAATCCATACAAAGCTTTCTTCAACTTGCAGACCATATCATCATTATCAGACAATTGAAATCCATCCGGTTGTTCAATGTAGACTTCTTCTTCCAGATCATCATTTAGGAAGGCAGACTTGACATCCATCTGATATACCTTGAAGTCTTTGAAGGCAGCAAATACAAGAAGTAATCTGACTGCTTCAATTCTTGCCACCGGAGCAAAATTCTCTTCAAAGTCAATTCCTTCTATTTGAGAGTAGCCTTTGTAGACCAGTCTAGCTTTGTTTCTGATTACTTCACCAGCTTCATTTAGTTTGTTCCGAAAGACCCACTTGGTTCCAATTACATTCCTGTCTCTAGGTCTGGGAACAAGATCCCAAATATGATTTTTCTCAATTTGCATCAATTCATCTTCCATTGCTTTGGTCTAGTTCTCATCATTGCAGGCTTCATTTATTGTTTTAGGTTCAATCTTTGAAATCAGACAACATTCATCCTGATTTTGAGCAACATTCCTTCTAGTTTGTACACCTTTGCTTCTGTCACCTATGATCTGATCTTCAGAGTGGTTCAGTCTTACATACCTTGGAATTTTGGGAGTATCTAGCACTGCTGCTTCTTGATCAGGCTCATTCAAACCTATCTCTTCTTCCTGATTTACCGGATCAGGCTGACTCTGTCTCACCGGAGAGGATTGAGTTCCTTGAACACTGTCTTGGTCATCTTCATCAAACTCATAAAATCTTGAAGGTTTCTCAATTCCTTCATCAAATTTCACATTGGTGCTTTCTATCATTTTCCTCAATCTCTTATTGTAACACCGGTATGCTTTGCTTTGAGTGGAGTAACCCAAGAAGATTCCCTCATCACTTCTAGCATCAAACTTTCCTAGATCTTCATCTCTTTTAATATAACACTTGCTACCAAATACTCTGAAATATTTCACAGTAGGAGTGATGCCAAACCAGAGTTCATAGGGGGTCTTACCGGTGTTGTTTCTGATTTGAACTCGATTTAGAGTGTAGACTGCAGTGCTGATAGCTTCTTTCCAAAACATTTGAGGAACATTTGCTTCCAACATCATTGTCCTAGCAGCTTCCTGGATGGTCCGGTTCTTTCTCTCAACTACTCCATTCTGCTGTGGAGTCTTAGGAGCAGACAACTGTCTCCTTAAACCCTGTTTCTCACAAAAGTCAATGAACTCACCAGATGTAAATTCACCACCTCTATCAGACCTTAGACACTTTAGTTTCAATCCAGTTTGATTCTCTACCATAGCTTTGAAGATTTTGAACTTCTCAAATGCTTCTGATTTTTCTTTTAGAAAGGTAACCCACATCATCCGGGAATGATCATCAATTAACAACATGAAATATCTATCACCTTGCAGACTTTTGATTCTTGTCGGACCACAGAGATCAGTATGTACTAATTCCAACAATCCGGTAGAAGACTGATCTTTGCTTTTGAAAGAGACTCTGCTTTGTTTACCTAGCTGACATTCTTTGCACAAACTATTTGTAGGTTTCATCAATTTTGGAAGATCTCTTACAGCCTGAGTATTGCTTATCTTGATGATGTTATCAAAATTTACATGACACATTCTTCTATGCCATAACCAACTCTGATCAATTTGAACAAACAAACAACTTTTATTTGAACCAACCAGATGAAAGATATTACCTTTTGTCTGAGTACCGGATGTAATTTCAGTTCCGGAGCTTGTAAAGATTCTGCATTTTCCATTCTTGAACCGGAGATCATAGCCTTTGTCCACTAACTGACCAACACTGAGAAGATTGTGCTTCAATCCTTCAACATATAGTATGTTACCTGTTTTGCTTTTTCCATCAAAGGAAATAGTTCCCCTGCCTCTGATTCTGCCAGCAGAATTGTCACCAAACTTTACCATTCCTCCTTCATACCTTTCCAAATTCAAGAACTTATTCTTGTCACCAGTCATATGGTGAGAACATCCACTGTCAATAACCCAATCATCCTTTTCTTCTACTTGAGCAGCCAAAGCTTTTTCAACAACTTTGTGATTGACAGATTCAGAGAGTATTGAATCTTCTTCCTTGATGGCAATAAACACCCACTCATTTCTGGATTTGCTTCCTAGTTATGATTCATCATCTGTTACTCCTTCATTGTCATCTTCTTCATGAACATAATAGCAATTCTTTTGAAACCTTTGTCTGTTAGTATTAGACCTTGCAGATCTTTCCGGACATCTTGAAGCAAAATGACCAATCTTATTGCAGTTGAAACACTTAAAGGGTAGTTTTCCTTCATACTTACCGGATCCTCTTGGCAGTCTCTTTGCAATGAGGGCTTCAAGTTGAGCTGTTTCTGCTTCTTCTTCTTCCATGTCTCTTCTTGCTTGATCATACCATGACATTTTCCTTGATGAGTTTTCTCCCGGATCAAATCTCTGTTTGCCTTTCACATAGGCACTGGCTTTGAAAGTAGATTCAGTCTTGGGAGGATCATCTCCAAACTCAGTCATTTCAAATGCAGCTAGTTTGCTAGCCAGTTGTTCTCTTGTGACAGTTGTGTGGGCTCTGAATTCATCAATGGCAGCAACCTTGATTTTGTAGGCAGCAGGAAGGGATCTTAGGATTTTGCAGACAATCTCATTTTCATCTAGAGTTCCACCAGCATTTCTGATTCCACATACCAGCTCATTCACTCTTGGCATAAAGGTAGTGATGTTTTCATCATCTCTCATCTTCAATCTTTCAAATTTCCCTTTCAGACTTTGCAACCTTGCACTTTTGACAAACTCATCTCCTTCATACAGAAGTTCCAGTTTAGTCAGGATCTCATATGCAGTTGGTAGGTCAATAACATTTGAGAGATCTGAGTCATTCAATGCGCTTAGAAGAGCTTCCTTGGTCCGCAGATTGTTTTCTGCTTCTGTGATTTCATTCAGAGTTGTCGGGCCACCTTGTGGAGGTACATATGGTTTTGAGACCATAGCCAAGTATGCTTTTCCCATACATTCCAAGTGACACTTCATGCGACCTTTCCAGAGAGTGAAGTTGGTTCCATCAAACTTCAGACTATCCTTCTTGTATGACGACATCCTAGATCTCCTCAAGCGGTTAAGCTCCTTTCAGAGGAACTTAGCTCTGATACCAATTGTTAGATTTAAGGCATACAACTGAGAGGGGGGGGGTGAATCAGTTGTATAAAACTTCTTGTTCTTTCAAACACTTGATTCTTCGTTGTTAGTTAACAGCATATCAATTAATCATCCATGAAAGCATAATACATAAACACAAGAGCAGATAAACATCAACACATTGAACACCAAGATTTTGACGTGGAAAACCTGGTTAAGGGAAAAAAACCATGGGGTGATTAACCCAAGGATTATTCTCTGTTAGAAGAATAAGAAAAAGAATGGCACTTGCCAATTAGGGCTCACTGCCCGAGCACACTGCTCACAAGAGGCCCACTGCCTACTAAGAGACACACTGTCTACAAAGTGATAAGAATCACAATCTTGAACTGGAGAATGACATCTCTACTATGTCCGGATCAGTTCCTTTTAAGCCCAAAAACTTCTGCTCTGCCTTTTGCACTTCTCTTCGCTATGCCACACTCATCCACACAATCCACACCTTGAAATGAACTCACAAACCGTTATTTATACAAGACATTGACTTAGGAACAAACATCTAAGTCAGCAAACAACCATAAGAGTATCCGCAAGATGAATAACACATCCGGTCGGCCACCACAAGAACATTCGCAGGATGAACAACTCATCCGATCGGCTAAACAGGGCAAGAACTTCATCCGGAAGAATAACTTCAATTTCGGGCTCTACTATCAATGCGGATCAACAACACAACCTCAACACGATCCAGAAAACTTCACAAGCCTGCCTGAATGACCGGATACATCCACACGTCCTTTGCTTGCTGGAATCTCTTGTCTTCCTCATCTGGAACTTCAAGAACACAGTCTGTCGCCACTGTAGAAGGTACTTCTGGACCTTCAAATCATACATTGTCAATGCGGACCAACAACACAACCTCAACATGATCCAAGAACCTTCACAAGCCTACCTGAATGACCAGGTACGTCCGCATTTCCTTTACTTACTGAAATCTCTTATCCTCCTTATCCGGAACTTCAAGAACACAGTCTGTCGCCACTGTCATAATGCAAGAGGTACTTCCGGACCTCCAAATCATACACAGCTCAAGATGGCACATCACAAGGACATCTCAAACACTCTTTCCAATCCGCAGATTAGGATTGTACAATTCCGGACCTCACCGGACCTTTCTGTGATCCTCTGTCACCTCTAAGCACTTGCCGGAACCAGTTCCACACAGACAGCCATAACTTCTTCAGGTCTTCATGCGGACCTCTGAAAACTTGACTGAAGCATCTCAAGACTCATATCTGCAAACCCTTTAATCCGCATCCTCCGGTTCTCAACCTATCCAATATATTTGCCTTCTTCTCATCACTGTTCTTCACTGTTCCTGACTGAGGCTAATTTTCTCAATATCCTCAACACACAGTTCATCCAATCCTTCTTGTCAATGTAATATGAGTATGTTGACATCAATGACAACACTGGTTCACCTCATACTTGCAACACCTATATCAATTCCATGTCAATGTAACTGATTTATAGTATTTAACTTGGTACATTGTCATAGATATGGGAATGGAAACATTTGGTATACAAGGTTTGTATGAACTATCAATATGAAGAATAATGTAGCATAGCATGGATCATGATTGGATTAAGCCTATTCAGATTTACTTGTATGATCTTGACACCTATTCATTTATATTTTAACTTGTTATAATAGTATTTCATTATGCTTAAGGGATTGTATATTTATATGTTGTAAGGATATATTCTTGTATAATTTGACATCACAATATATTAAGGTTTGTTTAATTCATTATTGCACATACTTATTAAAGAGCCCAAGTATAGAAAATATACATGGCACCATGTGAGATTGTAGGCTGACCTTATGGATTCTTGAGTAATAAAATCTAGAGATTTAACTTAAGGCTATCTATGTAGGTTTAAAGGAAACACACATGATGGAATTTTGTATGAGGTCTTTTAGGTTGAATCTCATTAGATAGACATTAATGAGTTTGTATTATAAGGTTCATTATGTAAAGGGACTTAACAATGATATCATGATTGTGTCTATTTTAATTAATGTTGACCTTTGAGATATCTTTTATTATGCATACCATGAACTGATTTAAAACATAGTCTATTATAAGGACATTTGTGTGTGATGACTAATCTCTTTAGGTAGTAAGAACTATGATGAACTATAAATGTAAAATGTAAGACATGTATGCAAAATGTGGAAGCATAGACAAGGTAGATGAACTATAAAATCAAAAAAGTGAGATTGATATAAACACAAAATATGTAAACCATACAAGTGATATAAACATGTATGATAAAGCATGATAAAATAATTCAAATAGAATTAAGGAAAATGTAAAGAACATGTATGTAAAGACTTGACATACCTAAAAAACTAGAGATTCGAATGGAGAGAGTACCCAATTATGTAATGTTTTTTTCTTCTTGCATCAAACTCCTCAACAATTTGAGTTTTTCACCACTTGCTTCCTTTTTAATGTTAAATTGAATAAAACTCAAATAGAATTAGTAACAACAATACTATTAACCAATCTATAATATTAAATTCCTATAATTCAATCACAATTAACATTGCAACACTACAAAAATTGAAACTTGAATTGATATATATCAAATTCAATGTGAAAACTATGTTATTTCATCCTTAAGTTGGCAAAGCAGAAAAAGGTGGTGGAAAGATCATGCAAAGGTGGTAGAATGTGAAAAATGTGCATGTGAACTTCCCAACAACATGAAAATGATTTTTTTTGTCAGAGCACGCGCATAAACAAAAGAAACCAGAGTATGTGGGCCTGGATCATGGGGGTCTAGGCATTTTTACCATTTGTATAACAATCCAAAAGGTGCTCGTATTATAATGCGCTCGTGTTATAATGCGAGCGTGTTTTGGCCTGCTATAGAAAAATCTATATTATTCATTTCTCCATGTATTTCTTCTATCTCTCACCTCTCTATCTCACACTTATCTCTCCCCCTCACCTGTCTACCTCTCCCCTCTCTACGCTTCTTAGTCACTCCTTGTCTACCTCTCTGTCTGTCCTTAGCTATCTAGCTCTCTCACTTAACCCTAAACCCTAAAGCCTCAATCCTCAACCCTTAAACCTTAAATCCTAAACCCTATCCCTAAACCCTCAACACTTTACTTTAAACCCTATTCCCTCAACCCTAAACCCTAATCCCTCAACCCTAAACCCTACATCCTATCACTAAACCCTCAACCCTTGACACTATATCTTAAACACTAATCCCTTAACCCTCACCCTAAAGCCTCAACCCTCAATCCTTAAACCTTCAACCCTAAACCCTATCCCTAATACCTCTACCCTTGACACTCTACCTTAACCTTAATCCCTTGACCCTCAACCCTAATCCCTCAACTCTAAATGCTACAGCTAAAGCCTCAACCCTAAACCATAATCCCTCAAGGTCCTAAACCCTAATCCCTTGTCCCTAGACTCTAAACCCTATCCCTAAACCCTCAACCCTTAACCTTAAAACTTAATCCCTCAACCCTAAACCCTAATCCCTCAACCCTAAACCCTAATCACTTATCCCTAAACCCTAAACACTATACCTAAAGCCTCAACCCTCAACACTATACCTTAAACCCTAATCCCTCAACCCTCAACCCTAATCCCTAATCCCTCAATCCTAAACCCTAATCCCTTATCCCTAAACCCTAAACATTATCCCTATTCCTAAACCCTCAACCCTCGACACTATATAAATTAAACCCTAATCCCTTATTCCTAAACCCTAAACCATATCCCTCAATCCTTAACCCTTAAACCTTAAACCTTAAAACCTATCCCTAAACCCTTGACCCTCGACACTATATCTTAAACCCTAATCCCTTAACCCTCACCCCTAAAGCCTCAATCCTCAATCCTTAAACCTTTAACCCTAAACCCTATTCCTAATCCCTCTACCCTCGACACTACCTTAACCCAAATCCCTCGACTCTCAACACTAATCCCTCAAACCTAAACCCTAATCCCTTATCCCTAAACCCTAATCCCTCAACCCTAAACCCTAAACACTATCCCTTATTCCTAAACCCTCAACTCTCGACACTATACCTTAAGCCCTAATCCATTATCCCTAAACCCTTAAACCTTAAACCCTAAAACCTATCGCTAAAACCTTGACCCTTGACACTATATCTTAAACCCTAATCCCTTAACCCTCACCCCTAAAGCTTCAACCCTCAATCCTTAAACCTTCAACCCTAAACCCTATCCCTAATCCCTCTACCCTCAACCCTCAACCCTAATCCCTTGACCCTCAACCCTAATCCCTCAACCATAAACCCTAATCCCTTATCCCTAAACCCTAAACCCTAAACCCCAATCTCTCAACCCTAAACCCTAAACGCTATCCCTTATTCCTAAACCCTCAACCCTTGACATAATACATTAAACCCTAAACCCTATCCCTTAACCCTCAACCCTTAAACCTTAAACCCTAAAACCTATCCCTAAACCCTCAACCCTCAACACTATATCTTAAACCCTAATCCCTTAACCCTCACCCCTAAAGCCTCAACCCTCAATCCTTAAACCTTTAACCCTAAACCCTATCCATAATCCCTCTATCCTTGACCCTCAACCCTAATCCCTCAACCCTCAACCCTAATCCATTATCCTTAAACCCTAAACCCTTAACAATTAAACCTTAAGTCCTAAAACCTATCCCTAAACCCTCAACCCTCAACACTATATCTTAAAGCCTCATCCCTTAACCCTCAACCTCAAAGCCTCATCCCTCAATCCTTAAACCTTCAACCCTAAACCCTATCCCTAATCACTCTACCCTCAACACACTTCTTTAACCCTAATCCCTCAAGCCTTAACACTAATCCCTCAACCCTAAATCCTAATCCCTTATCCCTAAACCCTAAACCTTAATCCCTCAACCCTAAACCCTAAACGCTATCCCTTATTCGTAAACCCTCAACCCTTGATACTATACCTTAAACCCTAATCCCTTATCCCTAAACCCTAAACCCTATCCCTCAACCCTCAATCCTTAAACCTTAAACCCTAAAACCTATCCTTAAACCCTCGACCCTCATCACTATATCTTAAACCCTAATCCCTTAACCCTCAACCCTCAATCCTTAAACCTTCAACCCTAAACCCTATCCCTAATCCCTTTACCCTTGACATACTACCTTAACCCTAGTCCCTCGACCCTCAACCCTATCCCTCAACCCTCAACCCTCAACCTTAAACCCTAATCTATCAACCCTAAACCCTAATCCCTAAACCCTAAACCCTAAACCCTATCCCCAAACCCTCAGCCCTCAACACTATATCTTAACACTAATCCCTCAATCAACGCTAATCCCTCAACCCTAAATGCTATCCCTAAATCCTCAACCCTAAACCCTAATCCCTTAAGGTCCTAAACCCTAATCCTTTATCCCTAAATTCTAAACCCTATCCGTAAACCCTCAACCCTCAACCTTTAACCTTAATCCCTCAACCATAAACCCTAAACCCTAATATGTCAACCGTAAACCCTAAATACTATCCCTATTACTAAACCCTTAACCCTAGATACTATACCTTAAACCCTAATCCCTTATCCCTAAACCTTAAATCCTAATCCCTCAACCCTAAACCCTATGCCTAAACCCTCAACCGTTAACCTTAATCCCTAATCCCTCAATCCTAAACCCTAATCCCTAAACCCTAAACCCTAAACTCTATCCCTAAACCCTCAACCCTCAACACTATACCTTAAACCCTAATCCCTCAACCCTCAACCCTATCCCTAATCCCTCTACCCTTAACACTCTACCTTAACCCTAATCCCTCAACCCTCAACCCTATTCCTAAACCCTCAACCCTTAACCCTCAACCCTCAACCTTAAACCTTAATCTGTCAACCCTAAACCCTAATCCATAACCCTAAACCCTAAACCCTCAACCCTCTTGATACTATACCTTAAACTCTAATCCCTTAACCCTAATCCCTATCCCTAAAACCTCAACCCTCAAACCTCAAGCTTTAACCCTAATCCCTCAACCCTAAACCCTAATCCATCAACCCTAAACCCTGAACCCTCAACACTATACCTTAAGCCCTAATACCTCAACCCTAATCCCTAATCCCTCAACCCTAAACCCTAATCCATTATCCCTAAACCCTAAACACTATCCCTAAAAACTCAACCCTTAACCCTTAAACCTTAAATCCTATGCCCTATCCCTAAACCCTCAACCCTGATCACTATACCTTAGACCCTTATCCCTCAACCCTAAACCCTAATCCCTTATCCCTAAACCCTAAACCCTATCCCTAAAGCCTCAACCCTTATACCTTAAATCATAAACCCTATCCCTAAACCCTTAACCCTCGACACCATACCTTAAACCCTTTACATTATCCCTAAGGCCTCAACCCTCAACCCTTAAACCTTAAATCCTAAACCATATCCCTAAACCCTAAACCCTCAACACTATACCTTAAACCCTGATCCCTGAACCCTAAACCCTAATCCCTAAACCTTTAAACCCTTAATACCTCAACCCTTAAACTCTAAACCCTTGACCCTTAAACCCTAAACCCTTAAAACCTCAACCCTTATCCACCCCTCTCCTCCCCTATCTGCCTCAACCCCATCTCTCCCCTATCTCTCTCACCCCTCTCTCCCTAGGTTGTAGGTCTCTCAATTGTATATCTCTTATGGCTCTCTAGATATTTCCCTTCCTCTCCAGCTCTCTCAACCTTGAACATTATCCCTTAACTATAAACTCTCAACCCTCAACCCTATACCCTCAACCATATACTTAAGCCTTAATCCATCAATCCTCAACCCTATACCTTAAACCCTGAAGCCTACATGCACAAACCCTCATCCCTATACCCTATAACCTCACCCTTATACCCTAAACCCTAAATATTGTGCCTCGGCCCTATACTTAAATTAAACCTAAACCATACACTCTCAACCCAAGTCACCCTATGCCTTATATACCCTCAATTCATATCGTAAACTCTAAACCCAATATCCTAAACCCTAATCCCCATGCCTTACACACTTAATCTTATACACTCAACAAGTTGAATATTAACCCTCAACTGTAACCCTCAACCCTCTAGCCTCTAGCCTCCAGCCTCTATCCTCTACCTATTACTTAAGCCCTAATCCCTCAAACCTCAACCCTATACCTTAAACCCTAAACCCAAAACACTCAACCCTCAACCCTAAAAACTATACGGGCTTAGGTCCTTATATACCCTAACCAAAAACATACATGTACATACATTACATACAAACAGGCATACATATATACATACATACAAGCATCGATACATGTACATAATACATACAACCATACATACATACATACATACATACAAGCATACATATATACATACATCAAACATACTTAGGAAACTTCAACATAAATCCTTCCAATCGAGGCATAATGCAAGTGCATTATAATGTGCTCGCATTATGTTGAACTAGGCAAACATTGGGCAAACCCGCAAAAATGAAAAAAAAAAGCATAATATAACGTGAATGTGTCATAATGTGAGCACATTATAATGCACTCATGTTATATTTTTCTTTGGGAATCCCAATCCTTAGGCTTGGGATTTGAATTGGATTTCCAACCCAAAGTCTTGGAGTGCCTTCCCAATGTCCAAAGACGTGTTTTTGCATATTCTACAAGATTTCACATAATTTTGTTTGTGCTAACCTTTAGATTTGCACGTGTTTCAAGGTTGAACAAATCAAACAACTAGGTAATGTTAAGCTTTCTCTTAGCTATTTAACGATGTAATTTTTTTCACATTTTGACAATGTTAAGCCTTTCATCTTTAATTTCTTTTGTTTGTGTCCGTTTTTGGGCAAAAACTAGTGTTTGGTCTTTTTTTCATGTAAATTTAACCGTTCATTAAAATTTCAAATAAATTACATTTTTAGAAACTCGACTCCATTCTACACATGTAAAAAAAATTAATTTTCAATTAGTTTTCAAAATTTAGAAGGGTAGCATGGCCAAAATTCTATTTTTTTGGATGTGTCCACTTTGAAAATTAGTACAAAATCAAATATTCATTAAAAAATTTGCAGAAAAATTAGGCATAAACTACATGTTGTTAGCTAAATTATCACCAAAGTGATTTTAAAATACCAAAAAAAAGTTAACTTTTTGAGGGAGCCACAAAACACAATATGTTATGTTTTTTTGACAGAAACAACACCAATTTCTGTGGTTCCCTCTTTTGAACCCCTTAATCTATACCATTTTTAAAAAAAATAGTAGTTTAGAAAGTAGACTCAGAGCACTATGAACATTGTTTTTGTTGTATCTTAAAATTTTGAGTGTAACTATGCTCAATTTCTCATCGAAAGTTAGTATTTCCTGATTTTAGAAAAATGTGGCCACTTAAGACCCCTTTTTGGCCCCCCATCTTCTTGCACTTACCCTAATATCAATTCATTTTTCTTAATTGTGATTATGTTAATCATGATGTATTCTTACTCTTAGTTAAGATGGTTAATTATGGTTATTATTTTATATCATGTAAGATGACATGTTACATATGGTATCAGAGCTACTATATTCAATACATGGACCTATGGGCTCACTACATAATGATTATCTTTATCCAACATTAACAATTGCTAATGTTTGGATGTTTTATGCTAGAATGGTAAGAATAAGAATGACACTTAGAAAGAAGGTAATGAGAAATTACCTACATTACCTTAAGGCCTTGAGGGAGCAAGCCTCAAGAATGAAATGCCTTGAACGAACTTGTTGCTTGGTAGGTACATGGTTGGTTGATGATGAAACCTTTGCTGATGCTATTAAACACATCAAGCAGGAGTTGAGAAAAAAGTTAGGATTACTACTCCTAACTCTAAAAATGAATTAGCGAAACCCTCTACACCTAAGGAACCAATCATGGAAAGTAATCCTAAGGATCCTAATGTTAATAAGGAGGTTGTGGATGAGTACTTGTGAGTACATCCACCTCCTAAAACTAAATTCATAAATCTCAAGGATGAGAAATGAACATGGGAGGATATCCCAATCTGATAATGACTTGCAATAGCAAGATGTAAACAAAATTTTGTAATTTTGGATGGATTATATGTAATCCAATGAAAACTATAATGCATTTGAAAAATATTGGCAAATATTTCCTTTCTTGTTAAAGATTGCATGAATGAGAATAAATTTATATTATGAATGAATTTATTGGTATGACAAACTAATTGAATGATTAATCTACAAACTTCAGGACAAGTAGATTGCAGCAAGGTTCAAATAAGAACTAGGATGGGAGATAGCTAGGATGAAGGGCAACGTTTAGGCCACTCTAAATCTAAACTCAACCAGATCCTCGCTATGCTTCAAGAGACAAGAGTGAGAGTTGGGATTCTCGAGTAGGAAGTCAAGTGTTGGCATGGACCCAGGCGAGAAGCCTATTATGGAGGTGATGATGAGGCGCATCATAATGACACCACCCAAAGTGAGCATGGATAGAGTAACTCCGAGGCTAGACAAGAAGAGGATAGAAGAAGCCATTTGGCTTTGGAATTATCCCAGGGCATGAAAAAGGTCATGCCACCCAAATTTGATGGGTCTGTAAGTGGAGATGCCACGGAGGCATGGCTTATGTAAATGGGAAAGTATTTCAAAATAACAAATTATACTGAGATCACCAAAGTAGTATGGGGAGCATACTAGTTGGTGGGTGAAGCATCCACATGGTAGATGAACAAAAAGATGGAGTTAGGCTTGAGGCCTACAAGTCTAACCTGGGATAGGTTCGTGGACCCTTTTAGGCAAAGATGGTTGCCTCAGTTGTTCTATGATAAAAAGCTTATAGATTTCTAGAATTTGAGATAGGGAGATCTAATTGTGAATGAGTACTAAAAAAAGTTCACTTGCCTACTCAAGTATGTGCCATAATATCAACAAGATGAGAGATTTCACATCCGCAAGTTTATTATGGGATTGAATGTCCAAATTGGGGGTAAGGTTAACATGCATGGTTCCACTTCAATGGATTAGGTCTATGAGAAGGCCATCAAATAGGAACAAAAATTGAAAGCTATGTCTACTTATAAGGAAAGGAACTGAAAGAGGTATAATTGGTTCTAATCCTCCCAATCTTCTAAGAAAAAAGGGGAAAAAATAGGATTTTACTGAGAAAAATGATAAAGGGGCCAAGAATAAGAAAACTAAATCCAAGGGGGAGAAGAAGGGTAACAACCACTAAGCTAAGAAAAATGGAGACAATTTTGGGAAACCTCAAGAGAGGCGAGGACCTGTGGGAGGGTGCTATACATGTGGTGGAGATCATTATGCCAACTAGTGTCCTAACAAGACGTAGGGAGCACAACCATGAGGAAACCCTCTACCCTCTCAATAGGCACCATTCTAGCAATGTATACATACAACCTTGGACAATAGGTAGACCGAATACCAAATTACTCCCATTGAAACTACAAGTATTTTATTTGGTCTTCCAATTTTAATTTTGTTAGATACCGGTACTATCAAATGTTTTGTTTCTCCAAAAATTTTAAGTACAATTTATAGAATGGATGGATACATGACAAATAATTGGTCAGTTGAATGTGCAAACTAGACCAAGGCTCAAGTAGAGCAATGCTTGTTTGAGGCTAAGGTTGAACTTCCAAGTTTCTACATCGAAGTGAACCTTTATGTAGCCCCACTAGGCTCATACGATGTTATCCTTAGGATAAATTGGTTATGGAGACATCAAGCCAAAGTGGACTATTATACCAAAATAATAGAATGTTTAGATGACTTAGGAAACAAAGTCTTTCTGCAAGGGAACCCTAGGGAAGTCAAACTAAGACAAATTTATACCCTAAAAATGAAAAGAGCTCAAAGAAAAAGATGCTAGCTTTTTGCTATCAAAATGAAAAACTAAATGGTTTTGAGGAAACCAATTTCCAAGATGATTTAATGTTTTATGAATCTCAAAAACTCAATGGAGTTGGGAAGAGGGAGTCCATAGATCAGGAGAGATCAGATATGGACAAGTACCCTTTTCTTAGAGATTTTGAGGACGTATTTCCAGATGAGCTACCGAGATTACCTCCTAAAAGAGATTTTTATTTCTCTATAGATATAATTCTAGGATCAGAACCTATATCTAAAGCTCCATATAGAATGACCACTACTGAGTTAATGGAGCTAAAGGTTCAACTACATGAATTGTTGGATAAAGGGCTGATTAGACCCACTGTGTCACCCTAGGGAGCACCAGTAATATTTGTGAAAAAGAAAGATGGTACTTTGCAGTTATGCATAGATTACTGCATGTTAAATAAGGCAACAATTAAGAATAAATACCCATTGCCCCACATTGATGATCTTTTCAATCAAATGAGGGGAGCAACTATGTTTTCCAAGATCAATCTTCGGTCTGGGTACCATCAATTAAGGTTAAAGGATGAGAATATCCACAAAACAACCTTTAGAATAAGGTATGGGCATTATGAATTCATTGTCCTACATTTTGGGTTAACAAACACACCTGCCGTGTTTATGAATTTAATGTATAGTGTGTTCAAGGACTATTTGGACAAGTTTGTCCTAGTTTTCCTTGATGACATCCTAATCTACTCAAAGAATGAGGAAGAACATAGGTTCAACATTTAAGGATTGTTCTCCAAAGGTTGAGAGAGCATAAATTGTATGGCAAGCTCTCTAAGTGTACCTTCATTCGAAAGGAAGTGTAGTATCTGGGCCACATAATTTCAGCTAAGGGAATAGCTATAGACCCAACTAAAATTAAAGCCATTTTGGAATGGCTGGTACCAAGGAATGCACATGAGGTCTAAAGTTTCATGGTCCTTGCAGGATACTATAGGAAATTTGTGAAGAACTTTTCAAAAATTGCTTATCCTATAACTTCTTTGCAGAGGAAAGGAAAGAGGTTTCATGGTCAAATAAGTGCCAGGAGGCATTTGACCAATTGAAGGAAAATTTGACTTCAGCACCAATCTTGAAAGTACTTGACCCAAAAGGTCAATTTATAGTCATTATCGATGCCTCATGGGAAGGCTTTGTAGACACCCAAATTTGTCCATGTCTAGCGACACCTTGTTAAATCCTTAATCCATTATCCAATTAATTAAATAAATTTTATTTATTTAATTAAAATCCCATTCTCATTCACTTAGCCAATTAATTAAATAAATTGTATTTATTTAATTAATTCCACATCATGTCTTATCTCATTTTATGCATTTATCATATTAATTAAATAAATTTTATTTATTTAATTAATTTCCAACTCATATCCCACTAATTCAAATACTTTATTTGAATTAAGCCTTTATCATTTATCACATTTCAACACTTGTCCATTTCCCATTTATCATGTGTTGTAAGACAACTTTCATTTAAAATCCTTCACATGTACAACTAATTGGACCTAAATTTAGTAACTTTCAATCTCAGCCATTCACATAGCCTTTGAATCTCCACCGTTGATTGATCTTGGTTGAGTCCTATATAAACAGCCTCTCATTCCATATGAGACATCCAGAAATCTAGCAATCCAGAAATCCAGAAAATCCAGAATTCATATAGTATCTAGCAATCCAGCAAGCATATAGCAACTCCATTATTATCTTGAGCATTCGAGCATTTGAGCTTTCATCATCCATCAATGGCAGCTTTCAGCTTTGTGATTGTTCATTATTGAAGAAGCAGTCCACATTTCTCTCTCAAACAAGGAATCGCACGGTCTAGGTGATGTTATGCTTGTATTGCATTGTTCTTTTGGCTTCATTTAGATTAGATTCCTTGATGATGGTAGGGTTAGGGTTTCATGACTATGTCTGATCTTCCACACCTGACTTTTGCCTATCACATTTTGGCACGCCCGGTGGGACTCACGTCCCTGATTAACTTCGTTTTTTTGGAGTTGTTTCCTTGAAGATCAGATTTTGCAGGTGCTCACAGAAAATTCCAGTCGCTTTTAAAGGAAAATCCGCCGCTTCGGGATTTCTGTGTCGCTTCTGAGCTGGAGCAGGCCGCATATTCCTCTCTGGATCGCCTTTGACCTAACAGTCGTCGCCTTAGGTAAAACGCATCGCTTTTATCATTAAACTGATCGCCTAGGACTGTATTTGCCGCTTTTGATCTAACAGCCACCGCTTTTGCGCATAATCAGATCGCTTTTAATCTAACAGAGGTCGCCTTTGCACAAATCTGCATCGCTTTTGACCTAATGGCGCACGCTTTTATTCTGATATGATACGCTTATGAGCTAATAATATTCGCCTGTGCAGGTTAGGGTTTTGATTTTTGTTTTGCAGAGACAGGTCGCTTTCGACTTCCAACAGGTCGCTTCCGGTACATTGCGATCGCATATGAGACGACAGACGCCGCTTTTGAATATATTTGTGTCGCTTATGGACTAATATTATTCGCCTGTTAGACTAGGGTTTTTGTTTATCGGCTGTGTTTTGCAGAAACAGGTCGCATCCAGCCCTCAACTGATCGCTTTTGCAAAATATGCATCGCTTATGAGCTAACAGGCATCACATACTGTGTTTTTACGCGTCGCATATGATCTGTAGTCGTTCGCCTATTACATAACAGAGGTCGCTTTTGATCAACAGTGGGTCGCATCTGGTAAAGCTCTGTTGTTTTCAAGCCTGTTTCAGTTCCAGTTTGATTTTTGGCTATTAACTGGGTATTTGCGCAGCATCTTATCGATCTGTCCAAGAAAGGAGGTTATCAAACTACTGACATATCTGTTGCAGGTTCGATCGGTCCAAGATTTGTGGTTTTTTTTTCACTAAATTAGGCATATTTGGGCTTGGTGCTTAAAATGAATTACTGTTTGCTCCGTGCTTGATTTATCTTTTTGATTGCTTGCATGTGCCTGATTGTAACCCAAATTTAATGACAAAAGTATCCTCTCCCCTTGCCTATCAAATGGATCTTGGGTGCATGAGAACTTGTCATTATCTTTAGAGGGCCTGCCTTCCCGGTGTGAGAAGGGATACGACCCAAGCGGTAACGGGCTAAAGCCAAGTCCTTCCGAACCGCTATATAAGAAAAGTGTTTGTGTCGAAAGCCACAAACAACGGGTGCAGTTGTGTTATACCGACAGCCAACCTCCCCCAAAACCCTTCAAGGTGCAACCCTTGAAGGCTGGGAGACTCCATAACGGAGAGTAGCGCTGCCGCATGTATAGCCACCCGAACGGATGCCCTTATTAGCAACTTTGTGTAGTAGCCAAAAACCTTCTATCTGTTGACGCAGAGGGCAAAACCCTTGAAGCGGCCCCGATTCATGTGGTTCTTAGCCGAGGTAGCAGGGACAATCTAAAGGTTTGGAGAGGGTCAAGCCTTATAAGAATCCCGGATCTTGGTATGCGTGAGAAGTGTGTGCAAATGTAAGGAGGAGCCGGTGCTATCAAGATCCTGGAGCTACCCGCTTTGAATAGGCGCAGCTAGGGGATTCAACAGATACTGTCCTATCCTAGCCTAGGTTGTATCAGTTTGTGCTTGTTGTGAGTGTGAGTGACTGTTATCATTGTTTTCTTGCTGAAAAAACTGCAAAAATCAGACCATCGGTACACAAACACAGTCGCTTTTGAACCTAAACTGCTCGCACAGACCATCAACATCGCTTCTGAACTGTAGTGACTCGCATTCTGCCTGAACTGCATCACTTTTAAACAACAACTGCCCGCACACTGCTTAAACAGAGTCGCTTTTAAACCGTAGTTGATCGCCTTTTGCCTGAACAGAATCGCTTCTGAACCACAGCTGATCGCCTACTGACTGAACCAAGTCGCATCTGATTCATTACCAGTCGCATGTTGTTTGAGCCAAGTCGCTTTTAATCCACAGTTATTCGCCTGATTCCAGAACAAGCTCGCCTATGAACAATAGATCGTCGCCTTTAGGGATATCTGAGTCGCCTTTGAACCAACAGTCATCGCCTCTGCAATAGCATTCGCTTTTGGTTAGCACTGTCATTTTTCTGTCGAAACTAAACCAGGTCGCATTTGAGCTATCATTAATCGCCTTTAGCATCCTCTGAGTCGCCTTTGAGCTATCATCAGTCGCCTGTAGCTAAAATTCTTGCAAATCTCAGTGCATCAGCTAAATTAGGCTCAGGACCAGCTTGCTTGAACCTCAAACATCAGCTTTCAGACTTACCTTTGATCAACAGCAAACACCTGGACTTTGTCTCCTATTTTGAGCTTATCAATCAATCACAACTCATGAGCTTTTCCATCTTTTTGAGATCCCAACCAGCAAATCAAACATCAATCCAATCATTTCGATCAACGAACAACCTTCAGTTTTAGCTTCAGCCAACAAACAACCTCCAGCTTTAGCTTCAGCAAACAATCTCTTTTTAGCTTTAGCTCCAACAAACATCAACAGCAAACAATCTTTCCCTTGAGTGATTAAGCTACCTCTAGGGACAACCAACAACAACTCAGCCAAACCAAATCAACCAAGCAACTTAGCCAAACTAGCAAAACCAAAACAACAACCAATCAGCCAACTATCATCTTTTGGGTCTTAAAACTTTGACAAGCTCAACTTCATCATCAACATCATGCCTCAAACTAGGAGTCAATATCGAGCTGAAGTAGAAGCCAAATTGAAAGCTGAAATGGATGCCAAATTGCAAGCTGAGATGAAACAATTCACAACACCTCTTAAGGACGCAACTCAATTCACAACTGGTATGCCTTCTCATATGTTTATACCTCAAGGGTACACTAGGGGCGAATCATCTTCACAACAAATGCATCCTCCACCATCCTTGGAAACTTTCGAAGAACAATCTCAAGACGACTCATCAGAATTTCAAGATACCTATCTATGGGACCAAGTTGAGAAACTCATGATATCTGAGCCTGATCGCTGTTTTCTCCAACTTGCTCGCATGGGTGCTAAACTACCTAAAGACTTTGATATATCCACTATTAGAGAGCACGATCCCAACACTACTGCTGTTGTTGCGAATAAACCATCTACTATAGTCACATCATCTCCTATTACCTCGCAAACACCATCCTCATTGCCTCTTGTTGCTTCATTTGAGTTACCACGATCAGAGCATACCTTAGAACCATTGATAGTGCCCACCAATGTGCTTCCTCTCATGTCACAAAATCTCAACATCCCACCTTTTCATGTCCCTCAACATATCTCTCCTTCTACCATGACTGTTTCCATGCCTCACGTCACACAAGCTGTCCATGTAACGCAAGCACAAACACTTCGAGCATCACAAGCAATTCCCATATCTTATGGTGTGCATACCTCTCAAACCATTCCAACAACACATGTCCTCCATGCTTCACAACCATTGCGATCTACCACATCTCATACACCAACTGCTAATTCCTTCATGTTATCCTATAATCCCAATGTTAGCCTTATTGACATGAGTGATCCCCTCATTTCTCAAGCCAATCCAAACAATCAGATCGCTTATGTTGATCAACTTACATCCATGCTGTCCTCTTCTTCTAATCCTTCACACACTATCAATCCATCTTATGCTACCCAAGGCTTCTCTAATATCACCCAACACATGACATATACCAATCCTCATATTGTCCAAAATACCAATCCTAATGTTCACCCTTCTGTTGTATCTACCAATCCCTCCGTCACTTACCATGTCATGAATTCAATTCCAACTTCCCAACCATCTGCTACTATCAATCCCACATCCACTTCTCATGTAATGCACACCCACTTACCACTTGTGTCTCAAGGACAGCAATCCTCTAACACATACATGTCACATACCACTCCTTTGACATACATTGTGGGCACACAACCCCAACAAACCGTTACAGCTTCATACATCCCACAACCACAACAAACTGTCACAGCTCCACATATACCACAACCGCAACCACAATATGTTTCATATCACACTCCACCCCCTTTGCAACAACAGCAGTTATCCTCAGCCGATATCCAACAGATGATCGATGAAAGGGTAGGACAAGGCAAGAAACCCTTCTCTCTCGAAAACATATGCGCTTATCCATTTGACAAGTCTCTTAATATGATACCTTTTCCACCACACTTTGAAATCCCACAATTTGATAAGTACAAAGGGAAAGGAAATCCGGATGACCATCTTCGAGCCTTTTTCGTGGCATGTCTCGATGTTGCCTATGATGATACATATCTTTTGAGACTATTTCCTCGAAGCTTAGCAGGACAAGCTCTCGAATGGTTTTCCCATTTACCTCCAGGAATTAAGACTTTTTCCGAATTGGCAACCAAGTTTCGATCACACTTTGCCTTCAATATTGAACATGAGGTAAACATGAATGACATTGTCAACAACAAACAACGCAATGGTGAAACCTTTTCCTCATTTACCCAGCGATGGCGTAATATGGCTAGCAAATTATCATGGGAAATCCCTGAGAAACAACAGCTTGACATCTTTGTTCAAAATCTTCATCCTGAGCTGTCATTCCAATTACAATTGCAAAGTGCTAGCACCTTTGACGAACTAGTTTCCAAAGGAGTTATTATTGAACGAGCCTTAATTGCCAAAGGAACTATCAAAATCTTTCGTGATAACAAAGATTCTCCCCAAAATTCCAATGATAAGTCTCGCTTTTGGAACAAGAACAAGAATGTTGTCAATGACGGTATTGTTGATACAAAGAATATCCAAACTATGAGAGCTCCTATCAACATTCAAGCAGCCTCTCCACCACGACAGTCTTTTCCACAACGAAGAAACCAACGCCAAACTTCTAATCCACGCCGACAATTTACACCATTAGTGGAACCCATGGAAGTTATTCTTCGAAAGCTGCTTCAAGCCGGAGATGTTATTCTACCCGATGCACCACCAAATGGCGAACCACTCTTTCGAGCTCCTTGGTACAAAGAGAATGAGTATTGTGATTACCATCGAGTTAAAGGACACAAAACAAATGGTTGTATGCGCTTAAAACATGTTATCCAAGACTGCATTGATCAAGGTCTAATCAACGTCACACCTTCAACACCTCAACCTGCTCAACAATCCACATCAAACTATGATCTGGAGACTTTCAAGAATCCACTTCCATCTCATGATCAGACAAATAACCTTCAAGCTGGAAATGCTATTCCCTATAGCTATGCATCATCTACCATTGGCCGCATTGACCATGCTCGCATTTCTACCATTACCATCCAAGGAGCACCTGATTGTGCCTTAACCACGCGAAGAGGTCGAGTTACCGTTCAAGGCGCACCTCCTCATCCTCCTCGACCTCTCTCTGACTATAACCTCTTGGATCACCTTGGCAAAACCCCCGCACACATATCTATCCTTGAGCTGCTCCGCATATCCCCCGCACATAAAGCTATCCTTGATAAGGCCTTACAAGAATCTTCGGTGCCTAATAATATTAATATCACACAATTTCAATCCATGGTCGCTAGCATTGCAGCCCCTTGTCATTTAACCTTTTCTGACAAAGATCTTCAACCCTCCATGCATCCGTCACACAATGAGGCCCTCCATATTGAAGTACTTGTTAACCAATGCCGTATCAAACGAGTCTTGATAGATGGGGGAGCTGGTCTAAATATATGTTCTTTGAAACTTATCAAACAATTGGGATATTCTGAGAAAAATGTTGACACCTCCAAGGTTATAACTATCAGAGCATATGATGACGCTGAAAGAGATACTGAAGGGATCATCTTATTGCCTATTCAAGTTGGACCGGTCATTACAGAAACTCGCTGTCAAGTCCTTGATATTGATCTGCCTTACAACATCATCCTCGGTCGCCCTTGGATCCATACCCTTAAAGCAGTTCCATCTACATATCACCAATGCCTTAAATTTCCGCATAAGGGTGTTGAAGTTACCATTCAAGCTGATCCTAATCCATTTGAGTTTTGCCGTGCTTTTCAAGCTAAATATCAGAGTCCAAACCGTATCCCTCTCAACACCGAGGCATATCCATCATCCTCCTATGTCGACCCATCCGATCTCCTCAAGCCCTCATCTAGCAAAGCCGCTTCCAACCTCCATATCAAATATACCGACCATGGCCCTGGTGAGTACAAATTGCAGGAATCCTGTTGCGTTGGCACCCTTCCGTTATCTCCTAAATCCCACGGTAAGCTTTCTATATCTAAGCCCACTTCATCCTCCGCTGTTATCAGAGCTCCCCCCACCGTATTCATTAAAGGTGGTTTCTTGGATGACGAAGACATTGAGGACATAGACTCTTGGATATTCTTTGATGAAAATGACCAAGTCCAACTTGAAGTAGAACGATACAACAACGGGTTTCGTATCATCAAGAACATGGGCTATAAAGGACATGGCGGCTTGGGATCACAGGAACAAGGACCTATTGAGCCCCTTATTGTGTCTAAGAAGTTTAATAAGCAAGGCCTTGGTTACCAACCGGAGGTACCGCGATCCAAAGACATTAAGTGTATTTCTGATATTGACGTTGGATCTTCTTCGGTAGGAGAGACTTCTAACTCAGATACCATCGACGACTCCTCCCTTCATATCACCGACCTCTTTCAAGAACATTCCATCTTCATGTTTTCCGCAATCTCTTCTAGCCATCATGATCCCTCCATTAGCCTCTCACTCGTATATCCTGACCTCATCGATTGGGACCAACAGGGGGCACCGATATTAGATACATTTGAAAATGACGAAGCCATTGCAGAATTCATGGGTTTGAGACAAGGTATCCCATTGGGTGATCACAAAGCAGGTTTCATGATGGAATTACCTAAACTAGCATATTGTGGCGGAAGTATCAAATCCTTCAGTCGCAAAAGTGAAATAAACAAAATTCAACAAAATAGGTCACTAGGTGAAAACCGCAAGGCGCCTCTTGACCGTGAAAAAGTAAAAATAAAGGACGTATCCGAAGGTGAAAACCTCTCTGAGGCACCTGAGGATGAGGGATTTGATCTTCCTGTCACCGCTGATTACCATGAGAAATCAACTGTGCTAGTTGAAAAATCACAAGACATGAACTTGGGAACAGAACAAAATCCGAAGATCACCTTTTTGGCAGCATCACTATCAGAGCAAGAACGAAAGAACTTCGCAGCATTCTTCCTGAGACGAGCTATAAATTTTGCATGGACTTATGCCGACATGCCAGGACTAGATCCTTCACTTGTGGTACATCATTTAGCAGTATTCCCTGATGCAAAGCCTGTCAAACAAAAATTGCGCAAAATGCATCCACAAGTTGCCTTATTGGTTAAAGCAGAAATTCAGAAACTATTAGAAGCAAAGTTCATAAAGCCTATTGATTATCCAGAATGGGTTTCAAACTTGGTACCTGTAGCAAAACCAGATGGACGAGTTCGCTGCTGCACGGACTTTAGAGATCTTAACAAAGCATGTCCTAAAGACGATTTTCCATTACCAAGCATAGACAACATTGTTGATCTTACAGCAGGACATGAAATGCTATCTTTGATGGATGGATTTTCTGGTTATAATCAAATCAGAATAGCAGAGGAAGATCAAGATAAAACGTCTTTTATTTGTCCATGGGGCACATATTGCTGGGTTGTAATGCCTTTTGGTCTCAAAAACGCTGGAGCTACCTATCAACGAGCTATGACAGTTATTTTTCATGACCTTTTTCATACTATCATGGAAGACTATGTTGATGACATCCTGGGAAAATCTAAGACAAGGGAAGGACATCTACAAGTATTGGCACAAATTTTTGATCGATTAGAGAAATACCAAGTCAGACTAAATCCAAAGAAGTGTGTATTTGGTGTAACATCAGGAAAACTATTGGGATATATTGTGTCTCGACGAGGCATAGAAGTGGACCCAGCTAAGGTAAAAGCTATCATAGAAATGCCTCCACCAACGAATCTCAAACAGCTCCGCAGTTTACAGGGTAGGCTACAATCTATCCGCAGATTTATCTCACAACTCGCAGATAAATGTCATCCTTTTCAGCATCTTCTCCGCAAGGGTGAACCTTTTAAGTGGGATGAAAAGTGTCAACAGGCTTTTAATAAGATAAAGGAATACTTGGCAACACCTCCTGTGTTAATACCTCCTGTACTTGATCGTCCATTACTGCTTTATATATCATCAACAACCGCAGCATTAGGTGCACTTCTAGCTCAACATGATGATTCAGGAAAAGAACAAGCCATCTATTACATTAGCAGAACTCTTGTGGGATATGAACTTAATTACTCATTCATGGAAAAAGCTTGTTTAGCATTAGTGTTTGCTTCCCAAAAGTTGCGACATTATATGTTGAACCAAACAACAAAGCTCATCTCTAATGTGGATCCCCTCAAGTATCTCCTTTCAAAAGCACTTCTCACAGGGAGATTAGCAAAATGGGTTATGATCTTGAGTGAATTTGACATACAATATGTGAACCGTAAAGCTATCAAAGGACAAGTCATTGCTGATCAATTAGCTGCAGCACCTATCACAGACATTCAGCCAATATATCCCGAATTCCCTGATGAAGGATTGTTTACTTTCAGCTCCCCAGCACGATGGCAGCTATACTTTGATGGATCATACACTCAACACGGGTCTGGAGCAGGTATCTTGTTTGTCACTCCCCAAGGAGACTGCATACCTAAATCATACAGAATAGCATTCCCCTGTACCAATAACATAGCAGAGTATGAAGCTTTAATCACAGGTTTGCGCATGGCAGTACAATGGGCCATCAAACAGTTATGAGTCTTTGGTGATTCTCAGCTAGTTATCAAACAGGTCTTAGATGAATATCAAACAAAAGACGAGAAGCTTCTTCCATACAAACTAATGGTGGACGATTTCAAGCAATATTTCGAGGACATTACCTTTGAGCAAATTCCAAGACTACAAAACAGAGCAGCTGATGCCATGGCTATGATTGGGTCTCTTTTAGATATGCCATCTAACACCCATAAATGTGAATTCTTGGTCGAACAGCTTTTGATCCCCGCATTTGAAGTTCCACAGTCTGAGCTTATATGTGAGATTGTTGGTCCCAACTCGTTGTGGTACAAAGATATATACGAGTATCTCCGTAATCACACCTTGCCTCTTCAACTATCCAACACCCAACGTAAAACTTTTATCCGTCGAGCCTCTCGTTACACTATCTTAGGAGACACCCTTTATCGCCGAAGTCTTGATGGTATCCTTCTTAGATGTCTTGATTCTGAGGAAGCAAAAACGGCCTTACGTGAAATACATGAAGGTGTCTGCGGTTCGCATTCCGCTGGCCCTGGCCTTGTTAAGAAACTTCTGCGAGCAGGATACTATTGGCCAACTATGGAAAAAGATGCCCAACAATTTGCAAAGCAATGTCTACAATGTCAGAAACATGGAGATCTAATACATGCACCAGCACATGAGCTTCAGCCTATTGTCACTCCATGGCCTTTTTCGCAATGGGGACTTGATCTTGTGGGTAAAATTCATCCTACTTCATCAAATGGTCATAAGTTTATTATCACTGCCACTGAGTATTTCACAAAGTGGGTAGAAGCCATACCAATGACCTACATCACAGGTAAACAAATAGCTAAATTCATCCTACATTACATCATCTGCCGTTATGGAGTTCCTCAAGCTATTGTCACAGATAATGGCCGGCCTTTCAAGAACCAAGAGGTTAGAGATCTTTGCAATAAGTTTCACATTCAACATAGGTTCTCTACGCCTTATTATCCTCAGAGCAATGGTCAAGCTGAAGCCTCTAATAAGACAATCATCAAGATCCTTAAAAAGACTGTTAACGAAACTGGTCGAGATTGGCATCTACAACTGCATCCTGCTTTATGGGCATATAGAACAAGTGTCAGAACTCCTACTGGCGCCACACCCTATGCTCTAGTCTATGGCACTGAAGCTATTTTGCCTATCGAGGTTGAGATCCCCTCTTTGCGCATATCCTTGCAACATACTATTTCAGATGAAGAATATCGAGTCTCCCGACTCCATGATCTTGAGCTCTTAGATGAACGCCGCCTTACAGCATTGAACCATCTTCAAGTCTATCAAAACCGGCTACGTCGCAGCTATAACAAAAAGATCAGAGAACGCAGGTTTCAGGTTGGCGACCTTGTCCTTAAAGAAAACCAAAGGAATCAACAACATCGAGAGAAACAGGGCAAGTTTGAACCAAATTGGCTTGGTCCTTTCATTATCACAGCAGTTTATGGATCTGGTGCATACACTTTGTCAACACCTGAAGGCATTCCCTTGGATGAACCCGTCAACAGCGTTCATCTCAAGAAGTTTTATCCATGAATCTCAGCTATCCCACAAAAACACCAAAAAAACAAAAAAAATCAAAAAATGTCAAAAAAAAAAAAAAAAAAAAAAAAAAACAAACATAAGATAAATAATCCATCCTCTGGTGAAAACCTGGTAAACAGGCGCCTTGGATAAGTACCATAGTGAAAACCTGGCAAACAGGCGCTATGTGTAGTGACCAGCTTCCCTCATTTGTTTGGTTCGTTTGATCATTTTCCCCACTGCATCTTGTATAAGCTATTTTCATAAGCCCTATCGCAATCTCACACATAGCCTTTCCTCTTCATCCTTTGCCGATGCTAGTTATCATATGTGAGACATTGTCGTGATATCTATATCTTTTGGCACCTTAGCATCTTGGCCACATCTTTTCTGCATTGTCGCTTCTGCATAATAAACCTCATCCCACACTGGGGGCATTTGTTGAGTCTTATTTGGAAGTGGATCCTGTTATCTCTAGCTCATAACATATCAAACAACTCAGCTTTCAACACAGCACACCTTATCAACTCCAGCCATGGCACATGTCCACCGACAACTATGACCTAACGACTTGCAACCAGGACTCATACCTTCACACTTCATCCACACTCATCCAACAATCGCAACAAACATCGCTTGATCAAACATCCAATCGATTAGCCACATCAATAAGAACTACATCCAGCTCTATCGTTGACGCCTTGATCCCGTGGATACAGGGTATGTAGGCAATCTGAGATGCGAAGGAAGCACTCTGATTCAGGCTAAGACGATAGCCCCTTTCATCAGTCATCTGTCATCTTTCCTTCTAAACATCCTTCACTCTTTCAGCTCAAATTCTTCTATCTTTCATCACTTACATCATCAATAAAACCCAGAACTACATATTCATCATGTCTCATCTTCATCGTAAATGTGCTTTGATCCCGTGGATACAGGGTATGTAGGCAGTCTGGAATACGAAGGAAGTTTCCAGTACTCAAGCACCGATGATCCCCCCATCTTCTTCATCTTCATTCATCATCCATCTTCTCCTCTTTGATCAGCTCGAACATGAAGCAAACCATGTGTATATTGCAAGCTCCAGCACTATAACCAATCACAGGTAAGCCAGAAGCTATTTGTCCGCATGCCTTAAGCCAACATTTGCTATAGCTATTTATCACCAACTTTAGCCTTCAACAGGATGTAGCTTTCCTCTTAACAAGGCGCCAGCTTGATCTATCCAAGAGCACTCAACATTTGGCAAGAGAACGTGATGACAGTATCTTTTGTTTTATCTTTTGATTTATCTTTTGTCCCTTTTCTGTACCTAGTCAAGACTGCCTTGATCTATTTATATCTTGGTATGTTGCGATGAAGTAAGGACTGGGGCATGGTCATATAGCTTTCGTATGCCGTGTTTGCGGGATGATCTTATTCTCTTCCTATGCGTCTTGGTATCTTGTACGTGTTGGGATTAGCATCTTACATATCAATATCTCTAGCATCTGAGAAGCTAAACAGTCTCTTATGCATTAGAGACTATTCTATGTTAAGACTAACTCCATACATATAACCAGCAAGCTATCATTATGTGTAGTGGAGATAAGCTCAAACCATTGTTTGTAGCGTCAAAGTCCAACACTAGCTGTTATTCATATCTTGTGCATGTTGGCTCACCATCTTGACCACATGCGTTCAGACAAGATTGTAACACGTTAGTTACGCATTGGATACCTCGACACCTTGGTCTCTTATACCCTGGTGCATAACATCCATATGCTATATCAAACATAAGGACTGCATTTCTTTTCATTTTGAGCAATTACTTGAAAGCTGCCCATCATCATCTTATCTTATCCATTTTATCTATCCATTCGTTCCGTCATCCTCAGCCAAGATCAATCATCTCCATCATCCTTTGTCCATATTCCCGCTCCTGCAAAACAAGTGTTAGCCATACATAAGTCCATTACATATCTTTTTCTTTACCATCTACCTATATGCATACATCTATTCATGTCATTACCCTTTACATTTTCACATATTTTCTATCCATTACCATTTGCATAAACATCCATCCATAATCCATATATAATCCATACACATAACATGCATAGCCATCATAATATCAACATCACAACCATTATAACATCATATAGATCGCCAAAACTGCCATATATATATATATACATGTGTGTCAAAATACAAGTGTCTACAATACAAGCTGAGCCCTGCAAAGAATGAATGTACAACAATGGCTCTAGGCCTCATCATGATACAATGTCAACAAGGTATGCCCTAGCGACTACTGCCAGCTCCCTCAACCTGACCACCACCACCAACAGGTCCTGTACCTGGTCCTCCATCTCTCGGTGGCCCCATCACTGAAGCTACTGACCGAGATCCACCTGACCTCCGTGAGCTCGAAGCCCCTAACCTGCTCCTGAAGCTAGGCTGTCTCTGCTCTGCCGGCACAGCTCCATAATATAAGCCTCTATAATACTCAGCCTCACCCTGCACTCTCCGAAGCTCGGCCTGTACTGCTGTCAACTGTGTGGCTAAGTACATAGTAGCTCCATCAGTCCCCAAGGCAGTCACTGCTCTATCCCGCTCACTAGTCATAACCTGCAGCTGCTGTACTGCCCTATCTCTCTCAGCTCGCAGACCATCTCTCTCTGCTCTCATAGCCTGCTCCTGCTGTACTGCAGTATCTCGCTCAAGCCTCATCATCTGCTCATGCTGCCTAGCTGTATCCCTCTCTCCTGTAACTCTCGCGAGCGCACCATCATCCTGTCCATCTCCTCTCTGTGCTCCCAGCTGTAGCTGAGCCTGATAAGTCTGTGCCTGTGCTCTAGCATGCCTCAAACTGATCACGGCCTGATGCCTATCCATCTCCACCCTCCTCAGCCTCATCTGTGCTCGCTGCCTCCATCTCCTCTCCTCTCTGATCCGTCTCCGCAGCTGCTGCATACCCACATCATCCCCTGCTCCGATCTGTGCCTGTGGCTGTGCTAATATAGCTGGCTGACCTGGCACCTGCCCTGGCATCTGTATCCCTGGTGCAGCTGGCACTACTGCCTGTGCTGGTGGAGCCCGTCGTCGTCGCCTCCGAACTGGTCTCTCCATCCCAATCTCCCCAATCTCTCCATCTCGTGTCAACCGAGTCGGCCTAGCTGTCGCCCAGTATGCATCATACTCTGGCAATGTACCTGGCTCTGCTGGACCCTGTCTCCACTGCCATGCTACTGGCTGCAATCCATCTCTCTCTGCCAAGGCTGTGTCCACCACAACCTCTGGACCCCAATCGAACACCTCCTGCCTCGTCCTCCCAAAAATGGCATCCCCTACAGGTACTGCCTGTGCCTCTCCAAACTGTCTCAGGGCTCTCTCTGGCAAATAGTGCTCTATAATGTACAAGCCACGTCCAAAAATGTACCTCGCCTGTCTCGCATAAGCAAGCTCGGCATCCTCCTCCTCCCACTGCTCACATCCTAGCCATGGCCTCCATACAAACCTGTCTATCTCATCCAACCTCCGTCACCAGTATACCACCCCTCGGCGCTGTCGATATGTCAAGGCTCCTCTATACATCCGTGCAAATGGCTCTCCTGCTGCTCTAGCCACCCATCCCTCTGGTCTCGTCACTGGAATGTGCTCATAAGCCCATACGTGCAACACTGTCACTCCTGCTGACATACTGGCTCCGAACATATATGCACAATCATGTAGGTAATGATAGAGCTGTCCCAACACGCACTCTGCCCATGCATATCTCGTGCCATAGGAGAACATGCCCTCCATCACTGTCCCCCATCCTACAGGAAACCCTCTCGCTCTCCTATCACCCACTAGCCATCTAATGATAGCCACTACCACTCGCTGCAACCTGTCACAGAGCTCCTCCATCCTCCCCATCGGTATCTCCGAACCCTCTGCTCCGATGTCTGGTGTCCCAAACAATCTCCTGAATGCAGCTGGGCCCATCTCCGGATCATAATCTACCCGATCCCCATCTATCGGAATCCTCAAAATCCGGAACACATCCTCTAAGGTGATGGTCGCCTCTCCTGTCGGTAACAAGAATGAACTGTGCTCGCTCATCCATCGCTCCACCATCGCCGTCATCAGTCCTCGATGCGCCTGCACTGGCTCTAATCGTGACACATGCTCTAAGCCCAGAATCTCTAACACCAGTAGCTCCTCTGCATCCAACTGTCTCACTAACCGCAAATCTCTCGGATGGGGCTCCCGTGATAGCAATGGTGGTAGTACATCCTGCATCATCCATTTACTCTTGTCAGTCCATTCCGTTAATCATTCATATCAAAATCTGCCTATCTATCTGCTATTTTCTCCTACACCTACCATATGCGGTTCACTTTACCACAAGCGACCTCTTTCTGCTCATTAGCGACCCCTTTCACCATATGCGCCTCTGTTTTGCCTACATGCGAGCTCTTTTGCACATGCGCTCACTGTTTTCCTAAAAGCGACCACTATTACCATATGCGTTCATCCTTACTTTTTCTGCGAGCCCTATCTTACATGCGAGTCTTTTTACTCCAAAAGCGAGCCGTTTTCCTATATACGCCTATTTTTTCATCATAAGCGAGCTAACTCACACTAAGCGACCATTTTCGCCCTATATGTGCGCTATCTACTATATGCGGTCTATTTCTAGTCCTAAGCGAGCTCAACTACCCTATGCGACTACTATCTGCTCATAAGCGACTAGTTTTTATCTACACGCGCATTTCCGCTGCTCTTTTCCCGCCGACAGGATGCGACCACTTTTTTCCTAAGCGACCTACCCACGCCTATAAGCGACCTATCTTACTCTAAGCGACCTCTACTCCTACATAAGCGACCTATATGTGCCAGGTCCTAAACTAGTCGCTTTTGGTGACGTGTGTGAATTAATTACGCTTCTAGGCTATTAAATGCACGCTTTTGGGAAAAGTTTTGAGACATACCGGTGCGCCTGCTCCCTCTGGTCGTCCATGTGTCCTCACTCGCTCCGCACGATGATCTCTGCGTGGAATCACCATCCTGCTAGCTCTGCTACTCTCACTCTCAGGAGCTCTGGATTTCTCTAGGTTTCTAAGCACAAATGAGCACAAATGAGCCTATTTGCCCTTGCAGCCCCTACTTATAGCCCTTCTCCAAACCCTAATTCTTCTATACCACAGCCTATTTTCTTCGCATTTGCCCTATTTTCTGCCTTTTCTTCTATCGAGCGCCAACCCAGTCTTTCCTGGTTCGCCTGGCTTACCTCTCGAGGGGGCATAACCTGCCAGTTACACTGGGGCATAACTTGTTTATCGAACATATCTCACATCTTCTTTGACACAACGTTCTATCGAACATTGTATCAAAGAGGGGCAAAATGTAGACACCCAAATTTGTCCATGTCTAGCGACACCTTGTTAAATCCTTAATCCATTATCCAATTAATTAAATAAATTTTATTTATTTAATTAAAATCCCATTCTCATTCACTTAGCCAATTAATTAAATAAATTGTATTTATTTAATTAATTCCACATCATGTCTTATCTCATTTTATGCATTTATCATATTAATTAAATAAATTTTATTTATTTAATTAATTTCCAACTCATATCCCACTAATTCAAATACTTTATTTGAATTAAGCCTTTATCATTTATCACATTTCAACACTTGTCCATTTCCCATTTATCATGTGTTGTAAGACAACTTTCATTTAAAATCCTTCACATGTACAACTAATTGGACCTAAATTTAGTAACTTTCAATCTCAGCCATTCACATAGCCTTTGAATCTCCACCGTTGATTGATCTTGGTTGAGTCCTATATAAACAGCCTCTCATTCCATATGAGACATCCAGAAATCTAGCAATCCAGAAATCCAGAAAATCCAGAATTCATATAGTATCTAGCAATCCAGCAAGCATATAGCAACTCCATTATTATCTTGAGCATTCGAGCATTTGAGCTTTCATCATCCATCAATGGCAGCTTTCAGCTTTGTGATTGTTCATTATTGAAGAAGCAGTCCACATTTCTCTCTCAAACAAGGAATCGCACGGTCTAGGTGATGTTATGCTTGTATTGCATTGTTCTTTTGGCTTCATTTAGATTAGATTCCTTGATGATGGTAGGGTTAGGGTTTCATGACTATGTCTGATCTTCCACACCTGACTTTCACCTATCACAGGCTTAAGTGGTGTACTACTCCAGGATGGACAAGTCATTGCATATGAATCCCAGAATTAAAAACTTATGAACAAAACTATGCCCCTCATGATTTGGAGCTAGTAGCAGTCATTCATGCACTGCAAATGTGGAGACACTACTTGCTTGGGAAACCCTTTGAACTAAAAACAAACCATCAAGGGCTCAAATATCTGTTCACTCAACCACATCTAAGTGCTCTTCATAGAAGATGGTCAAGGAGTTCATCTCAGATTATATGATTTTGAAATTAAATATATTTAAGGAAAAGAAAATTGGGTGGAGAATGCCTTGACTAGGAGAAGACATATCTCCTCAATGATCTTCATACATTCTAATTTTAAGAATCGGGTTTTACAATAGTCTAAGGGAGATGAGTTATACAAGCAGGTAAAACAGGCCCTTTTGGAAAACCCCTAGAATCCAAAATATGATGGATTTTACCTTGAACCAGATGGGTTATTAAGGTATAAAGGAAGGATATATGTACCTAACTCTATGGAGTTAAGGAATATGGTGTGGAAGGAGGTTCATTCTATACCTTATTCGGGACAACCTAGAGTAACAAAGTTACTTGCCAATGTGAAACCCTTATATTTTTGGAAAGGAATGAAGAGGGATGCTGCAAGTTTTGTAGCTACATGTATAGAATACCAGAGGGTGAAGGAAAAACACCATCACCCGGCAAGACTTTTATACACTCATGAAATTCTAGAATGGAAATGACAAATCATAAACATGGACTTTGTGCAAGGACTTCCTATGTCAAGGAACATGCACAATGCTATTTTGGTTGTGGTGGGTAGACTCACCAAAGCCACACATTTTATACTTGGGAACTTGACAGATGGGGCACTTGTCATAGCCCACAAATTTGTTTAAGAAATTTTTAGATTGCATGGTATTCCCAAGAAGATTATCTTAGATAGGGATGCTCGAATGACATCAAGGTTTTGGCAAACCTTGTTTTCTTCACTTGGAACCCAGTTGAATATAATCTCTGCTTATCATCCTAAAATGGATGGTCAAACTGAAAGGGTAAACCAAGTGCTAGAAGATTTATTGAGGATGTATTGCATGGACTAGCAATACAAATGGGAAGACTATCTTCCTTTGGTGGAATTCGCCTATAATAATTTCTATCATTCTACTATTAAGATGGCTCCATTTGAAGCATTATATGAAAGAAGGTTTTGGACCCCTATAAGCTGGGATAAGCTAGAAGATAGGGTTAGCCTTGGACCAAAAATGCTATTAGAAATGGAAGAAAAGGCTAACAGAAGCCAATGATAGGCAGATTTATGCAGATGTTAAATGCATCAAATGGCATTTCTCAGTGGGAGAAAAAGTCCTTCTAAGGGTAAAACCTCAAAAGAGCTCCATTAAGTTTGGAAATGCATCCAAATTGGTGCCTAGATATGTGGGTCCCTATGAAGTTCTTGAAGAGGTCAACCTAGTCACATATAGAATTGCTCTATGCCAGCCCTTGCCATGATGCAAAATGTTTTTCATGTTTCCTAATTGTAAAAGTTTAATGTAGGAGATAATCATATCCCTATTCTTGATTGGAATGCTATAAAGGTGAAGGAACCATGGGTGGTAGTGATCGAGCCCATCAAGGTGCGTGAAATGCGTAATCTACGCTTACGTAACAAAGAGATAACTCAATGCAAGGTCCAGTGGGACCAATATGCAGAGGAAAATGCCACTTGGGAAAACTATGAGGATATTCATGCAAGATTTCCCCATCTCTTTTGAAAAACTTTTTATTATGCTCACATAACACTTTTCTTATTATGTTGGTTGATTCTGAAGACATTTAATCATTAAGGATGATGATTCTTATGGGGGGAGATATGTTACATCCCCAACTTATGATTTAGTTTAAACTTGCTTTTGTGTGGTAATCAGGATGATTAATCATAGTTTAATGATTTAATATTTGTGGAAAATATCAGATAGAATCATTGATTATGTAAATATTGACTAATGTTAGTTAGACATGATATTACATGTTGATACGATTATTTAATTATTATGATTTGTGAATCAAATGATGATACACTAATCATGGTTATATGGTTGTGAGTTTGATCAGGAAAAGAATCTTCATTCAAGAACGAAAGGAGAGTATCACCTAGGAGGAAGAGATAGATGTGTGGGAAAGGTCAGAATTTGCCATCTGAGTGTTGGAATTAGTTTTTGTGAACCCATGCAAGGTGGGGTGAGTTATTGTCTTTCCTTTGTTAAGTCATTTCAATTTAGATGGTGCCGACTCAGCAATTTGAGTTATTTTGATGTTATCCATGTTGATTCGACCAAACGATGTCCTTGGAACACCAGTTTGGTCGATAAGTAATCTCGATGGGTTTTCAAGTATTTCCTTGTTTCCTTATCTAATTCTTTACTAGATTATGTGATTATCATTGCTTATTTATGGTGCAGAGGCACCTACCTAACAGCTGGCCTCCTTGAGGCAGTTAGTAGTTATAGGTCCGCATGATGACATAACATGATCAGGATATAGGATAATTATCAGCATGATGACAGGATAGCCTATTTTTAGTATGTTTGACTTTATCATGTAATAAGGTCCATTGGACCGATGCTATGTATTAGATCAGCATAGGAGTATGTGTAGACAGTTAGAGATCGGGATAAGATAGTCTGAGCTGTCCTCTCTCCCAGCCGCTTGGAAGCTCCCAGCCGCTGGGAAGTGAGTTGGTAGTACTCGAAGGATTTGTTATATATACCTTCGATCTGTTAGGGTTTAGATATAGTTCATATTTGATAGTTCATATTGAGTTTGATAGATGTTATGTTCAGGAGAGTAGTACTGGTGATATGCTGTACTGGTGATCAGTCCAGATATTGTGAAGTAGAATTGTAAAAGCAGGACATTTGAATCTCAATTGAATAAGATCTCATCTTTTGCAGTATTTGAGTTGATCAGTTGTATCTGTGTTTATTTCCTTTCTGTTTGCAAGTTAATGGGTACTTTCAACCCTTCCACTGGTTGATCCTGCAAATCGGTGGAATGGTCCTGTATCATAGCTTAGGTTGCATTTGTGTTTTCTGTTTATGCATTGCATTGTTCAAGAGATCTGTTAGGAGCATGCTGTGAATCAGCCTAGCATCCTCATGTGCTAGGTATAGAAAGATAAGTTGTTAGACTTTGGTTTGAAGGTGATCCGGCCCGGTCGTCACATTGTCTTTGTGAAATTATGCGGTTCTGAGTGTTTACATGCAGCAGACGGATACACAGGAGTCTGCATGTGCGTTTCCAGCCGGAGCAAGCCGCATCGTCATCTGCGAATGCATCGCCATCAGGATCGGGTCGTGAAACTGTTGAAGTTTGCAAGTTGCAAGTGCATCAGGATGTTTTGAGTTGGATGTATACTCAGTGTATATATCCCAGTCAGGATCACCTCTCGGGGAAGCTCATCATCCGCATATCGCTAACAGATGCGGGTGTGAAAGTTCAGTTTTTGTCTAAGTATTGAAGGGTTCATCAGGATATTGTGTGACGTCATCGTCATCCGCATATGACGTCATCGTCATCAGGATATTGAGATATCCCTCTATGCATATTGATCCTGTCGTCGCTAAGGGTTTAGGTATCGGCGAAGGCTCCCGGCAGAAAGTTGTGAAACATCATCAGGAGGTGTATCGGCGTAGGCAGGAAGTTGTCTTAACATCATCAGGATGTTCCGAGACAACCGGATAAATTAGATCATGATGCTGTTGCTTGTATCGTCGAGTAGCGGGGTATTGAAGGGAAGGTGTTAAGTTGTCGTCATCAGGATATTTGGAGCAAGTGGATGTTTGGATATCCTGCTGACGAAGGTGATATTGAATATCATGATGATGCCGCTAGTGTTTGGCACCTGATGAATAGTGCAACCGGAGGATGTTTGCGCCCGTTGAATATCATGATGATGATGATAGGCGACAGGCGGAGGAGGTGAATAGTAGTCGGCAGGAGGATGTTAGCAATCATCCGAAATATGATGATGCTGTTGAAATATGATGATGATGTTGAACCGATAGGGATTTTTATCATGTTGTTTGTATTGTTGGCAGCTCCTTCCTGTTAGTTAGCCTCCGTTGCGTTTCGCTCTGCATCATAGTGGTATCAGAGCAAAGGTTAGGATCTTCTGGAAAAGATAAGCAGGATGTCAGACGAAGAAGGAACATCTGAGGTTCCAGCAAGGATGACCAACGCTGAGTTGGCAGTTTTGGTGAAGAAACAGATTGCAGAAAGCAAGGCCGTGAAGGCTCATAATCAGGAGTTGAAAGATGAGTTAGCAAAGTTGAGGAGCAGAGTAGGTTCTGGTAGAGAAGATGATAGGGAAGAAGAAGAGATCCCTAATTGGAGCGAGGAGGTCGTTCCTGCAGACCAGAGGCCACTGTTGAATGCCCTCAAGGCCATGGAGAGGAGAACCATGGATGTGAAGCTGGATTTGCCAGTGTTTACAGGTAAGATGGACCCTGATTCAGTAATGGAATGGATAGACTGTCTGAACAATTTCTTTGTAATAGAGGAGATACCAGAACAGCAGAGAGTGAAGATAGCACAGTCAAAGATGAAAGAAGCTGCCTTGACATGGTGGAACTTTGTTCAAGATGATAGAGTGCAGGAGGGAAAACGTAGAGTTGCCACATGGAAGAAGATGATGGAATTGGTGAAGGAAGCTTATATTCCATTGGATTACAGTATCCAGTTACACAAGAGGAAGCAAAACCTGAAGCAGAAGGAGCTAGATGTCAGCTCATATACAGAAGAGTTCATGAAACTCTGTATGAAGACAAAGGTGAAAGAAAGTGAAGAAGAGAAGGTAGCCAGATACCTTAATGGATTGAGGTTTAATATTCAGGATGATCTAAGTCTGCATACTCCAGATACAGTGCAGAAATGTTTCCAGTTGGCATTGAAAGTGGAAGAGAAGTTGAAGAGAAAACAAGAACAAAACAATAGGGGAAGAGGATCAGCCCATAAGACAAGGCAAACCAATGAGAGTCAAGAAGACACTGGTAAAGAACAGGGACAGTCTGATTTCAGAGGTGGATGGAAAGGTAATAAAGGAAGATTTGGAGGTGGTAGAGGTTCTACTACATTTTCAGGGAAATGTTACACCTGTGGTGAGTTTGGTCATCCATCCTTCAAATGTCCAGAAAACAAAGGTTCATCATCCAGAAATGATAGAACGAGTGACAAGAGAGTACAACTTGTGCAAGAAGAGAAAGAAGAGAAAAGTGTGCAGAGTCCAAACATTTATCAAAAGGATCAGGAGGCTGATAATGTTGGATATCCAGAGAGTGGAGAATCATTGATGCTAAGGAGAATTAGTTTGCAGGCATCAAAGGATATGATGCAAAGAAGAGCTCTTTTCAAGACCACATGCAAGAGCAAAGGTAAGGTATGTAAGGTTGTCATTGATACTGGTTCAACAGACAACATGGTATCTCAGGAGATGGTGGATAAACTGAAGCTGGAAAGGATTCCACATCCACACCCTTACAAGGCATCTTGGGTGAGTAATAGGCATTCACTTTTTGTCTCTGAACAGGCATATGTTGATTTCCAGATTGGAGCATATCAGGATAGAATTTTGTGTGATATTTTGCCCATGGAATGTTGTCACCTACTGTTGGGTAGACCATGGCAATTTGATAGGAGGGTACTGTATGATGGGTATGCTAATACCTATACCATCCAGAAAGATGGAAAGACTATTAAGTTGATGCCATTACAGGAAGCAGCTGCAGCACAGAAGGCAGCCAAAGTCATTTTAATGGGAAAGAAGGAATTTGTGCAGATGCCTAGAGGAGCAGGCATAAAGGCAGTTCAGGACACTGCAGGGAAAGAAGTTGTTCAAGACAACAAGCTGAAGAAAGTTTCAGTTGTGACTGACAGAGGTCAGCAGCAGGTTCAGAAACAGGTTTGTACACAGCAACCAGTTGAAAGGAATGACAGGGATGTTGTCATAGTTGGGACTATTGCTTGTCCTATAAAGATTGACAGGAAGATAGAGTTGAACATTGCAGCAGTTCAAGAGGTAGTTCAGAAAGAGGTTCTGGTCAGGCAACCTGAGAAACACAAGGTATGTAAGAGGCAAGCCTACATTGACAGGCATGAGGATTTACTTGCCAGAAAGCAAGTTACAGTTCAGAAGTCTTGGAGCAGCCAAGAGACAGCAGCAGACAAAGCTGGAGCAGGGTAGAACATTGCACAGGCCAAGTGTAGAGGTGGAGGACTTCCATATCCTAACTCATGGGACATGAGTTATTTTCTTTTGGGGAGTATGGTGCAGAGGCACCTACCTAACAGCTGGCCTCCTTGAGGCAGTTAGTAGTTATAGGTCCGCATGATGACATAACATGATCAGGATATAGGATAATTATCAGCATGATGACAGGATAGCCTATTTTTAGTATGTTTGACTTTATCATGTAATAAGGTCCATTGGACCGATGCTATGTATTAGATCAGCATAGGAGTATGTGTAGACAGTTAGAGATCGGGATAAGATAGTCTGAGCTGTCCTCTCTCCTAGCCGCTTGGAAGCTCCCAGCCGCTGGGAAGTGAGTTGGTAGTACTCGAAGGATTTGTTATATATACCTTCGATCTGTTAGGGTTTAGATATAGTTCATATTTGATAGTTCATATTGAGTTTGATAGATGTTATGTTCAGGAGAGTAGTACTGGTGATATGCTGTACTAGTGATCAGTCCAGATATTGTGAAGCAGAATTGTAAAAGCAGGACATTTGAATCTCAATTGAATAAGATCTCATCTTTTGCAGTATTTGAGTTGATCAGTTGTATCTGTGTTGATTTCCTTTCTGTTTGCAAGTTAATGGGTACTTTCAACCCTTCCACCGGTTGATCCTGCAAATCGGTGGAATGGTCCTGTATCATAGCTTAGGTTGCATTTGTGTTTTCTGTTTATGCATTGCATTGTTCAAGAGATCTGTTAGGAGCATGCTGTGAATCAGCCTAGCATCCTCATGTGCTAGGTATAGAAAGATAAGTTGTTAGACTTTGGTTTGAAGGTGATCCGGCCCGGTCGTCACATTGTCTTTGTGAAATTATGCAGTTCTGAGTGTTTACATGCAGCGGACGGATACACAGGAGTCTGCATGTGCGTTTCCAGCCGGAGCAAGCCGCATCGTCATCTGCGAATGCATCGCCATCAGGATCGGGTCGTGAAACTGTTGAAGTTTGCAAGTTGCAAGTGCATCAGGATGTTTTGAGTTGGATGTATACTCAGTGTATATATCGCAGTCAGGATCACCTCTCGGGGAAGCTCATCATCCGCATATCGCTAATAGATGCGGGTGTGAAAGTTTAGTTTTTGTCTAAGTATTGAAGGGTTCATCAGGATATTGTGTGACGTCATCGTCATCCGCATATGACGTCATCGTCATCAGGATATTGAGATATCCCTCTATGCATATTGATCCTGTCGTCGCTAAGGGTTTAGGTATCGGCGAAGGCTCCCGGCAGAAAGTTGTGAAACATCATCAGGAGGTGTATCGGCGTAGGCAGGAAGTTGTCTTAACATCATCAGGATGTTCCGAGACAACCGGATAAATTAGATCATGATGCTGTTGCTTGTATCGTCGAGTAGCGGGGTATCGAAGGGAAGGTGTTAAGTTGTCGTCATCAGGATATTTGGAGCAAGCGGATGTTTGGATATCCTGCTGACGAAGGTGATATTGAATATCATGATGATGCTGCTAGTGTTTGGCACCCGATGAACAGTGCAACCGGAGGATGTTTGCGCCCGTTGAATATCATGATGATGATGATAGGCGACAGGCGGAGGAGGTGAATAGTAGTCGGCAGGAGGATGTTAGCAATCATCCGAAATATGATGATGCTGTTGAAATATGATGATGTTGTTGTTGTTTCTAGGAAATATGATGATGATGTTGAACCGATAGGGATTTTTATCATGTTGTTTGTATTGTTGGCAGCTCCTTCCTGTTAGTTAGCCTCTGTTGCGTTTCGCTCTGCATCAATTTATATAATAATTATAATTATTAAGGTGATGAGGGGGAGTAACAACTCAACCCCAAGATCACATTTTGTTACTATGTCACCTTATCAATGATGTTAATGGCTGACGACACCTTGATTTATTTAATAACCCTTAAACATCATTTAGATGTAGGGAATATAAAGTGTGTGTTATAATTATTTCAACCTCCATAGAGGCCAGGCACCAATATTAATATTAATATATAATGTTTATCCTTGGGGTAGTCAATCAACCACCATCCATGATAAGTGGAATGAGTGGAGGTCAAGTAGAGCTAAGATAAGCTTCAACGGTGTCACCCATGTGATAATGGAGTGGGTGGGCTGCAAGAAACCCCTGAGGTTGTAGAACCATTCCTACCACTATCCTCAGTTAGAGGGTGGGAAACTTTGTGGCATGCATAGTTAACACATGCAAAGCACTGAAGAAGGTATCATTTTGTTGGATACATGTATTTTTGGTTTTGGGGAGAGTGTCGAAAAAAAGGGACGAACGGGAAGTTCGAGTAGGAGATAGTATGGAGTTTCACTATAGAGATAATGTGTGATAGGTGTGAGTAGATCATGGAGAGCCACTGAAAGGCACACGAGAACTATCTTAAAGCCATCTCAGCTATACAATTAAAGTACAGGTATGGTTCTTGATTGTGATATGAATGTAATCACAAGGTGATACCTCTAATAATAATGGTGTCAACTATTATTTTAATACATAGTAATGCATTTCTATGTGAGACCGATAAGGCCGTAGTTTCTAACTCCCTATGGATTTGATACGAGGCCATCGAGGCCATATGTAATATCTATGTGTTATCTTTTGAAAACAATGTATTAACACATCATTCGGCCAAGGCCATAAAGCCAAACAATAAACACAAATGTGCTTGCAAGAATCTTGAATGCTAAAAATGGCATGGTATGTAGACCACATATTATATGCTTAATATTGCCTTGGTTATTATTCAAGCCATTGTGCTCAAAGCCTTTGTAGTATCAATTAATTATGATTGTCTCAATGTTAATAAAGACTGTTATGAGTATAGATCGAGAGCAGTGCTCAGACCATATTATCTTTAATGATAATCTTTTTCTTTAAGCCTCAATTCTTCCTTAGGCACTTAATATGTCAGGATAGGATGCTGGAGAAATAGTGCTCAACTGTTCACAAAGACATTATGATATTTATAGTACAACCCATATGAATAAATGGGTATTGTGGAAAACAATGTTCAATTGTTATGAAAGGTATTGTGATAGCTAGGGAATATTGAGTAGTATGTTAAAGCCTTATGACTACTTGTGCTGAGGAAAGAATAGTAAAGGGTTACTAATAATGTTACCAAGGTAGTTTTAAATGCATGACAATGCATGATGGTCGAGGAAGCAAACCCCATTGATACTTATTTCTTATGAGTATGAAAATAAAGTAGAGTATGAAACTCTTATGATTAAAAGATATGAAATTAATCCCTTGAATGGCCATACTTCATGAACCAAGTATAGTGTGTCATGAATTCATGTGGAATCATTGAGCTGTGGTCTTTCAATAGAACTGACCTATTAGACTATTGTGAAATAAGTCTTGGTTGATATGAATTTGATTGTAAACCTAGTGATAAGGTAAAGATGAAAATTAGACTGGGAAAGGTCATAAGTTTGAAAACTCAGTTGTCCTAATGATATTAAAGAAAAATGGGAATAGGGTGACATGGAGTCATAGTTTTCCCCGTTGCAAAAGCAACGTAACACTAATGAATGTACTCCCAAGATATGAGTCGATTGTCCTAGAGTTGGACTAAGAATGAATTGAACTTACCTTTTTTAGACCTAGAGAGGTTGAACTATGAATACTGTAGGATGAGATAGCTTCTAAGTTAAGTCAAGGTGGTGGACATATGACTATTGAGAAATGGTGAGAAAACATAATACAACAGATTAAACCATTATGGAGTAATATAGTATTGTTTTTGGATAATTTTTGATTTGAGTGCATTGGCTTATAAAGCCACATATTCCCGTACAAGTAACCACAATAACTTCCTAAAAACTACTCCCTAACTTATAAAACCAACATTTAACTAATAAATGTAAACCTTAATTTATTCTAACACCCCCCTTAAGGTTTACATGTAATAAAACTGACATTCCCCCCTTTATTACATTGTTCCTGCAATAGTACCAAGGGACCCCCCTGAATGCTAATATACTCAACACAGCTGATTACATAATATGAATACATATTTTATAGAAGATCTTCTCCCAAAGAACGAATCCTAAACCAAGCAAGACTCCATCATACTGTCTTGTCTACCCTCAGAAAGGTGTAGCTTCGAGCTGTGTTCTTGAGCTCTTTAGTCCTGAACTCTCAAATCAGAGTCTTGAATTGTTCGACAACAATCCCTAAGAGATACGATAGATCTCTATCATTGTCTAGTGACCATAAAAGGGTATAATTCTAGATCATATACTCTAAAGCTCACTGGAAAACAATCCATATTGAGCTCAACACCAAATCCCAAACCTGTCCCCAAAACAAAATCTTCACAAAACATACATTCTTCAAATTCGTTAGCGTCAACAAAGAAAAGCAAAACAACCAAAACCAAAAATGCTTCTCATGTAAAGCATCATCTCAAAGCGAGAAGCTAACTTGAGATGATGGAAAATCCTCCATCCTCCGATGCTGCCTGCCTCCAATATGACCCTGTTGCATTTTAACCAACTAATGTCTTGGATGAGTCTTTGGAGGCCTTATCAGGAGTAGTATAAATGGCCCCGAGAGCACAAGCAATGTTTGATGTAGCCATGATAAAATGAACAAGGTGTCAGGTTCCACCAAAAGTGCACCTTTTACAATATAGTGTAAACACAAATATATCCTTATAACTCCAATGTTTTTGACCTTATACTCCAAAAATTAAATAAGTTAAATCAACAAAGAAAATTCAAACAACTTCTCATTTCACACCTTATATAGTTTTGATCCTGTGACCACTTACGGTGAAATAAAATCATATACCAACTTCACTACACACATTTATATGTGAGGTTTGTTGAATGATTACATATGCATCGACTTGAGTGAAATTTAGGTTTTACTTACAAATCTCTTCCTGTATGCAGGAAGATCATGGTTCTCCTCTCATCATGACATATCTGTTCATATCCACATTGGGCCGATTTTAACAAGTAGATGTAGCACTTGATCAAGAAACAAACACACAATTATCAATTTCAACACCTAGCAAATATTCAATGCCCAGTAATGTAAAACACCTTCCTTTATGCTTGACTAAAATAATCTCTATTTTATCTCTCCAAATGCTATTTGAAAGGGGCAGCTTTAGTTCATATCCCACAAAATGTAATAAGAAGCCGGTTTAAACTTGCAAAAATCAAACAACGAACAACAAGAAGTTGCTTTCAAAATAACTGCATGTGCATATCTCACAATATTAGACCCTTTTCACGAGGTCAACAAAACAAATTTAGTTTTGAATCTACATAAAAAATATTTTTACGCAGTAGATGAAGTGGTCATAACTATTGTATTCTCCAATGCATAAGTGTGGTCCAGCGCATTGCATTTTTCAAAAAATCCATTCACTAAAAGTATGAAAAACACCAAAGGAATGTTATGAATGTTAATAGTATTAACTTGACCTGGGTATTAACTTCTTATCACACTCAACAGATTTCATATTCTTTTACATCGTCATCCTCCTGTAGGAAACAATGATGACTCTAAAATAAATTTTGGCACAGCATTCGAGAATGTCAAAATCTCCACACGCAATCTTCTTCTCCATGTGCTACTAGTTCAAACATTTCATATAGCCACAAAAATTGTTAGATGCTCTGATACCATATTGAGAAATGGTGAGCAAACATAATACAACAGATTAAACCATTATAGAATAATATAGTATTGTTTTTAGATAATTTTACATTTGAGTGCATTGGCTTATAAAGCCACATATTCCCCTACAAGTAACCACAATAACTTCTTAAAAACTACTATTGGAATAACTAATTCCCTAACTTATAAAACCAACATTTAACTAATAAATGTAAACCTTAATTTATTCTAACAATGACTACATTCATTGTGAAATGTTTATGTATGTAAAGTTTTAGCCAAAGTAATGCATCCATCTCTACATGCATTGTCGGTCCACAGTGATCCAAATGGTATAATGTCTCCAGTAGTGTCATACATAGTTAGATTGGATCTATAGTTGTATGATCGAGAGGCATTATGAAGGATACAACACCAGATACTCAGATGGCAAACCTAATGGTTCCTTACATCTATATCCTCTGTGAAGGGTAGGGTCACTTCTAGGTGGGAAGTTGTGCAGGGGACCGCCTAGTCTGTGGTTGGAGGAAAAGCACTCAGGTGATGCTCTCCTTCCCAAGAAAACGACAAGACGAGGCTTATGAAGATAGATGTCAAAGTTCTAGATACAATGCTTTTATTTAAATGACTTGATAGTCAGATATTGTGTATATTTCTATATTTGATGCCTTGAGAATAGATTTGTACATGTATAGTGAAGGTTATTCACTAATGAATTATCCTTGGATATTGTAATTCTAAGATTTGTTATGTTGTGGAAATGAATAACATGATTAATTATCATGACGATATCAATTCATTTTTCCTTAACTATGATTATGTTAATCATGATGTATTCTTACTCTTAGTTAAGAAGGTTAATTATGGTTATTATTTTGGATCATGTGAGATGACATGTTATAGAGATGAAATACTTTGAAATCACACTAAAAGGAAAAGGAAAAAGACAAGCGAGGAAAGACAAAGCACTCTAGGGCTTTAAGACCAACCTTTAGAATTTTGGGTTCTAAAACAAATTTACATGTCATGTGAATTGGAGCTCATTGGTTAAGGTGCACAAAATTCAATGCTTTGGTTTAAATTATTACATTTTACATCACTCTACTAAATAGTTTGGGAAATTTGATCACATGGAAATTTAGGGTTCGTACCCTAATTCTAGACATGTAACATTATACAAAATGGTCAATAAAGCCCAAGATAGATGCAATTAGGGATTTAGACTTCAATGGAGATTTTACATCTTGGAAAACATAATAAAATTCAAAATTTTCTAGGAAAGCAAGTTTTGATTCCAAACTTAGAAGAATTTGGCTGAACCTCAAATTTTGCCTTTTTTTTGAACAAGTTCATGAATACTAAGGAATTTCAACAAGTTCACTTAGACAAACATCCAAAAACTATTAGACCTCCATTAAACAACAAGGACAAAAAATTAAACACAATTAAAAGAACACAAACAAGTGAAAGTTCAAAGCTATGTCACACTTTTATAAAGGAAATGACCAACATTGATCTAACTATTTAACTTGAATCACTACAAAGTGACATATATGTTTTGAATTTTAAAATGATGTAAAGTAATAAAATGTAGATTTTTTTGTATATTTTATGTTTGTATTTAAAAATAAATAAAAAAATATTTAATGTAATTTTTTATAAACTTGACATTATTATTTGAATGTAATACATCTTCTTTACATCATACTTTTTATTAATTACACAAATGAATGGTTTTAAATACCAAAACATAGCAATGAGAGATACAAAATGTGTACCAAGGCAACCCATAATGGCTAGCAAGGAAATGCAAGGGTTTAGGAATTCGGATTTGATGTTTTTAAATTTAAGGTTTGATACCAAGCACCTCATGATCAATCTTGAGTGGCACAAGATTGAACCTAGGTATGAAAGTGCTAATTTCAAAGTAATGAGTGATTGTATGGATATGGTTGCAAATGTAGGTGTAATAAATGCTACCAAAATGGTGAATATATGGAATGTGAGTAAGCAAGAATTAGATAAAGTTGAATGTATAAGAATAAGTGTAAATGAGAGGAAATAAGATTTAAATAAGTATTAAGGAATAAGCCAACCTTAATACAAAAATATATCACTAGTCGATATATACAAACATAAAAATAGTAGATTGATCTAATACCTAGCTAGCTTTCTCCATGTATTCCCTAGAGCCATTCCCCTTAAGCACAATTTTGATGTAGAAAAATTGATTGAGTCTCCTCCCCCAAGTCTCCACTCTCTATCCTCTCCAACACTTAGCAATTTTTTTTTCCACAGCAAAATCTCTCATCGAAAGAAAACGCCCCAATCTCATAACATATCGAAAGGCTTTCTTTTTTCTTTGTGATAGCTATCCAAGGTTAGGAAAGAAAAATAAATATATATTGACAAATGTTCCTTCTCATGACTACAACTGTCAACATCCTTTCCCTTCCTCAAATTCCTAAGCTATAGAATTTAATTAATTAAGAAAAATCTCCTTAAATATTAAATTTAGGGAAAAGAAGAGTAATACCATACAATTTAATAACTACAAAAGGACATTGGTATTGGGTAAGTGAAAAAAGATGGGCCAAAAAGTGGCCAAATTATTTTAAAAAAAATTTAATGCATAACACGAGCGCATTATGACTTATTATAAATAAAAAAAAGATTATCATCTCATTTCATTTCTTTTTCCTCCTCTATACCCGTGGCCTGCAAACCCTAGGAAGTGCGCTCACATTTTGGAAAAGTCAATTCAACACCAAAATCTTACCGATTCGTTACCAAAATGCTGCCACGATGTCGAGCACACCAAAGGAGTGAGATTTATTTGTTTTTTTGTTTGAATTTGTTTCTAAATAGGTAGGTTTGAGTTGATTTTTGATGTAAATTTTATTAATTGTTAGGAAATGTTAATGCACCTCCTCCTCCTAAAAATCCACAAAATCTTGAGGAGGAAATACCTGCGGAGCAACAACCTCCTCCATCCATTCCTTGACATGCCCCTAGAACACAAGAAAATATAATGGGGCAAATTTAAAACAATAAAAAAGAAATTGAAGATATAATTGCAAGGTTGAAAGATCCTTCCACTTCAACCTTGCATAGGTCCACACTTGCTGAATCTCTTGAATCTATGTTATCAAATGTAGATTCAATTAGCAAGCAAATATCTAGTTGGACGGATAAGAGGAGAGAATTTAGAGACTATTATGCAGACAAGATTTCATACCAAGATGTGAAAAAATTACAAATTAGAAAATTAGACTTGTATTCGATTTTCACAAACCCACAAACAAATCAACCTCCACCCATTACATGCAAGAGGTTCCCTATCCATTGGTACAACAACCAAGTGATAAGAGACAATTTTGGGCAGAGGTGGTGGATGGTTTTTGACCATCCTCTATGCAATAATAATGAGGTCCCGCAATACTTTTTGAGGAAACTCTACTGCAAGTTTGTCCTCAATAAAGTGCCAAACTATTTTGATATGCGGGACTTCCAAGGTAGAGGTGGGGGGTCAGGACAAGATAGACAAGGGGCACATGTTGACCCACAACATGCAGTGAGACGAGTAATCGGTAGACCATCCCATGAGCATGTTTCTATCCCTTCCATTGTGAAGGAGAGTGTTGAGGTTGATACACTTCAGTCCATTAGTGCCTTGACCCAGAGCATCATAGAGCATGCCAGTCCTATAGCACATAGTGGGTTGGGAGATAGTGCGAGGAGTAGTGTCCCACCCCATGCTTGTCAGACTTGCGGGCAGCCTGTGGTTATGACCCCATGGATAGTCAGGACGTTGGTGCACAGGGTACATCTGCAGCTGAGCAAATGGTGATGACAGATACCCTCCTGAGTGAGACTTTCAGCCTTGATACTCAGGTAAATATTAGCAAGTTTATTGAATTTAATTTATTAAATTTTATTTTTGAAATGCAAGATTAACTAATTTAGTTTGATGATTTTAATGAAATTTTAGGGTCATAGCGTTGATGCAGTTTTCAGTGGTTCTCCACCTGCATAATACACTAGATCATCTACTGTCGGGGTATGTAACTAGTAAACAATTATAAATATTACATGTGAATAGCATCGTTATATGAATGGTATTCAAATATCTGATTTTGGATGTTGAATAGGTTAATATTGGAGATTTCATGGCAACACCTACCAGCGGTGGTGGACTTCAAAGCTTTACAGAGGTAATAAAATAAATAGTTTAATGAATGAATTGTACTTACTAGATTTTTGTATGTGACTTGTGTGCTTTATTGTGTGTACTTCCATGTTTAGATGAACATGTGTGTATGTTAGAAGCCATGATTTGCATCACTATTATAGTTTTCGTAATTGAACAATGTTGTTTTATTTCCAGATGATGCAGGCTGCAGAGACACCTCCCGATGTTCATAGGGCAATGGAGCATGTTGTGACCTCTGCGATTCATAGCTCCATGGCATTGACAGGGGTATGATGCAGATTAATAAATTTCAATTTACATTCATTGTTATAGTTGTTTATTTTTGAAAAATCAAAAGATTATTGATTTGAAGTTTAATTTCTATCTAGATGGTTTCTATAGGACATGACATCACCACAGCCTATTCCTGCTACTGAGGCAAGTGAGGAGACATATTATATGGTAGCGGTAAGTGATTATTTTGTTAAATGTTTCATTTTTTATAACATGTAATTTCTATATATTAATGTCTATACTTTTTATTGTAATAGCTAAAGATGCAGGAAGAACTAAATAGAAGTAGCCCTCGGGTTTGTAGTAGACCACCCACATACGCGTCTCCATCCCCTAGAAGATCAAAGGCTGCCCGTGATCTATTCTCTTCACCAGCCAAAGGGGAATGACTTTTTATTGTGTTCCTTTGTTGTATGCCTATATGGCATTTGTGGACATATATTTTGTATTGCATATAGTTGACATTGTATGCCTATATGGCATTCTTGTAAGCCTATATGGCTATTTTGTATATATGTTATACTTATATTGACAGATATTGATGTATGCCTATATGGATATTTGGTTAATACAAATCATTTTTATTGATGGCATCCATACTTGCATTATAAATCCACGTTTGAATGAATATTTGTAGATGGCTACTTCAAATATTTAAAGTCCAATTGTATTACATAGGATATTTGTTGATTGAATAAGCTAGCTATTGTTATTCAAGTATCACCTAAACCTCATTTTGGAACTAAAAGATAAAAGTTGTATTTAAAAAAAAAAAATGAATCATCATGTTGAACAAAAAATATTAATATTCTTTATGAGTTGCTCAATTGAAAATATTCAAATGAGTATGCTGATCCATATTCTTTATGAGTTGGTCAATTTAAAATATTTCTTAATTTCTTGTTATTATACCATATTGGGATGCAAAGAGTATGTTTGTTGTTTTGAATAAGATAGTCAAAATCATATGCTTATGAGCACCTGATGACCATTGTGGTTATTAAATGTAATTCCTCTTGCATATAAGGCAATGTTATGAGATTACATTGACTCTTACCTAATTTTAGTATGCAACATAACATTGGGGCTATAGGCTTCCATAAGTCATACCTCAGGGATTTTCAATTTTAGGCGCAAATTTGCTTTAAGACCTTAGGCGCATTTCTCTACTTGCACAACCTCAAAACTCTACCTAGAACTCAAGGTGCCTTTCATAATCCAAACAACCTCAAAATTGTGCCTTGATATTGAAAGGATGTTTCAAAGTATAAAGGAGGGTGCCTTAAGGGAGGCAATTCATCTTGATTATCAAAGTTGATCAAACACATCAAACTGAGCATCATACCTCTAGGTGCATTTTTGCCTCTCTCTAAACTATCCATTTTGGCGCCTTGATGTAAAGTGAAGTCTAAACTTAGTGAAGATTGTGCCTAGAAAGATATCACCTTGGATATGCGCCTAGAGTCATCCTAGATCATCCATTTGTGCCTAAGGGTCAATATAACATGATATAACTTAGGAAGACTTTGAAAATCATCAAAAGAAGCCTAGGCACCTTTTCTTGTCTCCACCATCCATTTTGGGCACCTAGAGGAAAATAAACTTCAAATCACTTCCAATTGTAGCGCCTAGTGTTATAACCTTCAAAACGACTAAATCTTACCAAAGGAAGTCTAGGATCCTATTGTCACTTGGATCATCATGAATGAGTGCCTAAGTGGAAGGAGAATAAGCATCTTGTATGGAGGTACACTTTTGTGTCTAAATAACCTCATTTTGGCACCTTGAAGGAAGATGTTCTAAATCCTAAGATCTAGTGCCTAAGTGTAAAATGGTCTCCTATAGGTTTGAACAAGTGATTGAAGCCATCAAATTGCCAAGAAATGAGCTAAGTATACTACGGCGCATTTTCTTGTCTAAACTATCCATTTTGGTGCCTAGGAGGAAGGAGATTCAACATCATGAATCAAGGTGCCCTTTGCCATCAAAACAACCTCACATTGGCACCTTGGAGGAAATCAAATTAAAACTTGCACCGTGGAGTAGGACGAAAGTTACACCCCTTTGCAACTTTACACTGCCTCCTTCTGACAATTTTTGGGGCAGCAAAAAATCTTTCACCACGGGCAAATGCCTCAGAGATATACAAAACTGAGAGAGGTTATTGTAGAGACACTCTACGTGATTGTGTTTCCTCAAACAGAATCTTTCTAAGTGACATGGTTTTCAAGTAACATCTTGTCAAAGATTGTTGCCTTTTTGCACTTTGGACTCTTAAGGGATATCGTCGGTACAATGTAGCTCGGACTGTTTCGACATGTTTGGGTGAAAAAAAGGACCATGCCTAGTGTAAATGTACCCATCCAAATGTGTTGGAATAGTTAGTTTGGTCACATCAAGAGCAGGACAAAAGTTACACCCCTTTGCAACTTTACACTGCCTCCTTCTGACGATTTTTTGGCCAACAGAAAACCTTTCACCACGGGCAAATGCCTCAGAGATATAAAAAATTGAGAGAGGTTACTGTAGAGGCACTCTATGTGATCGTGTTTCCTTAGATGGAATGTTTCTAAGTGACATGGCTTTCGAGTAACATCTCGTCAAAGATTGCTGCCTTTTTGCACTTTGGACTTTTTAGGGATATCGTCGGTACAATGTAGCTCAGACTGTTTCGACACATTTGGGTGAAAAAAAGAACCATCCTTAGCCTAAACATACCCATCCAGATGCATTAGAACTGTTAGTTTGGTCGCATCAGGAGTAGGACACCAAAAATGTAAAAGTTACTTTGTGCAACTTGATAACATTGACACTTTTTTGAAATACGACTCAAAGACTCAAACTGATCCCAAATGACTTGAAGTGACTTAAAAAGAAATGAAATGGTCTTAGAAGACCTTATTACATACAATTGACTCAATCAAAACAAAATTTCATTTTTTGACCCCTCTTGGAGGCATGACAACGTAGGTGCCCCTGCACCATTAGTGCAACTAAAGGACTATGGTGGTGGCATGAAACTAGAGTGAGTTGACATTCATTTGCATCTAGTTTGGCATCTTGAAATGATTCTAGAGTAGAGTAAGACTCATTTTCCTAAAAATAGTTTAAGAAACCCTTATCTAGGGTTTTGGTAAGAATCATGCATTTTTTGGCCATTCCACTGATTTGATTCACTTTTTATCAGTGGAATGGGTTGTAGTAGATCTATTCTAGTATGCTATGATGAATTTTTGGCAAGAAATCTAAGGAGAAGAAGTTTTCTTTGAGGAAACCTAACAAAACCATGTGTTAGGTGATGTTTAGAGACATAGAGAAGGAACCATAGAGGCATTTTTGGGAACAACAGATTGTAGGAGGACAAAACCCACAAAATTCATAGTTTTGGTATGAATAATAAGTTATCAAGTCATTGGTTGAGTTCTGTGTGTGAATTTAAGGGGGGTCTCTTTGTATTTTAGGCCTAATTGGGGCTCTAGGTTATTGAGAGGAGTTATAGGTTAGGGTATATCGTCCAAAACAACCTATACCTAGTTTTGGATATGTGATAGGGAGTCTAAATGGGTATCTACTAATTGTCCAAGTTCTATGTTTGAAGATCTATATCAAAAGTTATTAGGATTGTTCTCTTTTTTTAGGGCTACAAGCCATTTCTTGGGTTTGTGAAGGAAGTGTTAATCTTGAGTTTGGTCTGCCTTTTGCAATGATTGGAATGGGTCCCATAGCATCTAAAATCACCTTTTCCATGAAGAATTCAGAGTCTCTAATTGCTATTCCCACTTTTGTATAATGATCATGAAATTTGGGCTTTAGAGCATAAGGAAACCTTGTCTAGTTTGCCATCCTCCAACTATCCCATTGCCTCTACATCACAATTAGAGACACCTATTACCTAGTTCGAAACCAAGACACCTAGAGACACCTATATTTTATACATTACCTAGATTTTATACATTATTCTCAGGATCAACTTCATCCATCACTTAGGTCTAACCCCAAATCTCATTTAACTTTTCAAAGAACAATCTCCAAATCTTATGAGCATATCTTCTACAAGTGTGTTTTGGAATCTTACCTTCCATTGGCTGCAAAATATTCTCATCAATATCAATCAAATACTTTGGCTTTCTATGCAAAATTCTAGGTGGTGTTAAGTTAGATAAATTCATCTCAACATTAGGAATTTCATCAATATTTAAATGAGATGGGCTATATGGCATACCTTCAATCGAAGATGGAATAGATGACGTACCTTGAAGTTGAGGTGGGAATGATGGCGTACCTCCTTCATCACATGTGAGTGATGATGTACTCTCAACTTGAGATGTGGTAGATGGTGTCCCTACATGTTGACTTGTGATAGAGGACGTGTCTCCAACTATGGTATTCAAATCTCTCATAGTATGAAGTTTTTGCATTCGTTCTCTTTGTGATGGTTGTGGTTTCTCTTCAATTGGCATGTCTTCATTTATCGTGTCCAATTTCCTCTTCTCACAAAGTTCCCTCATAGCCACTACTTTTTTTGCATTCTTAGCTTCTATCTCTTCCTGTGTTGGTTTAATTCTTGATCGTTTCCTCAGAATTAAGGAGAATTTGTCTGTAGCATGATAAAGAGACCAATATTAGTTCCTAAGAAATGAACCATACAAATAACTAAAATATATGTCATTCAACCCTTCATAGTAAATGTACATACAATCATCATGTAAAAGAGTAAATGTCACTCAACCAAAATAGGTACAAAGCATACAAAGAAAATTATTGCACCCATGAAAAGAGTACATGGGACTTCATGCTTGAAAAGGTTGAGGCATACCCAATTTGACATGTTTGTTGTTACTAGGGCTACTAGGATTTGGAATTGAGAAGGTGTTTTGTTGGTACTAGGGATACTAGGATTTGGGTGGCTTGTGAAGGAATAGACAACAATTGTTGTGTCATGTGCATGTACAAATCATCATGAATAGGTGCATAAGGAATGTCCTAGCCCAAGATATGTGCATACAAATCATCATGTCATGTGCATACTTGTATGATCTTGGCACCTATTCACTTGTATTTTAACTTGTTAATATGACAAGATAATAGTGGGATTGTATTTTTATTATGCTGTAAGGATTTATTCTTGTATAGTTTGACATCATGGTATGTTAAGGTCTGTTTATTACACATAATTATTAAAGAGCCCAAGTGTAGAAAATACACATGGCATCATGTGAGATTGTAGGCTACTTTCTTGATTGGGAATGTGTCTATTTTAAACATGTATGATAAAGCATGATAAAGTAATTCAAATCAAATTAAGGAAAATGTAAATAACATGCATGTAAAGACTTGACATACCTAAAAAATGAAGATTCGAATGGAGAGAGTACCCAATTATGTAGTGTTCTTTTCTTCTTGCATCAAACTCCTGAATAATTTGAGTTTTTCACCACTTGCTTCCTTTTCAATGTTAAATTGAATAACACTCAAATATAATTACTAACAACAATACTATTAACCAATCTATAATGTTAAATTCCTAAAATTGAATCACAATTAACATTACAACACTACAAAAATTGAAACTTGAATAGATATATATCAAACTTGGTGTGAAAACTATGTTATTTCCTCCTTCTCAAGTTGGCAAAGCAGAAAAGGTGGTGGAAAGATCATGCAAAGGTGGTAGAATGTGTAAAATGTGCATGTGAACTTCTCAATAGCATGAAAGCACTTCTTTTTTGTCAGAGCACATGCATAATCAGCATGAAAATAGAGCATGTGGGCCTAGAAAATGAGGGTCAACACTTTTTTACCATTTCTATAGCAGGACAAAATGTGAGCCTATTATAATGCGCTCGTGTTTTGTCCTGCTATAGATTGATCTATAAATATTTGTACCTATCTCACCTTCGATAGTACCTTTACAATATCTCACCTCTAGTTCCATTAGCTCATGCTCTATACCTCACTTATCTCTCCCCCTCACCTCTCTACCTCTCCCCTCTCTATGTCTCTCAGTCCCTCCTTGTCTACCTCAACCCTAAACCTTATCCCTAAATCCTAATCCCTCAACTCTCAACTCTAATCCCTCATCCCTAAACCCTAAACACTATCCCTATTCCTAAACCCTCAACGGGCTCGATACTATACCTTAAACCCTAATCCCTTATCCCTAAACCCTCCAACCCTATCCCTAATCCTTATACCCTCGACACTCTACTTTAACCCTAATCCCTCAACCCTCGAACCTCAATGTACTCAACCCTCAATGTCAAACCCTAATCCCTCAACCCTTAATTCTGATCCCTTGACCCTCAACCCTATCCCTAAACCCTAAACCCTAAAGCCTTGACCCTCAACCCTCAACATCAAATCCTAATCCCTCAACCCTTAAATCTAATCCCTCAACCCTAAACCCTATCCCTAAACCCTAAACACTATCCCTATTCCTAAACCCTCAACGAGCTCGATACTATACTTTAAACCCTAATCCCTTATCCCTAAACCCTCCAACCCTATCCCTAATCCTTATACCCTCGACACTCTACTTTAACCCTAATCCCTCGACCCTTAACCCTATCCCTAAACCCTCGACCCTTGAACCTCAACCCTTAACCCTCAACATCAAACCTTAATCCCTCAACCCTTAACTCTAATCCCTCAACCCTCAACCCTATCCCTAAACCCTAAACCCTAAAGCCTCAACCCTCAACCCTCAACATCAAATCCTAATCCCTCAACCCTTCACTATAATCCCTCAACCCTAAATCCTATCCCTAAACCCTCAACACTATACCTTAAACCCTAATCCCTCAACCCTCAACCCTAAACCTTATCCCTAACCCTAATCCCTCAACCCTCAACCATCAACCCTAATATGTCATCCCTTAACTCTAATTGCTTATCCCTAAACCCTAAATGCTATTCCTATTCCTAAACCTTCAATAGGCTTGATACTATACCTTAAACCCTAAACCCTATCCCTAATCCCTCGACCCTTAACCCTTAAAACTTGAACCCTAAAACCTATCCCTACATGCTCGACACTCGACACTATATCTTTAACCCTAATCCCTTAACCCTCATCCCTAAATCCTCAACCCTAAATCCTTAAACCTTCAACCCTAAACCCTATCCTTAATCCCTCTACTCTTGACACTCTTCTTTAACCCTAATCCCTTGACCATCAACCCTATCCGTAAACCCTCAACCCTCAACCCTCAACCCTCAACCCTCAAACCTCAACAATCAACTCTCAACATTAAACCCTAATTCATCAACCCTAAACCCTAATCCCTCAAACCTAAACCCTATCCCTAAACCATCAACCCTCAACATTATACCTTAAACCCTAATCCCTATCCCTGCACCCTCAACACTTGACACTATATCTTGAGCCTTAAACCCTCATCCCTAAAGCCTCAACCCTCAATCCTTAAACCTTCAACCCTAAACCCTATCCCTAATCCCTCTACCCTTGACACTCTAACCCTAACCTCGACATTAAACACTAATCCGTCAACCCTAAACCCTATCTCTAAACCCTTAACCCTCAACACTATACCTTAAACCCTAATCCATCAACCCTAAAACCTAATCGCTCAACCCTCAACCCTAAACACTATCAATAAACCCTCAACCCTCAACACTATACTTAAACCCTAATCCCTCAACCCTCAACCCTAATCCCTCAACCCTCAACCCTAATCCCTCATCCCTAAACCCTAAACGCTATCCCTATTCCTAAACCCTCAACCCTCGACACTATACCTTAAACCCTAATCCCTTATCCCTAAACCCTAAACCCAATCCGTAATCCTTATACCCTCAACATCAAACCCTAATCCCTCAACCCTTTACTTTGATTCCTCAACCCTTAACCCTTAAAACTTGAACCCTAAAACCTATCCCTACATGCTCGACACTCGACACTATATCTTAAACCCTAATCCCTTAACCCTCATCCCTAAAGCCTCAACCCTAAATCCTTAAACCTTCAACCCTAAACCCTATCCCTAATCCCTCTACCCTCAACCCTCAACTCTCAACATTAAACCCTAAACCCCAATCCCTCAAACCTAAACCCTATCCCTAAACCATCAACCCTCAACACTATACCTTAAACCCTAATCCCTATCCCTCAACCATTAACCCTTAAAACTTAAACCCTATCCCTGCACCCTCAACACTTGACACTATATCTTAAGCCTTAAACCCTCATCCCTAAAGCCTCAACCCTTAATCCTTAAACCTTCAACCCTAAACCCTATCCCTAATCCCTCTACCCTCGACACTCTAACCCTAATCTCAACATTAAATGCTAATCCGTCAACCCTAAACCCTAATCCATCAACCCGAAACCGTAATCTGTCAACCCTAAACCTTATCCCTAAACCTTCAACCCTCAACACTATACTGTAAACCCTAATCCATCAACCCTAAAACCTAATCCTTCAACCCTCAACCCTAAACACTATCAATAAACCCTCAATCCTCAACACTATACCTTAAACCCTAATCCCTCAACCCTCAACCCTAATCCCTCATCCCTAAAACCTAAACACTATCCCTATTCCCAAACCCTCAACCCTTAACACTATACCTTAAACCCTAATCCCTTATCCCTCAACCCTAAACCCTATCCCTCAATCCTTAACCCTTAAAAATTAAACCCTGAAACCTATCCATAAACCCTCAATGCTCAACACTATATTTTAAACCCCAATCCCTTAACCCTCAGCCCTATAGCCTCAACCCTCAATTGTTAAACCTTCAACCCTAAACCCTATCCCTAATCCCTCTACTCTCAACACTCTACTTTAACCCTAATCCTATGAGCATCAACCCTATCCCTAAACCCTCAACCCTCAACCCTCAACCCTCAACCCTCAACTCTCAACATTAAACCCTAATCCATCAACCCTAATCCCTAATCCCTAATCCCTAAACCCTATCCCTAAACCCTCAACCCTCAACACTATACCTTAAACCATAATCCCTCAACCCTAAACCCTAAACCCTATCCCTAAACCCAACAAAATTGCTTTGCCTTATGTTAGGTTGTTAAACCCATCATTTTTGACACTCTTCTCTTAAATATATCTGAGTTGCAAGAATATGTCAGAAAAATGGCTATGAAATTTTTTAATGTTAGTAATGTTATATGGCATATTTTTCTGGCCCATCTGGGGTTCATTATGCCAATAGGTGTACACACTATGAGAAAAGCTTTGTGTATGGTACATCCACAGTGAGTAATTAACAATTGAAATCAAAAGGATGATCATTATGAGAAAAGCTTTGCATTGGGGTACATCTATGTTTCTTGCTGTCCACCCCGCACTTAGGGGAGGTATATTGTTATGAAACAGGCAAATAATCTCCCATTGTTTACTGGCTCTATCCAAAAGAACTACTAAACTTTTTTCTCTTGGTAATTGTAGAGGACATTCACCTATTTTTGGTAACTCCTACATTACCAAACCATTACAAAAAGTAAGTTATTTTAACCCAATAAATAGCTGATTGCATTGATTTAATACTCTACTATAATAAAGCTTAGCATTCACAATGCAGATGTTCATATTATAGAAGACTACATTATATTAGACTATTAGAGATCCCTCAGAAAAATGTAATAACAAAACTACTTTGCCTTATGTTAGCTTACAATTAAACCCATTCTTTTTGACACTCTTCTCTTAATAAAGTAAGAGTAATAAGAATAGAAGACAGATAATTTGACCTTACTAGTATGCATGGTCAGTTTACATTCCGTCACTTCATTTTCATTGAATAAAAAGGTAAATATCTCATTTGAAAGGTGGGGCAGAGTTCACTGTCATGTGCTTTTCTAGATGATAGGGTCCATAATGTCCAGGGTTCTTCAAAGAAAGGCTTGTAACATAACTAAGTTTTTGATATACCAATCCTCTAGGTAAAGCTACAATTCCAATGCCTACTTTGAAATTTGAAATAAATTAAATTAGACTTACAATTTTGATTTTCTTCCATTGCTTCAACAACATCATTGTTTTCTTCATCAGAGACCAATTCAAGATCAGCAACTTGTTGCCCATTGGTTGACTTGAATTGCATCCTCTGTTAGAAGAAGGGCATTTTTTATCTGTATCAATGTTGGTATTCATAAGCTGAAGAGCATTGATATTTTCCACACACCCTATTCTTTGAAATGTCTTAACCTTAAAATATGACTTGGATATGTACTTGAACACAACGAAATCTCCAATCTCCAGCCCATGATGATTCACAAAATTTTCCCAACCATGCCTAAATTCCAGTTTATTTATGGTACCCCTTAATTGTACATCCCACTCCTGCCCACCTGGGCCTTGAAGAAGGAGGCATGCCCATTAAACCAACTCATTCGACAACTTGCTGCCCATCGATTGACTTGAACTGCATACTCTGTTAGAAGAAGGGCATCTTTTATTTGTATCAATGTTGGTATTCATAAGCTGAAGAGCATTGATGTTTTTCACACACCCTATTCTTTGAAATAACCTAACCTTAAAATATGACTTGGATATGTACTTGAACACAACGAAATCTCCAATCTCCAGCCCATGATGATTCACAAAATTTTCCCAACCCTACCTAAATTCCACTTTATTTATATGGTACCCCTTAATTGTACAACCCACTCTTGCCCACCTGGGCCTTGAAGAAGGAGGCACGCCCATTAAACCAACTCATTCGACAACTTGTTGCCCATTGGTTGACTTGAACTGCATACTCTGTTAGAAGAAGGGCATCTTTTATCTGTATCAATGTTGGTATTCATAAGCTAAAGAGCATTGATATTTTTCACACACCTTGTTCTTTGAAACATCTTAACCTTAAAATATGACTTGGATATGTACTTGAACACAATGAAATCTCCAATCTCCAGCCCATGATGATTCACAAAATTTTTCCAACCCTGCCTAAATTCTAGTTTATTTATGGTACCCCTTAATTGTACATCCCACTCCTGCTACCTGGGCGTTGAAGAAGGAGGCACGCCCATTAAACCAACTCATTCAACAACTTGCTGCGATTCACTTGAACTACATACTCTGTTAGAAGAAGGGCATCTTTTATCTGTATCAATGTTGGTGTTCATAAGCCAAAGAGAATTGATGTTTTTCACACACCCTGTTCTTTGAAATATCTTAACCTTAAATTATGATTTGGATATGTACTTGAACACAACAAAATCTCTAATCTCCAGCCCATGATGATTCACAAAATTTTCCCAACCCTTCCTAAATTCTAGTTTATTTATGGTACCCCTTAATTGTACATCCCTAAACCCTAAACCCTAATCCCTTAACCCTAAACCCTAATCCCTAGTCCCTAAACCCTAAACCCTAATCCCTAATTATAATTTATAGTACCCTAATCCCTAAACCCTAATCCCTTATCCCTAAACCCTATCCCTAAATCCTCAACCCTTAACACTTAAACCTTAAATCCTAAACCCTATCCCTAAACCCTCAACCCTCAAAACTATACCATAAACCCTAATCCCTCAACCCTAAATATTCAATCCTAAACCCTATCCCTAATCCCTCTACCCTTGACACTCTACTTTAACCCTAATCCCTCGACCCTTAACCCTAAATGCTATCCCTAAAGCCTCAACCGTAAACCCTAATCCCTCAAGGTCCTAAACTCTAATCCCTTATCCCTAAACTCTAAAACCTATCCCTAAACCCTCAACCCTCAACCTTAAACCTTAATCACTCAATCCTTATCCACCCCTCTCCTCCCCTATCTGGCTCACTCCCATCTCTACCCTCCTCTACCCTCGACACTATACATACATACATATAGGCATACATAGATGCATACATACATATAGGCATGCATACATACATACATGATTAATAACCTTGAATATAAAAAAATTCAAGGGGAACATAACGTGAGCATGTTATAATGCGCTCGCATTAATATTTAAAACATGACAAACAACACAAACTTTTGCTGAAAAGGGAAAATACAAAGCAAACAATAACGTGAGCGCATTATAACGCGCTCGCATTATGTTTTGCTTTGGGAATCCCAAGCCTTGGGCTTGGGGTTTTCTTTGGATTTCCAACCCAAAGGCTTGGAGTGCATTTTCAACATCCATAGACGTGTTTTTTCATATTCTTCAATATTTCACATAATTTCATTCGTGCTAACCCTCAAATTTACACGTGTTTCAAGGTTGAACAAATCAAACACCTAGGTAATGTTAGGCTTTCTCTTAGCTATTTGACGATGTGATTTTTTTCACATTTTAACAATGTTAAGCCTTTCATCTTTAATTTCTTTTGTTTGTGTGTCCGTTTTTGGACAAAAACCACTATTTGGTCTTTTTTTCATTGTAAATTAATTATTCATTGAAATTTAAAAAAAAATACATATTTAGAAACTAGACTCCATTCTACACATATTAAAAAAAGAAAAAAAAGATTTTCAATTAGTTTTCAAAATTTATAGGGGTAGCAAGGCCAAAATTCTATTTTTAGGATGTGTCCACTTTAAAAATTAATAAAAAATCAAATATTCATAAACAAATTATAAAAAAAATTAGGCATAAACTACATGCTATTAGCTAATTTCTCACTAAAGCGATTTTTAAAATATCAAAAAAAAGTTGACCTTTTGAGGGAGCCACAAAACATGCTATGTTATATTTTTTTGACAAAAACAACACCAATTTCTGTGGCTCCCTCTTTTGAACCCCTTAATCTATGTCATTTTTTAAAAAAAATAGTAGATTAGAAAGTAGACTCAGAGCACTACGAACATTGTTTTGGTTGTATCCCCAAATTTTGAGTGTAACTATGCTTAATTTCTCATCCAAGGCCAGCATTTCCTGATTTCAGAAAAAAAGTGGCCACCTAAGACCCCTTTTTGGCCCCCCATCTTCTTGCACTTACCCTATTACAAGATCAACAAAGATATATCTATTTATTTTTAAATAATTAAAAAGTAAGAAAATAGAGAAAAGAAAGAAATAATAATTAGGAATAAAACATCCAAACAAAATCTACTATCAATCAAATATAATCACAATTTAACTCATTATATAAACTCATGAGTAAAAATACCATAATCAAGTTTATCAAGTACAAACAAATTTTTAGAAAATACCAGGCCTCGTAATACATATTTAGTGGATGCTTCCAATTGAAAAATTTGTAGATTAGATCTAATTTACCTAGAATGAATCTAGATATAATATATGTTTCACCAAAATTAACTTTTTTGTTGGAAATACTTAAATTCAATTATGTTGATAAGTTGGCCTGAAGTGTGACACAACTTTGAACTTTTATCCAAACCAAACTTGACTTAGACCAAAATACAAAAGAAAACAAAGGTTGAAAGGATAAAATTTAAAGCAGGGGTCCCCAATTTCAAAAGCAATAGGGGCACGTTGTGGAGGCCACAACACATCCCCAACGTGTTAATCAATTACCACTAATATTATATCATTGGTAAAGGGTGTTAAATGTAGGCCTTATATAAAATCCATACTGATTGTTGCCACTTATACTCTAAGATGTCCTATGGACAGAGAAAACTAGTTGGATGCATTGCTTGGCTTTGACTTGCCAACACTCCAAAGTTTTAGCTACAAAAGTTTACCACTTCCCTTTTCGTTCTCAACCAAAAAAACAATGGCCTAAGGTCTAGTATCATCTTGTTTACTTATAGATGCTTAGAATAGAAAACATTGTGAGCTTCCTACATCACCTTAGTTTTTAAGTTACCCCTAATGGGAATGTAGAGACATCTTCTTTACATCTTATTATGTATTAGAGGGTGGAATGATGCCCTTGAACTCATACTTCATTTTTGATAGTGAAGACATATTATTTTGAGGTATCCAACCAAAGACAAGATGGAATTAGCATTCAAAACTAAGAAATTATATAAGTTTTAAAATGTTTAAAAATTTTAACATTTTCTCTCATTGGTAGGATCTCAAGATTCCACAATGTCTTTTCAAGCCTAAAAAGTCCACCTCTTGAAGAAATTTGATATTTTCCTATAGGTGAAAATATAATTATTTTAGGATTTATCTAATGTTTTACAAGAATGTATTTTATGGTTTTAGGTCCAAAATGCATTCTTGCATGCTTGAGAAACAAGCTAAATAGTTTTCTTCATGAGGATTTCCAAAACAAAAAATCATAACTATGGTTTATTCTAAAATGATTAAATTGAGAGACACTTGAGCATACAAAACCTAAATTAAGGTTTCGTCACTTTCTCAAAGATTCCCTCTTAAAACTATCATTTGAGACCAAATATTGTATTGAAAATTGAATGACAAGGGTTTAGGAATTTGGATTTGATGTTTTTTAATTTAAGGTTTGATACCAAGCACCTCAAGATCAATCTTGAGTGGCACAAGATTGAACCTAGGTATGAAAGTGCTAATTTCGAAGTAATGAGTGATTGTATGGATACGGTTGTGAATATAGGTGTAATCAATGCTACCTAAATGGTGAATATACGAAATGTGAGTAAGCAAGAATTAGATAAAGTTGAATGTATAGGAATAAGTGTAAATGAGAGGAAATAGTATTTAAATAAGGATTAAGGAATAACCAACCTTAATACAAAAATATATCACTAGTCAATATATACAAACATAAAAAAAGAAGATTGATCTGATACCTGGCTACCTTTCTCCATGCATTCCCTAGAGCCATTCCCCTTAAGCAAAATTTTGATGTAGTAAAATTGATTGAGTCTCCTTCCCCCAAGTCTCCACTCTCTATCCTCTCTAACACTTAGCATATTTTTTTTCACAAAAAAAATTCTCATGGAAAGAAAAAGATCCATTCTCATAACATTTAGAAAGGATTTCTTTTTTCTTTGTGACAGCTATCCAGGGTTAGAAAAGAAAAATAAATATATATTGATAAATGTTCCTTCTCATGACTACAACTGTCAACATCCTTTCCCTTCCTCCAATTCCTTAGCTATAGAATTTAATTAATCAAGAAAAATCTCCCTAAATATTAAATTAAGGGAAAAGAAGAGTAATCCCATACAATTTAATAACTACAATTTAAGGACATTAGTATTACAAGATCAACAAAGATATATCTATTTATTTTTAAATAATTCAAAAGTAAGAAAATACAAAAAAGAAAGAAATAATAATTAGGAATAAAACATCCAAACAAAATCTACTATCAATCAAATATACAAACTTGCTCCTTCTTTTTAGGCCAGCAAGAGTGTTTTGCATTCCTCAATGCATCCTTTAATTTGCAATATTGTGAATGCGGGATTATAAAAATTACCAATTAAATCCCCTTTCCCACAAAATAACAAAAGCAAAGCATTTAATTTTATACTACAAATGATATTCTAAAGAAACCCATAGTTGTTTATATCAAAACACATACATATCTCATGGTAAGTTGAATAAAGAGCCTAGAAAAATTTAATCACTTTATTAATAGACATAAACAATAATATTCATTACAATGGTTTAAACCTCACCTTCACCTATATCCACAATTTAAGATCATATAATAAAATGAAATCCAATATAATCATAATTTAACTCATTATATAAACTCGTGAGTAAAAATACCATAAACAAGTTTATTAAGTACAAACAAATTGTTAGAAAATAATAGGCCTCATAATACATATTTAGTGGATGCTTCCAATTGTAAAATTTGTGGATTAGATCTAATTTACCTATAATGACTCTAGATATAATATATGTTTCACCAAAATTAACTTTTTTGTCGAAAATACTTAAATTCAATTATGTTGATAAGTTGGCTTGAAGTGTGACACAACTTTGAACTTTTATCCAAACCAAACTTGACTTAGACTAAAATGTAAAAGAAAACAAAGGTTGAAAGGGTAAAATTTAAAGCAAGGGTCCCCAATTTCAAAAGTAATAGGGGTACATTGTGGAGGCCACAGCACATCCTCAATGTGTTTATCAATTACCACTAATATTATATCATTGGTAAAGGGTGTTAAATGTAGTCCTTATATAAAATCCATACTAATTGTTTGCCACTTATACTCTAAGATGCTCTATGGATAGAGAAAACTAGTTGGATGCATTGCTTGGCTTTGACTTGCTAACACTCCAAAGTTTTAGGTACAAAAGTTTACCACTTCCCTTTTCATTCTCAGCCAAAAATACAATGGCCTAAGGTCTAGTAACATCTTGTTTACTCATAGATGCTCGGAATAGAAAGCATTGTGAGCTTCCTACATCACCTTAGTTCTTAAGTCACCACTAATGAGAATGTAGAGACATCTTCTTTACATCTTATTATGTATTAATTACATAATTGAAAGTTTTTAAATACCAAAACATAGCAATGAGACACACAAAATGTGTATCAAGTCAACTCACAATGGATAACAAGAAAGGGTGAGGGTTTATGAATTTGGATTTGATGTTTTTAAATTTAAGGTTTGATACCAAGCATCTTGGGATCAATCTTGAGTGGCACAAGATTGAACGTAGGTATGAAAGTGCTAATTTTGAAGTAATGAGTGATTGTATGGATATAGTTGCAAATGTAGGTGTAATAAATGATACGTAAATGATGAATATATGAAATGTGAGTAAGTAAGAATTAGATAAAGTTGAACGTGTAGGAATAAGTGTAAATGAAAGGAAATAGGATTTAAATAAGAATTAGGGAATAAGCCAACTTTAATACAAAAAGATATCACTAATCTATATATAATTATATTAAATCATTCCATTAAAATAGAGACTCAAAACTAAATAAAAATTAACATTAATTTATTAATTTTATCATTATAAAATAGTAAAAAATTAAAAAAAAAAACAATACATATACTTTTCTCTTATGAAGTTAAAAAAAAAACTTAGAACAAATATTAAAACATTGAATATGACATGACAAGAGGCATGTTCTTTATTTTCTTATCCCATTCAACACAGCTCATCGATCCACTCCGGCAATTTCAATGGTCACTAATAAAATGTTTCGTCAAAGATTAAAGTTTGAAAGAGAATACCAAATCGAATCCGTCCAAGTGCGGTTTGGTTAAGTATTTTTTTTATTATTTAAGATGTTTCGACGAAAGAACCAAACCCACCCTATTCTTTGTACGGATCTGGGATTGTCTAATTTCTGAGCACTTTCGTTTTTATTTTTTTATTTACCGGGCGGCGTTTGTGTAATTTCTCAGCACTTCGTGTTTTAATATTTACAGGGCGGCACTTGTGTAATTTCTCAGCGCTTTCCTTTTTATTTTTTATTTACAGGGCGGCACTTGTCTAATTTCTCAACACTTTCCTTCTTATTTTTTATTTACAGAGAGGCACTTGTCTAATTTCTCAGCACTTTTCTTTTTCTTTTTTATTTACAGGGCGGCCCTTGTCTAACTTCTGAGCACTTCCCTTTTTATTTTTTATTTACGGGGCGGCAGTATGATCTATTTAATTTCCTTTTTCATTACGCATACTGCAATCAAATCCTATTCGCTCTGCTCTTTCTCTTTCTATCTTTTAAAAAGGTTTGTTAGCGTTTGAAGTGGAACTAATGGCGTCTTCTTCATCTCCTCACCAGCAAAATCAGGAATTAAATGCTTTTCCCGGAAGTGGCAAAATAAGGGAAGTTTGTGAATCTTCAAAATTGTTTGATGTTTTCATCAACCACAGAGGCCCCGATGTCAAATCAACTTTGGCTACTCAGCTTTACAACTCTCTTGCGCAGTTGGAAATACGGTCATTTCTTGATTCCCAAGAGAAGGAACTTGGAACTTCCTTTCCTTCCTCTATTCAGACTGCCATCCGCTCTGCTAAGGTACACATTGCCATCTTTTCCAAAAGATATGCAGAGTCAGCTTGGTGTTTGGATGAGCTGCTTCTCATGTTACAAAGTGAGGCCAAAATTATTCCTGTGTTTTATGGAGTGGAGCCATGGGAACTCCGCCACATAGAAAAGGGAGTATACGCGGAGGCATTCAATAAATATCAAGAGAAGAGAAGGTACCTGGAGAAGCTTAACGAATGGAAGGAAGCCCTTCAGTCTATTTCATTTACAGCCGGCGAAGAATTTAAAAGGTAAAATTTCTGTAAATTTGGTACATGTACGTTATATAATTCCTTCAAATCTGGTTCAACATTTTTCTCATAAAATTCTCCCTTTATTTTATAAAGTTTCAGTGACTGGGACTGCCAAAAAATAGTAGCGGCTGTGCAAAAAGAGGTACAAAGGAAAACATGTTTACATGTTGCTGAACATCCAGTGGGGCTTAACAAACTTGTGGAAGGTTTTGAAAGGCGATGCCTTGCAGAACTTGTACAAGATTTTGAAAATCAGTGTGAGCTGAAAACAGGGAAGTATAAGGCTAAGATAGTTGGCATTTTCGGCATGGGCGGATTGGGGAAGACAACTCTCGTCAAAGAGTTGTATAACCGAAAGAAATCAAGTTATTCTAAATTTAGTTTTTTGTTTGATGTGCGAGAAGCGTCTGTCAAGAGCAAATTGCATCATTTGCAACGTCAGCTTCTCAAAGATCTCTTCGACAGGGATCTCAGATTTAAAAGTACAGAGGAAGGAAAAAGCTATCTTAAGGATCATCTAAAAAGGAAGCCCCATATAAGCTTTCTAATTGTTGTAGATGACATTGATAATGTGGAGCAGTTACGTGTTCTAGGAGTCATGGATATATTAAGTAGATCTTGTAATAGTCTGGTTATTGTCACAACCCGTGACGTAGGTGTGCTTATAACCGCAGGGATTACTGTTGGTTATAGATTAAGAGGAATGAATAGATATGATGCGAAGAAACTCTTCTGTTGGCATGCCTTTGGCCAACCCCATCCATCTAGCGGGTATGAGGACCTGGTTAACTCCTTCGTAGAGTTGTGTGGAGGCTTACCTCTGTCTCTTCAAGTTTTAGGCAGGCACGTTTATGGTAGAACTGACGATTTTTGGAGGTTAGAATTGATTAAAGTTAGAAAGATGCTGCCTCTGGATGTAAAGCAAAGATTGAAAATAAGTTTTGATGCCTTGGATGCTGAAGAGAAACAGGTTTTCATGGATATTGCTTGTTTTTTTATAGGCAAATCTAAGAGTATAGCCGAAATGGTATGGGAGGGATCAGGATGGAACGCTCAGCATGCACTGGGAACACTCAGAGATAAGTTTCTTGTAGAAGAAATCCCAATCTGGGTAGGGTTTGAAAAGGAAATTGGATTGAGAATGCATGACCACCTGAGGGACTTGGGAAGAGAACTGGCAGTTGAGCTCAGCCGTCCTCATCGCCTGTGGCGTCCTCAAGATCTGAAACCTTTGGTATGCTTGTTACCCCTTAAGATTTCTCCTCGTTATTGTAATATTTCAAATCTTAACTTGTTATTACATAAATACAAATCTAAGCCGCTTCTGTGCATGCAGGAATTAACGGGTTTCAAAACTATACTCGCCACAACCGATATCAGGTGTTTCCATTCCATTTTCTACGAGTCCATGGGTTCTGAGGTTACATTTTTTATTGGCCAATCAAATAATTGTCTTGAGACGTCAGGTTCCTTATTATGGCTCCAGCTTGAGGGCAATTCCTCAGAACAACCAAGCATTCCTTCATGGATTCCTCTTCAAAATTTGCAGTATTTGAAAATCAAAGGCGGACAACTCAAAACGTTGTGGGAGAATAGCATACAGGTATTTTGATCTTCTCTCTCAAAAATTAAATCTTTGTCAAAGGCTATAGTGGAATGCGTTATGTTGTGGTTGACTCCGGACTATTTTTTATTATTGAAAGCTTTACACAAATTTGTGTCTTGAAATTCAGGCGCCCTCTCAGTTGAAAGAGCTGCAAATCTCTAAAACCTCTTTGAAAGAGTTTCCAGATTTAGAAAATGGGGAAAAGTCCGCAATGAGTGGCCTTGAAAAGCTAGAGATTAGGGGTGAAAAATTTGTATCCAAGATATTAATTAGTGGAATTGTCTATTCCGGCCTTAAGTCGATCCTACTTTATGGCATGAAAAATCTTATGGAAGTGAGTTTAACAAGTGTAAAGACATTAAATTGTCTTGATATCAGTCAATGCCCAGAGCTTAAAAAGCTGAGTCTTGGCCATTCGAGCTGTCTGGAAAGGATCAGAATTGTAGATTGTAAACAGTTGAAAAGTGTGTCAGGAATATCTAATCTTGCAAAGCTTGTAGAATTGGAAATTTCTGGTTGTGGGAAGCTAGAGTTTGAGTACTTGCGTCTCAGGGGTATGAACTGTCTGAAGAGCATAAAAATTGATGGTGGTGTGAAGGTGAAATATTTTGAGTTGGAGGGTTGTCAAATTTTGAAGGAGTTTCCAGATTTATTAGGAATATCAAAAGATAGTTTAGAAAATGTGTTCTTAGAAAATGGGGGTAAGTCCAGTAGTGTCAAGGTCCCCATGAGTGGCCTTGAAAAGCTAGAGATAGAGATTGGCGGTGATAAATTTGTATCCAACATATTAATTAGTGGAATTGACTATCCCAGCCTTAAGTCAATCAAACTTCATGGCATGGAAAATCTTATGGAAGTGAATTTAACAAGTGTCAAGACATTAAATTTTCTTGATATTAAAAATTGTAAAAAACTCGAAAGATTCACAGGAATATCTGATCTTACAAATCTTGTGTCGCTGAATATCAGTCAATGCCCAGAGCTTAAGCTTAAGCAGCTGAATCTTGGCCATTCGAGATGGCTGAACTGGATCAAAATTGTAGATTGTGGGAAGCTAGAGTTTGAGTACTTGCGTCTCAGGGGTATGAACTGTCTAGAGAATATAGAAATTGATAAAAGTGTGAAGGTGAAATATTTTGAGTTGGAGGGTTGTCCAATTTTGAAAACACTAGAATTTGGTTGTTCGGAGCATAGATCTCATTCAGGATCTTTTATAGACGCAAGTTGCCTCGAGAGGATTATAATTGATGGATGTAAGATCTCAGATCTTCAATTCTATGGTTGTCAAAATTTGAGAAGTGTGTCATGTAACTTTGAGCTTACAAGGCTGATTATTAGGGAGTGTCCTGAGCTTGAGGAGTTGCCAAGTGTTGCCAGACGGAGTGAGAACATTGTGATAGACTCTTGTGAGAAGCTCCAGAACATATCAGGTATTAAAGAGATGCATGCACCAGAGTTTATGAGACTGAGTTATTGCAGCAATAAAGTAACACGGAATTGCATTCATAAGTTGGGGGTAATGATTTCTAGACTCCTTTTTAACAAGCAATTATAAACATCATTTCTGCTTTGTTTTGTCATTTGTTCTTATTACAAGATAGTCTATGTCTTGGTAATGTTTTGAGTGATCTGTAGATGAAAAGAATTTAGCGTGGATGAAGTGAGAGTATTTTGTCTTTTATTTCAGAGTGAGTGGTCAACAAGGAGAATCGAAATGATTGGAAGAGCAGTGGATGGAGCGTGGTCAAGTTTAAACGGAAATCTGTTCGCGTCAAGAAGGATAGAAATGATTCGAAGAGTAGCGCTTGGAGTGGTGTCAGTTTTAATTGGAGATCTGTTCTCGATGCATACAGCGGATGGAGCGGGGTCAAGTTCAATTGGAAATCTGTCATCGATGCATATAGCGGATGAAGTTATCGATGCATTCACTGACTTAAATCCGATGCAGCGGAGTCGCTTGAGATCCTGTAAAACCATTATTGGATGCTTTTTTGTTGTGGTTGACAGCTCTAGGTTGGTAGAGGATGTAAATAATTCACTCCCACGGTACTACTCCTATGAGGGAGGGACTAGTAACTCCTTCCCCTTTGAGGACTCTCCCATAGAAGTGCGTCAAGGACGATGGATAATTACAATGGTAGCATGTATTGATAGGAGTCATAAATATGTTGAGGAAATTTCAGGTGTCTTGAACAGGAAAGGAATAATGCAGGCGGCGGTTTGGGTAGGGTTGAAAAGAGGTGGAGAGCGTAATATTGCAGTTGTGCTGAGAAGAATTGTTGATAACTTACATCATAAATGAGTGGATTGTATTATTTTAAAGAAAGAAACTTTTTTAAAAAATATTTGTAATGGTGAAAGGGATTTTAGTTTTATTAATATAAAAAGAAAATTGACCTTTTAAATTATAATGTTCATTAAATGAGTTCAATCATTTATGCCAAAGAGTTTGGTATGCATGTACATTCTGAGAAAGAATTTGAGAGTTTTTATGTAATTTTTAAAAAGTATTCTTAAAAATAAAATTGTGAGTTGAGAGATAGATTAATAAATAAGAAGTTTAAAGTGATGTTTGTAATAATTATTAAACATTTTTTATATATTAATAGATATAATAAGGTCTTTATATATTTAATGATTTTTAAGATTATCATCATTATGATGAAATAATCATATCTTAATAGATTTATTTAGGTTAATTAAATAAATGTATTTTATAGAAGTATATATAAATGAGTTGGGACTAATAATAGAAATTATTTAAAATAAATGAGGAAATTAAAATAATTAAATATGATACTTAGTTTAAGAATCAATGATGGGAAAATGATGTGTGAAATGTATGATTTACCTTGGTTTTAGAATTTTAGGGTTTTTGTAACTAAGATATCAAATTATATTAGCTTTAGATCATGTCTACTATTGTGGAGCCAATCTCCATAAGTGTTAAAATAATCCATTCCATCCCATCTCTTCTTTACTCTAGGTCAATTGTACTTGTCTATATGCATTTTGTTGATTCCCTTTTCATTTTGGTGAACTCTATCCAAACTACACACACTATTTTTACAAGAGATTTTATAACATAAAATAATCAAGTTTTATGTATATATAATATAAGGAATATATGTTGTTTTATATATACTTTAATATTATTTTTAAAATAGACGGATATATAATTTTATAAGGAGGATAACTATATTTTCATTATAATAGAACATACCAAAATAAAATGCAAAGCATTGATTTATTTTGAGTCAAAAATTATTATTATTTATTTATTTATCTTTTTTTCTAGCTTAACTATATTTGAATCTATAACATTAAGTTAGCATTTACTTACATAACCCATACAAACACCTATTTCTTGCTCCTTAATTTTTTACAATTAAAAGAGATAGGATAGAGATTTAAATACTTTATTTCCATACTTAAACTTTCAATTACACAACACTACATTTAAACAAGGAAATTCTAAATACATAATACATTTCAACAAGGAAATGAGATCACTCATTTTGTCCAACCACACATTTATTCGTTCATTTTTTTCATTCTTTCTAGAGAGCATCCAATACATATGTAAAAAGTAGAGTAAAATTTATGATGGATAATTTCTTTTGTCCTACAATGTATTCAATATGCAACCATATACAAACAACTCTAGTTTAAATAATTAGAGTAATACATTTGTAACTCCATACCAACTCATATATTTTTTTAAATTACATCTTTAAAAAATCTCTTAACAATATTTAACAAGCTTAACTCAAAGATTTTAATATGATACAAGACTCTTTTACACAAGGGAATTTCTTTGAACAAGGTCTCAAACTCCACAAACATTTTACTAGACTTCAAAACACCATACAAGGCCTTTTACATAACCTTTTACACATTCTAATAACTAATATAACACAAAACATTGGTGACCTTCCATATTCCTTATCCATCTTCAAACCTACAAAAAATAGAATGAAACTCCAACCAAAGACCAATAGGGGTGCTCACCTCCCAACCTTTGGCTTTCTCACAAGCCACCCCCAAGCTAGGAGGCCAACTATGAAACCCAAGGAGCACATCACAAGCACCAACAAAACTACATATATATTTACATACAAATACAAGATTACATCTTATATAATGGACATACTTAATAATCTTGAGAAGAACTACAATTACCCATATGCAACAAAGAAAAGACCAACACAAAATCTTTGTATGCATTAAAATATTGTCATACATTTATCTAATCCCTATTACATTCACACTAGTAAGTATGGTGAAAGAAAACATACAGTTGCAACTATACATTCCCCTGAGTTGTTACAAATGACCATGGAGACATACAACTACATAAATATGTATTACAATTTCTTCCTATGTTATACCAAATGCATTTCCTCTTTTGTATACTAGTCTAGCTTTGCTTGATGCCCTAAAATAACTTGAGGCACTTGCGGACCCAAATCGGCTCAGTGACCAACAATAATTATGTATTTTTTCATGAATATATAGCATCACATTTTTGTTTCTAGTTGGGTGGGAATCATCTATCCCACCTATCTCCCACCCACTTGTTATGGGCATTAATGACATTCTAGGTCATAGGAAGACATTCAAATTGGAAAACCCAGGGAAAACACATTATTAGCAGTAAAAGATGTCTTTTCAATGTTTTAGGGGATTGTTGAACTTTCTTGTCAACAAATCAAAACTTTTTAGTGATTTTGGAGGTTCACAAACCTCCTAAATCATCGAAAACCATTTCCATGATCTTCTATTAATCCTCCTTTTCAAAATTTTGGCACTTTGGTGAACCAACAAACAAGTTTGGCTATTTGTTCTTTCTTTTCTCTTTTCCTTTCTTCTTTTTCTTCCTCTCATCCTCTTCTTTTGATGATTCAACAATTTTGAGAAGTACCAAACCATTTTGGATTATTTGTGAGTTCACAAACTCGTGAACTTGCCAAAAGCCACTTTTTTCTTCTTTCTTTTTATGTATGTTCTCTCTTCTCATTCTTTTGGGTATTCTAAAGGTTTACGAGCCATTTTTGACTTTTTGGCGAGTTCATGAACTTGTGAACTTGCTGAAACCCACTTTCTTTCTTTTCATCTTCAATTTGTTCTCTCTTTTCCTTTCATTCTTCCTTTTCAACATTTCAAGAAGTTCATGAACTCTAAAACTCACCAAAAATCATTTCCTTTGGCTTTCTCCTTTGCCCTTTCGATGTTTCAACAAGTTCATGAACTAGAAAACTCTCTAAAACACTTAACTTTATTTTCCTCTTTCTTTCCTTTGTGTTTTGAGTGACTTAAGAACTTATAAACCTTTGTTTGCCAATTCATGAACCTGGCAAATCATTGAAACACAAGGCTTTTTAGGTTTTCAATGGCTTCACAAACTGGAAAACCTATTGAAAGACTTATATACTTAATAAATTTGAATGATTTTTGAGAGATTTCAAGGCTTCTCAAGAACATGAAGGCTTTTTTGAGGGATTTCACACATGGGCAAACACATGAAAGATAAAAGGGCAAAAAAGAGGGGCCTAAAACTTAGGATTTTTTGGTAAGTTTATGACTAGGAAATATGGACATTAACAATGGCTTTGGTTGGGGATGTATGCCTCTTGAAGGCACACTAAGAATCTGGCTATAATGGACTGATGCAAGAAGTTGGGTCCATAAAAAGCTCAAAAAGTGGAAGTGTTTTTGTTGTTTTTCAGAAATTGTCACACTTGGATTGAAAATTTGAAGCACTTACACAATGAATCTTGAAAAAAGTCAGTAATATGAAATTTAGCATTTTGAATCTAGTTTCCAAATATGTAATTTATTCAAAAACCTAGATTATAGAAATTAAATTTTGATAGGTACGTAGAAAAACCACTTTTTTAAAGTTATTTTTTTTACCATACCATGCACGTGTACGGACACCACTTTTTGACCCAAATGAAAGTATTTTTCTAATTCCTTTTGGGAAAAGATATCTAACAACATGAAGATTGATGAAAATATTTTTTTGTAATTTTTTTTGAATATTTTTTTCTTGAATTTTTATTGGCCCTAATTGCTAGTTTTAAAAATCAACATGTACGGACAACATAATTGGACCTAAACTAAACATTTTTAATTTTTTTTTCATTGTGTAGAGAATTGTCCAAAGATTGATGTCATATAATTTTTTTACAAAAATATTAACCAAAAAAAGTTATTAAAAAATAAAAAGCCTGATATTTTAAGTTTATGGACCAGTTTGCTTAGAAATTAATTAAAAAATAAAAAACATAATCTAATCTTAACAAAAATTATATATTTGGTAATGATAAGCAAGCAGAAGAAAATGTATTCAATGATAGAAGCAGATACAACATGAGTATAAATACTATGCACGGTGGGCATAGTAGTTGGTAGTTATAGGATAACTGCAGTAACTAATGTAACTATGAAATGTAGTTACATAGAATAGTAAACAATGTAATATGTATTATGCTAACATTCCCCCCTTATTACATTGCTTTTACAAATGTACGCCCTAAACAATTCAAATTTGATCCTACCAAGAGATTTGGTGAACATATCTACTATCTGAGAGTATGTAGGGCAGTACTGGAGCTGGATGTGGTGGTTCAAAACTTGGTCCCGAATGTAATGACACTTGAGCTCAATATGATTAGTGCGCTCATGGAAAACTGGATTCTTCACAAGTTTTAACACACCCTAATTGTTGCAATAGAGAACTGGTGACTTCTCTTCAAGCTTAAGACCATAAAGTGATTTGATAAGATGACATACCTTGTGTGGATGATGTTCATCAACAAACCCTTCTGGTTGGGTCATGTACACTTCTTCTTTGAGATCATTGTTTAAGAAAGCACTCTTGACATCCATCTGTTGAAGCTTCCATCCCTTCTGCACTGCCAATGCACAGACCATTCTGATAGTTTTGATCTTCGTAGTGCGTGCAAAGGTCTCTTCATAATCAATGCCCTCCTGTTGAGCATATCCCTTTGCTACAAGTTGTGCTTTGTACTTGTCGATAGATCCATCTACCTTGTACTTTGTTTTGAAGATCCATTTGCAGCCAATGGGTTTCTTCCCTTCAGGCAGATCGACAAGTTCCCAAGTATGATTTTGCATCAAAGAATTATACTTTGTATCCATAGCCTTCTTCCACTGAGGTTGGCTTAATGCCTCTCGAACTGTGTCAAGTTCAGTGCTGTCAACAACAATACTCATAAGCACAAGATTCACTTCATTTCTTGTCTGACTCCTGGTTCTGATTCCTGACGACATGTCTAGAAGAGTGTGCAAGTTAGAGTCCTTGATTGTACTTTGGACCCACTTTGGAGGTTGACTGTGCTGCTACTAGTGTGTAATATTTTCTAGAGGTCCCAAATCAACATACAACTCTCCTTGTAGTTCACTTTCTCTGTGAGAGTCTTCCACATGCTCATCATCTGATTGTGAGAGCAATTTACGAGAAGTAGGAGGCTGTTGCTCTTCTTTTGGTGACAAGGAATCGAATGAGGATTCATCACACACCACATCTCGACTCTCATGTATCTTCTTTGTCTCGGGATCTATGAGACGATATGCTTTTGATGTAATGCTATACCCTAATAATATACATTGGAGTGTCTTAGGACCAGTCTTCTTTCTCCTATTGCCAGGGACATGCATGTATCCTGTGCAACCAAACACCCTTAGATGAAAAATTAAAGGTTTTTGTCCAATCCATACCTCTTCAGGTGTCTTGTGTTGCATGATCTTTGTTGGTGCCCTATTGATGAAGTATACAGCTGTTCGCACTACTTCTGCCCAAAATCTTTCCTCCAAATTGGCTGTGGAGAGCATGCATCGAGCCATCTCCATGATAGTCCAATTGCAACATTCTGCAACTCCATTCTATTGGGGTGTATAGGGAGCAGTTAGGTGGTGCTTGATGCCATGATGCTTCAGGTGTGCCATGAACTCCTTGGAGGTGAATTCCCCCCCTCGATCTGAGTGGAGGACAAGAAGAGATTGGCCTGTTTCTTTGAAAACCTGCTTGTGAAAGTCCTAAAAGTTGGTAAAGGCTTCATGCTTCTTCTTGAGGAAGTACACCCAGGTCTTTCGTGAGAAGTCATCCAAAAACAATTGGAAGTACTTATGTCCTAAAAATGAAGTAGGCATGGGTCCACACAGATCGGTATGTACCAACTCAAGGTGATGTTTAGCATGGAAGCTACTAGCCTTGAATGGATCCCGGTGTTGTTTACCTGCAAGGCATCCGGGACATATAGGCAATGAATTTGAAATTAGGGGATGTCCTCTTACCATTTGTTTGGAGCTGAGTTGATGCAAGGAGCTGACTGAAAGGTGCCCATAGCGATAGTGTCAGAGTCCACTAGATTCTATTGTTGAAGCTAATAGAGCTACTGTAGGGGAGGAGACAGCATCTAATGCAAACAGTCTATCCTTCATGAATGCTCTAGCAAGTATCATACCTTTCTTGAGATTAAACAGGTCTTGACCCCGTCCTACACCTGGAACTCAACTTTTCGTTTGTAGTTCAGAAGATGACTGACAAATAGCGGGTTTGTTGTCAAACCAGGAACATACAACACCTTGGTGAGGGTACAACGGCTTGTCCCAAGAGGAATGATGACCTTGCCTATTCCCTCTGCAACATACTCCTTGTTTTCAAAAATTCATACTCTATCTCCAGTAGGTTGTTCTGTCAGTGCATCAAACAGCTCATGATCGCCTGTTATATGCTTGCTGGCACCCGACTCTATCAACCAAATATCCCTCGTGGGCTACGAGGTTTGGGAGACAAGGACTAGATTTTGATGAGTGCCACAGTTGGCTGTTTCTGGTTCATCTTCTTCTGATGCATCATCCTATTGGGCCGCTACATTGCCTTTGTGCTTTCTGCGATGATGACGGCGTTTGGATGGCTGAGTATCACTACAACTAGAAAAGCCTTCTTTACTTGAATTGTCTTGTGTAAGGCATTGTACCAACAGTTGATAGTGTCATGATTGTTTTTGTTGCATATATGACACCATCGATTTGCCTTTGGAGGCTTCAACTATTGATGTTATTGTTGTTTCTGTGGTTGCTTTCCACAAAACTTCTAACCTTTTGATTATTTGGAGATCAGGGCCTTCTCCTCAAGTTCACCTTGGACTAATTGAATGGCTTCTTCCTGCTGCAACAGATTCACCAATTAGTCAAATGACACATCTTGCTTTGTGATGTTCAGCGTGGTGACAAAGATTTTGAACTGAGATGGTAGAGCTCTTAATGCAATTGGGACAAGTAGTTTGTCCTCCACCTTTTCTCCAAGTGCAACAAGCTCAGCTCGCAGTTTAGATACCCGCCGTAAGAATTCCTCAACTTTCTTGCTAGCTTGCATATAGAGTGTATGTAGCTTGGACTGTAGATGGAGGATCTTCATCTGGTTCTTTGCTTGGTAGATTGTGGAGAGAGAATCCCATGCTGCCTTTGATGTTTCCACATCCCAAATGTGATGTTGAACTTCATTGGTGATGCTGAGTGTTATCAACATCAATGCTTTGGCATTGGCCTTGTCAAACTTTTGCCTTTCATCTAGGTATTCTAGTCTGGTTTTGTCACCAATGACAATTCCCCATAGCTCCTCAAAAATGAGAATTTTCGACATCTTTGTCTTCCATGCGGCATAATTTGGCCCTTTCAAAAGTTAAGCATCAAAAAGAAGCAATTTTGGGGCTGAAATTGTTCACCACAAATAGAAAAAACTAGTCTAGACAAGCAACTTTATTATTATTTTATTTGTCAATACATTCACTTTCAAGAAGAAATTGTAGCATGGAGATGAGCATGATAGGTCTGTGCTATGAGATGGGGATGCTTGGGAGTGCGTTCTACCTCATTTTTGCAATCAACATTATAAGCCTCATCAAGTTTTGCTCTAATTTTCCTTGCTTGACATTGTACATCAAACATAAAGTAATCTAATAATCCTTGCCTAAAAAATTCATTTAATTGAAGATTACCGGTGTTTTGTAGGACATCTAGAAGAGCAAAGTAGAAGCCTAAGCTTTCAGAAACAACACGACTACCTCGAGGTGGCTCATTTGCATGGTTACTGGCCACATTGTTGGCATCTGGTGTGGTGGACATTCACTTTCAGTTGATTGCCTGGTTTTGCAGATTGTCTTCCTCTTTCAAGTGCCTTGTATTCCTTTCAGACTGTCTTCCTTGTCTCCTTGCAAGCGATCTTCTCTTTACTAACATTGACAGGCCTGCAATATGCTTCTAAAATTGTATGCTCTCCAACATGGGCCTTCCTTCCTTCTTGCTGCTGGCTTGGACCAGTCCATCGTCAGTCTAGGTGTGGCTTATTTCCAACACCAACACCCCCCTTAAGCCACACCTCTCATGTGCTTGGGGCTCCTAGCCTAGGCCTGGCTCTGATACCATTTAATGATAAGCAAGCGGAAGAAAATGTATTCGATGATAGAAGCAGATACAACATGAGTATAAATACTATGCATGGTGGGCATAGTAGTTGGTAGTTATAGGATAACTGCAGTAACTAACATAACTATGAAATGTAGTTACGTAGAATAGTAAACAATGTAATATGTATTATGCTAACATTTGGAAACTAGACATCATGTTCTATAATGGGGTTTAATTTTGTAGATTAATTCAAAAAAAGGTCCATCAACTATATTGCCAATGTTCGACATTTCTCTTGAACCTGCCTTAGCTATGCTCATTTTGTAGGACAACCCCTATGAAACTTGTCCATTTTGTAGCCTATAACTCTAAGCACGTATTTCAAGGTGAATCTTTTGTTGGCAATAGACACTGTGTGGCTTCATGATTGTTGTCATTGATGGCAACAAAGTTTATCCCACACATCTGCAGCACATAGTATGCTTATACCGGAAGTTAGATTGAAGATTGTTTTGGTTCAGTGAACAAGAACAGAGCATGTAGCAAGGTCCGACAAACAGGTCCAAATCTCTTAGATGGTGTAACTTAGCAAGTTGTGGACTTGGACAGGTTAAGATGAGTATCATGACTACTATATTCCAGAGATTGAGCCTCCGATGATGAAACATGGAAAAGATATGAGCATCTAAGTGTTGGGTTCCTGACAGGGAGAGTAGACTAAGGAAGAACTGACAGGAAGAGTATCAGACTTCAATCCGGATGAGTAATTGACATTGATCAAGCTATTTAAGGGATCATACATGGTTGGCTGACATGATTGATTACTTCTATTTCTATGTTTTTGATACACATCACATATTAGGCATGGATTCAATCAATAAATCAGTATTTTTTAAATATCTTGAGTATTCCCGTTGCCGACTAGAAAATTGTTGAAATTCTTGATGTGGATATAAATACCAAATGAATTCTAGTATGTTGAAGTGTGTATGTAGATGTGATGAAATAAGGTGTGAAGAAAGGTAGAGATAAGTGTGGAAGTAGCAATACAAGTCCGGTATGTGATAGAGCAGCAGCACTAGAGCAGAGGAAGAATGAAGTGCATTAGATCAGTATATTGAGCCTAACCGAAACTGAACTACAACATTTGTGGATGCCTCTCATTAGTTCAAAAACCTGGTTACATTCTATAAACTTTGTAGACAGTGAGTCTCTTGTAGACAGTGTGCCTCTTGTGAGCAGTGTGCTCGAGCAGTGAGCCCTAATTGGCAAGTGCCATTTTGTACTTCTTATTCTTTTAACAGAGAATACAATCTTGGGTTAGTCACCCTATGGTTTTTCCCTTAACAGGGTTTTCCATGTAAAAATCCTTGTGTTATGTGTATTGATTTTATTTCTACTCTCATGATTATGTATGCTTATTTGTTTTGATGCTGCACTAATTATTAAGGGAGAAATAAAAATTAAGAAATTTGAGATAACTGATTCACCCCCCTCTCAGTTATCTACCTTGTTTCCAACAATTGGTATCAGAGCTAAGTTCCTCTAAATAGAGCCTAACAACTTGAGGAAGATCTGGGAATCTCAATGGATATGTATGGTATGAAGGAACAACTTCAGTCTACCCTAGATGATCTTGAGCAATCTCACTCTGAAGTCAATAACTTGAGAGAAAGACTCAAACAAGCTAATCATTTCATAAATGAGCTAAAAGAAAAACTGGGTATCTCTGTGAAAAAGAGAAAGGAACTACTTCAAAAATTAGCAAGTTAGAATGAAGCCAATGATACTAATGAAGATTTGAATGAGAAAAACAAGCTATGTTACAAGCTATCAATAGAGGTCATTATGGTGAGACATGAGATGGAATCAAGGGTTATGAGATTCACCCAAGAAATTGAAGAGAAAAGAAAAATTGAAGATAATCTAAAACAATCCCTCAAGGAGAAAACAAAGGACTGCCACAAAATGGACAGAATAATCAGGCATCTTGAATCAAATCTTCAAGAAGCTAGAGATAATAAAGAACAACTTGAGATTTAGATAGACACTCTTAAACAAGATCTTCAAACAACAAATGAATACAAAGAGAAATTCAAGATAAGCTCAGCTCAACTTGAAGTTCTTCTTGAAAGCCAAAAGAGGGTAGATGACAAGCGTGGCTTGGGATATGAGAAAAGTGAAAGCTCTAGATCTGGTCAAAAGAATTTTAGATCAGGAAATCAAAGAAATAGTCCTAAAAGACCTTTGATAAGGCAACCAAATGCTCAAAGATATCCTTCCTTCAATGGCTACTGCTTCAATTGCAACAACCTTGGTCATAAAGCAACTCAGTGCAAAAGGAGAATGAATCAGACCAATCCATCCTTCTCCATACAATGTTTCAACTGTAAAAGGTATGGTCACAAATCTCATGAATGCAGAAATATGCAAATAAATAATTCATTCAATGGTAGATTCTTTGCATGCAATAGAATGGGACATATGGCTAATCAATGCAGATCAAGAGGATATCAATTAAATATGCAAAGAAATGGTGTTTGTTACAATTGCAATAGATCCGGTCATATTGCCAAATTCTACATAAGTAAAAATTAGGATAAAAAGGGTTCGGTGCATTGTAATTAAAATCAAGATAAGGGAAAAGGCAAAGTGAATGCGGATGAAGTTCAAAGGGAGATGAGATAGATTTGGGTGAAGAAGAGTACAGAAAATGTTGGGGATGGATCCACACCAGAATCTAGTGTTGATATTCCTTCCAGAAACTGAACAGATGAGCTTTGGCTTAGGGGGAGTCACAAAGAAAAATAAATTCCCCCAGCCAGTCAATTGGTGCCTAAATTTGGCACATGAAATGTTGCAGATTAAAGGGTTCTCAGAAAAATATCTAAATAACCCTTGGTAAAGATATGAAAGATCCACATGGAGTTTTGCAAGAGTTTAATCATCCAAGATTGATCCGGTTTGACAAGCCATTCGGTAAAGCAGGATTCTCATAGACAGATCTGGTATGATTCAAAATTGAAATATCTTGATCTGCAGATTCATGGCATGTTTGGAGGAAAGAAGACACATTGTCAATTATCATTAAAAATGATTCTAAGTGCAATACAGTGATTCAGAAAGATCTCTCTCAGAACAAGGCAACCAGATGACTTAAGTTGTGCATTTATTGCAAAAGGAAATTAGGGTTTGCACAGAGATAAAAGGGTTCTCTTACTCATCATTTGCACATTTGCATTCAAGAAGAAGAAAAGAAGAGCTTAGCATTAAGTTTTTACAACTTTCTCAAAGATCAACCACAGAATCCGATTCAACTAGCAATTTGGTTTGGCTCTTATGCAAAAATGGCTACTCCAATTGTTGTTAAGATCACTGATAGGCTGCACCCAAAGTTCAAGAAACACACCTACAAATCCCTAGAAGTTGATCCCTTAGGTGCTTTTTCTAGCATTCTGCATGGGGTTCTGCACATAGAAGATGTTAGGGCTTACATCCATGCTAATATTGAGGAATTTGGAGAATCTAAGTTGATGGACATCTACCATAAACAATTAATAGATGAAAGTTTTGAACTCAAACCTCAATATAAGGCCCTCCAGGATAAGTACTTTGGACATTGCATCCACTTTCCTTGTTTTGTAGAAGATGAATGGGTCTGGTATGTTCTTAGCAGAATACATGACAATTTCATGTGGTTGATGAAGCCCTTCAAGATAACAAAAGATGCCATTAGGGCAGTAACTGGATTGCACTCATCTGGTAGGTTACCTGCACTCAAATCTGTCAAGAACCAGACAGTAAGTGAAGCTACGAGATCTAAGTTCGATAAGAGAGCTATGACCATAGAAGACATCACAGGTCCAAATATCAAATTTGCCTCTATGATAATTGGTTATAAAATCTATCATTCCAACAGGGAGAATTTTGTGTTCGGGACTGCAATATATACAACATATCAGATGTTAAGGGAAAATGCTGATTATGATCTATGTGATCTTCTTCTAAACCAACTGTTAGAAAACTTGCAAAAAATCAAGAAGGATAAGAAGAACTCATTCAAGTATGGTTGTTTAATACTGTGTCTGTTCTTTTACTATATGAATGAGCTACCTGGATCAAGTGGTTGGGTATGGCAAAATGACAGACCGGTTGCCATATAGATCAGAGACTATATGTATGGACTTGGTGATGCTAAGGCACAAAGCATATCACTCTGGGGGTACTTTAAAAACTTCCAAAGTATGATGCAAGCCAGAGAAAGAATTCCTTATTCCATAGTTAAAAAATATAAGGATACAGTGTGTTTTATGGTAGACATTAATCAATGCCTAATGGAGGTAGTTGAGCCCATAACAATTGGGATTATGCCAATGGGATATGAGGTTGATGAGAAAATCTTGGAGCTACATATCCAACACTTGTTGAGTCAGCCTAAGGACCATGACATAGAAAGGTTTGGAACCTTTGAAGAATTAAGTGTAAAGATACATGTTGAACTGAGACAACCAGAGATAAAAAGAAAAGTTAGAAGGGAAGTAGAGTAAATTGCAAAAAGATATGGCATATCAAAAGAGACAGTTGATGCAAATAGAGAGAAAATAGAAAGAACTGAGAAAGGGAAATAAGAAACAGAAAAAGGGAGTGTTCTAGTACAAGCCTCCTCCTAGACTAGATCCTCCAAGAGTTTTGCACCTGCCAGCCCTAAGAGCTCAAGAGCCTCAAAACCGGAAGACAAGACATCCAGAAAGGGAGAAAAGAGAATGAAAACAAAAGCCACAAGGTCTTACATAAGCCAAAAGAATGATGAAGAAACAGAGTCTGATGAGGAAGTTAAGACAATGAAGAAGAAGAAAACATCTGGGGAATCCTCTTCTAGTAAAAACAAAGAAGAAGAGGCAGAAGAATTTGTTGAAAGGCCCACTCTTTCTATTGATGATATCATCAAGGCAGTCACTATGGATGTGAATCTACAACCAGTAACAGAATTTTATGATGAGTATAGTGACATTGACAAAAGGATCTTGAAAGAAGCTACAATCAAGTACCTGAATATTTATAATAAAGCATTCATTAAAATCATTTCTTTAATTCCCAAAAGTCTAGAGAAGGTACTTGAACTTAGAAAAGAGAATGCCAAGGCAAAGGACTTAGAGATCCAAGAACAGGTTGCAATTTAGCTCTATCCTTCCATTACTCCAAAGAAAATGAACATGATCTTTAAGGACTGCAAGGATGAGTTCTGGAGCAAAGCAAGAATGAACAAACTTATGCTTGGAGAGACTGATCAGGTAGCAAAAGAAATAGAAGACATCCTCCAGAATGCCTTCAAAAGATTCAATCTTCCTATTATAGAGGAAATAGATGAAGAACCTTCTACCATGGATGTCAAAGGATTAAATGCATCAAAAGAAGAATCTACTGAGAAAAATGTAGAAGGGTCAAAAAAGATAGATGAGGAGATGTCTAAGGACTTGGATTCCTCTGTTCTGGAAGAGGAAGTTCATGAAGTAGTGAACATCTCTTCTCTGGATCCCACTGCAAACACTCCATATCCAGGAACTGAAAGAGAAGGAAGAAAAGAAGAGAAAGTGTGTCAAGAAGAGGAGGTAAAGGAAAAAGAAGAAGAACAACCACATAAGATCTTTGATGATAGTTCAGAGATTCCAAAAGAAAAGAAGACCCAGTCTCTGGCAATAGACACTACAGAGGCAGTAAAGAATTTCTTGAACAAAGAGATGATGGAGATAGATGAACCAGAGCTTTTCCAAGGACCACTAAATTTTGATTCCCTCTCTTTGGTCCAGACAATGAAGATAGCATCTTTTGCTCAAGCCAAGGCAAAAGAAAAACTCTTGAAGTCTCACATGGAAGACTGCAAGCTGTTAGAGATTGCATCCGGTATGCTGGAGAAGATCATGCCATCCTTTCAAAAGGATCCTTCAGCCTCTCCATCCGGTAACCTGAAATCTCTAGTAAACTCCATCAACACTCATTTTGGTTCTTTAGAGAAATTGACAAAAGAAAAGGTTCGGAAAGAATTTTTGGGAAAGAGATTCTCTAAAGTATAGGGACTCATAGCTAATGATAGGAGGACCCTAGATATTGGGATAAAGAGCCTAGAAAATGCTCTTAAAGATGGTGGGGACATGTACAAATTTTTTCTATCTCGGTCTAAAGTGACAGAGGATATTGAAAAGAAGGTGAAAGAATAAGAAGGTAAACTATCAAATTTATCTCAGAATTTTGATCACCTCACCACATCCATAATGAATCAAGAATGCTAAGCTATTGCCATTATAAATGAAATAAAGAGGCTAGATAAGGAGAAGAAGAATATAATAAGCAAGATGAGTGAACTTAGAGGGATAATTATCCCTAAGCTAGAGGTAATGCATGAGGCCTTAACTGATGCTCAAACCACAGCCTGGACCAGTGATCCAACAGACTTAAGAAGGGCAGAAGCTTATGCATTTTTTTTGAGTGGTCACATCTCCATTTTGGACAGGATGAAGCAGAGTTGGGCAATAGAATTTGTACAGTTGAAGACCACTTTTGCGGATATACTTAAGTATATGTAAGTATAACATGTATATATACTTATGCGGCTATGTATAGGTTAATTTTTGTAAATTTTGGTGTATGAATTCTGCCCTTTGCCATTGATGTCAAAGGGGGAGTGAGGAGTAGTGAAAAATATGGAATCTACCTAAAGGGGAGCTCTGGTAAAATAGTACATAAGACAAAGCATCAGCCAAGGGGGAGTTTGTTGCGACACTTAGTCATTTTTTACTAAGCGTTGCCATCAATGCCAAAGGGGGAGATTTTTGGCAAGAGAAACTGTGTGGCTTCATGATTGTTGTCATTGATGGCAACAAAGTCTATCCCACACATCTGCAGCACATAGTATGGTTATACAGGAAGTCAGATTGAAGATTGTTTTGGTCCAGTGAACAAGAACAGAGCATGTAGCAAGGTCTGACAAACAGGTCTGGATCTCTCAGATGGTGTAACTCAGCAAGTTACAGACTTGGACAAGTCAAGAGGAGTATCATGACTACTATATTCTAGAGATTGAGCCTCCGATGATGAAACATGGAAAAGATATGAGCATCTAAGTGTTGGGTTCCTGACAGGCAGAGCAGACTAAGGAAGAACTGACTAGAAGAGTATCAGACTTCAATCCGGATGAGTAATTGATGTTGATCAAGCTATTTAAGGGATCATACATGGTTGGCCGACATGATTGATGACTTCTATGTCTATGTTTTTGATACGCATCACATATTAAGCATGGATTCAACCGACAAATTAGTATTTTGTAAATATCTTAAGTATTCTGATTACCGACTAGAAAGTTGTTGAAATTCTTGATGCGGATATAAATACCAGATGAATTCCAGTATGTTGAAGTGTGTGTGTAGATGTGATGAAATAAGGTACGAAGAAAGGCAGAGATAAGTGTGGAAGCAGCAATACAAGTCCGGTATGTGACAGAGTAGCAACACTAGAGCAGAGGAAGAATGAAGTGCATTAGATCCGTATATTGAGCCTAATCAAAACTGAACTACGGCATTTATGGATGCCTCTCATCCATTCAAACACCTAGTTACATTCTATAAACTTTGTAGACAGTGAGTCTCTTGTAGGCAGTGTGCCTCTTGTGAGTAGTGTGCTCGGGTAGTGAGCCCTAATTGGCATGTGCCATTTTGTACTTCTTATTCTTTTAATAGAGAATACAATCTTGGGTTGGTCACCCTGTGGTTTTTCCCTTAACATGGTTTTCCATGTAAAAATCCTTGTGTTATGTGTATTGATTTTTATTTATGCTCTCATGATTATGTATGCTTATTTGTTTTGATGCTGCACTAATTATTAAGGGAGAAAAGAAAATTAAGAAATTTGAGATAACTGATTTACCCCCCCCCCCTCTCAGTTATCTGCCTTGTTTCCAACATCTTTGCTCTCATGCGTAGTCTTCTAACTCATGGGAATCTATTTGAGTATGATCTTGACTTGATTCTTTGAAGTTTGTGGAAATTTAATGAGTGAACTAACTTGTTAAATTAGTGAGTTTAACATTTTTTAGAGAGTTAGAAAAAATTTAAGTTTTACATGCAAGGGCGGCAAAAATCACTACTGTTGCTTTTTTGTATTTTTGAGTTTTACATGCAAGAGTGGCATTTTTTGCCTCTTGTGCATGTTTCGTATTGGTTCTAACCCTATGTGCAGAGGTGGCAAAAATAGCCACCTGTGCATCTCGAGTTCACATTGAGTGCATTAAATGCACTCTGTGTGAACGTTTTGTAAAGTCTTTTATTTGTTTTAAAACACCTTTTAGTTTTCATTGTCTTTGTTTTATTTGCCTCTGCAATTCTCCTAAGCCCATCAAAACCCTGATGGAGTCATTGGACGTCCTTGGCGTGCAAGTTTTAGATCAAGGATTTTTCTTGAGTTTGATTTGTGTTCATTGCCATTGAGTAAGTCTTATTCATGCTTTTGTTTCATGATCTCTTCTTTCTAAATCGTTCCTTCTTTTGGTGAAATATCGTTAGTTTCAAACTCTTCTTGTTGAATGAATCTTTAAGAATTGTTTATAAATTTCATGATTTCCCTTCGATGTTGTTTTTGTTCTAGGGTTTCAGGTTTTAGTTGTTGTTTTAGTTTATATGCTTTATTTTTGTTTGTGTGAGTAACGTGGCAAAAATCGCCCTGTGTTTGTAAACCCTAGTTTCATGTTTTGTTATAAAATAAGTTGTTAGAAGGGTCAGGGGTTTTTACCACTTATGTTGAATGACTTAGAGGTTTCCCTTAGCATGTAAGGGTGGTGATTTTCACTGCTCATACATGCTACCTAGTTTTTGCCAAAGTGCATAAGCAGTGATTTTCACCGTCGATGCACATTCATTTATCTTTTGCAAGATATGCATGGGCGGTGAAAATCACCATCCATGTCTTTGTTTTCTTTTGTGTTCTACCCTAAGTGTAAGGGCAGCAAAAATTGCCACCACTGCATGAAGTATAAGTTTTAGAAGTTTCCCTTACATAAGCGGAAAAAATTACCACTCAGACATTCAACCTTTCTCAATCCTTCCCATGCACAAGTAGGCATTTTACCGCTCTGACACAAAACTAAGCTTCATCCTCTATGTGTATTGGTAGTAAAATTCGCTGCTTATGCACTTTGCAATCATTTCTCCCATATACAGAGGCGGTTGTTTCCGCTGCCCATACACCAAAAAAGTTCACTTGATCGGCCTACCTATAGGAGCGGCCATTTTAACTGCCCTTACGTCAAAAATCTAAATTGTCAACCTACAAGAGTGGTCATTCTAACTGCCCTTGCATGACTTCCTATAAATTTCCCAATACTGGGAAATTCTTGAAAATGATACCTTTGGCTCACTTTCGCCAAATTTCTTGACTTGCACGCTCTCAAGCCATTTCAAGCATATTCCTATGAACATGATCATTAATTTGTAGTGTCCTTAATTTGCCAATTTTTCCCCTAACTGCGAGATCATGAACTTTTGCAGTTTCATCAAGTAGCTGTGATTGACACCACGTCTAGTGTTCTCTTCAAAGACGATGTTCAAGCCATCTCCATCCAAAGCTAAGATCATGAAGTACAAATACCAAGGGGTTTTCCCTGTCACTTTAGTGTAGTCCAGTATTGATGAGATTAGGGATACAGAGATAGGACATGTGGATATGGCAAAATTTGTGGAGAGGACTGAACAAGCTAATCCTCCTTGACATTTACAGAAGATCATTGATAGCAATATACACATAGTAGCATCTTTCCCTGTTGTGGCTCATAATCCAGAGTTTGTCCTCCGAGTAGCAAACCATTATGTCGAGGAAACAAGAACTATAGTTGACTCAAATGGAAATATTATCATGAGGTTGGATGCAGAGTTCCTTGATAAGATTTTCATGTGCCCAATGATTAAGAATGTTGGAGAAATTAACTTTGCTAAAGGTTAGAAGGATTTTGATGCTGATGTGGAATCTGCTAAGAGACACATTAATAACAAATGGTTAAAAACTCCATGAAGTAATATGTCTAGGTGGCCCAAGGTACTTCCGAGGAGTGATTTTGTAGAAGTTAGTGATTTGTTCACTTTGTTGAGCAGAATTAGAGGTCTTCCTTCTTCCTCCACATTCTATGAATGTGTAGACACCTAAAAATGTCTCAACCACCAAACTGATTCCCGACACCCCTAAACTTACCAATTCCCTTTCCAACTAATTAATTAAATTTTTATTTAATTAATCACCCCTTTCATTTTATAAATCCACACCATTTTATCCCAAAATTGAATTAATTTTATTAATTCAATAGTCCAAACCTTAGCCAAATGATTTAATAAATATGCAAAATTTATTAAATCAATTCCCCATTTTTCCTAAATCTAATTAATTAGTTAAAAACCATGTTAACTAATTAATCCAGCCTACTAATTAGCCTATCCCTACCCTAGACAATTAAATAGCTATTATTTAATTGCCTACTCTAGCCTATCCCATCCTAGCCTTAGGATTAATTAATTAAATCACTAATTAATTAATCTTATCCCCCCTCTAATCCCTCTACTAATTTATTCCAGCCATATTAATTAGGTTAATCACCCTAATTAAGAAAGTCAAATCCTCATTAGCACTTCTCTCCACACCTCCCAAATTTAAAATTCAAATAAATCACACATCACATTTACTCCTCTTACACATCCCTTACACATGTCATATCTACTCTTCCCCAAATGAATTTTTAATTCATTTTACCCTTCCCCATGTGAATTTTTAATTCACAAATAATCCATCTCACCCAACCTCATTTATTCACCCCTTTCCCAAAAATGAATAAAAGATTTACTTTTATTCCTAGCCCTCCATCTTCTAAGATCAAATCTAGGCCCTCCACCTCACTTTCATCCTCCACCATTGATCTCTCCAATCAATCTCTGCCCTTGGATCAAAATCCTCTCCAAAAGTCTATAAACACAACCTCTCACAAGTCATTTTCATCATCCATTTTCATGCAAAGTTACCATGCCAAAATCACCTTTGAGTTAATAGTGAGTTGCATATTTGAAGAGCATTTCACATTTGAATCAATATTCTAGGGATTATCTTAGTCTTAGGAGCTTCTTTTGGGTGCAAAGGCTCCTTCTTTCCCTTGATTGGATTAGGTTGTGCATGTGAGGTATAATCTCTTGTGTTTTTGCATTTGATTTAGTGTTTTCTCTCATTTTGCATTATCTAATCTACATTGGCACGCCCGGTGGGACTCACAAGGTCCAATCTAATCTTTGTTTGTGAGTTGTTGTGTTAGTATTCAGCCTTTTGCAGGATACACGCTATTCGACAGTCACAGTGATGCCATAACTACTGTATTTTAGCGCCATTTCTCCTTTGGCGCTATTTCTGCGCGATTGTATTTTTTAGGCTAACCCTACTCACGTTCAATTTTTCCTTTTTCTGCTATTTCCTGTGCTTTTTATTCTCTGTTTTGCAGGAAAACAAGGAATTACAAGGGGAGGTTATGGCAAATTTTTGATAGAATCGGCCAAACAGCTTCAGTTCTGCGTTTTGACGCCATCTTTTAGTTCAGCGCCATCCGTGTCTACCAGAGGATTCTGAAACACCGCGCAGTGGCACCTTCATTAGTGTCAATTATCGCTATTCTCTGTTTTAGCGCATAATTTAGGATGAATTAGCGCTATCTCCTGTATCAACGCTTTTCAATTAGCACTATCTTAGGCTATAAATAGCGCCTTACATTATTTTAGCGCCATTTTTACATAAGTCGGGTTGTTCTGCCCGTAGTGGCGCCTGTGTATGTCAGTTTTAGCACTATTTTGCGTTTTTGTTTTTTGTAGGTACTGCGGATACTAACAAAATTTTTTGCAGGATGGTTTGGTAGTTAGTTAGCAAACATTTCAATTTGGGAACTAAAACGAACCTTTGTTTGCTTTGTTAGGCCTTAGATAAATATTTCCATTTGGTGTTCTAAAATCAAACCAAACAACTCCTTGATTGAACTGTGTGATCATAACATTTGCTTTTGGTGGTCTAAAATATACTTCTTTCTTTTGTGTGCCAACAAACAAACAATCAAAACACTTCAATTTGGGCTATAAAAAGAATAATAAATTTCATACTTCATTGGGTAAAAAGAACAACAAACTTGCATTTCCATGCATCTAATCAAGACAATCTATAAAATTGTGTGAAGTGTCTTTGTGATTGTGTCAAGTAGGGTGAGAAAGTGTATGCTCTTCCCTCGCACCTTTTTGGTGATCTTGGGAATCAAAAACTTCTCACAACACTTTGCATTAATCACCCCCCATCTAATCCAAAGATCTAAAATTGAACCATGTTGAGTGTGATATAATCATAGGGAACACGTATGCTCTCCCCTCGCATCTTTGTATGAACTTGGGGATCAAAAGTGTTTTCATGATTGTATTGCTTTTGTAAACCTTAGAGGGCCTGCCACCCCACTTCGAAAGGTGGGAACGACCCAAGCGGCAACGAGCTAAAGCCAAGCTCTTCCAAGTTGCTATATAAAATAAGGCGTTTAGGACGAAAGTCTCAAGCGACAGGTGTTGTTTTGTTATACCGACAGCCAACCTCCCCATAAACCCTCCAAGGCGCAACCCTTGGAGGCTGGGAGACTCCATAACAGAGAGTAGCACTTCTGCACGTATAACCACCTGAACGGATGCCCTTACTAAGAGCCATTGTTGTAGTAAGCCAAAATCCTTCTATTTGTTGACGCAGAGGGCAAAACCCTTGAAGCGGCCCCGATTCATGCGGTTCTTAGCCGAGGTAGCAGGGACAATCTAAAGGTTTGGAGAGGGTCAAGCCTTATAAGAAACCTAAATCTTGGTATGCGTGAGAAGTCTGTGCAAATGTAAGGAGGAGCTGGTGCTACCAAGATCCTGGAGCTACCCGCTTTGAATAGGCGCAGCTAGGGGATTCAACAAATACTGTCCCATTCTCGCCATAGGTTGTAAAAATGTGCTTGTTCTAAACAAAGTCATATCATTTCACAAATAAAAATTATTGCTTGTTTTGCGTTCAAATGTGTGTTAAAGTGCATTGATTTTTCACAAACAACTTGCCAAGAGATAGAACACATCAGTTGTCACAGTCTAAACAATCAAATTCAAAAATTTGCCATCAGAAGTCTGTCAAACCCTGTTTCAGCGCCATATCACTCTTATTGTAGCGCCTTTTCACCCGTGGATTGGCGCTATTTTTGAGATTGACGTGCCTGAGACAGAACAAACCAGTTGGTCACATCCGAAACAAACAAACCCAAAATCTACCTTCAGAAATTCAAAAATTTGCCATCAGAAGTCTATCAAACCCTGTTTCAGCACCATATCACTCTTATTGTAGCACCTTTTCATCTGTGTATTGGCATTATTTTGAAATTGACTTGACTGAGACAGAACAAGCCAGTTGGTCACATCCTAAACAGACAAATCCAAAAATCTGCCTTCAAAAGTCCCAAAATTTTGCCATCAGGAATCTGTGTAAACTATTTTAGCGCTATATCCGTCTTATTGTAGCGCCTTTTCACCAGTGGATTGGCGCTATTCTTAGATTGACTTGCCTGAAGTAGAGACCCATTTTTTTGTGATCTACACCTTCTGTTCTGCCATAATCCATACCCATCTCTTAGAAATCCACCAACCGTCCAGCCATTTTCTTCCAAAATTTTCCAAATTACACATTCTCTTTGACCTTAGAGGATCACTCACCACCCTTGTTGGACCCCTTTGATACATCATAATCAGCCCAAATACATATCTATCCATCCCCATTCATTCCTTTTGCATATCTCCTTGGACCAATATAAAATCACTTCAAAAATTCATATCCAAATCAAAACCTCGTCAAATCACCAATCAAATCTTGTCACCCTTTTTGAGCCAAAGTTAGATCTAGATCCTATCATTAACATCACATTTTCCTTGAAAAGTCATTAGTCTACATTTCAAGAAAAACAAATCACCTCTCTTTGTGTAAGGTCATTAGTCTACCCCAAACAAAGAAAATCATCATCCTTTGTGTGCCAAATCTAGATCTTATCCAAAAGCTCAATCAACAATATCATCCTCACCATCCTAAATCAATCAAAAAATCAAAAACATCAAATCCCTTTCTTATCACCCACCTTTGGTCCAAAATTTGTGCAAAAAAATATCAATATCACCCATTCATATCACCCTTAGGATAAAACCTTTGGAAAACATATCGATCGTCCTCATATCCCTCTACTCCATCTCATGACCACATCCATCTTTGGGTCCAACACAATCAATTCGATTCTCTAAGGTCTCCACCTCATCCCACATCTAGAAATCAAATCCATACATGTATGCCCACCACAAGATCACAACACAAAAGAAATCAAGAAATGGCGGAACGATGGCCCTTTGGCATGCCTAACACTGATAGTACCAACATACCCATCTATCAAACATACAATCCACGTACATATTCCTTCATCCCCCCATTTGGCGCCAACGACCCTTTTCACTTCTTACCACAAGCACCAACACCAACCCCACCACCACCACAAAATGTCCCCATCATACCCTAAGATGACCTAGATGTCTTGACTTTCACGCAAGATGCCGATAATATGGACCTACTTGATAAAGTCCTAAGATTGGATCCAAAGAGATATCTTGACCATCTTCTCAAACTTGGTGCTCAACTTCCCCCCGTCACAACATCATCACAACCATCCACTTCTACAGTTGTCCCAACCCCATCAAATACCCAAGCATCTACATCACATACCCAACCCACCATCTCTCAAACGTCAACACCTAACGTATCTACCACATCCACAACCTCAACCGCTACCACATCTACTACTTCCACATCCACTGCTAACATCTCCCAACCTGTCATCACCTCCACTACCACGACTACCGTCAACCCTTCCGCTTCAAACACAACGGGCATACAAGGCAGCATCACACAAGCAAATACCTCCACAAGTGTGCCCCCACCAAACCCTCACACCCTTGCATACCTACGACAACTATTCACACAACAATCCCACAACACATCTAACCCATCCAATGTCCACATACCCAACGTCAATCTCACAAGTCAACACAATCCCAATCCCCAAATACCACCACATGTTCTCCAACAACTATACGCATACCAACAACAACAGACACCAATCAATCCAAACCCCAACCCGCAATACCAACATCTCATCCAAACCAATCCCCAACACCAACATCTCAATCCAAACCCCAACCCGCAATACCAACATCTCATCCAAACCAACCCGCAACATCAACATCTCATCCAAACCAACCCGCAACATCAACATCTCATCCAAACCAATCCCCAACACCAACTCCCACCCCACCTCCAATATCTCACCAATCAACAACCCTACACATTTCAACCACAACAACCACAGGATTTCAACTCCGCGCTACAAAGCTTAATCCAAAAGGTGGATGACTTACAAACTAGGGGCAAACGCAAATACTATTCTTTTGAGGATATTTGTCCCTACCCGTTTGATCGCACCTTGTACATGCCCCCTTTCCCTAAAAACTTTGAAACGCCAAAATTTGACAAATACAAGGGAAAGGGAGACCCTAGGGACCACCTAAGGGAATTCTATATTGCTTGCCTTGAAGTCTCTCACAATGACACGTATCTTATGAGACTCTTCCCAAGAAGTCTTGGCGGCCAAGCCGCTGAATGGTTTGCCCATCTGCCACCAGGAATTCAAACATTTCCCAAGCTTGCGGAGAAGTTTGTCAATCACTTTTCCTACAACTTTGAACATGAGGTGTCAATGACCGACCTTTGTAACACCAAACAAAAGAACGGCGAAGCTTTCGCTTCTTTCCTACAAAGATGGAAGGGTCTGGCAAGCAAGCTCCCATGGCCTATTCCTGAAAAACAACTTGTCACCATGTTCGTGGCCAATCTCAATCAGGAATTAGGCTTTCACTTACAAATCTTGTGCGCATCTACCTTTGAAGAGGTTATCGACAAAGGCACCACTGTGGAATGAGCCCTCATTGCCAAGGGTTCCATCAAACTTTACGATCCCAAGTCCAACAACAACAACAACAATAACAATAACCACAAATCCAATCATAACACCCCCAACAACAACAACAATACCAACACGCAATCTAATGATAAATCACGTTATTGGGGGAAGAACAAGAATAATTTGAACGACGGCGTCACTGATGTAAAGGCCGTCCAACACATCCAAAATCACACACCGGCACACATGTATGAAGCGAACACCAATAACCAACGAGGACCAAACAAACTCCGCAAACCTCGCCGAAATTTCACGCCGTTAGCAAAACCTATTGAGGACATCCTCGATCGATGTCTCAAGCAAGGAGAAATCACACTCCCGCCTGTCAGACCACGCCAAGACAATGACCTCAAAGCAGCATGGTATAATGAAAATGATTATTGCGAATACCACCGCGTGGCAGGTCATAAAACAGCGGACTGCATGCAATTAAAACATTGTATCCAAGACCTAATAGATCAAAATCTTGTCAACCTTGAGCACAGTACACAGCCATCACCAAATGCCAATCTTGGAGCTTACAAGGATCCCTTACCCAACCATAACAAAGCTTCATCATCCAATCAAGCATACAATGTCACTCCACCACCCACACACTACGACTCCATTGTCGGCCACATTGAACCCTCATCCCACTCTGTCAACACAATCACCATTCGGGCACAAGCACCCGATTGCGCCGTCACAACCCGTCGAGGCCGTGTCTCAATCCGCACTGCCCCTCCCACTGAACCAACACCCCCATCCACATCTGATCCCCTCCCCCCTCGTCCAAACACCTGTCCATCACCCATCGCTCGATACAACCTCCTAGACCATCTAGGAAAGACACCCGCGCAAATCTCCATCCTTGAGCTCCTTCGTACATCACCCTGCCACAAGGACATTCTTGACAAGGCCCTTTTGGAAACACAAGTCCCTGCAAACTTGGATGTCAATCAATTTCAAGCCATGGTCGGCCATATTGCCACACCACAGCATATCATGTTTTCTGAAAAAGACCTTCCTGCCTCCAAACACCTACATAATGATGCACTACACATCGAGGTCCGCATTCACAAACACACCATTAAAAGGGTCCTAATAGATGGTGGTTCCGGCCTAAATATATGCACTCTAAAATTGCTAAAACACTTGGGGTACTCAGATGTGGTTGTGGATGCTAGCGAGTGCATAACAATCAAAGGATATGATGACACCGAGAGGCTATCAGAAGGTACCATAAAGCTTCCTATTCAAGTGGGACAAAAAATCCTTGAAACCAAATGTCAGGTTCTGGATCTTGACCTCCCTTATAACATTCTTCTCGGCCGCCCATGGATCCATGCCATGCAAGCCGTCCCCTCCACTTTCCATCAATGTCTCAAATTCCCCCACAATGGCACTGAAGTCACTATCTATGCTGATCCTCATCCTTTCCAATACTATAGTTTTCTGGAAGGACACAACCAAACCTTCTGTCCGTACAATAAAGCCACCAACCAAATCACCCCAATAGCTTCCACTTCATACATCGACCCTGCCAACATTGCCACCACTTCATCCCAAACACCTTCACCACCTGAGGTCAAGATCAAGCTCAGCGACCAAGGCTGTGGAGAATACAACCTTCACGGTACCTTTTGCATGGGCTTATTACCCACTCCTAAGACATTTGGCACTCCGCACACAGAGGCAGCTGACACAGTCATCATCAAATGCAAACCCTTGCCTGTCTTTGAGAAAAAACACCTTCTGGATCAGGACATACTTGAAGATATTTCGTCCTGGCTTTACAAGGACGAGGAAATAGAACAAGACATCCCCACCATCCCAGCAAACAGTTACAGCAAAGGTTCTGAGATAGTCAAAAGCATGGGTTACAAAGGACAAGGCGGCATTGGCCTTCATGAACAGGGCATTGTGGAACCACTGCAAGCAACAAGGAACCCCTATAGTCAAGGGTTAGGGTATGGTCAACCACAACGCATCCTTAATACCGGCGAATGTATCTTAGCTGAGTTTGCTCCAGTTTCTCTAGACATCGACCACATTAACGAAACGGACCTACAAGACTCCTTTAGCGACTTTGCCAATTTCTTCGCCTCCTCCATTTGCACCATCTACTCTGTCACTACTCTCGCCTCATCACCTAATGACCTACCATTAGTATACCCTAACCTCATCGACTGGGACCAATGAGGACCTCCTATTTTGGATATTGCACCTAATGACGAAGCCATTGCTGAAATGATGGGAGTAAGAGACAACTTCCCCTTGGGAGACCACAGAGCGAGATACATCATGGAACTCAATCCAGCTGCCTATTTTGGGGAGACAACCCCTGCTTCTAGTCGCAAAAATACAAAAACAAAACATGGATCTGATGGTGAAAACCGTTCCACGGCAGTGTCAGATCCTAAAAAAGTAAAAATAAAGGACGTATCTCCTGGTGAAAACCTCCATGAGGCGCCAGGAGATGGAAGCATGGGCCTCCCTAAAATAGATAAAGTATATCCTGACAGATCACCCATCTTGGTTGAACCAGCGCAGGAAATGAATCTAGGGACAGAGGAAGAGCTGAAAATCACATATCGAGCAGAATCTCTCAGCCTGTTCGAATAGGAGGACTTCTTGGCATTCTTCACACGCAGAAATCGCAACTTTGCATGGACCTACGCAGACATGCCAGGGCTAGATCCCGCCTTGGTTGTACATCACCTTGCAGTGCATCCTGATGCCAAACCAGTCAAACAGAAGCTCCGAAAGATGAATCCTCAGGTGGCCCTTCTTGTCAAAGCAGAGCTTAAAAAGTTACTAGACGTGGGGTTCATACGTCCAATTGACTATCCCGAATGGGTCTCGAATCTAGTACCTGTTGCTAAACTAGATGGCAGAATCCGCTGTTGCACTAACTTCAGAGACCTCAACAAGGCCTGCCCAAAAGATGACTTCCCTCTTCCCAACATTGACATGATCATGGATCTTACCGCAGGGCATGAGATGCTATCCCTCATGGATGGCTTTTCAGGATACAATCAAATCAAAATTGCTGAAGAAGATCAGCACAAAACATCCTTTATATGCCCATGGGGGACATACTGTTGGGTAGTAATGCCGTTCGGCCTAAAGAATGCAGGAGCTACTTATCAATGAGCAATGACGGTAATCTTCCATGACCTCTTTCACCACATCATGGAGGACTACGTTGATGACTTACTCAGCAAATCAAAGACCCGAGAAGAGCACTTAGATGTGCTAGCCAAGATCTTTGACAGGTTAGAGCAATATAATGTTCATCTAAATCCAAAAAAATGTGTCTTTGGCGTAACTTCAGGCAAATTATTGGGATACATAGTCTCCAGACGAGGAATCGAGGTGGACCCGGCAAAAGTCAAGGCTATTACTGAAATGCCACCTCCTAAAACCTTGAAACAATTGAGAAGCCTACAGGGTAAACTACAGTCTATTCACCGATTCATTGCTCAACTTGCTGACAAATGCTAACCATTCCAGCATCTCCTCCGAAAAGATACAGCTTTCACTTGGACTACTCAGTGTCAGGATGCCTTCGACCAGCTAAAAGCATGTCTGGCTAATCCCCCTATCCTATCTCCACCAAGACAAGGAGAGCCCCTCCTCTTGTATATTTTCGCAACCGACACAGCAATTGGGGCTTTGTTAGCACAACACAATGAATAGGGAAAGGAAAGAGCCATCTACTACATCAGCCGCACCTTGATTTCCTATGAGCTTAACTACACACAAATTGAACGAGCATGCCTGGCCCTCATCTTCACATCACAAAAGTTAAGACATTATATGCTCAATCATAAGACTAAGCTCATTACTAAGATCGACCCACTCAAATATTTGCTAAACAGAGTAGCTCTCATAGGAAGGATGGCAAAATGGGTCATGATTCTCACCTAATTTGACATAGAATACACAGAGAGGAAGGCAATCAAAGGACAAGTCATAGCAGATCAACTGGCTGAGGCACCTATTTAGGTAGAGCATCCTACGATAGCAGAATTTCCAGACGAGGCCATCTTGACAATCACACCAGCCATAGATACATGGAAGATGTATTTTGATGGATCCTACACTCACAGAGGCTCGGGGGCAGGCATCCTGTTTGCTACCCCTCAAGGTGACACGATCCCTATATCATTCAAAATCACATTTCCATGCACCAATAATGTAGCAAAATATGAGGCCCTCATCACAGGTCTTAGAATGGCCATCCAATGGAAAATAGACAAACTAACTGTGTATGGCGACTCTCAACTAGTCATCAGGCAAGTTAATAATGAATATAAAACCAAGGACAACAAGCTTCTTCCCTATAAGAAGATGGTCGATGACTTTAAAGATTATTTCGGTGACATCCACTTTGAGCAGATCCCAAGGTTAAACAACAAAGCGGTAGATGCCATGGCCACCATTGGATCTCTGGTTGACATGAAGCAAGGCAGCAAGAAATGTGAATTCCTGATCGAAGAGCTCCCCATTCCAGCATATGACGTTCCCCAATCTGAATTAGTGTGTGAAATCGTTGGTCCCTTATCCCCCTAGTATCAGGAAACTTACCTCTATCTTCACGATAACATCCTCCCCAACAACCTATCCCCATCATAGAAAAAATCCTTCATCTGTCAAGCTTCCCGTTTCATCCTTGTAGGTGACACCCTCTACAAAAGGAGTCTTGATGGTACGCTTCTACGATGTTTAGACTCTAGGGAAGCCGAGGCAGCTTTGGAAGAGGTACACGCAGGTATTTGTGGGGCACATTCAAGTGGACCAGCTCTTTCTAAGAAGATCCTGAGGACTGGTTATTATTGGCCCACCATGGACAAAGATGCACATCAGTTTATCAGAAAATGCCTCCCATGCCAACAGCACGGCGATCTCATCCACGCACCAGCACAGGAGCTGCAACTAATCACAACACCATGGCCTTTCTCACAGTGGGGACTCGACCTCGTAGGTAAAATACACCCTCCATCTTCCAACGGCCATAAATTCATAATAACTGCTACCGAATACTTCAGAAAGTGGGTGGAAGCAATACCACTCACCTTCACCACAGGCATCCAAATCTCCAAGTTCATTCTCCACTACATCATCTGCCGCTACGGTATCCCCCATTCCATTGTCACTGATAATAGGAAGCCATTTAAGAACCAAGAAGTTCGCACTTTGTGCAAAAAGTTTGACATCAAACACCGCTTCTCCACGCCATATTACCCCCAAGGAAACGGTCAAGCAGAGGCTTCTAACAAAAGCATCCTCCGCATCTTAAAGAAGACAGTCAATGAAGCTGGCCGCGACTGGCACCTCCAACTTAACCCCGCCCTATGGGCTTACCACACTAGCATTCGCACTCCCACTGGAGCCACTCCATACTCACTAGTATTCAGATCAGAAGCCATTTTACCTATAGAGGTCGAGCTCCCGTCCCTCCAAGTATCACTGCAAAATATTATCTCTGATGAAGACTATAGTGTCGCAAGGTTGCATCAACTTGAATTGTTGGATGAGAAACGCCTGAATGCATTAAATCACTTACAGTTATACCAAAACTGCCTCAGAAGAAGCTACAACAAAAAGAACAGAACCAGAAAGTTTGAGGTAGGTGACCTGGTCCTAATGGAAAATCAAAAGAACCTGCAAGAGCGTCCGAAGAAAGGAAAATTCGAACCTAATTGGCTAGGACCTTATGTCATCACCGCCGACTATGGGTCAGGATCTTATCAGCTTGCAACACCTGAGGGGCAGCCTCTAGATGAGCCAATGAACATCTTGCACCTCAAGCGATTCTATGCATAACCCATTTGATACCACAAGGTCAAAAAATCAAAAAAGGCAAAAAATAAATAAAACACCAAAAAAATCAAAAAATCAAGAAAAAATCAGAGTGCAATAAAAACTTCCAATGGTGAAAATCACTTCGGTGACGCCTTGGATAAGTACCATGGTGAAAACCTGTTTCAGGCGCCATGCGTAATGGCCGGTTCTACCATCTAATAAGTCCTCTTTCCAGCATAACACTCCATACCCACACATCCCATGGCTTGAAATTCTGAAACATCAAGTTTATTCGCCCATCCCACACTACCTCACCCACCCACAACCCCACCCAGCGAACAAGGATCCTTATAAGCTCTCCTTTGTACAGTTCATAAAATCAGAAAATCCAAAAACATCATAAAATCAGAAAATCCAAAAACATCATAAAATCAGAAAATCCAAAAACAACAGTAAATTAGAAAATCCAAAAATAATCACCCCATGCATCAATCTCACATCCCACCACAATCATCTAAACACGTCTCAACCCTCATCACATCACATCGCCAACCATTCCCACATCATCAAGTCTTGCCAGAACTACATATTCATTTCACCCGCATCTTAAAAGTACCTTGATCCCATGGACACAGGGTATGTAGGCAGTCTAGAATACGAAGGATGTTTCCAGTACTCAGGTATCTAAGATGCACCCATCCCACCCATTGGGATGGTTCCCACTCACTAAGCTTTCTAGATTTTCGAAACAATACGCATGCTACACATACCATTGAAACATGGTCCCTCACGCAAAAATCATCAAGCAATATACCAACTATAATCTTCCATTTGGCCCGAATGTTCTTTTGCCCATCTTCCACAAAAACTCTCCAATCAAAAACAGATCTGCGTCCTAGGATACGTCTTTCCTACAATGGACAAAAATCTATCATTCTATCATCACGTCTCTTGGCAAGAGCACACAAAAGGCTATTTGTATCTTTCGTTGGTCTTTTTGCTTATTGATTTTTATCTTTTTGTCTCACTCCAAGTAATCTCCAAAGCTACCTTGATCTCATTATATCATGGTACGTAGTGGATAGCCCTTGGAGTAGACATAGTCATTGTTTCAGTATGCTGTGCTTGTGGGTTGGTTTCATTACTCCAAGAATAGTATTCATATCTTGAAGTTCAGGTCGGTTCTAGCATAATGAGTCCTATTTTGCATATACAAGCATCAACACCTTATATGCATTATTCACACTCACTGCTATGAGTTCCCTTCCTCTACTAGACAAGATTATACTACATTGGGCATGCATGAAACCAACCTATTGTTTGTGGGTCTAGTCCATGCAATTGTCGGATATACATCATCACCTAGGTTATTTCATACCTTCGTGAATTGTATCTAACATTGCTACATTAAACTAAGAAATGCTCTCAATTAATTTTGTGCAACTACTGATACTAGCTCAACATCATCATCCTAATCACTCAGTCACCTATCCCATATCGGCCTAGATTTGATCGACACTTTCCAACCCCCCCTCCCCCCCACCAATCTAACTCCTGCACTAACCCCGTCTCCACTTAACACATCTTGAACCAAACCCCCCCCCCTCAATGACGTGGTATCTTATGACCTAACCATCCTCCAATCCCCCCACCGCCATCCCCTAGACACTCTCACCCCTATCATCCACAACACCTAACACGTTCTCCCATAGTCTCACCATTCAGGGTCAACACAAGGAACATCATGTGTATCAGGATTAGGCTACCTCACCTATCACCTAGTTTGCATACCACCTATCACCGATACTGCATTTAGCACATATCATTTAACTACATCTCACCATCCGTTTGCATCCCATGTTAGGTTCATTTTAATCCATTTGCATCTCATTTTAGGTTCATTTTAATCCGTTTGCATCTCATTTTAGGTTCATTTTAATCCATTTGCATCTCATTTTAAGGTTCATTTTAATCCGTTTGCATCTCATTTTAGGTTCATTTTAATCTGTTTGCATCTCATTTTAGGTTCATTTTAATCCATTTGCATCTCATGTTAGGTTCATTTTAATCCATTTGCATCTCATGTCAGGTTCATTTTAATCCATGTCCATCACATTTTAGGTTCATTTTAATCCGTTTGCATCTCATTTTAGGTTCATTTTAATCCATTTGCATCTCATTTTAGGTTCATTTTAATCCATTTGCATCTCATTTTAAGGTTCATTTTAATCCGTTTGCATCTCATTTTAGGTTCATTTTAATCCGTTTGCATCTCATTTTAGGTTCATTTTAATCCATTTGCATCTCATGTTAGGTTCATTTTAATCCATTTGCATCTCATGTCAGGTTCATTTTAATCCATGTCCATCACATTTTAGGTTCATTTTAATCCATTTGCATCTCATGTCAGGTTCATTTTAATCCATGTCCATCACATTTTAGGTTCATTTTAATCCAATTGCATCTCATTTTAGGTTCATTTTAATCCATTTGCATCTCATTTTAGGTTCATTTTAAATCCATTTAAGTTTGCATAAAACACAAGTAGATTCATTTCAGCTGCATATCATTACATATCATATCATAGGTGCATATTAAAAATAGCATCATCACATTGCATTCCATACATATCAACATCTCATAAACATTTAAATTACATTACAACATCACCAACATCACCATTGAAACAACTAGTGGCATATAACATAATCCCATACATTTGCATCCATAATAAATATTTGTTAATTTGCATATTTAGTTACATCATATAGTCCATAAAATCACAACACCATGCATATATCACAAACACATCATACATCCACAACATATAAAATATAACATGTGCATCCATCATATAAGCATCATCACAATAGAACATCATAAGCCATCAGAAGTCTCACATCACATATAATCACCGCAAAAAAATGTACATCGCTCACATCATCAAAAAATAAAGTGTCCTGATACAATGCCTCTAAGGGCTATCATGGTATAACTATCACATCAAGGATCCTCTCTCTGAGGGGGTAGGAGATGATGACCCTGGTCGAGCCTATGATCCTGGCGGCAGCTGTGGCTGTGGTGCTACTGGTACCTGAGGATCCTGCTGGGGCACATACGTGGGAGGGGGCATCGTCTGCTGAACTAACTGAATAGATCTAGATCGATGTGATCTCGACGCCCCTGATCTACTGACCTGGCTGTAACTCGGTGCTCGCTGCGCTGCAGGTACGGCTGCATAGTATAACCCCCGATAATACTCCGTCCGTGCTCTCGCCTCTGCTAGCTCCCCTTGTACCTGAGCCACCTGTCCCTATACCTGAGCTACCTATCCCTGTGCCTGGCTCAACTGAGCCTATATCTGATGCACATGTGTCTGAGCCTGAGCCAGCTGAGTCTGCATCCCTGCCAAAATCGGGGCAAGGCCCCCACCCATAGCCTGTGCAGTGCTCAACGCAGTCTCTGCCTGCTGTGCTGTCATGAGCGCTGCATCCCGCTCTATCCTCAAATCCTCCATATCCTCTCTGGCCTGAGCCAGCTGAGCCTCTGCAACTACTAACCACCCATCTACTCCCTGCAGCTGTCCCAACTCAGCCTCTCGACGCCCCAATGCCTCCACTAAACTGGCCACCTGAGCACGTAGTGTCTCTATCTCCTCTATCTCCTCCCGTGACCATCGCTGAGGTGTCAGCCTCTCAACCTCTGCCTCCATCCCTGCCCCTGAGCTCCCTGCCTCGACATCATGCCTACTGACCCGCAGCTGCTCCACCCGTGATGGGGATAGATCACACTGCTTTGTTCTCGGCCGTCCACTGCATCGTCGCGGTGCTCTACCCTGCCGTCCACCCCTAGCCTGGACCTGTTGCGCTGGAACCTGCTGCGCTGGAACCTGCTGTGCTGGAACCTCCTGCCCCACTAGCCCCTGTCCCGCTACCGCTGCTACCCCCTCATCCACCAGCTGACCATCTCTAGCGATCACCCTCTCCGACCCATCATCCATCACCTCTACAATGAAATCTGCAATGACCTCATCCCCACCCCCATCTGGATCATCTCCATCTCCATCTCCCTCATCCTTCGATAACGCCACTGTCAAATCTGTCAATCGAGTGGGCTAATGTGTCTGCCACCATACATCATAAGCAGGCGTAGTACTTGCATCCACCACGGTGCTCCTCCAATCCCACTGAATTGGTCAAAGTGCTGCCCAGTCATTCAGCGCAACCTATGGCTATAATGATGTGGGCCAATGGGCTGTATCCCGCGGTGTCCGCGCATATATAGCCATCTGCTGAGGCACATCCTGTACTCGTCCAAACTGCCGCATCACCCATGAAGGTAGGTACATCTCTATAGTCCGATCTGCACGACCCATAAGAAATCTCTGCTGAAAGGTGTACGGGAGATGGATAACATCATCCGGCCACTCCTCGCAATCAATATATGGACGGTATACCACGCTAATCACGTCATCCAATATCCTCCACCAATGACGGACCTGTCCAGTAAAGGTATACAGTGCATCCTGATACAAAAACACAAATGCCTCAAATGGGCGCCGATAATAACCGCATGTCGGCCGAGTCACGAGGATATGCTCCCAAAGCCATACATGTAGCAGCGTAACCCCAGCAGATAAGGCCCTGTCGTGAAGATAGGCGACCGTATGCATCTCATGTAGCAGCTGTGCTAGCATCACCGGCCCCCATGCATAGACAGTCTCATGCCTCACCATCCCCTCTATCATCCCACCCCAGCCCACAGGAAAACCTCTGCCTCACCTATCCGGCAGCACCACTTCTCCAATCAGCGCACACAAATATAAGGCAAAGGGATCTGCACTCGCCGCCAACATCCTGTCATAATCCATCTCCCTCCCGTCTGCCGAAAGCACCACATGCTCTACTCCAAACACTCTGATCAATGCAGTCTGCCCCCTCCTCATGTCATATCTCACACGTCGACCATGAATCGACAGCTTGAGGATGCGATAAACATCCTCAAGTGTGATGGTCATCTCTCCTATTGGCAGTAGAAAGCTGGAAGTCTCGCTGTGGTATCGCTCCACTGTGGCCGTCATCAGAGCTCTATGAGCTCGCAGCACTGGCATCGCTGCCACCGTCCAAAGCCCCAGTCTTGCAAGTCGAGGTCGCCATGTCTCATCAAATAGCGGCATCACGGATCGCACTCGTCGCTCTCATGACTACAGTATAAACCGCCGTGTATCCTGCATCCACCACTTCTTCGTTAGATACAAAATTACTTTCCACCCACACCTTTTTCTTCTAAATGTCTCAAAGGCCCAAATCATGTGGCCCCACACAGACAATCCCTAAGTGCTATTTAAAAATAGCACTACTTTCCCCTACCTATAGTGCCAATACAGATAATGGCGCCACTGCGCTCCCATATCGTGCCAATCCAGACATTGGCGCTACTGCGTGCCCTATATCGCGCCAATCCAGACGATGGCGCAGCATCTCATTTTCGCGTCAATTAGAATGTTAGCGCTAAAACTAATAATAGCGCTATTTGTCATTATGGCGCTATTCCAGACGATAGCGCCGTTATACCCATCATATGGCATCAAAATGCCATTTTTGCTTCGCCCTGTCCTTTGGCACCAATCCAGACGATGGCACCAATATTCCTCTAAAATGGCGACAAAATTGCCTTAACCTACCCTGGCGGATAGCGCTAATCCGCAGGATTGCGCTAATCCGCCTTGTCTATAGCGCCACGCGCTCCTAACCCATATCCTGAAACCCAAAAACACGTGCGTAAAGTAAAAAATCACAAAGTTTGGGTTAGGCCCTACCTGGGGTCCAGCCTCGGGTGACTGCCCGACCTCTCGGAATCACTCTGAGATGTGATGAAGTCGCGGGAACTGTGGGTTACACTCGCCCATCTCTCCTTTGTCTTTTCTTCTAGAAGGTCAAAAGTGTGCAAATGTGGCACTCTTTGGGCCCACTTTTCCTAATATAGTGGGCCATGTCCTCCCTCCATCCCTTCCTTTTCCCTCCAGGGTGCAGATCTCAGCCTTTTTCCTCCGTTTTTCCTCCCACCATCTTCTTTTTCCAGCACCTCTCCAACTTTCACTTCTGTCACATCCTTTTGAGAGTTTACCTGCAAAATTGTTATTTTTTCCCGCCAACCTCTCGAGGGGGCATCCCTTATCCATCTCATTCCTTCTCGGTAGCTGGGGCATATTTTTCTTCTTCGACCTGACGCCACTTCCCTCCTAGGTCCGGACGTCACGTCAAAGAGGGGCAAATGTAGACACCTAAAAATGTATCGACCACCAAACTGATTCCCGACACCCCTAAACTTACCAATTCCCTTTCCAACTAATTAATTAAATTTTTATTTAATTAATCACCCCTTTCATTTTATAAATCCACACCATTTTATCCCAAAATTGAATTAATTTTATTAATTCAATAGTCCAAACCTTAGCCAAATGATTTAATAAATATGTAAAATTTATTAAATCAATTCCCTATTTTTCCTAAATCTAATTAATTAGTTAAAAACCATGTTAACTAATTAATCCAGCCTACTAATTAGCCTATCCCTACCCTAGACAATTAAATAGCTATTATTTAATTGCCTACTCTAGCCTATCCCATCCTAGCCTTAGGATTAATTAATTAAATCACTAATTAATTAATCTTATCCCCCCTCTAATCCCTCTACTAATTTATTCCAGCCATATTAATTAGGTTAATCACCCTAATTAAGAAAGTCAAATCCTCATTAGCACTTCTCTTCACACCTCCCAAATTTAAAATTCAAATAAATCACACATCACATTTACTCCTCTTACACATCCCTTACACATGTCATATCCACTCTTCCCCAAATGAATTTTTAATTCATTTTACCCTTCCCCATGTGAATTTTTAATTCACAAATAATCCATCTCACCCAACCTCATTTATTCACCCCTTTCCCAAAAATGAATAAAAGATTTACTTTTATTCCTAGCCCTCCATCTTCCAAGATCAAATCTAGGCCCTCCACCTTACTTTCAACCTCCACCATTGATCTCTCAAATCGATCTCAACCCTTGGATCAAAATCCTCTCCAAAAGTCTATAAATACAACCTCTCACAAGTCATTTTCATCATCCATTTTCATGCAAAGTTACCATGCCAAAATCACTTTTGAGTTAATAGTGAGTTGCATATTTGAAGAGCATTTCACATTTGAATCAATATTCTAGGGATCATCTTAGTCTTAGGAGCTTCTTTTGGGTGCAAAGGCTCCTTCTTTCCCTTGATGGGATTAGGTTGTGCATGTGAGGTATAATCTCTTGTGTTTTTGCATTTGATTTAGTGTTTTCTCTCATTTTGCATTATCTAATCTATAGAATGGATGTACACATACATGAGGGTTATTCTTAGAGGGCAACAGAAGATATTATGGGGGGAGCAAATCAGCAATGCTTTACATGATCAGTTGCTTAAGGTCAATACTACTTTCAAGTTCTATATGACCTATTTGGTATAGGCTGCTGCATCCATGTGGATATTTCCAGGTCTTACTCAGGATGGAGATTGGAGGCTTGTGCCAGTTTTTCAATATTATCCACAACTAACTCTAAGAGGGTTTATTCACCATTTCTGGAGGGTGAATGATGCCTTCTTTTCAATTTTTATGTGCTTATGGAATAATGAGCTAGAACATAAAAGGGTATCTAATGAAGCATGGGAAGTTGTTAATTCTTTTGGTTGTTTGTTTCTTCAATTTCATACTTTTACTTATTTGAGAGTTGGATATTATCTAGGTTCCCCATATGTGTTGCCTAGATGTTCAAGTGATAAGGTGATTCTAATGGAATTATGCAGATAACTAATTGTTGCACATAATAAACAAATGGAATTGAAAAAGTCAGGGATTAAGTTTCCTGTGATGATTGGAAGATATTCAGTTCAATCTGCTACTAAGGCTAAGGCAATTGAAGCAAAGATACAGTTGGTTACAATGAAACAATTCAAGAGGAGAAATCATTTTGATTTCTGAAGAGTACAGGACAAGATTAAAAGGAGATCACTGTTTCATGTTCCCATGATAGAGGATATTTGGACTGATTTGAGGAGGTCCAAAATGAGATAAGAAAATTAGATTACTACAGGTTGCATCTGAGTCAGATAGAAGAACTAGGGCTAGTTGATGTTTTGGAAGGCATGGAGGATGAGGGTGATATTCTAGACCCTAAGTACAACATCAAAAACATTGAAGCTTCAACCTTGCCAGAAATCAAATGGTTTGTGAAAGAAGAGACTTCCCTTAGGAAAAGATTCCAACCTATATTGGCTAACACTAATGTGTGGTTGAAAAGTAAAGGTATTAGTTTGAAGGAATTCATTACCGGGTCTAAGACAGAAGCTCAAGAGAAGACAGGGAAGAAGGTCAAAAACAGAACCAAAAATAAAAGTGATGTTCCTTCTTCTTCTAAGGTGTCCAAACCAAGGATCAAGTTTGTTTCTAAAGGAGGTAAGGCAAAGGAAGTTGCATAGAGTTCTAATGTGGAAGATCCAAGTATTGAAGAAATGAATGTTAATAATATGGAAGTTGGAAATGCTGAAATAGAACAATAGGATATTGAAGAACCTGATACTAAACATATAGAGATGAGTGAGAAACCAGCTAATGAAAGTGATGAGGAAAAAGAAATAGAAACAGATGTAGAATGGGAACAAGTTGATTTGCAAAAGTCTCCCCAAAAAGATATTTCCCAAGAACCACAAGTTTCTACAGCTTTGCCTCATATTTCTACTTCTGATAATATTCTAGTGGTTTCTAATATTCTTGCTTCTCCTATTCTTATTGTATCTTCTGATTCTACTCCCCCTTCTGTAAAGACTAGTTTTGGAACTATTTTTGATTCCTCTGGCTCAATACCTAGTTTATCTTCCCCATCTTTTGATATTGGAAAGTAAACTATTTTGGATCATTTTCTTGATAGTTCAGAGAAAAATGTTGATACTACAGGTATAGTTTTTACCACCACTACTCTAATTGTTACCATAACAGGTGTCGGCATGGATTGTACTAACCAGATAATTGATTCATCTCCAAATGTCAATGTTCCAACACTGCCTCCATGGTTGTCTGCTTACACACCAAAAAGAAAGAAGCAGGTTATTTCACTAGATGACATTGATATTGGGAAGTTGCTACCTGCTAAGCCAGAAGTTCAAAAGAAAAATCCTAAGACTGTTTCTAGACTGATTGACGAAAAGGGACTTAGATATGCGGAGATTGCAAGACCTCCTCTTGATGCCACCATAGACACTTTTGATGTAAATGATTACATTGTTTCTAGAGTTGAATTGGGTAAGTTGACTCATGAAGGCCTTAAATCAAATTTTCAAGCAACAACAAGCTCCTTTCTTGTGAAATTTGATGAGGAAAAGAAGGAAAAAGAACAATATAAAGCTAAGGCTGAGTAGCTCGCGGCCGTTCTTTAAAAGATAGTCAAGTCATCAAAAATTGTGGAACCAATGACAGTCACTGTTGAAGATCCTTTGATTCAAAAGGTGGAAAAGGTTCAAACAAGAGCAAGAGTTGTTAGTGAGATTTTGGACCGATTGCTGACATAGGGTAGAGTTCTTCTAAAGATCGCAGTGGAGAGAAAAGAAAAAATGGAAAAGGCAAGAGCTGAGCTAGATAATCTTGTTGACTCATTATCTTAGGTACTTTAAGACCAAGAAGAAACTTTAGAGGAATGGGTTGAGATGAAGAAAATGAGATAAAGAATTTGATTGCGATTGGTGTCATGTCAAATCAAGAATCTTATGTCAAGACCAAAGAATCCTTAGCTCATCACATCAATGTGTTAAGAAGCATGCTTGAAGATTTGTCACAAGTCTGAGAAATCAGTGAAGACAGTGATGTCTCACTTTTGCATAGACTAGAGGAGCTACCATGTACTCTAACAGGTGAAAATCACAAATTTTTTTCTGTGGATGAAATGATTGTTGCTTTTGAGAAAATGGTTCAAAAGAATTTTGAAGATGAGGTGTTTTCAGTTGCTTCAATGGATAATCTTTATGATTACCATTCAACCTTTGAGAATTTGAAAGATAACCTTGGAAAGCATGAAAAAGCAATAAAGGAAGTCAAAGATACAATTGTCAGGGCTCGTGCTACTTCAGGCAATACAGCCAGACCTGATGTGTATGAGATGGCAGCAGTGAAGACCATGTACCAAGATTTTCTGAAGAAGAATGATGGTGGCAGCTGAAATTCTTCTTCATGTCTTAGTTTATTTTTAGTTTTGTATATGTAATTTGTAATTAGTTTTGGACATATCCATATGCATTTTTATAAAATATAATTACATATGGAACAAAGGAAGTCCTACGTCAAATAGGACTCTTTTGTTGAATAAGTCAAAGTAGTTGTAGATTTCCTATTTTTGCTCTAGGCTTCTCCCTATAAATAAAGGGGGCCTCTTTTGTAATAGGGATCTTTGATCTACTACAAGAAAACTCTGGTGAATTGAAAAGCAAATCATGACTTTGTGCTTCTTTGTGAGAATCAATTATCAAATATTTATCAATATAAGAAAGCAAGTTTGATTCCAATCTTTGTCTTGGAGTTATTTGTGTTATGATAGCATTGTTCTTATCTCTTACTATCATAATCTTCTTTGGTAATAATTGAAGTGTGAAGATTGTTTCAAGTGATTAAAGAGTGTTCTTAATTTGATTGTGATAGACTTTGAGTTATCAAATCATTTGTGAGGATTGTGTTCATGTTTGTGAGAGTAAAATAACTTGAAGACTTTGTGCTACAAGTTGTATTCAATCTACTTATATCATCTTGGGGAAGAGTGAAGACTTTGGGCTGCATTCAACTTCAAATAATTTTATTTGCAATTAGTAAGTAAGGTGACAGAAGACTTTGTGTTTCTGTGGTTTTGTGATAGTTTATAAATTATTTAATATCAGTGAAGTAAAAGCATCTATTCTGAAAAAATAGAATAGGATGAAATGGAACCACCACAAATATAGTGTTTAGTGTACATAAGTTTCATAAGTTATTTATTTGAAATTGTTAAGCAACTAGAGGGAACCTCCCCTTGCTAAGAGGAGAGACTTTGTCTCATCATAGTTGTGGCTGATATAACCATTTTTCCATAATTGAGTTAACAACAAAATATTCACCCAACAGTTTTTTGGCGACTTCGTTGGGGATCAAACACGCATCCAAGAGCCTCACACTTTTGGTTGAAGTTGACTGGTTCTGTTTGTGTGCTTTTTGTGTTTTAAGTTCTATAGTTGTTTTGCATTCTAGCAGAGCCCAGATATACTCGTGGTAGAAGAGCACAAGGATTTGTTGATCCTACATTTGAATTGATGCAACAACATAATTTCAATCTCTTGCCTGCAAATCCACGGTCACCACTTCAGCGTACAAGGAGTTTCCCTCCTACCAATGTCAGGTCTCCTATACTAGGTGAAGCTTTTAGTGCAAATACTAACATAATATTATCCACTCAAGTTCTTCAAAGTTTTGTTATCCCACCTTTCAACCGACGTACAATGGAAGCTCAAGGTCCTTGGGGTAATTTTTTTGGACCCCTGAATTTGACACCATCGTTGCATGAACTACCTCATAGTTCTAGAAAGAATTTCCCAAAATTCTATGGTGATGGAAAAGTTCATCCTAATGAACACATTGCAGGTTTTTGCATAGCTTGTGGTGTGCTAGGGGTGGAGTACGAGGATGTATCTGTAAGACTTTTTGTAGAGACACTTGAAGGCATCACTGCAGATTGGTTTTATCATCTTCCAACCTAATCTATAAATGGATGGAATACTCTTAAAACCAAGTTTGAAGCTAGGTTTAAGCCTACTGAAGATGCACATGCCTTGTTAGCTCAGCTAACACAGATGAAGAAAGAACCACAAGAGTCCATATAGAATTCATTGCCAAGTTCAACAAATTAACAAATCAGATTCCAGTAACTGCTCAACCAATGGTAGAGATTCTGAAATGCTTCTTCATCAACACTCAGCTTCTTGAGGTAAGCTTTTTGTTAAGGCAGGATAATCCCACAAATCTTGCTATAGCACAAAATTTGGCTATCGATGTTGAAGATGATCTTATCCTTACGGGTAACATAAGAAGGGATTAAAACTAAAGTAGAGGGCAACCTTCTACTAACATACCTTCCACCAACACCATAGATCCTATGGTGCAGAAGTTAGCCAATGAGTTGTTAGCTTTGAAAAAGTAGATGTCCTAGAATATGTCCACTCCTTATTGGGACATACCAAGAAAGACATTCCCTAATACTTCATATCAAGGCAATGCTGCGAGAAACCAAGGGCAACAAAACCAACTTCCTCCTCAAGGAAGACTGGTGTTGGAAGTTCCACCAGTCAATGCGGCAATTGGCTACTATGAGGCTAAATAGGATAATTCTTTCCAACCTAACTTGGATCAGGAAAACACTACCAATCTCTTTTTGGAATGAGAAGAGGAATTGGCTGGCGACTGTACTACTAGGTTCCTGAACTATCAAGATAAAGCAAAAAGAGGAGAGGATGCATATGGTGGAACATATGCCATTTTCACCAAATCTCAAAATTAGTCAAACCAACAAGTGGCTGATAAAGGAAAATCAAAAGAAGATTCTCAACCTATAATTTCAATTGGCAAACAAGGAACTGCTTTGTCTTTTCAGTCAAGGGATCCGGCTACTAATAAACAAGTAAGTTCTTCTAAGACTCCTACTTCTTCTGTTGCTATTCCTTAGACTAGTACTTCCCCAATGAAACCTTAGAATGAAGGTTTTCTTGCTTTTATGTCCAATTCATTTTAGCTTTTTGATATAATTGACCATGCTAGGAAGACTAAAATCTAGATGTCTAAGGTAGAATATTTGCAAGCTAACCCTGACCAATTTGAAAGGTTGGCCAAATTTGTTAAAAATAAGACTGCCTTTGTAGGGAAAGGTACTTCTAAGACTATTCATGACTCCTCAAAGAATAGGTATGCTCAGAATAACATAGTTACCACTCCTCTTGTCGCTCCAGGGAAAATTGAACCCTTTTATGTTGCTCTGTTAGTTAATGGTCACAAACTGATTAATTATATCATAGATTCGAGAGCTTCCGACAATGTCATGCTTGCCAAGGTGGCAGATACTCTAGGACTGACTCTGACAAAGACATTTGGAAGCTGCTTTTCAATGGAAAATAAACAAGTGCCTTTGTTAGGCCAGATTAAGGATGCACAATTTGCATTCGCAACTTTTCCAGAGAAAAGAATAAAGATGACTGTTCTAGTTGTTGATGTTTCAGCTTCTTATGGTATTTTGCTAGGATGAAATTTTTGTAAGGATGTAGGAGGAGAGCTTAATGTGGATTTATCTAAAGCAACGATACCCATCAAGGCTGTCATGCATAAATTGCTTCCGAAAAGAGAAGCAAAATATATTGTTACTCAATCTGAAGACCCAAGAGCTCAAATTTTATTTGAGTCTTCAGGTTTGGAGAATTATTTCCTAACTATAGAATATACTTCTAGCTCGTCAGATGAAAGTATGGTCATGAAGGATTCTTATTCTTCTTCGGGTGAAGAGTCTACCAATCACAGAGATATCAAAACAAAAAGTTTAAATGATATTTGGACTTTGGAATTTGATGGTAGATATTCTTCCACTGGATCCAGGGCTTGAGTGGTCCTGATATCTCCTCAAGGTGATATTTTTTCTTTTTCATATAAGCTATAGTTTTACAATACCAACAATACTACTGAGTATGAATCTTTGTTACTCAAAATGGAGGTTGCTTGCACAAAGAGAATAAAAAATCTTCATGCACAAGGAGATGTAGAGCTGATTGTTTGTTAGGTAAGAAATTTGTACCAAATGAAAAATGAATGGTTAAAGCATTACCAAAATCTGGTATGGGATTGCATTGATAAATTTGATGCATTGGATATTTCTATTGCTCCTAGAGAGTATAATGACGGAGCTGACTCGTTGGCTGTATCGGCTACCCTTATGGTCCCACATAAGGATTTTAAGGGTGATAAGTTTACTATTGAGTTGGTCTTCTGACCAAGTGTGCCTGATAATGCTGACCATTGGCAAGTTTTTAATGGTGATAATTAGATTATAGCTTTTTTAGAGAAGACAAATAGATTTGATGAACTTTACTTTGAAGGGAGTGATTCTCTGCCTCGGGAATATGTTTTTGAAGTGAATTCAAAGACTAGCAAAGAGTTTCTTCAATTGAAAGGAACTAAAATTCCAAAAGGCTTAGTTTCCCTTGAAAGGCTATTTAATAAACATGATTGTTGTATCAAGCAAAAGAAACAACTTGGCTCAAGTTCATCAATGGAATTTGAACAAGTGAACCCGAATATAGAAGCGGATCCTAAGATGGTTAATATTGAGAAATGTTGCACTAATGATGAAAAGTTCAAATTCACAACACTTCTATGCCACTACATCGATGTGCTAGCATATTCATATGATGATTTGAAGTCCATCAGACCACAAGAAATCCAACATGAGATTCCACTCAAGGTGGGGTCATTGCCTCATAAACAGAAGTAGATGCAGTATAATCCTAAAATATCAAGTACCATCCTTGCTGAAATTCAAAAGATGTTGAATGCTAGGATAATTTTTCCTATTCATCATTCTACTTGGATCGTAAACATCATTCCTGTAGGGAAGAAGAACAGAGAAATCCATATCTGTGTAGATTTTAGGAATCTAAATCAATCTTCCTTAAAAGATAACTACCCTTTGCCCATAATGGATCAAGTGTTACAAACTGTAACAGGTTCAGAGATGCTATCTATGTTGGATGGATTTTCAAGCTACAATCAGGTAGAGGTTAGTGAAGTGGATTAGCATAAAACTACTTTCACAACTCCATGGGGCACTTTTGCATATCGCAGGATGCCATTTGGATTGATCAATGCTAGCGCTACTTTCTAGAGAGCAATGGACTTGGCATTCAGAGATGAAATGGGTAAATTTATTGTGGTATACCTTGATGATTTGACTATTTTCTCCAAGAAATGTCAAGATCATGCTTACCACTTGCGGTAAGTTTTGGAACGGTGCTGTCAAAATGGTATTTGTCTTAATCCGTAGAAGTCAATTTTTGGGGTTACAAAAGGTAAACTTCTTGGTCACATTGTGTCTAGAGAAGGTACTAAGATTGACTCTAAGAGAGTCAAATCTATCCAAGGTTTTACTTTGCCTACAAGTAAGATGGCTATTCATTCTTTCTTCAAGAAAGTAAATTTCTTGTGAAGGTTAATTCCAGAGTTCGTAGAGAAGACTCCTCATATTGTTAATATGATGAAAGGTAAGACCACTTTCCATTGGAGTGCGGAAGGTAAAGAAGCTTTTGAGGACATAAAAAGAGCCATAACCCATACTCTGGTTTTGGTGTGTCCTGACTATAACACAAATTTTATTATGTATAGTTATGCTTCAGAGCATACATTGTCAGCAATTCTGGTTCAGAAGAATGAGGAAGGTGTAGAATCTCCAATTTCATTCATGAGTTGTCCATTGAAAGCTCATGAACTCAAGTATTCTAACATGGAGAAACATGCTTTTGTTGTGGTAAAGGCTATGAAACATTTCAAATTTTACATATTGAACTCACATACTGTTGCTTTGGTGCCAGATACAATAGTGAAATCAATCTTAACTCAATAGGAGTTTGGGACTAAGAGAGGCAATTGGATTGCCAAAATTTAGGAATTTGATCTTGATATTAAACCCACCAAGCTTGTGCGTGGAAGAGGTTTGTGTCAGCTTATTGTTGATAATGTCCCAAAAGAAACTGGTGATGAAGAGATAGAGATTGAAGATGTCCCAACTGTCCTTTTTGTTACTACAACTGATGAGTGGTATTTTGATATCACTTATTTTATCACGTATGGTGAGTTTCCTACTCATTTATATTATAAAGAAAAGAGGACTATCAAGCTTAAGGTTGCAAACTATGTCCTATGGGATAATGGCTTGTATAAAAGAAGTCTTGATGGAGTTTTCCTCCATTGTGTGGATAAATCTCAACAAAGCAAGCTATTGGAGTCTTTCCATAATTTGGCATGTGGAGGTCACTTCTCAACACAGTAACGGCTCACAAGATTTTGAGAGCCAAGTACTATTGGCTAACACTTTTTCAGGACACGTACAGTTGGGTGCGTAAGTGTGGACTTTGTCAACAATTTGTGGGGAAGCCCAAGTTGGTTGCACTACCATTGAAACCAGTTGTAATTGAAGAACCATTTCAGCAGTGGGGCATCGACTTCATTGGTGCTGTGAATTCACCGTCAAGTGCGAGACATAGCTGTGTTCTTGATGGTGACTGATTGCCATTGATGTCAAAAAGGTTGATCACATGGATCTAATGCAGAGGTTATTCTTTTGGGGTCATCAGGACTTTATAGTATAGTTGATTCTGTTTGGAGTTGATCATGGACTTGGTGTTGCTTCATGTTCATTGCTTTCATATACAAGTTTCATGTTTATGATAAGGATTTGGGTAATGTGATTTGTCATAGTGTTGCAGGGAGTTTGGTCTCCATAATATCCTTTATTATGTTAAATCCAAAGATTGATTAAATAGGTCATATGTTGAAGTGAATTTCAGAGATTTGTTTATGATGCTCTTCTGTATGAGAATGGTTCATTACAAGGATGCCATAATATCCATTTCAAAGTGACATCAAGAGGAGATAGTTGTTCATTGCTTGGTCAGTGTGAATGCTTGGTCAGTGTGATCTATATAGATGTAGATATCAGTTGAGTTAGTGTGCATCTTCATGATTATCAATTGTGTTGTTGTTGATACAGGTGATGGATTTTAATATCTTGCTAACATGTAGTTGGTACAAAGTTAGTTGGTACAATGTGGAATTGTTGGTAATATATTTAGGATAGCTTTGTGCTTCATGGTTCACATGTATGAAGCATGTTTATGTTCAAGCAATGATTATGTTGTTGCAGTCCTCTTACTTCATATCATGGTGTTTATACAATGTCTCTTGAATCAAGGATCTCACTATGCTGCTTTGTTAAGTTCTTCAAGATAGTATGTTTTGTTTATCATGATTCAACAAAGATAATTTGGTTCTCAAGATCATATGCTTCATGATAAAGGATGTTGGAGAGTTTGGACTTTATCTTGTTTAGGATGTTGGTGTTTATCACTTTGATTTCATGTAGTGAAGACATACTATTTTAAAGACATGTATTGTCATGATGGTCTTCATTGAAAAGGTGTTCAATGTATTTGATATCTTGATGACATAGATGTTGAAGAGGTTTTCTTACAGGCTTCTCATGTGCAGAGATACAGGGTTATATGGTCCTTCATGAAAAGACACTTGCTTATTCATGCTCAAAAGACAAGTGTGAACCTAAACACTTAGGCAAAACTCAAAATTATAACCTATACTAAAATCCAAGTTATCCTTCATATCTTATTGCACTTTGTGTTTTAAAAGTCTGTTGACCTTCTAATATAGGTCACCTCATTTAAAGGAACCTGCAGAAGGGGTACACTGTCATTGTAGTGACTGGCCCTCCTCTCTTTATCCTAATGGCACAAGGTTTCCTTATGAGCGCATGAGTTAGGAGTTTTTCTTAAAGTTGTTTTTAAATCTGCAAAAACAGTGGTGCTTAAAGATAGTGTTTAGCCTGACTATATGTCACAGTTTATAAGAAGTATATGGTAAAATATAATACGTGGGCATGAATGAATTTTATAAAGCTTCGAAAGTATGTGGATAAAAAGATTTATATTTAAAGTTTAGAAACTTTTTAATTTCTATTTTATTTGCTTTTTAAAAAAAAAAAGGCATGAGATCCAATATGGAAATAATAGGAGTTTTTCAAGGAGTTGGTGGATGATTTTTTAAAAGGCATTTTTTTTAAGAAAATCCAGTCTAGTTTCTCTCCCATACAATTGAAGAATTTAGTGAAATTTTTTTGTGAGAAGATTATGTTTTTTTTTATGAAGATTTTTATAAGAGAAGAGAAGGTGAAAGGTTTTCATTGTCAAAATTGAAGAGATTGAAAGGAAGATGAAAGATTGAAAAGTATTTCTATAGGTGAATTAATTTTTCTTATGAAGATGAATGTGAAAGGTGAAAAGACATTCAATTTACATATAATGGTTTTTCAGGTGCATTGAAATTGTGAGTTTTGGGTAAGGACCAAAATGCAGTTTCCAAAGTATTTTTAAACAGGTGATTATGTAGTTCATCATGCAGAGTTGCAGATCAATGATGAAGACAATTTTATGAAAATTCAGTTAAAAAGAAAATACAGATACATGTATAAAATTTGAAAAACCAATTTGTATTGTATGAGATATATTTCCCTGATGAGGTGAATCAGATGATTCAAGGATAAAATATTAGAGGATTGGAATGATGGAATATATGTTGCATATGAGTTGATTTGAATGGTGCAAATTAGATTGAGCAGCAATCACTTCTTGCACATGAGATTTTTAGTTCTGATTGATTGAGAAATCCCAGTAAGGCACAACAATATGCTAGTGAGGCTTGTAGGTCATAAGACCATTGGTCAGTGAGACACTTACATCAGCCAGTGAAGCTTGTAAAGATATTTTCAAGGTTAAGCGAGTGATGCAGTTTTGGAGTGGTTTTTATGCCCCAGGAGGGTTTTCCACTCATGCAAATTTGTGTTATGTCTCATATTGCTTTCATCTGTATGTGTGTATGTTTATACTTTGCTCAAGAGGTTTTGTTCTCTTTCTTCATTCTCAGTCATGTGCTTATATGTTTGACAAATCAATGATATCTTTCTCTCTGTGTGTCTTGAAAGTTAAAGTTTGCAAAAAGGTTTGAAAACTTACACAACACTGATTCACCCCCCCTCTCAGTGTTGTCCTGGACTCCTACAGTTCTTATTGCGACTGATTATTTCACTAAGTGGGTGGAAGTTGTACCAGTTAAGCATGCTACTTCTAAAGTGGTGTGTAAGTTCCTAAAAAAAATATCATATCCCGATTTGGTGTTCCAAACAAGATTGTGGCAGATAATGCTACATATTTTTCCTTTAATGAGATTACTAGTTTTTGCTTTGAATATGGGATTATTCTTTCACATTCACCTGATTATTATCCACAAGGAAATGATCAAGTAGAACCGAGTAATAAGAATCTGGTTACTATTTTCAGGAACCTGGTAGATGATAATCAGAGAATGTGGTTTCAGAATGGAGTGCTCACAATGCAATTGAAACACTCAAAGATAAGTGTCTTATAGAAAGAGAAGAAATCACAATCCGGGTAGGGTATGAAGAAGAAATTGGATAGAGAATGCATGACCACTTGAGGGACTTGGGAAGAGAACTGGCAGTTGAGCTCATCCATCCTCATCGCCTGTGGCGTCCTCAAGCTCTGAAAACTTTGGTATGCTTGTTACCCCTTCATATTTCTCCTCAGTATTGTAATATTCCAAATCATAACTTGTTATTACCTAAATAGAAATCTAAGCTGCTTCTGTGCATGCAGAAATTAACGAGTTACAAAACTATACTCGCCAGAACCGATGTCAGGTGTTTCCATTCCATTTTCCATGAGTCCATGGGTTCTAAGGTTACATTCCTTATTGGTTAATCAAATAATTGTATTGAGACATCAGGTTCCTTATTATGGCTCCAGCTTGAGGGCAATTCCACAGAACAACCAAGCATTCCTTCATGGATTCCTCTTCAAAATTTGCAGTATTTGAAAATCAAAGGCGGACAACTCAAAACGTTGTGGGAGAATAGCATACAGGTATTTTGATCTTCTCTCTCAAAAAATAATTCTTTGTCAAAGGCTTTAGTGGAATACGTTATGTTGTGGTTGACTCCAGACTATTTTTTATCATTGAAAGCTTTACACAAATTTGTATCTTGAAATTCAGGTGCCCTTTCAGTTGAAAGAGCTGCAAATCTCTAAAACCTTTTTGAAAGAGTTTCCAGATTTAGAAAATGGGGAAAAGTCCGCAATGAGTGGCCTTGAAAAGCTAGAGATTAGGGGTGAAAAATTAGTATCCAACATATTAATTAGTGGAATTGTCTATTCCGACCTTAAGTCGATCCTACTTTATGGCATGAAAAATCTTATGGATGTGAATTTAACAACTGTAAAGACATTAAATTGTCTTGTTATTACCAATTGTAAGAAACTTGAAAGAGTCACAGGAACATCTGATCTTACAAATCTTGTGCTGCTAAATATCAGTCAATGCCCAGTGTAACATCCAGATCCGAAATGACAAGAAGAAACTAAGTAATCACAACGGTAATTTTTTTTTTTACTAGGAAATCAAATACAAAAGTTACTCATCTATAATCCAATACAACATTTTTCATTTTATCACAAACATGATCTCATTTTTATAAAGCTGAAAGAAATGATAAACATTAAACATTTTGTTTTCTAACAGATGAAATTTTCTTGAAACAACAAATATTGGAAACATACCATTATCATGCATCTCGATTGTCGATCCATCATATTCAAGACTCGGCATTCCTCAGCATTTGGAAGAGAAAGTATCTTCAAGGAGCTTAACCTCCAACCACAGACCATCGGTCTCCCGCACTCCTTCCTAACCGGAAGTGGCCCTACACTACTCAAGAGGATAGACTTAGGATAACCATCGGTGTTTGCCATCTGAGCTCTAGTGTTGCAACCTACGTGTCTTGTTATCACGCAGATCCCTCGATACCCTCTAGTCATGCATGACACTCCACAAGAAACGCCATCCAGTTACGGTGAACATTCGATGCACTTGAGGATAGTACATCACCTTGGCCAAAGGATTTGTTTTTGATTAGCATTCTAAGAACGCATGAACTTGGTTCACCCACCCTACTCGACTTGAACTGGTCGAAATCCTACAGTTTCCTATTTGTTTAGTTTTAACTATTTGATGACCTTGATGACCTCAAGGGTTTAGGAGATCCTCCTACAATAGTGCATGGCACACTTTTTACTCTAATCTTGAGTTCAGAGTTTCATAATCCATTTTCAGGTAAAAACATTGCTTATAAGCGCCCACTCCTAAGTGGTTTCCTATTTATTTACTTGCTTCCCATGTTTACACAACATACTCAAACATTTAAAGCCATTTCCCATTATTCTGAAATTTGAGGATTCTAGACTCATATGGTCTACAAGGTAAAACGATTCTAACACCGTTGCATGCAACGTAATTTCAACTCACATGTCGGTTTTCAACTCAAATGGATCGTTTCAGATCTATGACGGTCTCCTAACCATTACTAAAACTTTATCTGCCTATTCCTCTTTCCGTGTTATTAGTTTCACATGGTTCAACAAGATGAGAGTCATAAATAATATATATATAAATATATAGTTTTGGAATCTTTCTTATGTCATTAGAGATAACCAACGCATGGTCGACCTCTAACTAAAGATGTATGACGGATAAGACATCAGCCATTTACAACAGCATTTCTTCGCTATTAAACATACTAAATTTTACGTCAAAACAAACTTAAAACTGTGGTTTTTGACTCCTACGCAACATGCACGTGGAGCAACACGTTTACTTGCTGTGGAGTTATCGTACAAGGAAGGTGTATTACATCTTGCATCAATATAAGTTCGTTCCTAAATGAATATACATTAGAGAACTACGTTCTTATATTACATCGTTTAATTTATGGCAAAAATGCTACCATTTCTGAGTTTACGGATTCTAGAAGATAGCATACCTCTTTTCTGAGTTTTAAAATTCACAAACACAGCAATAACGAAACAGTAATACTTCTATTTCATGGATTAACCGCACACTGAAATCGTAGTTGAATTACATTGTCATTCTATTCTACTCATATTATACGTATTCATCTTTCGCAAACATGAAACTTGCTTACGTACTGGTCTAAACTGCGAGAAGAAAACAAAAGAAATGAACTTGCGGACGTTGTTGTAGGTTGCTGTGGCAAATTTGACTTCTCCTCTGGGTTAAATGTCCTCCTCTCTGCCCGGTAACTTCACAAAAGCTTCCACTCGTGCCTTTCTGCCATTTCTCCTCTAGACAACAAGGGACTACCACGGTTATCACTCTTCTACCACTTCCAAAATCTGCGGATGACTACCCAAAGTAAATACCCCAGCTCCCACAGTTAACACTCTCTCTCTCTATTGCTTTCCACTCAGAATCTGTTCACTCTTTAGAAGAGATGCTCACTCTTATTTCCCCATAAATTGATCCTCCTTAGGGAATCGTTCACTACGTAGAAGTTCTCTACTACACAGAAGCTCCCACAGCTATTTCTCTCCATCACTCTCTACTCAGCAACTCTCCACTCTCTAGAAAAACTAATCCCCTCAAAAGAAAATGCGCTGTCTCTGTTTGCCACCGCTAGGCCACACCAACTCCTTCCCCTCCGCACTTACCTTTCTTTCTATACCAACCACGACGGCCTTTTTCCCCGTCTTGCTCTCTCCCGCCCTCGAATATCTCTCCCACTTCCCTTTCTCCATCTCATTCTTCTAACTATCTCCCGTCTATCTTCCTACTTCGAAGGAACTCTATCTGTAGTTTCCTTGCCACACAACATCGATTACCTCGATCCATTCTCCACTCACAACTGATTCCCTCTCCCATCACTCTCTGCCGCCTTTATGAGAAGGAAACCGCTCCTCTAAGACTGCAGTTTGATGACCTCTCGACAACAGCCACCCCTTGATTTCGCTCCCTCATTTATGAGACAGTTTTCATCATTAAAGACATCGGTTCACTTCATTACAACCGCTGAGCTAGCACTCTCTCTCTTTCTCATGGTGAAATAGAATCTTAACTCTCATACGAGGCTAAGCATAAAGGTTTAAATGGGAAAATGATTTTTAATAACATTGCACAACTTAACAATCAACAAGAATATTAAGGAAAGAAAAGAATACATGGCATAAAATCTAAGCCATTCTTGCATGGTTTACACACGCTTGGCATCTCAACATCATACAATTGCCTATATAAGGACACACGTCATAATGACATGCATAGGCCCAAGGTTCACGGATTACCATGGTAAACGTTTAACTTATTGCGACAGATCCAATCATGGTGAAGACTTCGTTAACCAAAACTCACTCGAACACAAAGCATCTAAAAGCTAAAAGAGAGGTTAAACTTGACAAGACGACAGTTAACAAGTCTCTAGAGCAACTTTTTGGCCAAAAGGAAAAGAATAAATTCACAACACAAGTTTGACGCGTTTTACGACAATCACGACGGATTGATCGTAACGCGAACGAGTTCTTACAACGTTAGACAGACCAAGCCGACTTCTCGCACATTTCGACTACGAGACGTGAATTATAATTTCGCCACAAGATGGTTCAATAAATACTTATAAGCGAAAATATTAAACGTCTAAATAAGTTGACTTGCTATGATGGACTTACAACGACATCGACGACTCCAAGATTCTACATGACGACTTTCGACTAGGATGTCACACTCTATCCTTTGACGTCGACGTCTAGTTAACTAACCCAACCGACATACAAGACTTACTGGTTGGTTCCAAGGTTTATCTACCTGTTTGGCGATCCCAGTAACAAACGCCCATGGTAATTTCCAGAGTCTATACTCTCTCTCGAAGATACTTTCTCTTCCCGTCGAACACGATCCACCTGTTCCTACATCGACAGACTCACATACAATTTTGTGGTTAAAGCACCTATGTTCAAATCAAAACATAATATATCCAAACATCATTGCATTTATTATAAAGACATTTAGTCTACAATATCACCTTGATCGTAATCATTAGATTCCACAATTCAATATAACAACTTTGTAAGATAAATTGTCAATTTCCATGTCATTCACAACATATTAAATTACTAAAATTTGCAAGAAAGTAAATAGCATAATTGTTTTCAAAAAGAGGGATGTGACATATCCTTCCCCTTTAAAAATCATCGTCCCCGATGATTAAGTTTATCAATCAAAAACTTAAACTTAAAACAAACTTTCTATAATGCAACATTAATGTCTTTAAAAAGTTTTGGAAATCTTTGATAAATGTTTTTGTAATCTTCCCAAGTGGCGCTATCCTCGCCATATTGGTCCCATTGTATTTTGTATTGCAAAACTTCTTGATTACGTAAACGAAGTTTACGCATTTTGAGCACCTTGAGTGGCTCGATCACAACCACCCTAGGTTCTTGCATCTGTAAGGAATTCTAGTTTAGGATGTGATTATTACCTATAAAATATTTCTTTAAATACGAAACATGAAAAACATTATGCATTCTAGACAAGGCTGGAGGTAGAGCAACTTTGTAGGCAACCGGATTGATAACCTCAAGAACTTCGAAAGGTCCGACATAACGAGGAGCCAATTTCGAAGATTTACCAAACTTTATAGAACTCTTTTGGGGTTTCACTCACAAAAGTACTTTCTTGCCAATAGAGAAGTGTCTAGGCACTCACTTACGATCTGCATAACTCTTTTGCCTGTCATTGGCTTCTGCCAACCTCTTCCTAATCACTTTAACTTTTTCTTCCATATCAGCAAGCATTTCAAGTCCAATGTTTATCCTATCTTCTAGCTTATCCCAGCTTATAGGAGTTCTGCATTTCCTTCCATATAATGCTTCGAATGGCGCCATCTTAATGGCAAAATGATAGGAGTTGTTATAGGCAAATTCGACAAGAGGTAGATATTCCTCCCATCTGTGTTGCTGATCCATGCAATACATTCTTAAAAGGTCTTCTAATACCTGATTCACTCTTTCTATCTATCCATTAGTTTCGGGGTGATAAGCAGTACTTACATTTAGTTTAGTCCCTAATGCAGAAAATAAGGTTTGCCAAAACCGTGATGTTATCTGAGCATCTCTATCAGATATTATCTTTTTAGGCACCCCATGCAATCTAAAAATTTCTTGCACAAATTTGCGAGCCAAAAGATGTGCTCCATTTGTCAGGTTTCTCGGTATGAAATGTGCAACCTTGGTTAGTTTATCCACAACAACCAATATTGTATCATGCCTATTCTTAGACATAGGTAACCCCTAGACAAAATCCATACTAATAACTTGCCATTTCCATTCCGGAATATCATGTGGGTACAACAACCCCGCAGGATGTTAGTGTTCTGCCTTAACTCTCTGACACTCCAAACAACTAGCTACAAACCTTGCAGCATCGCGTTTCATTCCCTTCCAGAAATATAGCGGCTTTACATCCGCTAATAGTTTAGTTACACCAGGGTGTCCAGAGTAAGGAGCACAGTGAACTTCCTTCCACACAAGGTTTCTAAGTTCAACTGAATCAGGAACATATATTCTTCCCTTGAATCTCATCAATCCATTGGATTCAAAACTGAATCTGTCATATCTTGGGTCCTTAGGGTTTGAGTACAGAGCTTGTTTCACTTGTTCATAATACTCATCCCCAGATAAGTTTTGCAATACTAAGTCTTTAAAGTTAGCATGTATGGAAATTATAGAGGCTATATGCCTTCTTCTGCTTAAGGCATCTGCTACTCGGTTTTCCTTGCCCTTGATATAAGAAATTTCAAAGTCATAATCGGCTATTAGTTCCAACCATCTCCTTTGCCTTGCATTGAGATTAGGTTGTGTGAATATGTAGCGAAGGCTTTGGTGATCTGTTTTTAAAATAAAAGTCCTTCCCAACAAATAATGTCGCCACATCTGAAGGGCGTGAACCACTGCTGCCATCTCTATGTCATGAGGAGCGTAGTTCTGCTCATAATTTTTCAGCTTCCTTGACTCATAGGCTACTACCCTGCCATCTTGCATAAGCACACCTCCCAGTCCTTCTCCCGAGGCATCAGTGATAACCTCAAACTCTCCCTCAGGATCAGGAACTTTCAGAATTGGAGCGGTTGTTAATTTTTCTTTTAACAAGTCAAAAGCCTTTTGACATACATCCGTCCACACAAACCTTTTCCCTTTTCTCTGCAAAGAGGTAATGGGGCTAGCTATGCTTGAGAAATTCAACACAAATTTCCTGTAATATCCTGCCAATCCCATGAAACTTCGTACCTCTGACACATTGGTAGGTTCAGGCCATTCCATAATAGCTTTTATTTTGGCCGGATCAACTGATATCCCATCGGCTGATATTATGTGCCCTAAATACTGTACTTCTTTCTGAAAGAAAGTGCACTTGGAGAGTTTCGCATACAATTTATGTTCTCTTAATCGTTGCAACACTATTTGAAGATGTCGTGCATGCTCCTCTTCATCCTTGGAATAGATCAGAATATCATCGATGAAGACTAGTACAAACTTATCAAGACAATCTCTAAATACACTATTCATGAGATTCATGAATGCAGCAGGTGCATTGGTCAATCCAAATGGCAGCACCGTAAACTCATAATGACCATACCTCGTTCTAAAAGCTATCTTAGGAATGTCTTCGTCTTTCAACCTTAACTGATGATATCCAGATCTCAGATCTATCTTGGAAAAGACCGATGCGCCACGCATTTGGTCAAATAGATCATCAATTCGTGGCAAGGGATACTTGTTCTTTATAGTTGCCTTGTTAAGCATCCTATAATCTATGCACAGCCTTAAAGTTCCATCTTTCTTTTTGACAAAGATAACTGGGGCTCCCCATGGTGATACACTTGGCCTAATCAAATTCTTAGACAAAAGCTCCTGCAATTGTGCTTTTAATTCCATAAGTTCTGTGGTAGTCATACGATACGGAGCTTTAGAGATTGGCTCAGATCCTGGTTTAATGTCTATACCAAAATCAAAGGTTCTCTTCGGAGGTAAGCCTGGTAACTCCTTAGGAAATACATCCCTGAAGTTGCACAAAAATGGATATCTTTCCTCAAAAGATTGCTTCTCCGAGGTTTCCTCTACTAGATCCATCTTAACTGCAAAAAGTTGACATCCCTTTCGCCTAGCCCGCTTTAGTTGTTTAGAAGAAATGGATCTAACCTTTATTTCCCTCTCAATTCCTTGGAGATTTATAGTTTTGCCTGACTTATCCAGACACTCAATGGTTTTATGAAAGCAATCTACTTTGGCTCGATGTTTCCACAACCAGCTCATTCCTAGAATGACATCGTAGGACCCTAAAGGTGCTACGTATAAGTTTGCCTCAGTGGCGAAGTTAGAAACATCAATCCTAGCTTCGAACAAGCATTGCTCTACCTGAGCCTTTGAATTATTTGCATACTCTACTGTCCAAGGTTTCGACATAAAACCAGCTTTTCTAGAAAATTTACCTAAGACTCTAGGTGACACAAAATTTTCTATTGCACCAGTATCAAATAGAATAGAAATAGGAACTCCAAATAAGGTACCTGTCATCTCAATAGGAGTGATTTGATACTCCGCTTGCCGATTGTCAAGAGTAGCATGAATCCTTTGCTGAAAGGCTTCCTGTTCTGAAGGAAGCTCCGTGTTCCTAGGCCTCCCATTCAGCTTCTTGTTGGGGAAACGGTTGGCATAATGATCTCCTCCACAAGAAAAGCATCCTCCTATAGGTCCTCGCTTCTCAAATGGCCTACTTGCAGAATCACCATTCTTCTTAAAATTTGTATTTCTCTTAAAATCTTCGCCTCTGCGCTCACTACCAAATCCTCCTTGATTCCTTCGATTTTTCCTTATCAAACCTCCTGTTTCCATACCCCTTATCATTTTTCCTTTTAAAAGACTGGTCATTGTTGTTCTTGTCAAACTTCTTGCATTTCTTGTCACAGTAAGCAGAGATAGATTTAATCTTCTACTCCTGTTTTATTGCCTTTTCATAAACTTGATCCATGGTGCTTGGACCATGCACCTCCACCTCACCACCGATCTGAGGATTGAGTACCATGATGAACTTTCTGATTCGAAACCTTTTGTCCTTTTGGTATTGGGAAGCATACTTCAGTAACCTAGTGAATTTTTCTGCATACTCGACCACAGATAGTTCACCTTGTCTAAGGTTTTGGAAGTCTGTTAACTTCTGATCAAAGTATAATTGAGGTAACCACCGTTTTCGGAATAGCTCCATGAACTCATCCCATGTCACCTTCAAGGGACTTAATTCCAGCTCCATTTTCTTATTCATCCACCAAGTGGACGCTTCCCCAGACAGCTGATAGGCTCCCCACACGGCTTTAGTAACCTCAGAGTAGTTACTGATCTCAAAATATTTCTCCATCTCCGTCAACCATGCTTCAGCTGCATCTCTAGTTTTTCGTTCCGTCGAACTTTGGAGGGTTAACCTTCTTCATATCCTTAGATAACTCTAAGGCAAGTTTATCCTTGGTTTTTCTTTGGGCTTCACTGTCATCAGGACGCTCACTTGTCGTGCCATCATCCCAATGTTTACTCTTGCTTGTGAAGTGTGAGTTCTCGTTTCCACCCTCTGTGCTACCAGTTTCATCCATTTTCCTTTCCAGTTTGTTCAATCGTTCCTTGGTTTCCATGAGCATGTTGAGGATCCTATCCAACTTGTCAGTGGAGTTTTCCCGAGAGTTATGACCTTCCCGATCCTCCCCCTCGTTAAACCCTGATTGGTCCATGCTAGTTTAATTTCACACCTGATTAAACATATACTAATCAGTTTTGCGCTTATTAAATTAAACATCATCAAAAGAACACAACATTTGATCATAATCATAATTGTTCTCAAACCAAAATTTTGTCTTTATTCATTTTGCAAAATTGTTTCAACATCAAAAGAGATAGACAATTCTCATGTTTCTACATAGTGTTATCTAGTGGAGTGTAACCTTCGGATTCATTGTCCGACACATAATCACGAGGTGTATACCCCTCAGACTCACTATCAGATGATAACTCAATAATCTCAGCTCTAGGTACTACATGTGGATCTCTAGTGATCATAGGTATAGTACTAGGTACACTCTCAGGTACACTAATAGGTACACTATCAGTTACAATCCAGGAGCAGCGGTTGATCATGGTTCGAGCCGCCATCGCTGCTCCCTCTAGGAGTTCTCTCCTCACTCGCTTAAGTCAAGACATTGCATTGGCTAAGGTTTCCACATCATCAAGCCATAGGTCATTTTCGTCATTGGTTTTCTCTATGGTCTTGATCATCGCAAGTCATTTTTGCTTAACTTGCAGATAACGTTTCTTACCCGTGAAGGATTTTCTTGCAGTTTTCTTGGTGTATACCATCCTAGCACAATAAACCAAATCATTAGCTACCCGCATAATGATGATTTCCTAATCAGGTTAGTGGACTCATCAGCCCTAGTGCTGAACCTGGTTAGCTCTGATACCATATGTAACATCCAGATCCGAAATGACAAGAAGAAACTAAGTAATCATAACGGTAATTTTTTTTTTACTAGGAAATCAAATACAAAAGTTACTCATCTATAATCCAATACAACATTTTTCATTTTATCACAAACATGATCTCATTTTTATAAAGCTGAAAGAAATGATAAACATTAAACATTTTATTTTCTAACAGATGAAATTTTCTTGAAACAACAAATATTGGAAACATACCATTATCATGCATCTTGATTGTCGATCCATCATATTCAAGACTCGGCATTCCTCAGCATTTGGAAGAGAAAGTATCTTCAAGGAGCTTAACCTCCAACCACAGACCGTCGGTCTCCCGCACTCCTTCCTAACCGAAAGTGGCCCTACCCTACTCAAGAGGATAGACTTAGGATAACCATTGGTGTTTGCCATCTGAGCTCTGGTGTTGTAACCTACGTGTCTTGTTATCACGCAGATCCCTAGATACCCTCTAGTCATGCACGACACTCCACAAGAAACGCCATCCAGTTACGGTGAACATTCGATGCACTTGAGGATAGTACATCACCTTGGCCAAAGGATTTATTTTTGATTAGCATTCTAAGAACGCATGAACTTGGTTCACCCACCCTACTCGACTTGAACTGGTCGAAATCCTACAGTTTCCTATTTGTTTAGTTTTAACTATTTGACGACCTTGATGACCTCAAGGGTTTAGGAGATCCTCCTACAATAGCGCATGGCACACTTTTTACTCTAATCTCGAGTTCAGAGTTTCATAATCCATTTTCAGGTAAAAACATTACTTATAAGCGCCCACTCCTAAGTGGTTTCCTATTTATTTACTTGCTTCCCATGTTTACACAACATACTCAAACATTTAAAGCCATTTCCCATTATTCCAAAATTCGAGGATTCTAGACTCATATGGTCTACAAGGTAAAACGATTCTAACACCGTTGCATGCAACGTAATTTCAACTCACATGTCGGTTTTCAACTCAAATGGATCGTTTCAGATCTATGACGGTCTCCCAACCATTACTAAAACATTATCTGCCTATTCCTCTTTCCGTGTTATTAGTTTCACATGGTTCAACAAGATGAGAGTCGTAAATAATATATATATATAAATATATAGTTTTGGAATCTTTCTTATGTCATTAGAGATAACCAACACATGGTCAACCTCTAACTAAAGATGTATGACGGATAAGACATCAGCCGTTTACAACAACATTTCTTGGCTATTAAACATACTAAATTTTATGTCAAAACAAACTTAAAACTGTGGTTTTTGACTCCTACGCAACATGCACGTGGAGCAACACATTTACTCGCTGTGGAGTTATCGTACAAGGAAGGAGTATTACATCTTGCATCAATATAAGTTCGTTCCTAAATGAATATACATTAGAGAACTGCGTTCTTATATTACATAGTTTAATTTATGGCAAAAATGCTACCATTTCCAAGTTTACAGATTCTAGAAGACAGCATACCTCTTTTCTGAGTTTTAAAATTCACAAACACAGCAATAACGAAACAGTAATACTTCTATTTCATGGATTAACTGCACACTGAAATCGTAGTTGAATTACGTTGTCATTCTATTCTACTCATATTATACGTATTCATCTTTCGCAAACATGAAACTTGCTTACGTACTGGTCTAAACTGCGAGAAGAAAACAAAAGAAATGAACCTGGGGACGTGGTTGTAGGTTGCTGTAGCAAATTTGACTTCTCTAGGTTAAATGTCCTCCTCTCTGCCCGACAACTTCACAAAAGCTTCCACTCATGCCTTTCTGCTGTTTCTCCTCTAGACAACAAGGGACTACCACGGTTATCACTCTTCTACCACTTCCAAAATCTGCGGATGACTACCCAAAGTGAATACCCCAGCTCCCACAGTTAACACTCTCTCTCTCTGTTGCTTTCCACTCAGAATCTGTTCACTCTTTAGAAGAGACGCTCACTCTTATTTCCCCATAAATTGATCCTCCTCAGGGAACCGTTCACTACGTAGAAGTTCTTTACTACACAGAAGCTTCCACAGCTATTTCTCTCCGTCACTCTCTACTCAGCAACTCTCCACTCTCTAGAAAAACTAATCCCCTCAAAAGAAAATGTGCTCTCTCTGTTTGCCACCGCCAGGCCACACCAACTCCTTCCCCTCTGCACTTACCTTTCTTTCCATACCAACCACGACAGCCTTTTTCCCTGTCTTGCTCTCTCCCGCCCTCGAATATCTCTCCCACTTCCCTTTCTCCATCTCATTCTTCTAACTATCTCTTGTCTATCTTCCTACTTCGAAGGAACTCTATCTGCAGTTTCCTTGCCACACAACATCGATTACCTTGATCCATTCTCCACTCACAACTGATTCCCTCTCCCATCACTCTCTGCCGCCTTTATGAGAAGGAAACCGCTCCTCTAAGACTACAGTTTGATGACCTCTCGACAACAGCCACCCCTTGATTTCGCTCCCTCATTTATGAGATAGTTTTCGTCATTAAAGACATCGGTTAACTTCATTACAACCGCTGAGCTGGCGCTCTCTCTCTTTCTCACGGTGAAATAGAATCTTAACTCTCATACGAGGCTAAGCATAAAGGTTTAAATGGGAAAATGATTTTTAATAACATTGCGCAACTTAACAATCAACAAGAATATTAAGGAAAGAAAAGAATACATGGCATAAAATCTAAGCCATTCTTGCACGGTTTACACACGCTTGGCATATCAACATCACACAATTGCCTATATAAGGACACATGTCATAATGACATGCATAGGCCCAAGGTTCATGGATTACCATGGTAAACGTTTAACTTATTGCGACAGATCCAATCATGGTGAAGACTTCGTTAACCAAAACTCACTCGAACACAAAGCATCTAAAAGCTAAAAGAGAGGTTAAACTTGACAAGACGACGGTTAACAAGTCTCTAGAGCAACTTCTTGGCCAAAAGGAAAAGAATAAATTCACAACACAAGTTCGATGCATTTTACGACAATCACGACGGATTGATCGTAATGCGAACGAGTTCTTACAACATTAGACGGACCAAGCTGACTTCTCGCACATTTCGACTACGAGACGTGAATTACAATTTCGCCACAAGATGGTTCAATAAATACTTATAAGCGAAAATATTAAACGTCTAAATAAGTCGACTTGCTATGATGGACTTACAACGATATCGACGACTCCAAGATTCTACATGACGACTTTCGACTAGGATGTCACACTCTATCCTTTGACGTCGACGTCTAGTTAACTAACCCAACCGACATACAAGACTTACTGGTTGGTTCCAAGGTTTATCTACCTGTTTGGCGATCCCAGTAACAAATGCCCATGGTTAATTTCCAGAGTCTATACTCTCTCTCGAAGATACTTTCTCTTCCCGTCAAACACGATCCACCTGTTCCTGCATCGACAGACTCACATACAATTTTGTGGTCAAAGCACCTATGTTCAAATCAAAACATAATATATCCAAACATCATTGCATTTATTATAAAGACATTTAGTCTACAATATCACCTTGATCGTAATCATTAGATTCCATAACAACTTTGTAAGATAAATCGTCGATTTCCATGTCATTCACAACATATTAAATTACTAAAATTTGCAAGAAAGTAAATAGCATAATTGTTTTCAAAAAGAGGGATGTGACACCCAGAGCTTAAAAAGCTGAGTCTTGTCCATTCGAGCTGTTTGGAAAGGATCAGAATTGTAGATTGTAAATAGTTGAAAAGTGTGTCAGGAATATCTAATCTTGCAAAGCTTGTAGAATTGGATATTTTGTATTGTGGGAAGCTAGAATTTGAGTACTTGCATCTCAGGGGTATGAACTGTCTGAAGAGCATACAAATTAAGGGTGGTGTGAAGGTGAAATATTTTGAGATGGAGGGTTGTCAAATTTTGAAAGAGTTTCCAGCTTTATTAGGAATATCAAAAGATAGTTTAGAAAATGTGTTCTAAGAAATTGGGGGAAAGTCCAGTAGTGTTAAGGCCCCGATGAGTGGCCTTGAAAAGCTAGAGATAGAGATTAGCGGTGAAAATTTTGTATCCAAGATATTAATTAGTGGATTTGTTTATTCCAGCCTTAAGTCGATCCTACTTGATGGCATGGAAAATCTTATGGAAGTGAATTTAACAAGTGTCAAGACATTAAATTTTCTTGATATTAAAAATTGTAAAAAACTCGAAAGAGTCACAGGACCATCTGATCTTACAAATCTTGTGCTGCTGAATATCAGTCAATGCCCAGAGCTTAAGAAGCTGAGTCAAAATCTTGGCCATTCTAGATGTGTGAAATGGATCAAAATTGTAGATTGTGGGAAGGTAGAGTTTGAGTACTTGCGTCTCAGGGGTATGAACCGTCTGGAGAGCATAGAAATTGATAAAAGTGTGAAGGTGAAATATTTTGAGTTGGAGGGTTGTCAAATTTTGAAAACACTAGAATTTGGTTGTTCGGAGCATAGATATCATTCGGGATGTTTTATAGACGCAAGTTGCCTCGAGAGGATTATAATTGATGGATGTAAGATCTCAGATTTTCAATTCTATGGTTGTCAAAATTTGAGAAGTGTGTCATGTAACTTTGGGCTTACAAGGCTGATTATTAGGGAGTGTCCTGAGCTTGAGGAGTCGCCAAGTGTTGCCGAACTGAATGAGAACATTGTGATCGACTCTTGTGAGAAGCTGCAGAATATAATAGGTATTGAAAAGATGCATGCACCATATTTTATGAGACTGAGTTATAGCAATGCAGTAATACGGAATTGCATTCATCAGTTGAAGGTGATGATTTCTATGCTCCTTTTTAACAGGCAATTATAAACATCATTTCTGCTCTGTTTTGTCATTTGTTCTCATTACAAGAAGTTAGGATACAGTTTTGAGTGATCTGTAGATGAAAAGAATTTACGGTGAATGAAGTGAGTATTTTGTCTTTTATTTCAGAGGGTGCCGTCATCAAGCATTATGGAAATGATTGGAAGAGCAGCGGATGGAGCGGGGTCAAGGTTAAACTTCTTGATATTGAATCGCTCATGCAGGTACCTTATTGGATGCTTTTCGGTTGTGGTTGGCAGCTCTGTAAATTTATTTAGGTTTATTAAATAAATGTATTTTATAGAAGTATAAATTAACTTATATAAATGAGTTGGGACTAATAATAGAAATTATTTAAAATAAATGAGAATTAAAATAATTAAATGTGATACTTAGCTTAAGAATTGATGATGGGAAAATGATGTGTGAAATGTATGATTCACTTGGGTTTTAGAATTTTAGGGTTTTTGTAACAAAGATCTCAAATTATAAAAAATGATTGTATATTACCTCTAGATCATGTCTACTATTGTTGAGCCAATCTCCATAGGTGTTGAAATAATCCATTTCATTCCATCTCTTCTTTACTCTAGGTCAATTGTACTTGTCTTTATGCATTTTGTTGATTAGCCTACACTAACACGAGCAATTGTATTTTTTCCTTTTCATTTTGGTGAACTCAATTGAAACTACACAAGCTAGTTTGCTTTTAAGCTTTTACCTTTTTTAAAACTAAAATTATCTCTGATTATTTTTTATTTTCAAATCTTAATCATCGTTTTACCTGTATGCTTTATTGATAGATCTTCCTTTTAGGGTTTGGTGTTGCTTCTCCCAAGCCCATCTTTTACTCACACTACCCATCCTAGATTTGCATTAGGGTTAACTCTTCCCACACATTTCATATTCAAAGATGATAGGGCTCCATTATATTTAGAGGCACATGTTAAAGTTCAAAGGAAGAAACATACATGAAAACGCTTCCTACACTAACCTTAGAGGAGAGTATTGTGCAAATTTATAATCTTTGCAATTACTTGAAAGAGAAACACACATAAAAACATAAAAAAATATTATACCACAACACGTGTACATGGGGAAAACCATTTTGGGAGAAAAGCCCTACGCTCCAAATTAGCCCAATGTATTATTTAGTAATCTCAACACAATTACATATTTCACTATATCTAAAGTAATAACCAAATATCTAAAGTAATTCTTGCAACATAACAACACTTACAAAATTCACTATTGAAACCTCAATCTCAAGAACCTAATAAATATGAGATGCAATACATGAAACTATCAAATGGTAAGTAGGAAACAATGAGCTAAAACCACTCAAAATATGATGCCCAAATCCCAAATTGAAATTCTAACACCCAAAACCAACATGAGTCTATAGGCTATAAATAACATATCCCATCCACATGTTATAAACTCTGTTGAAGTGATGTCATTGATGTCAAAAGAAAGAGATTATTGAAGTGTTGTCTTTGATGTCAAAGAGAGGAAGATTTGTGCCTAAGGAATGAAAAGGAGAAAAAATGTTCTAAGGAACGAGTTCTGCCTTTAGTCAGCAAAAAAGTTTAGTTCACAAACTTGTAAGTTCGCCAACAACCAGTTTTACTGATTCCAAATTGGCTGATGAAAAGTAGATAAAAAAAAATGTAAGGCAAGAATGATTTCTGCCTTCAGTCGGCAAAGTCTTCGGTTTACGAATTGGGTAGTCAGTTTGCCAATTTGTCGATTCATCAACAAAGGCGTGGTGATGGAAGTTTGAAAGAAAAAGCTTGAAGTTAAGTTATCAAAAATATCTTTATCAGAAAAAAATTTGTTTTGCAAAGTGGTTCGTTAGTTTCACAGTTTGTTGATTTGTCTTTTCGCTAACAAAGGTGTGAAGAAGAAAAGTTTGAAGTATAAGGTTTGTGCTATCAGCAAAGTTTGTGTTTCACGATCTAGTTCGCGAGTTCATCATTTTGCTAATTCACTAACTAAGCGACAAAGGAGGCTTGAAGACAAAGCTTGTGGAAAGTTAAGTTTGTTGACTTAAAGTTTTACCGATAAAGGAGACAAAGATAAAAGTTCATGAAAGTGAACGTTTGCTGGTAAAGGGCTTTTGCAATGGTTTGTAAATAGTAACTTTTACCAATAGAGGCATAAGTGTAAAGTTCGTAAAAGAGACTTTTACCAATAATGGCGCCAAAGGGCAAGTTCGTAAAAGAATGATTTTATCGATAAAAGTGACAAAGGGCAAGTTCGTGAAAAGTAGTTTTTGCTGATAAAGGCGACAAAGGTCAAGTTTGTAAAAGCAAGTTTTTTTCGATAAAGGCATTTTATGCTAAGTTCATGATAATGAGTTTTTGCCGATAAAGGGTTGGAAGTTAAGTTGGAGTGATAATTTAATGAAGATAAAATATATTCAAATTAAATATTTGAATATATGCCTTGAGGCCGACTGGTAAGATGAATTAACAGCTAAGTGAATTCGAAGATTTAAAATGTAGATTGAAACCGACTCAATGATATAGAATAGAGAGTTTAAATATATGTATGGAGTCATTGTTGTAATGTGTGGATTGTTCAGTTTTGGGTCGTGACCTATTTTTGGGTGGACCTAAGTAGATGTGATTTGGGCCCTATTTCATAATGTCAAAATTATAGGATGGGCTGTATTTTGGAATTGTACATGTTGGAATTCAAAATTATGGATGCCGACATGGAAATTGGAAATGAATATATATATATATATATATATATATATATATATTAGTTTAGTTTGTCAGTTTGTGCATTTGGATGTATCTGTGTGTGTGAGTATGTGTGTGCAAGAACTGAAGGAAAAAATCTAAACATATGCGAAGTGACCAGATAAGTGAAGTATAAGATAACATCAAGCAATTAGGTGTGGACAGATAAGTAGAGTTGAAGTGTGCGAAGGGCATGAACTAGATATGATTCTGAGTTTGCACAGTAAGTTTTATTTATATTGAAAATTGATTATGTTTCAGTTTTTTGGGTTGAAGCTCAGTCTATAGAGAGGTTGAAGCCTCGGTTTGTAAGTGTTGTAGCACTTTAGGGAGTTGTTTCTTCCTTTGGATTGTTGTCCATAAAACTATGTATCAGGGAGTTGTTGCTTCCTTTGGGTTGTTGCCCATAAAACTATGTATCAGGAAGTTATTTTTTCTATACTAGGTTGTAGCTCAGTTTGTTTTGAGATTGAAGTCTTTGGTAGGTTGGAGCCTACAGATTTGTAAAAAAGATTGTAGTCCTTCTCAGGTTGAAATTCCTATGAGTTGGAGCCTACAAAATATTGTAATTCATTGTTTCATTATTTGTGAGGCCTAGATTTGGACAGTAGATCCAAGCAGCTTGTTCACCATGGTTTTTTCTTCTTGGGTTTCCACATAAATCTGGTGTTATGGACTTTTGTGTGGATGTGTGAATTTGCTTATGCTTGCATAGTTCTTTCAAATTCAATTTGATGCAGTAGAGCTCATGTTAGTGCAGTAGAATTATTTTAAAAAGTGGCATATACTAATTCACCCCATCTCAGTATATCTGTGTTTTCTAACAATTGGTATTAGAGTAAGGTTCCTTGGTGCAACCTAATGTAGTTGGAGGTAGATCTTAGGTAAGAACACATGGCTGGTCAGGAAGGATTCACTTCTAATAGAGCACCTCTATTTGATGGATCTAACTACACCTTCTAGAGTATAAGGATGAAAGCCTATCTAACTTTTTTAGGGTATGATGTTTGGAGATCTGTGATGAGAAATGCAAGCAAAGACACATCTAAAAAGGAAGCTACATTCAAAAAAGCAAAGAAAGAAGAAGCCCTATTCATGGCTATGGATGTTACATCCCTAATTTTGGGTTTGTATTTACTTTTTACTTTTATATGGATAGAAGTGAATCTATGGATAAATATTTTGACGTTGGGTTAAATGTCATTGGAAAATATTGACTTTATTGAATATCAGTTATGTGATTAAATGCAATGCATATGATGTAATGATTTAGCAATTTATGTTATGAGAATTTGATTTATTATTCATAAGATTTATGAATGGACTAACAATGCACTAATCAGGATCTGGTGATTGCAATTTATATGTAGGAAAATAGGTTTTTGATGACTCTCCTGGAAAGAGAGAGAGTATCTTCAGAGGAGAGGAGAATAGACCTTGGGTTATAAATGCTCATTTTCCAAATGAGTATAGTGTTCATCAATTAGTTATCTCTAGTCAATTGAGGTAAGTCACATTTTGATCGTTAATTTGTGGATCAACTCGATAGGTCATCGATGTCTTATAGAATCCTTTTTGAGTAGTTTTGTGTCAATTTTGTCATTTTATTAAAGTGATGTTGTCGAGAAAGAACGTTAGTCATCTATGACTAACATGACCTTTCGTTGATCATGTCAAAAATAGTTTTCAATTACATCTTCAAGGTGTAGTTGGTTAAATTGTTGGCATGATTATAGTTTTTAACGTCGCATGTTTCATTCATAGAAAAACAAAACCAACAAGAAATAGTGTGTGTTCGTGAAGGGGAGATGAACATGACCCTATCACGCTTATACGTAAATCTTACGTCACATTATTATAATAATCCTTATTGATGTTATTCATTTGATCTTAGACTATTATTATTATGTTTATTATCTTTGAAAAAATTGGTCAGTCAGGAATTGCTCGTGGTTTAATACGATTAACCACCTTTTCTTCTACGTGAAGTTGTCATCTTTTAACCAATTTCTATAAGTATCAGTTATCCTTTTGAGAGCCTTTAGTGGTGTGTGAAGTGGAATAATACCATGATATCTCTTAAAACCACATGCTCAATCAAAGAGCAGTCGTAGGCATAAATAGTGGAGAGTATAACAACCTAGGTGTAGTGGTCTTTATAACTCGTGGGATAATTTAATTATATTGAGTTGTAATTTTATAGAGCATTGGCCATTTATGAGAGGGAGTGGTGTTTTATACCATGTATTCCTCCTCTCGATGCATTATCGATCCTCATAGAGTCAACATGTGTGGAGCTTCTGCGATTTAAGAGAGATTTGTTACAACTATATCATGATGGAGCTTTAATGACTGTTAGTCGTGGTGAATATATAATTGACTCGTAGCTGAGTCATGGAGATGGCTTTAAAAGGTAACGACTTTCATAGAGTTAGGCACGGGAGAAGAACACATGAAAACAAGGAAAAACTATAGAGTTGTAGTGAACGGGTAGAGTCACGGGGATAGGAAAGCATTGTAGATGGAAAGGAAAGCAAATCCTAGCTATTGGTGATGAATAGAGCTCTCTATTGGAAAATGTACCTCAAATTACTAGCTTGATCTTTTAGATGACATGTTATGTATTTATTCTTTCATCGGCCTAACTATCTATTTTTGGTGGGAGCTTCTTAGTTGTCCCCTCGACAGCTTGGTACAAAGCATTGGCTGCATCAGCGAGACATGGCGATATAGGTGGGAGTCTCTAAGTAGTCCCTTTAATAGCCAATATGAAGCATATCGAAGTGACTTAGTCATTCAGCGGGACTCTATCTTGGGTCTCTTCAATAATCTGATATAGTCTATTCCTTAATAGCCCATGGTGCCTTGGTGGGACCCAGCCAGTGCTAAGTGGAGAGCAGGGATTCAATGATGTTGATGGAGGATGTATGACTCAGTGACATGGTAGTGGGGACCACATGGAGCCATATGTTCTTTGTCAAAGTGACATCCTTATATCGATGGGAGATGATTTCTTGTCCCCTCGATATGGTAATACAATGTAATTTTGCCCTGACTCTGTTTTGAGTCTCCTCGATAGTCCGATGAAGTGTTTGGTGAAGCTTGGACTCTTTTCAAGGTGACACAAGGAATTCGAAGGGAGCTTATTTGGAGTCTCTTCGAAAGATTCAACAAGGGCAGTGATAGTTACGGTTTGTTTGACGGTTTGATGGGTGTTGACAGTTAGACTGTTTAAGACTGATTAAATATGGAAGTTGAACTGAACCAATTTCTGTGGTATGGAAGACATAACGAATGTATGAATGTATGTTATAGAAGAACATTGGAACATTCTACAATAGGGTATGAGATAGTTGTTCGATTGGAAGAACGAGGCTGATCAGAGAAATGTTCTGGTACCAAAGTTGGTGCTATGTGGATTAACACCTCAAAGCACAATTCTATAAATTTGTAAGTAAATATTACTTACTGTAATACAAAGTGATTTTTCTTGGTGTGTGGGTTTTTCTCCTGCAAGGGTTTTCCCATGTAAATCAAGTGTTCAATTCTATGTGTTGTTTAAGTTGTCTACTCTGTTATTCTGATTAATGTGCATCTTAATGAACTGTAATTGGAAATTGAAAGTACTATCTGCATTTCTCTTCTAAAATTGGCATTAAGAAGGCATTTCCGTACTTAGATTTCCTTACAAGTGGTATCAAACCCTGGTGTGGGTGAGTCAGGTTTTTGTGCTAATTTTGTTGAGTGGGAGTCTTGTAGGGGTGCATGCACAAAGATGAGTCCACTTAAGGTGGAAGTTTCAGAGTTAGAAAAAATTCTAAAATCAGGTAACTAAAAATAGGATTCTGTTATAGATCGAGATCCCAAGCCTAAAATCTAGAACGGGATCTTGTTTTGTGAAAGTATTAAATTTAAAAAAATAGCATGCAACCCCATTTTCCCTAGTGACAGGTGACAAAGAGAATGGGATCCCGAGTGCAAGGAGAGCATTTCTGGCCATCAAAAGCTCAGGTAAGTGGATTTTTTCACTTTTTCAATTTCTCAATCATCTGTGATGCATTTTTTATATGTTTTTCTTTGTTTTTTAGTGTAAAATATAATTAAAATCTAAAACCTAGACTGTTATTAGGGTTTGAAATTATGAGTTGAATAGCTGTATGTAGACATTTTAGTTGTAAAATAAAATTGAAATTTTGAAAGACTATCATATAAAAGAATAGATTTTGAACAAACTGTCAAAATTTTGTTTAAATTTGAGAATTGAATAGATGTATTTAGACATTTTAGTTGTAAAATACAATTGAAATTTTGAAAATACCATATCATATGAAAGGAGAGATTTTGAACAAACTGTCAAGATTTGATTTCAATTTTAGAGTTGAATAGCTGTATTTAGACATTTCAGCTGTAAAATACAATTGAAATTTTGAAACGACTGTATCATATGAAAGGAGAGATTTTGAACAAACTGTCAAAATTTATATAGCATTGGGATGATATATATATTTAGTTTTTATAAAATTTACTTATACTAATTTACTCATACCTCATCAGCTATCTTAAAAGTTGTTGATTTAATCATTACCACATGGTTACGTTTCTTCAAGATTATGAAGATAATGCAATTGAATCTCTAGAGGAGTCTTACATCTTAACAACAATTTCATTGTCCCTTTGTAGTTCATCATGTGAATGTGACAGTCTTCACATGTTTCCTTGATGAACTTTTGATAACAAGGGAAGATGACAATCTTATGATCAATGGCTAATCCTAGAGAAATCATGATGTTACAACCCAACTAAACTCTTCATGACAAGTCTTTTATTGGTTTAAGGCTATCTTAAAGGTCCATAACAATCTAGGAATTTAATAACAATTAACAGTTCTTAATAGTCATGACAACATTATACAAGATAATGCTAAGTTGATGACTTCCTCTTTCCTATCTAATGGTAAGGATCAACACAATTATTCCTATCATATCATGATTGAAATAGGATGGATCAAGAAACCTAGTACTGCACATGGTGCGTAAATGATAATCTTCTTATGGTTTTCTTGGTATGTATAATGAAACCCACTTAGTTAAGGTTTGATGGATTGCCCTCTAGGAAATCAAATCCTTGTCTCTCAGAACTCCATTTAGATTAGGATCATGACATTCAATTCTAAAACCACACTCTAAGAAATGGATGCTTACAAATGAGTTTTGATTCACTCAAATCTTTACATACTCAAACAAATATCCAACTTATGAATTCATGATTGATCCAATGTTCAAACCAATGCAAGCATGACTATTGTATTTGTTGACCAAGCATATTGATAGTCATAAAGTTAGAGAAATTCATCCAAAACCATTACAAACTATTTCTAGCTTTGCCATAGGAAATGTTGGATCTTCTAGAATGAGTACTTAACATCAAACCAATAGCCAACTCCATAGAAAAATTAACAAAATTGAAACCTTGTACCTAACATATGATAATAAACCTTGACAATAAATTCATTATGGTAGTCCTAATAGCCCTACTGCTATACTCTAACTATTGTGACAATACAATGCTTGGCTAATGATATCTCTCTGAGTCCTTAAGAGGCATCTTTTGATATGACAGTCCTTCATATTGACATTTAACCTTGATACCAAACACCCTATGATCAAACACCATAATGATAGTCGTAGATAACAAAATCAATTATAGGACAATCCTATTGAGACCTGGTTGTGACAAGATGAATGAGAGGATAACTCATAAGCATAACATGACCTTGATAATATATGCATGCAAATCTTTTTTACAAACCTCTAGATAGTCTTGAAACAAAGATACCCTTTTATGCGCATGATTGTCCTAGTATTTGATTGAACCTAACATGATTGTCTATATAGTCTTAAATTGATCTTTCTTGTCTCCCTCACTACAAGTACTCATGATCCATATACCCTTTCAAATTTATTTTAGCACTGGTAATATAATCTGTATCTTTGACTTGCTATAGACTTAGACAATGGTAACAAAATAATAATCTCTCCCAAAGCCTTTATAATACACTGTGACCACATTTTAGACTTTATATATGAAGGTATATAATGAAATAATCTTGAAGGTCATCATATAGGAAAATGGAAACTAGGACCACATTAGGAGTTATTAACTATAAGACTAAACATATGGCATAGACTCCAAAACTCCTTTCAAAAGATGAATACTATGTACACCCTCAACTAGACTCAAACCATCAATATATACACACCTAAAATCATTTGTCTAAAACTTCATGCCTACAACTTCATCTAGATCCTCATCTAAATAGTTTTCCACCAAGAATCAAAATTTAGGTCTCGAATGAATATCACAACTTTAATTTGAAAATTACATAGTTCACTATAATAGCTCTTACATTTTGAAATTTGTATGCTCATGTATAGATGTACATTTAATTTAAATATTTCAAGTGTAATTTCTTGAAACATGTATAACTTATCTAGTTTATTTATAATTTATAATTTTTCAACATGTATATGTTTATTTAATATATATATATTCTTGAAAATTAATTTTGTACTCAAATTTGTATGTTTATATGTATATATGTAGGTTCATAGTTTTTATATATATCATCATGGATGATATTCCCTTTGATGCTGAGGACTTCCTCAATGCACAAGATGAACATGCACCATCTCCACCCCAACCCCCACATCCAGATGCTTCACCTCCACCCCGACCTCTAGGCATCCCACCTCCACCCCCACTCCCACCTGGACCCCCACTCAGAATTGACCAGGCTTGCTTGCGAGCCATAATTACTAAAAAAGTGGATTCCATACAAGAAAAATTGAATTCCATTCGTCAATTCATGCCACTTCACGTGGTATGTTTTGCAACTTTGATGCAAAGCATTGTAGATTCTGTGAGGTCTATTGACTCAGACTTTGATGGATTCCAGAAATGGAGAGAGGAGAGGCACCAATTTTATGCTGATGGCCTCTCCTATAAGGATATTTTGGATCTTAAAATCACAAAAGGTCATTTAGCGCAATATTTTAGACACCCCATCACAAATGAACCTATTCTTGCAAATAAGAAAAGAATATCAATCAGGTGATGTAGACATGAAGGAATGTCTACCAATTTTTGGGACAGATGGTGGATGGTGTTTGATTATCCACCTCATGCTAATTGTGAGGTTCCTTTATATTTTTTGAGAAAATTATATGTAGATTTTTTTATGAATTAGAAACCCAACTATTTTGATTTTAGATCATTCCAGGGTGTTGGTGGTGGCATGCCACAACCGAGGTTAGGGGCACGAGTTGATCCCCAATGACCCATGCATGTTCAACCTCTTATTGACCCTCCTGTTTGTGTCATTCCTGCACCCTTCCAACATCATGTGGTGGTATCCACACTAGGCACATTGAGTGCACTCTCAGGTAGCCTAGATGAGCAAACTTCTATGATGGTAGCTTGGGTTAGAGACCATGGAGGAACTGATGCTATAAGTGGTCCTAGTACCACTCCACATGTGTCGATGCCTCATACATGTATGAGTTGCAATCAATTGTGTTATGGACCTTATAAGGAAGTTGCATCCACTTCAGATACACATGCAACATCTGATAATATGGGTGAATCATTTGTTGATTATCTATTTGCTGAGGATCATCCCACTAATCATTTGACACAGGTATATATATATATATAGGTTACACATATGTTAGATTTATAACAATTTTAAGCACGTGTTTTTAATGAACATATAGAGATCAATTATATTGTAATATTTTAACAATCAAATTGTTTGGTGTAGATGATGGCAACAGGGACCATTGATTGATTTAATTTTTCATCGACACCTGTTCATCTCGGGCACCCATTTGGGGTATTTTGAATGATTTATATTTTAAATAATTTTATTTACTTGATTTTCATTTGTAATTCAGTCTTGAACATGTACATTAAATATTTATGTTGGTTCAAGGTTCTTCCACATTGAATCCTCCATCTAAGGGTGTCTTGAGCACTTCTCCATCATTGAGCATCTCGTATGACCCTTTTGTATGTATATTGTTTTAAAAAACTATATATATACTTAGATTTTTCTATTTTGAATTCACTATATCTGAAAACGTGCATGTACTATTTAATATATATTAAAAAAATATGTCTATGTAGGTTGACACAACAACGAGGATGGGCATTGCAGCACACTTGGATGATCAACTTTATATCAGGAGTCAACTGCATTTCAAGTTTTTGAAAAACGTATCTATGTCTACGTGCAATATATGTTTTAACCTAATTTGTACACATGTGCTAAGTTATAAATGACCTTGTAGGAGCTTGTCAGTGACACGTTTCATCATGTTCATGTCATTCCACCTACAACACATGCAGAGTAGGAGGACAAAGGAGATGGGCAGCCCGATACAATATAATTTAAAATTTAGATTATATTTAAAGTCAATTAAAATATATACATTGTGAACTTAAAGTAAATTTCAATAGAATATATATGTTGACGTGTTAAAAATTCTTTTTTCTTTTATAGCTTAAGACATGTCATGTAGCTAAGCTTGTAGAGACAAGTCCTAGAATAGAGGATGCACAACAACCTCTTACGGTATAATAATTTAAATATCATAAATTATAAATTAAATTGAATTAAATCATTTTTAAAACCATCTTACATCTAATTTCAACTTTCTTTCTCTTGTACCTATAGATTGATTCAGAGCATGTAGAGGTTGTAAGTTTAGGGGCATCAGAGCATGCCTCTCAGCCTCACACTATAATTTTAAAATGTTATGATAAATTATTTAAATTAAATTGTCATTAAATCATTTTGTAATCATCTTACATTTGATTTCATCTAAATCTTTCTCTTCTATAGAGTGATTCGGGTCATCTAAGTAGTTCGCATGGTGTGAAGAGGTCTCTTGATTACAGAGACAATATGAGTTAGGTTATTTTATGGGCTATATAATTTGACTATTTCATGAACTACATATATATTGTTTCTCATGGACTTTATATATATTGTTTCATGGACTTTATATTTTGAACATGGGTTGTACTGTCATGGACTTTATATATTGTTGAACATCCAGACTTTATTTCATTTCAGTATTTTATAGTCTAGATACAAGACTTTATTTCATTGCAGTATTTTATGTCCATAAACATTTAAGTGAAATAGAAATGACACTAGATATCTTATATTTAAATATATATAGAAATTGAGGTTCTAATAAAAAATTACAAAAACTAATTGGTTTTTATAGTGAAAAAACAATTTAACATCTTATAATTAGTTTTTAAATGAGAATTTTTTTACTTCATTTATATTATTGTTGGCAGTTCTTATATATCATGCCTTTAGAAATTAAATAATGAACATTATCAAAAATTTGTATTAATAGAACAAGCTAACTAATGTATAGATAAAAAGAGAAGTTCCAACTTTTATCTTAATATCATGTTGTTTTGGATATGGAAATGTACCACATTTTTTATATTAAATAAGTAATGGTCAATATGAAAGACTTCCACTATTTTAACTTTTTAATAGATTCAGAAACATTTTACTAGAATGCAAGCTAGTGTTGGAATACATAATTTTAGAATGCTAGTGTTGGAATACATAATTTACGGTGGATGAAGTGAGTATTTTGTCTTTTATTTCAGAGTGCGCCAAGATGGAGAATGGAAATGATTGGAAGAGCAGCGGATGGAGCGGAGTCAAGTTTCAACGAAAATCTGTTTTTTGACGCTCATATTGGCGCCGATGTAGTTACTGGAAGTAAACATGCATTCCTTGACATAGATGAGATTAGATACGGGGAGTATGGATTCGTATATCACGGGAATTGGATGTTTTTTAGTTGTGGTTGACAGCTCTACATCGGTAAAGGATATAAATGATTTACTTCTAAAATGGGAGTATTACCCCTACTCAGAGTACGACGATGACTACTACCCTGAATGCGTTGATAGCTCTTTAAAAGTGCGTGAAGGAGAATGGATAATTACAATGGTGGTAGCATGTGATGACACATCTTTTGAACACGATCCGAGTTATCGCTATGTTAAGAAAGTTTCAGATCTCTTAAGGGGGGAACGGAATAATGGAGGAGTTTTGGGTAAAGTTGAACGAAGGTGAAGAGGGGAAAATTGTAGGTGTTCTCAAAACAATTGTTGATAAGTTACATTATTTATGAGTGGATTGTAATATTTTAAAGAAAGAAACTTTTAAAAAAAAATATTTGTAATGGTGAAAGGGATTTTTAAAAAAAATATTTGTAATGGTGAAAGGGATTAATGTAAAAAGAAATTTGACCTTTTAAATTATAGTGTTCATTAAAGGAGCTCAATTATTTATGCCAAAGAGTTTAGTATGCATGTACATTATGACAAGGAATTTGAGAGTTTTTATATAATTTTTTATAAGTATCCTTAAACATAAAATAAAATTATTAGTTGAGAGAGATTAATAAATAAGAAGTTTAAAGTTATGTTTGTAATAATTATTAAGCATTCTTTATATACTAATAAATATAAAGAGGTCTCTATATATTTAATGATTTTTAAGATTATAATTATAATGAGGAAATAATTATATCTCAATAAATTTATTTAGGTTAATTAAATACATGTATTTTATAGAAGTATAAATTAACTTATATAAATGAGTTGGGACTAATAATAGAAATTATTTAAAATAAATGAGGAAATTAAAATAATTAAATGTGATACTTAAGAATTGATGATGGGAAAATGATGTGTCAAATGTATGATTCACCTTTGTTTTAGAATTTTAGGGCTTTTGTGACAAAGATCTCAAATTATAAAAATTGATTGTATGTTAACTCTAGATCATGTTTACTATTGTGGAACTGATCTCCATAAGTGTTTGAATAGGTTATTTCTGCTTGTCTATATGCATTTTGTTGATTAGCGTAGACTAACCTTGTAAGCACTAAAAAAGTGCATGAGCCTACATGGTAATTCGATGATAAGTTGTAGTCTTAAACACATACATGTAAGCATGTAAAAATGACCTCTCAGCAGTATTTATTTTTGGCAACACGTGGATCAAAGTTATCAACTTTTTGCACCTCCCCTATCTTCTAACCGATCTTCTAAAGTCCCGCATTTTCACTAATTGACCTATGTCAACAATTCATAGTTATCTCTTTCTAACCTTATTGACTTGACCTACCAACATCAAAAAATGGGAAATTCACTTTCTCTAAGCCCCTTTCAACCATTTCAACCCTCTAGAGGCCTCTAATTGACTTCCTAGACTATCTCCAACCATCAATTTCAAAACCCATTTCTTCAATTTTGAGTTGCCCCCTTTAAATTATGGATCTCTCAAGAGAAATGTTGGATCTCCCCTAGGTAAATTACTCTGATAAACTGGGTGACCCACCTTCTTTCAAGCCAATAACTTATTTTCAAGTCTTAAACTCATATTTAGCCCCTTAGGACCAATCTCAACCCCTAAGATCACCTACAAAACCTATCCTTTATGGGTCACCCATTTTGACTTCCGGAACTCGCCTGGGGACCCTGTCATTTAACCAAATCTCCTCTAGGAAACTTGCCCTAACAAATTGGGTGACCCAGTCGTGTTGTAACTTATGTTTTTCTCTTCAGTTCAGGCTCAAATTAGCTCCAGTTTGATTGGCTTTTCGACCCTAACTAAGCCTAGACTATTTTTAACTCATTCTCCACTCCCAATTAGTCTATTCTTATCTCCAACTAAACTATTCTTATCTCTCCATCTTTCTCATGCTAACTCCATTCCTCCTCTAGTGATAAGATTTTAAGGCTTGTTCATTCCCTCATCAACCCAATTCACTCTTCAATCATTTTTGTTAACTCTCTAATAAAGGGAGTTAACTCACAAATCAATCCCACCATTCATGAACCTCTCCAAACTATAAATAGCCCCTCCTATATGCATTATGAGAGGCAAAATTCATTGTTGCTACTCATTTTAGCCTTGCTTTTTTCTCTCCATAGCATTCTTATGCTCTTCGTAGGACTTTGTGAGCCTTTTAATTTTCTTAGTTTACTTTCCCAATCCTCAAAGGCTTCATAGCATTGTCACTCTCACCAATTGCTTTCAAAAAACCCAAACCATAGTGCTCTCATAGCTTCAACAACTCAAATTGTTTCAACATAGCTTTCATAGCTCAATCCACATTCAAATCAATTGCTTCTTTATCCCTTTTACCAAGAGGAGGTTGCCACAAAAAGACTTTAGAGGATATGCAAGGCTTATGCACCAAAGAGATACTAGGTTTTTTATGTTTTCAAGTAGTTAATTAGATCACACTCTTACTCTTGGGGAAGCAATCTTTGTGTTCTGTTTTCCTTGATAGGTTTTGATTTGATTTGATTAGCATTTCTTAGATTAAATTTGCTTCAACTCCTAGATTACATTTCAATTTTTCCAATTTCAAGTTCATAGATTATATTTGAAAATTAACTCACAAAATACAAAAACATAGGATTAGATTGCATTTAAAAATTCATATAGTTGCATTCATATTTCCTTTCATAGTTAATTAGACAATTTTATTTATTCAAATTGGAAAAAGAACAAAAAAATTGCTTTGCATTCATAGTAGTTGCATACATAAGAAAAATATAAAAACATTAGGAAGTCTAGAGAACTAAACCCTCGATAACATCACAAGGTACACATGAAGTCAAAATCAACACCTAGTCAAACTTAGGTCTCTCTCTCTCTCTGGTCCAAGCATTCAATGTGCCCAGGGATTAAGGAAGATTGGGTCAAGGATATTCTTGTTGAAATAGAGGAAATAGACCCTAGGCCTCAACACACTATAACACAAATAATTGAAGGGAAAGAACACACTCTCATAATCATTCAACAAAGAGACCATATAAAACAAATCATCCAAGCAAACAGGAATAGATTACAATGCCTTAGGGAAACCAATGAGCAAAATAGTCTTAAGACTAGGCATTGGAACATGAGAAACCCCAATAGAAGACATAGAACTAGTGATCCTTTTGGTCATATAGCTATCTCCACTACAACTATCATAGAGCACATTTGTCAAACATAAATACATACTCGGCTCACATATCAGCCAACCGCCATTCATGATGTTTTATTTCCATGAGAATAGAACCACCCCCGAGTTATGCCTCCACTTGACTGGATTTTGGCATAAGAGTGAGATTGACTTGGAGGTCACCCATTGCAAGGAGGCAGTTCATGTGTGGTATTGTAGCTAACTCATTTGCATTGTGCTTGAGTCACATTTTAGAGAACACATATTTTGTTGAAACTGATGTGAAAATACATCCTTTTGGGTGAGTTTTTCATGTTTCTATTGATCTCACTTTCTATCCTTTCCATCATTATCATTTTCATCTTTGCTCTCATCATCTCCATCCTTTACATCCTTCATTCCATTTATTTTATGGTGTCTAAGGCACCCTTGAATTTGACAAAATCTAAAGCCAACCCAATATGCCCTCCAGAGAGCTTGAAACACTTTCATTTAACAGATACGTGCCACCAGATCCTCAAGCACTGATTACCAATTATTTTGAGTACGAGGATTCAAACTATGAAAATGACATAAGAGATCCTTGTCATTCTCTCACTTTCAACAATCCCATCTGGGAACAAGGAATAGTGATTCAACCCACTCACTCCAGAGCACATAGAGTGCTCATGCGATAAAAAATCCACCAAGTAGATCGACCCTCAACAAGTTACATAGCAACACACCTAGATGATGAAGTAAGACACTTAGAAAAACACTTTCAAGAGGCTAGGGGGACTCAAGAGGCTTTACATGTTTCCTATCAAGAAGAATAATGATAGAATGCCTTGAGAGAACAACCAACTAGAGCAAATCATGAAATTCCACAAAATGGAGAAGTACAAAGAACATGAACTGTTACTCCTACAAACCTCATAGCAACACTAGTCCAAAAATTAGGACATTAAAGGCAACAAGAATAGAGGAGCCTCCTCAAGACAAATGAACCAAGGCACACAATGTTAAAATGGAACAAGACCAGGGGGCATCTCAAAACCCCCATACCTAAACTTTGATTCGCATAAGGGAAGTAATGACATAGTTCCAAATGGATCTCATCCAATACACAACTTCCAACCTATTCAAAACTATCAACCAACTTACTCCACAGTGCATATCTATCAAAATCAAAATCAAAATCTACAAAGCCCACCAATGGGGTTAATGCTCTCAAACTTGCAATCTCATAACACATTCCTAAGATCTTGATTACCTAAAATAACCCCTTGATCACACCATATGAAATGTTCTACTACCACGACCCCTCCATGAGTTACTAAAGTTCAAGGGCAAGGGAGATCCTAACTCGCATATCAAAGCCTTCACAACTATTGTAAGAGAACTCCTTATTTGGGATGGAGTTGTAGCAAGAATCATTCCAAAGACACTCGAAGGGATTTTCCCCAGATTGGTATTATCAATTACACAATATTTCTATTCACTCATTCCGTCAACTTATAGGAGAATTTGTCATAGCATTTGACATGAACAAACTCATCAAAATTGAAATACGTGAATTCTTAACCATAAATAGGATGTAAATGAATCAGTGGCACAATTTGTTGCACGATGGAGATAAGTACTTTATTCATCGACAAGTTCCCCAAATATGGACCATAGATAATTGTGCGACCTTTTCTTACATGCCCTTAACAGGGATACTCAGGAGGAAGTACAAAAATTACCCTTTATGAATCAACCAAGCGACCATTGATAGTCGAAGAAAGACTTACGAATCAAATGAAAATTTAGTAACTCAGAAGAACTCCAAGGTAATCTCTCAAAAAAATAAAAAAGAAGCCAGAACTCGACACACAAAGACATTAACGCTATTATCTAAATTCACCAAACGATGAAAAATCTCGCCAAGAATCTCAAAAGTGATATCAAGGATTGAGTCACAAGTTCCCCTATGACTCTAACACCTACTTCGTATTCCACCGAATAAAGGGGCACAACACAAAGACTTTCTATGGTTTCAATAAATCCATTTCAAAACTTTCTAATGATCAACAAAAAAAGTTTATGACTTTCCTTCAATCTTAGTAGAAGAACAAAGAATCCATAATTAAGAACACTCTTGACCAAAGTACCCTAGGAGTCATGTAGAATTGAACCAAAATCAAGAAGTGTGCATCATCCAAGAAGCAAAATAATTAGACCATACTGAAAATGCCTTTATGCAATTGTTGGGTTTACTAAAAAAATTTCCTGGATACACCAAAAACTTTACTAGATGTATTAGAAGTAGAATGTTCAACTCAAGAAAAACTCGATACATTTGTTTTTGACCTTATGAAGCTTTTGTCAGATGATGAAATCACCTAAAAAGGAGATTCTCCTCTCTACTTACAAGTGTGAATTTATGAGCTACCATCAAACGAGTTATTAAAGACGAAAGGGCAGCAGATAACCTCCTCCCATTGTCCCTCCTCCAAAGGATGGGACATGACAAGACAAACATCACACAAGGAATCACAACCCCGAGGGTCTACAATAGTCAAAACATTCAACTATTGGGAGGATAAATCTTTCAATCACTCTAGGACCCAAAACCCTCCTAATAGAGTCTTACATGATCATCAGAGAAACAACCTATAACATGATCCTTGGGAGACCCTAGGTATACAAAATGATAGTACCTCTACCTTATTTCAAGAAATCTATTTTTGTCACATAGGGAAAATCCATGTCATCAAAGCAGACCCTGATCCTTTTAGTATTTACAGAATGGAACAAGAAAAAAAAGAAAAGGAGAATTAAATGAACACAAGATCATGGGAGAAAGGGAGACCTTCAAATACATTGTAAATGTCCTTGACATTTCTTACAAAGATCCAAATCTAACAAAGGAATTCCCTTTTGACCCATGATCTATGAAATAATGTGCACCATTTAGCCTAGTAGCCATCCCCTGTGACAATAATGCAAACAATTGTGACACCAAAAGTTTCCCTATTGGTATAGTAGAAATCATCAAGGAAGGACTTGAGAAGTTGAGGAAAAATTAGAGAAATGAAAGTCAACCTACGAAATAGGAGAAACATCAAAATCCTCAAATGTTAGTGATTTATGGACTCTTCATTTTGATGAAGCGAGTTGCAAAATAGGAGTAGGAGTAGGAGTAATCCTCACCTCCCTAATGAGAAAGGTTCTTCCCTTTTCCTTTAGGCGCTCATTGAATACGAAGCTATGTCTCTGGGAGTCATGCTCACCATGAAGTTGGGAGCCAAGAACATCTCCATATTTGGAGACTCCCAATTAATAATCAATCAAGTGGTGGAAACTTACAAAACAAAATTAGAATGATTACATACCTACAAAGATGTCATTCGAAGATTAATCCAATTCTTTGATTCCTACATCATGAGAGCTATACCAAGAGAAGAGAACCAAATGGAAGATTAATGGTTACTTCACGTGCAATGTTCAGACCTCACACTCAATTGCAAAATTCTAAGTTCATCATTTCAGTACGAGGTGATCTACTATTGGAGAGCAAAGACTACCAAGCATTTTGAACTACATAGAAGACATAATAGAAATACCAACTATGGATTACGCTGAAAATGATGAGGCTATCCTAGAATACTTGCATGCTTATGATGGCCTCCCAAAAGTTTATCATAAAAAAGGTACATGCTCCCTCCTCATCCTAACAATTATTTCAGGGTGAATTAGAAATATTTCAAATAGACAAAAGTCCAGAGTTACCACCGACTCCCCAAAAGTTTAAAGAATGACACCCTTCACTAACCGGCGACACCATCAAACTCAACATAGGAACTCCTAAAAAATGAAGGATGTTAAAGTTAGGGACAGACTTGGATGATGAAGAACTAGAAGAATATACTAAAATTCTCATTGACTTCTTAGATGTCTTTTCTTGGACGTATGCGGACATGCCTAGCTTGAAACCAAAAATTGTTATGCATAATCTAGTGACAAAACTTGATGCGAAACATGTAAAACAAAAGCTAAGGCCCATGAAACCCCAATTCATGGAGATGGTGAAAGAAGAATTGAAGAAGATGCTAAATTTAGGATTCATCAAACTACTGGACTATTCAGATTGGGTAGCAATCATCATCCCAATCTTGAAGAAAAATGGGAAAATTTTAATATGCCTTGATTTCAGAGATATCAATCAAGCTTTCCCTAAAGATGATTTTCCTTTGCCATCCAAAGACCAGATTATGGACTCAACAACAAGATATGGAATGCTTTCCCTTATGGATGGACTTTTAGGGTATAATCAAATCAAAATTGTAGAATTTAATCAAAACAAAACCACATTTACAACTCCTTGGGGAACCTTTTGTTATGTGTTTATGTCATTTGGATTGAAGACACATGAGCAACCTATCAAAGGGCCATGAATGACATTTTTCACAATCTAATTCATAAAATAGTAGAAACATATGTACATGATCTACTCACTAAATCTAAGAAACAATCGACACACATCGAGGACCTTTGCAAGATTTTTACCTGGTTACATGAATACAAGGTAAGACTAAATCCAAAGAAATGTGTAGATTTGAGGTGACTGTAGGGATGTTACTTGGTTGTATAGTTTCTTGATGAGAAATTGACATAGACCTAGCTAAAGTAAAAGTTGTGTTGGATTCCACTCCACCAACAAGTGAAACTATGTAAGAACTTTCTTGGGGCAATTAGGTGCAATACAATGTTTCATACCTGACATGACTTTGAAAATTTATCCCATCAATCAACTATTGAGAAAACATACCAGAATAAATTAGATTGTAGACTATCAAAATGTCTTTGAGTAGTTAAAGAAATTCCTTTTGGATCCACCAACACTAATGCCACCTAGACATGATAAACCTTTCATACTATACCTTAGAGAAACAAAAATTTCAATAGCCTGCATGCTAGCCTAGGAAGATGATGATGGAAAAGAAAGAGTGATATAATTTATTAGTCAAACATTGCTTGATTATGAAAAGAAATACACCCACGATGAAAAGGAATGCTTAGCCATAGTGTTTGGAAGAAGGTTATGCCATTACATGTTGAACCAGGAAACTAGAGTCATCATATGATTAGAGTAATTGAGAATCTTCCTAAGCCAACAAATGTTTTCTACAAGAGCAGGGTGATTCTTGAAATTACTAAGTGAATTGAAGTTAACCCATGTCAACCAAAAGTCCATCAAGGGACAAATAATCATTGATTGGTTGGCAAATAATCATGTCCCCAAGAAGAGCCAATAAATGAAGAACTCCTAGATGAAGAAGTATGTGTAATCAATCTCAAGAAATATGGCTCTTCTTATTGGTACAAAGATATTGTCAATTACTTAGCAAACAAAACCTACCCAAAAATATCATTGTTGGAATTAAGGTGCCATCAACCTTGTAAATTCCATGTTTATTTATTCCTTATCATTATTTGTAACTCACCCATATGGGATGTTGAGTTTCACCAAAAATGGTAAAAGGTATTTACTGGTTACGGTAATTGTGGAGTTACTAGTTTTGGTAGTTTCAGAGTTACTGGTAGGAGTTACAGAGTTACATTTAATGTTTGCATCATGAATGATCGTAAAAAGGTTATTTGGGAGAATCTATGTGCCACCTTGAGGATTTGCCTATTTTTAGGATGTTATGACAACTTTCATAAGCTATAAGAGCATCTATGACAATTGTAATTTGTCATAAGATTTTATGACGGTTATGACAACAATAATTGAGGTGTAAGATACTATTTTTGACCCCAGGTGCCCATGCATGGAAGATGCTCTATGATAGGTGTACGAGGTGTGTAAGAAGTCATTAAATTTTGGATTGCATGCAAGATTGAGAATCTCAAGATTGGACACCATCTTCTTGGTTCCTCTTCTTCTATATATTGTGATGCATTGTAAGTGTTGTTCATTATGAGTTTTAGACTTGTATATAGGTACTATCAGAATGTTGCTAGATTGAAGGCTAAAGGATTTACAGATTAATACAAGCTTGTGCCTCTCTTCTTGGTGGAATTTGTACCCAAAAGGGTTTTCTCCTTGTACATACTATGTTATCTGTTTAGCTCTTTGATCTATTGTGTCTATGTGTTATTGTTTTGTTTCTATTACAATATCCATTCGATTGTACACTTGTATGCATACATATTGTCGAGATTGGATTTCTACTTGTAGTTGTTTAACTTCATTTCTAACATTTGGTATTAGAGCCTAGCCATTTCTGACTCTTGGGTGGGAGTGTGAAGGTTTTTTGAGCTATAGTGGGAGTTTTGGTTGCATTTGTTTTATAGATTTTGTGTTGAAATCATGACTGCAATAAACACTCGTTTAGACATAGAGAAGTTCAATGGTATGGGTTACTAGTTATGGAAGTTGAAAATAGAGGATTTTCTTGAAGAAAGAAACCAATGGTTGGCTGCAATAAAAGTGAAGAAACTGATGATGTCAGTCAAGATGAGTGGGATAGACTGGATAAAAAGGCATAGGGTATAATCCAATTGTGTCTTACAGATTTTGTGTTGTTGAATGTTGCTGGAGAAGCCACCACATATTCTTTATGGAAACAACTGAGATATACCAAGAAAAGAGTTTGGTAAATATGAACATTTTTGATATAGATAAGCTACAAGCACAAGAGTAGAACTCGATAACAAAGCCAAACAGCAGCAGAGCAGACCCAGGGCCACCAACAACCAACTAACAGCTGACTAACAAAACAACCAAAAAATAATCAAAACATAAAACAAGTCTTAAACAAGTCTTTTAAAAACATAAAACAGTAATCCCCTAGCTAAGAAGAGTTTTCCAATCATCAGATAACATTTTGATCAAATTTTCTTGATCCTCTAGTAGAGAATCCACGGTCTTCTTTCAGTCCATCAATAGGATAGAAAAGACTTCCACAACCTTGAGGGAAGTCTTCAAAACCATCTTAACCAGATTCTTAACCTTGTTCTCCATTGCAGCTAGGCAAGACTTCACTTCAGCAAGGTCCGCTTCTAGCTTCTTGTTGTCCACGTCCCTTCTTGCGCTCATCACTTCCATCTCAGGGGTTTCCTGGTTCCATAGCACAACCAGACTCTCCCGCTCGAAGCCTCCCTGCAGCCTAATTTGTTTCTCAACTTCTTTAAAGAGTAGTTTCATGCCCTCCAAATCTGGGACACGGGTTTGCTTCTTGAGTCTGTTCCCCGAACACGGCAAACCAGACGTAACAATAATGGCTTCCTCTGAGACAATGAATTGGACCCCTCCAACCATCATCATATGCCTCCCATCCCATGATTCAACAAACTGGGTCAAAATATTTTCATCATAGCCATTCAAGGATTCCATGAAAGCTGTAATTCCTCCCTCATATGCAATGCTCCACACTTGCAAGTCCTCCTTGAATTCATTGCAGTTCATAGGCTCTGTCCTCACCTTATCCCCCCCATAATCCTATACCTCTAGGGCACAAAGTTAGAAACCCAGAAGCACACAAAAATAAATCCCTCACTATAAAAGCTGTTGTAGAGAGTAGAGAGAGAACATAAGAAAAATCTAGAAGTGTATGATAAAAGAAACTTAAGTTTCTTTATCATCCTTTGCACGCCATTCCATAACCTAAAGGCATTCGTCTCATAAATGTCATCAGGTCCCGACTCGTGCGAGCCCCTCAAATCCAACTAGTTAAGCTGAGGTTGACAAGACCCTTTGCGAAAATCTTTCCGCCAAACATGATTTGAACTGATTATCTCAAGGTGCACAAAACCCTCAGTATGCCACATCATCTCAAGGTAGTGAGTAGGATTCCTTTTGCTGTCCTCCATGCCACGTCCTCCCATTATGTCAGAAAGGCATGCCAAAACACACCTCCAGACACTTATATTCATCATTTCAACAATCATGCAGGGTTAAGGGCCTCCTTCTGGATGTAATTATTGATTGTCCTAGGCAGATTATCCAACTTCCTCCAACATCTTAAGGGATGAATATTAATCCCCAAATTTGCCATAAGATTCGCAGCTTTCTTTCCCTCCCTATAGGTATGTTTCAATTATTTTCCCTCAAACCTTAGGAGAAGACCCTTTATATCTTTGATGACATCCTCTATCTGCCAACCAACATTTCCATTCCCTTTAACAGCTTCTATAACAACCATGGAATCACCTTCCACGATTATGCTTTTAATGCCTATAGACAAGGCAAATTAAGACCCCATAGGAGGGCCATGGCTTCCATAGTGTTGTTGGTGTTTTCCCCAATGCTACCAGTAAAAAAAGCAATCAGAGAACCCTTATTAGATCTTATCACTCCACCATTAGCTAACCCTGGGTTTCCTTTGGTAGCCCCATCAAAGTTTAGTTTTGACCAGCCACATGGGGGAGGGATCCAGTTAGTATTGGCTCTGGCCTTTTTCTTCCTATCATCCACTCTGCAAGTACTTATAGGAATAGTCCATTGTTCAATTATGCTGATTTCTTTAGCATTTGGAGGATTTTCAGCAGCTTTTATGGAACTATTATTGATGTTGTCTTGCATCAGTCTGACAGCAGAATTGAAGACTTCTTTGAGATTCCTAAATTTTTCCATGAAGAGTCTATTGTTTGTTTCCTTCCAAAAGAACCAAGATAGAATAGGGGGGTTTGATCCCATATTTCACGAAAAACTAGATTTGAGAAGGGGGGATCTAGGCCCTAATAAGATCTTACAAGTTTCCATTCCTGCACCAAGGAATATCCAGGATATTCAGGGCCATACTCCAAACTTCCTGGGTAAAATCACAATGTAAAAGAATATGAGAGATAGACTCTCCTTCTTTCATACATAGTACACATCTATTTGAAATTTGGAAGCCCCTTATTTGGAGATTATCAATAGTAAGGATTTTGTTTTGAACACCCACCCACCAAAAGTGGTTCATTTTTGGCACCAAGTTGTGGTTCTAGATGCACTTCCATAATTTATCACTTTCATGGGGAAGGGACAGATTATAGGTAGATTTAACAGTAAACCTCCCAGACTTTTCTTCATCCAAACCAATTTGTCTTTTTGCGAGAAGAGGGCAATTCTATATCCTTTTAGGATCAGTTGTATCTCTTCAGTAGCTCTAGTCAAATCTGTATGTCCTTGACAACACTCTGACAGCCAGACCCACTTGCCATAGCCAGGGAGGAAGTAATCCTTCACCCGGACTCCGAAGTAATTAACAACAAGTTTCATCAAATCCTGAGTGTTTAGACACTTTCTTAGGGGTCCTCCATTGATCTAGTTGTCTTCCCAAAATCTTATTGATTCTCCATCCCCTAATTTCCATTTGCTGCCTTTCAGAAGAATATTTCTACATTTCATGATATTGTTCCAGATTATCGAGCCCCTAGGAAAGTCAGGAGAGAGTAAAATGTCTTCCGGGGTTGAGTTCCCCATATACTTGGCTTTCATATTGCTGCCCCAATCTTTGCCCCTAGTAATGAGGATCCAACCAACTTTGGTTATGAGTGCTTTATTAAGCAAAGTTCAATTTTCTTAGTCCTAAGCCCCCCTGCAATTTAGGTTTACAGACTTTATCCCAAGCGACAAGAGCCAACCTCTTTTTTTCTTCCATTCCTATCCAAAGAAAGGTTCTTTGTATCTTCTCAAGTCTCCCAATTAGGTACTTAGGCATTTTGAACAAGGATAAAAAATACACAGGAATTCCTTGGAGAGAAGCTTTGAGGAGTTGAAACTTACCAACCTGACTTAGGAGTTTTCCTTTCCATCCTACAAGTTTCCTTTGCATCTTTTCCATTATGGAATTCCAGTACTCCGGTGTGGTATCCTTGACAAAGAATGATAGTCCAAGATATATCCCAGGGAAAGAACCCACAACACTTCACAGAATGCCCATGGTGTTTTGCTACAGATCCGTTGGGGTGTTGAAAAATTAGACATGGCTCTTATCAAAGTATATAGTTTGGTCCACTGAGGTAGCATACTCTTGAAGTACTTTTTTCCATTTCTGAGCCTCCATAATTGAAGCAGCTCCAAATAGGATGGTATCATCTACAAATTGCTAAATGACAGTAGACTCAGCTGTTGAAGCAGGTTTAACCCCTTTGATGACTTTGGATTTAAGCAAGGAAATGAAGCCCATACTCAGGGATTCAGCCATGAGAATGAAGAGGTATGGGGGGAGGGGATCCCCTTGTCTTAGACCTCTACCAGCATTAAAGAAGCCCCTCGGGATGCCGTTGACCAAAACAGAGAATCTAATAGAGGTAACATAGATCATGACAAGCTACAAAAAATTACCTTGGAATCCCATCTGCATTAGGCCAGTAAAAAGGAACTTCCAATTGACTTTGTCATAAGATTTTGAAATGTCAAGTTTGAAATCCATGCCCGGGCTTCTACTTTTTTCCATGGAGTGGATTATTTCATGTGTAGTAATTGTCGCATCCATTATCTGTTTGCCCAAGACAAATCCTTTTTGACAGCTGCTGATCAATTTCTCAAGTATACGTTGGAGTCTCAAAACTAGAATTTTGGAGATATTATAAACTGTATTACAAAGACTTATAGGTCTGAAATCCCCCATGCACACAACATCTTGTTTTTTGGGAATAAGAGCTATAAAGGTATGATTAATTTGCTTTAACAACTTTCTGGTCCTAAAGAAATCTCTGGTAGCTTTAGTGACATCCTTTCCCACTATCTCCCAATACTCCTGGAAGAAAGCAAGAGGGAAACCATCAGGTCCTGGGGCTTTAAAAGCCCCCATAGAGAAGAGACTAGCCTGGACCTCTTCCTTAGAGATATTTTTTCCAAGTTGAGCATTATCCTCCTTGTTTAGTAGGGTTGGAATAATATCTATGAGCTCCTGATTGATACTACTATCTTGGGCTCCCAGGAAATTCTAAAAATAGGAAGTAACCACCTCCCTATCCTGTAGATTAGTTTTAACCATGACGCCTCTATCATCAGTTAGCTTGGTTATGCTATTCCTTGTCCTATGCCTCATCGTAGATTAATGGAAAAACAATGTATTCATATCCCCCTCTTTCAGCCATTGAACTCTTGACTTTTGGTTCCAAAAAATCTCTTCTTTCACTAGAAGTTCTTTCCATTCCTTTCTCATGTTTTCTTCCTCTATAGTTGTAGCTTTAGTAATGTCTCCTTCTTCGAGTCTTTTTTGCAATTCTTTTAGTTTTAAGTTGATTCTTCTTTTTTCATCAAATATATTCCCAAAGTCGAACCTATTCCAGCCCCTGACTTTTTTCTTTACCATTAGAAGCTTCTGAGTCAAACGGAACATAGGTGTACCTTAGACATCTACCCTCCACCATCTAGCAAGTATTTCCTTAAACTCTGGGTGTTTAGTCCTCATTATTTCAAATCTGAATAGGTAGGGCCTAGTTCTATTCTCATCTTTCTAGGAGAGCAGCAACAGGTTATGATCGGAAGTTGATCAAGGTAGAGTTTCAAGGGCATGTGAGCTTAAAAATTTCCAACTGGAGGAAATCAAAACCTGATCAAGCCTGACTTGGATTAGGTTCTTACCTTTCCTCTGATCTGACCACGTAAACTTGTTACCTTGTGGCTCCAAATCCATTAGGCCTTCCTTATTCAAAAAATCATTCAGGTCCAACATACTGTCCGTGTGATCTATAGTACCTCCCCTCTTTTCAGAAGGGAAAAGGGGGGTGTTAAAGTCTCCCATCAACATCCAACAACAATCCGGGTCGCTAGATATTAGAGCAAAGAGGAGATCCCACAACTCCCTTCTAGGGCCCTTCTGATTAGGGGCATAGATATTAATCAGGTGCCATGAGAAGCTATCAGTCTCCATCCTGTTCGCCAAATTTTTTTTGTTCTTCTTAATGAATCTTCCTTTAATAGTATTACTATTCTACATGGTGACAATACCTCCCGAGGCACCACAGGCATCACAACCAAGGTATTCAGCATTACTTCAAAGATTCCTAGCCACCGACTGGAAGTTATCACTTTTCATTTTAACCTCTTGGAGCAGCAAAATGTCAATTTTATTCTCAAAAATATAGTTTTTGACCAAAAACTATTTGTGGGGGTTATTAAACCCCCAGATGTTCCATGATAGAATTTTCATTTGATAAGACCCTTCTTGGAGCCCATCTCCAAGGTCTTCTTGCTGCCCATAGCAATATCCTTATTGATCGCCTTCTATCTTGTTTCTCTATGGGACGGTCGGCCCTATTTCGTGTTCGCCCCCACATCCACAATCTTCTTTCCTGGGCCTCTACCCTTCTTTTTAACCATATTCCAACCCTCTGAGCTAGCAATGATAGAACTTGCCCTAGGAGTAAGGGTTGCAGAGTTGTTGATAGGGGATACAATCCTTGATCCTATCTCTCCACCAGTCAAAGTATCAATCATAGTCGATGTCGGGCTAAAGATCGTAGGGGACAACACAACCCCAGGAAAAGCTTGTTTTTCTACGAGATCCTCTTGAAGAATCTCCCCCTCTTCAAAGCCTGAAGGCAAGCAAGCCATGCTACTGACAATACCTGAAATAGGAGAAGTTCTCGGGCTATCAATAGGAGTTTGATCATTGATCTCCACATTAAGTGGTTGGGTATTATACTCAATAACAATATCAGCCTTGTTCTTTTCTAGGGATTTGATTATGTTCAGCAGATCCTCCCTGAATGGATAGTCCTCTACTTCTTCAGAAGTCTGAGCCTCCATAGCCTGTGAAGACTTAACTTTGCACTATGTGGCTAGGTGGCTCTTTTTGTTGCAAATTTGACAGTAGGTTGTAGAGTTTTCATACAATATGGGTTGAACCCATTGTCCATATTTAGATTTAAGAGTAATGTTGTTAGGGAGGATCTTGTTAATATCAATACTAACACATATTCTAGCAAATACTAACCTTGATCTATTTTTGGTTGTGCTGTCAAGAGTTATGAAGTGTCCAAGCGAGTTGGCAATCCAAATGAAAATTTCTTCATCCCAGAACTTCAGAGGAAGGCCCAAGTGTCGAATCCAAACTGGCACCATTTTATTCAAATCAATAGCATTGTCAAATCCTGGTTTCCATTTGCATAAAGATAAGCTATGCTTTCCAAAAATCCAAGGTCCACCTACTAGCATAGAGGTGAGGTCCTCCCTTGCTGTGAATTTAAAGAGGAACATCCCGTTATTCATAGCATTTACAGACACACTATAAATATGTTATATTTGAAAAGAATATTATTTTCTCTTAAGATGGAGGGTGATCTGATAGTTGAGCATTTAAATTCATTCAATTTGATTTTGAGTTAGTTAGCCTCTACTGATGTTAAGATTGATGAGGAAGATAAATTGTCATCCCCATCCTTATTATCACCATAAGAATGGACATGAACACAGAAATGCTAAAATTTTGTTTTCTAAAACTAACTTTTTACGAAAAAACACTTGATGAACAAATTTGAAAAGAGCAGTTTACCTAAATTGTTTCAAGTCTCCTAATTGATAAAGGAGTGACTCAAGGTGTACTACTTGTTTTCACAACTAGAAAAGATAAGATTAGACTAGTTTAAAGATATGGCAAAAAGATTTACTAAAGATCTAGCTTTAATAAGAAATCAATTAAATGAATTTGAATAGCAATATATAGTATAAAGAAAACCATGAATGAATGATTACTAAAGCAACTAATTTCATTCTAACATATACATTTAACTTGAAAACAAAATTAGAGATTTTACAAATTCATTTGGTAAAGTAATGAGTTAGAAAGTTGTTGGGTGAATATTTTGTCGTTTAGCTAACTAACAACAAAATGGTTATATCAACCACAGTGTGATGAGATAAATCTCTCCTCTCAGCAAGGGGAGGTTCCCTTTTAACTATTACAAACTTATTTACACTAAATACTAGATTTGGGGGTGTGTTACATTCATCCTTTTCTCTTCTTTCAGAAAAGATGTTTACAATGTTTCACGGTGATATTCAATAATGCTTCTACACTCAAACAATAATCAACAATATTCTTGTAAGTTGAAGCATAAAGTCTTTCAACTTACTTCACAAAAAGATTCACGAACCAAGTGAATTATCTCAAGTACAAAGTCTTCAAATTATCCCCAGAAAGATTTTAAAAGTAATCGTATCACCAGTTGAAGCACAAAGTCTATCAACCAACAACACCACTGATTCATGCGAATGTGATTGAAAATCATAGCACAAAGTCTACAAGTTCTCAACACGATTCATATACAAAGTGAACAACTACAAGCTCAAAGTCTTTATAATCCTTCACCAAGAAACACTTTCAACACACATAGATTCAAGGAAATAATATAACATAAAGTTTATATAACTTATCTTGAACGTCCTCCAATCTTAATAACCAAGCACCACTTTATCCAATCAATCAACAAGAGAAATCATAAAAAATGCCATATGTACATCCTCACTCATACAAATTCAATTCAACACAAAGTTTGATATCAAAACTCGCCTTCTTTATTGATTGGAATTGATCATACAATTTGAACACAAAGTCTCAAAGTTGAGTCTCAATTTGGGCAGCACTTTGTTGTATAAGATTAAAGATAATATTTACAATAGAGGCCCTCTTTATTTATAGGGAGAGGCCTGGAGTGAAAATAGGAAAAAATCTAACTGCTTTGACTTATTCAACAAAAGAGTCGTATTTGACTTAGGACTTCCTTTGTCTCACATGTAATTACATTTTGGAAAAATACATGTGAATATGTCCAAAACAAAATACAAATTGCATATACAAAACTAAAAATAAACTAAGGCATGAAGAAAGATTTTTAGCTGCCACCATCATTCTTCTTCAAGAAATTATGATACATGGACTTTACTGTCCCCATCTCACAAATGTCCGGTCCAAGTGTATTGTCTGAAACAACATGAGTTTCAACAATTTTATCTTTCACCATCTTTATCGCCTTCTTCAGTGATAGGTCAATCATTTGGAAGATGAGAACCTTTAGATGACGTGATGACCTTGACAGTTCGTACAAGAAACTGTAACAAAAAGTCATGATCTTGCAGTTAGGGGAAAAATGGCAATTTGGGAAACTGCATGTCAATGATCATGATCACGAGGATGAGCTTAAAAAGGGCTAAAGTACGTGCAAGTTGAGAAATCAGGCGAAAGAGGGCCAAGGGCATCATTGTCAAGAATTTCCCAGTGTTCAAAAATTTTGGGGGAAGACATGCACGGGTGGTCAAAATGACCACTCCTGCATGTCAGAGTAATGCTTGATAGTGTAAGGGCGGTTAATTTTGCCGCCTCTGCAGGTTGGTGATTTTGTTGTGTGCAAGGTCGGCCAAAATGGCTGCCTTCGCATGTATGAAATTTGCACAAGGTAGATCATGTGTATGGGCAGTTAATTTTGCCATTATTGCATGTTCAGGAGAATCGTAAGTGTCATGTATTGGTGGCAAATTTTGCCGACAATACATGAGATGGGAGTATTTCAAGGTTTTCATGTAGGGGTGGCAAATTTCGCCGCCCATACACTAGCATTTCAATGTCTTCAATAGCATGAGCGGCAAAAAACACCGACTTTGCATTCGATCACAAGTTTATGGAAGGAACTCAGGCGGTAAACTTCACCGCCACTACATGGACAAACACAATGGACATGTTCGAGTGGTCAGATTCACTAACAACACCTATACAACAATGGTTATGAGGGTTTGTCTCAAGTGGTAATTATTGCCATTTGGATTTACTAGTTTACAATCTAGGGCACAAGCAAGAGAACCTATTCGGGGATCTAAACAACACACATTTGAAGAACGAACTCAGAATAAAAGATCAATCACAGAAATGACAATAACAAATAGGAATGCAACATTTTTACAAAAAGTTTTGTTTAAAACAAAATCAGACTAATAAAGTCATTAAACAATTATATTAATGAAAACCCTAGAAAGTGAAAGTAGTTTAAAAATGACTTACCTGTTGAGTTCGAAATCGTAAGCTTAAAGGAAGTGAATCAAAATTTATTTGAATCCAATGTCGGCGCGATCAAGTAGCTTGAGGAAGGATTTGCTAACCAATCGGAAGACTTAATAAAATAGAAATAACAAAAGATGACTAAATAACACAAATAAGAAACTTAAAACAAGTCTTTAATGTTTAGCACGCGTGGCCATTAATGCCACTTGAAGTTCAAGATCTTGAGGATCTTGCTCAGGTGGTGATTTCGGGCGCTCCAACACGTGTTTCACAAAGAATGCAAAAACGGCAAAAACTACCAACCTTGCAAAGGTTAAAACCCTTTCTAGAAAACATGCAATGGTGGCGAAAATTGCCACTCAAGCATGTGGAAAAAGAAAAATGATATAAAAGTGGCAGAAACTACCGACACTACACATAAACAAAAAGACCTATAAAAGTGGTGAATTTGGCCGACTTTACATGTGAAGACTCAAATTTTACTAACACCTTAAAAATGACAAAAATTGATATTTTGATCGGTTTACGACTTAATCAATTTACGCCAACTTCGAGGAATCAATTCAAGGGAAAGTCGCAAACTAGTTTAGGATGTTAAACAACTTTGCACGGTACCAAGAGAATCTTGTCTCAATTTGTGAACTTAGAGTGTAGATCTAGAAATGGACAAGTTTCGTGGGGGTTGTCTACAAAAATGAGCATAGCTGATTTTGAGAACAACAAAAGTTCAGATATATTCATCCATGCATTCATTCAAATATATATATAAACATCCAAGTATCCCTTTTTATTTTCTCAAAACAACTGTAAAAAGAATAGAAAGATATCAAATCTGTCATAATAAATTCTTTATAACAACATATAGTTACATATGAACAACAAATGTATCCAAGAGATTACCGAAATGATAGGTTAGAATTTTGGTTTATATATATATATATATATATATATATATATATATATGTGTGTGTGTGTGTGTGTGTGTGTGTGTGTGTGTGTGTGTGTGTGTGTGTGTGTGTGTGTGTGTGTGTGTGTGTGTGTGTGTGTGTGTGTGTGTGTTTATATAACATTAACCATTTAACAAAAGGCAGAGTATATGGTAATGCGAATTCTTTTTCTTAATAATAGAACAACGGTTATAAAACATAGGTCGTTGACAAGCCTGTGGTAGGCCCAGCTAAGTTGAGGCCTTGCCATGGCTAACCGACCATGGGGGATGTGTCTCCCCATGGCTTCCTCAAGCCTCACAAAAAGAATAATACATCCACAGTTATGCTTTGCAAAGAATAAAACATAGTTTTATATTATGTTTTCTCAGTAAAACATACACAGTATATTGTATACAACAACAGAGGCACTATTAATTTCTGTGTAAATTAGTGGTTGAATTTCAACCCTAATTTAAGCATAATTTATACAAAAAATTGATAATAACTGATTACAAATTTATATGCCCAAATAGGGATAACAAGATGAAATACAGTGATAATTTCTATAATAGACAACATAACTAAATAGAGAATTAAGTTGCTTTGTATATATTTTTTTCTTCCTCATAGGGATTCAATTCATATAGAGTAAATTTACACAGTGATACCAAAATCACAACAGGTTCTTTATTTCAATGAAATTCCAAGGAAACAATATTGACAACCAAGATGGATTAGATCATCCATTAATACAAAGAATGATAACTCAACCTTTTATTGGTTGAAATGAACCTGCAACACAAAATAAACAGCGCAGTCCTGTTCTCCTCCCAATCCCAGGGCTTGATTTACAAGCCCACCCCGAGCGAGAGATATTCTCAAGTGCCAAATTTGAAAACCAACAAATAAAACATAGATTAAAATCAAATTTACAAATAGCTGACTCACACACAAAGAATCCTTTCTAGATTCTTGCAAAGGGGGAGAGAGGGGATTCCCTTCCCTCTTGGGGAATAATGAATATACTTTCTTATGCAAACATCTCCACCAAAAACACCATCTCCACAACCCTTCAAACGCCCACACCACAACTCTTCCATCCAAACCATAGCAACCCCCACAACACCACAACCCTTCCAACCAAGCCACAACACAACCACAACTCCACAACCCTTCCAACCACCGAAACCCCCATATCCATCATTGTAAAAAATAAACAACATATTTCCCCAAGAGAGGATCCACACCTCTCTCAACCCCACATGAGGGAGGCTCTCATCCGCTAGGGGAGATAAGCTTCCTAAACACCTAAACCCCAATCACACACAACTAGAAAAATTGCCAACAATATGTAAATTAAACAATTTCTTCCATACACACATATTTCATACACACAATAGAAAAATTAAAATTACAAAACCCTACCTTGGTTGTTCAAGTTAGGAGCAACCCATAAAATGGGATCCAAATTCACAACAAACCCTTGCAAAATAGAAAATCTGCTCTTTCCAACTCCTCCTTCATCCACAATTACTCTTTAGCAAAAAGATGCAATTTCCATCCCTTTCTTCTTCAGCCAAAAGAGAGAGACAACCATCCATGCATACACATCAAGGAAATGAAAGCCAAAATAAATAAATATTCCAACCCCTCATTTCCAACTTCCCAAATGGGAGTTTAAAAGAATAATAAACTATTTAACTTCCTCAAAAAAAATCCAACCACAAAATAAAATAACTAAATAAATTAATGCTCATTTAAATCCCTCTAACATCACCAAGATTAGATACATAAATAATTAAATTGAACAAACCAATATAATTAATCCAAATAATTCTTGACACACAGTGAATAGGTTAACTGTGAAAAAAATAAGAAAAATCATATAAAATAGGCATCTTGAGAATATCTCTGAACTAAAAGGATCTAGGTTGCCCACCTACAAAACTTAATTTTGAACATCAGTATATCATGGAAAAGATAGTTGAAGCAACATGTAAATAAATATTAAACATCTAGAATGTCTAAAAATAAAATAATTTATTAAATTTCACTATGAAGAATACAATATTCATTTTTGCGGAAATTAAATACACAATCATAGAAATCACATAATTAAAAAAATTTAATTAAATTAAACATCTAATACTAGTGATGATCTAGAATAAAGTCCACACACACACATATATGTATAAAATGTGCGTATCAAAACATAAAGGTCCATGATCCTGAGAAAGTAGTAAAAACCATATCCACACACAATGCTCAATAAAATCAACTATAAACAAGTATTTGTATAATAGTCTCAGTAGCAGTGCCAACTATGACTCACATCCTCCCCCTAAAAAAATAGTCTTCCTTCTGGAAGCCCTCAAAGAGGTAAGGAAATAAAGACCTCATCCAAGTTGTGTCCTCCCAAGTCGCAATAGCCTCATCATAGTGGTCCCACTAGACCCTGACCTAATCCCACTTCAGGACATGAGATATGTCATGTACATACTTGTTAAGAAGATAAACATGAAACATGTTGTAGATACGAGACAGGCTGGGTGGCAATGCTAAGCGGTATGCAATAGGTCCAATCCTCTCCAAAATCTTGAAAGGACCAACAAATCTTGATGCCAACTTAGAGTCCTTTCCATATTAGATAGAACTCTTATGTGGGTGAACACGCAGGAACACTCTATCCCCAACATGAAGCTCTCAATCCACCCTCCTAGCATCCATATACTACTTCTATCAATCTTGCGCTCTCTACAACTTCTCACAAATTTGGGTCACCTACCTCTCCATCTCGCAAACTAGCTCAGGTCCTACTACAACTCGATCCTTGAGTTGATCCCAGCTTAGTGGTGTCCTATAGAGTCTACCATACAAATCCTTATACGGGGCCATGCCAAGTGAACTATGGTGCTCGTTATTATAGGCAACTCTACTAGGTACAATTACTCCTCCCAATGGGACTGCTAATCCATGACATACATCCTAAGCATATCTTCCAGTACCTAGTTCACCCTTTCCGTCTACTTGTCTATCTTCGAATGATAAGTAGTACTGAAGTTGAGTTGAGTACCCAAGGCCTGCTATAGGGAAGTTCAAAATAATGAAGTGAAAGTAGGATTTCTATCAGATATGATCCTCCTCAAAAAACCATGTATTCTAACAATGTCGTACAAGAAAACCCTAGTCACAGAAGCAACATTATACGAAGAACTCATCGGAGAGACGTGTGCCACTTTAGTTAACTTATCCACAATCACCATGATAGCATCATGTTGAGCTGATCAGTCATAGGAAGGCCTACAATAAAATCCATAGAGATGATGTCCCACTTCCATTCTGAAATAGCATGAGGATACATCAATCCAGTTGGATGATGATGTTTGACTTTCACCCTCTAACAGTCAAGGCAAAAAGCAATGAACACTACTATATATTTCTACATACCAACCCAAAATTAGTGTTTTTGGAGATCTGCATGCATTTTTGTGACTCCCAAATGTGTTGCGTAGGGTGCTCTATGAGCTTCTACAAGAACAAACTCTCTGAGATCTGGAACATAGATACAACCATAGTGTCTGAGCACGCCATCAACATCAAAAGAATAACCCTTGAACTTGTCCCTCAAGGGATCCTGAAGTTGAACTATCTCATTATACAAAGCATCCTATGACAAAAGCTCCAAGATACACCCCATCAAATCTGTCTTCACTATCAATGAGAGTAACTCATGTCTGTATCTGCTAAGAGCATCTGCCACAACATTTTCTTTCCCCTTAATATATTGGATCTCTAAGTCATACTAGCATAAAAACTCCATCCATCAACATTGCCGAGCATTTAGGTTAGGCTGGGAAAAGATGTATTGTAGGCTTTAGTGATCTGAATGAAGCTCAAATTGATGCCCAAGAAGAAAATGACACCACTTAACCAAAGCATGTACAATAGTTGCAAGCTCCAAGTCGTTAGTCAAATAGTTGAGTTCATGCACCTTCAACTTGCATGACTCGAAAGCAATCACACGTCCTTCCTGCATGAGAACCACACCAAGACCCTCAATCGAAGCATCCGTGCAAACAACAAAGTTGCATGTAGGGTCAAGAATCACCAAAATAGGAGCACTGGTAAGTTTCTCCTTCAAAATCTTAAATGCTCTCTTGCACTATTTAGTCCACACAAATTTCTTGCTCTGCTTCTAAACAAAAGTGATCGGATGTGTGATCCTAGAAAACCCTTCCACAAATCTTTGGTAGTAACTAGCTAGCCCCATGAAACTTCTAACCTCAACAACATTAGTCGGAGTGGGCCATTCCAAGATAGCCTAAGTTTTTTAAGGATCTACAACAAGATCATCTCCTAGAATAATGTGTACCAAATACTAGATCTCTGTTTGGAAAAGTCACATTGGAGAGAGTAGCATACAACTGGTTCTCTCTTAGGCACTGCAATACCAACCACAAATTCTCCTTATGCTCTTCTACTGTGTAGGAGTAGATCAAAATGTCATCCATAAAGATGACCACAAACTGATCCAAACAGGTGCAGAAAACTCCATTCATCAGGCTTATGAATACTATTGGGTATTGGTCAACCCGAAAGGTACTACAGTAATTCGTAGTGACCATAGCGAGTGTAAAATGTTGTCTTGTGAATATTATCTTCTACTATCCTTAGCTGATGGTATCTTGACTTTAGATAAATCTTTGAGAAAACTTTCGCTCCCTGAATTTGATCAAACAAATCATGAATTCTCAGCAACAGGTAGCGATTCTTCACTGTGAGCTTGTTCAACTACCTATAGTCAATGCAAAGGTGAAGAGACCCGTCCTTTTTCATGAAGATAATAGGTGCACCCCAAGGAGAAAAACTAGGGTGAATATGACCTTTCTCCAAAAGTTCCTCCAACTACAACTTAAGTACCTATAGCTCTTGAGTCATCATTTTGTAGGGAGCTTTGGAAATAGGTTGCACTCTTGGCACCACGTCAATGTGAAAATCAATCTCTCATCATGGTGGCATCCTAGAAAGTTATGAAGGAAAGACATTGGTGAACTCCTTAAGAATAGGATGGTCATCCAATGAAGTCTCTAACTTATCCTCAAATCTATCACTGATGGAAATAGAAAAAAGTTGGCATCCCTTCCGCATACTACGCTTAAGCTACATAGTTGAGATTATCTTAAGCGACATTGGCCTTTGAACCCAAAAAATATTCACCTTATTGCCCTCATCATCCAAGCACTCAATTGATGTGTTGCGGCAATCCAGCTTAGCCTCATGAGCATTCAACCAATCCATGCCCAAAAGCACATCATAGGACCCTAGAGGAATAACTCAAAGATCTGCCAAGGTGGTAAAAGCCCCAAGTCCTAATTGACAATCCTTAACCATATAATTAACTGACATCTTGGCTCCCGAGGCTAACTCTACATCACATTTTCCATCTTGCTTAACAACCACTAGCCTGCATTTCTCCACTATAGATGGGGAGATGAAGGAATTCGTAGCCCTAGAATCAAAAAGTATGGAAATAACAACATTACCAATCTTACCAGGAGTCTCTATGATTAATGCCTGATGGTCTGTCTACCGATTATCCACTACTGCAAAAACCATGTGGGCTTTCCCCACATCACCAATTGTAGGCTCAGAAGTAGCTACCTGTTGCCCTCCTGTAACTAAACTATTCTGTAGGCACTCTCAAGCAATATGTCCCATAAGTTCCCATGTATAACAAAAACCCTTAGGTGGTTCCTATGTCTATGGCTGAAATGCAGGTTGACTAGAGCTAGCCTGACTACCTCAAAAACTCTGTTGTGGGCAAGTCAGCCCCACATACTACATTTGTGGTTTCTAATCTCTCTCTGAGGTGGAGCCTTCCAAGACCTAGATGGTCCTCCTTGAAAAGACTTAGCTTTATGTCCCTACATCTGCTACTGCTATAAAGCTGATCTAGAAGGAAAGGAGTTAGCCCTGAATCCACCCCTAGGAGGCAAAGATGGTTTAGAGAAGTTATGGTTCTATTGAGATTGGTTCCAAAAACTATTATGGTTCTCATGATGCTTGGGCTGAATTTCTTCTGGAATAAGGGCCTTCTCCACTACCTGTCTTAAAGTCGAGGGCTTTGATAAATGTACATGACCTGCAATGCCATTATTGAGTCCTCTAACGAAATGATTGACCATCAACTTCTCATCCTGAATATAATCAACATATTGTAGCAATTCCAGGAATTTGTTCTCATATTGTGCCACTGCGAGACCCCTTTGTTGGAGATCATGAAACTAATCAATCTTTCGTTATTGAAAGTGTTCCAAGATGTATCTCTTCTTGAACAACTCCAAGAAAGTCTCCCAAGTGACAGTGTCAACCATCAAATGTCCTTTTCTCTCCTCTTGATGCCACCAAGTAGCAGTATTATGCCTGAGAAAATGAACTGCCAACCTAGCCTTGAGATTACTCTCATAGGCTTTGAGTCCAAAACACCTCTCAAAACTTAGCAACCAAGATTCTGCCTTTGTACCCTCAGTGGATCTAGAGAAGTTTAGAGGTTGGAGGTGGAGGAATTCTTTGATTTGCTTGCCAACATCAATAGGTGCATCCTGGTCTAACTTCCCAAACTAAGGAGGGGGTTCATAATGTTCTGATTCACCCATCCCTTCCTTAGCATGCTCTTCTCTACCTCTATCAAGGCTTCTACTACGCTCTCAAGGAATAGAGTGGTGCTCATCAGAATGGGGTTGATCTTGATTATGGGGTGGGGTAGGAACAAACGACGGAATTCTAGCCTGAATAACATCTACTAGATGGTACAGAGTCTGGAGTATCTGAGGCCCTTGATTGATATGTTCGTCAGAGTGGTCTAATTCTGATGGTGCAAAATTATTGTGCCTTCATCCAGAAGGCATACTACAAGATAAAAAACAAAGCTATACAATGACAAAATTACCCCAAAGTTCCCAAAGTGTGGTAACCTTGGCTCTGATTGTTGAAGTAGGTGTATTGTACACCTTGCATAACATTGGTATTATTTTATTATGTAAAATAAATATTTATTTGTGGTGCATCCATGTGATGTGTTTAGTCACATTAGATATTTATTTGGATGCCACTTGTAATCGTTGTATATAACATTGATTTATTATTTATTTATTTGTAATTATTTGATTAATTGGGAAAACTTAGTACCAATAATCAAATGTAGGGTCAATGGTATTGTAGACTCATGGTTTTGGAGAAAATGGTATTACAATACCACATAATGTATTTGTGTGAGCTTATGTCTATAAAATCAAACACACATGTAGTTGTAGAGGTTGATTGAGTGAAGGCTTATTGCCTTTGGATGGGTTTGTAGCTTCTCTTGTAGGTTGGCTATGTGAGGGTTTGAAGCATGGCATGGGATGTATGGTTACATGCTTGTTCACATGGAGTGTAGGTAGAGAGAGCTTGATGTTTTAGAGGTGATCTCTAAATATGTATTTGTTGTTTTATTATTGAATAATACATAAGATATGCATGCTTTTGGAGGATGGGTTTTTCCCTCTATGAGGGTTTTCCCAAGGTATAGATCTTGTGTCATCATTAATGGTATGATGTCTATTTTTTTTACATGTGGGTTTTTGGTTATGTTGCACATTTGATCTCTTATTGGGTTATGAGGAATTAGTCTATATGGATACATATTTCCAACATTTGGTATCAAAGCTTGGTTTCCATGATTTGGGGGGAAATCCCTATTTTATAGCCCTAGCTATGAGTGGATTTTTTATGTATAGTGGAATCCATGGCCTTGCAGGAAAAAAATGAAGACATTGCAAGATATGTGGGTTTTGTGCAAGTTTTTTGTTTGCAAATCTAGGGTTTTGGGGTTATAGGTTTGTGGTGTTGTTTTGCAGATCTGGGTGTTGAAAAATATGGAGAAAAAAGCTTGATTTCGGTTTGCATGAAGAGGGTTTTGAGGAGGATCTTTCACATATGACCTCCTGGGACAAAATGAACCTCGCCATTGAGTCTAGGAGGCCCAAGACATGAAGATTCATATAAAATTCAGCCTATTTTGTCCACTATGAAGAAAAGGTAAACATTTTCCCCCCAGCCCTAGCCGTATGGCCGGGAAGGCGTATGTCGATGTACAGAAAAATTAAAAAAAATTCCATTTGCATTTGAATTCTGTTTATTAAAAAAACTTATGTAAAGGGGGGGTCGTACCCCCTTACACTTGCAGTACGTCAGGCCTGTGCTAGCGCTGACAGACCGCACAGTGCTGTTAGCAGCCACCACCATAGGCTAGCGGCAGGACCCCAGCCAGTGGAGAAGCTAGGCCAACGAGGATTAAAGCCCCCCAGTCACTGGCTCCCAGTTGGGAGTGCGTAATCCTAGCCCCCAACAGCCATAAATAAAAGCTTATTAAAAATTAAAACATCAAACAATTTAAAATTTCAACCTGGTTTAACTGTATTTTGAATTCCACCACTATATCACTGCCCCAGTGCCACCTAGGCCCTGCCCCGCTAGCTATCCACCGGCCAACCACCCAGTGGCCACCAGTGTTTGCTCCACAAGCCTAATAGGGCAGATTTTTTCCAGGGGGCATAACTTTTGCCCAATATGTTAGATTTTCAACTTCTTATAGTTAATGGAAATCTCTTTCTATGTATTACGTAGTGGTGATAGAGATTTTTCCAAATTTTTCCATTTTGACTAGTTTTTCCAGTGGGAAGCCAAATGTGCATTTTGACCTTTGACTAGGTATAATAGGTGCACACAAAGTCAAATTTTGGACTTCTTATAGGCAATGGAAAGGTATTTCTAAGCATTATGCAGTGGAGTAGGTTTGGAGATGATATTATGAGGTTTTTTTAGTTTGTATCAGTTTGATCACATTTTGGTTCCTTTGACTTTTGGTGTGTTTGTGAGTTAATGGAAAATCAAATTTGGGATGATTTGGTGTTTGAGTCATTGCAAACTTATATGTTTATCTCTGATTATCCTTTTTTGAGAGCATTATACATGTATTGTTGAGTTTACATGTTGCATTGTGAGATCTATAGGTTGTGCAGTGGTGTAGGTTGTCTACGCTTACATGTTGCATATATGATTTGGATGTGGGTTGTCTATGCTCATAGATGTTCCAGTGTTGGTGCAAATTATGATTTGTGGCTTGGGTTAGTCACATGTTGCATTGGTTTGCTTGTAATTATGAGATATAGAGAGAGATGGTATTACCTGATACAATCATGATATGGGACCTATGTTTGTTGACTATATGGTATAGTTGTGTGGGACTTGATGGGAGTTTGGTGTAGGTACATTAGGTAGTGATCATGGTGTCATGAATGTTCTTTGTTTAGTTGGGACTTTGGCATGACATGATTATTTTGCAAGTGCAGTTTTTTTGGTTTTAGATTGATGTTTGGTTCACATGTTTTGTTCATCTTCTTGGTTTGGAGATTATGGTTTACTTGACCTTTTGGGAGTTGTCTTAATAGTGGATTCTTTAATTATGTTAGGGCCACAGATGATCTTCATGTAGGAGATGGTTATCATGATGTCATGGATATCTTGGTTACAAGTTTTAGTGGGAGCTTTTGATAGTGATGGTTTGATGTTTATGATGTTTCCATGTATAGCTTGGTGTCACACTTCAGTGGGAGCTTTGGCAAGATATGGTTATCTTCATGTGATTTGGAGATGTTGACATATTGGTACCATGGAGGACTCTTGGAGTCTTTGGTTGAGATGTTGGTTATGGTTTTTCAGTTTTGATAGGTGATCCTTGCTTACATGATGGTTGGTATTGTGTCTTGGTTTACTCTTGATTCCAGATTAGAGTGTTGGCATGATATAGGTTCTCTTGAGACATGATATGTGCATCAGTGCATGTGATCTTATTTTAAGGAGATGATTAGATCATGATATCATGATGTGTTCCTAGGTTATACAGACGTGTAGTGGGGGCTTTGACTATGATCTTGATGGTTCTCTTGGTATTGAGTATATTGGTCATGTGCTTGGGAGCTTCATGATGGTGAGGTTTTGCGTTTGGAGTTTAGCATGGATTGATCATGGAGGTAGTCATGGATACTTGGATACTTAGGTGAGGCTTGAGTTCTCTTGGGATTAGAGACATGTGCTAATATGGTTACTCTTTGATGAGGATTTTAGCAGCAAGACCGAGGAGCCTACACCTTGATTGGATGTGATTCCAACATGGACATGTTGAGGATATTGTTCTTGGAGACAGTCTTCAAGGCTTGGTGCATCCTAGAGGAGCAATCACATTCCCACTCTTGGTCCACTTGATGGTGAATGATTTGATAGGTATGCTCACATGTTTTTCAAATGAATTATTTTGTTTGTATCGTATCTTCTCATGCTTGAGTCTTGAGCTATGGATTATGGTTGTGAGGGCTTGTTTGAGGAGTACATGCATGGTTAAGTTTAGTTATCTCATTATGTTTGATCCTGAGTTATTATGAGAGCATTGTGTGTAATGGAGATGGTTAATGGATTTGGGTTTATTCCTACTTTGGGATGGTTATGACTTTGATCTACCTTTTGGTTTGAGAGGCTTGCATCTTGTTATTGGATTTTATGGAGGCTTCTTGTTTTGAGGTTGTAAAGGAGATCATACTTTTCACAACTATAGCACATTAGTGTAGATAGAAAGACATGGTTATGATTTCCAGGTTCTCTCTTGATTGGTCTTATTCTTCTTCCTAGATGTTTGTGTTCACATGATATTGGAGTTGAGATGTGTATGGAAATTTTGAGACTCTTTGACTTCTTTCTCTTATGATGTGGAGGATTTGGGAGAGATGCGGACTTGAGGAGAGTTATGTTGCAACTATTTAGTTTGCAGATTTTGCATATCTATGTGTGGGTTCTTTGACACTATGTGGTAGAGGATTCAACACCATCTTCTATGTCCGTGCTATTATTGGATCATTGGATTCATCTGATCTATTTTTAGATTAGACATTTACTCATGTAGTGGGAGTTCTATGATGCATATGATTCCTTTATTGGATGTTCTCATTATGTTGTAGTATGGAGGGTCTTGAGGTTTTTTATCACATGCTTTGTATTGTTACCTTGGAGGACTTATTTATGCAGGATTGAGTATATATAGGGATTTATTATCATTGTGATTTGAGTTGGATATGTTGTTGGCATAAGGTCTACTTGTTGTCATTTGTGTATACCTTGGTTTGGAGGTATGGTTAGTTGATGCATTAGCAACTAGCTGTGGTTTCTATTTCAGCTACGGTGATTGATTCTTGTCAGCTACTTGAGCCTATTTGTTACCATTGTATTTGGTGCTTGTGTTTGGATATCAGTTGATGCAAGTTTCTTGCTTCTATGTGACAGTTTAGTGTGGCATCTCTTGGGAGGATCTTATTCTTCATGGTTGGCTAGATGGAGGATGAGGAGATTCTTATTTGAGATGGTGGATGCCTTGATTATTGTTGCAAGTATCTTGGAGCACATGGATGGTTTCCCTTGATGTTTTGAGTTTACATGTTGATCTCTTATGCAATGTATACAACAAGTGGGAGAATGTTGGAGTAGGTGTGTTGTACACCTTGTATAACATTGGTATTATTTTATTATGTAAAATAAATATTTATTTGTGGTAAATCCATGTGATGTGTTTAGCCATATTAGATATTTATTTGGATGCCACTTGTAATTGTTGTATGTAACATTGGGTTAATTATTTATTTATTTGTAATTATTTGATTATTGGAAAAACTTAGTACCAATAATCAAATGTGGGGTCAATGGTTTTGTAGACTCATGGTTTTGGGGAAAATAGTATTACAATACCACATGTTGTATTTGTGTGATCTTATGTCTATAAAAGCAAACACACAGGTAGTTGTAGAGGTTGATTGAGTGAAGGATTATTGCCTATAGTTGGGTTTATAGCTTCTCTTTCATGTTGGTTATGTGAGGGTTTGAAGCATGGCATGGGATGTATGGTTACATGCTTGTTCACATGGAGTGCAAGTAGAGAGAGCTTGATGTTTCAGAGGTGATCTTTGCATATGTATTTGTTGTTTATTGTTGAATAATACATGAGAGATGCATGCTTTTGGAGGTTGGGTTTTTCCCTCTATGAGGGTTTTCCCAGGGTATATCTTGTGTCACCATTGATGGTATGATGTCTATTTCTTTTGCATGTGAATTTACGGTTATGTTACACATTTAATCTCTTATTGGGTTATGAGGAATTAATCTACATGGCTACATATTTCCAACATTGATACCAAATTTCATGCCCACCCTTATGATCACCATAAGAATGGAGATGAACACAAAAATGCTAAAATTTTGTTTTTTAAAACAAACTTTTTACAGAAAAACACTTGATGAACAAATTTGAAAAGAGCAGTTTACCTAATTGTTTCAAGTCTCCTAATTGATAAAGGAGTGTCTCAGGGTGTATTACTTATTTTCACAACTAGAAAAGATAAGATTAGACTAGTTAGATATGGAAAAAATATTTACTAAAGATATAGCTTTAATAAGAAATCAATTAAATGAATTTGAATAACAATATATAGTATAAAGAAAACCATGAATAAATGATCACTAAAGCAACTAATTTCATTCTAACATATACATTTAACTTGAAAACAAAATTAGAGAGTTTACAAATTCATCTGGTAAAGTAATGAGTTGGAAAGTTCAGATATATTCATCCATGCATTTATGCATTCATACATACATATATATTTAGAAAATCTATATATATAAACATCCAAGTATCCCTTGTTTTTCTCAAAATAACTATAAGAAGAATAGAAAGATATCAACTCTATTATAAGAAAATGTATATAACATGTTATATATATATATATATATAGAGAGAGAGAGAGAGAGATTAATGCAGAAAAGAGATGATTGAGCCCAGAGACAGATGGAGATATATGGGACAACTTGACTCGTTTACTTGTGTTTCAAACTAGTTCAGGTGGGTGGGTGGGTGATGCAGGAGCATCCAGGGTGTAAGAGCAATCTTGCATCAACCCAAAAAAAGTGTTGTTTCTTTTCAATAAGGGCTAAATTTGGTAGGGTTACTATTTTAAGTAAGTTTGCATTTGTGCACGGTTGGATACAAAATCTTACACAGACCTCTAGAATGGTGAATCGAAGCTAATGGTGAAGAATTCACTTCAATATCATTTGTCATTTGTGAGATATTAAAATTTCAAATTCCAAAAATCCTATTGAAATATTTAGAGTCAAATTTGAGGCATTTAAAGGCTCCGAATGGGCCCAAAATTTGGTGGGAAACCCAAGTAGTCTAACTTTAATTATTGCTTATGTATAATCATCTTTTCGAGAGCTTTCCGAAAAGGTAACATAATTAAAAATCCAACGGTCGGATTGAAAGTTATGGCCATGCGAAGTTGACCTGTTTTTGGGGGGAGATGCAAATTTTGAAATTAAGCTGGTGGCTGCCAAAAAGGGCTATATATGATCATTTTTGGGAACCCTTGGGGTAGTAGAGTTAAGGGGGAAGGTGTAGAGTCAAGAAAAGGTGGGAAAATAGAAACCCTAGTTGATTTGGGGTTACAGAAAGCTAAAGATTCTAGAGTCTTGAGAGAGGGAGCTGTAATGTGTTGCAGCCTGTAGGGGATTCATCCTCTGATTGTATTTGAGCTTCTACAATGTAATGTTTTTCCCATATTAATAAAATATCATTCTATTTTCTATGTGCAATTTCTATTATTGTGTGTTTTATGATTTACCCCCTTCATCAGTGGAAAACTAGAGTTCAGAAACTGCTTAATTGTAATGATGTCAGCGAATAAATATATATATATTGTGGTCAGTCTTCAGAATGATGAGTTGGGTTGGTTGGTCTGGTTCAAATAGATGCCTTTCAAGGAATTGTCTTGTGGAAGTCTCCTCATCCTAGGGAATTTTGGTCAATCCATAGGAGTGGGAGAGAAAGAAGTAGTCCTTGATAGCAAATAATATGAACTAAATGCCGTAGCCAGGGGCCCGATGAGCCAACTATAGTAGGAAGGGCACCAACTGACCCATTAACTATAATGGATTATTGATTCCAATAACTTGAGTGGTGAATTTAGATGTTTACTAATCAATTAGAATAATTCAGTCAGTAGGCTTGGATCCTCGAGTTGACTAGCTTCTGTAGCCACGAACTGAGAACCAATGCCAATACCTATCTTCAGAGTTAGGGGCCTTTCCTTCCTATATTGAGATTATTTTCAAGTAAAGAAAGGAAAGTGGTATCACCTATTGTTTCTTTAGGGTACCAAGCCACATCAGAAGCTATCTCTGGGCTGCCTAAACTCATGAAAGAAAGATTGATTGAAAAATAGCCTAGTTCTAGTTATAGAGGGGTGGGTGGGAGGCCTTCCCCCATCATAATAGTAGGGCAACAACATCTACCTCTGACTATGAACTATAGCTATATTAGCGGACTAGCTCAGGATTTCGGGAACTATGATTCCCACCCACCTAGAACTTAGGATACGAGCAATTGGGGATGGGTGGGGGGTTATATTGACAAGTTGGGTTATATATAGATATGACAACATACAAATATGTATATATATATATATATATAACAACATATAGTTACATATGAATAGTAGATGTATCCAAGAGATTACCGAAATGATAGCTTAGAATTCTAGTTTGTGTGTGTGTGTGTGTGTGTGTGTGTGTGTGTGTGTGTTTATATAAAATTAACCATTTAACAAAAGGTAGAGTATATAATAATGTGAATATTTTTTTTTATCATAGAGCAACAGTTATAAAACATAGGTCATGGCCAAGCCAGTGGCAGGCCTGATTGAGTCGAGGACTTGCCATGGCTGGCTGACCATGGGGGCCGTGGCTCCCCATGGCTCCTACGACTCCATGGAGCTGTGGTAGCCATGGAGGCCCATGGCTTCCTCGAGCCTCACAAAAATAACAATACCTCCACAATTATGCTTTGCAAAGAATAAAACATAGTTTTATATTATGTTTGCTCAGTAAAACATACACAATATACTATATACAATAGTAGAGGCACTATTAATTTCTATATAAATTAGTGGTTGAATTTCAACTCTAATTTAACTTGAATTAATACAACAAAATTGATACAATAACTAATTACAAATTTATATGCCCAAATAGGGATAACAAGATGAAATATAATGATAATTTCTAGAATAGACAATAGAGATAAATAGAGAATTAAGCTGCTTTGTATATATTTTTTCTTCCTCATATGGATTCAATTCACATAGAGTAAATTTACACAGTGATACCAAAATCACAGCAGGTTCTTTATTTCAATGAAATTCCAAGGAAACAATATTTACAACCAAGATGGATTAGATCATCCATTAGTACAAAGCATGCTAGCTCAACCTTCTCCTAGTTGAAATAAACCTAAAACACAAAATGAACATCCCAGTACAGCTCTCCTCCCAGCTGTAGGGCTTGATTTACAAGCCCACCCCCAAGCGGGAGATATTCTCAAGTGCCAAATTTGAAAACCAACAAATAAAACACATACTAAAACTAGATTCACAAATGTCTAAATCACACACAAAGAATCCTTTCCATATTCTTACAAAGGGAAGAGAGGGGATTCCCTTCCCTCTTGGGGAATAATGAATATACTTCTTTATGCAAACATCTCCACCAAAAACACCATCTCCACAACCATTCAAACTCCCACACCACAACTCTTCCATCCAAACCACAAAAACCCCCACAATACCACAAACCTTCCAACCAAGCCACAACATAACTACAACTCCACAACCTTTCCAACCACCATATCCATCATTAGACAAAATGCACAACATATTTCCCCAAGAGAGGCTTCATGCCTCTCTCAACCCCACACAAGGGAGGCTCTCACCCCTCAAAGGAGATCAGCTCCCTAAACACCCAAATCCCAATCACACACAACCAAAAAAATTGCCAACAATATGCAAATTAAACAATTTCTTCCATACACAGATTTCAGACACAACAGAAAAATTAAAATTAAAAAACCCTACCTTGGCTATCCAAGTTAGGAGTAGCCCATAAAATGGGATCCAAAATCATAGCAAACCCTTTCAAAACAAAAAAAAAATTACTCTTTCCAACTCCTCCATCCACAATTACTCTTCAGCAAAAAGATGCAATTTTTAGCCCTTTCTTCTTCTAGAGAGAGAGAGAGAGAGAGAGAGAGAGAGAGAGAGAATGCACAACAAAGAAATGAGAGCCAAAATAAAATAAATATTCCAACCCCTCATTTCCAACTTCCCAAATGGAAGATTAAAAGAATAATAAACTATTTAACTTCCACAAAAATAAATCCAACCACAAAATAAAATAACAGCTAAACATATTAAAACTCATTTAAATCCCTCCAACATCACCAAGATTAAATACATAAATAATTAAATTGAACAAACCAAGATAATTAACCGAAATAATTCCCAATACAACAAATAGGTTAACTACAACAAAATAAGAAAAATCAGATAAAATAGGCAACTTGAGAATATCTTTGAACTAAAAAGATATGGGTTGCCCACCTACAAAACTCAATTTTGAACATTAGTATATCATGGAAAAGATAGCCTAAGAAACATGCAAATAAATATTAAACATCTAGAATGTCTAAAAATAAAATAATTTATTAAATTTCATGATTAAGAATACAATATTCATTTTTGTGGAAATTAAATACACAATCATAGAAATCACATAATTAAAAACATTTAATCAAAATAAACATCTAATACTAGCGATGATCCAGAGTAATGTCCACACACACATATATATGTATAAAATATGCATATCAAAACATAAAGGTCCATGATCCTGAGAAAGCAGTAAAAACCATATCCACACACAATGCTCAATAAAATCAGCTATAAACAAGTATCTGTATAATAGCCTTAGTAGCAGTGCCAACTAGGCCTCACATAAATGTATCATGTTGCTTTGTTCTTTGCCTAAGTCATGGGAGAACATGATTCTTGCTTTCAGTGCTAACCTTTCAGATGGTCCAAAAATAGACATTGTTGTTGCTAATTTGTTGTCAAAGGAGATGAGGAAGAAGACCACCGCAGGAAGTTTGAAAGATGCTCTCCATCTCAAGGGAAGGTCCAAGGAAAGAGGATCTAAGGGAGATGGGCCTACTTGGACAAGTTCAAAGGTAGATCCAAGACTCCCAAGAAAAAGAATGGAGTGAAGTGTTGGAACTTTGGAAAGAGAGGGCATGTAATGAAGGAATGTTGGAATAAAAAGAAACAGTTTGATTCCTCCACAGAGAAGTCCTTGGATTCAGGTGATAAAGTTTTGATTTCCTCATGTAATGTTATGTCTAACAAACATTGGTTTATTGATTTAGGATGCTCCTATCATATGACTCCTGACAAGGACTGGTTTTCCACATACAAGAAATATGATGGAGGAAATGTCTACCTCGGTGATAAAAATTCATATCATATTGTTGAAAGGAGTAAGATTTAGTTGTGTTTCAGTGATGGGAGGATAAAAACACTCCTTGGTGTATTGCATATTCCAGGTTTAGCTAGAAATTTGATTTCAATTTCTAAGTTGAATAATGCTAAAATGCATGCAACATTTGATAAGCATGGTTGTAGATTGGTAAGAGGAAGTTTGGTGATAGCAAGAGGGAAAAGGAAGAGAACTCTATTTATGCTAGAAGCCACTATTGTTTTTAATTCTACCAATGTAACTGAAAGTACTAAAAATACTTCTATGTTGTGGCACCATAGATTGGGTCACATAAGTGAGACTGGTTTACAAACAATTTTGAATAAAAAATTGTTAGATGGTTTATCTTATTCTGATGAGAGTTTTGATTTCTATGAACATTTTATTTGGAAAATAGAATAAAAATCTATTTCCTTCAGGCAGTTATAAATCTATGAATAAATTGGAACTTATTCATTCAAATGTATTTAGTCCTATGGATGTTGAATCAATTGGAAAATCTAGATATTTTGTGTCCTTCATTGATGATGTCTCAAGATTTACCTAGTTATATTTTATGCAAAGTAAATATGATTTTTTCACCAAGTTTAAGGAATTTAAGGCCTTAGTTAAAAAGTAATTAGGTTGTGAAATAAAGGTTTTGTGATTAGATAATGGAGGGGAATACTATTATAAGGAATTTGATAAATTTTGTAAGCATGGAGAAATTGTTAGACATAAAACTACTATGTATACTCCACAACAAAATGTAGTGGCAGAAAGGATGAATGTGACAATCATGGAAAGAGCCAAAAGTATGCTGAGTCATTCACAGTTAGACAAATGCTTTTGGATAGAAGTTGTGAGTACTACTTTTTACTTTTTGAATAGATCTCCTTGCAAGGCTCTTGAAATGACACCTTATGAGATGTGGACAAGTAAGAATCCTTCTATTTCATACATAAGGGTATTTGGTTGTGAGGCTTATGTTCATGTGCCTAAAGAAAAATGATCTAAGTTGGATACAAAAGCTGAAAATGCATTTTTGTTGGATATGGTGATAATGTTAAAGGTTATAAGCTTTGGAATCCACTAACCCATAAGATTATCTATTTTAGAGATATTATTTTTAGGGAACTTAGAGTTATTTCAGATCCTAAACAACCAAGAGAAAAAGATAAGGAAAAGAAGGTGCACATTGAAATTAAGCAGGAAGATGCACCCAAGGAAGAATAGAGAGATGGATTTGAAGAAGAAGAAGAAGAAGAAGAAGAAGAAGAAGTTTCAGTTACTGATCAAACTAATGAGGTTAGGGAAGGTAACCAAGAAGAAGTTGAGCAAGCTCAATAAGAAGAGCCCCTTACTCATATTATCAAAAGATCTAAAAGACAATGGAATCCGGTTGACAGGTATAGCCCACCAAATTTCCATTGTATTTTGTCACGTCTCGAACATTGTGACTTATTTTACTAGTGGTTAGTATCTTGAAGGTTTTACTTTTTGGTTAAATTGTGTAAACCTAACAAGTAGTTAATTGTAGTTCATGAATGTTTAGTGATTATGATGGATTTATATTTGCTTTGGCTATGGATTTTATGGACTAACCTACTGATGCAAGTTAGAGTGCGACTGAGCACAGGTACTCGTTGAAGACAAGAACATGATCGAGGTAGAGGTGTCTAGCCACTTGGCAAGAACTGAAAGGATGGAACCTAATATTGCACACACCACTTAGACCATGTTAGCATCATGTTATTCTGCATATTGATTGACTTTGTTGAGTGTTTGTGGAACAATCTTCTTGAGCTTTTGGTTGGTGTGATTGTTTGATTCAAATTAGATATACTATTTTTCAATTATTTTTGTATTCTTTGACAAGGGAAAAATAACATCATATCTTTATTAATTTTTCTTTCTTCATAGAGGATAATAACCCATGTTGACGAATATCTCCTACTCACCTGCTTGAATAAACAAAGATAGGTATTAGTAAATAGGTTGCAATTGATTAATTTTGTGGTTTTGACATTTATATTAAATATGATTAAATTAATTAATATAGATGTGTCTATATTTACAAGTAGAAATTATGACTTGGTTAAAATTATAAAACTAATTAATAAAAGCTATAATTCCTTTTCTTTGTTATATAATATTAATAATAAATAATTATATAAAAGGTATATATATTCTTCTTTTATTTTTTTTAAGATTTTAGATAAATAAAGAAAAACTTTCTTTTATCTTAAAAAGAAAAGAAATAACTCACACATTTACTTTAAATGAAAAGCAAGCTTCTTTTACCTTATAACATACTATATTTAAAGGTATTTATAAAAGCAAAAACATAATCTTATATACCTAAACATTAATGAATGTAAAATAATTGGATGATAAAGTGTTATTAATTACGCTGATAAGCATTCTTGTAGTGAGCAACACTACATGAATTATGTAAATGAAAGGCTAAGATAAAAAAGACTATGATCAAAATGATCTTGTCTACACAATGTACAATGACTTGTCAATTTTCATTTTATGATCGCCGTCATTTTTATTTTGTCATTTTTGTTTTCACCAACCCTCTGAAAATCCTGTACCTGCACAAAGCAACAAATTTTGTCAGTGGTGGGATTTTGGATTTCGTTGCCAACTAATTTATGTGCTTAATGGTGAGAATTTTCAGAGAGGGAAGACAAACGAAACCGTCTCCGCCATTTATTTTTAAACCAGTAAAAATCTGCCAAATTTTCATCCGCCCTTGGGATATTTTCTGCCCTTCACCATTTTACCCTTCTGTAAATTAAGTGGTGTACATTCGATGCAGTGTGTTTGGCTTTAGAAGGTATCGAGGCCCATTCGAAGGTAAGAAAAAATGTCGTCCAACGGTAAGTGTTTTAAGTGTTATCTGCTCAATTGATATCTCACTTTAATATGGATGACATGATTTGATTTTTTTCAAAGTTTCTAATACTATCTTACTTTAATATGGATGACTTGTCTTTCCCACTTTCTTCTTTAATTCTCTAGCCATTTATGATTTCATCTTTTCCAATTGTTTTTATTTTACATTTTTTATTTCTTAACAATTGTGATGATTTGGTATCTTTTTAATTTCTAACATATATATATTAACTTTAATATTAAATATATAATATTTTTTTAATATTGTATATTACAATATATATAAATATTATATATAAAATACTTAACTATAATATTAAATATTACAAAAATTCAAATTAAAACTAAATATTATAAAGAATATTATATATACTAATGAATGTTATAGATTTTATATAATTTTTTGTTTACTAAATAAATTTTTGAATATACTTTGCATAATATAAATAAGAACAACATGTATATAAATATTATTTAAAGTATAATATAACAATAATTATAAGCAAAAACTAATAATAAATATAATTATAGTATTGATTTTATCTTAAAAAATATAATTGAATTAAAAATATATTTAAATATACAATTATATAGAATGTATATATAATAACAATATAGATATTTGATAAGTAGGAGGTATTTTTTGCAACATGTCAAATTATGATTTTATTTCAGGGTTTAATTGCGTAGTTTTTGAGTCAAACACATGACCCATATTTCATGAGTAGTGGTTCACATGAACCCATCTCTCATGTTAATGAATGGTCCACTTAGCACTCATTGCATCTAGGTGATGCACACAGGGGTGAAGCATCGGGACTTCCCGGGAGGTCACCCATCCCAGTACTACTCTGACTCAAGTGCACTTAACCATGGAGTTTCCCCTAAGATCAAGCCCACTTAGCTTGCTACCCCATTTAGATATTTGTTGTTGTTTTCTCTTCCCTTGTTTTTCCTTTCTTTGTCATTTTTCGCTCTGAGAGGTGGGGTAGATAGAGTAAAGAGAGTAACCTCAACTGCATATGTCCCATGATGAATGAATGAATGAATGATTGATCTCCCTTCTAATTCATGCACCCATCCTCTTCTCTCCTCTTCAAAACCCTAATTCAAATGTTTTTTTGTGAATCCTCAGAAGTCGGGTTTCATCTCAATCGTTGATCTACTTCGAAGCAGAGTGTGGTGTGTTCCCATGATCAATTGCTTCAAATGAATTGTAACATAATAGATTTGTTTCTCAAAAAGAAAAATAAATACTTGAATCTTTTACCATCATTTTTCAAATGACTTGCTGTCAATTACCACCATTCATGCTAACTTTACCAATATCTATGCTAACTTTATGATTTCTCCTAAAACAATTGTGTTTACCATGAATTAAATATGTAGAAGAGACTTTACGCTCCTATTCAGTTGAATTTTTAGTATGAAGCACAATTTTTGAAGTTCACAAATCCTATGAAGATATTGATAGTGAAGAGTAGAATGACAAGGCCATTTTTACATAGTATATAACAAATTCTACATTTTTTTTAAGATTATCAGCGTGCCCATTGAACCTATGGTTCCAATTGCTAGTATGTATTACACTGTTATACTATAGTCAACAGTTATAAATACTAAAGTTAGTATTTGCATGGAATTCATCAATTTTCTCTTATTTTTTAAAAAAACCAATGCAATAAAGAATGATAGAAAAGAGGCCACACAACGAGAGTTAAAAAAAAAAAGAGAAAGTCTTCAGTTCTAAATATATGAATGCCTAATTTAAAGGCATGGGGGAAGATTAAAAAGAAGGATGCCGAGAAAAGATAGACACATAAAATACTTGTAGTAAAAAAAAAGAGGACAACGATGGAGATAAAGGAAAAAAGAGGAGACACAGGAAATTCCAAAGGAAAGAAAGTAGGATTGAGGAATTGGGAGTTTTCTTCTCAACTGAAAGATAGATCCGAAGCCACTATGGAGTAATAAAAATAGGTTCCTCCCTAATTTCTTTTCCTTTTTTTTCATCCATTTTAGTTAGAAAACGGCCAGCGTGATATAGTTACTGTGTGATTCTATTAATACATTTGCTAGTTGTTGATGCCTTCTTTTCTTTTTAGTTGTTCAGCCTGTATAAACCAATAATTAGCCTTACTGAAAAACTTGAATGGCTAGCTTTATAGTATCCAACTTTATAGCTAATAGTCTATTCCACATCATGTTGATCCCTTGAAAGAAACTTAAAATCTTCTTCTGTTGACCCTTCTTTAATTCTGATTAGCCATTTCTTTTTATTTAATGGTCTTCCTTAGTACTTAAGTGGTTGGTTTTACATATTAAATGGACATGCCTGAGCAATCTAATGGTCTCTCATCAGCCTTTTGCTTTAGTTTTTCAACTAATTTTATAGTACCTTAACTCCCTGAATCCGCTTTTTGGCCCTTATCCTAGTGGCCTCTCAATCTAGATCTAGCTCTTAAAAGATCTGGTATCAGCCTATAGAGATAATTTTGGCCATTCATGTATTTGAGTCGGCCAATCTTGATGTTTAAAAGATTTTCCTATAGAATTTGTTTATCTGTTAATTTTCTATCATGTTGTATAACCTTTTCAATAGCCTCTAGATCATGGAAAGGCAATTTAAAGCATAAATTTGCCTTCTTGGCTTTAGCATATTTTATGTTTATTGTTTTTGTTTTACTTCGATTCAATCTTATAATTTTCAAATTGATTTTTCTTTAAAAAATTTAAATTGATTGGCCATCTTTTTTTATTTTTGAGTGGTCTCCGTGGTTTGCTCTTATCATACATCCTTTAATCTTTTCTTTTACGAATATACGTTGGTTTTTTTTAATTGGTTCAATTCTCTTCTTTAAAATATCTGTGTCAGTCTCATTCCATAGTCTTTAGAAATTTATATCTATCTTTATGGACTTTTTCTTGTTGAGTGTCTACATACAATGGGTTAAAGGATCTATGTGAATTTCATTTAGTACTTCTGATATCTCCAAAGCAATTCTCTTATACCTTGGATACAAATAAAATAGATATAAATTTGTATTATGATCAATATTAGAATAAGTTAGTCTTTGTAGTTGTTTTTGGCACAATCTATTGGGAATGTAAACTTAATATTAGGAGACACACAAACCATGATTAATGACAAATAGAAAACCTTGTGTATTCATACTTATGTATATTTTAGTCATATGAATATCTACTTGTGAAATGTGCACTTTACTCCACTTGATGTTCTTGCCTTATGATTTTATCAAAAACTTAAAACACGGAAACCATGATTGTACCTAAAACTATAGATCTTGATCTTCCTTAAATATCATTACTTATGTGTATTTGGTTCAGAATGTTTTACTTTCTTGCTCATATCTGATTCTTGAAAATGGGTGCACTGGGTTAGAGTTATTTCTTGCATATAGATATGATTCCTGAATGGTCCTACATGGGGATTAGTTTTCTTTCTCATTCCTTTATGCATATTTGGGGTTACTTTTGGGCTAGGATGTTGAATGTGGAATATTAGAGATGGCTTTTCCTCTTTTCATGATTTGATCTTAAACTATTTTATATGCTTGGCCAAGCTGGGGATTCAGTGCAATAGATGGATATTTGTCTAGCAAAACTTTATTCATATATCTTTGCCACATCCTGTTGTGAGACATTTGCATATCATCATTTTTGCACTTAGACATTAGGTTGCATCGGGTGTTCCCTCCTACTAGTTGTTTGTAGGTTGCTAGACGTTTTGTGCAGGGTTGGGTTTCTTTCGTGTTATGAAGGGATATGGAGAAGTGTAATTGCTTCATGGTTGGGTAGAAAAGCACTTGAGTCATGTTCCCGTCTCTTGACTTGCAAGAGGACCATGTGGGTTTGTGGTAGATGGAGAGTTTGATTTGATTTATTATTCTTATATTGTACATGATTATTGTATCTTGTAATTATCATTGGATGATTTATAGCATGTAAGCCAATGGACATTGTATACTCTTTTATAGTGCTAACTCCTGGATTAAGCATGTGATTTGTAAGATTTAATGACTTTCATTGATTAATGTTTATGAGATTTATCTTTTACTTGAGATGATGTATTTAAGTGGATTATTTACTCCAATAATGTTTGTGATGGATTGAGTACTTTACATATTTTTTCTTTATTAAGTACTAATGATAAGCCTAGATCCTACAAGGAAGCTATTCTTGTAGATGATAGTAAGTCTTAGCAACTAACCATGCAGAAGGAGATGATGGATTTAAACTCTTGTGACACATGGGATCTTGTACATTTTTCCAAAGGAAGAAAGAACATAGGTTGTAAGTGATTCTTCAAGAAGAAGTTTGGAGCAGACAGTTCATTATAGAAGTATAAGGCTATACTAGTAGCCAAGGGCTACTTCCAAAGAGATGGAGTGGATTTCAGTGAAATATTCTCTCCTGTTGCTAAATTATCTTCTATTAGATTTATTTTATCCATTATTGCAACTTATGATTTTAAAAATTGAGCAAATGGATGTTAAGACTGCTTTCTTGCATGGAGATCTTGAGGAATAAGTTTACATGCAACAACCTATAGGTTTTGAGGTAAAAGAGAAAAAACATTGGGTATGCAAGTTGAAAAGATCTTTTTATGGTCTAAAATAATATTCCATAATGTAGTACCAAAAGTTTGATTCATGTTTTTTTAAAATTGGGCTTTGTTAGAAGTGAAAAAGATCACTGTGTTTACATTCAATGTATTGATAATGCTATTCTAATTATGCCTTGTATGTGGATGATATGTTATTTTTTTTAGCAATACTAAGGGTATGATAAATGAGTTGAAAGCTCAACTTTTAGGTGTATTTGACATGAAGAATCTTGAGGTAGCTAATTATATTCTAGGGATGGAGATCAAAAGGGATAGAGGTAACAGAAAGCTTTGGTTATCTCAAAGTTAGTATGTGGATACTATTTTGCAGAGATTTAGTATGCAAGATTGAAATCTAGTTAAAATTCCTTTACCTGTTGGTACTAAGATTTCATTAGATATGTGTCCTAAGAATGAGGATGATTTAGAGGATATGTCTAATGTGCCATATGCTAGTGTTGTAAGAAGTTTGATGTCTACAATTATGTGCACTAGACCAAATATTATCCAAGCAACGAGGGTTTTGAGTAGGTTTATGTCTAACCCTAGTAGACAACATTGAAATTATGTGAAGAGGGTGTTTATATATTTGTGAGGTACCTCTAATTACTATTTGGTTTATTCTGGTACTAACAGTGTTGATAAGACCTTGGACATACATGGATTTGTTGATGCAGATTGGGCATGTGACTTAAATAGTTGAAGGTCCACTAGTGGCTATGTGTTTATTTTGTTTCGAGGAGTTATGAGTTGGATTAGCAAGAGGCATCCCACTACACGTCTCTAAGGAGGTAGTTTGGTTATGAAGATTGTGTATAGGTCTTGGTTTTGATTGCAAGATCATTCAGATTGGTTGTGATAGCTAGAGTGCTATTTGTTTGGCCGCTCAAATAAAACATGTTGATATTCAGTATCACTTTGTTTGAGAAATGGTTGCAAATGGATAGATTGAAATGAAGAAGGTAGATACTCAAGTGAATGTTGTAGATTCTCTTACTAAACTTGTGAGCATAGAAAAGTTTACGTGGTATAGGGAGGCCATGGGTCTTGTTCCTAGTGCTTAGTTGTTTTATGTTTTCCTATGGGTGTATTTACAATGTATGATGTCAAGTGGGAGAATGTTGTAATTAAGATGCCAAAAACCTTGTAAATTCCATGTTTATTTATTCCTTTTTATTATTTGTAATTAACCCACAAGGGATGTTGAGTTTCACCGATAGCGGTTGTTGGTTTTTCTTCTGAATCAGCATTAGGGTTTGCCAGTTCTAATGCACAGGCAGATTCAACCAACTAAATACAGGAGGTTGCATGAGCTCCTCCCCTTCACTTCTAGTTTTGCCGCACCAAGGGGGGGTCCCTATTTGATAAAGATATGACCTTGACTAGCTCAATGACAAAAGGATTTAGCTTGACAACAACAGGCAGAATACTCTCATGTATGGACCAAGATTTGTGTAACAAATCACAAGGTTGGCAACATTCTTGGACATATGTGTCTGGTTAGGGATGAGGGCATGCAGGGGTTTCCTACTCCTACTCCTACAACTAAAAGGTGGAAGTATGAAATGATTTGATTTGATGTTTGGAGTTATGGGACTTTCCTAGACCCTTTGAACAGATAGATTCCCAAACCAGTGTCTTATCTGGGCAGTAGAGTCAAATCTATGAATGTAAATGTCTCCCTATGACAACATAACTTCATATCCAGAGGACTCAGGAAGAATGTTACTGCCTAACAGTAACATTTCCAAGAAAGAGTATTACCTATGATCATACTTTGCAAATCCTATGATGCAATCTATTTTCCTTTGTATCTGATCAAAAGCCTATTTAACCACTCCTTGAGTAGATGAAATAGATCAGACACATAGTATGCTTTTACTGAAAAACTTGGAAGCCCTTGACAACCTTGTTTGAAAAGAAAACAAATGACATACAGGAGACAATCATAAACAATACACATAACAGGTGTTTTTTATTTAAAATTAATCTGCATAGAAAGTTATCATATAGGAAATTATCATTTACAAGACAAGATAGACTGATACACCAAACCAAGGATCGAATCTGTAGCAAAAAATGCCTTTCAAAATGTGAACACCTTGTGTTCAGAGTCAGAGTAGAAAGCCCAAAAACATCCAACCCCCAATAAGTAACACCGTTTGGCCTTTTATACCAAGACTACGTACTTAGCAACATTTATTATAGGACAAGGTCAAAAATTGCCATATACAAAGCATGAGAAATGGCGCTCAAAAGTCATAAAATGCAGTAGAGAACACAATGGGAGAGAACAAGAAAAAGGTGAGGAGTAGCTGAGCTCGAGCCCTGTGCCACCACTAGAAAACTCTCCATCACAAATCAGGTACATGGCTATTTGACCGCTGGCCCATGCCTCTGTATATTGCCATTAATGGCTCAACAACCCATAGCTTCTCTTGGAAACTGTGGCAGTGCACCCATGGAAACTTCCCACTCAAAACATGTTTGAAGATGCAAGGAAAAATTACCACTGTAACTTTGAAATATGGCCGTCGATCATTTCCCTTCGTAGGATCTATAGCCTCAAATCACTTTGAAAAGTTGAGAACCACTGAGAATGTGCCACGCAGGCACTTTTGCTTTCATTGACTCTTCTAACTTTGTGAGATCAAAGATCCCACATTTGTCCTACAGGGACCACTCTATCATTTTATAAACGGGGCTGCAAGTACACTAAGTGTCGAGCATTTTACCCTAATCGACCCACAAACCCTCCACCAATAGCCCATCGGCGTATCTCCTGCTGACATTACATGTTTCCCCAATGAACACCTCCGTCAGCTAGACTTAGACTATCAGAGCGATAAGAAACTCCTTTGTTGACCGCATCGATCACGCTGATGCCCACTCTCTTGAAAGCCTCACTCCACTCGTCGTCGGCTAGACAAACCCCATCGGATCAATGCCTCGCGATCTGCCCGACGCACCAAGTCATCTCGATGGCACTTACAAGCCACACTCCATCAGTAAGACCCTGTCACATCGACAAACCTATCATTTGCCTGGTTGATATGCAATGTCACTTTGATGCCGCTTCGTCGGGGTGACCCTATCCCATCGGCAAATTTGAACATACCTTCACTGATACTACTGCTCTCGCCGATGACCACTTTGCATGAGCCATGTCAGCCAGACTATCCCGTCGGTCCAACTCTCCCCGGTCTGCCTGACGCACCAGAAACACCTCATCGGCGAGACCCCAACCCATCGAGGAGACCTCAGAATGGGTTGCCGATGAAGCATGTCATAGTGACAAAAGGAATAAACCCTTGTGGACCATAAGATCGCTGAGACAAAGTGACAGTCCTGCCGATGGACATAATTTTTTTTTTTGATCTTAGGAAGGTGCTTGCATATACATGTTTAAGCACCAACAGTGGTAAAAGGTATTTACTGGTTATGGTAATTATGAAGTTACTAGTTTTGGTAATTCTGAAGTTACTAGTAGGAGTTACAGAGTTACATTTACTGTTTGCATAATGAATAATGGTAAAAAGGTGATTTTGGAGAATCTAGGTGCAACTTGAAGATTTACCTACTTTTAGGATGTTATGACAATTGTCATAAGCTGTAAGACCATCTATGACAACTGTAAGTTGTCATAAGATTCCATGATGATTATGATAGAAATAATTGAGGTGTAAGATTCTATTTTTGACCCCAGGCACCCATGCATGGAAGATGTTCTATGACAAGTATAAGAGGTGTGTAAGATGTCATTAAATGTTGGATTGCATGCAAGATTGAGAATCCCAAGTTTGGATGCCATCTTCTTGGTTCCTCGTCTTCTATATATTGTGATGCATTGTAAGTGTTGTTCATTGTGAGTTTTAGACTTGTATACATGTACTACCAGAACGCTTCTAGATTGAAGGATGAAGGAGAGATTGGAAGTGATATTGTATTGTATTCTCTTATTTGTAAATTAATACAAGCTTGTGCCTCTCTTCTTGGTGGATTTTTTTACTTGAAAGAGTTTTCTCCATGTACATATTGTGTTATGTATATAGCTCTTTGATCTATTGTTTCTAAGTGTTATTAGTTTGTTTCTATTATAATCTCCATTTGATTGTACACTTGCATGCATATATATTGTTTAGATCAGATTTCTACTTGTAGTTGTTTACCTTCATTTCTAACAATCACCTCTCTCAGAAAGAGATGCTTACGTGTTCTTGCTGCAAGATATGTTCTGATTGATATAGTTTATATCGAAGAGATTTAGATGATATCTTACTTTTTTGTGTGGATAAGGAAGAAATGTGTAAAATCTTGGAAGAATTCCATAGTGGAATTTGTGGAGGAAATTTTGGTGGTCACACCACTGCAAGAAAAATACACTAACTAGGACACTTTTGGCCTTTCCTAGAAGGAGATGTGATTATGTTTGTAAAAAGGTATCCAAAATGTCAAATCTATGCACATGTTCATCACACACCTACAAGAGACTTGGAACTAATAGTCACTCCTTGGCCTTTCTTCACATAGGGATTAGATCTAGTGGGAAAAATATCTCAACCTTGGATTAACGAACACCTATACATCATCATAGCAATGAAATACTTCACCAAATGGGTGGAACCAATGTCTTTGATGACTATTTCAAGAGAAATAATCATTAAATTCATTTTGAATCAAATCATATGTAGATTCAATATTCTTCAACTAATCGTGACAGATAACGCCTCTTCATTCAAGAATCCACAAGTAAGTGAGTTGTGTGAAAGATTTCACATCAATCATAACTTAGCTTCGATATATTATCCTCAACAAAATGGACAAGCTGAAGTGATAAAGAAAACATTAAAAGTGATTTTGGTCAAAATAGTGAAAGATTCTAAGAGAGACTGGCACTTACAATTATACCCCTCTTTGGACCTATAGGACTAGTGTACAGACACCTATTGGATCAATGCCATATTCCCTCACTTTTGGGTTAGAAGTAGTCCTACTCTTAGAAGTTGAATTACCAAGCTTGAGAGTATCCTTGTAATGTTTGCTAGACAACAAAGAGTATCAAGCTATTAGATTGGCAAAATTAGAGATGATAGATGAAAAGTGATTAAGGGTTGTGCAAAGACATTATTCATATCTAGCATGAATACATAAGCAATACAATAAAAAAATTATTCCAAGGCCTTTCCAAGTTGGATATCTAGTGCTCAGAATTGACAACTAAATTGACAAAAGGGCTAGAGAAGGAAACAAATTTAGGTCCAACTAGATAGGTCCCTATATAATCAAAGAAGATGTTGGAAATGATGCATATCATTTGTTGACAATGGAAGGTGAAGATTTTGGTTAAACAGTTAACACTTTTCATCTTAAGAAATACTATGTCTAAAAAAATCCAAAACAAATAAAAGTAAAAATAATCTAAAAAGTAAAAAATAAAAAAAAAACCATAAAAATATTAAAATTTCATTCTTCATTTTGTTCCACCATACATTATGTGTGTGACACACTCTTGTTCAATTTTTGTCTTAATAAGGAGTCTAAGGTTACTTAGGTATAGGTTGACCCCTTAAGCTCTTGAGACCTCTTATGATCATACTTACCATCTATTATTTTCTCCTTTCATTTCCCATATCTTAATTAAGGCTGAGCTTTTAGCTTCACACTAATTCCAGTCTTAATGAACCGTGATGTTAGTCCAAATGAAGTTAGTATTCAAACCTACAATACCTAATAGAATCTTGCAAATAGATCTTCTCCATTCCTCCTTAGTAGAAGGGAAGTTTGATTGGATGATGAAAACCCTTGGTGGTGCTCAACCCCTTATCTTTCATGTTCAAAAATGTCAAGGAGATCATAACTCCATAGGAAGCAATCAAAAAGAAAAAAAATAAGAGAGCAAGAAAGAGATCAAGAAAAAGAGAATACAAAAGCCAAAAAAAGAGAAAATACAAAAAAAGAATGAGAGAACTAGAAAAGACACTACAAAATACCAAAAAAGAAGAAAAGAAAGAGAAAAAGAAGAAAAAAGGAGAAAAATAAAAGTAAATAAGAGGATTGTTGATGTCAGTACTCTTGGGTGGAGATAAATCTAAGCCTGAAGCTATGAGGATGGCATCTATTGGAGAAAATAAAAAAGAGAGGTACAAAGCACACACATGCACTAGTTGAGAAAAACCAAGAGTCTATTTGTCTTTAGGACCATCTTATACTCTAGAGCCTTTCCTTTACCCTAGGTCTATATTGTTGGCCATCTCTAATCTAAGCCTAGAAGGTATTAATAAAATTTGTTGCTTGTTTAAGTTGAAATCTTATCAAAGTGTTTTGTCTAGATAAGGATCAATGTCTAGCCTTCTACAAAGCTAAAATCAAGAACTTGTCATTTCCTCCCCGCTCCCACTTGAGTCCCTATTTAAATCTTATCCTAAGTTTTATTAAGTCTCCTTATACCTAGTCAACTCGCAATCCCCTACGTCAAAAATCCTACTTAAGAGGAGTCATAGTGTTCCATTTGCATACATCATATCACAAAGTGAAAATCAAAAGCAATAATTCATGTCATAACTCATGACATTGCAAAAGGAAAATGTGTTACATCCATACTTTCATATGTTCTTCCATCCATGCATTTCATACTTCATATATTCCAAAAACTTTCAAAAATATATATACATATTGCATTATCATTATGTTGTCAATATGTAAGAGATCTCGATCATCCATGTGCACAAAAGATGAAAGAAGGGGACATAAGATATTAAAAATAAAGTCAGATCTAAGTAGAGAAAATCACACTACATTTTAAGAGAGTATAAGTTCCTAAAGAAAAGTGCACTCAAGCATGCAAGTCTCCCCATGCAATGGAAAAGAATACAAGAAAACTAAGACTCCTTAGAACCTTAAGGATGATTCTGAACAATGGAACCTTTGAGGCTCTTGATCCTAGGTCTCCTCCAACTATACATCACATCAAAACTCCTATGTGTCTTGTAAGAATGAGAAGGAGTCCTACTAAAAGCATGTGAATTTATGGGCTTAATGTCTAATCTCATGAAGGTTGTCACTAAACCCAAAGGTTAGCCATCTCTTAAAGTAAGGCATTCTCAGTCTCAAGCACAATATTTCTAGCCTAATGAGAAGAAATCTCCTGACCCGCATGATAAGTAGGAGCCAGGATGTCTATATGACAACTAGATAAAGAAGGCAAGTGAACATCAACGAGTAATTCATCCCTCGAGAAACTAGTAAAAGGGACCAATATTTCTAGTTAAGAATTTCAAAAAAGTTCCCTCCACCCCTCAGCAATACCTAGGGAGAAGCCAAAAGAGGATTATTAGTTAAGAGTTAAATCTATAAAAGTAGAGGATTAATAAAGAAATACTCGTAAGGAAAGAGATTCTTATGAGGATTTCTAACTTTCCATGTAGGATCTTGGAGTCTCATGTCCTCATCTAACAAAGGATAACCTAGATTAGAGTCATCATTGGCATTGCCTCCTCATTTGAAGGAATCTCTCCATCCTCTCCTATAGTCACCTCATTGTGTTCCTCTCCCTCAGGATCATAATCCTCATCTATGGAATCATCAATCTCCTCCTCAATAGCTACCAATCTTTAAAAGTGAGTCAGTCTCGTGTGTCTCTTCCTTATCACATAGACTGGCCTCATACTCAAAATCCTAGGGGTCAAAGAAATCCAAAAGAGTGCCCTTTTCTTGGTAACCACATCTCCTGAGCCAATCTATAACAAATGAGAATAGGGGAAAGTCCTTGCCAAATTGTTGAATTACCCTAACAATATGATGAGCCTCGATCAAACCATTCCTATCCCTCAGATGAATCACTCATTTGTAGTAGTCTTGCACATGCCTATCACTTGGCCATAAACCCTCTATGTCAACATAAGGATCAAAAATAAAATTTACATCAGTAAGATTAGCCACCACATGTGTACTAGCATTGAAGTAACCAAGTTGACCCCATCACATGGCTCTCGACAATCTAGGATATGGGAGTGGCACACTCCTTTGAAATAGTATGATGTACTCATATATCCATGACATAACAAGCAAAGAATGAATAAAAGAAAAATCTTCTCACCTTAAAATACAATACAAATATCAATAGACCATGGCAAGGATGTCAATCCCCTAAGTAAAATCTATACCCTACTCTAGTCTCTGAATGATTAGTGCCCAACACCATCTAAGCCTTGATGCCCCCTTATCTCCTTATAATCTAGAAGTGATCAACCCAATAAGAACCTTTCATAGAGGTGAAATGGAAAGACTAGGAGCATAAATGAGATGAACACCTAGATGATCCCTAGGGAGAGTAACCCCCATGGTAGAAGCCCAGGACAATCATTCCCTCTCAAACTCACTCTTAGGAAGTTCAAGATGCTCTCCTCTCATAGGAAAACCCAATATGCGGTAAACATCATACAAAGTGATAATACGCTCCCCTAAAACCTAAGGGAACCTAAAGGTGTCGCTATCCATATGCCAGTATGTCAATATTTTGAAACAAATGTGAGAAGAAGGATGAGTGATTGAAACTCTAGCCACCTTGTCCAAACCTATCCTCTTCAAGATAGTATGATCATCAACAGACAAGGCCTTGAAAGCATCCACAAACCAATGTTGATCATGAGTCACATTCCATCAAATGTATGCATCATGTTAGGCACAAAGAGCAATGTGTTAGATCTCTAAAACTTACAAAAAAAAAAGCTATATCATTCATAAAATTGTAATAAATGAAGAGGTTAGTATTAAGAAATAGATAAAATTGAGTGTCAAATGCATTAGATAATAGAATATTCTATTTGGAAGCTTTCTAGGTGGGTCTGAAATGTCCCTTTAAATGATTTTTTAGATCTAGAATGATTTATAAATATTTTGCATAAATTTAATAAATAAAATTCACAAAGCAAGCTACCAAATTGCATAAAAAAGGCATAGATTTCACCATAAACTCCTAAAATTTTTATTGAAATATTATGATATGAAAATCAATATTCAGGTCTGATATAGTAAACAACACTACAAAAAAATTCTACAACCAAATCCCAAACTTCTACAAACTTTCTGCAACAAACAAGACAAATCACACATCAAGTGGGACACCCAAAAACTTAAAAAACAAACTAAAGTCCTCCAAACTGATTTCATTAAATTTATAATAAAAACATTTAATATCAGGTCTGATACATTGATTTTCCAAAGCATAAAGCTTCTGCAACAAACCCACAACACCAAAAATGCAAACTAGTAAAGTATGCTAAAACACCATCTATCAAAAACACCCAAATTGCCTGAATCAAATAGAAACTTCACAATACTTGCACCAAATTGGCTATGGTGCTTGAGATGATGCTATAATATAAAATACATAGAAAATTAATGACATGCAACAACAACATCAAACAACACTCTGAATAAAATAAAACTACACAATCAAAATATTAAAAGAAACTCTGCTGACATTGCCAAAATACAACATTTAATCCAACTTAGACTAATAGATCTAATCTCTAGTTCCTAGGATGGATGTAAAATAGTAAAATCATAGCTATCAACATGATTCACAATAGAAACTCCACACAATTCTCTAGAAAACATTGAAATAACAACAATTGCAAACCAAAATACATAAAACTCTCGAAATCTACCAACACCTTCAACACAAATGAAACCTCTAGATGAGATTGCCCCCTATAATACAAGGCCTCCCATCCTAAGACTACCTGAAACTCATGGGATCCCATCCACAATCCTCTATATCCAATGGTATTCCACCCACTGAAGACAATTCAAGTTATTGACTCAAGTCAGAAAATTGATAAAGGATGCAATAATCCCAAATGACAAACTTTTGGTATTTTATATGCAACGGGCCCAAATTGGGTACCCAAAATCCCAATGCCATTTCTTGGGGGAATATTCTAGAAGAGTTCTAATATTATTTTATGACAATTGTCATAACTATCAGCTAAATTTGCTCTTGTTGTCATAAGATGCCTTTTTTTAAATTTTGCAGTTATTGCCAGAAGAGGCTTCTAGAACCCCATACCCCACTTGTGCTAACAATAATTTAATTTAATATTTAATTGTTTGATAAGTGAATATTTTAAATCAATACAATAATAAATATTAAATATATTATTTCCAGAATGTGTCCCTATTACGTTTCGACTTACTATTTGAGGATAGTGGGACTTACTATTTTTAGTAAGTGTTATTTTTGGAAAAAGGTACATGACAAGTCCTCCCTTCCCAAAATTTCTTGTCCTCAAGAAATTGTAAACATAATTCTCCTAAATCCTCATGCCAAAATGATAAAACATGTCAAACTACATGCTAAACCTTGATCTTGTACCTATGAGGTGTTGCATCTTTCGCTAAGGAATACCTTGCAAACTTGAAGGCTCAATTTTTTTGTACAAATACCATGAATCAAACAACAATATCCATGCAGTCTAAGCTCTTGGATGTGTAATTGATGTATTCTTTCTCATACTCCAACTGATCTACATCTTCCCACAAAGATTTGGTAAACTTGCCAAATGCACTAGCATGTGATAAGACAAACCTGAAACTGCTGCAACTTCTCCCAAAAAATATAAATCTGATTTTTGTAGTGTATAGTACTTTTATAATAGTCCATGCATCCTCCATAATAGAAAATACATGTTTTTGAAACAATTACCTCTTTCTCCTTTAGATTGTGAAGACACACCTTGTTGAAAACAACACTAATTGTTTCATACTTTGCCTCAATTTGAAGGATGTTAAATGCAACTTTAGGATCTGATCTAGAATAGCCTTGGCGCAGTTGAGGAACATAAATTAACATCATATAACACCAAAAAATACTCCACCCAACTCTAGATATTAAATATGCAAACAACAATTCATTCTGATGGAAGATTGTGCACCCTTTGAATCCACCCACTAGCACATACCTTTTTTGTTGCTCATCATTCAAATAATGTTGATCCAAGATGAACTCCAATTCCTTGTGATTACCACACATATATCATAAACTGAATGATCAAAAGTGTGCATAGTGGTAGTTACCTCCTCATCATTCGTAGTAAAGCTCTCTTTAGAATCTTTGGATTTCATGCTATCAATTTTCATGGGTTTCCACCTTTGCATTGCAACCATAACAACTCCCTTCCTTGAAGCATTACATACTATAGAAAATTCTACTGACAAATATGAAATAATGAGTACATGACATGAGTTGGTTACCTTAACAAACCCCTTCAATTTTTCTTGTGTTGCAACCTCTTGTATGCTTTGAGTACTCATGATTTTAACCAAATAGATGATACCAATATTCCATGTAGATGCTTGGGCAAATGAATCATGCTTGTGGAATGCACTCCAAATCTTTGTGGCAACCTTTCCTCGAGAATCACATTTGTTGTCAACTAGAGTCATATGAAACTACTTGCCTGAATTCTAGATTGCTTCATCACCATAATTAGATAATAAGTAACATCCTTTGGATCCTTGTGTTTGACTCATAGGCTGCAACTGTTGGGTCATATAACTCTTTACACCATTTTCCTTATGCTCTTGCATGTTTGATTTGAATTTTCCTACATAGGCTGCTGATTTAAAAATCTTGACAAGCTGAAATTTGACATCAGTAACTATTAAGGAACCATTTCCATGTGCATTCCTTTCAATGTAGTCATCTTGGGATGCCTCCTCATAAATACATAGTACAACAAATTGTGTCAAGGATAAATACTCAATGCAGCCCATAGAAAACTCTAAAGCATACTAAAAACTCCTATCGTCAACAAAGAACCCATTTCCAACAACCTTTAACTTCTTGTTCTTACTTTGGATAGAGCCCAACCTTTGCATCAACAAAATCCAATCACCTTCCCCTGAAACACTATATCCTTCCACAAATGGATGTGATAAATCTGAAATGAAAATTATAAGATATGAACTAATTACCTTCTCACACTTATAAAGTTTCTTTTGTGTTCTAGCCATCCAGGGAAGAGCTCCTTTCTTGGTCATGATGGTCAAGGTTTCTGCTATATAATCAATCCTTCTAACATGGTTACATAAACTAATGAATCTTCTCAACATGGTTAGTGTTATAGAGAGTAACCAAACTAGAGAAATTTGAATTCTCTTTTGATCCACCTATTTTTCCATGATTTTGAAAGTAGCTAGAGCATTTCATGTCATGATCAAAAAATTAATGTATCTCATGAAGCCTCTAAAAAATGTCTTCTACACATGTTCTTTGCAAACACATATATGGTGGTGGCTTGATCTCACATCATTCATTGATAAATGAATAATGTGTTGGAAGTAGCCCGGACAACTGAGAGGGGGGGTGAATCACTTGTCCCCAGAATTATTCTTTTCTTTTCTTTTAATCTTCTTTCACAATTGCCAAATTGATTAATGATGCAAACATTAAAGCATAAAACATCAACACATAAGCATAAACATAATCAACACATTTGACACCAAGATTTTTGACGTGGAAACCCGGTTAAGGGAAAAACCATGCTGGGTGTTAGTCCACAAGATTCATACCCTGTTAAAAGTACTTAAAAGAATGGGAAGGCACTTGCCTTCGGGCTCACTGCCCAGAGCTCATTGCTCAAAAGAGAGGCTCACTACCTACAAGAAATTTGAGTTTAACATAGAAAGAACTAACTGATAATTAGCATCTTTTCATGCTTGGTTTAGTTTCATTTAATGCTCACAAAAACCTCTGCTTCTATCTCCAATTTCTTCTTCTCTGACTCTTCATTCTATACTGCTTTTGCTCCTCTTCTTCTCTGCTATGCTTCTGATCCTTTCTTCGGATTTAATTCATTTCGCACAAGGATAATTTTCAACAACTCTTCAACAAGTATTTGTATGCTTCATCAACCTTGGAATGATCAACAAGGTCAGCTAAACTTGACGCAGATCATTGCACTATTGGCCAAACACAATTGAGACTTGAATCTTCCTCTACAAACACACCATGCTTCATAAAATGCTCTTAGATAATCCACAATATGCTAGGATCATCTGGTCAGCCAAGACTGGGAAGAACATCAACAATGAAAAGAAAAATCTTCAAAAGTGAGCTCAAACTTCAATGTAGACCTTCAACACAACAACTACATGATCTAGAGTTCTCTACAAGCACAATAGAAACATCCACACTCCTCCAACTCATCAGAATCACTTACATCTTTATCCGAAACCTCAAGAACACTATCTGCAATGACTATCAAACTAGAAGGATTGCTTACGGACCTCCAAACCATGAACCACTTGTATTGATGAAACACACTGACTTCCCAAACATGCCTCTAGATCCACAGATCATCATTTTATGTTACCAGAGCAATCCAGACCACTTTCCTATCACTCTGTCTCTCCTGAGTATTGCAGGAACTAGTTCTGCTCAGATGGCCATAACTTCCTTAGATCTTAATGCGAACTTCTCAAATCATAACTGGAGCTTCTTCAGGTAAACCTGTAAACTTCCATATGGTCTGCATACATTGATTGTCATTAATTTTCTCAATATCCTCAATAATCTAGTCTTTTATATAGACAACAAAATAGGATACAGTTGACACTAATGGCAACGAGGATATGTTGACATCAATGACAACACTACTTAGGCACATATTTGCAACAATCTCCCCCTTTGTCATTGATGGCAACATATGATGTGAAAAACCAAATTCAACCATTAAGACAAGAACCTCTCCCCTTTCTCTTCTCACTTCTGCAATTACTTTCTTTACTGCTCCCCCTTACACCAGCAACTAGTTTTTCACATGACTTCTCTCCCCCTTTGACATCAATGGAAAAGGGCACATATTTGCTATCTTTTCTCCCTTTTTTCTTGAGACTAATCCCAAAATTTGCATACTGACTATTCCCCCTTAAGTAGTAACTCCTTAACATCAATCCGGATCACAAGATATGAATGTGAATTCCACCAAACTGATGCACCTTAGTGCATCTTAGTTCTGATCAGGAGGGGTAAAACCCCTAACTTTTCTCTGAGATACTCAAAAGTATCCTTGGAAAGAGGTGTTGGAAAGAGACACTATGTGGCTTCATGGGTGTTACCATTGATGGCAACAAAGACCATCCCACACATCTGCAGGACATGGTGTGTCTATACCGAAAGTCAGATTGAAGAGTATTTGGGTCCGGTGACCAAGAACAGAGCATGTAGCAAGGTCTAACAATCAGGTCTGGATCTCTTAGAGGAAGCATCTTTGTAAAGTGTGGACTTGGGAAAGTCAAGAGGAATACCTTGATTGATAGATTCCAGGGATTGAGCCTCCGGTGATGAACGAATGAAGAGATATGAGCACCTAAGTATTGGGGTCCTGTTTGGCAGAGTAGACAAAGGAAGAACTGACTGGTAGAGTATCAGACCCTATTCCAGATCAGATATTGATGGTGATTAAGGTTCTCAAGGTATCATTCATGATTGGCCGACATGATTGATGACCTCTATAACTATCTCTTTGATATGCATCACTTGGTAAGTAAGGATTCATTTGATAGACTAGAGTTTGGGAAAATACCGACTATTCTGGATGCCGACTAGAAAGATGATGAAATCCTTGGTGTGGATATATATACCAGATGGATTTTGATAAGAATGTGTGTGTGGTGTATTATGTAGTGTGAAGAAAAGAAGAGAACAGTGTGGAAATAGAGATAGAGGTTCGGTATGTGACAGAACAGCAGCACTAAGGCAAAGGAAGAATAAAGTGCAGTAGATCAGTATATTGAGCTCAACCGGAACTGAACCCAAGCACATGTGGATGCTTCTCATCAGTTCAAGTATCTTATTTCCTTCTATAAACTATTGTAGGTAGTGAGTCTCTTGTGAGCAGTGTGCTCAGGTAGTGAGCCCTAATTGGCAAGTGCCATTTTTTATTTCTATTCTTCTAATAGAGAATACATTCTTGGGTTAGTCACCCCATGGTTTTTTCCCTTAATAGGGTTTTCCACATCAAAATCATTGTGTTATGTATCTTGACTTTGTTTCTGCTTTCATGATTATGAATGCTTATTTGCTTTGATGCTGCACTAGTTGTTAAAGAAGAACAAAAAGTTAAATTAATTAAGATAACTGATTCACCCCCCTCTCAATTATCAACAATTGGTATCAGAGCCAAAGTCATAGGTTCAAACCCCACGCTTACGCTTGGGGGGGGGTTGTTGCAAGGTGTGGCCCTTGGTCTCCTTGTTTATCACTGTGCTATGGTGGTTTGTGACAAGGGCTTAACCTCCTCTCGTGCTTGTTAAGTCAAGTGGTTGTATCAGGCATTAAGAGGTCAATCTTTTGGTGCAATGGCAACTAACTAGAGGCTTAGTGAAGATATCCATAATCTGATCTTTGGAAGACACAAACTCAAATTTGACCTCATTCTCATTTATTTTCTCTCTCAAGAAATGAAACTTTATAGATATATGCTTTGTCTTTGAGTGCAATACTAGATTCTTTGAAATGCTTATAGCACTTGAATTATCACAAAAAATTGTGACTGGCTCCTCAAACACAATTCTGATGTCCTTCAGTATTTGCTTCATCCACAAAACTTGAGTACAATTATCTGCTGCTGCTATTTACTCTGCCTCTACAGTAGATAGAGATATTGCCTCTTACTTTTTGCTTATCCAAGAGACCAATCTTCTTCCCAAGAAGAATGCACCACCACTAGTACTTTTTCTTTCATCCACATCTACTGCACAATCAGCATCTGTATATGCATGAAGAGTTAAGTCATCATCCTTTGGATACCATAGTCCATAATCAATTGTCCCCTTGTCACTACTTAAAAGAGAGGTTCACTACCTACAAGAAATTTGAGTTTAACACAGAAAGAACTAACTGATAATTAGCATCTTTTCATGCTTGGTTTAGTTTCATTTAATGCTCACAAAAACCTCTTCTTCTATCTCCAAATTCTTCATCTCTGACTCTTCACTCTATACTGCTTTCACTCCTCTTCTCTGCTATGCTTCTGATCCTTTCTTTAGATTTAATTCATTTTGCAAAAGGATAATTTTCAACAACTCTTCAATAGGTATTTGTATGCTTCATCAACCTTGGAATGATCAACAAGGTCAGCTAAACTTGATGTGGATCATTACATTGTTAGCCAAACACAACTGAGACTTGAATATTCCTCTACAAACATGCCATGCTTCATAAAATGCTCTTAGATCATCTGCAATATGCTAGGATCATCTGGTCGGCTAAGACTGGAAAGAACATCAACAATGAAAATAAAAATCTTCAAAAGAGAGCTCAAACTTCAATGTAGACCTTCAACACATCAGCTACACAATCCAGAGTCCTCTACAAGCACAACAGAAACATCCGCACTCCTCCAACTCATCAGAATCACTTGCATCTTTATCCAGAACCTCAAGAACACTATTTTCCATGACTGTCAAACTAGAAGGATTGCTTGCGAACCTCCAAACCATGAACCACTTGTATTGATGAAACACAATGACTTCCCAAACATGCCTCTAGATCTGTAGATTATCATTTTACATTACTAGAGCAATCTGGACCACTTTCCTATCACTCTGTCTCTCCTGAGTATTGCAGGAATCAGTTCTACTCAGATGGTCGTAACTTCCTCAGATCTTAATGCGAACTTCTCAAATCATAACTAGAGCTTCTTCAGGTAAACCTCTAAACATCCATACGGTCCACATACATTGATTGTCATTAATTTTCTCAATATCCTCAACAATCCAGCCTTTTATACAGACAACAAAATAGGATATAGTTGACACTAATGGCAACAAGGATATGTTGACATCAATGACAACACCACTTAGGCACATATTTGCAACATAATGTCTTGTTGGACTTCTCTATCTAATAGTGATTTTGGGGGAATATTACTAAACACCATAATATTTTTATTTGGGAGCATTCTAATATCAAAATTAAGTCTATATTGCTTACCAAAAAATGAGATAGCATGCATGTCCTTCATCACCAAACATCTTGTTGTACAAGGAACTTGTCCCTTGAAATAATTCTTCATATCTATGTCTATTTCCATTGTTCCTCTAGACACACCTCCAAGCACCATATCTTTCCCTACACATGTAATATAATGCTTTGGTGTTGCAATTTTTGGCTTCCCTAGTGTTTTCCTCAAATGGAAAATGATTGCACCACCAAGCTTTAACTATGCTACTCTGATACAACTAGAAGTTGAGAATTTTGAATTAGGAAACACATCTTTTATTGTTGATTTAAAAATCCTTGATGAATTTGCATTATAAATCCCCTTCTCATGATGAATATCCTCAATAGGATAAGTCTCAATTGGGGCATTCTTCTTAAATTCTCCTTCATACAACCAAGGGTAGGAAACCTGTATGTATCTTGGTCCCAAAAATAACATGCCATGCTTAGTAATAAATTTAACAATATCAAAATGACATCTATTTTTCTTACCACATGCCCACCATAAGCATCTCATTGTGCCTATCTTCATTTTTCCATCTCCTACAAGCTTGTCTTCAACCATGGGGCTTAGCTCCAAGGAATGATCTATGAATCTAGAACATGGAGCCTTCACAACACTGTCATACTGTTCAGTATACTCTTTCTTCCTTTCTAGGAAATCACCTAGATCCCATATGTAAAAACAAACTTGAATTTGAAACTGAGAATCCACATTCCCTATACTACAAGTTATGTCCCTTTCTCTATCACCATTTTTAGCATGCTTTCCATGATGTCATTAATTTTGTAGTGATAAAGAGGGAGATAATAAATCAAAAATACAATAATCTTTTTCATACCTTAGACTACCAACATGTTTTCCATCTTCCTTTGCTAAAATAAAGATTTCTAAATAATTTGTAGTAGTACTACCTATATCATGGTAAAAATATTCAACTAAAACATCTTCCTTAGATTCATGCCCATCAACATAGTTAAAATGCAAATCATTTTCACCTGCCAATTGTTCCATATCTTCAATGTTTGAAAACTTGTTAGATGTTTCTTGGGAAATGTTAAGAATAAATGGAGCATTTTCTTCTTCATTTTCTACATGCAACACTAATTTCTTACTAACTCCATTAAGACGCCAAGTAGACATATTAGGAATCATTAAAATATCTTCTTTTGATATGATTTTTTAACCTTTGTCTTGCATTGTGGCTTTTTCCATGGTTGGATCCTTCTCACTTTCTTGTGGCTCTATTTTATGTTATTCCTTTATCTCATGCTCCTTAGCATCTTTAAACTTCTCTTTATCCTTTCTTCTCCTTATGTAGCACCTGTCAAAAGATTATGTAGCTATGAAAGCTTTAGGTTTGCCTTGGTATTCCTCAAAGATTCTGATAATCTCTTCATCTCAGAGCATAGTTCTTCTTGTCAACTTTATTAATTCATAGAATGTGAGGACATCCTTAAAACCTTGGTATTCTTCATGTTGCAAGTATGAGGTTAACCAGTGTTGTCATTGATGTCAACACACTCATATTGCATTGATGAGAAGGATTGGATGAGCTATGTGCTAAGGATATTGAGAAAATTAGTCTCAATCAGGAACAAGGAAGAATAGTGATGAGAAGAAGGCCAAAGTACTCAATAGGTTGAGGATCAGAGGTTGTGGATTAAAGGGTTTGTAGATATAAGTCTTGAGATGTTCCAATTAAGATTTTAGAGGTCTGCATGAAGATATGAAGAAGTTGTGATCGATCAAATAGAACTAGCTTCGGGAGATGCTCCAGAATGATAGAATGTTACAAAAAGGTCCGGTGAGATCTGGAAGTGCATTATCCTATCCTGCAGATTGGAAGGAGTGTTTGGGATGTCCTTGTGATGTGTCATCTCAATTTGTTCTTAGTTTGGATGTCTGGAAGTACCTTTTGCATTATGACAGTGGTGGTAGACTGTGTTCTTGAAGTTCTAAATGAAGAAGAGAAGAGATCCTAATAAGTAGAGAAAGTGTGGATGTACCTGGTCATTCAGGCAAGCCTGTGAAGGTTCTTGGATCATGTTGAGGTTGTGTTGTTGGTCCGCATTAATGTTAGAGCCCAAAATTGGAGTTATTCTTTCAGATGAAGATGTTCTTGTTCAGACTGGCCGACCGGATGAGTTATTCATCTTGCGAATGTTCTTGTGGATGATTGTTGACTTGTAAATGTTATTATGGTTGATTGTCGACTTAGATGATTGTTCCTAAGTCGATGCCTTGTATAAATAAAGGTTTGTGAATTCATTTTGAGGTGTGTGTGAAGCGGATGAGTGTGGCATAGCGAAAGAGTGAAAGGCAGAGCAAGTTTGTCATGGGCTTAAATGGAACTGATCCAGACATGGTGAAGATGTCAATCTCTAGTTCAAGTTTGTGATTCTTATCACTTTGTAGACAGTGTGTCACTTTGTAGGCAGTGTGCCCCCTTGTGAGCAGTGTGCTTGGGCAGTGAGCCCTGATTGGCATGTGCCATCCATTTTTCTTATTCTTCCAAATAGAGAATAATCCTTGGGTTAATCACCCTATGGTTTTTCCCTTAACCAGGTTTTCCACATCAAAATCTTGGTGTCTAATGTGTTGATTTGCTCCGGTGTTTATGCTTTATGCTTTATGCTTTCATGAATGGTTGATTGACATGCTGTTAACTAACATAGAAGAATTAAGTGTGTGAACTGAAAGCAAGTTTTTGTACAACTGATTCACCCCCCCTCTTAGTTGTGTGTCCTAGATCTAACAATTGGTATTAGAGCCAAGTTCCTCTAAAAAGAGCTTAACCGCTTGAGGAGATCCAGGATGTCGTCATATAAGAAGGACAGTCTGAAGTTTGATGGAACCAATTTCACTCTCTGGAAAGGTCGCATGAAATGTCACTTGGAGTGTATGGGAAAATCATACCTGTCCATGGTCACAAAACTATATGTACCTCCACAGGGTGGTCCAACAACTCTAAATGAAATCACAGATGCTGAAAACAATCTGCGAACCAAAGAAGCTCTTCTAAGCACACTGAATGACTCAGAACTCTCAAATGTTATTGACCTGCTAACTGCCTATGAGATTTGGCCTAAACTGGAACTTCTGCATGAAGGAGCTGAGTTCGTCAAAAGTGCAAGGCTGCAAAGTCTCAAAGGGAAATTTGAAAGATTGAAGATGAGAGATGATGAAAACATCACTACCTTTATGCCAAGAGTAAATGAGCTGGTATGTGGAATTAGGAATGCTGGTGGAACTCTGGATGAAAATGAGATTGTTTGCAAAATTCTCAGATCCCTTCCTGCTGCCTACAAAATCAAGGTTGCTGCCATTGATGAATTCAGAGCTGATACAACTGTCACAAGAGAACAATTGGCTAGCAAACTAGCTGCATTTGAAATGATCAAGTTTAGAGATGATCCCCCCAAGACTGAATCTGCATTCAAAGCCAGTGCCTATGTGAAAGGCAAACAAAGATTTGATCTGAGAGAAAACTCTTCAAGGAAGCTGTCATGGTATGATCAAGCAAGGAAAGACATGGAAGAGGAAGAAGCAGAAACAACTCATCTTGAAGCTCTCATTGCAAAGAGACTACCAAGAGGATCTGGTAAGTATGAAGGAAAATTACCCTTTAAGTGCTTCAACTACAATAAAATTGGTCATTTTGCTTCAAGATGTCCGGAAAGATCTGCAAGGTCAAATTCTAATAGAAAAAGGTTCCAAAAGAATTGTTATTATGTTCATGAAGAAGCTGATAATGAAGGAGTAAGAGATGATGAATCAGAGACAGGAGACAAATCTGGAAATGAATGGGTGTTTATTGCCATCAAGGAAGAAGTTCCAATACCCTCTGAATCTATCAATCATAAGATTGTAGAAAGAGCTTTGGCTGCCCAAGTTGAAGAAAAGGATGATTAGGTTATTGACAGTGGATGCTCTCACCATATGATAGGTGACAAGAACAAGTTCTTAGATTGGAAAGGTATGAAGGAGGAATGGTAAAGTTTGGTGATAATTTTGCTGGTAGAATCAGAGGTAGAGGAACTATTTCTTTTGATGGAAAGAGCAAAACTGGTAATGTACTGTATGTTGAAGGATTGAAGCACAATCTTCTCAGTGTTGGACAGTTGGTAGATAAAGGCTATGATCTTCGGTTCAAAAATGGAAGATGCAAGATCTTTGAAAGTTCTAGAACTAAGATTGCATCCGGTACTCAAACAAAAGGTAATATCTTCCTTCTAGTTAGTTCTAATAAATGTTGTTTGTTTGTTCAAGTTGATCAAAGTTGGTTATGGCATAGAAGGATGTGTCATGTAAATTTTGATAATATCATCAAGAAAAGTAATACTCAGGCTGTAAGAGATCTTCCAAAATTGGTGCAACCTACAAATAGTTTGTGCAAAGAATGTTAGCTAGGCAAACAGAGCAGAGTCTCTTTCAAGAGCAAGGATTAGTCCTCTACTAGATTATTGGAATTAGTTCATACTGATCTATGTGGTCTGACAAGAATCAAGAGTATGCAAGGTGACAGATATTTCATGTTACTGATTGATGACCATTCTCAGATGATGTGGGTTACCTTTCTAAAGGAGAAATCAGAAGCCCTTGAGAAGTTCAAAATCTTCAAAGCTATGGTAGAGAATCAAACCAGATTGAAACTGAAATGTCTAAGGTCTGATAGAGGTGGTGAATTCACATCCGGTGAATTCATAGATTTTTGTGAGAAGCATGGTATAAAAAGACAGTTGTCTACTCCTAGGACTCCACAGCAGAATGGAGTAGTTGAGAGAAAGAATCGGACCATCCAGGAAGCTGCCAGGACAATGATGATGGAAGCAAATGTTCCTCAGATGTTTTGGAGAGAAGCTGTTAGCATTGCAGTCTACACTCTTAATCGAGTTCAAATCAGAAGCAATACCGGTAAGACTCCTTATGAACTTTGGTTTGGTGTCACTCCTACTGTGAGATATTTCAGAGTATTTGGTAGCAAATGTTACATCAAAAGAGATGAAGATCTAGGAAAGTTTGATGCTAGAAGTGATGAAGGAATTTTCTTGGGTTACTCTACTCAAAGCAAAGCATACCAGTGTTACAACAAGAGACTGAGAAAGATGATAGAAAGTACTAATGTGAAAGTTGATGAAGAAATTGAGAAGCCCTCAAGATTTTATGATGAAGATGATCAAGATGGTGTTCAGGTTCAAGGAGCTCAATCCTCTCCGGTAAATCAGATTCAGACTGATCTGGTAAATCAGGAAGAAGAGATAGGTCTGAATGAGCCTGATCAAGAAGTAAAAGTACAAGAAACTCCCAAAGTTCCAAGGTATGTAAGATTGAACCATTCTGAAGATCAGATCATAGGTGACAAAAGCAAAGGTGTACAAACAAGGAGGAAAATTGCTCAAAATTCAGACGAATGCTGTTTGATCTCAAAAATTAAACCTAAGACAACAAATGAAGCTTGCAATGATGAAAATTGGTCCAAAGCAATGGAGGAAGAGTTGATGCAAATTGAGAAAAATCACACTTGGGATCTTGTTCCCAAACCTAGAGACAAGAATGTGATTGGAACCAAATGGGTCTTCCGGAACAAACTAAATGAAGTTGGTGAAGTAATCTGAAATAAAGCTAGATTAGTCTGCAAAGGCTACTCTCAAATAGAAGGAATTGATTTTGAGGAAACCTTTGCTCTGGTGGCAAGAATTGAAGCAATCAAACTATTTCTTGCATTTACTGCCTTCAAAGATTTTAAATTGTATCAAATGGATGTCAAATCTGCCTTTCTGAATGGTGACCTAGAAGAAGAGGTGTACATTGAACAACTGGATGGATTTCAGTTATCAGAGCATGGTGATATCATCTGCAAATTAAAGAAGGCACTATATGGTCTAAAGAAAGCCCCAAGAGCATGGTATGAGAGGTTGGACAAACATCTTTTGAAGATTGGTTTCAACAAAGGTACTGCTGATAGTAATCTATATTTCTAAATAGATAATGAAAACATTTTGATTGTTGAAGTATTTGTGGATGATATCATCTTTGGAGGAAGAGACAGTTTGTGTAAAACCTTTGCAAATCAAATTAAAAGTGAGTTTGAAATGTCAATACTTGGTGAAATAAATTTCTTTTTGGGTCTGCAAATCACTCAGACAAAGAAAGGCATCTTTCTCTCAAACTAAATATGTGAAAGAACTTTTGAGGAAATTTGGAATGGAAGACTCAAAGCCTATGAACACTCCTATGGCTACCAAATGTAGGTTGAGCAAAGATGATGACTCTCCTAAGATAGATCAGACAAAGTACAGATCAATGATTGGTGGATTACTGTATCTCACTCAGACTAGACTAGATATAATGCAGGCTGTTGGTCTTGTGGCAAGATTCCAGGCTGATCCCAGAGAATCTCATATCATGGCAATCAAAAGAATTTTTAGGTACTTGAAAGGAATGGTTGAGTATGGCCTATGGTATCCTAGAGATCATGACTCTTTTCTTCATGCATATACAGATGCAGATTGGGCAGGAGATGTGGATGATAGGAAGAGTACAAGTGGAGGAGCATTCTTCTTGGGAAAAAGGTTGGTTTCTTGGATAAGTAAGAAACAAGAGGCAATATCTCTGTCTACAACTGAAGCAAAATACATTGCTGCAGTAGGTAGTTGCACTCAAATTTTATGGATGAAACAGATGTTATGAGACATTAAAGTAGAGTATGAGGAGCCTATCACAATTTTCTGTAATAATTCAAGGGCAATAAATATTTCTAAGAATCTGGTGTTGCATTCTAAGACCAAGCACATATCTATCAAGTTCCACTTTCTGAGAGAACAAGTAAACAAGGATGAAGTCAGATTAGAGTATGTACCCTCTAAGGATTAGATTGCAGCTATCTTAACTAAACTTCTTCCCAAGGACTCTTTTGAGTATCTCAAGGAGAAGTTAGGGGTCATGGCCCCTCCGGTGATGAACTAGGATGCACTAATGTGCATCAGTCTAGTGGATTTCACAGTCATATCTTGTGATCCGGACTAGTGATGGGGAGCTGCTACTCAGGGGGAGCAGCCGGTATGATTCTGATGTGTTGAAATTGCAACTATGAGTCCTTTGCCATTGATGTGAAAGGGGGAGAGAAGACATGTGAAAAACAAGTGGTTGATGATCAAAGGGGGAGCAGTAAAGGAAGAGAAGACATGTGAAGAGTTATTATTGATAGGGGGAGCTGTGACAAAAAGTAGTTCTTGTCTTGATGGTTTTTCACATCATATGTTGCCATCAATGACAAAGGGGGAGATTGTTGCAAGTATGAGGTCAACCGGTGTTGTCATTGATGTCAACATACTCATATTGCATTGATGAGAAGGATTGGATAAGCTGTGTGCTGAGGATATTGAGAAAAGTAGTCTCAATCAGGAACAGGGAAGAACAGTGATGAGAAGAAGGCCAAAGTACTCAATAGGTTGAGGATCAGAGGTTGCGGATTAAATGGTTTGTAGATATAAGTCTTGAGATGTTCCAGTTAAGATTTAAAAGGTCCACATGAAGATATGAAGAAGTTGTGATCGATCAAATAGAACCGGTTCCGGGAGATGCTCTGGAATGACAGAATGTTACAAAAAGGTCCGGTGAGATTTGGAAGTGCATTATCCTATCCTATGGATTGGAAGGAGTGTTTGGGATGTCCTTGTGATGTGTCATCTCAATTTGTTCTTAGTTTGGACGTCCAAAAGTACCTTTTGCATTATGACAGTGGCGGTAGACTGTGTTCTTGAAGTTCTAGATGAAGAAGAGAAGAGATCCTGATAAGTAGAGAAAGTGCAGATGTACCTGGTCATTCAGGCAAGCCTGTGAAGGTTCTTGGATCATGTTGAGGTTGTGTTGTCAGTCCGCATTAATGTTAGAGCCCAGAATTGGAGTTATTCTTCTGGATGAAGATGTTCTTGTTCAGACTGGCCGACCGGATGAGTTATTCATCTTGCGAATGTTCTTGTGGATGATTGTTGACTTGTGAATGTTATTATGGTTGATTGCCGACTTAGATGATTGTTCCTAAGTTGATGCCTTGTATAAATAAAGGTTTGTGAATTCATTTTGAGGTGTGTGTGAAGCGGATGAGTGTGGCATAGTGAAAGAGTGAAAGGCAGAGCAAGTTTGTCATGGGCTTAAATGGAATTGATCCAGACATGGTGAAGATGTCGATCTCTAGTTCAAGTTTGTGATTCTTATCACTTTGTAGACAGTGTGTCTCTTTGTAGGCAGTGTGCTTCCTTGTGAGCAGTGTGCTCGGGCAGTGAGCCCTGATTGGCATGTGCCATCCATTTTTCTTATTCTTCTAATAGAGAATAATCCTTGGGTTAATAACCCTATGGTTTTTCCTTTAACCGAGTTTTCCATGTCAAAATCTTGGTGTCTAATGTGTTGATTTGCTCCGGTGTTTATGCTTTATGCTTTATGCTTTCATGAATGGTTGATTGATATGCTGTTAACTAATAAAGAAGAATTAAGTGTTTGAATTGAAAGCAAGTTTTTGCACAACTGATTCACCCCCCCTCTCAGTTGTGTGCCCTAGATCTAACACTTCATACAATCTAGTAATTCTAGAGGCCAAGATTTCATTGTCATTATATCACATTCTCTTAAATAGTGATTTAATGAAACCCCATGATTCACATCAAAAATTCAGTACCCTGCAGGCTAGAAAGATCTTTGTTGTAATACCACTATAATGTCCCTAATCTGAAATTTAAATGATTTTTCAGATCTAGATTTATTTATAATATTCTCCATACATTTAATAAATAAAATTCACAAAGCAAGCTACCAAATTGCACTGAAAAAACATAGATTTCACCATAAACTCCTAAAAATGATTTTATTGAGATATTTTGATACGAACATAAATATTTAAGTTTGATACAGTAAAAACACTATAGAAAACTTATACAACCAAATTTCAAACTTCTACAAACTTTCTGCAACAAGCAGAACAAATCACACATCTGACAGGATACCCAAAAACTCAAAAAACATACTAAACTCCTCCAGACTAATTTTTCATTAAATTTATGATAAAAACATCTGATATCAGGTCTAATGCATTGATTAGCTACAAAATCAAACTTCTGCAACAAGCCCACAACACCAAAAATGCAAACTTGTAAACTATGCTAAAACACCATCTACCGAAAACACATAAATTACCTGAATCACAAGCAACAAATGGACCATGGTGCTAATATGATGCTATATAAGAAAATACATAGAAAACTAATGACTTGCAACAACAGAACCAAACAATACTCAGAATAAATTGAAACTACACAATCAAAATACTAAAAGAAACCTTGTCGACACTGTCGAAACACAACAAAATCTCACTCATACTGATAGAGTTGATCTCTAACACCTGGGATGGATGTACAATAAAAAAATCACATTTATCCATGTGCTTCATAATAGAAACTCCACACAATGCTCCATAAAAATACTGAAACAACAACAACACCTGCAAACCAAATTATAGAAAACTACCAAATTCTACCAACACCTTCAGCATAAATGCAACCTCTAGATGAGATTTCCCTCTATAATCCAAGGCCTCCCATCCTTAGACTACCTAAAAATTATGGGAGCTTGTTAACAAGCCTCCAGCTCCAATGGTACTCTGTTCACTGAAGACAATTCAAGCCACCAACTCAAATTAGAAAATTGATAAAGGATGCAATAATCCCAAATGATAGACTTCTAGTATTTTATATGCAATGGGCCCAAATTGGGTGCTCAAATTCCTAATGTAATTCCTTGGGGAATATACCAGATGAGTGCTAATTTTAGTTTATGACAAATTGTTATAACCGTTGGCTAAATATGTCCTTACTATCATAAGATGCCTTCTTCTAAATTTTGCATTTAATGTCAGAAGATTCTTATAGAAACCCACACTCCACTTGTGTTGAAAGTAGTTTAATTTAATATTTAATTGTTTGATAAATGAAGATTTTAAATTAGGACAATAAAAATATTAAATATATTATTTCCCCAATGTGTCCCTGTTACCTTCTGACTTACTATTTCAAGATAGTGGGAGTTACTATTTTTAGTAAGTGCTATTTTTGGAAAAAGGGACATGACATGGTCACCCAATTTACCAGGACAAATATCCTAGGGTTGACGTGCCCTAACAAAAGGGGTAACCCTACCCCACACATTGGTATGATTCAAACACCCTCAAAAACTATAAAAATGACTAAAATTTGATAAATAGAAGGTTGCAAATGGTTTAAAATAGGAAAACTATTAAAATGTAACAATGAAACTCAAAAATGATGGATTCTTTCAAACAAAATTGATAAAATAAAATCTAGGGTTTTGAGAGAGATTTTTTTTAATTTTGTGTACCTAGTTGTTAGTGGGAGGAAAATTAGCTACCATCTTCTTGATCCTCTTGTCAATAGCTTCCCATCAACTGGTTACTTACGTGATTCCATCACCATTTGACCTATTTGCCTCTGATTTCGCCTCTTTCCTCTTCACTTAGCTTCATTTGAATGTATTTAGGTTTGTTCTATCTTTTGTAGTGCTCTTGCACCTTCATTTTGTGTGCTTTTATTCTTGCAGGTCCCCATGGTGAAGTGAGGTGACTTAGGTATACTTATGACTCATTCATTAACGGTATGTTTCCTCATTTATTTTTCAATGCTCATTATGTAATATCATAATATCAAACTAATACTTGTTATTTTAGGTATAATTGTGGGATAACAATAATAGGTAATGCCTAGTTCAAGAATGGTACCTACCTTTCATGTAGACTACCATCCCTAAGGGGGAAAATATGTAAGCACTAAAAAAGTGCATGAGCCTACATGGTAATCCAATGATGAGCTATAGTCCTAAACATGTACATGTAAGTGTGTAAATATGATCTCTCAATAGTATTTCATATTGGTGACATGTGGAACAAAGTTATCCACTTTATTTCTACATTCCCTATCTTCTAACCAACCTTATAAAGCCCTACATCTTCACCAATTGCCCTATGTCGACAATTTTTTTTTTTCACTTTATAACCCTATCAACTTGACCTACCAACATCACAAGATGGTAAATTCACTTTCTCTAAGCCCCTTTCAACCATTTCAACGCTCTAAAGGCCTCTGATTGACCTCTTAGACCATATCTAGCCTTTAATTTCAATACCCATTTCCTTGATTCTAGGTTGCTCCCTTTAAATTTTGGATCTCCTAGGGGGATCCTAGATCTGCCCTAGGTGATTTGCCTTGGAAAACTAGGAAACCCACCCTCTTTTCAAGCCAATAACTTGTTTCTAGGTCTTAAACTCATCTTTAGCCCACTAGGACCAATCTTAGCCCTTGAGACCACTTGCATAACCAATCCTTTGTGGGTCACCCCTTTTGACTTCTAGATCTCCCCCAGGTGACCTTTTAATTTAAGAAAATCTCCCCTGGGTGACCTTCCCTAGCACACTAGGTGACCGAGTCGTGTTGTAACTTACGTGTTTCTCTTCAATTCATGCCCAAATTGGCTCCATTTTTGCTCCAATTTGCATGGCTCTTTGACTCTAATTGGTTCTAGACTATTTTTAACTCATTATCCACTCCCAATAAATTTATTCTTAGCTCCAACTAAGATATTCTTATCTCTCCATCTATCTCATGCTAACTCCATTCCTCCTCTAGTGATAAGCTTTCAAGGCATATTCACTCCCTCATCAACCCAATTCACTCTTCAATCAATTATGTTAACTCTCCAATCTAAGGATTTAACTCACCAATTAACCCCACCATTCATGAGCCTCTCCAAGCTATAAATACCCTTCTCCTATATGCATTATGGGAGATAAAATTAAAGGTTACTACTCATTCCAGCCTTTTTTTTTGTTCTCCATAGCATTCTTATGCTCTTTGCAGGACTTTGTCAGCCTTTTAATTTTCTTAGTTTAGTTGTCCAAGCCTCAAAGGCTTCATAGTGTTTTCACACTCTCTAATTACTTTCGAAAAACCCAAGCCATAGTTCTCTCATAGCTTCAATGGCTTGAATTATTTCATCATAGATTTCATAGCTCAATCCACATTCAAATCATTTTTTTTTCATCCTTGTTGCCAAGAGGAGGTCACTGTTGCTATAGAGCAGAGGAGGTTGCAACAAAAAAGACTTCTAAGGATACCCCAATCTCTTGTGCCAAAGAGATACAATGTTTTTCATGCTTTCAAGTAGTTAATTAGATCACACTCTTGCTCTTGGGGAATTAATCTTTGTGTTGTTTTTTCCTTGATAGGTTTTGATTTTATTATATTAACATTGCTTAGATTAAATTTGCTTCAATTCATAGATTATATTTCAATTTTTGCAATTTTTAAGTTCATAGATTAGATTCAAAAATTGACTCACAAAATACAAAAACATAGGCTTAGATTGCATTTAAAAAATAATATAATTGCATTCATACTTCCTTTCATAGTTAATTAGTCAATTTTGCTTATTCAAATTGGAAAAAGAACAAAAAAAATTTCTTTTCATTCATAGTAGTTGCATACATAAGAAAAATATAAAAACATTAGGAATTCTAGAGAACTAAAGCCTCGATAACATCACGAGGTACACAAAAAGTCAAAATTGACACCTAGTCAAACTAGGTCAACATAAATCTCTCTCTCTCTCGAGTTCAAGCATTTAATGTGCTCAAGGATTAGGGAAGATTGGGTCAAGGCTATTCTTAACAAAATAGAGGAAATACACCCTAGGCCTCAACACACAACATAAATAGTTGAAGAGCAAGAACACACTCTCAGAATCATTTGAACAAAGAGACCATATACAAAAAAGCATCCAAGTAAATGAGAATACATTACAACACCTTAGGGAAATCAATGAGTAAAACAATCTTAGGACTAGGTATTGGAACGTGAGAAACCCCAACAGGATACATAGACTAGTGACCCTTCAGGTCATAAAGTTATCTCCACTACAACTATCATAGAGTGTATTCGTCAAACACAAATATAGACTTAGCCCACAAACTGGCCAACCATCCTCTGTGACATTCTACTTCCCATGATAATAGAACCACCCTCAAGTTATGCCTCAACTTGATTGGATTTTTCCATGAGAGCATGAGTGACTTGGAGGTCGCCCATTATAAGGAAGTATTTCATATGTGGTATCAAAGCTGACTCATTCATGTTGTGCTTGAGTCACATTTTAGAGAACACAAAGATGAGCAATTATGTTTTCCCCTTTTCATTTTGGTGAACTTAATTGAAACTACACAAGAAAGGTTTTACAATTTTTTAAATCTAAAATTATCTCTAATTATATTATATTTTAGAATCTTAATCATCCTTTTTCCTTTATGCTTTATTGATAGATCTTCCTTTTAGGGTTTGGTGTTTCTTATTCCAAGCCTATCTTTTACTCACCCTATGCATCCTACGTTTAACTTAGGGTTAACTCTTCCCACACATTTCATATTCAAAGATGATCTTGGGCTCCATTATATTTAGAGGCACATGTTAAATTTGAAAGGAAGAAATATACATGAAAACACTTCCTACACTAACCTTAGAGGAGAGTATTGAGCAAATTTATGATCTTTACAATTTCTTGAAAGAGAGACACATTATGAAAACACAAACAATATTATACCACAACATAGGTGTATGTGAGGAAAACCTTTTCAAGATAAAATCCCCACATTCCAAAATAGCCCAATGTATTATTTAGTAATCTTGACACAATTACAATGCACTTGTAAAGAAAGCCTTTACAAGAGTATCACTAACTAAAGATTTAAAGTAGTTCTTGTAGCATAACAATACTTACAAAACTCACTATCAAAACCTCAATCTGAAGAACCTAATAAATAAGAGATGCAATACATGAAACTATAAATAGAAATTAGAAAACTATGAGCTAAAACCACTCAAAATGTGATGCCCAAATCCATAATTGAAAGTTCAATACCCAAAACCCAAGATGAGTCCATAGGCTAAAAATAACATATCCCAACCACCTATCATAAAATTGTCATAATCCACTCACCAACTTGGGAAGTCAATTTTGGTACCATTATCTCCATTCAAATATGCCTTATGACATGTCATAATAGGATTCATAAGTTGGTCAACAAGTGTAACTCCCTCTTACAACTATTTTACATGTCCCATATGCTTTTACTTCCAATGCGGGAGGCCCATCTTTTAGAGGCCATAACTTTTGACCTTATAATTCATTGCCCCCTCTTATTTTTGTAGAGCTCAGAGAGATCTATGTACCAAGCATCCTTGCTAGCAACATTGAAGAATCCAAATTATTTATTTTGCCCAAAGACTCTATAGCACTGAAATTAAGTTTTTTAGTTTCATAGTCTGAAAATTAAATTTTTTATATTCTTAACATTAGAAGAAAGGTTGAGACACATTTTATAACAAAAGTACAATTTCATAAACTTTTCCTATTGATCTTGACTCACATGATACATTATCTTTGGACTCTCATGTTTGATATTATTTCTAATAAAGATGATGTCTCTCATAAATCAAAACATAGTCAATATTATGAAGATAGATTACCTAACTCTAAATTATATTTGATAAGTCTATGAATACCTAGTTTCTCTAATACTAATCATTTTCCATATATTACCCTATGCATATATTATTGAATGCTTAATAAGTCAATAGATAAGAAAAAGTATCCTTTACCCTGCATTGATGATCTCTTCAATCAAATGCATGGTGCAACTATTTTAAATAAGATTGACCTAAGAGAAAGATATCACCAACTGAGAATCAAAGAGGTGTAAGATGGAAAAGAGAGAACTAATCAATTATGAACTAATTAGATCAATATTTTCTATCAAACATTAGAACACAAGCCGACCAAGACTTGTACGCTTGGGTATAGTCCTCAGGGGAGAGCCAAGTTATCTAGGGCTTGATTCTTTTTGTTGTAATAGTGGAGATTGATTTGAGAATGACACTATATAGGGTTTTAGGTGACCTAAGAACAACTTACAGGTACTACAGATCAACTGTGCAAGAAAAGAAGGCAAATTATGAAGGATCAGGGCTATCGGAGCCTATAGCCAGAAATAGGAGTAGATCTGGTAGGACTTGGGTGTTGGGTACCCTAGTCTTAGGGTTTTTACCCTAACAAAGTTTGTGTATGATGATCTCTATTACTTGCATCTTCCTGTCACCTGTCAAGTGTCTAAAACTATCGATTCAGATCTCCACACATAAAAGAGGGAAAATAGTTGTGTTGTATAAGGGATTGCCTTAGTCAAACCCCGTGTTGGTGTTCCCACCACAACAATAGTGATAAGTGTGATAGAGAGTACATGCTTATGATGAGTAGATGTAAAACATGTAATAAAGACTGCAATAATGAAATATAATGAAATAGAGTTACCATGAGCATGAAACCCTAGGTGAATATATGTCGCAACATGCATCATCCACAAGGTGTTGATGAAGGAAGAAGCTTCCTTGAAAACCTGGAAGAAGGGTTAATGCATACAACAATAATCTATAGAAATAAAGATCTTGTAGATAGATAAAGAGCTTGTTCATAGAGAGATCATCCATCCTTAAATGAGTGAGAGAGACTTTTTTATATATGAATCCCAATTACTTTTCAAGGGCCCAATTGAGTTGAGGCCGACAAGGTGCATCACCTAAGTCAAGAGGCTGACATTCAAATATAACTTTTTGGGGCCAAACTGCCAAGACTCAAGTGCTAGGAGCCCTAGTACTAATGATTTGGGCTCTTTAAATGTTAGATGTCAAAGGATTAAGCCCAATTTCTTATAAAAATAGTGGAAATTACATATTTTAAATAAAGATGAACATACAAGCTAAAACGAGTGCTAAACCTAGTGCGAAATCGTAAGAGGTATCAATTTTCAACACTACAAGAGGAAGATATTCCTAAAAGGAAATTTATAACAAGGTATGGACATTATGAGTTTATGGTGCCACCATTTGGGTTAACAAATGCACTAGCTGCATTCATGAGCCTAATGAACAATGTCTTCAAGGACTACCTGGATAAGTTTGTGCTTGTCTTTCTAGATGATATTTTGATATACTCTAGAAATGAGGAAGGGCACGTATATCATGTAAGGTTACTGATGCAGCGGTTGAGAGAGCATAATATTTACAATAGCCTATCAAAGTGTGCATTATTTTATAAATAAGTGCAATACATAGGACATGTCATTTTTGTTGAGGGAATTTGAATTGACTTGGAAAAAATAAAAGCAATTTTAGAGTGGCCAGCACCAAAGAATGTCCATGAGGTGCATAGTTTTATGGGATTGGCAAGCTATTATAGGAAGTTTGTACTAAATTTTTCTAAGATGGCCAATCCCATCACTTCACTCCAAAGGAAAGGATGATAGTTTGTATGGTTAGATAAGTGCAATGAAGATTTCCAAATCCTAAAGGAAAGATTAACTTCAGCCCCAATTCTTAGAGTTCTTGATCTAAAAGGTCATTTTATAGTCATCATGGATGCATCTAGTGAAGACTTAGCAAGTGTACTTATGCAATATGGTCAAGTTGTGGCCTATGAATCTAGAAAAATCTAATAATATGAGTCAAATTATGCTCTACATGATTTAGAACATGCATTGATAGTTCATGCATTACAAGTGTGGAGGCATTATTTCTTCAGAAAGCCATTCAAGCTAAAGACAAATAACATGAGACCCAAGTATATTTTCACATAGCCAAACTTGAATGCACACCAAAGGCAATGGCTAGAATTCCTATTAGATTATGATTTTGACATCAGTTATAGTAAAGGCAAGGAAAACAATGTGGCTAATGCTCTTAGCTGTAGATGATCTATTATTGTGATGGCTATTATTCGATCAAGTTTTTAGAAGGTTTTGAAGTACTCTTTAGGGGATGAGTTCTATGAGAAAGTCAAGAAAGATCTTTTAGAGAATTCATAGGATTTCATATATGATGGGTACTTTTTGAATCAATGGGATTTGAGAACATTAGTGTTGAGAGAAGCTCATTATGAAACTTATTCTAGACACCTTGGTGTAACTAAGCTAATGGATGCTATAAAACCGCTATATTTTTGGAAATGAATCAAGCAAGATGCAACCAATTTTGTGGCTAGATTCTTAGAGTGTCAATGGTTTAAAGCTGAACAAATGCATAATGCAAGATTGCTTTATCCTCATAATGTGTCAGTGTGGAAATGGCAAGTTATCAACATGGATTTTGTGCAACATCTTCTAATGTCTAGGAAATACCATGACATGATCCTGGTGGTAGTAAACAAGCTTATGAAAGATCCCCACTTTATATTGCGAAACTTGAATGATGGTGTACCAATTCTTTCAAGAAGATTCATTCAAGATATCTTTAGACTCCATGGAGTTTTGGAAAAGATTATCTCAAATGGAGATGCATTGATGACTTCAAGGATTTGGAAAACCTTGTTTTTGGCATTGATAACTCAACTCAACATTAGTTCAATTTATCACCCAGAGATTGATGGTCAAACTAAAAGGGTGAATCAAGTGTTAGAAGATTTGTTGTAGATGTATTGTATGGACCAATAGTACAAATTTGGGAAGAATACCTTCCACTAGTCAAGTTTGTTTATAAAGTTCCCATCACTCTTCTTTAAAATGGCTCCTTTTGAAGTACCATACAGTAGAAAATGTAGGACACCTATTAGTTGGGATAAATTGGAAGATAGGATAAGCATTGGGCTAGAAATGTTAGTAGAGATGGAAGAGAAATCAAACTAATTTGGAAAAGGTTGGTTGACTCCAATGATAGGTAGAAAAGTTATGCCAATTTGAAGTGGACAACAAGGTAATTTTCTATGGGAGGCATAGTTCTTCTTAGAGTAAAACCCCATAAAATTTCAATTAAGTTTGGTAAATCAGAAAAGTTGGCTCCTAGATATGTAGGCCCATTTGAAATGCTTGAAGTCATTGGCCTAGTTGCTTACAAACTAGCCTTCCCACCTATTCTTTCTCAGTTGCATAATATCTTTCATGTGTCTAATTTGAAAAAGCATGTGCCTAATTTTTCTCATGTTCTTGATTAGAATTCTTTACAAGTCTTCGACTAAGTGGTGGTAATGGCAGAGCCTCTTAGAGTGCTTGATATTCTCAAGCTCTACTTGCATGGTATAGAAGTAACTTAGTGCAAGGTCCAATGGGACCAATATCAAAGGATAGTGCCACTTGGGAGGACTATGAAGAGTTTCGTAGAGTATATCCTTATCTATTTGCATAGTATTTTTAATCTTATGATACTTTAAATACAAACTTTTATGTTTAAGTTTAATCAAGCTATTAGGATGATGACTTTTTTCTAGAGGGGAAGGATGTCACATCTCATTTATATTTACTCATTATGGAAATTTTTGTAATGTTTAAATAACTGATTAAATGTGTTTGTGTGTGTGTTCAATGTTTTGGTATGATGTATTAAATGTGATGACATTATGATCTATATGTTATTAAGACAATTTATTATTTCACTATTTTATAGAGTATCCATGATTTAAACTAATATCTTATTATTCAAAATGTTTCACATGTACATGTTTATCATTTTGAATAATTGATGAATAATATGAAGAAATGGGTTATTTCATAAATCATATGTAGCTAATATTTTAATGATTGTTACTAGTTTGTGATTATGATATTTTGATATTGACATGGACTAACTACAACCTATTGGAATGAGGTGGATGCATGTTAGACTTTTCCCCTCACTTGTAGAGGGAGAACATCATCTAGGAGAGGGAGGAAAATTGTGGGGCAATTGAACCATACACTCCAAGAACCCACACACTTGTACAAACTTGTAGATTAATTGTATGTCAATTCATTTTAGACAGGTAGGGGTGTATTTGATTGTCATTGCGAGTTTGTTTAGGAAGTCTTTGTTTTCTTCAAATGGATGTATGAAGTCTTAGTCTCATGAGGCTATTGTATTACTTTGTTTGAACATGGTGTTGTATGTTGTTGGGTATATGAGTTATTTTTCAAAAAGGAATTAATAAGCCATAGTTTTTATTTACTCCTGTTGGAGAAGCCAATATTAGAATGCAAAGGCTAGGATAAACTTCCAAAAGTGAATGATAAAGTACAAAAGCATGTCTATTATAATAAATGAGAGTGTGTAAATATACAATGAGAGCCCTTGCATATAAAGGCAAGGATGAGGAGGTAGGAAGGTAGGATCAAATGCTTGACTACCCCTCCAAATGTGTACCACATGTTATCTCACATGAGATATAAAGTGTGAGGACATGTGTCAAGTCTACATGAGGTGAGACAAAAGGGAATCTTATCCTCTAGGTAAACTTAAGCTAAGTGTGAATGGGTCAATGTAGAAAAGGTGATAAACTAACTAGATGGATAATGACCCTATTTACACTAACACACCCCCTTAAGTGCAACTTAGGGAGTAGTAATACAATGATAATGGGTCCCAACTACTAGACCATGTTAGGTACTCATGTACAAACAAATTTCTCATAAATAGAGTAAAGAAGAAAACCTAGTGGGAAACAAAACTCCTCTCCAAATGGGAAAAAGATACATGAAAGAAATGTACAAGTGAAGAAGATGGAGCACTCATCATGACCCCCAAGGACTACTTCTGTCATGAATGTACAATAAATTTTCCCCCCATAGGAGAGAAAAGAGATAAGGTCTATGTGACTCCCCCAAAAAGTGAGAAGGAAAGAACTCCATGTGATGAAATTCTCCCTCCCAATATTGAGATGAGAAGAGAAACCATGTATCCTCCCATCAAAATGCCTCCTATAGTGCTGGTAGATGCTCGACACTAGATGTTAAAGATGAACCATGATTGATAAACAACATTTCTTCCCTTGGAAAAAAAACCATAGAGGTGTACAATATAGCTTCCAATTCTAGATAGGAACATGCAAGAAGAAGGGTGAATGTCTTTGAATTTTGTACATGATCCAAAGACCTATATGATGTCCATGATGATTTATTTGAATGTTGCTCAAGTGCTCCATGTGGAAGATGATATTGAACATGTTTAAAATATGTATATGTAGGGATAACAACATTGATGTGGCTGTCATCAAAACTAGAATAGAAATAGCAATATGTGACTATAACAACTCCTAAAAACTGCTTATAAATTACCAAACATGGTCACATGACCATTAGTAGTTTATTACCAATCATTTATAACATGACCAAATTGATGACTCAACCATTTTTAGTCATTTATTGGTTGTTTTGATTTATCAGTTTGGTAGTATATTTAGTCATTGATTGCTGTAATCTGGGCACTTATTTAGTCATTTATTTTTCACTGATATATTTAGTCATTGATTGTTGTTAATTGATCACTTATTTAGTCATTTTTATTCACTGATTTCTATCCATTGGTAGTATATTTAGTCATTAATTTTAATCATCATTTTGATCAATTTGGTAGTATATTTAGTCATTTTTATTCACTGATTTAACATTGGTCATATATTTAGTCATTTGTATTCACTATTCACTGATTTCTATCAATTGGTAGTATATTTAGTCATATTTATTCTTTGTTCACTAATTTCAATCAATTGGTAGTATATTTAGTCATATTTATTCACTGTTAATGATTTCTATCAATTGGTACTATATTTTGTCAATTTAATTATTAATTGATATTAATTAGTAGTATATTTAGTCATTTTAATTGACTGATATTTAAGGATTTAAACATAAAAACACATAAATACACATCATAAGCATCAATTTATTGCATACAATATAAAAATAGCCATTGAGAAGGCAAAATCGCTTAACTTTATTAAAAGACAGGTGTTCTTACAGCTTGCACAAGTCTGAAATATCTATCTTGCTTGAAAAATGCTTAGAAATAGAGTATTACAATGTTTATTTTCAGTCACAAGACTAAAAATCTGATCAAGTTACAATGCACAAAAATGATAAGAAATAATTAACTTCTCCAAGTTTACAATGCTTTGCCAAAAAGTGAACTGTTAGTAATTGATTCTCAACCAGCCTAACTACTGCCATAGGTCATCTAATCTGCCCCATCAATCTAGTACTTGTCCTTCTTGACTGCAACCAAAGGAAATACACTATCATATGTAGTCAGGTCTGTGATAGGATATTCATAATGTGAAATATGGATTAGATCAGGCTTCCTTAATGAAACATCACTATATTCTTATGTCTTGTACTATCATCAACACTGCTTATGGGACATGTTTTTATTGAGTTTGAAGATATTAGGCCCTCTTAGGGCATGGAATCAGATTCTTCCTTCATTAATGCATCTTCAAAAGCCTCTTTTTGAGTCTAAACCATTCACTTACCCTACCTCTATTGCATTGGACACTTGGTAGGAAGTCATATTTTGGTGCAGGAGCACCCCTTCAACAAGCCAACTATACATCTAAGGGAGAAGACTAAGGTCTTGATATGTTATTATGTTTTATGCATTTCTATGTTTGTTCATGTTGTCATGTAGTTCTTGTTGTTGTGATTTCATGTTTGTAATAAAGACTCCACCATGTGAACTAGTGTCGCAAATTTGGCATTTTGATAAGCCAATTTGGACATCTTGGACAATTGGGGTATGTGGATAATCAAATCAAGTGTGTTGTGTTGTTTTTAGGTGTTTTGTTGATGTTCTAGGGTGTTTAAATCATGTCTTATAATAAACATGTGTCTTGTGATTAGTTAGTGTTTTGGCTTACACCCTTGGTTAAGCCAAAATAAGAAACATGGAAGTTATAACAACTCCAACCTCTGATATTCTAGTTTTGAACTAGATGGGAAGAAACCATAAGATCAGGATTAAAAAGAGGAGATCATTGATGAAGTTTGGAGAGAAATAGAAGGTTGAGGAAAAATAATACATTCTGTGGAGACATCGAAGTTTAATTTAGTTTGTGCTTGCAGATTCTGTGTTCTATGTATATTCTCTATATTTAACTATTCTAGTTTTCTGTTGTCGAAGATGCAAGACTGAGACCATTCCACTAGTGGATTTCTTTGAAATCAGTGGAATGGACCCTATACATAGTTTTTTGTTTTATTTTCTTTTTGTTCATGGTCATGGCAGAATGGAACAGTGGATCCAATCTATAGAAGAGATGTCGTAGTAGAAATGCTAGCATCTCTATGTGCTAGGGTTCGACAGATAGAGATTGTGAGATTTGTTGCAGAGGAGGTTATCAGTGGGAGATTTGTGGTGTCATCAAATATGCATTTTGTGTATATACTGCAATTGCATGTCGAGTATATTACATGTGTATATCACAATTGTATCTGATTATCATTTTGTGTGTATCCTACAATTGAATATCAGAGATTGTATGAGTGAATGTGCATTTTGAACAATACAAGGAGTGACCGGTAGAACCGAGAGAGAGAACTGACACAGTAAGTCAACTAATGAATGTCAAGGAATGTATGTCAAAATGTATATTGAAAATATACATTGTGTTACATGCAAGAATTGACTGGTCACAACGATGGAACCAAGGTGGAAATATATTTGTTTACTAATAGTAGTAGGTCAAGCAATGTATGTGTGAAGTTGTAGACATTGGTGTTAGAAGTGTTATCGGGAGATGAGGAGAAGGTAAAACCAATGGTCTAAGTCACAGCGAAGGATTTACAAAGGAGTCAAAAGTGAAGTGATTGGGTATTGGTGTAATAAAATTTGAACTTGCCGATGGTTTGTGTGTTGCCGATGGGTAAACTGGTTCAACAATTCATATTTTGATGTGTTTTGTATGCTTCTGTTGAACACTCTGCATCAAGTGGTATCAGAGCCAAAAGAGTGTCCTTTAGGTAGAAGAAGAAGAAAAGATGTCAGATGAAGAGGGGTCACAAGAGTACCCAGCAAAGATGACCAATGCTGAATTGGTTGTCCTAGTGAAAAAGGAAATGTCAGAGAGCAACGTAGTTAGAGCTCAGAATCAAGCCTTGAGAGATGAGTTAGAGAAGTTGAGGGACAAAGTAGAGAAGGGAGAAGAAGATTCTGGTGAGAGAGCAGACTGGGATGAAGAGGAGATCCCTAGGCAGGAAGAGATAGAGGTTCTTGCAGACCAGAGACCCTTACTCAATGCCCTAAAATCCATGGAGAGAAGGACCATGGATATGAAACTAGACCTACCCATGTTTGCAGACAAAATGGATCCTGATTCAGTGATGGAGTGGATAGACTCCTTGAATAACTTCTTTGAGACTGAGGAGATACCAGACCACCAAAGGGTGAAGATGGCCCAATCCAAAATGAAAGGGGCTGCACTAACTTGGTGGACTTTAATCCAAGATGAGAGGGTGAAAGAGGGAAAGAGTAGAGTTGCTACTTGGAAGAAGATGGCGGCTTTAGTGAAGGAAGCCTATGTTCCGTTAGATTACAATATCCAACTACATAAGAGGAAACAAAACTTGAAGCATAAGGAGTTAGACGTCAGTTCATACACAGAAGAGTTCATGAAACTATGTGTTAAGACAAAGGTAAAGGAGAGTGAGGAAGAGAAGGTGGCAAGGTACCTCAATGGATTAAGGTTTAACATCCAATAAGACTTAAATCTGCATAATCCAGAGACAGTCCAAAAGTGCTACCAATTGGCACTCAAAGTGGAAGAGAAATTAAAGAGAAGACAAGGGTAGAACAGCAGAGGAAGAGGAAGACAACAAAGAGGGGGAAGAAGTCCCTTCAGAGGCAGAGGAAATGGATTTGGACACCAAGGTGAATCCAATCAAGATAGCAGTAAAGGAGACAACAATCAAACTCAAGGGGGAAGTTGCAATCAAAGAGGAAACTTTAGGGGTAGAAGACCACCATTTAGAGGGAGATCTCAGGGTAGAGGACCTCTCAAATGTTACAATCACAATCAAGAAGGCCACATAGCTAGCAGATGTCTAGAAAAGGCAACAAGTTCAATGGGAGAAAGGAGGATAAATCTGATCCAAGAATCTGATTGTCAAAGTGTGACAAGCTCAAGCACTTATCAAAGTGTGAATGCTCCTAACAGTTATGGATATCCTGAGAGTGGAGAATCTCTGATGATTAGGAGAGCAATGACCACTTTGAAGGTTCCTGACAAAGAACCCCCACAAAGGAAGTCTCTCTTCAAATCTACTTGCAGGGCAGGAGGAAAGGTATGTAAAGTTCTGATTGACTCCGTATCCACTGAAAATTTTGTGTCCATTGAAATGGTAGAATATCTTAAGCTTAGAAGGCTGCTCCATCCTTGCCCATACAAGGTCTCATGGCTCACCCAAGGTCAGCAAATAGTTGTGGAAGAATAGGCTTGGGTGGAGTTTCAAATTGGATCATACAAGGACAGATTATTGTTTGACATTGCCAAGATGGATGCTTGCCATCTCCTATTTGGAAGACCATGACAATATGACTTGAAAGCACACCATGATGGAGTCAGAAACACATATTCAATCACCAAGGATGGTAAGGTGATAGAATTGCTACCATTGATGGAGGATGAAGTGGAACCAAAGGGGAAAGAAGTCAAGGTGATGATGGTAGAAGGCAAACAATTCATGAAAGAGATAGTAGAAGAAGGTACAGTTGCATATGCTCTAATTCCATGCCTAAAGGTGAACAAGGAGCAGCAGTAGAAAGTCAATGGAGAGAAAAGGCAAAGGTTCATAGATCTGGTTGTCTAAGAGCTATTGGACAAGTACAAAGGCATCATCTCTGATGGAATGCCAAGGTCCCTACCACCTATAAGGGACATTAGCCATTACATAGATCTGATCCCAGGATCTACACTTCCAAACAAGGCAGCATACAAGCTTACCCTAGAGCAGAATGCAGAAGTAGCAAGGCAGATTGAGGAGTTGTTGGAAACAAGCCTAATTGGCAAGAGTTTAAGCCCATGTGCAGTACCAGCTATCCTAGCACCAAAGAAGAAAGGCACTTGGATACTTTGTACTGATTCAAGGGATATCAACAAGATAACAATTAGGTATAGGTTCCCAATCCCTAGGATAGAAGATTTGTTTGATTGCTTGGGGCGTGCTAAATATTTCACAAAAATAGATCTAAAGAGTGGCTATCATTAGATTAGGATTAGGCCAGGAGATGAGTGGAAAACTACATTTAAGACCAATGAGGGGTTATATGAGTGGAAGGTCATGCCTTTTGGTTTGTCCAATGCCCCTAGTACCTTTATAAGGTTGATGAATGAGGTCTTGAGGGAATTCATAGGCAAATTTGTCATAGTATATCTAGATGATATCCTAATTTTCAGTAATACAAGGGAAGAGCACCTCAAACATATAAACTTGGTCCTCAAAAGGTTACATGAAGAGTAGCTAATGATCAACTTAGAGAAGTGTTTGTTCATGTAGGAGGAGATCATCTACTTGGGTTTTGTTATCTCACATGGCAAACTGAAAATGGATCAAGAGTAGGTAAGTGCCATATTGTCTTGGCCAACTCCTAGAACCATGAATGATGTTAGAAGTTTCCATGGGTTAGCAACCTTCTGTAGGAAGTTTATAAAGGGGTTTAGTCATGTTTGTGCACCCATGCTTGACACCATAAAAGGAGGACAAAAGTGCAGATTCACTTGGACAAAGGAGGCAGATGATTCATTTGAAACATTGAAGAAGAAGGTGGCAGAGTAGCTAGTCCTTGCACTTCCTGACTTCCACAAGATTTTTCAAGTAGAATGTGATGCAAGCCACATGGCAATTGGAGCAGTACTTAGTCAAGAAGGTAGGCCTATTGCATTTTTCAGTGAGAAACTAAATGATGCAAAGAAGAGATACTAATCCTCTGACTTGGAGATGTATGCTCTAGTACAGTCACTCAAAAAGTGGAGGCATTACTTGATGCCAAAAGAATTCATAGTGTTCACAGATAATTAGGCCCTTAGTTTCATAAACAATCAAGAGAAACTGAACCATAGGCACATGAAGTGGGTGGAGACTTTGCAAGCTTTCACCTTCACACTCAAGCACAAGAAAGGGGTCAAGAACAACGTGGCAAATGCTTTGAGTAGGAGGGCTCTAACCATAAATCAGATCCAATTGGAGAGTGTTGGCATTGACTCCTTGAAGGCCATGTATGATGCTAATGAAGACTTTGGAGAAATCTATAAGGTATGTACTTCCTTTGGTGACAAATATCATATTGAGTTCTCTGAATTTCTAATCCAAGGTGGATTACTTTTCAAGGGTGGATAATTGTGCATTCCACGGTGTTCTATGAGACTGAATATCATTAGGGAGAAACATTGTGGGGCCATGGCAAGACATTTTGGTCTAGATAAAACTCTTGATCTTGTGAGGAGACATTACTATTAGCCCAAGTTGCAGTCAGATGTGAGGAGATTTGTAGAGACATGTGTGATATGTCAAAAGGCAAAAGGAGATCCACTAATGCAGGTTTGTATCAGCCACTACCCATTCCTTCTAGGCCATGGGAGAGCATAAGCATGGACTTCGTGTTGGGTTTTCCTAGAACAAGGAAGGGATATGATAGTGTTTTTGTTGTAGTAGACAGATTTAGTAAAATGGCACACTTCTTGCCATGCAAGACCACTTGTGATGCCTCATATGTTGTAGATCTATTTTTTAAAGAGATAGTGAGGGTACATGGTTTGCCATTGAGCATAGTGTCAGATAGAGATGTGAGATTTATTGGCCACTTTTGGAGGACTCTTTGGAAGAAGCTTGGCACCAAATTATCCTTCTCATCAGCCTATCATCCTCAAACAGATGGGCAGATTGAAGTGGTTAACTGTTCATTGGGAAATCTACTAAGGTGTTTGACAAGGTAGCATGGAGAGAAGTGGGATAACATTCTACCACAAGCAGAATTCTCTTACAATGACACCATCAATAGGAGTACAGTGAAGTCACCTTTCCAAGTGGTATATGGAATTCATCCAAGGGGTATTTTGGAGTTGAGAGATCTGCCTATAGGAGAGTCTATTAGTGCAGATGAAGAAGCCTTTGCATCAGCCATCAAAGAGGTGCATGATCAAGTCAAGACCCAACTCCAACAGACTACATTGAAGTACAAAGCATATGCTGACAAGAAGAAGAAAGATGTACAATTTGATGTTGGAGATTTGGTGTGGGTTCATCTGAAGAAGGAGAGGCTCCCAAAAGGTAAACATACCAAGCTAATGCAAAGGAAGATTGGACCATATCAGATTTTAAAGAAGTGCGGGTAGAATGCTTATGAGATCCAACTTCCTCTTGACCTTGGATTGTCACCCATTTTCAATGTAGGTGATTTAACTCCATACAAGCATAATGCAGATGTAGGACAGGAACCATTGCAGGGTACAACAGATGATGATATCCCTAAGCATGATCCACTAAAATTGAAGAAGATCTTAGACTCAAGAGTGGCAAAGAAGACAAGGAACAAAGAGCACATGGAGTACGTGGTGGCTTGGCAGGAAAACCTGATTAGGAAGTAGTTTGGTTGACTAAAGATTAGATCACAAACCATGGTACAAACCTTCAAACTCTCATCTCAAGTGGGCTTGAGATTTCTTCTCCCAGGGAGTACGGTACAGGAGAACTGCTTCAACAAGCCAACTATACATCTGAGGGAGAAGACTAAGGTCTTAATATCTTATTATGTTTTATGAATTTCTATGTTTGTTCATGTTGTCATGTAGTTCTTGTTGTTGTGATTTCATGTTTGTAATAAAGACCCCACCATGTGAACCAGTGTCACAAATTTGGCATTCTAATAAGCCAATTTGGACATCTTGGACAATTGGGGTATGTGGATAATCAAATCAAGTGTGTTGTGATGTTTTTAGGTGTTTTTTAATGTTCTAGGGTGTTTAAATCATGTCTTATAATAAACATGTGTCTTGTGATTAGTTAGTGTTTTGGCTTACACCCTTGGTTAGGCCAAAATAAGAAACATGGAAGTTATAATGATTCCAACCTCTGATATTCTAGTTTTGAACTGGATGGGAAGAGACCATAGGATCGGGATTAAAAAGAGGAGATCGTTGATGAAGTTTGGAGAGAAATAGAAGATTGAGGAAAAATAATACATTCTGTAGAGACATCAAAGTTTAATTCAGTTTATGTTTGTAGATTCTGTGTTCTGTGTATATTCTCTATATTTAATTGTTCTAATTTTTTGTTGTCGAAGATGCAAGACTAAGACCATTCCACTAGTGGATTTCTTTGAAATCAGTGGAATGGACCCTATACATAGTTTTCTATTTTATTTTCTTTTTGGTCGTGGTCATGGCAGAATGGAACAGTGGATCTGATCTATAGAAGAGATGTCGCAGTAGAAAGCCTAGCATCTCTATGTGCTAGGGTTCGACAGATAGAGACTGCAAGATTTTTTGTAGAGGAGGTTATTGGTGGGAGATTCGTGGTGTCATCAAATATGCATTTTATGTATATACTGCAATTGCATGTGTATATCACAATTATATTTGATTATCATTTCATGTGTATCCTGTAATTGAATATCAGAGATTATATGAGTGAATGTGCATTTTGAACGATACAAGGAGTGACTGGTAGAACCGGGAGAGAGAACCGGCATAGTAAGTCAACTAATGAATGTCGAAGAATGTATGTCAGAATGTATATTGAAAAGATACATTATGTTAGATGCAAGAATTGACTTCTCACAATGATGGAACCAAGGTGGAAATATATTTGTTACCTATAGTAGTAAGTCAAGCAATGTATGTGTGAAGTTGCAGACATCGGTGTGAGAAGTGTTATCAGGAGATGAGGAGAAGGTGCTACCGATGGTCTAAGTCACAGTGAAGGATTTACAAAGGAGTCAAAAGTGAAGTGATCGGGTATCGGTGTAATAAAATTTGAACTTGCCGATGGTTTGTGTGTTGCCGATGGGTAAACCGGTTCAACAGTTCATATTTTGATGTGTTTTGTATGCTTCCATTGAACACTTTGCATCATATTTAGTTAGTGTCCTTGGTCTTCACTACTCATTGTGGTGATTGAACTATGCATACTTGCTTTCTAGATGATTGCCCTACAACTTTCATATACTTTCCTTATAATTAATGCTAACACTGTAGTCCTCTGTTCCTTTGCTCATGCCACTGAAACCATGTTTACTGTGCTTGTATCCCTAGGAACCATTGACCATTGCCACTCACCATGAACATATTACCTCTATGCACTCATTATCTCTCTATTATAGAACAATCACCCATAAGTATACAAAATTTAGACTTTCATTTGTAGACTGTCATAGGTTTATGAAACTACCATATTCCTATAACTATGCTACCATGTAGAATATATGCCTTGTAATAATAGCATTATTAGTGGTTGTCCTTTTTTCTATTTAAGACATCTATAAATTTGTCTACTGGTTGCTTCAAAATTCTTGATGAAATGCTAACATCGTCACCTTATGACTGTAATCTTCCTCATTGATCTTTGTGCATTGCCAACTGCCCTTCCTTTCTAAAAAAGTAACACACCACCCTTGATCACAATAGCTTAAGACTCGTCTCACTTTGTCTATGGCATGAATTGTGTACTTTATCTCTTAATCACCATCATTTATGCTCCTTGAGTCTTCATGATTGTCTTCATGATGACATATCATATATGAAGCTCTCTCCTTTATGAAGCTCTCTCATTTATGCTCCTTGAGTCTTCATGACCTTCTTCATTACTGAGTGTTGATCGTGTCCCATATATGAAGCTCTCTCCTTCAATGTAGCCAACAATAACACTAGAATCTTTTCATAAAGGCATATAAGACAGCAGTGATGAATGTTTAGGGAGGAAAAGCAACATAAAATCAAGTCCAAAAAACCCATAAGACTTAAATATGTGTCTTTGCTTTGAAAAATGTGTTACAAAGTGTGTTTCTCAGTGTTGTGACTAAGAAAACTAAGTTATAATGGCTTTTGTTGCTTATACAGCTCCAAAATAGAAAAACACTAAGATCCCTGAATAATACATTCAAAATATTGCATAAAGTAGTGGGCCAAGTTGTCTAACAGCTAGTACATATAAACATCAACTATGTGTTAGTTTCAAGATAGACAACTGAGAGGGGGGGTGAATTAGTTGTCCCAAAACTTTCTTTTCATTAACCACTTAAATCCTTCTTGTAATTCAATAGCATAATAATAAATCAATCATGGAAGCACAATGCAATAATTCAAGAGCATAAACACATTAACACATATAACACCAAGATTTTAATGTGGAAAACTTGGTTAAGGGAAAAACCATAGGGTGACTAACCCAAGATTGTATTCTCTATTAAAAGAATAAGAATAAGAAAATGGCACATGCCAATTTGGGTTCACTACCTGAGCACACTGCTCACAAGAGGCCCACTACCTATAGGAGACACACTGTCTATAGAATAATAAATACTACATACTTGAACTGAAGATTAGCATCTTCACCATGCATGAGTCAGTTCCATTTAAGCTCAACACTTCTGCTCTGCTTTTCGCTCTTCTCCTCTCTACTACTTACTCTGTTGGCAAGAGACACTGTGTGGCTTCATGAGTGTTGTCATTGATGAAAACAAAGTCTATCCCACACATCCGCAGCACATAGTATGCATATACCGGAAGTCAGATTGAAGAGTATTTTGATCCAGTGAACACGAACAGAGCATGCAACAAGGTCTGACAATCAGGTTTGGATCTCTCAGATGGTGTAACTCAGAAACTTGTGCACTTGGATAAGTCAAGAGGAGTACCATGACTGCTACATTCCAGAGATTGAACCTCCAGCGATGAAAGAGTGAAAAGATATGAGCACCTAAGTGTTAGGTTTTTGACAGGCAGAGTAGACTGAGGAAGAACTGACTGGCAGAGCATCAGATTTTAATCCAGATCAGAAATTGATGGTGATCAAGCTATTTGAGGGATCATACATGGTTGGCCAACATGATTGTTGACTTCTATGTCTATGTCTTTGATATGCATCACATATTAAGCATGGATTCAGCCAATAGATCAGTGTCTTGGAAATATCTTTAGAATTCTGGTTGCCGACTAGAAAGTGTTACAAGTATGAGGTGAGCCAGTGTTGTCATTGATGTCAACATACTCATATTGCATTGACAAGAAGGATTGGATGAGCTGTGTGCTGAGGATATTGAGAAAATTAGCCTCAGTCAGGAACAGTGAAGAACCGTGATGAGAAGAAGGCAAATGTATTGTATAGGTTGAGAACCGGAGGATGTGGATTAAAGGGTTTGTAGATATAAGTCTTGAGATGCCTCAGTTAAGATTTCAGAGGTCCGCATGAAGATCTGAAGGAGTTGTGGCTGTCGGTGTAGAACCAGTTCCGGTAAGTATTCAGAGGTGACAGAGGATCACAAAAAGGTTCGGTGAGGTCCGGAACTGTATAATCCTAATCTGCAGATTGGAAGGAGTCTTTGGGATGTCCTTGTGATGTGCCATCTCAAGTTGTGTATGATTTGGAGGTCCGGAAGTACCTCTTGCATTATGACAGTGGCGACAGACGGTGTTCTTGAAGTTCTGGATAAGGAAGAGAAGAGATTCCAGTAAGTAAAGAAAGTGCGGATGTACCTGGTCATTCAGGCAGGTTTGTGAAGGTTCTTGGATCATGTTGAGGTTGTGTTGTTGGTCTGCATTGATAGTAGAGCCCGGAATTGAAGTTATTCTTCTGGATGAAGTTCTTGCTCTGTTTAGCCGACCGGATGAGTTGTTCATCCTGCGAATGTTCTTGTGGTGGCCAACCGGATGTGTTATTCATCTTGTGGATACTCTTATGGTTGTTTGCCGACTTAGATGTTTGTTCCTAAGTCGATGTCTTGTATAAATAATGGTTTGTGAGTTCATTTCGAAGTGTGGATTATGTGGATGAGTGTGGCATAGCGAAGAAAAGTGTGAAAGGCAGAGCAGAGGTTTTTGGGCTTAAATGGAACTGATCCGGACATGGTAGAGATGTCATTCTCCAGTTCAAGATTGTGATTCTTATCACTTTGTAGACAGTGTGTCTCCTTGTAGGCAGTGGGCCTCTTTGTGAGCAGTGTGCTCGGGCAGTGAGCCCTAATTGGCAAGTGCCATTCTTTTTCTTATTCTTCTAACAGAGAATAATCCTTGGGTTAATCACCCCGTGGTTTTTCCCTTAACCAGGTTTTCCACGTCAAAATCTTGGTGTTCAATGTGTTGATGTTTATCTGCTCTTGTGTTTATGTATTATGCTTTCATGGATGATTAATTGATATGCTATTAACTAACAACAAAGAATCAAGTGTTTGAAAGAACAAGAAGTTTTATACAACTGATTCACCCCCCCCTCTCAGTTGTATGCCTTAAATCCAACAATTGGTATCAGAGCCAAGTTCCTCTGAAAGGAGCTTAATCGCTTAAGGAGATCCAAGATGTCGTCATACAAGAAGGATAGTCCGAAGTTCGATGGAACCAACTTCACTCTCTGGAAAGGTCGCATGAAGTGTCACTTGGAATGTATGGGAAAAGCATACTTGGCTATGGTCTCAAAACCATATGTACCTCCACAAGGTGGTCCGACAACTCTGAATGAAATCACAGATGCTGAAAATAATCTGCGGACCAAGGAAGCCCTACTAAGCGCATTGAATGATTCAGATCTCTCAAATGTTATTGACCTACCAACTGCATATGAGATCCTGACTAAACTGGAACTTCTGTATGAAGGAGATGAGTTTGTCAAAAGTGCAAGGTTGCAAAGTCTGAAAGGGAAATTTGAAAGATTGAAGATGAGAGATGATGAAAACATCACTACCTTTATGCCAAGAGTGAAGGAGCTGGTATGTGGAATTAGAAATGCTGGTGGAACTCTAGATGAAAATGAGATTGTCTGCAAAATCCTAAGATCCCTTCCTGCTGCCTACAAAATCAAGGTTGCTGCCATTGATGAATTCAGAGCCCACACAACTATCACAAGAGAACAACTGGCTGGCAAACTAGCTGCATTTGAAATGACCGAGTTTGGAGATGATCCTCCCAAGACTGAATCTGCTTTCAAAGCCAGTGCCTATGTGAAAGGCAAACAGAGATTTGATCTGGGAGAAAACTCATCAAGGAAGATGTCATGGTATGATCAAGCAAGAAGAGACATGGAAGAAGAAGAAGCAGAAACAGCTCAACTTGAAGCCCTCATGGCAAAGAGACTGCTAAGAGGATCCGGTAAGTATGAAGGAAAACTACCCTTTAAGTGTTTCAACTGCAATAAGATTGGTCATTTTGCTTCAAGATGTCCGGAAAGATCTACAAGGTCTAATACTAACAGACAAAGGTTTCAAAAGAACTGCTATTATGTTCATGAAGAAGACGACAATGAAGGAGTAACAGATGATGAATCAGAACTAGAAAGCAAATCTGGAAATGAATGGGTGTTTATTGCCATCAAGGAAGAAGATTCAATATCCTCTGAATCTGTCAATCACAAGGTTGTGGAAAGAGCTTTGGCTGCTCAAGTGGAAGAAAAGGATGATTGGGTTATTGATAGTGGATGTTCTCACCATATGACTGGTGACAAGAATAAGTTCTTAGATTTGGAAAGGTATGAAGGAGGAATGGTAAAGTTTGGTGACAATTCTGCTGGCAGAATCAGAGGTAGGGGAACTATTTCCTTTGATGGAAAGAGCAAAACAGGTAATGTACTATATGTTGAAGGATTGAAGCACAATCTTCTCAGTGTTGGTCAGTTAGTGGACAAAGGCTATGATCTCCGATTCAAGAATGGAAAATGCAGAATCTTTACAAGCTCCGAAACTAAAATTGCATCCGGTGCTCAAACAAAAGGTAATATCTTTCATCTGGTTGGTTCAAACAAAAGTTGTCTGTTTGCTCAAGTTGATCAGAGTTGGTTATGGCATAGAAGAATGTGTCATGTGAATTTTGATAACATCATCAAGATAAGCAATATTCAGGCTGTAAGAGACCTTCCAAAATTGGTGAAACCTACAAATAGTTTGTGCAAAGAATGTCAGCTAGGTAAACAGAGCAGAGTCTCTTTCAAAAGCAAAGATCAGTCTTCTACCGGATTGTTGGAATTAGTACATACTGATCTCTGTGGTCTGACAAGAATCAAGAGTCTGCAAGGTGATAGATATTTCATGTTGTTAATTGATGATCATTCCCGGATGATGTGGGTTACCTTTCTAAAAGAAAAATCAGAAGCATTTGAGAAGTTCAAAATCTTCAAAGCTATGGTAGAGAATCAAACTGGATTGAAACTAAAGTGTCTAAGGTCTGATAGAGGTGGTGAATTTACATCTGGTGAGTTCATTGACTTTTGTGAGAAGCAGGGTATAAGGAGACAATTGTCTGCTCCTAGGACTCCACAGCAGAATGGAGTAGTTGAAAGAAAGAACCGGACCATCTAGGAAGCTGCTAGGACAATGATGTTGGAAGAAAATGTTCCTCAGATGTTTTGGAAAGAAGCTATCAGCACTGTAGTCTACACTCTCAATCGAGTTCAAATCAGAAACAACACCGGTAAGACCCCCTATGAACTCTGGTTTGGCATCACTCCTACTGTGAAATATTTCAGAGTATTTGGTAGCAAGTGTTATATTAAAAGAGATGAAGATCTAGGAAAGTTTGATGCTAGAAGTGATGAAGGAATTTTCTTGGGCTACTCCACTCAAAGCAAAGCATACCGGTGTTACAATAAGAGATTGAGGAAGATGATAGAAAGCACCAATGTGAAAGTTGATGAAGGAATTGAGAAGCCTTCAAGATTTTATGAGTTTGATGAAGATGATCAAGATGGTGTTCAGGTTCAAGGGACTCAATCCCCTCCGGTAAGTCAGAATCAACTTGATCCAGTAAATCAGGAAGAAGAAATAGGTCAGAATGAACCTGATCAAGGAGCAACAGTGCAGGATATTCCCAAAATTCCAAGGTATGTAAGACTAAACCACTCTGAAGATTAGATCATAGGTGACAGAAGCAAAGGTGTGCAAACTAGAAGGAATGTTGCTCAAAATCAGGATGAATGTTGTCTAATTTCAAAGATTGAACCTAAAACAATAAATGAAGCCTACAATGATGAAAACTAGACTAAAGCAATGAAAGATGAATTAATGCAAATTGAGAAAAATCATACTTGGGATCTTGTTCCCAGACCTAGAGACAGGAATGTGATTGGAACCAAATGGGTCTTTCGGAACAAACTGAATGAAACTGGTGAAGTTATCAGAAACAAAGCTAGATTGGTCTGCAAAGGCTACTCTCAAATAGAAGGAATTGACTTTGAAGAGACCTTTGCTCCGGTGGCAAGAATTGAAGCAGTCAGATTATTTCTTGCATTTGCTGCCTTCAAAGACTTCAAGGTATATCAGATGGATGTCAAGTCTACTTTCCTAAATGGTGATCTGGAAGAAGAAGTTTACATTGAACAGCCGGATGGATTTCAATTGTCTGATAATGATGATATGGTCTGCAAGTTGAAGAAAGCATTGTATGGACTAAAGCAAGCCCCAAGAGCATGGTATGAAAGGTTGGATAAGCATCTTGTGCAGATTGGATTCAACAAAGGTACTGCTGACAGTAACTTATATTTCAAAATTGTTCATGAAAACATTTTGATTGTTGAAGTGTTTGTGGATGATATCATTTTTGGAGGAAGAGATAGTATGTGCAAAACTTTTGCAAATCAGATGAAAAGTGAGTTTGAAATGTCTATGCTTGGTGAAATGAATTTCTTCTTGGGTCTGCAAATTACTCAAACAAAGAAAGGAATCTTCATTTCTCAGACCAAATATGTGAAAGAATTGTTAAGGAAATATGGTATGGAAGATTCAAAACCAATGAACACTCCCATGGCAACCGGATGTAAGTTGAGCAAAGATGATGACTCCCCAAAGGCAGATCAGACAAAGTATAGATCAATGATTGGTGGATTGTTGTATCTCACTCAGACTAGACCAGATATAATGCAGGCTGTTGGTCTTGTGGCAAGATTCCAGGCTGATCCTAGAGAATCTCATGTTATGGAAATCAAAAGAATTTTTAGGTACCTGAAAGGAACAGTTGAGTATGGTCTATGGTACCCTAGAGATCCGGATTTCTCTCTTCATGCTTACACAGATGCAGATTGGGCAGGAGATGTGGATGACCGGAAGAGCACTAGTGGTGGAGCATTCTTTTTGGGGAAGAGATTGGTTTCTTGGCTAAGCAAGAAACAAGATGCAATATCTCTGTCTACAACTGAAGCAGAATACATTGCAGCAGCAGGTAGTTGCACTCAAATCTTATGGATGAAGCAGATGCTAAGAGACATTAAAGTTGAATATGAGGAGCCTATCACAATTTTCTGTGATAATTCAAGTGCAATTAATATTTCTAAGAATCCGGTATTGCATTCTAAGACTAAGCACATATCTATCAAGTTTCACTTTTTGAGAGAACAAGTGAACAAGGAAGAAGTTAGATTGGAGTATGTTCCCTCAAAGGATCAGATTGCAGATATCTTTACTAAACCTCTTCCCAAGGACTCTTTTGAATATCTCTGGGAGAAGTTAGGGGTCATGGCCCCTCTGGTGATGAACTAGGATGCACTGATGTGCATCAGTCTGGTGGATATCACAGTCATATCTTGTGATCCGGATTGATGATGGGGAGCTGCAACTAAGGGGGAGCAGCTGGTATGATTCTGATGTATGAGAATTGCACGTATGAGTCCTTTGCCATTGATGTCAAAGGGAGAGAGAAGACATGTGAAAAACAAGTGGTTGATGATCAAAGGGGGAGCAGTAAAGGAAGAGAAGACATGTGAAAAGTTGTTGTTGATAGGGGGAGCTGTGACAGAAAGGAGAAGTTCTTGTCTTGATGGTTTTTCACATCATATGTTGCCATCAATGACAAAGGGGGAGATTGTTGCAAGTATGAGGTGAGCCAGTGTTGTCATTGATGTCAACATACTCATATTGCATTGACAAGAAGGATTGGATGAGTTGTGTGCTGAGGATATTGAGAAAATTAGCCTCAGTCAGGAACAGTGAAGAACCGTGATGAGAAGAAGGCAAATGTATTGTATAGGTTGAGAACCGGAGGATGCGGATTAAAGGGTTTGTAGATATAAGTCTTGAGATGCCTCAGTTAAGATCTTAGAGGTCCGCATGAAGATCTGAAGGAGTTGTGGCTGTCGGTGTAGAACCGGTTCCGGCAAGTATTCAGAGGTGACAGAGGATCACAAAAAGGTCCGGTGAGGTCCAGAACTATATAATCCTAATTTGCGGATTGGAAGGAGTCTTTGGGATGTCCTTGTGATGTGCCATCTCAAGTTGTGTATGATTTGGAGGTCCGGAAGTACCTCTTGCATTATGACAGTGGCAACAGACGGTGTTCTTGAAGTTCCGGATAAGGAAGAGAAGAGATTCCAGTAAGTAAAGAAAGTGCGGATGTACCTGGTCATTCAGGCAGGCTTGTGAAGGTTCTTGGATCATGTTGAGGTTGTGTTGTTGGTCTGCATTGATAGTAGAGCCCAGAATTGAAGTTATTCTTCTGGATGAAGTTCTTGCTCTGTTTAGCTGACCGGATGAGTTGTTCATCCTGCGAATGTTCTTGTGGTGGCCGACCGGATGTGTTATTCATCTTGCGGATACTCTTATGGTTGTTTGCCAACTTAGATGTTTGTTCCTAAGTCAATGTCTTGTATAAATAACGGTTTGTGAGTTCATTTCGAAGTGTGGATTGTGTGGATGAGTGTGGCATAGCGAAGAAAAGTGCGAAAGGCAGAGCAGAGGTTTTTGGGCTTAAATGGAACTGATCCGGACGTGGTAGAGATGTCATTCTCCAGTTCAAGATTGTGATTCTTATCACTTTGTAGACAGTGTGTCTCCTTGTAGGCAGTGGGCCTCTTTGTGAGCAGTGTGCTCGGGCAGTGAGCCCTAATTGGCAAGTGCCATTCTTTTTCTTATTCTTCTAACAGAGAATAATCCTTGGGTTAATCACCCCGTGGTTTTTCCCTTAACCGGGTTTTCCACGTCAAAATCTTGGTGTTCAATGTGTTGATGTTTATCTGCTCTTGTGTTTATGTATTATGCTTTCATGGATGATTAATTGATATGCTGTTAACTAACAACGAAGAATCAAGTGTTTGAAAGAACAAGAAGTTTTATACAACTGATTCACCCCCCCTCTCAGTTGTATGCCTTAAATCCAACAGAAAGATGTTGAAATCCTTGGTGCGAATATTTATACCAAATGGATTTCGGTATGAAGGGAAAAGTTATGTGGTTTAGAGTGCGAGGAAAGGAAGAGATAAGTGTGGAAGCAGTAATACAAGTCCGGTATGTGACAGAATAGCAACACTAAAGAAGAGGAAGAATGAAGTGCATTAGATCAGTAGATTGAGCCTAACCGGAACTAAACCTTAGCATATATGGATGCCTCTCATTAGTTTAGTTACCTTCTAAATACCTTGTAGACAGTGAGTCTCTTGTAGGCAGTGTGCCTCTTGTGAGAAGTGTGCTCGGGCAGTGAGCCCTAATTGGCAAGTGTCATTTTGTACTTCTTATTCTTTTAACAGAGAATACAATCTTGGGTTAGTCACCCCGTGGTTTTTCCCTTAACAGGGTTTTCCACATAAAAATCTTTGTGTTATGTGTGTTGATTTTATTTCTACTCTCATGGTTATATATGCTTATATGTTTTGATGTTGCACTAATTGTTAAAGGAGAAAAGAAAGTTAAGAAATTTAAGATAATTGATTCACCACCCCTCTCAGTTATCTACCTTGTTTCCAACAATTGGTATCAAAGCTAAGTTCCTCTAAACAGAGCCTAACAGCTTGAGGAAGATCTGGGAATCTCAATGGATATGTATGGTATGAAGGAACAACTTTAGTCTTCCCTAGATGATCTTGAACAATCTCACTCTGAAGTCAATAACTTGAGAAAGCTAATGATTTCATAAATGAGCTAAAAGAAAAAATGAGTATCTCTGTGAAAATGAAAAAGGAACTACTTCAAAAATTAGCAAGTCAAAGTGAAGCCAATGATACTAACGAAGATCTGAATGATAAAAATAAGCTATGTGAGAACCTATCAAAAGAGGTCATTATGGTAAGACATGAAATGGAATCAGGGGTTATGAGATTCACCCAATAAATTGAAGAGAAAAGAAAAATTGAAGATAATCTAAAACAATCTCTCAAGGAGAAGTCAGAAGACTACCACAAAATGGATAGAATAATTAGGCATTTGGAATCTGATCTTGAAGAAGCTAGAGCTAATGAAGAACAACTTGAGAATCAGATAGTCACTCTTAAAAGGGATCTTCAAACAACAAATGAATACAAAGAGAAATTCAAGATAAGCTCTACTCAACTTGAAGTTCTTCTTGAAAGCCAAAAGAGGGTAGATGACAAGCATGGCTTGGGATATGAGAAAGGTGAAAGCTTCAGATCCGTTCAGAAGAACTCTGGATCAGGAAATCCAAGGAATAGGCCTAGAAGACCTCCGGTAAGGCAACCAAATGCTCAAAGATATCCATCCTTCAATGGATACTGCTACAGTTGCAACAACTTTGATCATAAAGCAACCTAGTGCAAAAGAAGAATGAATCAGACTAATTCATCCTTCTCTGGACAGTGTTTCAATTGCAAAAGGTATGGTCACAAATCTCATGAATGCAGAAATATGCAAATAAATAATTCATTCAATGGTAGATGCTTTGCATGCAATAGAATGGGACATATAGCTAATCATTGCAGATCAAGAGGATATCAGTCAAATTTGCAAAGAAATGTTGTTTGCTACAATTGCAATAGATCCGGTCATATTGCCAAATTCTGCAGAAGTAAGAATCAGGACAAAAAGGGTCTGGTGCATCATAATCAAAATTAAGATAAAGAAAAAGGCAAAGTGAATGCAGATGAAGTTCAAAGGGAGATGAACAAAATTTGGGTGAAGAAGAGTACAAAAAATGTTGGGGATGGATCCACACCAGAATCTGGTGCTGATATTCCTTCTAGGAACTAAACAGATGAGCTCTGGCTCAAGGGGAGTCATAAAAGAAAATAAAGTCCCCCAGCCAGTCAATTGGTGCCTAAATTTGGCACATGGAATGTTGGGGATTAAAGGGTTCTCAGAGAAGTATCCAAATAATCCTCAGTAAAAATATGGAATATCTGCAAGAAGTTTTGATGAGTTTAATCATCCAAGATTGATCCAGTTTGACAGCCATCCGGTAAAAGTAAGATTTTCACAATTAGATCCGGTATGATTCAAATTAAAATATCTTGATCAATGGATAAATGGCATGATTGGAGGAAAGGAGATACATTTTCAACTATCACTAAAAATAATTCTAAATGCATCTCAGTGATTCAGAAAGATCTCTCTCAGAACAAGGCAACTGGAATAACTTAAGTTGTGCATTTATTGAAATAGGAAAATTAGGGTTTGCGTAGAGATAAAAGGGTTCTTTTATTCATCATTTGCACAATTGCATTCAAGAAAGAGAAAGGAAGAGCTCTACATCAAGATTGTTACAACCTTCTCAAATGGGTAAGTGCAAGAAGATGGGGGGCCAAAAAGGGGTCTTAAGTGGCCACTTTTTTTTGAAATCAGGAAATACTGGCCTTGGATGAGAAATTGAGCATAGTTACACTCAAAATTTGCAAATGCAACCAAACCAATGTTCGTAGTGCTCCGAGTCTACTTTCTAAACTACTATTTTTTTTGAAAATGGCATAGATTAAGGGGTTCAAAAGTGGGAGCCACAGAAATTGGTGTTGTTTCTGTCAAAAAAACATAACATAGCATGTTTTGTGGCTCCCTCAAAAGGTCAACTTTTTTTTGTTATTTTTAAAATCGCTTCAGTGAGAAATTATCTAATAGAATGTAGTTTATGCTTGATTTTTCTGATAATTTTTTGATGAATATTTGATTTTTTACTAATTTTCAAAGTGGACACATCCTAAAAAATAGAATTTTGGTCGTGCTACCCCTATAAATTTTGAAAACTAATAGAAAATCATTTTTTTCTTTTTTTAATATTTGTAGAATGGAGTCTAGTTTCTAAATATGTAATTTTTTTGAAATTTCAATGAATAATTAATTTACAATGAAAAAAAGACCAAACAGTGGTTTTTGCCCAAAAACGGACAAACAAACAAAAGAAATTAAAGATGAAAGGCTTAACATTGTTAAAATGTGAAAAAAATCACATCGTTAAATAGTTAAGAGAAAGCCTAACATTACCCAAGTGTTCTATTTGTTCAACCTTGAGACACGTGCAAATCTGAGGGTTAGCACCAACGAAATTATGTGAAATCTTGAAGAATATGGAAAAACACGTCTGTGGCTATTCAAAAGGCACTCCAAGCCTTTGGGTTGGAAATCCAAAGCAAATCCCAAGCCCAAGGCTTGGGATTACCAAAGCAAAACATAATGCGAGTGCATTATAACGCACTCGCATTATGTTTTGCTTTGTATTTTTCCTTTTTCTGCAAAAGTTTGTGTTGTTAGTCATGTTTAAAATAACACGAGCGCATTATAACGTGCTCGCGTTATGTTCCCCTTAAATTTTTTTATGTTCAAGGCTATTAATCATTTATGTATGTATGTATACCTATATGCCTATATGTATCTATGTATCTATGTATGCCTATATGTATGTATGTATAGTGTCGAGGGCAGAGGAGGGTAGAGATGGGAGTGAGCCAGATAGGGGAGGAGAGGGGTGCATAAGGATTGAGTGATTAAGGTTTAAGGTTGAGGGTTGAGTGTTTAGGGATAGGATTTAGAGTTTAGGACCTTGAGGGATTAGGGTTTAGGGTTGAGGCTTTAGGGATAGCGTTTAGGGTTAAGGGTCGAGGGATTAGGGTTAAGGTAGAGTGTTGAGGGTAGAGGGATTAGGGATAGGGTTTAGGGTTGAGGGATTAGGGTTTAAGGCATAGTTTAGTAGTTCTTGTGGATAGAGCCAGTAAACAATGGGAGATTATTTGCCTATTTCATAACAATATACCTCCCCTAAGTGCGGGGTGGACAACAAGAAACATAGATGTACCCCAATGCAAATCTTTTCTCATAATGATCATCCTTCTGATTTCAACTATTAATTACTCGATGTGGATGTACCATACACAAAGATTTTCTCATAGTGTGTACACCTATTGGCATAATGAACCCCAGATGGGCCAGAAAAACATGCCATATAACATTACTAACATTAAAAAGTTCATGGCCATTTTTCTATCATATTCTTGCAACTCAAATATCTTTAAGAGAACAGTGTCAAAAATGATGGGTTTAATAACCTAAGATAAGCCAAAGTAGTTTTGTTGGGTTTAGGGATAGAGTTTAGGGTTTAGGGTTGAGGGATTATGGTTTAAGGTATGGTGTTGAGGGTTGAGGGTTTAGGGATAGGATTTAGGGTTGAGGGATTAGGGCTTAGGGTTGACAGATTAGGGTTTAATGTTGAGAGTTGAGGGTTGAGGGTTCAGGGTTTAGGGATAGGATTGATGTTCAAGGGATTAGGGTTAAAGTAGAGTGTTGAGGGTAGAGGGATTGGGGATAGGGTTTAGGGTTGAAGGTTTAACGATTGAGGATTGAGGCTTTAGGGCTGAGGGTTAAGGGATTGGGGTTTAAAATATAGTGTTGAGCATCGAGGGTTTATGGATAGGTTTTAGGGTTTAATTTTTAAGGGTTAAGGGTTGAGGGATAGGGTTTAGGGTTTAGGGATAAGGGATTAGGATTTAAGGTATAGTGTCGAGGGTTGAGAGTTTAGGAATAGGGATAGCGTTTACAGTTTAGGGATGAGGGATTAGGGTTGAGGGTTGAGGGATTAGGGTTGAGGGATTAGGGTTTAAGGTATAGTGTCAAGGGTTGAGGGTTTATTGATAGTGTTTAGGGTTGAGGGTTGAGGGATTAGGTTTTAGGGTTGATGGATTATGGTTTAAGGTATAGTGTTGAGGGTTGAGTGTTTAGGGTTGATAGATTAGGATTTAGGGTTGACGGATTAGCATTTAATGTTGAGGTTAGGGTTAGAGTGTCAAGGATAGAGGGATTAGGGATAGGGTTTAGGGTTGAAGGTTTAAGGATTGAGGGTTGAGGCTTTAGGGATGAGGGTTTAAGGCTTAAGATATAGTTTCAAGTGCTGAGGGTGCAGGGATAGGGTTTAAGTTTTAAGGGTTAAGGGTTGATGGATAGGGATTAGGGTTTAAGGTATAGTGTTGAGGGTTGATGGTTTAGGGATAGGGTTTAGGTTTAAGGGATTAGGGTTTAGGGTTGATGAATTAGGGTTTAATGTTGAGAGTTGAGGGTTGAGGGTTGAGGGTTGAGGGTTAAGGTTGAGGGATAGGGTTAATGGTCAAGGGATTAGGGTTAAATAAGAGTGTCAAGGGTAGAGGGATTAGGGATAGGGTTTAGGATTGAAGGTTTAAGGATTTAGGGTTGAGGCTTTAGGGATGAGGGTTAAGGGATTAGGGTTTAAGATATAGTGTCGAGTGTCAAGCATGTAGGGATAGGTTTTAGGGTTCAAGTTTTAAGGGTTAAGAGTCAACGGATTAGAGTTAAGGGTTGAGGGATTAGGGTTTGACGTTGAGGGTTGAGTACATTGAGGTTCGAGGGTTAAGGGTTTCAGGATAGGGTTGAGGGTTAAGGGATTAGGGTTAAAGTAGAGTGTCGAGGGTATAAGGATTAGGGATAGGGTTGGAGGGTTTAGGGATAAGGTATTAGGGTTTAAGGTATAGTATCAAGCTTGTTGAGGGTCTAGGAATAGGGAGAGCATTTAGGGTTTAGGGATGAGGGATTAGAGTTGAAGGGTGATGGATTAGGGTTGAGGGATTAGGGTTTAGGGATAAGGTTTAGGGTTGAGGGATTAGGGTTTAAGGTATAGTGTTGAGGGTTTAGGGGTAGGGTTTAGGGTTGAGGGATTAGAGTGAAGGGTTGAGGGATTAGGATTTGATGTTGAGGGTTGAGGCTTTAGGGTTTAGGGTTTAGGGATAGGGTTGAGGGATTAGGGTTTCATGTTGAGGCTTGAGGGTTGAGGTTCGAGGGTCAAGGGTTTAGGGATAGGGTTGAGGGTCAAGGGATTAGGGTTAAAGTAGAGTGTGGAGGGTATAAGGATTAGGGATAGGGTTGGAGGGTTTAGGGATAAGGGATTAGGGTTTAAGGTATAGTATCAAGTCTGTTGAGGGTTTAGGAATAGGGATAGCATTTAGGGTTTAGGGATGAGGGATTAGAGTTGAGGGATGACGGATTAGGGTTGAGGGTTGAGGGATTAGGGTTTAGGGATAAGGTTTAGGGTTGAGGATTGAGGGATTAGGGTTTAAGGTATAGTGTTGAGGGTTTAGGGATAGGGTTTAGGGTTGAGGGATTAGAGTGAAGGGTTGAGGGATTAGGATTTGACATTGAGGGTTGAGGCTTTAGGGTTTAGGGTTTAGGGATAGGGTTAATGGTCGAGGGATCATAGTTAAGGGTTGAGAGATTAGGGTTTGACGTTGAGGGTTGAGGGTTGAGGTTCAAGGGTCAAGGGTTTAGGGATAGGGTTAAGGGTCGAGGGATTAGGGTTAAAGTAGAGTGTGGAGGGTATAAAGATTAGGGATAGGGTTGGAGGGTTTAGGGATAAGGGATTAGGGTTTAAGGTATAGTATCGAGTCTATTGAGGGTTTAGGGATGAGGGATTAGAGTTGAGGGCTGATGGATTAGGGTTGAGGGTTGAGGGATTAGGGTTTAGGGATAAGGTTTAGGGTTGAGGGTTGAGGGATTAGGGTTTAAGGTATAGTGTTGAGGGTTTAGGGATAGGGTTTAGGGTTGAGGGATTAGAGTGAAGGGTTGAGGGATTAGGATTTGACGTTAAGGGTTGAGGCTTTAGGGTTTAGGGTTTAGGGATAGGGTTGAGGGTCGAGGGATCATAGTTAAGGGTTGAGGGATTAGGGTTTAACGTTGAGGGTTGAGGGTTGAGGTTCAAGGGTCAAGGGTTTAGGGATAGGGTTGAGGGTCGAGGGATTAGGGTTAAAGTAGAGTGTGGAGGGTATAAGGATTAGGGATAGGGTTGGAGGGTTTAGGGATAAGGGATTAGGGTTTAAGGTATAGTATCAAGTCTATTGAGGGTTTAGGAATAGGGATAGCATTTAGGGTTTAGGGATGAGGGATTAGAGTTGAGGGATGACAAATTAGGGTTGAGGGTTGAGGGATTAGGGTATAGGGATAAGGTTTAGGGTTGAGGGTTGAGGGATTAGGGTTTAAGGTATAGTGTTGAGGGATTAGGGTTTAAGGTATAGTTTTGAGGGTTTAGGGCTGATGGATTAGAGTGAAGAGTCGAAGGATTAGGATTTGACGTTGAGGGTTGAGGGTTGAGGGTTGAGGCTTTAGCATTTAGGGTTTAGGGATAGGGTTGAGGGTCAAGTGATCAGAGTTAAGGGTTTAGGGATTAGGGTTTGACGTTGAGGGTTGAGTTCTAAAGATAGGTAAATGGAGATTTTGTATTAAGGTAATTTAGATGTTGATGGGTTTAGACTTGAGCTAAAATGTTGGACTCTTAATCTAGCCTGAAGAGAGTTTATGTCGTCAAATACAGATTTATGGGTTTGATTATATTGATTGCCTCTCCAGTTTTGTGGTGTGGATGTTTTGGAATCAATCAGGAAGTCTTCTGGAGACTTTGTGTAAGTGGATTGGCAATTTCTTGATAGAACCCCTGCTATTTATGCTTGGATAAGGATTTGTCACAAACTAGAACCTCTGTTTCCAAAGAAGATCTATCTTTCTTCCTCGATGGGCATTTTCTATCAAGAACTTGATTATGAGGGTTTTCCCCTTCATTATTATGCCTATCGTATGGTGGAGCATCTAGCAAGCTCTTGCAAGAAACAGGAAAAGTTCTGCCTCAAAAACCTTGTGGTCATTAAAGTCTGAAGGGGAAGGTTTGGAAAGAGAAATAGATCACCAAAGAGATGAAGAATTTCTTATTTCTCAAACACCATTAGTGGTTTTTCTCTGATGCAGAGGACCTACCAAGATGGAAAGCATTTAAAGATTATATGATCTCCAAAGGAAAATCTCCTAATTCTCCCAGAATGTCATCCTTCAGCAAGGCGGGACCAAGTGGCTTGGCTCTTCCAGTCATAGATCCTCCCATATTTAAGAGGAATTGTAAGGCTTGGAAGTGTCAGTTGATGAAGCACAAGATGTTGTCATCTTTGCTTGTGTCTAAGGCAACATGATCACGTAGAGTACCTCTACAATAACCTCTCTCAGGTTTTTATATCTCTGAGGTGTTTGCCCATGGTCAAAGGTTTTCTACTACCCCAAAAATCGTCAGAAGGAGGCAGTGTAAAGTTGTAAAGGGGTGTAACTTTCATCCTGCTCCTAATGTGACCAAACTAATAGTTCCAATGCATCTAGATGGGTACATTTACACTAGGCATGGTCCTGTTTTTTACCCAAACATGTCAAAACAGTCCAAGCTACATTGTACCGATGATATCCCTGAAGAGTCCAAAGTGCAAAAAGGAAGCAATCTTTGACGAGATGTTACTCAAAAATTGTGTCACTTAGAAACATTCCGTCTGAGATAACACAATCATGTAGAGTGCCTCTACAATAACCTTTCTCAGTTTTTTATATCTCTGAGGAATTTGCCTGTGGTGAAAGGTTTTCTGCTGCCCCAAAAATCATCAGAAGGAGGCAGTGTAAAGTTACAAAGGGGTGTAACTTTCATCTTGCTCCTAATGTGACCAAACTGATTGTTCCAATGCATCTGGATGGGTACATTTATGCTAGGCATGGTCCTATTTTTCACCCAAACATGTCAAAATAGTCTAAGCTACATTGTACCAATGATATCCCTGAAGAGTCCAAAGTGCAAAAAGGCAGCAATCTTTGACAAGATGTTACTTGAAAACCGTATCACTTAGAAAAATTCTGTCTAAGGCAACACAATCACTTAGAGTGCCTATACAAAAATCTCACTCAATTTTTTATATCTCTGAGGCATTTGCCCATGGTGAAAGGTTTTCTTCTGCCCCAAAAATTGTCAGGAGGTAGTGTAAAGTTTCAAAGGGGTGTAATTTTTGTCCTGCTCTTGATGCAACCAAACTGACTATTCCAACCCATCCATATGGGTACATTTACACTAGGCATGGTCCTATTTTTCACCCAAACATGTCGAAACAGTCTGAGCTACATTGTACCAATGATATCCCTGAAGAGTCCAAAGTGCAAAAAGGAAGCAATCTTTGATGAGATGTTACTCAAAAACTGTGTCAGTTAGAAAATTCCATCTGAGGAAACGTGATCACGTAGAGTGCCTCTACAATAACCTCTCTCAGTTTTTTATATCTCTGAGACATTTTCCTGTGGTCAAAGGTTTTTTGCTGCCCCAAAAATCGTCAAAAGGAGGCAGTGTAAAGTTGCAAAGGGGTGTAACTTTCGTCCTACTCCTGATGCAACCAAACTGACTATTTCAACACGTTCGGATGGGTACATTTACACTAGGCGTGGTCTTGTTTTTCACCCAAACATGTCGAAACAGTCTGAGCTACATTGTATCGACGATATCCCTGAAGAGTCCAAAGTGCAAAAAGGCAGCAATCTTTGATGAGATGTTACTCAAAAACTTTGTCACTTAGAGACATTTCGTCTAAGGTAATGCGATCACATAGAGTGCCTCTACAATAACCTCTCTCAGTTTTTTATATCTCTAAGGTGTTTGCCTGTGGTGAAAGGTTTTCTGCTGCCCCAAAAATTGTTAGAAGGAGGCAGTGTAAAGTTGCAAAGCATTGCTAAGAAATCCTCAATACTCAAACACTCCAATGAACTAAAGCAACTTCTTCTTCGGTACAAATGTAAGGGTACACAAGGGGAAAATGGTGCCTAGATGACTTAGTGCATTTCTATGACTTCATTCACATGTTTAAATGTTTGAGAAACTCTCCTTTACTAAGCACTTGTCCTCATGTCAATGTTAAGCTTTATACCTCCTAGGCGCTCAATTAGGTGATGTCATTAGATACAACTTACCCTTAGGCACCAATGTAGCTTCTTCAATCCATCACACTTCTAGGCGCTCAAATTTGAGGTCTTGGACTTGTATCTTATTCCTAGGTGCAATTGGATGATCTTCCTAGATCTAGGCGCTCATGATGGTGGGAAATTACATGAAGGGGTGCCTAAGTCCAATTTGACTTTGTATTTGATATTTTATGACTCCAATTGACTAGGAATGGCTCAATTTCTAAAGTGCTAACTCAATAATGTAAGTTTAAGGTCTTTTCCTCCTAGGCTTCAATTAATGAGTTCACTAGATGCAATTTCTCCTGGACTTGAAGATTGTGAAAGAACTTGAAGCTTGGATGGATGTCTTCAAATGTTTGATGAAGAAGTGTTCCAACTTGAAAGGTCCTTTGAAGTGTAGATATTGATGATAACACTTTCCCTTATATGTGAAGTAGATGACTTCTCAAGGAGGCTTGAATGTATCAGAGGGACTTGAAATTGAATGGATGTCTTTGGAATGCTTGATGATGATGAGAAGTTCCTTTGGAGTGGCTACATGCTGATCTTGAAGCAATGATTGATGAAGAATCTAGTTGATACTTGAAGATGAATGGAACTTGAAGTGATAGATGGAAGTCTTCAAACATGATGCAACTGGTGATGTCGTTGTGAAGAAGACTTGAAATATATCTTGTTGTGACCTCTTGGAGCAGCTACCTCTTGAAGTGGTGTTTCCTTGGTAGTGATTACTTCCATCTCAACTCTCTGGCATGAATGAATGTGAAAGGCTCCTTTGGAGCAGCTACATGATGACTCTAGGCGACTCCAAGCTCTTGCTCCTACCTTTTCCTTCAATTTTCCTACAATACAAAGCAAGAAACACATCAATCCTCGTGATAAACATTTTATAACACAAAGGAATCCTCTTTAAACATGGAATAATCTTACTACAAATCTACGTACATATATAGGTAAAAAGAAGAGCAAAGGGCACCTAACACAAGTTGGTCCATATTTATCACTTTAAATGATTTCAAACAATTGTAATGGCTTAAATAGGTCAATCTCCCTTAAGAGATTCATTCAAAAGGTGTCTTTCAATGCAATTTCTCCCTTAGGCACCAGAATGGGTTTGTATTGATGGAGAGTGCACCTAGATTTAAATGTCTTTATACTTCCAATTTTACAATTCTAAATGATGAGACATGTCTTAGAATGAATTCTATCTTTCAAGCACTCACTGCAAAAGGTCATCTCATGTAATTTCACCCAAGGCACTCATTGAGGTGTCCTCAGAGGCTAAAGTGCACCTAACTCAATTGCCTTTATCTTTATCATGTTTGTGCTTTCAACAATTGAAAATGACCTAGAGTGATCCTTTCTATCAAGGCACTCACCTATTGATATGAAATCAAGTTATTTCCCTTAGGCACAATATTAGGCTTGTATGGGTGAAAAGTGCGCCTTACATCCTTAGGTGGTTCTTTCTAATTCTCAATGATTTCAATCAAATGCCAAGTGTCTAAGGAATCTTTTGTCTTGAGATGATTAAATTTTGAGGTTCAAATCCCTTCCTCAATCAAGGCACAATCTGAGGGTTGTATAGATGAAAGTTGACTTCAACTTGGGTGCTCATTTGAGTTGGGAGGAGCTAGAATTTGCGCCTAGATTGGAGATAGATATTTTGGCTTATTTGATGATGGTCTCAAGTGTCTCTACCAAGGCGCATTTTGATGATGTTCTTATTTAAACTCTTATGAAGACTATATCATCCCTAAGTGCTCATCCTCATGATTTTCATGCACTTAGACTTCAAGGTGCCAAAACTAGTAGGAAAATTCACAATGAGTGTCTTTGCTTTGGAAGAATTTCTTATTGATCATTAGGCACACTTTGGAGTTGATATGTACTTCCTTTAATTCCATGTACTCAATTCATCATAATTATTGTCTAAGACTTCTCCAAGTTGATTGATAACATGCTTCTTGATGTTAAGTTCCTTCATTCACTCCTTCTTAGATCTAGGCGCTCATGATGGTGGGAAATTACATGAAGGGCACCTAAGGTTCAAGATAGGTTCTTTCCACTCATCTTAACTTTCAATCATTGTAGTTAATCTCAAAAGACATCATCCAAAATGAGAAACCTCCAAGACTTGTCATTGTAAGTTGATTTCCTCCAAGGCGCTAATAAAAGGTTCTTTTGAAGGCAAAGGGTGCCTAGGCTTATGGGGCTCAATTTGATGTATTTATTGAAAGCTCAAGGTGAATTGATGCTTATTGAAAATGCCACTTAGTCCTTCATTTGCATTCTAGGTGCCATTTCCTATTGACTTATATACTCCTCCTCATGCTAGGGCATCATAATGAAGTGGTTTAGACAATCAGTGTGCTTCACTTACTAGAGGCTTGTTCTCCTTCCACCTTAGGTGCACTTTTATGGTGGAACAGGTGTCAATGGGTGCCTTGTCTTAAATTAATGCTCTCTCCAAGTTGGGCACCCTTTTGAGGCTTTATGAGTTGTAAATTGCACCTTAACCCTTCATGCTTGTTGCTCAATGTTTGAATGTTTAGGAAAGTCTCCTTTAGGCGCTCATCTTAATGACTTTTTCTCAAGGCGCAATCATCCTAATGACTTGGATATTCATCCTAGTGTTTCAGGATATCAAGCTACCAAACTTAGTCATTTTCAGGATCTCAAACATAAAGAATAACATGATCATTCATTTTTTTGTATTGCATATAGTTGACATTGTATGCTACTCATAAAGAATATTACTATTTATGTTCAACATGATGATTCATTTTTTTTTTAAATACAACTTTTATCTTTTAGTTCCAAAATGAGGTTTAGATGATACTTAAATAATAATAGCTAGCTTATTGGATCAACAAACATCCTATGTAATACAATTGGACTTTAAATATTTGAAGTAGCCATCTACAAATATCCATTCAAATGTGGATTTATAATGCAAGTATGGATGCCATCAATAAAAAAGATTTTTATTAACCAAATATCCATATAGGCATACATCAATATCTGTCGATATAAGTATAACATTTATACAAAATAGCCATATAGGCTTACAAGAATGCCATATAGGCATACAATGTCAACTATATACAATACAAAATATATGTCCACAAATGCCATATAGGCATACAACAAAGGAACACAATAAAAAGTCATTCCCCTCTGGCTGGTGAAGAGAATAGATCACGGGAAGCCTTTGATCTTCTAGGGGATGGAGACGGGCATGTGGGTGGTCTACTATGAACCCAAGGGTTGTTCCTCCTATTTAGTTCTTCCTGCATCTTTAGTTGTTACAATAAAAAGTATAGACATTAATATATAGAAATTACATGTTATAAAAAATGAAACATTTAACAAAATAATCACTTACCGCTACCATATAATCTATCTCCTCACTTGCCTCAGTAGTAGGAATAGGCCATGGTGATGTCACGTCCTATAAAAACCATCTAGATAGAAATTAAACTTCAAATCAATAATCTTTTCATTTTTTAAAAATAGACAACTATAACAATGAATATAAATTGAAATTTACTAATCTGCCTCATACCCCTGTCAGTGCCATGGAGCTATGAATCACAGTGGTCACACCATGCTCCATTGCCCTATGAACATCGGGAGGTGTCTCTACAGCCTGCATCATCTGGAAATAAAACAACATTATTCAATTACGAAAACTATAATAGTGATGCAAATCATGGCTCCTAACATACACACATATTCATCTAAACATGGAAGTACACACAATAAAGCACACAAGTCACATAGAAAAATCTAGTAAGTACAATTCATTCATTAAACTATTTATTTTATTACATCTGTGAAGCTTTGAAGTCCATCACCGCTGGCAGGTGTAGCCGTGAAATCTCCAATATTAACCTATTCAACATCCAAAATCAGATATTAGATTACCATTCATATAACGATGCTATTCACATGTAATATTTATAATTGTTTACTAGTTACATACCCCGACAGTAGATGATCTAGTTTAATATGCAGGTGGAGAACCACTGAAAATTGCATCAACGCTATGACCCTGAAATTTCATTAAAATCATTAAACTAAATTAGTTAATCTTGCATTTCAAAAATGAAATTTAATAAATTAAATTCAATAAACTTGCTAATATTTACCTGAGTATCAAGGCTGAAAGTCTCACTCAGGAGGGTATCTTTCATCACCATCTGCTTAGCTATAGATGTAGCCTATGCACTTGCATCTTGACTATCCATGGGGTCATAACCACAGGCTGATCCACAAGTTTGACAAGCATGGGGTGGGACACTACTCCTCGCACTATCTCCCAACCCAGTCTGTGTTGCAGGACTAGCATGCTCTATGATGCTCTGGGTCAAGGCACTAATGGACTAAAGTGTATCAATCTCAACACTCTCCTTCACAATGGAAGGGATAGAAACATGCTCATGGGCTGGTCTGCTGATTACTTGTCTCACTGCCCGCTATGGGTCAACACGTACCCCTGGTCTATCTTGTGCTAACCCCCCACCTCTACCCTAGAAGTCTCGCATATCAAAATAGTTTAGCACTTTATTGAGGACAAAATTGCAGTAGAGTTTCCTCAAAAAGTATTGCGGGACCTCATTATTATTGCATGGAGGATGGTCAAAAACCATCCACCACCTCTGCCCAAAATTGTCCCTTATCACTTGGTTGTTGCACCAATGGATAGGGAACCTTTTGCATGTAATGGGTGGAGGTTGATTTGTTTGTGGGTTTGTGAAAATTCAACACAAGTCTAATTTTGTAATTTATAATTTTTTTACATCTTGGTATGACAGCTTGTCTACATAAAAATCTCTAAACTCTCTCCTCTTATCCATCCAACTAGTTATTTGCTTGCTAATTGAATCTACATTTGATAACATAGATTCAAGAGATTCAGCAAGCATGGACCTATGTAAGGTTGAAGTGGAAGGATCTTTCAACCTTGCAATTATATCTTCAATTTCTTTTTTGTTGTTTTCAATTTGCCCCATTATATTTTATTGTGTTCCAGGGGCATGTCAAGGAATGGATGGAGGAGGTTGTTGTTCCGCAGGATTTTGAGGAGGAGGAGGAGGAGGAGGAGGAGGAGGTGCAACATTTTCTGACAATTAACGAAATATACATCAAAAATCAACTCAAACCTACCTATTTAGAAACAAATTCAAACAAAAAAACAAATAAAACTCACTCCTTTGGTGTGCTCGACATCACGGTGGCATTTTAGCGATGAATCAGCAATATTTTGGTGTTGAATTGTCTTTTCCAAAATGCGAGCGCACTTCCTAGGGTTTGCAAGCCGCAGGGATAGAGGAGAAAAATATAAATAAAATGAGATGACAACCTTTATTTATTTATTTATAATAGTTCATTATGCGCGTTATGTATTATTTTTTTTTAAAACCATTTGGCCACTTTTTGGCCCCCCATGTTTTTGCACTTACCCAAATGATCAACCGCAGAATCTGATTCAACCAACAATCTTTTTCGACGCATATTGTGAACCCTAGAAGCGTAAAAAGGTATTTCCATTTTTGAATATCTCTCTCTAAATCTTTTGCAAAGATGGATACTCCTATGGTTGTTGAGATCACTGATAGGTCACGTCCAAAGTTCAAGAAACACCCCTACAAATCCCTAGAAGTTGATCCCTTAGGCGCCTTTTCTAGCTTTCCGCATGGGGTTCTACACGTAGAAGACGTTAGGGTGTACATCCACGCCAATATTGAGGAATTTGGAGAATCTAAGCTGATGGATATCTACCATAATCAATTAATAGATGAAACTTGTAAACTCAAACCTTAATACAAGGCCATCTGGGATAGGCATTTTGGACATTGCATCCACTTTCCCTGTTTTACAGAAGATCAATGGGTCCGATATGTTCTTAGCAAAATACATGACAACTTCATATGGTTGTTGAAGCCCTTCAAGATAACAAAAGATGCAATTAAGGTAGTAACTAGATTATACTCATCCGGTGGGTTGCCTACACTCAAATATGTCAAGAACCAGATAGTAAGTGAGGCTACTAGATCTAAGTTTGACAAAAGAGCCATGACAATAGAAGATATCAAAGATCTGGATATCAAATTTGCCTCTATGATAACTGGCAATAAAATCTATCACTCCAGCATGGAGAATTCTATGTCTGGAACTACAATTTATACTGCATATCAGATGCTAAGGGAAAATGCAGATTATGATCTATGCAAGCTTCTCCTGAGCCAACTATTAGAAAACTTGTAGAAAATCAAGAAGGACAAGAACTCATTCAAGTATGGTGGCTTAATACTATATCTATTCTTTTACTATATGAATGAGCTACTTGGATCAAGTGGTTGGGTGTTGCAAAATGACAGACCGGTTGCCATACAAATTAGAGACTACATGTATGGGCTTGGTGATGCCAAGGCTCAAAGTACAACACTCTGGGGATACTTCAAGAACTTCCAAAGTATGATGCAGGCCAGAGAAGAATCCCCCAATCTATAGTTGAAAAATACAAGGATATAGTGTGTTTCATGGTAGACACTGATCAATGCCTAATGGAGGCAGTGGAGCCCAGAAAAGTTTGGATTATGCCAATGGGCTATGAGGTAGATGAGAAAAGCCTAGAGCTACATGTCCAACACTTGCTGAGTTAGCCTAAGGACCCTGAGGTAGAAAGGTTCGGAACCTTTCAAGAATTAAGTGTAAAAATACATCTTGAACTGAGACAACCAGAGATGAAAAGAAAAGTGAGAAGGGAAGTAGAGGAAGTTACCAAAAGATATGGCATTTCAAAAGAGGTAGTTGATGTAAACAGAGAAAAAATAGAAAGAGCTGAGAAAGAGAAACAAGAAGAAGAAAAAGGAAGTGTTTCGGTACAAGCCTCCTCCCGGACCAGATCCTCCAAGAGCTTTGCATCTGCCACCTCTAAGAGCTCAAGATCCTCAAAACCGGAAGCCAAGACATCCAGAAAGGGAGAGAAGAGAATGAAGACAAAGGCCACAAGGTCATACATAAGCCAAAAGGATGATGAAGAAATAGAATCTGATGAGGAAGTTAAAAAAATGAGGAAGAAGAAGAAAACATCAGGGGAATCCTCTGCCGATACAAACAAAGAAGAAGAGGTAGAATAATTTGTTGAAAGGCCTACTCTCTCCATTGATGATATCATCAAGGCAGTCACTGAATTTTATGATGAATATAGTAACACTGAAAAGAAGATTTTGGAAGATGCTATAGTCAAGTACCTAAACATTTATAATAAAGCTTTCATTGAAATCATCTCTCTAATTCCCAAAAGTCTAGAGAAGGTACTTGAACTGAGAAAGGAGAATGCTAAGGCAAAGGACCTAGAGATCTGAGCATAGATTGCTATTCAACTCTATCCTTCCATTACTCCAAAACAAATGAACATGATCTTTAAGGACTGCAAGGATGAGTTCTAGAGCAAAGCAAGAATGAACAAACTTATGATTGGAGAGACTGATCAAGTAGCAAGAGAAACAGAAGACATCCTCTAGAATGCATTTAAAAGATTCAATCTTCCTATTATAGAGGACATAGATGATGAACCTTCTACCATGGATGTCGAAGGATTAAGTGCATCAAAAGAAGAATCTACTGAGAAAAATGTAGAAGAGTCAAAAGAGATAGATGAGGAGAAGTCTAAGGACTTGGATTCCTCCATTCTAGAAGAGGAAGTCCATGAAGAAGTCGACATCTCTCCTCTGGATTCTACTGTAGACATTCCAGACTCAGGAGCTGAAGGAGAAGGAAGAAAAGAAGAAAAAGTGAGTCAAGAAGAAGAGGTAAAGGGAAGAGAAGAAGAGCAAATAGAGAAGATCTTTGATGACAACTTAGAGATTCCAAAAGAAAAGACTCAGTCTCTGGCAAGAGACACTATAGAGGTAGTGAAGAAATTTGTGGACAAAGAGATGATGGAGTTAGATGAACTAGAACTCTTTCAAGGACCACTCAATTTTGATTCCCTCTCTCTGGTCCAAACAATGAAGATAGCATCCTTTGCCCAAGCTAAAGAAAAAGAAAAGCTTCTGAAGTCTCACATGGAAGATTATGAACTAATAGAGATTTCCTCAGGAATGTTGGAGAAGATCATGCCATCCTTCCAAAAGGATCCTTCAGCCTCTCCATTCGGTAACCTTAAATCTCTGATAAACTTTGTCAACACTCATTTTGATTCCTTAGAGAAATCGATAGAAGAAAAGGTCCGAAAAGAATTTTTGGGAAGGAGATTCTCTGAAGTATAGGGACTTATATCTAATGATAGGAGAACTCTGGATATTGGGATAAAGAGCCTAGAAAATGCTCTTAAAGATGGTGGAGAAATGTACAAATTTTTTCTATCTTGGTCCACTGTGACAGAAGACATTGCAAAGAAGGTGGAAGAACAAGAGGGTAAACTGTCAAGTTTATCTCAAAATTTTGATCCTCTCACCTCATCCATAATGAATAAAGAGTGCCAGGCTATTGCCACTATAAATGAAATAAAGAGGCTTGAAAAGGAGAAGAAGAATAGAATAAGCAGAATGAGTGAACTAAGAGGGATAATTATCCCTAAGTTAGAGGCAATGCATGAGGCCTTAACTGATGCTCAGACCATAGCCCGGACCAGTGATCCGGCAGACTTAAGAAGGGCAGAAGCTTTTGCATTTTTGTTGAGTGGTCACATCTCAATTTTAGATAGGATGAAGCAGAGTTGGGCAACAAAATTTATCCAGTTGAAGACCACTTTTGTGGATATACTTAAGTATATGTAAGTATAACATGCATATATACTTATGAGGCTATGTATAGGTTGATTTTTGCAAATTTTGGTGTGCAGATTCTACTCTTTGCCATTGATGTCAAAGGGGGAGTGAGGAGTAGTAAAAAATGTGGAATCCAACTAAGGGGGAGCTCCGATAAAAGTGTACATAAGACAAAGCATCAACCAAGGGGGAGTTTTCTATGACACTTAGTCATTTTTCACTAAGTGTTGCCATCAATGCCAAAGGGGGAGATTGTTGGCAAGAGACACTGTGTGGCTTCATGAGTGTTGTCATTGATGGCAACAAAGTCTATCCCACACATCCGCAACACATAGTATGCATATACCGGAAGTCAGATTGAAGAGTGTTTTGGTATGGTGAACAAGAACAGAGGATGCAGCAAGGTCTGACAATGAGATCCGGATCTCTCAAATGGTGTAACTCAAAAAGTTATGGATTTGGACAAGTCAAGAGGAGTACCATGATTGCTACATTCCAAAGATTGAGCCTCCTGTGATGAAAGAGTGAAAATATATGAGCACCTAAGTGTTGGGTTTCTGATAGGTAGAGTAGACTAAGGAAGAACTAACTGACAGAGCATCAGATTTTAATCCGGATCAAAAATTGATGGTGATCAACCTATTTGAGGGATCATACATGGTTGGTCGACATGATTGTTGACTTCTATGTCTATGTATTTGATACGCATCACATATTAAGCATGGATTTAGCTGACAGATCAGTGTCTTGGAAATATCTTTAGTATTCTGGTTGCCGACTAGAAAGATGTTGAAATCCTTGGTGCAAATATATATACCAAATGGATTTCAGTATGAAGGGAAAAGTTGTGTTGTTTAGAGTGCGAGGAAAGGTAGAGATAAGTGGGGAAGCAGCAATACAAGTCTGGTATGTGACAGAATAGTAGCACTAAAGCAGAGGAAGAATGAAGTACATTAGATCAGTATATTGAGCCTCACCGGAATTGAACCTCAGCATATATGGATGCCTCTCATCAGTTCAAACACCTGGTTACCTTCTAAATACCTTGTAGACAGTGAGTCTCTTATAGGCAGTGTGCCTCTTATGAGCAGTGTGCTCGGGCAGTGAGCCCTAATTGGCAAGTGTCATTTTGTACTTCTTATTCTTTTAACAGAGAATACAATTTTGGGTTAGTCACCCTATGGTTTTTCCCTTAACAGGGTTTTCCACGTAAAAATCCTTGTGTTATGTGTGTTGATTTTATTTCTGCTCTCATGGTTATATATGCTTATATGTTTTGATGCTGCACTAATTGTTAAAGGAGAAAATAAAGTTAAGAAATTTAAGATAACTGATTCACCCCCCTCTCAGTTATCTACCTTGTTTTCAACATACTCATCTTCACACAGATACTTTGAAATGACTTCACAACACTTATTTATACAAGACATCAACTTTGGGATAATCATTAAAGTTGGCACAATACATACTTTATTTTAGTACAGAGAAAATACACAAATACAACTTGACTTATTACAAAAGACTTCATGCGAATTACCACACTGTCGGCCACACATATTTGGGACTTCAATCTTCTTTGAGGAACATGCCATCCTTTGCAGAACATCTCCAAGATCATCTGCAAGATGTGTAAAACATTCGATCAGCCATGATTAGGAAGAACATCATCACCTGGAAGTAAATCTTCAATTATGAGCTCAATCTTTAATGCGGACCAACAACACAAACTAGACACAATATAGAGACCCCCACAAGCTTTCTTGAATTACCAAGAACATCCACACCACTTCTACTCATTGAAAACATTCTCTTCTTCATCTGGAACCTCAAGAACACAGTCTGTCATCATTGTCACATTGGAATAAGTGCTTGTGGACCTCCAAACCATGAACCAATTGAGTTGTCAATTCACATTGGCTTCCTAAACACTCCACCAAATCCGCAGAACAAGATATTGCATTTTTGGATCTCACCAGACCTATTTGTGTCACTCTATCACCTCTGAACATCTACCAGAACTGGTTTTACTCATATGGTCATAACTTCTTCAAATATTCATGCAGAATCTCTCAAATCTTTACTGGATCATCGTTAGACACATATCTACAAACCCTTTGATGTGCATCCTCTGATATTCGTCTTAGCTAGGATCTTCACTTCATAGAGCTTCACTGTCTTCACTGTTCTTCTCTATTTCTGATAGGACTAATTTTCTCAATATCCTCATCACACAACTCATCCAATCCTTGACATCAATGCAACAAGAGTATGTTGACAACAATGACAACACTGGTTAGGCCCATCTTGCAACAATCTCTCCCTTTGTCTTTGATGGCAACATATGATGTGAAAAACTATTTTTTCTTTCTCTTCCTTTACTACTCCCCTTTTGATCAGCAACCACTTTTTGTTTTTCACATGTCTTCTCTCCCCCTTTGACATCAATGGCAAAGGGAACATACTTGCATCAATCTTCTGAATCATATAGACTGCTCCCCCTGAGTAGTAGCTTCCTATCATCAATCCAGACCACAAGATATGACTGTGAAATCCACTAAACTAATGCACATCAATGCACATTAATTCAGAACCAGAGGGGTAATAACCCCGAACTTCTCCTTGAGATACTCAAAAGAGTCCTTAGGTAGAGGTTTAGTAAAAATGGAGGGCACAAACTCCAATCTAACTTCATTCTTGTTCACTTGCTCTCTCAAAAAGTGAAACTTTATGGATATATGTTTTGTCTTTGAATGCAACACAAGATTTTTTCATATATTTATTGCACTTGAGTTGTCACAGAAGATTGTGACAGGTTCCTCATACTCCACTCTAATGTCTCTTAGCATTTGCTTCATCCACAATACTTGAGTGCAACTACCTGCTGCTGTAATATATTCTACTTCTACAGTTGAAAGAGATATTGCCTCTTATTTCTTGCTCAGCTTAGAAACCAATCTTTTCCCCAAAAATAATGCACTACCACTGGTACTCTTCTGGTCATCCACATCTCCTGTCCAATCTGCATCAATATATGCATGAAGAGAGAAATCATGATCTCTAGGATACCATAAACCATACTCAACTATTCCTTTAAGATATCTGAGAATCCTCTTGATTACCATGACATGAGATTCTCTGGGATCAGCTTGGAATCTGGCAACGAGTCCAACAACATTCATAATGTCAGGTCTAGTTTGAGTAAGATACAATAGTCCTCCAATCATTGACCTGTACTTTTTCTAATCAGCGTTAGGAGAGTCATCATCTTTGCTTAGTTTACATCTCGTTGCCATCGGAGTATTTATTGGTTTTGAGTCTTCCATCCCAAATTTCTTCAACAATTCTTTCACATATTTGGTCTGTGAAATGAAGATTCCTTTCTCTGTTTGAGTGATTTGCAGACCTAAGAAGAAATTCATTTCCCCAAACATGGACATCTCAAATTTACTTTTCATTTGATTTACAAAAGTTTTACACATACTATCTCTTCCTCCAAAAATGATATCATCAACAAATAATTCAACAATCAAGATATTTTCATGATCAATTTTGAAGTACAAGTTACTATCAACAATACCTTTGTTGAAACCAATCTTCAAAAGATGTTTATCTAATTTTTCATACCAGGCTCTTGGGGCTTGTTTGAGTCCATATAGTGCTTTCTTCAACTTGCAGAACATATCACCATGATTAGATAATTGAAATACATCTGGTTACTCAATGTATACTTCTTCTTCCAAGTCACCATTCAGGAAGATAGACTTGACATCCATTTGATATACTTTGAAATCCTTGAAGGCAACAAAGGCAAGAAATAATTTGACTGCTTCAATTCTTGCCACCGAAGAAATTGTTTCTTCAAAATCAACTCCTACTTGAGAATAACCCTTGCAGACCAATCTGGCTTTGTTTCTGACTACTTCGCCATCTTCATTCAGTTTATTCTAGAAGAGCCATTTGGCTCCAATCACATTTTTGTTTCTAGGTCTGGGAACAAGATCCCAAGTGTGATTTTTCTCAATCTAGATCAACTCTTCCTTCATTGTTTTAGTCCAGCTTTCATCATTGCATGTTTCGCTTACTATTTTTGGTTCAATTTTTGAAATCAGATAATACTTTTTAGAGTCTTGAGAAATCATTCTTGTTGTTTGAACACCTTTGCTTTTATCACCTATGATCTGATCTTTAGAATGATTTAGTCTTACATACCTAGGAGTTTTAAGAATTTCTTGCACTTCTATTTCTTGGACAGGTTCATTCAAACTTAACTCATCTTCCTGTATTTCAGGATTCTCTAGATCAGTCTGGATCTGAATTTCAAAAGGGACTTGGACTTCTTGAACCAAAACATCATTCTGATCATCTTCTCCATATTCATAAAACCTTGAGGGTTTTTCAATGCCTTCATCAACCTTCACATTTGTACTTTCTATAATCTTTCTCAATCTCTTGTTATAACACATGTATGCTTTAATTTGAGTAAAATAACCCAAGAATATTCCTTCATCACTTCGAGCATCAAATTTTCCAAGGTCTTCATCTCTTTTAATGTAACATTTACTACCAAAGACTTTGAAATACTTTACAGTGGGAGTGATGCCAAACTAGAGTTCATAAGGGGTCTTACCAGTATTGCTTCTAATTTGTACTCAATTAAGAGTATAGACAGCAGTGTTTACATCTTCTCTCCAGTAGATCTGAGGAACATTTTCTTCCATCATCATGGTTCTAGATGCTTCCTGGATGGTCTGGTTCTTTCTCTCCACTACTCCATTCTGCTATGGAGTCCTTGGAGCAGATAGATATCTTTTTATCCCATGTTTCTCATAGAATTCTATGAAATCTCTGGATGTGAATTCTCCACCTCTATCAGACATAAGACATTTTATGTTTAATCCAGTTTCATTCTCTACCATAGCCTTGAATATTTTAAATTTCTCAAGAGCTTCAGATTTCTCTTTTAGAAAAGTCACCCACATCATCTGGGAATGATCATCAATTAGTAACATGAAATATCTATCAGCTTGCAAACTCCTAATTCTTGCCGGTCCACATAGATCAATATGTACTAAGTCCAACAATCCAGTATAAGATTGTTCCTTACTTTTGAATGTGACTCTGCTCAGCTTACCTAACTGACATTCTTTGCACAAATTGTTAGTAGGTTTCACTAGTCTTGGAAGATCTCTTACAGCCTGAGTGTTGCTTATCTTGATGATATTATCAAAATTTACATGACACATTCTTCTATTCCACAACCAACTCTGATCAATTTGCTAGTACCAACCAAGTGGAAGATGTTACCTTTTGTTTGAGTACCAGATGCAATCTCTGTTCCAGAACTTTCAAAGATCTTACATTTTCCATTTTTGAATCGGAGATCATAGCCTTTGTCCACCAACTACCCAACACTGAGAAGATTGTGCTTCAGACCTTCAACATACAGTACATCATTGGTTTTGTTCTTTCCATCAAAATAAATAGTTCCTCTACCTCTGATTCTGCCAACAGAATTATCACCAAATTTTACAACTTCTCCTTCATATCTTTCCAAATCTATGAACTTATTTTTGTCACCAATCATATGGTGGAAGCATCCACTATCAATGAGCCAATCATCCTTTTCTTCAACTTGGGCAGCCAGAGCTCTTTCTATCATTTTATGATTGACAGATTCAAAGGGCATTGGATCTTCTTCCTTGATGGCAATAAACACCCAGTCACTTCTGGATTTGTTTTCTGTCTCTGATTCACCATCTTCATGAACATAGTAACATTTCTTTTAGAATCTTGATCTGTTTGGATTTGCCCTTGAAAATCTTTCCAGACACCTTGAGGCAAAATGACCAATCTTGTTACAGTTGAAACATTTGAAGGGTAATTTTCCTTCATACTTACCAGATCCTCTTGGCATCTTTTTGCAATAAGGGCTTCAAGTTGAGCATCTTTTGCTTCATCTTCTTCCAGATCTTTTCTTGCTTTTTCATACCATGATAGTTTCTTTGAGGAGTTCTCTCCTAGATCATACCTTTGTTTGCCTTTTATAGAGGTACTAGCTTTGAATGCAGATTCAGTCTTGGGGGGTGCATCTCCAAACTCAGCCAATTCAAATGCAGCTAATTTTCCAACCAATTGATCTCTTGTGATATTTGAAAAAGATCTAAATTCTTCAATGGCAACAACCTTGTGTTTGTAAGCAGGAGATAGGGATCTAAGAACATTGGCAACAATCTCATCTTCATCCAAGATTCCACCAACACACCTAATGCCACAATCAAGCTCATTTACTTTTGGCATAAATGTAGTGATATTCTCATCTTCATTCATCTTCAGGTTTTCAAATTTTCCTTTCAGACTCTGTAGCTTGGCACATTTAACATATTTGTCTCCTTTATATAGAAGTTCCAATTTTTCCCAAATCTCATATGTAGTTTTTAAATCTATAACATTTGTTAGCTATGAATTAGATAAGGCACTTAATAAAGCTTCTTTAGACTGAAGATTGTCTTCAGCATCTTTGATTTCATCTACAATTGTTAGACCATTCTTTGGAGGAACATACTTCTTTGAAGTTATGGTCCAATATTGCATTCCCATACATTGCAAGTGACATTCCATGTGGCTTTTCCAAAGAGTGTAATTGGTTCCATCAAACCTCGGACTATCCTTCTTGTAGGAAGACATCCTTGATCTCCTCAAGCGGTTAAGCTCTTTTAGAGGAACTTAGCTTTGATACCAATTGTTAGTTTCAAGACAGACAACTGAGAGGGGGGGTGAATAAGTTGTCCCAAAACTTTCTTTTCATTAACCACTTAAATCCTTCTTGTAATTCAGTAACATAATAATAAATCAATCATGGAAGCACAATGCAATAATTCTAGAGCAAAAACACATTAACACATATGACACCGAGATTTTAACATGGAAAACCCAGTTAAGGGAAAAACCACGGGGTGACTAACCTAAGATTGTATTCTCTGTTAAAAGAATAATAAGAACAAAATAGCACATGCCAATTTGGGCTCACTCCCGAGCACACTACTCACAAGAGGCCCACTGCCTAACAGAGACACATTGTCTACAAAATAATAAATATTACATACTTGAACTGAAGATTAGCATCTTCACCATGCTTAAGTCAGTTCCATTTAAGCTCAACACTTTTGCTCTGCTTTTTGCTCTTCTCCTCTCTACCACTTACTCATCTTCACATGGATACTTTGAAATGACTTCACAACTCTTATTTATAAAAGACATCGACTTTGGGATAATCATCAAAGTCAGCACAATACATACTTTATTTTATTATAGAGTAAATACACAAATACAACTTGACTTATTACAAAAGACTTCATACAAATTACTACACTATTGGCCACACATATCTGGGACTTCAATCTTCTTTGAGGAACACGCCATCCTTCGTAGAACATCTCCAAGATCATTTGCAAGATGTGTAAAACATCCAGTCGGCCATGATTAGGAAGAACATCATCACCCAGAAGTAAATCTTCAATTACGAACTCAATCTTCAATGCGGACCACCAACACAAACTAGACACAATCTAGAGACCCCCACAAGCTTTCCTAAATCACCAAGAACATCCACACCACTTCTGCTCACTGAAAACATTCTCTTCTTCATCCGAAACCTCAAGAACATAATCTATCATCACTATCACATTGGAATAAGTGCTTGCAGACCTCCAGACCACGAACCAATTGAGTTGTCAATTCACATTGGCTTCCTAAACACTCCATCAAATCCGCATAACAAGATATTGCATTTTTGGATCTCACCGGACCTATTTGTGTGACTCTGTCACCTCTGAACATTTGCCAGAACTAGTTTTACTCATATGGCCATAACTTCTTCAAATCTTCATGCGGACCTCTCAAATCTTTATTGGATCATTGTTAGACACATATCTCTAAACCCTTTGATGCGCATCCTCTAATCTTTGTCTTAGCTAGGATCTTCACTTCATAGAGCTTCACTGTCTTCACTGTTCTTCTCTGTTTCTGATAGGACTACTTTTCTCAATATCCTCAGCACATAGCTCATCCAATCCTTGACATCAATGCAACAGGTGTATGTTGACATCAATGACAACACCGGTTAGGCCCATACTTGCAACACTATGTCATTTTTTTCAAATATTTTAGTGGCCACCATGTGAAGGTCCCTTCTTTCTCTTTTAGATGGACAACTCCATCAATTTTGTCTTCATAAGCAAGGGGTATGTTACTTGTGACCTTTAAAATATTTACATTTACATCTCTCGTTCCTTTCAATTTGACTCCATGTACAATAGATAGTGAGTGAATCAACCCAATGCCCATAGACATAGCACCATCACTAGGATCCAACACCCAAACTTTATCCCCTTCTTGGAGTTTATCAATATTAAATGTCTGCAAAAACAAAAAAAATACACATTATATTGAGATATAAAATAGACATTATATTATTTTTTACAGTTGTATTTAATGTCTTATGTCTTGGAACAAATTAGTTTTTGTATGTGCCTTTTTTTATTTTGTTGAATAACAAAGAAGCAACTTTTTACTCTAAAAAAAAACTAACCCATTGCGAGGTACAAACAAATGGAGGGAAAGACTACAATAATGCTAGATTGTACGAGTACTTCTGAAAGAGACATGGATTGGCAATGAAGTCCCCCCAACTAAGGACCATGACATCCCTGAACACAATGCACTAATGCATAGTCAAAATCTATGTATGCACTCTATTACAACTAAACTCTAAGCTTTCATATGTAAGTTATATGTTCTCCCTTATTTCCATAATCTATGTATACTAGCTAATTACACTTCACTACTATTCTAACCAACTTCTATCAGATAGGTAATGATTACCCTTATTTACATAATAAAACAACCATTACTTACTTGAATAGTACTTGCATGTAGTTTCATAGAAATCATCTCAAGTTCAGCACGACTACTAGTATGAATATCATGTGTATGCTCATTGAGTTCATCATCATAATTATCACTATTGACATTGACATGAAGTTGTATAGTTTTGTAGAGAGCTCTATTGACAGGGCCTTTTTCTTTTCATTTTTCTTTCATATAATTGCTCTGCATGTGGTTTAATCATCATCTAAAATTAATATAAGTCAAATAAAGAATGCACAATCTATAAATTTTTGTCTAAAAGAACATTCTAAGCATGAAGAATTAATGACAAAACATTGGGATAGATTAACTTACAACTAAAAGAATGCAAAAGCTATAATGTTTTGTTCAAAAGAACATTTTAAGCATGAAGAATGAGAAAAGATTGGGACAGATAACTGACAACTATTAGATTACCTCAACTTCAGCATAACTATGACAACTATGCTGCACATTCTTGTCTAGTTCATCATAATCATCACTATCAATATCGGTAGCTATGTTGAAATCATGAAGATGTTTTTTCTTTCCTGCTACTTTGAAAAAATTGCTCTACATGTGGTTTAACCATCATGCAAAAAAATATACAAAGCATTCAATAGTCAAGTAAAGAATGCAAGCTATAAATTTATCCAAAAGAACATTTTCTGGATCACTCCAACAATAAAGAAACTGGGTTGGATTCTCCTATGCTCAGATTTCAATAATCTACATATTAAGAGGCATTTGTATACAAAATTGCCAAACAAGAAGAAATGAGATCAATAAAGACTCTTACCACATCTGAATCCATGGATTTATGCTCATTCCATACAGAAACTATAGGGTTAACAAAGGCAACCAACTACGAAACTTGCTAGCTGAGACCATATATGCAATTTAGTACATGTTTGTACCCTTCATTTGAGTTGACATGATCTGGAGAGGCCGATCCTACTGGGTATGTAACATATGGCTGTGAAATCTCTATTGATGAACTAGATTTCCACTTCATCCTACTCTTAGATTTACTAGGATCTAGTGTTGCAATATAATTAACAATATCTTCTATAACTACTTCTCTATTACTATTTTCCACCTAAAATACAATGTCGATTTCAACATATAGTTAGTTCAATAAAAAATTGAAATAAATAACACAATTTAAATTGACCCAAAAAGCCATACACTTACTCCAAATTTGTCCATTTTGGCCTGCAACCCGCCTTGGCCAAATGTTTATCCAACCCTCACATTATCTCTTGCTCTCTTGCCTTTGTTACTCTTTGCCAAATATTCTTTGGAATGCATAGTTTCTTTCAATGCCTCCCACTATTTGGGACATAGAGTGGAGTCTAACCTCTCTTTTCCCTCCATGATTTCTTTTCTACAATTGTATCTAAAATTGTTCATCAAAAATCTCATCTTTTGCTTGTAATATTTTCTAGAGATTTGTCCACTAGTAGTCTCAAAAGTATTTTCTATTTTTTTTATAACATTTTCCACATATCATGGATCTTGCTCTGCAAAACTTGATTTACAAATATCCAAATGGGACCTACATCTTACACCCAACTCAGAGGCCCACTTTGCAACATTTCACCCAATGGGCTCACCATCTATCAATACCTCAAGCAAGAATGGCTTCTTGCCTTCTAATTTTCTTAGTTTTGCATTCCTCTCTATAGATCTGTACAAATCTTGACTCAATCTTTGTCTTTTGATAAAAGCATCCACATCTTCTATTAAACCACTACTAGTATTTCTGGTTGATCCACTAGTTCCATAAAAAGTTATAGATACAACAGATCCACTATGAGGCACAACAGATGCAAGCAGTCTCTCTCCATGACTTTTATTAACTAGAACTTCATGCTCCTTGGCCACATTAGGTGTGGCATTAGTAGGTAGATCATGAGTATCGGTCTCTGTATATTTCACTTCAAACACATCCTTTAATCTTGAATAAATTATCTGCAGACCTGTTGTTCCTTTAATGCTCTGATGTTTTTCAATAATCTCTCTTAGACTTTGTTCTAAGAGATCATCACAATGTTGCACATCACCATGTGCTATATCAGGCTGCACAAGTTCACCATGTGCTATATTAGGTTGCACATCACCATGTGCTATATCAAGCTGCAGATGATCATCATTACAACTATTATTTTCACCAACTACATTTGTTAAATCACAAAAGCAGTGGATTCTACGAGATGGCGGCACTGTATCTTTTCTTTCCTTTTGTTTTTTCTCCACATTTTCCTTGCACTCTTTTTGTTGCCTATAAAACAAAAAATAATATCATATTATGTCTTATATACATAAAGCTCTTGCCTATAAAATTTCATTAAACACTATTAAACAAATAATATACTACTTAGTGGATTTACAACTTGTCTATTTGTCAAACCAAGTCTCAATAAATATTCATTATTCTTGGCCACTTTTTCTCTACGAAGGCACTCATAATTTGTTAATGAAGTTTCAACATTATGATCACTATCATCTAATTTGCGCCTTATAGCCCTTCTCTTCATTTCCTGAAGTCCAAATAAAAAATAATGTATAAATCAACAACTTGAATCAATAAAACTTTATTGAGTTCATAATTTGATAACTGTTGACTTTCCAATCTGTTGATAACTACAAATGAAAACTTAAAATAGAATTCAAATTACAAATTAAAAAGAATTTGCTGTCAAAAACCAAGAAGATGTTTACAATTATAGGTATCAGATAAATTTTCCTTAGGGATATATTCACAAGAAAAGAACTCATAAAACATAACACAAGCAGGATGAAGGAAAAACATAGTCTAGTTAATCATAAGGTGTGTTAGAACCATTCAAAATTTCACATAGTCACACTCTATTTCATTCATTTTCCTTCCATAAATCCATAATTAGGGATTCATATTCCTTTTAGAATTGTTCCAGAAGTTATTTATGAGCATCTCATATCAGGTCTATGTGAAATAAATTTATTTTTTGACCATTGATGTGTTTTTGTCTCTTACTACAGCTCCGCAGTACATGCAAACAACCTTGGCAGGTGTGCGGGAATTAGAGGATGTGAATACACAGTTACCGCTTCCCCGCAGCATGCAAAAAATTTAGTTACGGTGTTGCGGTATAAACTCAAGTGGCACATAGTATGTTACCGTGCAAGGAGATGACCGGTGGCAATGTGGCAAGAAGGAGTCAGGATTAAGTGTTCACCGAACCCCCATGACGATTTCAAGTCAAGCTTGTGGTGTTGTGGTATAAGGAGTTCAAGTAACTAGTAATGCTACATAACGTGGCCCTGTGATGCTGATAACTTTGACTGGCGGTAATGCGGTGAACAACAAATGGGAGACCAAAGGCTCCCACAACAATCAAGCCAAAGCTTGGTAGTGGCATGGTAAAAGACATAAGGGATAACATGTATCTCACCATCCTATGGTGGTGTGCAACAAGGCTTGCAGGGTGGCGGTAAGTGGTGAAGATGAATGTAACTGTCCAAGAGGGGCTGTGTGTGATAGGTAAAAATTAAGTTAATAAGATCAAGCATACAAATGAAAACCTAATCCTACCACCATCAAAGAATCGAATCCAAGTGAAATCAAAAGTATGCAATTCAAGAACAATATCACCTAGATTGTATGATTCCTTATTTTTGATGTGTATTGCTTCTTCAACAATGAACAATTATGAAGATAAAAGCTACCATGATGGATGGATGATAATGATAATATGCTAGATGGATGATAAAATGCTCAATATACTCAATATAATAATGTAGACGCTATGTAAATGCTAGATAGATGTAGTAGGGAATGAGAGGGTGTTTATATAGAACTCAACCAATATCAATCAAAAGTAGAGATTTGGTAGCTATATAAATGGCTAGGATGAATTGATAGTCATAGGTGAATGTGTAGATGAAAGTGGAGGGAAGATAAGGCTTATGTGTGACTGTGTACATAAAAAAGTACTACATGTGAAAGATATTAAATAAAAGATGTAGTACCACACATGTTTTTTAAATAAAAGAGGCACACATGTCGGCTCATTAAGGTAAATGATAAAAGAAATTAATTAAATAAATAAAATTGATTTAATTAATTGGAAAGTGGGTTTATAAAGGGAATTTTAATTAAATAAATAAGATTTTATTAATTAAAATAGATAGAATGAAGATAATTAAATAATTAAAGATTATTTAATTATAGCTTAGAGAAAATAGAAGAAATAGCTAATGAATTAATTAAATAAATTAAAATTTATTTAATTAATAGAAGAAATAGGTGCTTTTGATAAATAGAGAAATTGCTCAAGTGTGTTAGACAAGTGCAAATGATAAATAATGCAATATTTTGATACTAATGATAATTAGGTCAATTTTGGGTGTCTACATTTTTCCCCTCTTTGATACAATGTTCGTTAGAGCATTGTGTCAAAGAAGATACAATATTCGCTTGATAAACAAGGTTATGCCCCATTGTAACTGGTAGGTGATGCCCCCTCGAGAGGTAAACTAGGTGAACCAGGAAATGTTGGGTTGATTCACGATAAGAGGAAATCTAGAAATAAAGTTGACATGAAGAAAACAAGGGTTGGGTGGGAGAAAGTGGGATGGTATAGAAGAATTAGGGTTTGGACAAGTGGTATAAATAGGTCCTTTAAGGGCAAATATGCTCATTTTTGCTTGTTTCCTTTAGAAATCTAGAGCTCTGGAGTGTTGGATTTCTTAGAGTGTCAAGGAACTTTCATGATGGTGATTCCATGCAGAGATCATCGATCAAAGCAAGTGAGGACACATGGGCAACCAACGGGAGTAGGCACACTGGTATGTACCGAAACTTTTATGAAATGCATGATTTTTTTAGATTAAAAGTGTAATAAATGCACACACGTCACCAGAAGTGATAGGTTGTAGGATAGGAAAATTTAGGTCGCTTGTAGATCAAAAGCGATTGCATATGATAATATAGGTCACTTATAGGCTCGAAGTAGGTGCATAGGGAAAAAGCAAGTCGCTTATGGTCAGCTAGGGCAAATGGATAGGCAAAATGCACATAGGATAAAACTAGGTCGCTTATGATAAAAAAAAATGAACGCATATAGAAATGCAGCTCGCTTTTAACCGACAAGCGCTCACATATAGCAAATAAGTCACGTTTAGGTAGAAAATGTATGCTTCTAGAGATTCAGCTTGTTTGTAAGCGACTGTCACTCGCTTAAGGTAAATAGGTCACTTTTAGGAAAAAAGCATGCACTTATAGTTAAATAGTTTGCTTATTATCGAAAGGCTAACGCATATAGAAAATTGGGTCACTTTTAGTAGAGATAGTCAATTTTAGCAAGCAATAGTCAATTTTTTTGTTTAGCACAAGAGACTGACACGGTGAGCAGAATGATGTACGATATATTACCACCATTGTTATCACGAGAGCCACATCCTAGGGATTTGTGATTGGTCAGATTACTAGATGCAGAGGAGAGGCTAGTACTAGAGATCATTGGATTAGAGCATGTGTTGAGATTAGAGCCAGTGCAGGCACATCGAGGGCTTATGACAGTGATGGTTGAGCAGTGGAAGAGTGAGCATAGTTCATTCCTATTGCTGATGGGAAAGGCGACGATTACCCTAGAGGATATGTTCTAGATTTTGCATGTGCCAATTGATGGAGATAGAGTAGATTATGATCTTGACATGCGTCCAGCTACATTTAGGCGATTGTTTGGGACTCCAGACATTGGGGCTAAGGGCTCAGAGATTCCTATGGCTAGGATGGAGGAGTTCTATGATAGACTGTAGTGAGTAGTGGTGGTGATCATCAGATGACTGGTTAGAGATAGATGGGCTAGAGGTTTTCTGGTTGGATGGGGGACAATTATGGAGGGGATGTTCTCCTAAGGTACCAGATATGCATTGGTAGAGTGTGTACTAGGGAGAGAGATGCAACAATGCGGTAGGTACAGGTAGTGACAGCTGAGAGGGATGCAGTCGTACAGTAGGTGCAGGCTATCACAGTCGAGAGAGATGCTCTGAGGATGGAGAGGGATAGGGCAGTGGCTGCCTTGGGGATAGATGGAGCAACTATGTATCTGGCCACCCAGTTGACACAAACATAGGGAGAGTTGAGGAGAGCACAAGGTGAGGCTGAGTATTATAGAGGCTTATATTATGGAGCAGTGCCTATGGAGTAGAGATATCCTAGCTTCAATAACAGATTAGGGGCTTTGAGTTCATGAAGGATAGGAGGATCGAGGTCTATAGCTTCAGTGATGTGGCCTCCTAGAGATGGTAGGCGAGGTACATGACCCAGTGGTGGTGGACAGGGTGAGGGAGCTGCTAGTAGTCACTAGGGCTACCTTTGGTTATGTATATTTTGTATCATGATGAGGCCTATGAGCTGATTGTACATACATTCTTTGATGGCTCATGGATAGCCCATGTTGTATTTGTAGACACTTGTATATCGACACACATGATATATATATATATATGTGATAGCTTTTATTACCTATGATGTTGTAATGATTATGGATGCATGTATGTTATGATGTTATGCACTTTTGTACTTTCATGGTCTATATGGATGTTTATGCAAATGGTAATAATGGAAATGTATCATGCTAATGGTAATGTATGGTAATGAAGTTATTATGATAATGCAAATATATAGATGGCAATAATAATGATATGGGACTATGTATGTCTAACACACTTATTTTGCAGGACAAGGAATGCGGAAAAGAAAGATGGAGAGAAAAGATTGATCTTGGTTGAGGACTACATAGGAATATGATGGAATGGATAGATGATATGGCAGCTTTTAAAGTAATTGTTCAAAAGTAAAGAAATGGAATCCTTACATTTGATATAGCATATGGATGTTATGCACCAGGGTATAAAGGACCAAGGTGTCGAGATATCCAATGTATATCTAGCATACTACAATCTTGTTTAAACACATGAGGTCAAGATGTTAAACCAACATACACAAGATATGAATAGTAGATAGTGTTCTGAGATGGACTTTGATGCTACAAGCAATGGTTTGATCTTATCTCCACTACACATAATGACACCTTGCTGGTTATATGTATGGAGCTAGTTCTTAACATAGAATAGTCTCAAATGCATAAGAGATTGTTTAGCTTCTCAGATGCAAGAGATATTGATATGTAAGATGCTAATCCCAACATGTATAAGATACCAATATGCATAGGCAAAAAATAAGATCATCCCATAGACACAGCATACGAAAGCAATATGACCATGCCCCATTCCTTACTTCATCGCAACATACCAAGATATGATAGATCAAGGCAATCTTGATTAGGCGTAGAAAAGGGACAAAAGATACTATCATCATGTTCTCTTGCCAAATTTAAGAGCTCTTGGATGGATTTAAGTTGGCGCCTTGTTAAGAGGAAAGTTTTATCCTATTAAAGGCTGAGAGTTGATAAAATGCTATAGCAAATGTTGGCTTAAGGCATGTAGACAAATAGCTTCTGGCTTATCCTTGATTGGTTAAAGTGCATGAGCTTTCTCTAATATATAGTCTGCTTCTTGCTTGAGCTGGTCAAAGAGAAGAAGATAGGAGATGAAAGAAAAAGAAGATGGAGTGGATCATCTGTGCTTGCGTACTAGATACATCCTTTGTATTTTAGACTGGCTACATACCCTGTGTCCATGGGATCAAAGCACATTATGATAGTGATGAGACATGATGAATATGTAGTTCCAAGATTATTGATGATGTAAGTGATGAAAGATAGAAGAAAGGGGATGAAAGATGAAAGGATTATTAGAAGAAAGATGAAATATGGATGAGAAGAGAGGGGCTATCGTCTATGCCTGAATCATAGTGCTTCCTTTGCATCTCAAATTGCGTGCATACCCTGTATCCACAGGATCAAGGCTTTAAACAATAGAGTTGTGATATAGTTCTTGTTTATTGTGTTGAGGGTTGATGTCAAAGAATCAACTTTATTGCTTGGATTTTTGTGATGTTTAATTTTTTTTGGATTTTTGGGAATATTTGATTTTTTTTGGATTTTTGATGTTTTTTTTGGTTTTGGGTGATTGCTGTGCTTTGGGTTTTGGTTTTGGATGTGTGTTGTGTTTTGAGCTAGATGTTTGCCATGATATGAGCTAGAGCTATAGATATCCACTTCCAAATAAGACTCAACAAGTGGCCCCAGTGTGGGATGAAGTGTTATAAGGAAAATGCTGCGATGGATGCGTTCATGCAAATAATATGCTAAGGTGTCCAATGATATCTTAACCCCAATGAAGTCCAAACTATGAAAGCTAGCATGGTAGAGACAAGAGTAAAAAGGCTTTTTATTATGAATGGATAAAGGATAATGGGTCACGATGTTTGTACAGGGACAATAGTGGATTATGATGTGGATTATGTAGGTAAGATAGTGGATGAAGCTATGAAAAGTTGTGATCAAACAAACTAAGTAAATGATGGAAGTTGGTCTCTACACATAGCCTATGTTTACCAAATTTTCACTATGGTACTTATCCAAGGTGCCTATTTACCAGGTTTTCACCAGAGGATGAATTATTTATCTTGTACTATTTTTTTGTCATCCAAATTGCCATAAGGTGGTTTTCACTATTGGATGGATTTTTTTTTTTAGAATACGCTGAGGCTTATGGGTAGAACTTCTTGAGATGTATGCTATTGACTAGTTCATCCAAGGAAATACCTTCAAGTGTTGAGAGAGAGTATGCACCTAATCCATAGACTAATGTGATGACAAAAGGACCAAGCCAATTAGGTTCAAACTTGCCTTGTTTCTCACGGTGTTGCTGATTCCTTTGATTTTCTTTAAGGACAAGATCTCTAACTTGAAATCTTCATTCTCTGATCTTTTTTTGTAGCTACGGTGTAACCAATTTTGATAAACTTGAAGATGGTTGAGTGCTATAATACTCATTCATCTAATAGCTCAAGATCATGGAGTCTGGATACTCTATATTCTTCATCAGAGATAGTATGCTGTAGGGATACTCGCAGTGAGGGATCTCAACCTCAATAGGTAAGATAGCTTCAGTGCCATATACTAAAGCATAGGGTGTTGCACCAGTGGGAGTTATGATACTTGCTCTATAAGCCCATAATGCAGGGTTAAGTTGTAAATGCCAATCACAACTAGCCTCTTGACTATCTTTTTAAGGATCTTGATGATTTTTTTGTTAGAAGCCTCATCTTGGCCATTACTTTGAGGATAGTAAGGCATAGAGAATCTATGTTGGATATGTAACTTGTTACAAAGATCTCAAACCTCTTGGTTCTTGAAGGGATGACCATTATCAATGACAATGACTTGAGGAACTCCATAACGACAGATGATATAATGTAAGATAAACTTGGATATTTGCTTGCTGGTAATGTAAGTCATTGGTTTGCTTCCACCCACTTCATGAAGTATTCAGTGGCAGTGATGATGAACTTATGACAATTTTATGAGGTAGGATGGATTTTACCTATGAGATCAAGTCCCCATTGCGAGAATGGCCAAGGAGTGGTGATGGGTTGAATTTCATATGCTGGTGCATGTATTAGATCCCTATGTTTCTGACATTGTAGACATCTCTTTACAAATTGTTGTGCATCTTCTCCATAGTTGGCCAATAATATCCAGCTCATAGAAGTTTCTTAACAAGACTAGGGCTAGCAGAATGCAATCCATAGACACCTTCATGTACTTCATGTAAGGCAACCTTTGCTTCCTTGGAATCAAGACATATAAGAAGCATACCATCAAGACTCCGACGATATAGGGTGTCTCCTAAGATAGTGTAGCGAAAGGCTCGATAGATAAAGGTTTTTTGTTGGGTATTAGATAGTTGAAATGGTAAGGTTTGATTACAGAGGTACTCGTATATGTCCTCGTACCAAGGCAAATTGGGACCAACAATCTCACATATAAGCTTAGACTGCGGTACTTCAAATGCTGGGATTAGAAGCTATTCAACTAAAAACTCACACTTATGTGCATTGGACAACATGTCTAGAAGAGATCCAATCATAGCCATAGCATCTGTTGCTTTGTTTTGTATCTTTGGGATCTGTTCGAAGGTGATACTATCAAAATATTTCTTGAAATCATCAACCATTACCTTGTAGGGAAGGAGCTTCTCATCTTTTGTTTGATACTTGTCTAAGACCTATTTGATAACCAATTGAGAATCACCAAAGACCTGTAGCTGTTTAATAGCCCATTGCACTGCCATGTGTAATCATGTGATTAAAGCTTCATATTCGGCTATGTTATTGGTACATGGAAATGCAATTCTGTATGACTTTAGGATACAATCTCCATGAGGGGTAACAAACAATATCCCTGCTCAATCCATGTTGTGTATAAGATCCATCAAAGTATAGTTGCCACAATGTTGGTGAAGTTAGATTAAACAATTCTTCATCAGGAAACTCTGGACATATTGGATGAATATATGTGACAGGTGTTGCAGGTAACTGATTAGTGATGACTTGTCCTTTTATGGCTTTTCAATCCACATATTGTATGTCAAATTCACTTAAGATCATAACCCATTTTGCTAGTCTTCCCGTAAGGATTGCTTTGGAGAGAAGATATTTGAGTCGATCAACATTAGATATGAGCTTTGTTGTTTGGTTCAACATATAATGTCATGACTTTTGAGAAGCAAACACCAATGCTAAACATGCCTTTTCCATAAATGAATAATTAAGTTCATATCCCACAAGAGTTCTATTGATATAGTAAATGGCTTGTTCTTTTCCCAAATCATCATGCTGAGCAAAAGAGCACCCAATGCTGTTGTTGTTGAAGATATGTAGAGTAATAATGGTCGATCAAGTATAGGAGGTACTAAAATAGGAGGTGTTACTAGATATTCCTTGATTTTGTCAAAGGCCTATTGACATTTTTCATCCCACTTAAAAAGTTCACCCTTGTGAAGAAGATGTTGAAAAGGATGACACTTATCTGCTAGTTGCGAGATAAATCTGCGAATGGATTGTAACCTTCCTTGTGGACTATGAAGTTGCTTTAGATTTGATAGTGGAGGCATTTCCATGATGGCTATTACTTTTTCAGGATCCACTTCTATCCCTCGTCAAGACACAATGTACCCCAACAATTTTCTAGATGTTACACCAAATACACATTTCTTTGAGTTTGGCCTAACTTGATATTTCTCTAATCAGTCAAAGATCTGTGCCAGTACCTATAGATGTTCTTCTCTTGTCTTAGATTTCCCTAAGATATCATTAGCATAGTCTTCCATGATAGTGTGGAAAAGGTCATGGAAAATGACTATCATGGATCGTTGATAAGTAGCTCCAGCATTCTTGAGACCAAAAGGCATTACAACCCAACAGTATGTACCCCATGGACAAATGAATGACATTTTGTCTTGATCTTCCTCTATTATTCTGATTTGGTTATATCCTTAGAATCCATCCATCAAGGATAGCATTTCATGTCCAACTATGAGATCTACAATGTTGTTTATGCTTGGTAGTGGAAAGTCATCTTTAGGGCATTCTTTGTTAAGATCTCTAAAGTCTGTACAATAACGAACTCATCCATCAGGTTTTGCTATAGGTACCAAGTTTGAAACCCATTCTGGATAATCAATAGGCTTTATGAACTTTGCTTCTAACAGCTTCTGAATCTCTGCCTTGACCAAAAGAGCTATTTGCATATGCATTTTGCGCAGTTTTTGTTTGACAGGTTTTGCATTAGGATATGCTGCTAGATGATGTACCACAAGTGATGGATCTAGACCTGGCATGTCAGCATAAGTCCATGTAAAATTGATAGCTCTTTTTATGAAGAATGCTATGAAATTTCTTCTTTCCTACTCTGATAGCGATGCTACCAAAAAAGTGATCTTTAGATTCTGCTTTGTGCCCAAGTTCATGTCTTGAGATTTTTCAACTAGCACTATTGATTGTTCATGATAGTCAGTGGTGACAAGAAGATCAAATTCCCCATCCTCGGGTGCCTCAGAGAGGTTTTCACCCTTGGATACATCCTTTATTTTTACTTTTTCATGGTCAAGAGGCACCTTTTAGTTTTCACCTAGTGACCTATCTTTTTTATTCTATTTATTTCTCTTTTGCGATTGAAGGATTTGATACTTCCACCAAAATATGCTAGTTTAGGGAGGTCCATCATGAAGCCTTCTTTGTGATCACCCAATGGAATGCCTTGTCATAAGCCCATGAATTCATCAATAGCTTCATCATTTTCAAATGTGTCCAATATCGGTGCCCCCTGTTGGTCCCAATTGACAAGGTTAGGATATACGAGTGAAAGGGTAATGGACAAATGGTTTCAGCTAGAGGAAGTGGTAGAGATCATGAAGATAGAAGTTTCTTGAAAAAGGTTAGTGATATGAAGGGAGGAGTCGTTGATGGTATCCGAATTAGAGGCTTCCCCTACCGAAGAAGGTCCAGCTTCCATATCAGAAATAAACTTAATGTCTTTGGCAGGCGGTACCTCCAGCTAATAACCAAGGCCTTACTTATTAGGCTTCTTAGACACAACAACGAGTTTAATAGGTCCTTGTTCCTATGATCCCAATCTACCATGTCCTTTATTACCCATTTTTTTAATGATACAGAACCCATTGTTATATCTCTCCACTTCAAGTTGTACTTGGTCATTCTCATCATAGAATATCCAAGAGTTAATGTCATCAATGTCTTCATCATCAAGGAATCCACCTTTAATGAATACTATTGGTGGAGTTTTTATGACAGCTGTGGATGAAGATGCCTTGGATGTAGAAGGTTTTCCATGAGATTTGGGAGATAAGGGAAGAGTGCCAACACATCAAGATTCTTGCAATGTGTACTCACCCGGACCATGTTCAGTGTACTTTATATGGAGATTTGAAGTGGATTTGCTAGATGATGGCTTGAGTAGGGTGGATGAGTCTAGATAAGATGAAGATGGATATGCTTCGGTGTTGATAGGAATATAGTTAGGGCTTTGATATTTAGCTTGAAAAGCATGACAAAATTCAAATGGATTAGGATCAGCATGGATAACCACTTGAACACCGTTATGGGGAAATTTGAGACATTGATGGTATGTGAAGGGAACTGCTTTGAGGGCATGGATCCATGGACAACCAAGGCTAATGTTATAAGGAATGTCAATATCAAGGACTTGACAATAGGTGTCAGTAATGAATGGACCAACTTGGATAGGCAAATGGGTAATTCCTTCATTTTCTCTCTCAGCATCATCATATGCTTTGATAGTAATGACCTTGGAAGAGTCAACGTCTTTCTCAGAGTATCCCAATTGTTTTATCAGTTTTAAAGAACAAATATTAAGACCAACTCCACCATCCACTAAGATTCATTTGATATGGCATTGGTTTATAAACACTTCTATGTGGAGGGCTTTGTTATGTGATGGGTTGATGGATGGTCGAAGATCTTTGTCAGAGAAGGTAAGATGGTAGGGGGCTACAATGCTAGCTACCAGAGATTAGAATTGTGTGGTATCAATATCATTGGGCACTGAAGATTCTCGGAATGCTTTGTCAAGGATAGGTTTATGGGCAGGAGATATATGAAGAAGTTCTAGGATGGAGATATGTGCGGCCGTTTTGCCAAGGTGATCAAGGATGTTATAACTAGAAGACAGTTGAGGAGGATTGACAGGTGCCCCCTAAATAGTAACATGACCTCTTCGAGTAGTTACAGCACAATCAAGTGCTTTGCCTTGGATTGTAATGATAGAAATGTGAGCATGGTCGATGCAGCCAATCGTTGATGATTCATAGTTGTAGTGAATAGCATTCCCTGTGTGGGGGTTACATGTCTTGTCATGAGATGGAAATGGATTCTTGAAAGCATCTAGGTCATAGTTTGATGTTGGTTGATTGGCCAGTTGTGACGCTGGTGGTGTGATTTTAATTAGACCTTGATCAATGCAATCTTGAATGACATGTTTTAAGCGCATGCAACCATTGGTTTTATGTCCTTTAACCCTATGGTATTCACAATATTCATTCTCTTTTGTACCAAGAAGCTTTGAAGACTGGTTCACCGTTAGGTGGTGCTTCGGGTAATATAACATCTCCCACTTGGGGAAGCTTACGAAAGATTACCTCCATAGGTTCCCCTACAAGAGTAAATTGCCACCGATGTGTTGGATTCGCTCTTGGTTGGTTTCATTGAAAAGGTTGATTTGTTGTAGATGCAACTTGGATGTTAATAGGAGCTTTCACTATTTGTATGTTCTCGGCATCCACAACACCATCATTAACAACATTTTTGGTCTTGTTCCAAAAGTGGGATTTAGCATTTGACGATTGAGGATTGTCTTTGTTATCTCTAAAAATCTTGATAGTGCCCTTAGCAATTAAAGCTCGTTCAATGGTGGTTCCTTTGGAGATAAGTTCGTCAAAGGTGCTAGCACTTTGCAATTGTATTTGGAATGAAATATCGGGATGAAGATTTTGGACAAAGATATCAAGATGCTATTTCTTAGGTATTTTCCATGATAGTTTTCTGGCCATATTACGCCATCATTGGGTAAATGAGGAAAAAGATTCACCATTGTGTTGTTTGTTGTTGACAAGATCATTCATGTTCACTTCATGTTCAATGTTGAAAGCGAAATGGGATCAAAATTTGTTTGCTAATTCTGCAAAAGTCTTAATTCCCAGAGGTAAGTGAGAGAACCATTCAAGAGCTTGTCCTGCTAAGCTTCAGGGGAATAGTCTCAAGAGGTATGTATCATCTTGAGCAACATCGAGACATGCAACATAGAATGCTCTAAGATGGTCATCTAGATTTCCTTTCCCTTTATATTTATCAAATTGTGGGATTTCAAAATGTGGCAGAAAAGGTGTCATATGAAGTGACATGTCAAATGGATAAGCGCATATATCTCCTAAGTAAAATGTCTTCTTGTTTTGACCTACCACCTTGTTAATCATTTGTTCAACATCTGCTTGAGATAGTTGCTGTTGTTCCAAAGAGGGTTGATGGTTTGGAGGTGAAATGTAATATTGTGTCTATTGTGGTTTTTGTTGCGGAATGTATGTGGGTATGACCATTTGTTGAGTTTGCGTGCTCACATTATATGTCAAAGGATTGGTATGTGACACATATGTGTTTGAAGCTTGCTGTCCTTGAGACACAAGTGGTGGTTGGGTATATTGTGATGGATTAGCTCCAAGAGTTTGCATCACATGGGAAGTAGAAGATGGATTGACGTTGGTCAATGGTTGTGAATTGAAAGTTGGATTTGTATTATGGTAAGCAACAGAAGGATTGGTGGATGAGGAAGAATGGACATTTGGGTTGATGTTTTGGATAACATGAGGATTGGTATACATCATGTGTTGGGTGATAATAGGTAAGCCTTGGGTTGCATAAGATGGATTGATGGTTTGTGAAGGATTATATAGAGGTGGAGAGGGTGATGTAAGTTGATCAACATAGGAGACAACAGTGCTAGGAGTAGCTTGTGATACAATAGGTGGATCAGTCATGTCAATGAGACTAACATTGGGATTATATGGTGTGTGGGATGGATTCATGGAAATCATGGAGACCATATTAGAGGTGATAGGAATGTGAGTGTGGGGTGTGGTTTCCACATGTGATGCTATAGAGGTAGGAGTTTACAATGGTTGCAAGACTTGTATGGCTTGTGGTGTTTGGATAACTTGTGAAACTTGCAGAGTTTGCGGTATAGGAATGGCTTGTGAAACATGGACAGCTTGAGATACTTGAGGCACGAATATGGTCATGGTCGAGGTAGGGGTGTGTTGTGAAACATGGAAAGGTGGAACACTCAAATTTTGTGAAAGAAAAGGAAGTACATTGGTTGGAGTTATCAAAGGTTCTAGAGTGTACTCCGAGCATGGTTGGTTTGATGGTGTAGCGGTAGAAAATGAGGGAGATGGATTGGAAGGTGGATGTGAAGGTGTGGCTATGGTGGTTGGTCCCTTTGCAACAATAGCGGGAGTGTTGGGATCATGTTCTCGAATAGCAGATATGTCAAAGTCAATTGGTAATTTGGCTCCCATGCAAGAAAGTTGTAAGAAGTAGTGATTAGGATCAGATAAAACAAATTTCTCAACTTGGTCTCATACATGTATGTCTCAAAATTTAGATCTATCCTCTTGGAATTTCTCTTCATAAGTCATTGTAAATGGGTGAGGTTGCACTTGGTGTAAAGATGATGGTCCAGCGGTGTATCCTTTAGGTACAAACATGTAAGAAGTCATACCAGTTGTGAATTGAGTTGCATCTTTAAGGGGTGTTGATCAAGATTGTTGTATTTTGGCTTCCATATCAGCTCACAATTTTGCTTCCATTTCAGCTCTATATTGGCTCCTAGTTTGAGGCATGATGGTTGATGTTGAAAGTTGGACTTGTCTTGTCAAGGTTGAGACCCAAAAGGTGATGGTTTCCTAATTGTTTGGTGTTGGTTTGTTTTGCTAGTTTGCTGGTTGTTTGGTTTGCTAATGGCTTGCTTGGTTGTTGTTGTTGTTGTTGTTCAGTTGCTTGGTTGTTGTTGGATAATCTTCCCTATGTGTTGTTGTTGTTGTTGTTGTTGTTTGGTTGCTAATGGTGAGCAGCTATTGATTAAAAGTGATCCTATTTTTTGCAAAAAGTGAACAACTACTATTTAAAAGCTATCTAGATGTCTGAAGATGAGTAGTTAAGGTTCAAAGGCAATCTATGTCTGACAAAGGATATGTTTGAATGATGTTTTTGACAAGAAAATAGTGATTTTAGTCACTCACACTCACAACATACACAAGCTTGTACAACCTAGGCTAGGAAAGGATTGTATTTGTTGAGTCCCCTTGCCGTACCTATTCAAAGCGGATAGCTTCAGGATCTTGGTAGCACTAGCTCCCCTCCACAGTACTCACTTCTAATGCATACCAAGATCTGGGTTTCCCAAGGCTTGTCCCCCCACCAAACCTTAGGATTATCCCTGATATCTCTACTAAGAACCACAACAATTGGGGTGGCTTCAAAGGTCCCACCTTTTACATCAACAAATAGAGGGTTTTTGGCTACTACACAATGTTGCTAGTAAGGGCATCCGTTCAGGTGGCTATACATGCAGCAGCACTACTCTCCGTTATGGAATCTCCCTGCCTTCAAGGGTTACACCTTAGAGGGTTTTGGGGGAGGTTGGCTATCGGTATAACACAACACCCATTGTTTGTGGCTTTTGACACAAACACTTTTCTTATATAGCAATTCAGAAGGACTTGGCTTTAGCCCGTTACTGCTTGGGTCGTACCCCTTCTCACATTGGGAAGGTAGGCCCTCTAAAGATAATAACAAGTTCTCATGCACCCAAGATCCATTTGATAGGTAAGGGGAGAGGATACTTTTTCTATAAAGTTAGGTTACAAACATGCACAACAAGCAATCCAAAAAAAAGATAAATCAAACACAGAGCAAACAATGATTCTTTTTAAGAACCAAGCCCAAATGTTCCTAAATTAATGATAAAATGGAATGTCTTGGACTGATCGAGGTTGCAACAGATATATTAGTAGTTCAATAACCTCCTTCTCTTGGACAATCCATAAGATGCTGCACAAATAACTAATTAGTAGCTAAGAAAATCAAACTGTAAATAATAAAATTGAAAGTGGCACACAGTTACCATAGGCGATCAACTATTGATCAAAAGCAATCTGTATTTAGCTGAAAGCAAAGTGTTACTGATCAGAAGTGATACAAACCAACCCAGATGCAAACTGCTATGACTCAAAAGCAATGCAAAAAATCACGGTGCGAATTGTTAAGGCTCGTAAGCAACCTAAATATGCCAAATGCATAAAAATCCTTGCAAAAGTTAGATGTAAACAAAAAACCCTACTCTGCAGGAAGCGATCTAGATAGCCAAAAGTGATCAGTTTCAGCTTAAAAGTGATGCAAATTATGACAGATGCAACCACTATTTCCTCAGAAGCGATGCAAAAAAGACTGGAAATGACTACTGTTAGCTTAAAAGTGATCCAGAAAATGTTGAAAGCGGTAGATTTCATCTTAAAAGTGATGCATATTTTCTCAAAGTGATTGGTTTTCGTTTAAAAGTGACCGCGATCTGCTGTAGGTGCTCAAAAAATTTGATCTTCACAAAAAACAACTTCAAACAACAAAGTTAATCAAGGACGCGAGTCCCACCGAGTGTACCAAAATGTGATAGGTAAAAATTAAGTTAATAAGATCAAGCATACAAATGAAAACCTAATCCTACCACCATCAAAGAATCGAATCCAAGTGAAATCAAAAGCAGGCAATTCAAGAACAATATCACCTAGATTGTATGATTCCTTGTTTGTGATGTGGATTGGTCTTTCAACAATGAACAATTATGAAGATAAAAGCTACCATGATGGATGGATGATAATGATAATATGCTAGATAGATGCTAAAATGCTCAATATACTCAAGATGATAATGTAGACGCTATGTGAATGTTGGATAGATGTAGTAGGGAATGAGAGGGTGTTTATATAGAACTTAACCAAAATCAATCAAAGGTAGAGATTTGGTTGCTATATGAACGGCTAGGATGAATTGATAGTCATAGGTGAATGTGTAGATGACAAGTGGAGGGAAGATAAGGCTTATGTGTGATCATGTACATAAAAAAGTACTACATGTGAAAGATATTAAATAAAAGATGTAGTACAACACATGTTTTTTAAATAAAAGAGGCACACATGTCGGCTCATTAAGGTAAATGATAAAAGAAATTAATTAAATAAATAAAATTCATTTATTAATTGGAAAGTGGGTTTATAAAGGGAATTTTAATTAAATAAATAAGATTCATTTAATTAAAATAGATAGAATGAAGATAATTAAACAATTAAAGATTATTTAATTATAGCTTAGAGAAAATAGAAGAATAGATAATGAATTAATTAAATAAATTAAAATTTATTTAATTAATAGAAGAAATAAGTGCTTTTGATAAATAGAGAAATTACTCAAGTGTGTTAGACAAATGCAGATGATAAATAATTCAATATTTTGATACCAATGATAATTAGGTCAATTTTGGGTGTCTAAACCGCAGTCTCATGATTGCCCAAAGTCGGTCTTGCGGTGATGCGGTAAGGAATTAAATGTCGAAATGACTTCAGTATTGCCCTGTAATGGTTATCATTGATGCCTATAGGATTCTAGTTTTTGAAGAAAGGACTGAATGGATTGGATCAAATCAACGGTCTATGTTTGAAAAGAATTGAATGTTGAGATTTGTTGATTTCATGGCATGAACCGAGTTAATGGTGAAATGACCAGCTTCATGGCATGATAAATTTTGGGATTTCTTTGTATTTCTTCATTCCAGCAAATTTAGCGTTGATTGCAGAAGGCAAATTCAAGCTTCGTGTGCTCTCCTTAGGCATTTTCCAATCAGGTAGGTTTGCCCTATCAATCTTTGTATAAAAGTTGGTGTTTAGTTTGTGCTCTATTTTCAACTAGTCTAGTAAAGCCAGTAAAATATCAAAACCCTAGTTCGTAGAGGCACTAAAATATGGCACCTAAAAAATATGAGTCTGTGAGTAAGAGCACTGACCCCCTTGCTCCCAAGAAATGATCACTTCAACAATCATTGTTGGACATCCAGCTAAATTCAATTGACAAGGGGTCTAAGAAATTGTTCAAGGATGTTGCAGAAGGATGTCGGGATGCTACAATCCTTATCTCTAGATGGAACCTTTTTTGGTATTTTTGTGGAAAGAAAGATGGATAGGGACTAGTTGGAAACCCATAGAATTTGGATTTGGTAAAGGTTGTAGTGCCGAATGTATTTGTTGATGTGGATTTGATTAGAACATTGGCACAACACTATCACTCAACCACCAAAATAGTCAGACTACCAAATGGGTCACCATTAGTGGTTGTGGATAGGAATGCAATGTTAGAAATAAAGGTACAAACCACACAACTGAAATCTGATTGAAACCTTATTTATGTGCTTTAGATAATGTAGAATCAATGGAGATTGCAACAGAAATTAAAACCTATTATCTAGAAATAACATGCATCAAGAACCAAACACATAACACAGTATGTAACGTGGAGAAAACCCTTTTAGGTAAAAAAACTCCACCAAGAAAAGAGGCTCTAGGCTGTATTATCTTCAAATATGAGATTATAATATATGCACTTCCTCTCCTCTCCAGTCTTCAATCCAGCACCGCCTGTTACTCTCAACTCTGATAAAAACATAGTACAAATATCCTTTTAAAAGGGGGTTGCCTTCTAGGGCAAGATAACTTACATAATTTTAACCATCAGATATGTGACCTAATGATGAACTGTCTATATTTACAATGATAAAATATAAAATAAAAATGTGGTTTCAGGGGCGTTGTCCCCGAACCCCCACCAGGATGCGCGGCCCCCGGACCCCTTGTAGGGGGGAAACCCCCTTATGACCCCTCGTCATGGGCAAGTTAGCGTCGAGGAATGAATATAAACATCTAATTGAAACAAGAGCACTGCTGGTGAAACCTTTCATCCCTTATGGGTGATTTACAAACAATACTAGGAGTAATTAATTACGTAGGATTTACAAGGTTGATGGCACCTTAATCCTAACATTCTCCCACTTGACATCACACATTGTAAATACCCATAGGAAAACCATAAAATAATCAAGCACTAGAAGCAAGGCCCATGGCCTCTTTGCACCAAACAAATTTCTCTGTGTTCACAGGCTTGGTCAAAGCATCTGCAACATTCTCCCGAGTGTCTACCCTTCAGCTCAATCTATCCACTTGAAACCATTTCTTGAACAAAGTAATATTGTACATCAACATGCTTAGTCTGAGCATGATACATAGGATTCTTGGCCAAACAAATAGCACTCTGGCTATCACAACCAATCTGAATGTTCTTGCAATCAAAACCAATACCTATACACAATCTCTTCAACCAAATTGCCTCCTTAGAGACATGAGTAGTAGCCATATACTTTTTTTCTTTGGTGGACAAAGCAACTGTGGGTTGCCTCTTACTTATCCAACTCATTGCTCCTCCAAACAGAGTAAATACATAGCCATTAGTGGACCTTCGACTATCCAAGTCACTTGCCCAATCTGCATCAACAAAACCCTGTATGTCTAAAGATTTATCAGCAATATTAGTACTAGAATAGACTAAACAATAATCAGGAGTACCTGCAAGATATTTAAGCACCCTCTTCACATAATTCCAATGTTGTCTACCATGGTTAGACATAAATCTACTCAAAACTCCCACTGCTTGGGAAATATCTGGCCTAGTGCAAACCATTGCATACATCAAACTCCCTACAACACTAGCATATGGCACATTAGACATATCCTCAAAATTATCTTCATTCTTTGGACACATATCTAATGAAAGCTTAGTACTAATAGGTAAAGGAACTCTAACTAGGTTACAGTCCTGCATACTAAATCTTTGCAAAATGGTATTCACATACTACAACCAAAGGTTTTTGTTACCTCTATCCCTCCTGATCTCCATACCCAGAATATACCTGTAGCTCCAAGATCTTTCATATCAAATGCACCTAAAAGTTGAGCTTTCAGCTCATTGATCATACCCTTAGTATTGCTGAAAAATAATATATCATCAACATACAATGCAATGACCAGTATAGAATCATCAAAATAATAAATATAAACACATTGATCCTCCTCACTTCTAACAAAACCCAATTTCAACACAAATGAATCAAACTTTTGATACCACATTTTAGGGGACTATTTCAAACCATAGAGAGACCTCTTTAAATTGCAAACCCAATTCTCTTTCCCTTTTACCTCAAAACCTATAGGTTGTTGCATATAAATTTCTTCTTCAAGATCTCCATGCAAGAACGTAGTCTTAACATCCATTTGCTCAATCTCCCAATCATAAGTTGCAGCAATGGATAAAAGAAATCTAATAGAAGTTAATTTAGCAACATGAGAGAATATCTCACCAAAATAAACTCCCTCTCTCAAGGAGTAACCCTTGGCTACCAGTCTAGCCTTGTACTTCTCCAATGACCCATTTGCTCTAAACTTCTTCTTGAAGACCCACTTACAACCTATGGCCTTTCTTCCTTTGGGCAAATGAACAAGATCCCAAGTGTTACAAGATTCTAAAGCCATCATCTCCTCTTGCATGGCTAACTGCCAAGACTCACTATCATTTGCAAGAATAGCTTCCCTGTCAACTGGGTTCCGTTGTCTTGTGGATCTCCTCAAGGGTGGAGTAAGAGACTCTACTTGTTCTTCTACATGATCATTTGCACCAACTTCTTCTATAACAATAGATTCATCTTCATCAGAACTACTTGAATTTTCTTCTTCTTCTTCAGCCCCCAATCCATCATTGTGTTCTTCTTGAGGTGCATCTTGCTACTCTAAATCAAAGTGCACTCTCTTTACCTTTTCTTATTTTTCTTTTGGCTACTCAAGTTCAAAAATAGCTCTAAGTTCCCTAAAAATTACATCTCTAGAATAGATAATCTTACAAGTTAGTGGATTCCAAAGCTTATAACCTTTGACATTATCACCATATCCAATGAATGTACACTTCTCAGCTTTTGGATCCAACTTAGATCACTTTTCCTTAGGCACATGAATAAAAGCCTCACAGCTAAAAACCCTTAAATGTGAAACAGAAGGTTTCTTACCTATCCACACTTCATAAGGTGTCGAATCAAGAGCCTTATAAGGAGATCTGTGAGCATTCTCCCACTGTTTCTTTGGGTTTCTACACTCCTTCACATGTCTCCTTTTACTGCAGTTCCAACACTTAACTTTTTTCTTCTTCCCAGGAGTCTTAGATTAGCCCTTAGACTTGTCCTTAGCCCCTTTCTGATCTCCTTTTGCCCCTCTTTTCATAGACCTTCCCCTGACACTGAGAGCATCCCCTGAACTATCTAAACTTTTCTTCCTTAATTCATGTGATAGCAGAACTGAAACAAGAGCATCCAACTTCAGATCTATGAGGTTGATAACCAAAATAACATTCTCCCATGACTCAGGCAAAGAACAGAGAAGCAATATACATTTATCTTCCTCATTCACCTCAACTTCTATAGATTCTAGTTGACTCAATAACAAATTAAATGAATTCAAATGCTCTACAACTGATTCACCCTCTTTCATTTTCATGGAAAATAACTTATGCTTCAAATAAAGCTTATTTACCATACTCTTGGCTTGGTAGATCTCACCCAGACGCTTCTACAAGCTATGTGTAGACTTTCAACATTCAGTAGAAGAGAGTCTGCAAGACACAATCGGATTGTACCTTGTGCCTTTTTCTCCAGTCTTTCCCACTCATCAGGAGCAACATCATCAGGTTTCTTCTCTTTCTGAATAACCAACCATTGGTTTCTTTCTTCCAGCAAATCCTCTATTTTTAGCTTCCACAATTCATATCCCATACCATTGAACTTTTCAATGTCCAACCGAGAGGTAGAAGCAACAGTGCATGAAGCCATGATATCTACACATGATCTACAAACAAACAACAACCAAATCTCCCACTGTAGCTAAAAAACCTTCACACTACCACCCAAGAATCAAAACTGGCCAGGCTCTGATACCAAATGTTAGAAAGGAAGGTGCAAACCACACAACAAAAATTTGATTGAAACCTTATTTATGTGTTTTAAATAATGTAGAACCAATGGAGATTGCAACAAAAATTAGAACCCATTACACATAAATAACATGCATCAAGAACGAAACACATAACACAGTATGTACCATGGAGAAAACTCTTTTGGGTAAAAAACTCCACCAAGAAAAGAGCTCCAAGCTGTATTATCTTCAAATATGGGATTACAATACATGCACTTCCTCTCCTCTCCAGTCTTCAATCCACCACCACCTATTGCTCTCAACTTTGATAAAAACATAGTACAAATATCCTTATAAAAGGGGGTTGCCTTCTAGGGCAAGATAATCGTCATAATATCAACCATCAGATCTGTGACCTAATGAGGAATGGTCCAAATTTACAATGATAAAATATAAAATAAAATGTGGTTTTAGGGGTGTTTCCCCCAAATCCCCATCGGGGTGCGCAGCCCCCCGGACCCCCCACTGGGAGGAGGATCCCCCCAGACCCCTCATAGGGGGGAAAGCCCCCCTGCGACCCCACATTGCAGGTGAGTTAGCATCGAGGAACATATATAAACATCTAACTAAAACAAGAGCACTGCTGGTGAAACCTTTCATCCCTTATGGGTGATTTACAAACAATACTAGGAGTAATTAATTACATAGGATTTACAAGGTTGATGGCACCTTAATCCTAACATGCAATCATAGACTGCTTCATGTTGAGCAAGCAATCCCTCACACAAGTAGATCTGCAGAAGAGTGACCAGGAGTACAATAGTTTGAGAAAAACACACAGAAGGGATGAGGTTCCCATGCACATGAGGAAATGGGCAAATAATAGAAGAATTAAAATCTCATCCATTGCAATTGAACCTTTCTCTATTGAAGATTTTGTTGTCCATTTCAAAAGAACATATTTTTCTTTGTGTGAGGTGCTGGGTATTGATGCCCAAGGTAGAATGCCTATTGGCCTAATGATGATGGACATGAGAATTTAAAATCTAGAAGCTAATGTTGAATATGATTTTGCAACATTCATTGAGAAGAAACTGCATGATGGATTTTTGAAAATAAGAGAATACAAAAATCTTATAGATTTCAAATACTACTCTTTGTTATGTCATTTGATTTTGTATCAAAATAGAAGGAAGTGGCCTAGAAGAATGAATCTGAGCATGATTGATGAAATTGGACAAAGATTGCCAACATAGTGTTGGTGATACAAATGGGATAGCCATTGCAAGAATTGTGACTATGTTGTGTTTCGTGATGATTTCTCAATTAGAATAAGGAATTCTCTTGGTAGCTTTTCTCCCAGATTGACAAAAGAGATTAGGGAAATGTTGAGCCCTCTTGCCCATAGGCCAGAATAGGGTCATAGTCATAAATATGTTGATTGGTTTTTCTTGCCAGATCATACTATAATTAGGATATATGGGTGTACTCAGCCACCCCATGTGTTGCCCAAATTTGTACCAGACAGTATTGTATTTCTTGAATTAATGTAGCAAATGATTTGGATGGAGAAGGATGTAATGAAGAAATATAAGAAAGGCACATTTCTTCCTGATTCCAGAGTGTTTGGTGATTGGTCCATTGGTTCTAATACTTTAGAGGATTTGTAAGCCTATTTGAAGGATAAATATTCTTTGAAACTAGGTGTAGAGAGGGTTTGTGATCTAGAGGGTCACGTGAACTTTGTTAGATAAACCATCCTCACAAGAATGGTAATATCCCATCAAATCAATTTTGATGAGGATGTGATCAGAAATCTTGTCACCTTTCAAAAAGTGTATAATAGGGTAAGAAAATGGGAGATTTTGAAAAGGACTGAGGATGATAGGAGAAAACAAAATCCTAATTTTGTTGGATTCTTTGTTGAAGAGAGGGACCCTTTGAGAAGAATAGATCTGATAATTGATAATTTTGAAAGAATATATAGCAAGTTTGAGAAGCATCCTTCAAAGGCTACCAAGCGCAGTATCAAAAGACCACCATGAGTTGTGATTCAAGAGCCTACGCCAGATGCAATGTCACTACAGGATCAAAGTCATGTCCCTAATTCACCACCTACTAAAAGGCAAAGGATTGAGGATGTTTCTCCATTGGTTCCATATAAATTAAGAGAAGGAGGGGGTGACACTGAAAGTGGCTAGTATCCTAAGAAATATGGGAGATGAAGGAGGAATAGATTAGCCACTTGTTGGCCAAGAAACATCAGTAGACAAACTAGAGGCTAGAATGACTGAATAGGCACAAGGGGAGCCTAAATTAGAAGAAGATGAAAGAATTGTGGCTTCTATGAGATTTATGGAGGATGATGATTTCATTAATTCTCCTAAATTCAAAGATTTTTGGCATAAGATGAAGAGGAAAGAATTTGAAGAACAAGTGGAAATAAATAAAATGGGTGTTGATGAATCTCAGCATGACCAAATTGTTTCACAAACTTTCAAGAATATGAAAATAGATGAAATAAGTGTGAGCCTTGATGAGGCTAGACAAATGGTATTAAGGAACAACATGTTGATCATTCTTGGGCTTGAGTTGAAGAAAATGTTTTTGTTAGACCAAGTCAAGAATCAAGATTACCTCATACTAGTTTCTGAATTTGATTATGAGGATGGTGTCACTGGTTGTGGTTACAATCCAAAAATAGAGACTTTGGCAATATGGGTAACACAAAAGAACACCAGCAAACCAAGATTACTTGATGTGGTCAAAGAAATAAGGGGAACAGCTATGGTCAAGACATTCCAGGACACATCAACAATTGAAGCAACTACCCTCACTATGCATACTGCAATGTTTACATGAGCTGCTATTGTAAAGCTAGAGCAAAGATTGTTTGATTATGAAAGAACTTAGATGGAGATGAATGATGGGGTAAATAGATTGTATCTTGAAAATGTAAACCTAAAAAAATAACTGAAGGGTGAGAGTTATTCTCAAATTCAAGACATTGTACCAATTCAAACACCTGTGCCACAAGAGACCGATGATACCACAGTGACTATTGAACAACTCAATGTTTTGAAATTGAAGTTGTAAAATAAAATTGAGGAATTGAAAAGCCAAAACGAGAAAACAAAGAATGAGGCAAAATTGAAAAATCTTGAAGTGTTTGAGAAAATTTTGGAATATAGAGTGAAAATGGTTGTTGACAAGTTGAGAGATGTGCATGAATGCTATTCTTCCTTGTCTCAGGCCATGGAATGGTTGAAAGTAAATTTTTCTATTTTAGATTCCTTGTATCAAAGATGGTAGTCAACACATCACACACTGATCACTCTGTGTAAAGTTCTACAATGGAATCAAGATGCTCCTGTAGCTATAAAGCCAATAGAGAAAATGGTCAAGATGATATTGGATGAGTATCAATATGTGAATGGTGAGAATCAAAGAATGCAGGCAAAGATTGATTCTTTTGCCACTTTCAAACACTAGTTCATTCCATCAATCATAACAGAGAATGAAAAGATCAAGGATATTGATATGTGGAAGGATGAATATGGTCATACAGTTTCTAAGGTCATGGAATTTTTGAAAAAGGATAAAGATATCAATATTCTCATCTTCAACATCATTCTAGACAAAGTAATAGCTTTGGATGCTGGATATACAAAGTTTGTAATTGATGTCAAAGCATTGTTGGACAAAAGGTGGAAGGATCACTAGGCCAACTTGCTCCAAATTCAAGATTATAAGTGGCCTAGTTATTTTTCTATGTTTGAATGGTAGGCGAAGTATCTTTGAGCTGATGAATAGACAGGCTATATGTGCAAGGGAGTAACGAGCATCATGGCCTCATGACTACATAGTATACCAATGGGAGCAAGAGTATTTGGCTCCTCCAGAAGAATAGGGCCTTGAAGATGTTGCAATGGAAGAACGGAGCCTTCGAACACTCTATCATGGAGAGGGGGACTTTGCTAGATCAGGATGATCACGGGTGTCCTATGTTGATTGACGGACTACAAGTGTATTGCAAGTGTTGCGGGCTTCCAATCAATATTGTCTACTTTCTTTGTTTTCTTTTAATTATGTTTTAAGAAAAAATAATGTTTAGTTTATATGGAGAGGCATGAATTTTGAAAAGATGCCATATTTTGTAACGGTCTGAATCTTGTTTCTTCTCTTATAAAAGTGAAACCAAGACCAAATTTTAATATCATCATCATAGGCATTTATATAAACATATATGAGGAGACTTTTGTCATATTGTAATTGTTGTCTCTCATATTTGCACCCTTGCTGAGTTGTAAAACTTGGCAATCTAGAGAAACATGGGATCTTTCTAGGTCTGTGGGTCACCTGTGTTGGAAAGAACCTCCAGAGAAGGCTAGCTTCCTAGCTAGTAATCACCTAAAATCTATTGGATTTGTAGAGGAAAAAGGAGAAGGAATGCTTTTAAAAAAATGAAAGATAAAACTGGAAAACTTGAAAATAAGGGCGATGCACTAGATTCATTGAGCGATGGTGATCTTGGTGTAGACACAATAATGATTTCAATGATGAAGGGGATTCACACAGACTTATGACATTGATTGAGGCTTCAGTATGAAGGTCAAACCTGCAGAGGAGCTATTTTACTCACAGAACAGACTATAACTCTAATTAAAACACAAAAATCAGGACACAAGAGAGGCAAGAAGTCATGCATATATTAATCATGAAGGCCAGAAACCATTACATTACAAAATATTCAGTAGCAAAAGTAAACATAGTATAGCTAATCACATTCATTTGCTGGATAAAAGGAAGACAACATAGGCCAGATTCAGGTACAGTGAGTCACATTCCCATACCCTGCAATTGCACTAAGAGGTATGACTAAAGAAAAATTGGCAGCATAACAGCCAAAAAAAAAATCCTCCTAAAAACTAAAGTTACAATGTCATTTATATCAAAATCCTGTGCTGGGGACGTTGAAACAGTTGCACATGATCCTAGGAATGAAGAATGTATTCATCAATGCAAGAAAAGGGACGCAGAGGTAGAGGCATGGTGAAAGGATAGGAACCATGTAGCTGGCAGGTCCACAATCATCAGAAAATGGTTGCCCAAATGCAAGATAGGACAGGGCATTGAAGAGAAGAGCCCCAAAGTTGTCGCCAAAAAACATGAAGATCTGCTAGCAAGACACAGAGCCCACATGCATTGAAGAGTGAAGCCATCTTCCATGAATCCACCTACAAAGCCTACCAAGTGGAATAAATGCAACAATATCGGGCCCTACATATGACAAATCAGTCGTTGAAACGTCCAGTCAGTTGAGCCTACAGATTTGCATTAAATTCTGAAAGTGAATAAATCCTCCTCAAAGCCCGCTAGATGAAAGAGGAGGCAAAAACAAGCACATTTGCCTTTTGGAGCATGTAGAAATTCCTCAAGACAAAAGAGATATGGGCAGTCAAAGTTGCGGTCAACTGCATCTTGCATCTATATATCACTTTGCATCTGCAATTGTATACTATTGTATCTTGCAATTGTATATACAATTGTACATGCACTTTTAGGTTCACTTAGTGCAACATACAAAACCTCCTTCGCTTTTCTACATATACAACTTTTGTATATATCAAGTTGTCGGGGAGACCTCGGAAAGTGCCTCACTGATATGTATTTCATTTTATATCGGTCGTTGCATATGTGACTTGAATCGCCATCTAAAACGGCCTCTAAATCTACCTTTGAATCTGCCTAACACGTGGCACTATCTGATTGGCCACTGAGCTGAACCTAGGACCCATCGCTGTACATTTGCATCTTTATCGGCTATCGGAGAGACCTCAAACTGAGCCGCCGATAAGGCCTATCTCACCAAAAATATTTTGTATGTGACTTTGCATATGCGATACCATCGAATGTACATACAAAGGCAGACCCCAATATTTTTATGAAGTTAATTGAAATTAACATCGGGTCTGGCTTTGTATCTTACCTTCTTGTATGTTGCACTTTTTTGACCTTGTACATGCGATATACAACTATGGACCCCAATGGATTATCCACCACATTCAAATCCCCAGTCACATCCGAATTGTATGTAACTTTGTATATGCGATTGTATATGAGATACAATCACATGTACATACAATCATTGCATCTAACCTTTGCATGTGACTTTGTATCTACAAATATACAATGCAAACATACATACAAAGATGCATACAACCGCATCTGCCTTTCTAAACCAAATCGTATATTCTTTCGAGTCCAGGATTGTATCTCAGGATTGTATATGCCATTGTATATAGGATTGTATGTGGGATGATACAATCGCATATACATACAAAAAATAGACATACCTTTTGTATCACCTTTCTGTATCCCACTGATGTATCTTTGTACATCCCCCTCTTTTGTACCTATCTTTGCATATGCTTTTGTATATGCAATTGTATATGAGATACAATTTCCCGATATACAAAAGTGGACCTCATATTTTGTATAGCCTCTTGTATATTACATTGTAAATGCAATTGTATGCGCAATATACAAATAGAGATACATACAACATAACCTACAACGAACCTAATGTATAGTAACATTGTACATGACCAAGATACAAGGAAAAAATGTATCTGAGATGCAATTTGTCCAAATGATAGAAAAATCCAAAAACAAGGATGACATCATCATCATATACATGAGAAATGGCTAAGTATAAAACTGAGAAATCTCTATGATAGAGAACAATTGGAGACAAAAGATTTCTGGGTTTTTTTGGGTTTTTGGCAAGGATTCTCCAAATGAGAATTTGGGATTTTTGTAAGGTAGAGCATGGGGCTTTGAAGAATTTAAGCTTTTTAGGGTCATTTTCTAAAGAATATTCAAGGAATATACAAGGTAAACTATTTAACTCTGGACAGAGGAAAATAGGTCAACATTTTGGTGACTTCTTAGATATGTTTGCTTGCTAAACAATTAGACCAGCTGCCTAGACCTTATCCATTGGGTACATGGTCATACAGAGACTTAAAAATACCTTTGACAGTCATTTTTGACCTCATTAACTCAGCATATCAACAATGAAGAACACTTGGAAGACCAAAACCAAAACAAAATACTGAAAGCAACTCATCTGACTGTGCTAGATAGCACTTAGGGAAAACAAAAAGGTATCTAAACTATTGTGCAATAGCACTTATTGAAAGCAAGAAACTTAATCTTCTGTTTTACAAGACAACTCATACCTCAAAACACCTCTTTAGGTGTATCCCATTGACTGGGATAGGCAAATTTTCTCCATCCATGTTTGATAACTGAAATGCATTGTGCTCCTTGCATTCAGTAATGATAAATGGGCCACTCCACATGCTGTCAAACTTGGAGTGCTTCCCTGGCCTACTTTTCAACTCATTCCATTTGAGTACCATATCACCCTCCCTAAAATTTCTGGGAGTGGCTTTCTTATCAAAAACTCTTTTTGTCTGAAGCTGATGACACTCCATAGCTTTCATAGCTTTATCTCTAATCTCTTCAAGCTCCATAAGTTGAGCATATCTGACAACCATGGGATCTTCTTCTTCAAACATCTCCAGCTGATTCATGATATCAAGAGCTAGCAGCTCTATAGATACAGGCAATCTTGCCTCTTTTCCATAAACTAACATATATGGGGAGTTTCTAATAGACCTCTTGGGAGTTATTCTATCTGCCCATAATGTAGATTTTAGATTGGTGTGCTAGGTCCTCTGGTTATCCTCCATTGATCTTTTGATAATCCTTATGAGATTCTTATTTGTGGATTTATCCAAACCATTACCTTGTGGGTAATAATTTGATGAAGTGTTCAAATAGATTCCATTTTTCATGGCCCAGTCAGTTACCTTCAACCTAGAGAAGGCTAAAGCATTGTCTGAGATGATTGACTTAGGTACTCCAAATCTAGATACCAAATCACAATAACAGTTCAAAACAACATTCTCATTATCTTCCTTCAGAGCCACTGCTTTAGTCCACCTTGTGAAACAGTTTGTCGCTGTAAGTATCCACCTGTGGCCTGCACTTGATGATGGGTTAATGGGACCTATAAAATCGATGCCCCATCTCATGAAGGGTTGTTCTACTTGAATTGGCTACAGAGGTAAAGTTGATAGCCTTTCTTTGCCTACAAAAATGGCGCATTTGACACACTTTCTAGCCCATGCATGGGCATCCTTGAATAAGCTGGGCTAGTAATAGCCAGCTCACATTATTTTTCAAGCAATAATTCTTGGGGCAAAATGACCCCCTATTGTTCCATCATGAAACTCATGCAGCACCTTGTCAGTTTGATCATTATCAATGCATCTTTACAACACACCATTAAAATCTTTTTTGAAAAGGATATTATTAATTAAAACATATGGAATAGACTACAGTCTAAAATATCTTTGCTTGGTTCTATCTAAACCTACTGGACATTCACCAGTTTGTAAAAAATAAGTCATGTCATTAACCCAGCCTGTTCCAACTGTTGTTGTATCATCCTAATGTTCATCTTCAATGATCAGAAGCACTTCTTCTTCCTTTTCTATTTCATTTTCAAACCTAGTAGCAAGCTATTCACTGAGTCCTCTACCTCTGATGAGCTTGGTTATCTTGATATCTACATCATATTTCGTGACTTTGGTAATCCAACCAGCCCTTTTCTCAATAACATCCTTACCTAACAGAAACTCTTTCACACCAGGATGAGCAACCATCAAATGTACCTTATTGTTAGAAATAAGATGCCTAAACTTCTTGAGACTCTTGACCACTGCAAGGACATGTTTTTCAATGAAACTATACCTCTGTTCATACTCCTCCAGTCCTTGACTAAAGAAAGTAATTGGCTACCCAAAGCCTTCACTTCGCTGTTGTACCAGAATTGCAGAAATTGTATCTATACTGCCATAAGCATACAAAATGAAATATTTTGAGAAATCAGGATTTACCAAAGTTGGTGCAGCCGATAATGCTTCATTTATGGACTCAAAATTGAGTTTTCCCTCCTTTGTCCAGCTGAAAACTGCATTTTTCTTTAACATAGAGGTCAATGGCTTCAATAAATTTGCAATGTCAGGTATAAATCTTCACAGAAAATTAATTATGCCAATAAAACTTTGTAGTCATTTCTTGTGACTGGGTAAATGCAGCTCCAAAATAGCTCTTACTCTCTCTATATCAATGGTAACTCCCTCTTTTGACACAATGTGTGCTAAAAACCTTCCTTCATGCACAGCAAAAATGCATTTCTTGGGATTGAGAGATATCCCAAACTGTTTACATCTATCAAATACTTGTTTCAGTTGGGATAAATGGTCAGCTACATCTTTAGAGAAAACTGTGATGTCGTCAAGGTACACAAGTACCAATTTATAAAGCAAACCTTTAAAAGCCATATTCATAACTCTCTAAAAAGTAGAGCCAACATTTGACAGACCAAAAGGCATCCTTTTGTAAGCCATGGTGCCCCATTTTGTGGTAAAAGTAGTATTAAACTGATCTTCTTCCTTTACTGATACCTGATTATAACCTAAATATCCATCAAGTAAGGAGAATCTTTCTGAACCAGCCTACTACTTGTAGAATTTTCTCCATTGAGGGTAGCGGGTAGTGGTCCTTCAGAGAGGCTCTATTAAGGTCTCTAAAATCAACACACAACCTAATCTCTCCATTCTTTTTCCTCATAGGAACAAGATTCGAGACCCAAGAAGTATGCTTGATCAGAAAAATGATATTTAACTCAATTAGCTTGGTTAATTCCTTAATCATCAGAGGCTCAAGTTTTGGATTCAAAGGTCTTTGTTTTTGCCTCACAGGTTTCACACTTGGCTCTAACTCTATAGTATGTTGGGCAATATGAGGGTCAAACCCTTTTAAATCTAAGTATTCCCAAGCAAACACAGCCTCAAATTCTTGACAAAGATCAATAAAAGCTTTCCTATCCTCAAGTGAACAGATTTTACCAATTTTGAGAAGCTTACCTTTGAAAATTTCCAGCTCTTCATAATGTTCCTCTTTGACCTGCATGCTAGTTTTGCTCTTTTTCAGCTAATCGTCAGTACCAAAAATGGATTCCAAGGTTACTAATCCTCTGGGCAGCTTATTAGTCCTTAACTAAACAACTTGATCCTCATCATATTGTTGTTTGAGTTTGTTCTGATTCATCACAGAAAACTCATCCTCTTCCAATAGGAAACGCAAAACTTGCTCATCACTTTCAAAAACTTGCCAATGAATGTTATTGTCAGGAATAGAGGGCCACTCAACTATCTTCACATGAGGCTGTACCTTTTCTCTTTGAATATCACTGGGGATATCGAACTGAGCCCCAATTTTAGCTAACCTATCTCCATGATTGTTCTGATTTCTTGGAATAGAGATTAGATTGAAAGCATTAAACTTCTCAATCATATCCCATACCCTATGTTTATAGCATTTCAAAACATCATTCTTTGTAACACCCCTCACCTGATTCACAATAAGTTCACTGTCCCCATACACCTGTAAACAACCAATTTTCCTCTTCTTTGACCACTGCAAACCTTGAATCAACCCTTCATACTAAGCAGTGTTATTTGTACATGAAAAAGCAAAATGGAAAGTAGAATAATATCTGTCACCTTGTGGAGACACAAGCATTGCACCACCACCAAATCCATTCCTATTCCTAGAGCCATCAAAGTACATTTTCCATACCTCATCTTGCTGTTTTATCTGTTGTTCTGCACTTTTTACAAGGTTTGGAATTGTTGTTTCAGGTTCGTGCAGCATGTAAATCCCCATACCAATTTCTTGAATGTGTCCTTCAGGATTATCTACAATATTTTCTAAGGCCCCCTCCTTTAACAACACCTTTGGTATACTTTCAGCTTGCAGTTCTTGAGCAGCAACAAGCTCAAGGTCATCAAAAATAATGCAATTTGCATTAGCAGCACTTGGGACATAAGGCTCTATGTGATCCTTGGCAAGTAATTCAGATTTTATGGTCACTTTTGTACCGTATCGGGTCCTAAAAAACATGTGGGACTAGTCTGAGGATAAATATCCTCCTATCTTAGTTGTGAACTATCTTAACAAACATATGGCAAAATAAGGAGGTAGATCTATGATGAACACTTCTTGGGAAATGGAAACATTTGGGCAGGTATGCAAAGTGAGACCTAGATCTTTTATCACACCTATAGTGTTAACAACTATGCCATCTAGCTGGGGTACACCCTTCGTAAGGGGTTGGTATTTCAATCCTAATTGGTCTGCAATCTATTTTAGCATTACAGAACTACTTGCACCACTATCCACCATGCAGTTGTGTAATAACTTGTCTCCTATTATTAATGACACATAAAATGGAAGTGGTTTACCACTCTTGTTTGGTTGTTTGCTATTGTCCTGGGATGAATTGGTAAGAGCAGCCCTAGCTGGGTCAACAGTTGCATCATTTGACACTTTTAAATCAGATAAGGCAGATTGTAACATGTCCTTTTGACCTAGGATAGCTAAGGAATCCCACATAGATATTGTCACATTCATTTTCTTCATATTTTCAATGATATTAAAAGGTGAAGTAACATTTACCTTATGATGTGACTTTGCAGCAGCAATATTAGCCTACAAATGAGGTTGTCCCTGGCAGTTGCTTGAGTGTTCCTTTGAAAAATATGGGGAATCTAGGATGTAGAAGGATCAACAGGTCCTATTCCTTTGTTTGTTGCTTGATCTATCTCATAACCCCTCTTTTTAGCTCTCGTATTTGCTGCAACTGAAGTATTGTTGTGTGGTTACACAACACGCCCCATTTTGACTTGGCAAAACAGGGACCCAACTTTTCTTTTGGCTTGTGTTGTCTGCTTTCTGGCGGTTTGGTAAAATCAGTCATGTTCATCATCATGTGGAGTCAAGATGAGGTAAGCCCCAATATGAGGTCAGTCTGTCAAAATTTGTATTTTGTATATATGACCACATATTCTGAAAGAGCATTAAAATTTATGCAGGTTTGCTTTTTACATCACCCTGATATTCATCAGGATGTGAGAGTTATGAACAGTCAAAGTCTTGGTCAAACCTGATATTCGCAAAAAGAGGGTCATATTTTATAACCTCAGTTATGCTGTGTGAAGAACATCATCATCATATTTGAAACGTCCCCCCCCCCGATAATATCCTGTGGTTCAAATATCTGGACGTCAACGTTAAGTGATAGTAAGTCTTCCCCGTCGGACGGTCTTTTGTATAGCGAGTATCATATTTTGAAAGTAACCCGATATTCGTTAATATCATCCTGATGCAAAATATCACCCTTAACAAACATCCTGATGACATCATCTGAATCCGATAAACAAAAAAAACAAACATCCTGATGACATCATCATCATATTTACATTTCGACAGGATATTTTGTAAACATGATCATGTTCACCCAATGTGGCGATGACGTCATGAGACATTTCCAATACAAAGAACAAATATCATGATGACGTCATCTCGATATTCAAAGAGGAGAATGAGTAAGTTTGAAGGTCATCATCATATTTTGGAATATCACCCGATAGACCGAAATATCCTCCTGATGTGCTAAAGTGTAAACAAAGGTGCGTTGTCACCCGAATTTTGTCGCGATAACAGTTCCAATGCTGGGGAGGATGATATCGAAACTCAACCCGATATTTGTGAAATGTCATCCTGCTCTCATGATATCATGTCATATGGATATTCCCCCGCTCCCTTTGCCGCCATTGCCATTAAATGCGCGCAGATATGGTAGGTGATTCCCGCCGATCCCGGAACCCAATGAAACGTCTGGCGAGATCCTGAGTTTTCGCACGAATGATCAAAGATTACGATCTAACTTGTCAGAGTTACCCTAAGTTTACCCTAACTGCGAGGTTAAAAGGTAATTCAACCACCATTGTTACATTTACCTGTGTTAAAATTATTTTACAGAGCACTAGCCTCCATTTCTGCATAATAGCTACTGTTGCGCGACTGGAGCTCATAGACTGAGGAAGGAAGGTGATTAGCAGCTGAATCAAGAGCGTCTTAGAGATATACTGGTATAAAAGGAAATCGGCATAACCAGGTAAGTGAACTGAAACCCTCATCATGTTGTTTTTTAAATAATGTTGAAAGTTCTGGTTATGTATCCATGCAAGTAAGTAATGTAGAATTGGTGCAGTAGGCACGATATTTGCAATATGTATACATGCATATCCCGTTATGAGAAGAAATGCTGTTAATTGCAGGTACCCATGGCTGAAAAATGCTTAGTCAAGTGTCAGGAAGAATTCAGCAGGCCTATGTTCTCTTCTCAGAGAGGGGTCCTGTTTAAATTTGGGGCAATTACAGACACCCATCAGGGGAGTACCAACCTGGAGGCTTAGTCAGCCAAGCTGAATGATGGGCAGGATAAGAGTCCGGTGCTGGACGCTGTGTTTGTATCAGGTATGTGGAACGCTGCTGGCTTCCCCTACTCCATGGAGTCTCTGGAGCTGGTTATTGAGTGCGCCCAGAATTACAACCCTCAGACGAGGCAGGTGGTGAGGCATGGGAGAATGTATGCAGACCTATCCATCAAAGGTCTATCCCAAACATTTGGACTGCCAATGGGCAGCAAGGTAAAGAGTGTAGACTTGAAGAAGTCTGAAAGAGAATATGAGGCCAACAAGAAGACGGCTAAAAAGAACATGTATGCTTGGCGGGCCGAGAACAGCACATATAATGCAGCGGCCAAGCTCCCTGTGTGCATGTTCAAATTTGATTTTAATGAAGAATATCAGTATGTGATTGCCCTACTGAACAGGGTGACTGGCCAGCCTGATACTGGAGAATTCAAAGACTGGATGTACGGCATAATAATGATGTGCCTATATGCAAACATCAAGCCACTGTGGGGCCAAATCATAAGTGATGCTCTGCATGAGCAGCTGCTGAACCTGGGAGGTTCAGATTGTGCCTTCTACATGACCTCCTATATTGTTTATTCCTGTGCTTATAGAGGCACTTTTGATGCCTTAACTACAGATGGGAAGCTAACAGGCACGAATGCAGCATATATCTGGGATCATCATCCCCAGCTGCAAAGAACCAAGTACATCAAGGACTACAAACTGGTCAATGATGCATTCTCTATGCATCTGGTAAGGACCATGGAAGATGACAGGACAAAAAGACTGAGCATGGAGGCTCAGGAGGCAGTATACAGGCATGGGGCATGGTACATCCAATTTGCCACCTTTTCCTACATCAGGATAGAAGGTTTTGAATGGCATCCCCTGATGCTGCCAAGGTATCCTACAGATGCAGTAGTTTTAATGGAGTTTATCAGGCAGGGCTCCACCATCATACAGACGTATAAGGATGCTAAGAAGCTGCCACCAATTTTATTCCCAGTCAGCATCGGCAACTATATGTGCCCTGACTCTGACAATATTAAGAAGGTGATGGTCACTTTGAACAAGATGAATTTACTACCCTTCCCAATAACAAGACCATATGATCCTTACGGCCGAATGCAGAAGATCCTAGGAAAGCCTATTCACCAGAGGCACCTAGAAGATTTTTGGGCTGACTGCGAAGATGAGGCAGAGGCCAGGAGGAGGAGGTATCAGAGGTTAACTCTAAACCAGATTAGAACGTTTGACTGCATCTCCCTCCCTCAGCAGCTGAAGAGTGATGATGGCAGGATCATGGCAGATGAATACGAGCAGAAGAAGATCTACAATGATACCATTTCTGCCCCTGACCTCACCATGCAGGAGGATATGTCCTTGGACCCATTCTTTGCCAGAACCATACACTTGACCCAAGCTTGGGTAGATGCACAGGTAGAGGCATTGAAGAAAAAGGGTGTTGCCATCACAATAGATAGCAAGAAGAAGGGGCAGGACATCCCCACAGATGAATATGATGACTTCCTGCTGGAGAAGCGGAAGACTAAGGGAGAGAGGACCCCTCCACCACAGCAACCTAGCAAAAGGGCCACAAAGGGCAAGAAGGTGGAAAAGGGACCCAAAGGGGTCATAGTTGACAGGGCAGTATTCACAGCGGAGGAGGTAGCCAAATCAGGGTCAGAATCAGATTCTCCTCCAAAGCCCAAGAAAGCCAAGACAGCAGAGGCTGGAACCACAGAGACCCAAGAAGTGGGTCAATCATCCAGACAACCAGGCAAGGATATCCTCATGGAGGAAGAGCCTGAAGAAGAGGAGGAAGCTCCATTGATAATCAGAAGAAAGAGGAGAGCTCCGCAGGTGCTGGTTCCTACCACACCTAAGAAAACAAGAACCTCCATGAGAGGTGAGATGAGTCAACCCCCAGTGCAATTACAAGGGGCAGGTAGCGAAGTGCAGAAGGAACTTCAGCACAATGTTCCACTTCCTACCATTGTCAAGTTCAAAACTGAACTGGCAGAAGAGAAACAAAACGAAGCATCCCAGGCGCAAGCAGAAAAGCATGTCTCGCTAGACGAGACAATAAACTTGTCTGATGATGAGGTGGTGCAGGATGTAGCTGCACAAGAAATGGAAACACTTGCGGCTGCTGGCATCAGTGTGACTCCTCACAAGCCTCCAACGGTTCAAACAGTGCTTGAGGAGATGAAACAAGCAGAAGCGGAGCGAGAAAAGAGCCCAGAACCAGAGAAGAGCCCAGAGCAGGTAGCTCAGGACATAGGGCTGGATACATTGATCGCTGAGGTGACAAGTCCTGCAGTGGTAGACTTAACAGAGAAGCAGGATGCAAGTCCTGAACAGCCAGCAGGATCACCTGATAAGGGCCACTTAATAGAAGAGCTAGAGATGGCAGAAATAGAAGGCCACACTCTTGAATCAGGCCAACAAAGCCCACAAGATACATCAGCAGGACCTGCTATAGTAGAGGTCCAAGAAGCAAAGGCTGATGATGAGAAGAATGAAGCGATAGAGGATCCTACTGATAAGGCACAAGAGGTGGATGCTGCAGGTACAGAACAGATAGCTGCTGCGGAATAGATGCCATCACCTCGGGTAGATCCAGTGATATCAGATACGGTGGACATGCCGCCAGAAGTAGAAAAACAAAAGGAGGATGACCAACCTCCACAAGGGGAAGAACTGGGAACAGCTGAAGAAAGGATGGAGAAAGATCATGATCATCATGATCCACATACAGGTACACCACCAGGTTCCCCACATGGAGAAGATGCTCCCCCAGAAAAGGAAGTTCCTCAACAAGAGGAGGCACCACACGATTCGCAGCAAGGTGAGCATCAAGAGCTAGAAAAAGAAAAGTCACCATCTCCACAACGCTTGTTGGTGGAAACGGGAGATAGAGGTGAATAGCATCATGATGCTGAAAAGCATGATCAGGTGCCTCCATGGTTAGAAAAGGAGGTAAATGTTGAGGAGGAGCTGGAGATTCAAGAGTTCGATGTCTCCACCCTGTTCGCCGCAGATATAATGAAACCCAGGAGGAAGGCCAGAATGACTTCGGCCATCAAAAGAGATCCAGCGACAGGGAGAAGGACCGCACAAATTGCTGTACTTGCGGTAGAGAAAGAGAAAGGCAAAATCACTGTGGATGAATTCCAGATAAGCAGAGTTGATTTGGATTTTGCCAATGAAGAGCAGGAAGGTCAGGAGGGAAAGGATATCATTGACTCTCTGATTCAGAAAGTGAAAAGAGAGAAAGAGAAGAATAAGCAACATAAAGAGCACATTGCTCAGTTGCGTGCATATATTGAAGGCTTGACCAACCCTGAAGATACCACAAGCGAAGCTGCAGTCCCATTGACTGCCATTTCTCAAGAAGAAGTGAATAGACTGGACCTCATGAAACATGAGGTTTCCGTAATAAGAAAGTGGGTGTCATCCACATTGGATGATGCCATTGAAATAATGAAAGGTTCTTTGAAAAGATGGAGCATATTGAGTGACTCCAAGGCTAAGGTGGACAGGTTGCAGATGCAGACTGGAAAAAGGTCTTATAAACTGGAGAAAGTCCTCAGCCTATTGGACGAAATAAGGAAGATAAATCCACAATTGCTTATCAGTAAGCAGGTGTTAAATAATAATACTGCATTATTAGTGGATATCTGGTATAAGGATGTGTAGTTTGAATGCGGAGTCCTCAAGAGATGCAATAATAAGCTGAGGGAGATCAGCATGAGGCTATGTGATTTAATGGGCATTGAAGCAGACATGCTCGAAACATTAGAAGGCAAGGTGGAAGGGAAGATAGAGAATCAAGATGAAGATTCTGCCCTCAAGGCTCTGCGTAATAACTTCCATATAGAAGATGATGGTCCGCTAGTCCACTTGACAGAAGAGATAATAAATAAAATGATGAGGATCAAGGTCAAGATGGAGACCTATAATGAGACACTGCAGGACAGAAAGAATAAGCTGGACAACAACAGGGATAGGTATGAAGCGCACAAACACGCCATCATCAAGGCAAAGACTCAAGATGGCGGAGGAATAGACCAAGTTGTGCAGTCATACGAACAGATCCAGAGCAGCATGCAGCCCCATATGCAGCAGCGTCATCATCAGGATAGCGAAGAGTCAGGAAGTGATGCACATGATGATGACCCGCGTGCATCAGATGAAGAACATGATGAAGATACATCATGAAGGGGAATATCTTGCATATGCAGTATAGATAGTTGCCAGCTGGCAACTTGTACCTTTTTGTAATATTGGTAAGTCATGAAATGATGACCGTTGATTTATATTGATAAATCAGATCTGTGGATCTTTTGTAACGGATTCCTCACCTTATTCTATAAAAGGTGGTGGAATGCCTTGTTATATTCATTCGAAACTTAATTAAAATTTGATTGCTGAAGTATTCAGGACTTATTTCAAAGCTGCTGTATATGTACATGTCTTTTGCATACTTAATGAAAGGGAAGAGTATTTTGATTACAAATCTTCGTAAATCTTGAGTAATCTGTGTCTGAATTCTGGATATGTGCTTTGATTTGCTGCATCCCTTGGAGTGCTTATCATGTTGCATGTATTGTTTTCATTCATTATCCTCTGAAGTTTGCATCAACTGTATCTAGCTGTGGAATGTCCTGGTGAACATATGGTTTGATTTCTTCTCCTCATGACAGTATCAAGCATGTATGTGGATCAAAAGCTAAAGGTTCAACTTAATTAGAAGCATTTCCTTTAATTTCTTTCAATTTCAGAGCATCTCACTATCACAATTGCAAATAAACTGATAATCTTAAGCAAACAACCCAAAATATGCAGACATCTCGCAAATAATCGTAAATATTTAGCATATTTGAACACTAAGCATGCACAATTGAAAATATCATGCAAAGATCTAGGTATTTTACTTCCTTTCATCAAATACCCGCATAATTTGACTTCTCTGTAAGGAATTTCTGCAGGAACGTCATGATGATAGTGCATTTTCACGTAAGGCCCCAAAATGGAAACAGCAACTCACATTAACCACTGAGTAACGTCAGTCGATTAAGACCTAATCACCGGAGACTTGGGATCATGAATTCTTTGAATTCACTATATCTTTCAAGATGAATAAAGGTTAATGTGTACTTTTATTCTATGTTTGTTTGTGACTAACATCATGACCTACAAGTATCATCTCTGTTTACGCTACAGAACTCATCTCCCTCCCAGTTTAGGAAGGAAGTATCATTCTGAGGCTATTCTTATTGATGTATAGCCCCATCATTAGGTGTGTTTGGCTATGAAACTACAACATTTTGCACCATTAGAGCCTAATTTATCACTCCATTTGAACAGGTTACCTGACTGTGTGGCTGATTGCATAGAAAACACCATTCATACTCATCTATAAGGTTGTTCTGAACAAGGACAAGGTCTCTAACTACATTAATGGGTGCAGGATTGTAAGGCTGGAAATGCCTCTGGTTCACATTCTACCTAGCACCCTGGTAATTTCTTTGATAAGGTGGCCTATTAGCTTGGTATGGCTAGTTTTTCCCTTGATAAGGCTGATTTTGCCCTTGACTGTGTGGCTGATAAGGCTATCTATTCTGGGATTGCTATTTTTTGATATTCACCAGCTCATTCCCAAAATTTTGTAGGATGTTCTCTATTTTCTGTTGGCTATTTTTAATCTCTCTTAACTCCTGTGATGAGCTGGAAACAACAGTCTCAAGATTGGCAGTACTTGGCAATGTTGCTACAATAGGTAAAGGGGCAAAAGATGGGATTGACAAAGGCATTAAAGCTTGAATTTCAGGAAAAATGGGCATTGGTTGTCTAGGTGCTATTTTCCTAGCCTAAATCAGGTTGTTTTCTGCTCTAATAGCTATTTCATATGCATCAGGTAAATTTGTACCTCCCATTGATTGTATCATTACTAGAATGTCACTATTAAGAGCTTTCAAAAAAAATAGAAATGCATATTTTGATGAAGGCTTTACCATGGCAGGAATTCTATTCCATGTCTTCTAAAACTGGAAATTGAAATCCATCATTTGCTCTTGGGGAGCTCTCTTTATCATAGTCAACTGTTCAACCAGTGATAAGTTATCAGACTTATCTTGAAATTGTTTGTTCAAATTATCACCCAGATCATCCCAAGTTTCAATGGTTTGCACTAGTAAACTCCTGAACCACTGTAACGCTTTTCCTTTAAACGAGGTAGCTAGTAGCCTGATGGCTACATTTTCTTGAGTTACATGATGAACACCACATAGAGAAGCTACGTCTCTAATGTGTTCGATTGGGGAAGTTTGATCCTCCCTAGTGAAATAAGGTAGGTTCTTCAAAGTTGCCATGAGTATATTATCATGTACTATCAAGTTCAATGGGCCGCCCCCATCAAAAGCCACAAATGGCTGATTCTTTGCCATTGGAATAGATGGAGATGGGTTTACTTGAACCGGTGCAAGAACTACATGTATTAATGGCCTGAAACGTGGTGGGGTCGATTGTATTCCTTTTGAAATTGGAGTTCTTACCACAGTTCTACTCTGTCTTCTAGGCAGAGATAGCTACAAATAATCAAATGAACTCAAACTCTGAGTCTGTATCTTTCTCATAAAATGTGTGATAGCACTGATCTACTTGTCCTTTTTTTAGTATGAGTCTCCAGATATGTAGAAAACTGCCTCTTAAAGGCCTGATAATGTTGATAGCATATCAAAACCAACAATATGATTAAAATAATAAGCACTGTTCAGACTTGAACAGTCCCACCGGGAGTGCCAAAAACTATTGTCTCTCAGATTTGCACCCTTGCTAAGTTGTAAAACTTGGCAATCTAGAGAAACATGGGATCTTTCCAGGTCTATGGGTCACCTGTGTTGGAAAGAACCTCTAGAGAAGGTTGGCTTCCTAGATGGTAATCACCTAAAATTTACTAGATTTGTAGAGGAAAAAGGAGAAGGAATGCTTTTTTTAAAATGAAAGATAAAACTAGAAAACTTAAAAATAAGGGTGATGCACCAGATTCATTGAGCGATTGTGATCTTGGTGTAGACACAACAATGATTTCAATGATGAAGGGGATTCACACAGACTTATGAGACTGATTGAGGCTTCAGTATGAAGGTCAAACCTGCAGAGGTGCTGTTTTACTCACAAAACAGACTATAACTCTAATTAAAACATAGAAATCAGGACACCAGAGAGGCAAGAAGTCATGCATATATTAATCATGAAGGCTAGAAACCATTACATTACAAAATATTCAGTAGCAGAAGTAGACACAGTAGAGCTAATCACATTCATTTGGTGGATAAAATGAAGACAACAGAGCCCAGATTTAGGTACAGTGAATCACATTCCCATACCCTGTAATTACACTAAGAGGTCTGACTATAAAAAAATCAACAGCATAATAGCCAAAAATAAATAAAATCCTCCTCCTAAAAACTAAATTTACAATGTCATTATATCAAAATCCTATGCTGGGGACATTGAAACAGTTGCACAGGATCCCAGGAATGAAGAATGTATTCATCAATGCAAGGAAAGGGATGCAGAGGCAGGAGCATGGTGAAAGGATAGGAACCATGTCACTGGTAGGTCCACAATCATCAGAAAACGGTTGCCCAAATGCAAGATAGGACAGGGCATTGAAGAGAAGAGCCCCAAAGTCGTCGCCAAAAAACATGAAGATCTACCAGAAAGACACAGAGCCCATATGCATTGAAGAGTGAAGCCATCTGCCATGAATCCACCTGCAAAGCCTACCAAGTGGAATAAATGCAACAATATCGGCCCCTACATATGCCAAATCAGTCGCTGAAACATCCAGTTAGTCGAGCCTACAAATTTGCATTAAATTCTAAAAGTGAATAAATCCTCCTCAAAGCTCACTAGATGAAAGAGGAGGCAGAAACAAACACATTTGCCTTTTGGAGCATGCAAAAATTCCTCAAGACGAAGGAGATATGGGCGGTCAAAGTTGCAGTCAACTGCATCTTGCATCTATATATCACTTTGCATCTGCAATTGTATATACAATTCCACATGCACTTTTTGGTTCACTTGGTGCAACATACAAAACCTTCTTCGCTTTTCTGCATATACAACTTTTGTATATATTGGGCTATCGGGGAGACCTCAGAAAGTGCCTCATTGATGTGTATTTCATCTTGTATTGGCCATTGCATATGCGACTTGAATCACCATCTAAAACAACCTCTGAATCTGCCTGACACGTGGGACTATCTGATTGGCCGCTGAGCTAAACCTAGGACCCATCGCTGAACATTTACATCTTTATCGACCATCAGAGAGACCTCAAACTAAGCCATCGATAAGGCATGTCTCGCTGAAAATCCTTTGTATTTGACTTTGTATATAAGATACCATCGCATGTACATACAAAGGCAGACCCCAATATTTTTATGAAGTTAATTGAAATTAACATCGGGTCTATCTTTGTATCTTACCTTCTTGTATGTTGCACTTTTTTGACCTTGTACATGTGATATACAACTATGGACCCCAATGGATTATCTACCACATTCAAATCCCTAGTCACGTCCGAATTGTATGTAACTTTGTATATGCGATTGTATATGAGATACAATCACATGTACATACAATCATTACATCTGACCCTTGCATGTGACTCTGTATATGACCTTGTATCTGCCCTTTGTATCTGCAAATACACAATACAAACATACATACAAAGATGCATACAACCGCATCTACCTTTCTAAACCAAATTGCATATTCTTTGAGGTCTGGGATTGTATTCCAGGATTGTATATAGGACTGTATGTGGGATGATGCAATTGCATATACATGCAAAAAATAGACATACCTTTTGTATCACCTTTTTGCATCCCACCGATGTATCTTTGTACATCCCCCTCTTTTGTACCTGTCTTTGCATATACTTTTGCATATGCAATTGTATATGAGATACAATTTCCTGATATACAAAAGCGGACCTCATATTTTGTATAACCTCTTATATATTGCATTGTAAATGCAATTGTATGTGAAATATACAAACAGAGATACATACAACATAACCTACAACGAACCCGATGTATAGTAACATTGTACATGACCAAGATACAAGGAAAAAATGTATCTGAGATGCAATTCGACCAAATGATAGAAAAACTCAAAAACAAGGATGACATCATCATCATATACATGAAAAATGGCTAAGTATAAAATTGAGAAATCTCTGTGATAGAAAACAATTGGAGACAAAAGATTTCTAGGTTTTTGGCAAGGATTATCCAAATGAGATTTTGGGATTTTTGTAAGGTAGAGCATGGGTTTTTGAAGAATTTAAGCTTTTTAGGGTCATTTTCTAAAGAATATTCAAGGAATATACAAGGTGAACTATTTAACTCTGGACAGAGGAAAATAGGTCAACAGTAATATCTATTTGAAGCAATCAATGGAGAAGAAGATTTAGTCTGGTGCTTGAATTCTAGTTAAAATATCTAAGAGAACATTTCTTTGTTTGTAATGAGGAGGCTTAGTTCACCTAATGTTAAGATATCTATATGTATTATTAAATCATAGATGTTCATCATTATTTTCTTCACACAAGCATATTCAATGCATGTGGAGGATAGAATTTGTATTACAAACTAAAGCTATCATCTAGGACATACAAGAAAAGTTTAGCATCTAGAAAACATATAGGACATACAAGAAATTATATTCTAACTAAACAAAATTAATTTCAACCAAAGTAAGAAAACTAAGAAGAATGATTGAACCTAACTTTAAATGCACTTCAAATTAGTAGTGAAAATCTCAAGATTTGTATACAATGTACCAGTAGAATAATGACGATTACATTCATAAATGTATCAGTAAAATAATAGTGAATAAGCATAACTATACTCAGATCTTTATTACATTCAATAATAAATTACACCATACATATAACTAAAGTTTAGGTGACAAGATAACCTCTTAAGGTGACAGGCTAGTTAAGGTGACAAAACATCATCATAATCATCTTCATTTCCAGCAAGATCAGAATCTTGATCACTCATGTCTACATCTACTTGATTTTCTTCCTCATCCTCATCTATGACATGCTGCTCATTCTCTCTCCCAATCTCATCATTGGTAATCAAAATCTCTTCTTCAAACACTCCATCTCCCACTTTCAGTTTTTAGTTCTACTCAACCAATTGAAATCTCCCCCTATTATTTATATATCTCCCTAGGGAGATCCTGTAGACACAAGTGGAGATTTGGATTCTTCCACATGACTGGCCTGTTTCTTGATGCAGAATCCCTCCTTTTCTTCTCTTCTTGCATCTCCTAGCCTATTTTTCTGAATCTGACACTGTCCAGCCCTAATCTCCCCCGGGTGACCCATGGTCGCCAAGGGGTGACCCTACTGGAAAAAGGGGCAACCTTGCCATTTTTGCAGACGTAGAAAAACTCAAGTTTCTCAATTGTTTTTACTCCATTGTCACCTATTCCATGCACCCACACATGCATAATTAGCTCTATTTAATCTCAAATTAACTCTTCAATCAATCTCATTCACTCCCTCACCTCCATTTCTTCTCCAGTGATAAGCTATCATTTCTTCATCACTCTCTAATTAGCTAAATTCATTGGGTAATCAACCTTGTTAACTCCCCAATCATCTTTGTTAACTCATCAATCAAATGACTTAACTCTTCAATCAATCTCTTCTTCTAAACCTATAAATACCCCCCTCCCTCAAGCACAAAGAGGCAAATTCATTGTGCACATAGCTCTTGCCATTTTTTGCTCTCCAACTTAGCATTCAAATGCTCTCATGGGACGAACGTGCCTTTTTTTTTATTTGTTCAACCAAGCAACACTACGCTGCTTCATTTTATGCCATTGTGCTCAATCCATGCTCTCATTGAGCTCATACAAGCTTCATCAAAGCTTCTTTCTACTTCTTTGAGTCATTTTGTTGTCAAGAGGATCATCCGCTACCACAAAAGGATTTGAGGTTGCCAATTACAAGGATTACTGAGGTTAGTGGAGTCAACAAATCTTCATTTCTTCTAGGTTCCTTCATTGCTTTTGCTTAATTCAAAGTAATTAGAGAATCAAATGGTAACAGTAAAATATTTCTTTTTCCTTGATAATTAGATCTTACATGTTAGATTAGTCACTTTCATATTTCTAGATCTAGATTGTTAGAAGAAGCATTTTTCCTTTTCTTTAGATTAGATTGCTTTAAAATCATTGAAAACCTAAAAAACATAGGTTAACTTTGCATTAGAAAAGTCATATAGGATTGCACACATATTTCCTTTTCATAGATTAGAAGCACTTTTATTCCAAAATATTTAAAAATACCAAAAAGAACGTTTTGCATATCATTTAGTTTGCATGCATATAGAAACCCTAGAATAGACAAAAATACAAACCCTCAATTCCATCACGAGGTAACCATAGTTCAATGATCTAACCAAACCCTTGATTGCATCACAAGGTAAACACAAAGTCAAAACATAGGTCAAACCCTAAGCCAACTAAACCCTCGGTTAAAACCTTAGATCTGGTTAACGTTAGCAATTACACAACTTCCTCTATCCTGATTCATGAATGTGCTTTGGAGTGAGAGGAGAATGGGTAAGGGCTATCCATGATGAGATCAAGGATATCGATCAACAACCACAACAACAAATGTTTGTTCTTCCACAAGGAGACCCATTTGTCCTCTTGTTGTTAGAAGAAACTAGACAATTACAATTACAAGAATTCCTTCAAGACATTGAAATAGCATCATAGGGTTATCTCAACTACAACAACAATTGAATGAAACATACAACTAAGAACACAACAACAAAGGAAACAAAACTTTCCAACCTCTCTTTGCGAAGTCCAGCTCTCCAATGAGCCAGACCCCTACCGTGTCTCACCTCCTCTCGATTGGCTACTTCCATGGGAATGAGAGTGACATGACGGATCACCCCGTGGCAATGAGGGAAGGGTCCATGTGCATGCCAAAATCTGACCCAACATCCCCACACAATTGGAGTCACAATTTTGAGTGTACATTTTTGGTGAACCTAGCATGAAGTAAATCCTTCTACGCTGAGTGATTTTGTGTTCCCATTGCAAAATGCTTCAAAAACACTCAAAACTTCAAAACATTCTTTCACTACTTTTCATAGCTATTTGGACTTCTGTCATTTGTGCCATCATCTATTCCATTTATTCTGTGGTTTTTATGGCACCCCCTAATATGATAGAACCTAACTTGAACCAAGGGAACATTCCCTCAATAGAACCAGAAACTCCTTCCTTTGATAGGTATGTGCCACCCCATTCTGATGCACCAATCACCAACTATTATGACTACGAAGACTCTGATTGTGAACAAGATCAAAGAGAATCCAGGCGTTCTCTATCTTTCAATAACTTATCTTGGGAGAATAACCTAGGCATACCCAATGCGCCACATAAAGTTAGAAGGATAAGGTCAGAGATACATTGACCTGAACAACCTTCCACAAGCACATCAAATACTCACCTTGATGAAGAGGTCAAAAGGTTGGAAAAACATCTACAAGAAACCAAAGATGCTCAAGAAGCATTGAGAATTGCCTTAGAAGAAGAACAAAAGGAAAACGCTGCACTTGAGGAAGCACATCACTATGAAAATATTTGAAAAGAACATCCTAGAAATGAGCAAACCCATAGAGTTGCCACTCCTATAGATTTAATCACAACTCTAGTGCAAAGAATCAAAATCCTAGAAGCAAAGCAAGCTGCTCCAGAAAGAAGACTCAAGTCTTATGAATAGGACCAAGGGACATCTCTTGAAGTTCAAAGGAGAAGGAGATCCAAATTCACACATTAAAGCCTACACCACGGCCATAAGATAACTCCTCCCTTGGGATGGGGTTGTAGTAAAAATCTTTCCAAAAACTCTTGAAGGCATCACTTTGGATTGGTATTATCTTCTCCCAGAGGCTTCAATCCATTCATTCAGACAATTAATCAGGGAGTTTGTCATGGCATTTGACATGAACAAACTCATTAAAATAGGGATAAGATAATTCCTCACAATGAAACAAGAACCAAACGAGTCTGTAGCACACTTTGTCACCCGATGGAGGCAAGTCCTCTATTCTTCAACCAGTGCTCTGAACATGGATCACCAAGAATTGTACGATCTCTTCTTGCATGCCCTTAACAAAGACATGAGAGAAGATGTCCAAAAATTGCCATACAAATCCTATGAAGAGGCATTAGAAAGTGCTTTGATAATTGATCAAGCCACCATCGACAGTGGTAGAAAAGTCTATGGTTTAAACAGAAAGTTAATAAAGGAAGCCATGGGAAACAACACCTTTGTCGTTAAAATCCTCAAAAAAATAGGAGTGCAATCACAGATGGGGTGACGGATCAACCCCCAATCAATAAGATAAAAGATGATTACAATGGGAGAGATTACTATCCCCCTAACATAAATGCCATAGATCGACCTAGAAACAACGGGTACTATCCTCAAGACAACTACCAAAGTTGGAACCGCAATGGAAATGAGAATGGAAATGATGGAAGATATGAGAGACACCCCCATATGAGTTCAACCAATTTTGTTCTTTTCATAGAACAAGGGGGCATATCACGAAATCTTGTAGGGAATATAACAGGTTCATAGCAAGACTACTGAAACACCAACAATGTTTGTTTATAGAAATGTTCTTAAACCTACAGGAGGTCACACTAGATAACAAACATACAAGACAAAATCAAGCTCCCATAGTACCACAAAATGCAAACATGAGAATTTATCAGGACCCGTTCCATATGCACTAAGATATAGAAATGACAAACCAAAATAAAACAACACAGAGTAGTAACCCCGAAATTCCATTAAAACTAGGACAAAAAGGAGAAACTAGGTTGATGGGAATAGTTGAGATTATGCATAATAAAGAAGAAGAGGAAGATCATGAGGAATAAAATGAGCAAATAGAAGCATACGAAGGTATCATTTTGGTAGTAGAACCGATACTAGCTCCAATCAGAGCTTATGAGCTCATAGAAGATCTAAAGAAAATGTATGCTCACATTTCATTCATTGATTTACTCAAGAACTCCCCCTTACATCGCTCAACATTACCGAAAGCAATAGGTGTAAAATACCTCGACCAAATTATGCCACCATCTAGTGAGAAAGTCAATCATGTGGACTATAGACTCAGCCCACCAAACTCAAAACTCAAAGATCCAGGGTTTTTCTTTGACTTACAACAGATGCCCTCTGAGGCAAAGTTGACTAAGAAAGGGGACCCCACACTATAACTTTGAGTATGGATCTATGATACATGTATTAAACGAACATTAATCGACGATGGGGCTTCAGTGAATATAGTTCCTTTGTTCATTTTAGAGAGGATGGGCTATGGACACACTAACATCACTGCCTCATGAGATACTCTAAGCAGATATGATAATCCAAAAGCTGCAACCATAGGCAAAATTACCCTTCCAGTGACTTTGAGACCCAAAACCATTCCAACCACTTTCTATGTCATAGATAAGGACAAAAGATATAACTTGATTCTTGGAAGGCCATGGATACACAGAATGAAGGCTGTGCCATCCACTTTGTTCCAAGAGGTTTGGTTTTTACACCTAGGGAAAGTATATGTCGCATAGGGATATATAGAACCTTTCAGCATGTTAAAGTCAAATACGTCAAACAAATGCATAGGTATTCCCATAGACTATGAACTCCCTACCAACAAGCTAACCATCCCAAATCCTACACCTCAGTTGATATGCATCAAATGAATTTCCTAGAAAAGACCATAAATGCTACAAAAATAAAAACCTTAGAGAGTGAGCCGTTACCAAAACAAAGGGAAATGGTTCCCAAGGATAAAACTATTGAGATCATGGAGTTGATTGAACGGAATGGACCACTCCAATTACCCCTAGAAATACTCATGATCAACATCCAAGAGGCCTACACACTCTTCCCTTGCATAGGGGAGAAGCCTCATAGAACTAAAGTACTAGTGTTTTAAACCACTACATTAGATCTGAGAAATGCGGACCCACATGCTTTCTCAGATGCATAGGAAGACATAACAGAAGGTTACACACCATTGTCACCACTAAATAAATCACATCTCCTTGATACACTAGAATAAATAGAGTTGTATGAGCCTCTCACATCAACGAAGGATTCACGTCAACCCATGATACCCATGGAAGAAGTGCATTCCATCGATAATGAATCAACCAATGCTATAGGGATGTTACCTAGGATGTTTATGGTATCCAAACCACAAGAAAAGCCAACCACCTCTGCCTCAGTTCAATCAAATGAACTCAGCGATGGGAGGCACCTCCAGTTCAAATAGAAATGGTTGAGAGACTTCCTGACAAAGACAAAGAAAGTGAAGGTATCTTTCACAGAGAGTGGAAGATGAGAGTGACAGTTGGTGTTGATGATCCTATCATTTTTGAACTCCCAAAAAGCTATATCGGGTATGCCATGGACTTGAGACAAGAACCTAAAGGGAGGACAAGCATAAGCTTTGTCCCTCCTAATTAGCAAAGGGAGCCATAAACTCCTCTTGCGCTATTCCAATTCTTGAAAAGAATCCAAGAGAGACCAGAGGTAAAGGTCTACATGCAAGAAAAATTTGACCTGTTAGCAGAACTATTAAATTGTGATGGAGTCCTGTATTGGACTCCCTCTCATCAACATGCTTTTCAAGACTTACTTCATCTACAATGCCAAGAGAAGCCACCGAATTGGTAGCAATAGATTCAAATGATAAGCCCTACATAATAGGAGAACTTGTCCTAAGAAGAGGTCGCATGAAGAACAAGAAAAGAAGACTAAAAAGAGATTTTTTGGAATACTAGAAAGGTCCTTACATGGTTAAAGAAGATGTCAGAAATGATGCTTATCTCTTGTGTACAATGGAGGGAAAGGAATTTGGTGAAAGATTCAATGTCTTTCACCTCAAGAAATATTGTCTAAAAACCAAAAAAATCATAAAACATAAAAATACAAAAAAATTATGAAAATAAAAAATGTCAAAAATGATTTGTTTCTTACATTTTTGCATCATTCAATTCATCTTGCATTACTGATAGTGACTTGCTCTTATACTATTTTCCATTTAGTAAGGAGTCTAAAGTTGCCTAGATATACGTCATCCTTTCAGGACCTAGAGATTCCTCATTTCCACAATTGCCATTATCCCCCTTCATTCCCAGTGATTCTAATCAAAACCTAGCTCTTAGCTTTACACTGATTCCAGTCTTAATGAGTCAAGATGTTAGGTCTAAACAAAGTCAGTATTCAAACCTACAGTGTTCAAAGGAAGCTTGCAAGTAGACCTTCCCAATTCTTCCCTAGTAGTAGAGAAGTCCAACCAGATTACAAAAACTTTAGATGACACTCAGCCCCTTATCTTCCCTGGCCAAAAACATTAGGAAGATCAAAACTCTAAAGGAATCAACCTAAGATACAAGTGAATAAAAAAAATGAGTGATCAAAATAAGAGTATTGAAAAGTGAGAATTGAGAAATCAAAGTATTCTATATTAAAGTTCCAAAAAGCATTCTTTTTTTTAAAACCCAAAATCCAAAAAAATGAGAAAAATCAAGTGAGGAAAATACAAAACAAAAGTGAAAAATAAAAATAAAAGATAGATACAAAAAAAGAGTGAAAGAGAGAAGATTGTTGAATGTCTGTACTCTTAGGTGGAGATTAGTCTAAGCTTGAAGCCTCAAGGGTCACATTCTAATAGACAAAGAGAGGTACAAAGCACACGCACTAGCTGAGCAAAACCAAAGAGTCTAGTAGTCTCTAGGATCATCTTCTATCTAGGGACCCTTGTTCTTTCCCATTTATCCTTTACCCCAGGTCTACTTTGCTTTACATCTATGATCTAAGTCTAGCGAACACCTATAAAACTTGCTACTTGTCTAAACTTGAAAGCTTATCAATTTGTCTTATCTAGATAAGGATCAGTGTTTAGCCTTTAGCAAAGTCTAGAAATCAGAAGCACTCCATATTCATTTCACTCCCTGCTTGAGTTTTCCTAAATCCTATCTCATAGCCTTGAATAGGTCTTTTATATCAGGACAACTCATAATCCCCTAAATTGAAAATTGTATTTAAGAGCAGTCATATTGTTTGTTGCATATTGCATTCATGCCAAAAATTAGAAAAATAGTCTCAAAGAAATAAAGTCAAATGTCATATCTCATGACATTCAATAAAGTATAGAAGTTTCATTTACAACATTTCTTGTGTTCTTGAATTATCATATTGTAAACTGCATCTCCTATATATCTCATAAAAACTACAAAAATATGTCATTCTTATCATACTTGCATTGTTAAAAGGGTTGAAAAGGTCAAACATAATCAAAAAGTTCCCAAACCTTTGAACATGCACAAGAGATGAGTATGAATTTGATAAGAGAAAAAACCCTAAGAGGATAAACTTTCATAGACACATCTGAAGTTTGCATATAAAAGGGTATCAAAGAGCTAAGACAAAATGCTCTTGAGAGAAGTAGAGGCTCCCCATGCAAGGGGGTACAATTTCAAAAAAAGCAAGTCAAGGATTGTTCCCTCCAACGGAACCCTCAGGACTTCAGCTCCTCCATCTATGAGTACCACTAGTCACCCAATGAGACCTGTGAGAATGAGGTGCTCTAGTCTGAGCATGTGACTGTGAAGGTCCCACCATGCTAGCATCATGTCTTCCAAAATTAAGGTGAGCCATCTCTCGGAGTACTTGATTCTCACCCTTAAGCATGTCAACCTGGGTCTTCAACTCTGTAGTTATCTAGCACCCATGGTAGATAGGAGCAAAAATGTCAGTGTGTTGCTCCATAGTAAAGGGCACACCAGGATCATCTAAAAGATGATCATGAGTCATCGTAGTGAAGGGAGAAGCTAATCCAACATTGACCTCATGAACGAAGTCCCTCCACTCTCTGACATTTCTTGAAATAGAATATCAAAAGAAGACCAAGTTACTTCACCACAAAAAGAGAAAGGACAAATATAAACATAAAAAAAAGCAAATAGATGAAAACTTATGTGGGTCACTAGGCTTCCAATCTGGGTCAAACTGACGCATTACCTCATCTAAATGAGGAGGTCAAGGAACAATACGAGGACCCTTAGGGATTTTAGGAACATCATCTGAATCATCAATATTATCAAAATCCTCAGGAAGGGCCTCATCTGACGAATCATTACTATCTGGAACGTAGTCCTCATTAGTGGACTCTAAATCAATAGTCACAATCAGAGATCAGGAAGGAGTCCCTCTCCCTCCCCTCCATCCTCCTCTAGAGACCCTAGTGATGAAGATGCCTAGAGTCAAAGGAGTCCAAATGACATTTCTCTATCCAATCTCACCCATCTCTTGAACGGTCCTGTAACAAGTAGACACAGGGGGCAAGTTGTCAGGAACATCCTCACCAAACTGTTGTAAGACATGGTCAACCTGATGAGCCTCAACCAGACCATTATAGTTTATGATCTTAGATACCTCGTGACAATATTCTTTGATCTCACCATCTCGGGCCCAAGCCCCCTCCATGTCGTGATAAGGATCAAAAATCATGTCCTCATCAGTAAGAGTAGAAACAGTGGGTAAAGTAGCATCAAAGTGACCAACATGCATCCACCTCACTGCTCTCAGTAGTCACTTATCTAGAAGTGGAATAAGCTTTTGGTAAGGCCTCATGTGCTCAAATATCCATGCCATGATCAAAGAAGAGTGGCTAAAAGCTAGAGCCCCTCGCCATGAAATTTGATAGAAATCTCTATAAACCATGGCCAAGATGTCAGGTCCCCAAGCGTAAACTGCATCCTCCTTAATCTCATGAATGATGGGTTCCTAACACCATCTTAGACAAGCTGAGGTCTTGTCTCCTGATAGCCTCAAAGTAATCAAACCAATTAGGAACCTCCTCAAGAGTGGGATACAGAGTCATGGCACAGAGGTAAGTTGAACTCCTGTTTGGTCCCTAGGGTGATTAACCTCCATGAATGCAGCCCAAGAAGCCTTGTCCTCATAGGACTCACTAACTGGAAGAGATAAAGGTCATCCTCTCATAGGAACCCCAAGTATGTGATACACATCATATAGAGTAATAGTCCACTCTCCAAAAATGTGTGGGAACCTGAATGTGTTTCTGTCTGCATCCCAGTAAGTCAAGATATCACAACATATGTAGGATACAAGATGAATAACAGGTACATGACAAACTCTAGCTAGGCCTGCCTTCTTCAGAATAGCACGATCCTCAGCACTCAATGAAGCAAACATCCCTGAGAGCCATCTCTGCTCTTGGTAGGCATTCCATCGAATATAAATGTCCTACAAAATCAGAAGATAACTTTAGATTAGATCTCGTAAACTCATAAAAATCCCTAAAAATCGTAAAACTACAGAAAACCTTACACAAAAAATTGTATAAACCTTCAAAATTACAATAAACGGGTAGATTTAGTGACCAAATCATGTCAGATCAGAGTGAAACAAGCATTAAACAACTTGAAATTTTAGTCAATTTTTGCCCAACAGTGTTGCCCCCAGGCGACCCAGGTGTTTTTCAGGATCTCCCTAGGGCGACCCTAGGAGTGAATCCCTCAACCAAAAAACACTCTAAAAACCTCATTTTTTGACTAATTTCAGAAAATGAAAAAAGCAATCTTGCTCTAAACGACGAGACGAACGCAATGCAACAGGAAAAATCATACAAAATAGACAATTTTAAGAGATTTTTCAAACCATTCAAACTAGGGTTTAGAGAAGAGTTTTTCATTGATTGCATACTTGGTTTTCCATGGCTGAAGAAGAGGCGGCCATCTCTATGATCTGCTCGACGATACCTTTCTTACAACTGCTCACATGAATGATTCCGTTGCCATTTCACTATGATCTCACAAATTGGCGTGCTTTTTTTCCCCTTAGCTTAGTTTCATTTGTGCATTTTAGATTAGTTCTTTTCTTTTATGCATTCATTTCATGCATTGTTTTGCATACTCTCATCCCTATAGGTCCAAACTGACAAAGGCAAACAACTCGTCAAGCTCGAATGACCTATGGTAAGTTCATCATTCCAGTTTTCATTATTCATTTTGATATATTTAAATGTTTCACTAATACTGGTTATTGCAGGTACAAATTGTAGGAAAATTGACAACAGGTAAGGCCTTGTTTGGGAATGATACCTACCTTTCATGTAGATTATTGTCCCCGAGGGGGCAAATATGTAAGCACAAAAATCACACACAACCTCCATGAGGACCCCTATGATGATTTAAATCCTTGTCACATACATGTAAGTGTGAAATAATGTCCTTTAAGAAGTGAACCTCTTGATGATGTCTTCTTTTCTTGTCTTGTGTTGTTTCTTCTTTATCAATTTCTCTCTCTCCCCATTTACGATGTGTTTCGACACTTGTTGCAACACTTGTCAACTTGGATTTTCTAAGCTTTCAACATTGCTCCTAAGCCTTGTGAGTGCCTAGTAGGTGAGCTTTCACATTTCCCCTTTGTCTTTCATCGTGTGCACCTCCTAGAAGACTTCTAGAGGTCTCCCTATCCATCTCCCATTTTCAATTTTTAGTTCCGCTCAACCAATCCAAATCTCCCCCTATTATTTCTAGATATCCCCTGGTAGATCTTACAAAGGCAAGTGGAGATTTGGATTCTTCCACATGACTGACATGTTTCTTGATCCAGAACCTCTCCTTTTCTTCTCTTTTTGCATCTCCCAGCCTGTTTTTCTGCATATGACCCTGTCTAGCCCGGATCTCCCCTAGGAAACCAATGGTCACCTAGGGGTGACCCTACTGGCAAAAGGGGTGACCCTACTGGCAAAAGGGGTGACCTTGCCATTTTTGCAGCCATAGAAAAACTTGAGTTTCTCACTCATTTTTGCTCCATTTTCACCTATTTTTCTTTCTGTTTGCAAGGTTTTTGATCCCTAATATAGAGTTAACTATTCCATGCACCCACACATGCATAATTACCTCTATTTTATCTCAAATTAACTCTTCAATAAATCTCATGCACTCCCTCACCTCCATTTCTTCTCCAGTGATAAGCTAGCATTGCTTCATCACTCTCTAATTGACTGATTTCACTAGGTAATCAACCTTGTTAAATCCCCAATTCATCTTTGTTAACTCATCAATAAAATGAGTTAAGTCTTCAATCAATCCCTTCTTCTAAACCTATAAATACCCCCTCCCTCAAGCACAAAGAGAGGCAAATTCATTGTGCACATAGCTCTTGCCAATTTTTGCTCTCCAACTTAACATTCAAATGCTCTCACATGATGAAGGTGCCTTTTGCTTTATTTGTTTAACCAAGCAACACTATGTTGCTTCATTCCATGCCATTGTGCTCAATACAAGCTCTCATTGAGCTCATACAAGCTTCATCAAAGCTTCTTTCTGCTTCTTTGAGTCATTTTGTTGTCCAGAGGATCACCTGCCGCCACAAAAGGATTTGAGGCTGCCAATTACAAGGATTACTGAGGGTAGTGGAGTCAACAAATCTTCATTTCTTCTAGGTTCCTTCATTTCTTTTTCTTAATTCATAGTAATTAGAGATTCAAATTTGCTCTTGGGAACAGTAAAATATTGCTTTTTCCTTGATAATTAGATCTTGCATGTTAGATTAGTCACTTTCATATTTCTAGATCTAGATTGTTAGAAGAAGCATTTTTCCTTTTCTTTATATTAGATTGCTTTAAAATAATTGAAAACCTAAAAAACAGAGGTTAACTTTGCATTATAAAAGTCATATAAGATTGCACACATATTTCCTTTTCATAGATTTGAAGCACTTTTATTTCCAAAATACTCTAAAAATACCAAAAGGAATGTTTTTCATATCATTAGTTTGCATGCATATAGAAACCCAAGAATAGAGAAAATTGCAAACCCTCAATTCCATCATGACGTAACCACAGTTCAATGATCCAACCAAACCCTTGATTACATCACAAGGTAAACAAAAAGTCAAAACACGGGTCAAACTCTAGGTCAAAACCCTAGATCTAGTTAACATTAGTAATTACACAACTTCCATTATCCTAATTCATGAATGTGTTTAGGAGTGAGAGGAGAGTAGGTAAGGGCTATCCATGATGAGATCGAGGAGATCCATCCACAACCACAACAACAAATGTTTTTTCTACCACAAGGAGACCCATTTGTCCTCATTTTGTTAGAAGAAACTAGACAATTGCAATTACAATGAAAATTCCTTTGAGACATTGAAATAACATCATAGGGTTATCTCAACTACAACAACAATTGAACAAAACATACAACTAAGCACACAACAACAAAGGCCACAAAACTTGTCGACCCCTCTCCGCAAAGTCTAGCTCTCCAACGAGCCAGACCACTGCCATGTCTCACCTCCTCTCGACTGGGTACTTCCACGTGAGTGAGAGTGATGTGGCATATTTCCCTGTGGTAATGAGGGAAGGGTCTGTGTGCGTGCTGAAATCTAACCCAACAGCCCCAGGCAACTGGAGTCATGATTTTAAGCGTACATATTTTGGTGAACCCAATGTGAAGTTATAAATCCTTCTAGGATGAGTGATTTTGTGCTCGCATTGCAAAATGCTTCAAAAACACTTAGAAACTTCAAAACATTCTTTCACTACTTTTCATAGCTACTTTGACTTTCGTCATTTGCAGCATCATCTGTTCCATTTATTTGGTGGTGTTTATGGTACCCTCGAATACGATAGAACCTGACTTAAACTAAGGGAACATTCCCTCAACAGAACTAGAAACTCCTTCCTTTGATAGGTATGCGCCACCACATCCTGATGCACCAATCACCAATTATTATGACTACGAAGACTTTGATTATGAACAAGATCAAAGAGAATCCAGGTGTTCTCTATCTTTCAATTACCCAACTTGGGAGAATAACCCGGTCATACCCAATGCGCCACATAAAGCTAGAAGGATAAGGTCAAAGATACATTGACCCGAACAACCTTCCACAAGCACATCAAATACTCACCTTGATGAAGAGGTCAAAAGGTTTGAAAAATATCTACAAGAAACCAAAGATGCTCAAGAAGCATCGAGAATTTCCTTACAAGAAGAACAAAAAGAAAATGCCACACTGAAGGAACCACATCACTATGAAAAATATTTGAAGAGAACATCCTAGAAATGAGGAAACCCCTAGAGATGCCGCTCTTGAAAATTTAATCATAACTCTAGTGCAAAGAATCAGAATCTTGTAAGCAAAGCAAGCTGCTCCAAAAAGAAGGCTCGAGTGTTATGAACAAGACCAGGGGGCATCTTCAAAATCCCCCTTACCTCAATTATTATTCGTGACATGCTACTAATGACACTTGTCTGAATGGGAATCCTCCTATTCAGAACAATCAAATGAATCCGACAATGGGTTATCAAAACCCATCCACAGGGTTATTACTAATAGCCCTGCAATCTCAAAGTGCCTTTTTAGGAACGTATCTTGAATATTTGAAAGAACCTTTGGACCAAAACATTAGAAGTGTGCAATTATCTCAACCGTTGGCAGATCTCTTGAAGTTCAAAGGAGAAGGAGATCCAAATTCACACATTAAAGCCTACACCATGGCCATAAGAGAACTCCTCCCTTGGGATGGGGTTGTAGCAAAAATATTTCCAAAAACTCTTGAAGGCATCACTTTGGATTGGTATTATCATCTCCCAGAGGCTTCAATCCATTCATTTAGATAATTAATCAGGGAGTTTGTCATGTCATTTGACATGAACAAAATCGTTAAAATAGGGATCAGAGAATTCCTCACAATGAAACAAGAACCAAACGAGTCTATAGCACACTTTGTCACTCGATGGAGGCCAGTCCTCTATTCTTCAACTAGTGCTTTGAACATGGATCACCGAGAATTGTACGATCTCTTCTTGCATACCCTTAACAAAGACATGAGAGAAGATGTCCAGAAATTTCCATAAAAATCCTACAAAGAGGCATTAGAAAGTGATTTAAAAATCAATCAAGCCACCATCGACAGTGGTAGAGAAGTTTATGGTTCAAATGGAAAGCTAATAAAGGAAGACACAAGGAAAAACACATCTGTCATTAGAACCCTCAAAAAAATAGGAGTGCAACCACAGACAGGGTGATGGATCAACCCCCAATGAAGAAGATAAAAGATGATTACAATGGGAGAGATTACTATCCTCCTAACATAAATTCCATAGATCGACCTAGAAACAATGGGTACTATCTTCGAGACAACTATCATAGTTGAAACCGTAATAGAAATGAGAATGGAAATGACGGAAGATATGAGAGACCCTCATATGAGTTCAACCAATTTTGTTATTTTCATAGAACAAGGGGGCATAGCACAGAATCTTGTAGGGAATATAACAGGTTCATAGCAAGACTACCAGAAGACCAAAATGTTTGTTCATAGAAATGTTCTTAAACCCACAGGAGGTCACACCAAATAACAAAGATACAGGACAAAATCAAGCTCCCACACACAAAATGAAAACATGAGAACTTATCAGGACTTGTTTCCCATAGACAAAGATATAGAAATGAAAAACTAAAACAAAACAACACAGAGTAATAACCTCGAAATCCCACCACAACTAGGACAAAAAGGAGAAACTAGGTTGATGGGATTTGTTGGGATTATGCATAATGAAGAAGAAGAGGAAGATCATGAGGAAGAAAATGAGCAAATAGAAGCATACGAAGGTATCATTTCAGTAGTAGAACTGATACTAGCTCCAATCAGACCTTATGAGCTCATATAAGATCTAAAGAAAATGTATGCTCACATTTCATTCATTGATTTACTCAGGAACTCCCCCTCACATCACTCAGCATTATTGAAAGAAATAGGTCCAAAATACATAGACCAAATTATGCCACCACCTAGTGAGCAAGTCAATCATGTGGACTACAATCTCAGCCCACCAAACTTAGAACTCAAAGATCTAGGGTTTTTCTTCGACTTACAACAGATGCCCTATATCTACGAAAGGGGACCCAGCACTATATCTTCAAGTATGGATCTATGATACATGTATTAAACAAACATTAATCGACGATGGGGCTGCAGTGAATATAGTTCCTTTCTCCCTTTTAGAGAGGATGGGCTATGGACACACTAGCATCACTGCCTCAAGAGATACTCTAAGCAGATATGATAATCTAAAAGTTGCAACCATAAACAAAATTACCCTTCCAGTGACTTTGAGACCCAAAAGCACTCCAACCACTTTCTATGTCATAGATAAGGACATAGGATATAACTTGATTCTTGGAAGGCCATCAATACACAGATGAAGGCTATGCTATCCAATTTGTTCCAAGAGGTTTGATTTTTACACCTAGGGAAAGTATATGTCGCACAGGGAGATTTAGAACCTTTCAGCATGTTAAAGTCAAATACATCAAACAAATGCATAGGTATTCCTATAGACTGCGAACTCCCTACAAACTAGTTAATTGTCCCAAATCCTACACTTCAGTCGATCTGCATCAAATGAATGGAAATCCTAGAAAAGACCATAAACGTTGCAAAGATAAAAACCTTAGAGAGTGAGCCGTTACCAAAACAAAGGGAAATGGTTCCCAGGGATAAAACTATTAAGATCATGGAGTTGATTGAATGGGATGGACCACTCGAATTCCCCCTAGGAATACTCATGATTAACATCCAAGAGGCATATAAACTCTTCCCTTGCATAGGGGAGAAGCCTCATAGAACTGAAGGACTAGTGTTTCAAACCACTACATTAGATCTAAGAAATGCAGACCCACATGCTTTCTCAGATGCATAGGAAGACATAACAGAAGGTTACACACCACTATCACCACTGAGTGAATCACATCTCCTTGATACACCAGAAGAAACAGAGTCATATGAACCTCTCACATCAATGGAGGATTCACATCAACCCATGATACCCATGGAAGAAGTGCATTCCATCGATAATGAATCAACCAATGCTATAGGGATGTTACCTAGGATGTTTATGGTATCCAAACCACAAGAAAAGCCAACCACCTCTACCTTGGTTCAATCAAATGAACTCGGCGAGTGGGAGGCACCTCCAATTCAAATAGAAATGGTTGGGAGTCTTCCTGATGAAGATGAAGAAAGTGAAGGTATCTTTCACAGAGAGTGGAAGATGAGAGTGACAGTTGGCGTTGATGATCCTGACATTTTTAAACTCCCAAAAAGCTATATAGGGTATGCCATGGACTTGAGACCAGAACCTAATGGGAGGACAAGCATAAGATTTGTCCCTCCTGATGAGCAAAGGGAGCCACAAACTCCTCTTGAGCTATTCTAATTCCTAAAAAGAATCCAAGAGAGACCAGAGGTGAAGGTCTACATGCAAGAACAATTCAACCTATTAGCAGAACTATTAAATTGTGATGGAGTCCTGTATTGGACTCCCTCTCATCAACATTCTTTTTGAGACTTACTTCATCTACAATGCCAAGAGAAGCCACATAATTGGCAGCAATAGAATCGAATGATAAGCCCTACAGAATAGGAGAACTTGTCCTAAGAAGAGGTAGCACGAGAACAAGAAAAGAAGACCAAAAAGAGCTTTTTTGGAAGACTCGAAAGGTCCTTACATGGTTAAAGAAGATGTTAGAAATGATGCTTATCTCTTGTGCATTATCGAGGGAGAGGAATTTGGTGAAATTGTCAATATTTTTCACCTCAATAAATATTATGTCTAAAAATCAAAAAAATCATTAAACACAAAAATACAAAAAGATTATGAAAATCAAAAATATCAAAAACAATTTGTTTCTTGCATTTCTACATCATTCTGTTCATCTTGCATTACTACCAGTGACTTGCTCTTATACTATTTTCATTTTAGTAAGGAGTCTAAAGTTACCTAGATATACGTCATCCTTTCAGGACCTAGAGATTCCTCATTTCCACAATTGCCATTATCCCCCTTCATTCCCAGTGATTCTAATCAAAACCTAGCTCTTAGCTTTACACTAATCCTAGTCTTAATGAGTCAAGATGTTAGGTCTAAGCAAAGTCAGTATTCTAACCTATAGTGTTCAAAGGAAGCTTGCAAGTAGACCTTCCCAATTCTTCCCTAGTAGGAGAGAAGTCCAACCAGATTACAAAAACTTTAGATGGCACTCAGCCCCTTATCTTCCCTAGCCAAAAATGTTAGGAAGATTAAAACTCTAAAGGAAGCAATCTAAGATACAAGTGAATAAAAAAAATGAGTGATCAAAATAAGAGTATTGAAAATTGTTAATTGAAAAATCAAAGTATTGTATATCAAAGTTCCAAAAAGCATTCATTTCTTGAAAAGTCAAAATCCAAAAAAATTAGAAAAATCAAGTGAGGAAAATACAAAAAAAAGCAAAAAAAAGGAAAAAAAAGAGAGATACAAAAAAGAGTGAAAAAGAGAAGATTGTTGAATGTCTATACTCTTGGGTGGAGATCAGTCTAAGCTCGAAGCCTCAAGGGTGACATTCTAATAGAGAAAGAGGGGTATAAAGCACACACACACACTAGTTGAGCAAAACCAAAGAGTCTAGTAGTATCTAGGATCATCTTCTATCTAGGGACCCTTGTTCTTTCCCATTTATCCTTTAGCCCATGTCTACATTACTTGCCATCTATGATCTAAGTCTAGCAAACACCTATAAAACTTGCTACTTGTCTAAAGTTGAAAGCTTATCGATTTGTCTTATCTAGATAAAGATCAGTGTTTAGCCTTTAGCAAAGCCTAGAAATCAGAAGCACTCCATATTCATTTCACTCCCCACTTGAGTTTTCCTAAATCCTATCTCATAGCCTTGAATAGGTCTCTTATATTAGGACAACTCATAATCCCTTGAATTGAAAATTGTATTTAAGAGTAGTCACGTTGTTTGTTCCATATTGCATTTGTGCCAAAAATCAGAAAAAGAGCCTCAAACCAATAAAGTCAAATGTCATATCTCATGACATTCAATAAAGTATAGAAGTTTCATTTACAACATTTCTTGTGTTCTTGCATTATCATATCATAAACTACATCTCATATATATGTCATAAAAAACTACAAAAATATGTCATTGTTATCATACTTGCATTGTTAAAAGAGTTGAAAAGGTCAAACATAATCAAAAACTTCCCAAACCTTTGAACATGCACAAGAGATGAGTATGAATTCAATAAGAGAAAAACCAGAAGAGGATAAACTTTCATATATACATTTGAAGTTTGCATATACAAGGGTATGAAAGAGCTAAGACAAAATGCTCTCAAGAGAAGTAGAGGCTCCCCATGTAAGGGGGTACAATTTCAAGAAAAGCATGTCAAGGGTGGTTCCCTCTAATAGAACCCTCAGGACTTCGGCTCCTTCGTCTACGAGTACCACTAGTCACCCCATGAGACCTGTGAGAATGAGGTGCTCTACTCTGAGCATGTGACTGTGAAGGCCCCGCCATGCTAGCATCACATCATCCAAAATTAAGGTGAGCCATCTCTCAGAGTACCTGATTCTCACTCTTAAGCATGTCAACCTAGGTCTTCAACTTTGTAGTTATTTAGCACCCATGGTAGATAGGAGAAAAAATGTCAGTGTGTCACCCCGTAGTAGGGGGCACACCAGGATCATCTAAAAGACGATCACAAGTCATCATAGTGAAGGGAGAAGCTAATCGAACATTGACCTCACAAATGAAGTCCCTCCACTCTTTGACATTTCTTGAAATAGAAGATCAAAAGAAGACCAAGTCAATTCCCCACAAAAAGAGAAAGGACAAAGATAAACATAAAAAAAAAAGCAAATAGATGAAAACTTACGTGGGTCACTAGGCTGCCAATCAGGGTCAAACTAACACATCACCTCTCTGAATGAGGAGGTCAAGGAACAATAGGAGGACCCTCAGGGATGTTAGGAACATCATCTGAATCATCAATATCATCAAAATTCTCAGGAAGGGCCTCATCTGACGAATCATTACTATCTAGAACGTAGTCCTCATCGGTGGACTCTGAATCAATAGTCACAATTAGAGATCAGGAAGGAGTCCCTCTCCCTCCTCTCCATCCTCCTCTAGACACCCTAGCAATGAAGATGCCTAGAGTCAAAGGAGTCCAAACGACATTTCTCTGTCCAATCTCACCCATCTTTTGAATGGTCCTGTAACAAGTAGTCACAGGGGGCAAGACCTCAGGGACATTCTCGCCAAACTGTTGTAAGACACGGTCAACCTGATGAGCCTCAACTAGCCCATTATAGTCTATGATCTTAGATACCTCACGACAGTACTTTTTGATCTCACCATCTCAAGCCCAAGCCCCCTCCATGTTGTGATAAGTATCAAAAATCATGTCCTCATTAGTAAGAGTAGCAATAGTGGGTAAAGTAGCATCATAGTGACCAGCATGCATCCACCTCACTGCTCTTGGTAGCTACTTATATGGAAGTGGAATAAGCTTCTGGTAAGGCCTCATGTGCACAAATATCTATTCCATGATCAAAGAAGAGTGGCTGAAAACAAGAGCCCCTCACCGTGAAATCTGATAGAAATCTCTATAAACCATGGCCAAGATGTTAGGTCCCCAAGCATAAACTACACCCTCCTCAATCTCACGAATAATGGGTGACCAACACCATCTCAGATGAGCTGAGGTATTGTCTCTTGATAGCCTCGAAGCAATCAAACCAATCAGGAACCTCCTCAAGAGCGGGATACGGAGTCGTGGCACAAAGGTAAGATGAACTCCTGTTTTGTCCCTAGGGTGATTAACCCCCATGAATGCAACCCAAGAAGCCTTGTCCTCATAGGACTCACTAACCAGAAGAGATAAAGGTTGTCCTCTCACAAGAACCCCAAGTATGCGATACACATCATATAGAGTAATAGTCCACTCTCCAGAAATCTATGGGAACCTGAATGTGTTTCAGTCTACATCCCAGTAAGTCAAGATATCACAGCATATGCTAGATGCATGATGAATCACAGGTACATGACAAACTCTAGCTAGCCTGCCCTCTTCAGAATAGCATGATCCTTAGCACTCAATGAAGAAAACATCCTTGAGAGCCATCCCTTCTCTCGACAAGCATTCCATCGAATATGCATGTCCTGCAAAATTAGAAGACAACTTTAGATTAGATCTCGTAAACTCGTAAAAATCCTTAAAAATTGTAAAACTATAGAAAACCTTACACAATAAAAATGTATAAACCTTTAAAATTGCAATAAATGGGTAGATTTAGTGACCAAATCATGTCAGATCAAAGTGAAACAAGCGTTAAACAACTTGAAATTTTAGTCAATTTTTGCCCAATAGGGTCACCCCTAGGCGACCTAGGTGTTTTTCAGGATCTCCCCCTGGTGACCCTGCGTCACAAAAGAGGTGACCCTAGGAGTGAATCCCTCAACCAAAAAACACTCTAAAAACCTCATTTTTTGATTGATTTCAGAAAATGAAAAAAGCAATCTTGCTCTAAATGACGAGACAAATGTAATGCAACAGGAAAAATCATCAAAAATAGACAATTTTAAGAGATTTTTCACAACATTCAAACTAGGGTTTAGAGAAGAGTTTTTCACTGATTGCATACATGTTTCTCCATAGCTGAAGAAGAGGTAGCCATCTCTGTGATCTCCTTGACGATACCTTTCTTATGACTGCTCACACAAATGATTCTGTCACCATTTCACTCTGATCTCACAAATTGGCATACTTTGTTTCCCCTTAGCTTAGTTTCATTTGTGCATTTTAGATTAGTTCTTTGCTTTTATGCATTCATTTCGTGCATTATTTTGCATGCTCTCATCCCTACAGGTCAAAACTGACAAAGGCAAACAACTAGTTGAGCTTGAATGACCCATGGTAAGTTCGTCATTTTAATTTTCATTATTCATTTTGATATATGTAAATGTTTCACTAATACTAGTTATTGCAGGTACAAATTGCAGGAAAATCGACAACATGTAAGGCCTAGTTTGGGAATGGTACCTACCTTTCATGTAGATTATTGTCCCCAAGGGGGGCAAATATGTAATCACAAAAATCATGCACAGCCTCCATGAGGACCCCTATGATGATTTAAATCCTTGTCATGTACATGTAAGCGTGAAATAATGTCCTTTAAGCAGTGAGCCTATTGATGATGTGTCATCTTTTCTTGTCTTGTGTTGTTTCTTCTTTATCAATTTCTCTCTCTCTCCGTTTATGATGCCTTTCGACACTTGTTGCAACACTTGTCGACTTGCATTTTCTGAGCTTTCGACATTGCTCCTAAGCCTTCTGAGTGTCTAGTAGGTGAGTTTTCACCTTTCCCCTTTGTCTTTTGTCTTATGCACCTCCTAGAAGCCTTCTAGAGGTCTCCCTATCCATCTCCCACTTTTGGTTTTTAGTTCTGCTCAACCAATCCAAATCTCCCCCTATTATTTCTAGATCTCCCCTAGGAGATCCTATAGAGGCAAGTGGAGATTTGGATTCTTCCACATGACTAACCTATTTCTTGATGCAAAACACCTCCTTTACTTCTCTTCTTGCATCTCCTAGCCTTTTTTTCTATATCTGACCCTGTCCAGCCCAGATCTCCCCCGAGCAACCCATGGTCGCCCAGGGGTGACCCTATTGGCAAAAGGGTGACCCTGCCATTTTTACAGCGATGGAAAAACTTAAGTTTCTCACTTGTTTTTTCTCTGTTTTCACCTATTTTTCTTTCTATTTGCATGGTTTTTGATCCCTAATATAGAGTTAACTATTCCATGCACCCACACATGCATAATTAACTCTATTTGATCTCAAATTAACTCTTTAATCAATCTCATGCACTCCCTCACCTCCATTTCTTCTCCAGTGATAAGCTATCATTGCTTCATCACTCTCTAATTAGGTGAGTTCACTGGGTAATCAACCTTGTTTACTCTCGAATCATCTTTGTTAACTCATCAATCAAATGAGTTAACTCTTCAATCAATCCCTTCTTCTAAACCTATAAATACCCCCTCCCTCAAGAACAAACAGAGGTAAATTCATTGTTCACACAGCTCTTGCTAATTTTTGCTCTCCAACTTAGCATTCAAATGCTCTTACAGGACAAAGGTGCCTTTTACTTTATTTGTTTAACCAAGAAACACTATGTTTCTTCATTCTATGCCATTGTGCTCAATCCAAGCTCTCATTGAGCTCATACAAGCTTCATCAAAGCTTCTTTCTACTTCTTTGAGTCATTTTGTTGTCAAGAGGATCACTTGCTGCCACAAAAGGATTCAAGGTTGCCAATTACAGGCATTACTAAGGGTAGTGGAGTCAACAAACCTTCATTTGTTCTAGGTTCCGTCATTGCTTTTTCTTAATTCATAGTAATTAGAGAATCAAATTTGCTCTTGGGAACAATAAAATATTGCTTTTTCCTTGATAATTAGATCTTGCATGTTAGATTAGTCACTTTCATATTTCTAGATCTAGATTGTTAGAAGAAGCATTTTTCCTTTTCTTTAGATTAGATTGTTTTTAAATCATTGAAAACCCAAAAAACATAGGTTAACTTTGCATTAGAAAAGTCATATAGGATTGTACACATATTTCCTTTTCATAGATTAGAAGCACTTTTATTTCCAAAATACTCTAAAAATACCAAAAAAGATGTTTTACATATCATTTAGTTTGCATGCATATAGAAACCCTAGAATAGACAAAATTGCAAACCCTTGATTCCATCACAAGGTAAGCACAGTTCGATGATCCAAACAAACCCTTGATTACATCATAAGGTAAACACAAAGTCAAAACATAGGTCAAACCCTAGGTCAACTAAACCCTAGGTTAAAACCCTAGATCTGGTTAACGTTAGCAATTACACAACTTCCTCTATCCTGATTCACGAATGTGCTTAGGAGTGAGAGGAGAGTAGGTAAGGGTTATTCATGATGAGATCAAGGAGATCCATCCACGAGCACAACAACAAACATTTGTTCTACCACAAGGAGACCCATTTGTCCTCTTGTTGTCAGAAGAAACTAGACAATTGCAATTACAACGAGAATTCCTTCGAGACATTGAAATAGCAAAAGCCATCAATGAAAGAAATCGCTTACCCACATAGAGGTGGAATGTAAGAAATCCAAATAGGAGAAGAGAAACTAGTGACCCTTCGGGTCATAGGGTTATCTCAACTACAACAACAATTGAATGAAACATACAACTAAGTAGATAACAACAAAGGCCACAAAACTTGTTGACCCCTCTCTGTGAAGTCCAGCTCTCCAACAAGCCAGACCCCTACTGTGTCTCACCTTATCTCAACTGGATACTTCCACATGAGTGAGAGTGACATGGCAGATCACCCCATAGCAAGGATGGAAGGGTCCGTGTGCATGTTGAAATCCAACCCGACAGCCCCAAGCAATTGGAGCCACAATTTTGAGCATACAGTCTTGAGGCCACATGCCTAGGGGCCACTCCATACATTTCTACAAATGACCTACCTCTTGTTTGTATAAGGGGATTAGCCTCCAAGAGATAGTCAGCAAGAACATAAATCTCTAGGAAGGTAAGTGGATGATGACTAGCCCATACTAGCCCACACTTATCCCCATCCTCAAAAGTTTCCCACGTCTACTTCCTTATATATACTCAACTAGAGGTCACTCCATTGACATGGTGAGAAGAAACATCACAACACAAGACCAACACTTGAAAACAGAAAGAACCTAGCTTAGCCAACACATATTTTCAAAAATACCAAAAGAAGAAGTTTCCAAAACCAACAATAAAATAAATAAATGTGCGCAATTTCAACAATAACTCAACGTAACCACAAGAGTCACGTGAAAAAGATAAATTCAAAGATTTGTGGCTAAGGTACTTATAGACAAGATAGAATAACGTCGCCAGTCATCACATGTAAGATAAATAAAGTCGCCAATAACCAAAAGAAAGATCACAATCCATGAAATTGCACATTACATCACAATGTGACTAACATTAAGTCACCAATAAGGAATGAGGGAAATCACGGTCACTACATGTGCTATGCAAACACAACCAATGCAATAGCATCATGTAGGAAGGTAGTATCAAATGCACCTTCATGTATGACTACATGGAATCGTGCCCTTCTCAAAGGTAACAAGTCATCATCACCAACACTATGTTGCAACATTAGTGTGGTGTGGCATCACATCTATTTGCATCATGTCACCCAGGTGTCAACGCACGTAAATACCATAACATAGCATAAGTCCAAAGCAACTCAATTACTACTTTGATATGATCAAAATTAAACATATATTTCTTTTGTATAAATGTCAACTCTATCATAGTGTCAATGTTTCCAAGTTACTACACATCCAACTCAAAATAAGATACCAAGGCAAGAGAAAACCTACACCAAGTATCATGGCCTCGAACAAATCACATGCCCATACTAAACCATAACCAAGATTCCCAATTCAGATGCCAATAGTACCATCAAGGAAACAAAGCATGATAGGATAGTACTATGAACCTCTCAAAGGTCCATTCACTAAGGAGAAGTAGGGGGTACTCTTGCATAGGAAGGTATGGTTAGTTGGGTTACCCCAAACCAATGTCACAACATGTCACCATAGCTTCCTAAGTTCTTCCTCTCCACTACTTAACTCCACACATGGAAGGTCTCCAACTCCAAGGTTGGACCTTACAGGGTATACAAACAAGCAACCACACAAGCGTGACTCCACCATACTTGTAGTTATCTATTCAACCCATGGATGGATACCTAGTATCACAAGCTCATGAGTACACAAATCATGTACGGGATATTCACAACATAAGCAAGTACTCTCATAATAGGTATTCACATCCACAAGGTAACACATAACACAATTTTCCTTTAACGTTCATTACTTAGTGAAAAAGAACAACTTTCATACCCAAAGTCACATAATAATTACCATAACGGTTTCTAAGAAGTCCATCTAGCATCAATTCAAATTATTCTTTCTAAGGCATAAATGGATTCTAACCATACTTCACATTTAGAGGCAATACAATATACCCCATACAAATACACCAACATTCTAGCAAATTCATACTAGGTCATAATCAAATCAAAACAACATTACTTCAACTCGCAAGATGGTGACTCACAACACATCATGGAGCTATTGATAAACCATATTACACTATGTATGTACTATGAACAAACACATGTACTTATCTAACAACAAATCTCATAAATTAGAGGTATACCATAAGAAGAATCTAATTGCAAACTCAAGTCTCTAATTTAATATTCTACCATATGATGCCAAACATCTTTTCCGTACAAGGTATGCATAACATGATATCAAACTCACACAAGAACAAAGTTATAAAATTCAAAATTTTATTATGGAAGTACTTAGTAAAAAGGTCACTAAGCACATAATGCACCACTGTAACATTTCGAAAACACACATTATTTCTTAACAATTTCCAAATGATAACAAGGGTTAGGAATTCAAGAAGGTATGCAATTCTTATAGTATGATATATGCACGCAAAGTACACAAGGCAGGAATTAATCAAACAAGCATTAAGACTTTATTATTCTTCCAAAGAACAAAAAATCACATTCACAACCAAAAGCATAACACGGTGCAACACATGCGTAACTATTTCCACGATGCTAACCTCTACTCCCATCCACATGGAGTGCATACTAGGGAACAACACCACACTCCACAACATACACAAGGGTGAGGAAGGGCCCAACATAGCCTTCATGATCTAGACCAACTAACTCAAGAGGAGAAATGACAAGGAGGAACACAACCACCACAAAACACAAGCGGAAGACTTCAATAATTGTGTGTCAAAGCCACCAAGATGAAAAAATAAGAGGATGGATATTCCCCCAAGATGAAGGTCGGTTGTCAATCCACAACCTCACTCTCTCGCAACTACATAGAGTAGGACAAGGGTCAAACCACCCTCAATCCACTCCATGTCGGCCCAATCAAACACACAATACCCCAGAGTTCCCAATGTTGAAACATGGGCTCTGATACCAAATGTCATGCCCACATTTGCCATGTGGTCATGACACAAAAATTGCATGTCATGACCACATTGTCATGTGGTCATGACACAAAAAATTAAAAAAAATTCCTCCTGACTCTAAAACTCCCTCATGTGCAACATGCACGCTCAGTGACACATGCACATAACATGGTTGTATTCACAACACATGTTAGGTGCATCGCACAAAGATGGGAAAGTCACACATGGTGTAGGGTGATACAAACTCCTTTCACCAACCCTACAGTAATGATAGCTACCAAGGGGGGGTGTGCGTCGTAGAAGCGTCGCTAAGAGAGGTGGTCTCCATCTAGGAACCATCCCTAGGGTTTCCTGAGTGAAGGTGACAAACAGTTCCAACCTAAGTCGAAACCTAACTTAAGAAATTAAACCTATCAAAATTAATAAAATTAAAATGTGGAAAATAAACATACTAAGGATAGATAAATCTATTTTAACCTTTAAAAACCAACCAATATAATAGTTAAAGTCTAAAGCCTTTACAAAAACATCTATCTGCACAAATTTAAAATGAGAAGCTTAACAACTAAGTAAATTAATTAATAACTAATGCTCGAGACAAAACGACAAAAAGACCATATAGACCACGGGAGGAGACAACTAGGAAACCTCACAAGGGAAGAGCATACAAAGGGAATCCAAACATATAGCATCAAAAAATTACCCATAAGTCAACATGCTAACTAACCCAAAGCATGAGATCAATTCAAATAAAGGTAATATACAATTTCCAGCTCATAAAAACATACATGCCAAATATGAGAAATATCACACAGAATGATGCGCTCGTTCGACACCAACATCAAGGCAAGCTAAAAACAATAATGGGAATCTCAACAATAATGTGGGAACATTACAATCCAAATCATAAACATAACATAAGATATCATTACAACAATTAACAAAGGACACCAACGTCCAGATTTAACCATTTCCATAAAAATAAACTATGCTAAAGTAAGATCAATTCCTTTCTAAACAAGGTTAATTTTCTAACCGCATAAAATCATAATACAATTACATGATAGAGGCTACTTCTCAAACATGGAATGATCACACTCTAATAATTAAATTACATAAATGATAATATTACAACATTAATAAATCACCTCCAAAGTGCTCCAGTAGGCACGAGATACAACATGATCATAAAGTAAACAATACACAAGGAACTCTTCTAGCTCTCAAGAGATCTTCTTGTAGGACCAATGGGAAAATGTTACCCACCACCCTACCATATTGTCATCATCGAGCACAATAGATGTCTATGCCACTCTAGGCAACCCCTGAGCTACAGAGAAGCAGATCATGGCAACACCGCTATCAAGCCATCTCACACAAACAAGGGTTTCAACAAGACTCCAAGGTAATTCACACAAGGATGAACACAGGTTCCACACACACCCAACACAACACCATGGGGGTAAAATAACTAGTATAATTCAATGCACACCCACACATGAATATACACATATCACGGTCCAATGCATGATTCACCTAGGGCCACTCATGACCCAACCAAGCAATAGAAAGGAAAGAGATTAATACATGAGCATCAATACTTTTAAATTCATACACATCCTTCTTTAATACATCATCACTAACATACCATTTCAATGCAGTGGGAAAGAGAAGGGAAACTACTTCAAATCCATAATACAATTCATTCAATAAGGCATACCAAACATCATTTTTTCAAAATGGAAATAGCACACAAAACAAGGTATGACATCGTCATGTTAATAACCATAAATACAATTATCAAGATCAAACAATGATGCAAGGGTATTATGGCCTTCTTTAGGCAACCCATAGGAAGACTAAATATCCATTCCTAAGTTTAAAAGTCAACTTCGACCGAAAGTCAACTTTGACCAAAAAGTCAAAACATGGGGAAATGAGGTCAAAACACATAACACTCATAACCATGTAACTAGAAGTATATAATTCTAACATAAGGCCTATAAAAGGTCAACTTTGACCAAAAAGTCAACTATGACCCAAAAGGTCAAAACATGGAGAAATGAATTCAAAACACATAACACTCATAACCACATGGCCAAAATCATACAATTTCAACATAAAGCCTATACAAAAGTCAACTTTGACCCAAAAAGTCAAATGTGACCCAAAAGGTCAACACATGGAGAAATGAAGTCAAAACACATACACTCATATCCACATGGTCAGAATTATACAATTCCAACATAAGGCCAATACAATAGTCAAGTTTGATCAAAAGTCAACTTTGACCAACAGTCAACTTTGACCAAAAAGTCAACTATGATAAAAAGGTCAAAACATAGGGAAATAAGGTCAAAACACATAACAACCATATCCACGTGGCCATAAGTATACAATTCAAACATAAGACCTATAAAAAGGCCAACTTTGACCAAAAAGTCAAAGCACGAAAAATGAGGTCAAAACATGTGACACTCATATCCAATAAGTAGGGTAATACTAAAAATTGAGGTTTAAAACATAATTTTCATTTTTCAATAAGAGGGAAAAAAACCATAAAACCCCCAAATTCACCATTTGGAGACCTCCCTCAAGAACACCCAAATTTCTAACTCCCATAATACTTAAAAATTCAAAAATCTGAAAGTGCCCTTTTGGTTCTAATATTTCAACTCAAATAAATTCTTTCATACTCAACCCATTCTAGAAAAATTTTGCCATAACTTGGCCTCTTTTCATGCATTTTCAAAATAAAATTTGAATGCAATTCAAAAACAAACTATATCTAATTCTTATTTGCATCATTGAACTCTATTCATTGCTACAATGAAGAGATCATAAACATCCACCTATTGTGGGCATGGAAAATGCAAAATTAAAATTAAAAAAGAATCAAACCACAAGAAAATACCTCTTTCCAAGCAAGATTTCAAATAGAAAAATCTCTTCTTGAGAGACATGAATCCAATATGAATTTCTTCCTACACTGAAGCAATCCCAAGAGCATTCCAATACACTCCCACCCACATTCAGAATCCAATTGTAACCACCTCCATGAATTTTTCTTTCAAAGGAGAAGAAGGAGAGAGGGAGAAAAATACAATAAAACACATAAAAAGAAAATAGAACTCTATTTTCCTTATATGCTCCCAAAACCCTTTTTATTTTCTCATTTCTTTCATTTTCTTTATTTCCCATTCTCAAATATCTATTCCAAAATACATTTGAAATAATAGGAAAATGACTAATTAAATTAACACAATTATTTCTACAAGGTAATTGCAATATAATTTAACCGCATTCCATAAAATCCAAACACTCAATTAAATTTAATTTTCTTTATAAAATGATTTTACGTACGACAAAGGTATAGAGATAGATAATTATAATGAATAGAAATTAATCTATTTCCCAAGCACATAATAATGAAATATAATGTGTTTTTCACAATTTTAATATTTCTAACTTACAGAAAATAATTACAATAATTAAATTAGAATGCATTTCACTTGAAAGCATAATTTCTGAAACATAAATAAATAAAATACAAAGCATTCCCTAAGGCACACAATAATTACATATAATTGCTATTCCACAATTAAAACTATTAACTCAAATTAGATAATCCATTTTCTTGTTTCTAACCATTTAAATATTTCAAAAACATGAAAAACGCATTTTTGTGAAATAAATTAAAATATAATGCGAAAAGCTAGAAGAAACACACACAAAGAACTCACTCACACTTTACAGGTTTAATCACAAGACAAGGGTTCAGAATCACAATAGATTCATATGAGAGGCAAACTACATAGACACCAAAATCATCCTTTAATTCACAACTGAATAGGATGGGTTAAGCAACCAACCTACCACAAGAAACATTGTCAACAACTTGACCACTATGACTAGGTAAGGAGAGATGACTAAATGTCCCATGTCAACTTCTCCACATCCCACTCATTGGTCAAGCACCTATAAAAATATATCCTGCACACTCAAGGCAAAACATCAAATCCAACGATGGAGATCATAGCCGAAGCAACATATAATGACCAATGAGGATGCATAATCTAGCAAGGCACATATCCATCTTGCAATTACATCATATAATAATCAACTCAATATATAGTTTAATCTAACCATAGAAATAATAGGACATAATAAGAGATGCACATGGGTGGGCACTACACAATCAAATCATGACATCTGCACTTTTGAGGTCGATGTTGCATCCAAGTTTGATTCTCTTCTTCATATTTTCTACATAGAATATTAACGTACAAATAGGAAGATTAATAATATAAATGTATAAATGCAATTGAGTAAATAAATTACTATGTAAATTTTTTTTACCTATGCCACTTATCGAATGAAGTTGTGTTTTGAAGAATATAGGCATGTATCACACTTCTTTCTTGATGTGATAGCTTGCAGCGACATCCATTGCCTTCTAATACTTCACCTGCAACTCTTTCATCTTCGTCATCATCCCGTACACGTCAATTGACATTTTTAAAATCCTTCATATATTCTGTGCAAAATCCCATGGCCTCTTGCATTGAATATCCCTCAGACATTTTGCCTTCCAATTTTTCCCTAGTATGAACAATTTTTTTCAAAACCTTCATATATCATTCTATAGGATACATCCATCTCATTCTTACTGGGCCACAATGCTCTAGTTCATTTTCTAGATGTATCAAAAGATGCATAGAAATGTTAAAGATTGTTGGTGGAAATTCTCGTTCCAATAGACAAAAGACTTCAACAACCTCCTCCCTCAAACTATCAAAGTTCGAAGGATCTAATACATGTAAACTCATTCTCTTTAATATTAGGCTCAACCTTATAACTACCAATCTTGGCCCCTTTGTCAAACTTGATATATTTACCACAATAGGTAAAATATTCTCAATTATGACATGATAGTCATGGGTCTTGAGGCCTCTTAAGCCATTAATATCAGTTTGGCTTCGAATACTACTACTTACATATCCAGTCTAAGACAACAACTGTAAGAATTGTACACGTTTATTTGTCCAGACATAAGGAGCACTAGGTTTTCTATATTTTTCATCAGCTCATTTTTCAACCCAAAGATTTTGATGAATCTTTAGTTGTTGAAAGTTTTCACGTGATGAAATACTATCAAAAGCACCAAAAAGATTTTCTATAATAGCATAGGCTATATTTTTCTTAGTATGCATAAAGTCAATAGTATGCCTAATGGCTATATCCTTAAAGTATGGCAACTTATATAATATGCACAACCATTTTATACTGCTTTCACTACATGGATCATATATATTACCAGTAATCCCATCATTTTCAATAAATGACATTCTTTTTTGTCCATTCTCAACAATGTAATCACTTGTTATTAGAAATGGTGCTTCATGATTCTTTTCTTGACCATTGAAACATGTTTTTTGTCGATGATATGGATGATCCATTTTAAGGTAAGCATGATGTCCATAATAAATACACTTACGTAAACTTCTTGAGTGCCTCACAAAATCCTTAAAGTTGCAAGCAAGACATCCATGGTATTTATAAACACTGAGACCAGACAATGTGCCATATGTAGGAAGATCATGAATTGTAAACAATAAGGAAGCTCTTAAAGTGAATTTGATTGAATGGCCATCCCTTAAAAATTGAATTGCTTCAATTCCTTTCCACAATTCCATTAGCTCATCATATAATGGATCTAGATAAGCATCGATTTTATCTAAAATCACACTTTTCTTTCCCAGTATAATCAATGATAGCATTAAGAAAAATGGTTTTGTGAGGGTAAAATAGTGATCAATCAAATGAATAACAGATGACCCAAACATCAACAGAATAGAGAAACAAAGAAGATTCAAGTAAACAAAGCAATGAACAAACACAGCAAACCTCTTCCGTTTCGAAACTTCTGTTGTTCGCCTATCACGAATTGTCCTTTCGCAGATGAGATGAGCCCTCAGAGAGTGCAATCTTTTAAAGCTGTTTGAGGAAGTCGATGGTGAACGGCTATGGTGTGATATGCAAGAAGGTGAGCTCCAATGCAACAATGGTGATCTCAAGCTTGTAGATGACAAGTGGGTGCCAAAGGCGCGCTGGTGATATTTCTGCAGAGTAACGATGTCAAAAGCCTAGATGATTAGAATGGAAGGATGAAGCTTCATTTATAGACTTGGAAGAATAGGAATCAATGGTTGAGAGAAGATATGAAGATCAACGGTTGAGGATGGTTGAGGAATGTGCAACCAGTGGAAATGTGACAAGTGTCCCAGCTCCATCATGAAAGGTGGGATGTGACAAAACTGATTGGAGAGTTAACTCCATTGACTGGTCTGTTAATAGAATTGATTGATCAGTTAGAAGAGTGGATTGTGGAACTGACTGGGTTGATTGAGGATTTGACTCAACTGACAGGTTAGTTAACAGATTTGATTGATTGGTTAACTGACCTCTGATTGGAAAAGAAATAGGCCATGTGGGTGAGGGAAAATAAGATAATTAAATATTAAATATATTTAATTACATGTGCAACCTGATGAGGTGGACAAGGTGAGGTGTAAAGGTGATGTGGAATTTTGAATTTAGAACTTTAGGATAGAGGAAATAGGATTAATTAAATAATTTATGATTATTTAATTGTGAAGGACTTTAGAAGAATTTTAATTAAATAAATAGAATTTATTTAATTGTGAGATAGTGAATTGATTAAATAAATTTGGAATATTTATTTAATTAATAGAAGAATGGAATAAATATTTAGAATATTTATTTAGGATGAATCGTGTCATTTTTAGGCGTATACATTTTGCCCCTCTTTGATGCAATGCAGTTTACGGCGTTGCTTCAAAGAAATTGATAGTCTGAGTGATGATACATGCCCCAGTTTGCCCCTGGTATAGGTTAAATGACAATAGGATGCCCCCTCAGGAGATTGGACGGGAAAAACGGCGAAAGTTTTGGAGACGGACGATCTCACGACGAGGAAGGGGTTAAGATAGGTTGGAGGAAAAGGGACGCGGTCAGGGGTGCGGGAAGAAAACGGGAGGAAAAACGGACACGGGAAGTAGTCCACAGTCATCACCTAGCCAGAATTAGGGTTTGGAGGCTATAAATAGGAGCTGGGTCCACAAGAATAGTCATTTGCACACTTGGTTGATCTGGATTGGAGAAAGAGAGCTCAGAGCAAACTTAGAGCAGCATGGCAGCCAGAGCAGCAGACATTCCACGCGAGGAGCACCGATTTGAGCGAGTCCGACGATTCGGGCGGCCAGCAGAGGCAGGACCCCCGGTATGTGCTTCGAAAAATTTCTCCTAGGGTCGAGTTTAGGTGTCATAAATGCCCGTAGAAAATAGGTGGAATGAATGCGCTGAAACGCAGAACGGCGCATATGCCTCGCGAAGCTGCGCTTTTATGATTTCGTGGCGCATATGCCGGTTTCGGCGGCGCATGCGTGAAAGCGGCACATTTGTGCATTCTAGTTGTGCTTTCGTAATTAGGCGGCGCTTTTGTATTTCTGCTGCGCATGCGTGAAATGTAGCAGCGCATTTGTTAAAGTTGCGCATATGTGGATTCTTGCGGCGCATGCGTAATTGCGCGGCGCATGCGTGGATTTCTGCGGCGCATGCGTTAAAACAGCGCATATGTGCCCTGTAGCGGCGCATATGCGTTTTTGTGGCGCATATGTTGATTTTTGCGGCGCATATACCAGAAATGGCGCATTTACCACCTGTAGTGGTGCATTGGCTTGGGATGGCAAATTACTTAGCCAAATTGATTCGATTAGCGTCCTGTTTGACGCAGGAATCGATGAGCTATCTCCGAGATTGCAGGAATCTAGTCAAGAGATGTAGTGTGCTGTTTTGATCAATTTGAAATGCTAAGTTTAGTTGATATAGTTCAATAGATATGTTGAGTATGGTATATGCAGCTTGAGACTGACGCCTTGCATTGTGTGTTTGCAGGAGGAGATACGAGAGACTCTGCAGTCGAGGGAGACGTTCCCTATGCCTCTATTGCAGAGATACATGCTGACGGAGGCTGATAGAGTGGTGCTTAGTGCCATGGGTCTAGATTATGTTTGCTTTATGCCCGAGGTGCGGGCGAACCGAGGGCTGTTGACAGCTGCCGTGGAGAGATTCCACAGCGAGGACGGGACCTTCCACTTCCCTACTGGAGAGATGACTGTGACGTTGGAGGATGTCTACCGGATACTGCACTTGCCCGTAGTAGGCGAGTTGGTGGAGTACGATGCTCAGCGGGACGCGGGACTCACCGAGTGTCAGCGAGTATTTGATGATCCTGAGCTAGTGGGGCAGGTCATCCCGTGGCAGGACATTTATGACTGCTACGACTACTTCCCTGGGATTGTGGCTGGGCTGATTGGGGGCGTTGTATGCCCGGACAGGAGATCGCACGGGTTCCCCATTGGATGGGGCAGGATCATGGAGCAGATGCTGACTGAGGGCACCCGTTATGCGTGGGGACCCTGTGTGCTGGCCCACCTTTATCACGACATGCATCAGGTGGTTTACCACCGCAGCACGAGTCTATCAGCTAGGGTGTTGCTGTTACAGTTCTGGCTGTGGGAGCACATAGCGGTGACCAGGCCGATATGCGTCTTTGCTAGGCAGAGAGGAGAGCCATACAGCTATGGCTACGCAGGAGTGATTTCCCAGCACAGGCTGGGGAAGCTAGAGTATTGGCGGCACACGTTGGATGGGATAGATGTGGTCGTCTGGCGACCATATCTGGACTGCGAGCCTTGGGATGATGAGGGAGATGAGCTGCCTTTCTACTTTCAGACCAGGTGGTTGATAGGCCGGACCCGGCACATACTGGAGAGGCAGATGGTGGGCCGAGTGCTGCGTCAGTTTGGCAGGAGACAGGGCATGCCACAGGGACAAGCTATGTTTGCCCGGACTCATGCAGAGAGGGTCAGATGGGGGCCGATGGCTTTGTACGAGGAGGCCCTGGCAGAGTTCCAGCAGTTGCCCTACGTGGCATGGGACATGCGGAGGGAGATTGCAGATGCGGGGGTCACACAGGAGTACGAGGACTGGATTACTGCACATCCATTCCCGAGATATTCAGGACCTGGCATGTTGGTGCCTCGTATTGACGAGGCGGACTCAGAGGAGGAGGGAGAGGCTGGCCCAAGGTGGAGGGCCGCTAGAGGAGGACGAGGACAGGGTGGCCGAGTTGCAGAGAGGCCGAGGCAGCGGAGGAGGATAGATCAGGCTGGGCAGGCAGTGCCAGGACAGGGAGAGGGACAGCAGCAGGTGCAACAGCAGGCACAGATGCCACCACCCCAGCAGGTACCACAGCAGCAGGTGCCGCAGCAGCAGGGGCTAGGACAGGCAGAGGCAGCACAGGGGCCAGTGCAGGGTGAGGCACATGAGAGGACTATAGCCAGCCTGAGGGGACAGGTGCGAGAGCTGCAGGCACAGCTGAGGAGAGTGGAGAGGATGCGAGATACAGACGCAGTGGTGATCGCTGGTTTGACTCGCGAGCGAGACATGGCAGATGCCCGGGTACGCCTGATCCGAGTAGAGAGGGACACAGCAGTGGCTGCCATGGGCACAGATGCAGCGAGTACCTTTTTGGTTGGGCAGGTGCAGCAGACACAGGCACAGGTAGGCCAGTTGCAGACTCAGTTGGCACAGGCACAGACAGACCTAGCCAAAGCGCAGCAACAGGCACAGTACTACCGAGGCTTGTACCATGGGGCCGTATCCTCGAGCCAGAGGGCAGGGAGTTTCAGGAGTCAGTCTGGGGTGGCTCACAGAGCAGGTCCTTCGCAGTCAGGGGCATCCGTGATGGGACCTCAGCAGTCAGGAGCTGGCAGTGGTGGCCCACAGCAGCAGGGGTAGACACAGACCCAACGTTGTACATTTTTGGGACATGTATCACCGTCTATTTTAGACGCACACTGTATATGACACTTTGATTTTGAGAGAGATGGTGATATTGTACATTTGGACCTCTTTGTATATGATAGTATGGATGATGACGCAACTTTGTGTATCTATTGCATGCATTTATGAGATGATGACTTTACTTCGATTGTATGATGTGATTCTATTGCATACTTAGATGGTCTATATGATGCTATATGAGAAATACTTTGATATGCTGCTATATGATGTTTATATGATCTAATGTGACAAATGAATGCAAAATGTAATATGATGTCTATGTGATGATGCAAATGTATGTATATGAAACATGATTTCTATGTTATGATGAAACTGTATATGTGATGTCTAGATGATCTAATGCAAATGTATATGTATGGAACATGATTTCTATGTTATGATGCTGTATAGATATGTGAGACGCTATTGGATGTTTATATGATGTAATGCTTTGAATGTATGCAGGTGTAACATGAGTACTATGTGGTGATGCAACTATATATGTGATGCACGTAACTATGTTTGATTTTCTGGGCTTTTAAGATTAAGATGTGATGCAAATGTATTGGTGACCTAATGCATTGGATGGTGCATTCTACTAACCTACTCATGTGCATGACTAGCTTCTACAAACGATATGATATGCTCCTATATGCCTTGTTTTTGTGATGTCCAAATGTACTCTATCGACAGAAGAATGACATGATGGATAGAGGAATGGTTGCGAAAGAATGACTTAGGAGTTTTTCTTGATATCGTTACTCTGCATAGTTTGAATAATGAGGATTGTATGGATGGGTGTATGGATATAGTATGGATGCTTTGCTTTTAGATTGCTTTATTTCATCATTGGGCATTTTGTTTTTGGTACTTTTCTGAAATGTTGTAAGTGAATACAAGCATCGAGGTATAATTGAACCGAGATGACCTGAGTATCGCTTACATGGATTGTGATTTAGCAAGTTAATACAAGCATCTAGTCAAAATTGAATCTAGATGACCTGAGTACCTCTTGCGTTTCAACAAGCAAGGATTGCCCCCGTTCATGTTAGACCTTTGATGTCCTCGATGATCTTTTGCCGATCACGTCCTAAGACAAGGCTTCACATTACTAAAGTTTAATCCCCAAATAGCAAACAAAGAAAGTAATCATGCCCCCATCATAGCATCTCTAGCTTTGTGGCATCCTTGAGTAGCATAGGAAGGTATGATAGCAAAAATCAAGACTCTGTAACTTAACCCTAGGTTCCAATCTACAAAAGCACATTTGCGTTGATATGTGTTTATTTCTTGCCTTAATTTTGCATAAAATCATTTAGAAGACCTTGGGTATTTGCTTTGCATTGGATAGGTTAAGATGCTCATTGTCGGGATGTCTGCTTGAAGTGCGGGTGTTTGCTTGCATTTGCTTACCTGATGAGAAGGTTGCACTATCCTTATTGAGAAGATGGACCCTAAGGGACTGACCTAGTGCCTCGGGGGCTCATTGCTAAATGGCCTTGCCTACGTGACGACGCAGAGGCAACGTAGTTCGGGGTAAACCCTAATGGACCATGGATGGACCAGAAGAAAGACGACAAGAATGAAGACAAGAGAGGAGATGAATGGGACCTTCGGAGAGATGGAAGCCTCGGGGGCGCATTAGAATATTGGCCTTGCCTACGTGACAGTGCAGAGGCAACGTAGTTCACGGATTTGGACCACAGACACTGACGAGAGACACTACACTAGGCTTACATTGAGGAGACGGTATGGGACAAAACCTTGGTTGACAAGGCCACAAGGTGAGTATCAAGCCATGATAGGTAACTGTCAAGCGTTTATTGTGGGATGGATATGGGTCGAATGAGGAAAATAGAGGGAGAATGGGCTCAAGGTGATTGGATTCCCAAAGATGGAGAATGCGGCTTGTCACAAGTAACGCCTGTTTACCAGGTTTTCATCACTTGCTTTTATTTGCACGAGAAGCTAAAAAGTAACATGACACCTGATTGCCAGGTTTTCCCCATGATACCTATCCAAGGCGCCTGTTTGCTAGGTTTTCACCAAAGGATGATTTTTTTGTATGCTTGCTACTTTTTTCTGATTTTTTTGTATTTTCTCTTTGTAACTTTTTCTTGATTTTTTTGATTTTTTGATTTTTTGACTTTATTGTACCCCCTTGCACTGGGGTTCTCTTAGATATAGAACCGGCGAAGGTGCATGCTGTTGATTGGATCATCAAACAACTAACCTTCTGATGTGGCCAACTGATATGCCCCCGATCCGTAAGCTGCTACAATTACATAGGGTCCAAGCCAGTTAGGCTCGAACTTGCCTTTCTTTTCTCTGTCCTGCTGATTGCGAGGGTTCTCTCTTAGGACAAGGTCCCCAACCTTGAAGCATCTTGGTCTAACCTTGTGGTTGTAGCTTCTTGACATCATCTGTTGATAGGCTTTGAGATGGTCAAAAGCTTTCTGGCGCCTTTCCTCTAGCAGTTCTAGCTCTTGTAGTCTGGAGACTCTGTACTCTTCGTCTAATATGAGACCTTTCAATGACACCCGAAGGGAAGGGAGTTCGACCTCAATGGGAAGGATGGCTTCGGAACCATAGACGAGGGCGTAGGGTGTAGCACCTGTGGGAGTGCGTATGCTGGTTCGATAGGCCCACAGAGCGGGATTGAGTTGGACGTGCCAATCGCGACCAGCTTCATTGACAGTCTTCTTTAGGATTTTCAGAATGGTTTTGTTTGATGCCTCAGCTTGGCCGTTACCTTGGGGGTAATATGGAGTGGAGAAGCGGTGTTGGATCTTGAAACATTCACAAAGTTCCTGGACATCCTGATTTTTGAAGGGTCTCCCGTTATCCATTATGATGGATGAAGGGATGCCATATCGGCAGATAATGTAATTCAGAATGAAAGAGGAAATTTGCTTTCCTATGACGGTTGATAAGGGAACGGCTTCAATCCACTTTTTAAAGTACTCAGTGGCGGTTATGATGAATTTATGGCCGTTGGAAGAGGGCAGATGAATCTTTCCCACGAGGTCAAGTCCCCACTGGCAAAAGGGCCAAGGTGTCGTTAGAGGTCTCAACTCCTGAGCCGGTGCATGAATCAGGTTCCCATGTATTTGGCACTGTTTGCACTTTTTGACGAACTGATATGAATCCATTTCCATATTGGGCCAGTAATAACCCAAACGCATGAGTTTCTTAGCTAAGGAAGGACCGCTGGAGTGTGTTCCGCAGATCCCTTCGTGCACGTCTCGCAAGGCAGTTATAGATTCTTCTTGTTCTAGACAACGGAGTAAAGTACCATCCAGACCACGTCGGTAAAGGGTATTGGCGATAATGGTGTAACGGGAGGCTTGTCGGATGAAAGTTCGTTTTTGGTTGGAAGAGAGGTCCAAAGGAAGGATATTGTCCTTGAGGTAAGTGTAGGTCTTACCGTACCAAGGCGAATCAGATCCTACTAGGTGGCAAATGGAATGGGTCTCGAGGAGATCATAAGCCGGTTGTCGAATTGTTTCTACTAAGAACTCATACCGTGACTCATGTTCAGGTATTTCAAGGAGAGAGGCTATGGTCGCCATTGCATCTACTGCTTTGTTCTCTATCCTGGGTATTTGCTCAAACGAGATGGTCCCAAAATGTTCTTTGAGGTCGTCGACCATTCGCTTGTATGGGATGAGCTTCTCATCTTTGGTCTGATACTCGTCGTTGACCTGGTTTATGACAAGCTGAGAATCACCGTGGACACATAGTGTTTGGATTTTCCACTCAGTGGCCATCTTGAGACCAATTACCAAAGCCTCGTACTCTGCTATATTGTTAGTGCATGGAAATAACAACCTGTAGGACTTTGGAATTGTGTCGCCTTGGGCAGTAATAAACAAGATACCTGCCCCCGATCCATGGTTGGTGTAAGACCCATCGAAGTAGAGTTTCCAAGGAGATGTTGACAGAGTGAATAAAGACTCATCTGGGAACTCAAACTGCATTGGTGAAGTGTCCTATAATGGTGCCTCAGCTAGTTGGTCTGCGATGATTTGCCCCTTGATGTCTTTTCTATCCACATACTCTATATCATATTCGCTAAGAAGCATAACCCATTTGGCTAGTCGACCTGTGAGAGCTGCTTTGCTGAGAAGATATTTTAGTGGGTCGATCTTGGCAATGAGTTTGACAGGATGTGCCAACATGTAGTGTCGGAGTTTTTGTGAGGCAAAAACCACCGCAAGGCATGAACGTTCCACCTGTGAGTACTGCAACTCGTAGCCCACTAAGGTTCGACTGATGTAGTACACAGCTCTTTCCTTGTTCTCATAGTCTTGCTGCGCTAGGAGAGCCCCAAGAGCAGTAGGTGTAGCAGATATGTAGAGAATCAAAGGTTTTCCTTCGATCGGAGGCATGAGTATAGGAGGATTCATGAGGTACTCCTTGAGCTTGTTGAATGCCTCTTCGCACTGCTCATCCCATTTAAATGGAACGTTCTTATGTAGGAGATGGCTGAAAGGATGGCACTTGTCTGCTAGCTGTGAGATGAACCTGCGGATGGCCTGTAGCTTGCCCTGTAAGGATCTCAACTGTGTTAGAGTTTTGGGCGGAGGCATGTCCATGATTGCTTTGACCTTGGCTGGGTCTACCTCTATGTCGTTTGCTGACATGATGAAGCCTAGCAGCTTTCCCGATGTTACCCCAAACACACATTTCTTCGGGTTCAATTTTACTTGGAATTGGTCCAGCCGTTGGAAGACTTTCTCTAATGTGTCCAGGTGTGAGTCCCTGGTGAGTGATTTTACCAAGATGTCGTCAACATAATCTTCCATGGTCACATGCATCATGTCGTGAAATATAGTTGTCATGGCCCGCTGATATGTAGCACCTGCGTTTTTCAGCCCCAATGGCATGACATTCCAGCAAAAGGTACCCCATGGACAAGTGAAAGCGGTTTTGTGCTGATCCTCTGGTGCTATTTTGATCTGGTTGTACCCTGAGAATCCATCCATAAGTGACAGCATTGTATGTCCTGCCGTGAGGTCGACTATGATATCGATGTTAGGCAAGGGAAAGTCATCTTTTCGGCATGCTTTGTTTAAATCTCTAAAATCGTTGCATAGTCAGACCCTGCCATCTGGTTTAGACACCGGCACAATATTAGATATCCATTCAGGGTAATCTATGGCTCTGATGAACCCCACGTCTAACAATTTCTTGAGTTCTTCCTTGACCAATAAGGCTATATGGGGATGCATCTTTCTTAGTTTTTGCTTTACGGGCTTCACCCCTGGATCCAATGGCAAGTGATGTAGAATCAGGTTTGGGTCCAAACCTGGCATGTCGGCATATGACCAAGCAAAGCTGCCTCTCTTCTTCTTAAAGAATGGTACAAACTTGGTTTTCTCAGGCGGCGTGAGAGATTTTGCAAAGTGGATAATCTGAGGCTGCTCTTCGGTTCCAATGTTCACTGGCTCTGTTGGCTCTACCACGATCTGTGACCTTTCTTGATACATGTCACTTGGGAGGGTGTCAAGCAATCCATCATCAGATGCCACAGTTGGGTTTTCACCTTCAGATACGTCCTTTCTTTTTACTGTTTTATGATCTGACACTGCCGCATGGCGGTTTTCACCGTCAGATCCCTTTTTGATCTTTACATTTTTGCGACTAGAAGGCTTGGCACCCTCCCCGAAGTAAGCTACAGTATTGAGTTCGATAGCGAAACTAGCTTTATGATCTCCTTTTGGTAAATGATCTCTAAGTCCCATATAGTCAATGTAGGCATCATCGTTCTGGAACATATCTAATTGAGGGGTCCCTTGCAGGTCCCAGTCAATAAGCTCAGGGTGTAAGAGGGGAAGGGAGTCGGATGAAGGACCTGATTCGTTGATAGTGTGGATTGAAATACTAGGAGCACAGGTGGGGGTAGTGTTCTGGGTGGTACTTTCTTCCAGGTTGTTTATCGCAATGGAATCGAAACTTTCCTCAAAAGCCATAACTTTAGGGAGGGGCAAATCAGACTCCAGTGGTCTGTCCCGTTGCGTTTGTCTCTCATGATATGGGCTAAGGGTTTGGATGGTGTCAATCTCCTTGTCATCGTAGGAAAGCTCTGTCAGCTCGTCCCATTCATATTGATTGGAATCATCTGAATCTGCGTCACTGTCTACTTGGAGTGTTTGAATTGTCTCCACTAGGCAGGCATTTTCTTTGGCTTTGCCCTTGCCTTTGTATCCCAAGCCAGTGGTGTTTCTAGCCGAAGAGGAGGAAGAAGGTTGTATAGGTTCGATAATCCCTTCTTTTCTGAGGCCGATAGGGCCTTGTCCTTCATATCCCATCCTATGCAAGATGGTTTCCCCCCGTCCATAGAGCTCTGTAGGGAGTCTGGGTGGATCTTGGGATGTGTTTTCTTCTTTGGCATAAAGCCATTGCAAAAGATCTCGCTCTTCTAATTCATTGGATAAGGTCCCCCATTTTACAAAGGGGTTTGCGGGAGTTGTAGGGGGAGCAGAGGGCTTTGGAAAATGCCTGGGTTGATGCTTGGGCTGGCCGAAGGAGCGAGGAGACAAGGGCATTTTTGCAAGGTTGAGGCTGTGCTCAATCTGGTATTCCCCTACGCCATTTTCTTTTATGGTGATTTTCATTGGTTTGGGCCGTGAAGAGGAAGCTTCAGCAGTATGGTCTTGTGGCGGAGTAGGGGAGATATGGGCCCTATTGTTGGGAATGACGCATTCAGGTTTAGCATGGAAAGAATTGCAGTGTTGGTAGGGATCCGGATCGCCGTGTATGGTGACCTGTTTGCCATCGTGTGGGAACTTTATGCATTGATGGTAGGTGGAGGGGACAGCTTTCATGGCGTGGATCCATGGTCTCCCTAGTAGAATATTGTAAGCAAGCTCCCGATCAAGGACTTGGCACACCACATCTTTAATTACCGGTCCCACTTGAATGGGTAGGACAACCGTGCCCTTTGTGGTTCGTTCCTCCTCGTCATAGGCTTTGATAGTAATTTTTCGTCTTGGATCTACCGCCTGTTCAGAGAACCCCAATGCAAGGACTAGCTTCAAAGTGCAAATATTCAAATCGGCACCCCCATCAATGAGAACCCTCTTGATGCGGTGCCTGTGTACGAATGCGACAATGTGTAGGGGAGTGTTGTGGGGTTGAGACATGGAAAGGTCATCTTGTTCGGTAAACGAGATGGAAGTGGAGGATGTCAAATTACCCACCATGGTTTGAAACTTTTCTTGGGCTAGGTTAGTGGGGACAGTAGTTTCCACTAAGGCTTTCTCAAGAATCTCCTTATGAGAAGGAGATAGACGCAAGAGCTCCAATATAGAAATGTGGGCTGGAGTCTTTTGCAATTGGTCGATGACATTATATGGGCGGGAGTTAGACGGAGATGGCGACGATCTTGGAGGAGTGGTGTTGATCGTGACTCTACCACTGCGGGTAATTATACTACAACCAGTTCCGTTAGGTCCTGGTTGTTGGTTGGGGGATATGACGTTGACTTGCGGAACATGCTCAGAAATGCAGTTAATGGTGTACTCAAAGGGAACGCTTGCATAGTTAGCATTACTCGACCCACTGTTCTGGTTTGGCCTGTTACAATTGTTGTCATTATTGTTATGGCCATTGGAGTTGTTGCCATTGTGACCATTGTTGTGGTTGTAACCATTGTTGTTGTGGCCGCTGTTGTGATTGTTGTTATACGGCCGGTTGTGGTTTAGGAGAGGATCCCAGTAGGCCACATGAGATTCATTGGAGGTATGCTATTGTGTCCCTCCCTGATTCTGATCCAGTATATCCTGTATGACATTCTTAAGATGGATGCAATTATTGGTTGTGTGCCCCCTTCCTCGATGATACTCGCAATAGTCTGTGTCCTTCCAATAGGGAGGTTTGACTATAGGCTCATAGTCACTTGTTGGCGGTAGAGAAATTTCGTTGTTAGCCAACAACTTCCGGAGAGCAGACTCTTGGGATTCTCCTAACGGCGTGAATTTTCTCCTTGGGTTTGAAGTGAACCAAGGTCTAGATTCCCGAGGGGGTGGCTTGTTGAGTGCATCGTTATTTGCTTCTTCCTTAAGCGTGAATATAGGTTGTTGTTTAGGGGCTACCGCCTTGGCATCCACTACTCCATCGTTGACCACATTCTTGTTCTTGGTCCAAAACTTTGACTTGTTAGTTGTGTAATTGGAAGGAGGTGTGTCCTTGTAGAGCTTGAGAGTTCCTTTAGCGATCATAGCTTTCTCAATGAATAGCCCCATTTCAATGACTTTGGTGAATGAGGTAGGGCATTGTATCTGAATCTGATAGCTAAGATCGGGATTTAAATTGTGGACAAACATTTCCAATAGTTGTTTCTCAGGCATGTCGTAAGAACACTTACTAGCTAGCTGTCTCCAGCGTTGTAAGAAGGTGGAGAAAGACTCACCACCTTTTTGTTTGGTGTTGCATAGGTCTAGCATAGATACTTCATGTTCGATGTTGTAAGAGAAGTGCGTTATGAATTTATTGACAAGTTCGTCAAAAGTTTTGATTCCTGGTGGAAGACGCGAGAACCACTCCATAGCTTGACCTCCTAAAGATCTTGGGAAGAGTCTCATTAAGTAGGTCTCGTTGTGAGCTACTTCTAAACATGCTGCAGTGAATTCCCTGATATGATCTCTAGGGTCCCCCTTCCCTTTGTATTTGTCAAATTTCAGGATTCCGAACTAAAAGGGGAATGGTTTCATGACCACACTTATGTCAAAGGGGTATGGTACTATATCTTCCAAGGAGTAGTTCTTGGAACTGGTGCCGATCTTAAGGTTGGAGATTTCTAGCTTTAGACTCTCAATTTGTTGTCTCACATCCGCCATAGGAGCATTTTGATCTATGTGTTGTTTTCCTCTCTCATTGGCCTGGGGGACCGTGTCATTTGTGCCTCTCTCATGTGCATTTGGGACTGTGTCATTTGTCTCCCTCTCACGTTCATTGTCTGCATTTTCCATGATGGAGCTAATGTCAAAGTCTGCGGGGAGTTTGATTCCGAGACTAGCAAGATGATGGAAATATTTGGTGGGGTCCTCAAGGAGCACTTTCTCCACTAGGCATTGGAATTTGCTATCTTGCATGTGTGCCACTAATTCTTCACGAGAAATTTCTTCATCATCATCGCGTGGTGGGGCGATGTGATCGGAAGAGTCGGCCATTTCAGTTAGCTTGTTGTATTGGGATCGAGTAAGAACCATGCAAGGTGGGGTGGGAGGAAATGGACTAGGATTAGAAATTTTGGCAAGGTGTCGACTAAGACTGTAATGAATGGGATATCGAGGACAAGACTTGAACAAGGGGTTCTCTCGCTCAATGACTTCAGGTAAGACGGTTGACACAAGACTTTAGCCACTAGCAAGGGTAGTCGATACCAGTCTCACTGTGTAGGGCTTAGTCGTTCAACAAGACTACTAGCAAAAGGTACTGTGACCTACTAGGCTTACGTGAATTCACAAATGAAACGAAGAAGGACCTATGTCGACTCGGTATGGGACAGAATGACGTTGGGGCAAGAGTGACTAGGACAGAAGGTGATTGGGACGACCGTCGAAAGAGAGAGAAATGGGTGAAATGGATGAAGATTGACTGCAAGGTTGATTCTGACCTCGGAAAATGAAACTAGGCTGAAATGGGTACTCTGAACAGCTGACAAAAATTTCTCAAAAATAGGGTAGATGCTCACTGTCACACATGCGCAGAAACAGATGCACAGCAGGAATGGGTAAATGCACCGTAAGTCGCTGTATATGCGCCGCTCTGGTGGAGTATGTATGCGCAGCAACAGTGTGCAAATGCGCGGCAGAAAAGTATATGCGCAGCAGGTCGGCGTATATGCGCAGCAAGTCGCTATAAAAGCGCAGCAGAACAGTGTATATGCGCAGCAGAAAGGTATAAAAGCACCGTAAGTCGGACAAAAGCGCAGCAAGTCGCTGTATATGCGCAGTAGGAAAGGGTATATGCGCAGTTCTGGTATTTTTTTGCAAATTTTTGGGATTTTTCTCTGTTTTTGGTATTTTTTGGCTGGAAAAGGTCTTCCTGATCTGATATTATAAATTAATTTAGCAAGAAAACACAGCAAGCACAAAGAGTATTTTGTAGTTTTCCATTGTTTTTGTAGTTTTTTGACTCTATTTTGGACAAAAGCAAGCACAAAATCCTAGGTGAGAAATGGATTATAAGGGATTTGGGCCACTAAAACAAGAGGTAGTTAATTCGGGCAACCGTTCAAGTGGTTACACGTGCGGCGGCGCTACTCTCCGTTATGGAGTCTCCCAGCCTCACAGGGTTGCGCCTGAGAGGGTTTTGGGGGAGGTTGGCCGTCGGTGTAACATAACAGCACTCGTTGCAGGAGGTTTTCACCTCAAGCACAATTTATTTTAAGTGGCTCGGTAGGGCTTGGCATTAGCCTGTTACCACTCAGGGTCGTTCCCGCTTGGACAAGCGTGCATCCAAGGGCAGGCCCCTCCTAAAGGTTAAACAAGTAGAATGACAAGTCTGGCACTCTGATCACCCAGAAGAGGGGAGAGCATAAGCCTATTGTCATTCGCAGGCACAGAATACACTGATTAATCCACCCTAGTTAAAAAGATAAAAAACTAGATGGGCTAAGCTACTCAAACAAAACTTTGAAGTGATTTCAACAATATTGCAGTGGTTCGATTTTAAATCCCAGAAAGCAGTTGTGAGTTCAATTTTAAATCCACGTTGCACGAGGTTGTTAACTTTGAAATTTAGGTCTCGCGATATAGCAATGGTTCATTTTAACTTCAGAAAGCAGTTGTGAGTTCAATTTTAAGTCCACATTGCACGAGGTTGTTAACTTTGAAATTCAGGTCTCACGATATTGCAATGGTTCATTTTAACTGCAAGATCAGTGATGAGTTCAATTTTAAATCTTAGATAGAAATAACTTGGAAGTTTGTTTGCAATGCAAGCATGAAATAAACCAGTTATTTCCTCCCTAATTAAGACTAGATGAAGATTTGTAATGAACAACCATTTTACTCTTTCCCAGAAAATGAGATGTGAGCTAGTTAGATGCAACTACATGTAGCTAAACCCGTGCCTATCCTGCAAAACCGCTCCAGCAAACACCTACAAAAGGGTTAGCGTTAGCAAAATACTCTAGAAAAGTACTAAAACCTGAGCCAGTTACAAATGCGCAGCTTCAGTGATCAGATGCGCAGAAGTGATCAACAGAAGTGCAGCATTAACGAATGCGCCGTAAAAATAAACAGATGCGCTGTTAAAATGAACATATGCACAGTTTTAACGTATGTGCAGCAACAGTCGTCAGAAGCACCGTAACAGTCAACAGATGCGCCGTTTTGACGTATGCGCAGCAACAGTCTATGGAAGCACAGTAACAGTCAACAAATGCGCAGTTTTAACAAAAGCGCCGTAACAGTCTTCAAAAGCGCCGCAAGAATACACAGATGCGCAGGATTTTCGAAAGTGCCGTAATAGTCTTCAAAAGCACCGTAAAAATGAACAGATGCGCCGAAAGAACCTGTGCGTGACTCTGCGGGACCTGTACGGAACCTGCCTTCAAAAAAGCTCAAAAATGGTGAAATAAAGGGGCAACGGCCCCACGGTGGGCGCCAAAAATGTGAGGGTAAAATAGTGATCAATCAAATGAATAACAGATGACCCAAACATCAACAGAATAGAGAAACAAAGAAGATTCAAGTAAACAAAGCAATGAACAAACACAGCAAACCTCTTCCATTTCGAAACTTCTGTTGTTCGCCTATCACGAATCATCCTTTTGCAGATGAGATGAGCCCTCAGAGAGTGCAATCTTTTAAAGCTGTTTGAGGAAGTCGATGGTGAACAGCTATGGTGTGATATGCAAGAAGGTGAGCTCCAATGCAACAATGGTGATCTCAAGCTTGTAGATGACAAGTGGGTGCCAAAGGCGCGCTGGTGATATTTCTGCAGAGTAACGATGTCAAAAGCCTGGATGATTAGAATGGAAGGATGAAGCTTCATTTATAGACTTGGAAGAATAGGAATCAACGGTTGAGAGAAGATATGAAGATCAACGGTTGAGGATGGTTGAGGAATGTGCAACCAGTGGAAATGTGACAAGTGTCCTAGCTCCATCATGAAAGGTGGGATGTGACAAAACTGATTGGAGAGTTAACTCCATTGACTGGTCTGTTAACAGAATTGATTGATCAGTTAGAAGAGTGGATTGTGGAACTGACTGGGTTGATTGAGGATTTGACTCAACTGACAGGTTAGTTAACAGATTTGATTGATTGGTTAACTGACCTCTGATTGGAAAAGAAATAGGTCATGTGGGTGAGGGAAAATAAGATAATTAAATATTAAATATATTTAATTACATGTGCAACCTGATGAGGTGGACAAGGTGAGGTGTAAAGGTGATGTGGAATTTTGAATTTAGAACTTTAGGATAGAGGAAATAGGATTAATTAAATAATTTATGATTATTTAATTGTGAAGGACTTTAGAAGAATGGAATAAATATTTAGAATATTTATTTAGGATGAATCGTGTCATTTTTAGGCGTATACAGGTTTAGTTGTTAACCATGGAGGCAAGTTATAATTTATTAAAAACACTAGCCAAGTTGACCATTTAGTACTTTGATCTAAGAATGGGTTCACCCCATCTAGAGCCAAACCCAACCTTATATTATGAGGATCTTGAGAAACATTAGGCCATCTATTATCAAATTCCATCCACGTCTTAGAATCAGGCACGTGTCATTGTTTTCCATCAGTGCTCTCATTTTGGGCATGCCATCACATAAGTTTAGAAATGTCTCGACACATATACATTTGGAGTAATCGTGAGATCATTGGAAATTGGAGAAGAACCTTTCTAGGAACCACAGCTGATTTCAACCCTTGTCTATACCTTGCTTCATAACATTTCAGAAATTCACTCACTTGCAAGATATTGCAAAATAATACACAACCATTGACATATGTGTGGATGTTTTCATACCCTAATCCTAGCTTAGTGATTTACTTTTTACATTGACTTCATTTTGTTGGCAATGTGGAGTCAGGTGGTAACAACAAACTTAATAATGCCAATAACTAATCTACACTCTCATTTTTCCAACCATGCACCACTTGCAAGTTAAGAATTTGAAGGATTGTTGTAAAACAACTTAACTTGCAATTAGCATACATAGGCTTTAAAGCATCCTCCATCAACTTGGTCCAATCATCATCTAAACCCTCATTCAACATTATATCAACTTCAAACCCTTCATCTAACATTGTTGCCTCTTCATCTATGTTTGGTGCCACTTCATCTATGTTTGTTGCCTCTTCATCTCTCACACTCTGCAATTCTATCATATCTTCATAATAATTGTAATCCCAAGGGCTTATACCACTATGCTCATATCTTATCATATGTCAAAGAATCAGGTTTCTTTTTCTCACCTTTCCACCATGACAATCTTTACATGGACATGGATATTTGTCCATATCCCTCTCATTAGCTACTCTCTCATCAAATGCATGGTATTGATCCATAGTCAACCTTCGACGTTGATCCATCTATAATGTTCTACACATAGCAACAAAAATCTATCTTTTGAATACATTTGGTTTGGTAGAATTTCATCAAGTTTTGTGCGAGATATTGCATTTTTGGTGAGTGCAAGTCTAAACCCTACCTAGGGTTTCTAGGGAGAAAATTTTGATCTTGGGCAGAGTTTCCACCATCCAAAAATCTTAAAAATTGGTTGAAAGCTCTGTCCCACGCCTATCCACATCCTCGCAAGAGGACAACTCATGAATGGCACGTGTGAAGAAGATATGATTGACTCTGTGTGCAGATTTGCTATGAGACAATCCTAAAACCCTAGGTTCTTTGTTGCTTTGAATAATCTATGCATTGTATGTCGATGGATGGGTGAAGAATCATAGTGGCATGTTGTTAGGGCTGCACAAGCCTGAGAATTCATATGATAAGTGTTCTTACCTTCATTTGGAGTCATCACCTTGAATGCACCTAGTGGAAGCAAGACCTAAATTGTATAAATCATTATGTTAATCACTGGTTAGGTCATGTACGTTTAGAAACCCCTAGAAGATGTTGTAATAGGTCTGAATAAACCAAGTTGCCCATATTCCATGTTGTCTTCAATGATTGAGTATCACTAGGGTGTTATTTCCAGGTTTTAGGCTTAGGAGCAAATTGTCAAGAATGAACAAGGGTGCAGATTTGCATCAAGTGTATTGAAACTTTGTTTGGGATGTGTCAAGGTTATTGTGTGTGTCCTTCCTCTGCATCATGTTCTGCCTCTACACAAATCTCTATGGTCATTTTTGTGAATTTTTTTCTTGTAGGATTCTCACAGTTAGTGAAAAAGGTAGTGTTCATGAAGGAATGGAAAAGATGCATAGAGCCTTTGAATTATACATGTACTATGCAATGGCATTGAATCATTTAGCAAACCATTTTTTCTTCATAGGGCAGCATTTTCTTGTGGAACAATTGACTAAGATAGCTCTTGTTTCAACTGACCACCCTCTCATTAAATCTCATTCATATTATAGTCTTACACGATCTTATCATAGTAAAGGTGATTATGACACCATTGGCCGCTACTACATGGCATCAGTCAAGGAAAGCCAGAGGCCACAAGATTTTGTAGACAATTTCAATTAAAGCTAGGAGATCTTAAGAGTTCTCTCTCAAATTTCGAAAAGGTTCTAGAGGTCCACCCTGAGAATTGTGAGAGCTTAAAAGTTGTAGGCCATATATATGCTTAGCAAGGGTAGGTAGAGAAAGCTTTAAAAATTTTAAGAAAGGCAACTCACATAGATCCATGTGATGCCCATGCATTTATCAAGATGGGTGAGTTATTAATATCATTAGACCCCAATGTAGCCTTAGATTCTCTTAAGACAACAAAGTCTCTTTTGAAGAAGAGTAGAGAAGAAGTACCCATTCAATTGTTAAAAAACATTGGGGTTCTTCATTTTGATCATGATGAACTAGAGTTGGCTCAACAAACTTTTATGGAGGCATTAGGAAATGGCACTTGAGTTGAATTCATACATAAAAGCCCTAGTGCCAATTCTGTAGTTTTTCATGTGCTCTTTAAGGATATAGAATTTTTCCATCGACTAGAAGAAGGTGGTGTTTCACTTGAGCTACCATGGGATAAAGTCACAACACTATTTAATCTTGCTAGGTTGTTTGAATAGTTACATGATACTAAAAAATAAAATCTTTTATATAGGATAATATTGTTCAAGTTTCCTGATTATGTGGATGCATATCTACGTCTTATAGCCATGTCTCAGGCTCAGAATGAGATCCAACTAAGCCTAGAATTGATTGGGGATGCACATAAATTGGATAAAAACTCATAAAATGATTTATGTATGCTTGGAAAAATGGAACTAAAAATAGATGACTGGCTTAAAGCAAAAGAAACAATTAAAGATGCACAAAGTGAATCCAAAGCAAAAAAACCTTATCTTGACATTTCACTTGGAAATTGGAATTATTTTACAGCTTTTCATAATGAGAGGAGGGATCCAAAGGTGGAGGCACAACATCTTGAGAAGGCTAGAGAACTGTATTGTAAAGTGTTGACATAGAGACTAGGAAATGTTTATGCTACAAATGGGGCAGCAGTTGTGGTAGCTGAAAGGGGTCAATTTGATATTGCAAAAGAAATTTTTACATAGGTACACGAAGCTATAGTAGGAAACATCTTTGTTCGGATGCCTAATGTGTGGGTAAATCTAGCACATGTTTACATTGCACAAGGACAATATGCGCTTGCAGTGAAAATGTATAAAAATTGTTTGAGAAATTATATTTTGGCACTGAGACCCAAATTTTATTATATTTAGCTAGAACACATTATGAAGTAGAATAGTGGCAAGATTGTAAAAGAACATTATTAAGAGTAGTAGATTGTAACTACTATAAGTTGCCAATCACAAAGCTATATATTTTGTGTTTATTAATGTAATAAGGCTTTCAAATTACATCTAAATTCACTATAGAGGGTGTCCCCAAATCTGACCCCACTGTAGAGGGCCTCGCTGACTTCAAATTTGTTGCAACAAACTCTGAATTCCTTGCCTACCTTTTTAGAAGTCTCTAGGTCCTCTCCTCTTTATCGCCAATGCAAGTAGCTGCTATAACTCAAAATGCCTCAGTGTGAAGTAGCTCTAGGAAAGTACTTTCATCTCTACATTTCTAACCTTTTATTTTTCAGCGAGTCCACCACAAGTAGCTTTGAACGGTCAAAGATATTCCAAGCTCAGTGCGTGAAGAGCATGTTAGAGTGCCTGCAAGTGAACAGTGTGATAGTGATGGTGATATTCAATAAGGAGTTGGAGATTTGAGTAAAAACAAAAGGAAGATATAGAACAGGGTATGATGGTTATGTAGATAGCAAAAAAAGTTGGAATGAATGTGAATAGTGAATCACGACAATACATCATGCCAATAATTTCCCAAAAAGTTCTTAAAATTTTAACTAATTTGTATTCGGGTGACTAACTATTTAGTTATTTTATTTTTGTGACTAAATAATTTTTTAGTCAATGACCAAATTAGTCATTTATTTACTCATTTATAACTGAGTTGCAAAAAATTAGTAGAATTTAGTCATTTTTAGTTGTTGTGACTAAAAGTTTTAGTTACTTAGTCATTTATTTTCCAAAATTATACTAGTGTATCCTCAATTTGTCTTCCAGACCTACAATGTAGGATTCTACAAAAAAGGATGATATGTCTAGTAAAAATGTGTCTCGATGTGGCAGATCTAGAAAACTATTATCAATGTGTTAGTGCATAAAATCATCGAATGACATGGATGAGTCAACACTAAATTCAGATGTAGCAATAGGTGATGGAGGAGATGAGATCTCAATGCAAGTCATTGGCTGACATTGTTCATGTAATGCCCCAAATTTTACACCAAGACATTAGTTGACAAGTATAGGACTAAAAAAATTTCCACGATGCAATTTTAACACTCACATGTCACAATTGCACACTCAACATGAAAGATCATCAAAGTGCCACACAATGGCACAAGAGAGAAGGTGGAAACAAGACATACACTTCTCCAAAGACAAGGAAAAACCAACATCAACAAATAGCCAACAAACCAAACAAAGTCGACAATATTCAACCAACCCAAAAGGGAGGATGGGTCATGAACCTTGCAAGGACAAGTGCCCAAAGTGAAAACTAGTCATATAGCATCCACTCACTAACCTTTAATCAATATGATATCCAAATCAAAAGCATGAGAATAAATCAAATAAAGATAATATGCATTTCTCATTTCATTCTAACATACATGCCAAAATGAGAAATACCAAACAGAAAGTCACGCTCATTTGACATCAACATCGAAATGGGTCAAATACAAGCATGGGTATCTCAACCATAATTTGGGCACAATACAACCCAACTCATAACCATGGCATAGAATAAACATAACATATAAAATAGATGGCTCCAACATCTTCATTTAACTATATCTATCACATGAAGCAATGCTACAACATGATAAATTCTATTGAAGACAAGGATCATTTTCCAACCAAATGATCATATAAAATAATAATATGATGGAGGCTACTTCCCAAACATGAAAGGATCACACTCCAATAATTAAATCACACATGGCATAAATATAAATCAATAATAAATCACCTCTAAGGTGTTACAATAGGAACATAGTACAACATGCTCAACCTACCAAAATAAACAAGGAAGCCATCCAGTGCCTAAAAGATCTTCGTGATAGGACCAATGGGGAAATTTTTCCCACCATCCTTGTCAAGTGTAATATATGTCTATGCCACTCTAGGCAACCCCCGAGCTACACAAAAAAATATCATGGCAACACTGATATCAAGGCCATATTACACAAATCCAAGATATACATGGAAATAGTCAAGGCAATCAAGCACACACACACATGTGGAAACTCACAATACAACCAACATATAAGGAAACATATGGCATGCATGCCCATAATGCACACAACACAGATCTAGCAAAATTCCCAATCAAATACATACAAGTAACATGTGGCACAATTTCCAATCAAATACATACAAGTAACATGTGGCACAACTGTCAATCAAATACATACAAGTATGAATGCCTCACATGAGCCAACAAGCATAAAAGAATGCCATATCAATAATAAATCATAAGGGAGATTCTCACACCTTCAATGTACACTAAACAAAACGTATACCACACAAATATTTGTAAGCATGAAGTAGGCATATCAATGCACAAGGAAATGCTATGGTCACATCACATGTCAAATACAAATCTGAGGGTAAGAAAGAAAGAGAGACATAGTAGTCAAGACAAGAAGTGTCATTATGATGGCTCAATGGCCTCATAGAATATCAGTAGCTGGAAACCTAATCATATGGGGTCTACTCCAACATTCACCAACTCCACAAGTTGTGACATGCTCTTTATGACCAAAACTAGATCTAGGAAAGCATCCCTATTTGGAATAGATCTTGTTATTAGATTCCCAGAATCATCTGTAGTATTTCTTCTACAAAGAGGATTGCTTCAAAAGTAGAAGCCAAAAATAAGAGGCACAATATGCAACCAAAACTTCATGTGCATTAATTATTCACAAAGGAATGCTACATAGTTATACATTTACATTTGTCAAAAATAGTCAAAGTGAAAAAGCAAAAAGCAATATTATCTTATGTGATAAGATTGACAACTAATAAAGGAAAATTCTTTCCTAATTAACTTATGCTAATGTGTAAATATAACTTCACACCAACACTTATTATTGAATTTTGTTTACCTAATGAGATTATGGTTAATCTTATTTAAACTCCCCACTTGCTATTTCCAACAATCCATTTTAATCATGGTACATAGTAGGAGCCACTCCTTTCTTACCCTATACCTCTTTCTACACATCTATCTCACCAATTTTACAAATTTAGCATGGCATGGAAAACAAGGTGATAAAAATCATGGCATGAACTAAAAAGATACAATACTTAAAATCATAAGGGAGACTACTCATCTTGTTAGTGTAGGTTTTTATTTCCTAGTTGGGTTATTTATTTTCCCTTTATTCCTGGGTTTTTTCTACACATTTCATTAATATTGCTTAGGTTAATAAGGCATGTTTAATTATGTGAATGGGTTATGAGGTTTCACCTTCCTACAAGTGAGCATCCATTAGCTATAGTAGGAAGATACTTTGATATCTTTAGTCTGATAGATGGTTGCTTCCTATTGGTCGGTGTTGTGACCTCCTCCCTCTCCCTGGTCTATATAAACATGCTACCTAGCTTGTATTATGTATCTTTCCTTTTGCATCCTCATAATGTTATTTTTCTTCTAGAATTTGCATTACTCTTGTGGAGACTAACTCTATGTTGTTATTTTGATCTTGTATCATTTGCTTTCATAGTTTAATATCTATTCGTTTGTACTAGTTTTCTAGGTTATTAATCTTTTCAGATTCTAACATGGTATCAAATACTTTCTATGTGCAAGAATAGATTTTAGTTTCCATATTTGAGAGATTCAGGGGGGATAATAAGCTTTTTTGCAGGTTTTCCCAAAAACCTAGTATGCTCTTCTCTTACATCTTCAGATGATCTAAAGAATCAAAAAAGTTTGACAGAAACATTTTAACTTCTAGATTTTGCATGTGTTTTGTGAGATCTAGGTGAGTGCAACATTTTTGGTTATTCTAATGGCATTTTAGGTTGTTCCAATGCATCCAGGAGGCTCGAGAAAGTTAGATTTGGCTTTCGTTGCACCGAATTTGGAGATCGTTTGACATAGTTACGGAACCGGGCTTCCAAGCTTAGATCTAGAAGTTAGTTTTCAGTCGAAGCATTTTTGGCCCAAAAGGACCCATCCATTGAGTCTGCGAGGTCTCTTAGGCAAATTTTCATATATAATATGCCCAGTTTTGGTGCCGAGAGTTAGAAAGGCAAAAATTTATTCTGGAAGGCCATTTTGGCCCCCCAGCACACAGATTGAGGAGCAATTTGTCTGCAATATTTTAAAAAGAAATTAATTAATTTTTCCCTGCTTGGTAAGTTTTTCTTATTGTAAAAAAAATCAGGAACAAAAAAAACAATTTAAAGTCTGGGGATTTACCCTTGCATACACAGGGTACCCCTCTACCTCCCTGTGTGGCCTTAGAGGTTGCATCCCCTTTTAGTAAGGGAGGTAGCACAACCTCTTAATAGGCTTGCGGACCTCTCTTTGAGGCTGCAACCCCTTTTAAGGGGTGTGGGGGAGGCTTTGGCCACCTATTTGCTTTTCAAAATTTTAAAAAATATCTTTTTGATATGACCTACGTTAAAAATGGTTGAACTCTGCTTGCCTTGGCCTGCATACTTTCATTAGCCTTTTTTCCAAGTTTAAATCTATTTTTATCATTCTTAGCTTTTTGCTACATTTGGCCATCTTCACTATAATTGGTGGAATTTGCTATGATTAGCCTTGACTATTTTTATCTGGAGCTGACTAATTTGGTAGAAGGTTAAAAACACCTGGTAGTATTCCATATTTGGTGGCACCGCTAAATTTAGTGGCATATTTTATGGATGTTGACTTTTGAAATCTACCCCTTCTCCATTGGTGGGTCTAGATTTGAAGGCGAACTTATGAAGTCTATAACTTAGGCTCCTGACCTCCGATTTCTTAGCTTCTTTTTTTAATTTTGGCTATTTTTCTGTACTTTTTGTGGTGGTGCAGATGATTCTTGATTCTGGTGCATAGTTTTTCTATAAATTGCAGTTTTTCATAGGTGATGCTACACAATTCCCATTTTTAGAACTTCAGAAGGTCATAACTTTCACGTATGACCTCGAATTGAGGTGGTTTTTTGAAAGTGGATGATTTTTTGAGTAGATCGCAATGGTGTTGTCATTTTTTACTTGGTTCTATTCCAGTATTGTACTCTTATGATACACCCAATTTGTGAGGATTTTGTAATGCATTGAGATCAAGACCACTAAGTATTTCTTGATAGTGGAAGTTGTAAACACACTAATTATAAAGTGTCAAATCATATTTTATTGGAGGGTTCTTTGATTGAGTGAAAAAGGGGGGTTGTCCTATGTGTGTTCTCTTATTTTCAGCATTTCTTCATCATGGATCAAACAACAGTACCTATCTTAGCTCCTTAAAACTACTTTGACTGGAAATCATGCATGATAATCTACTTAAGGAAAGCTAGATTACATAAGATAACAATGGGACTTGAAACTGAACCTACTAAAGAGGAAGATAAGCCTAAGTGGTTTACCAAATGTGATGAGGCCTATGGAACATTGTGTTTGTCTGTTTCTCCTAATTTGCTTTTTCACATTGAGTCTTTGAATTCACCAAATGAAATTTGGAAAAATCTAGAAATACTATTTGGCATACAAGATTTAATGAGGGGTCACATGTTGGAAAATAAACTAATTAGTTTAAGTCCAAGCAACTTCAACACAATCCAAGATTTCTTCACCAAATTAAAATCACTAAGGCTGTAGTTAAAACAATGTGGAATTGAAAAGAAAGATGAACAATGGATTCTTATTATTCTCTTTAAGTTAAGTTTACAATATTTTGTATTTGTTTCTACCTTCTATGCTACTAAGGGTGCACTTGGTACTTAGTTCACCATGCCATCTTTAGATGATTTTTCTATCTCTCTCACATTGGAATAGGATAAGCTAATCTAGATGGGCACTCTTAAGTCCCTTAAGTCACATGCATTGACTACCAACCAAGGCACAAAAGAATAGAAAGGACAAAGTAGTAACAACAAGAATAAGGACTAGAAACAAAAGAATAACAAGGAGAAGAAGGATCAAATACCAGTTGCTTTAAAAGCAACCAATGAGACCTAGTCTTCTAAGGGTGACAAGCCTAAGAAAGAGAATGTCCAATGTGCCTATTGTAAAAAACCTAGTCATGATGAACATAAGTGTTTGAAGAAACAAATTGATCACTTGACACATATTCTTGAGAAGAACAATATCAATGTTCCTAAGTCTATCAAACATAATTCAAATGAGGGGTCTAACAAGGAAAAAGAAAACATCAAGGGGAAAGGAACGAGCAAGGCCCTGATAGCAATTGCTTCTTCACCATCCACTTGGGTTCTTGATTTGGTTGATTTGCACCACATTGCTTCATTTAAGGAAGAACTTGCATCTTTGGAGTCATGTAGTATGCCTTCTATTTTGATGGGTGATGACACTCCTATTGAGGTGTGTGGGAAAGGGTCTGTTGATGTGGAGGATGGCACATTCCATGATGTTCTTTGTGTGCCCTCATTATCAACTAATCTCATGTCAATATATCAGATCACTCACACAAGTTTAGGTAAGCAAGTTGAGTTCACTCCTGATTCAGTGGAGATTCATGAGTTGTACAGTGGTTCTATAGTTGTAGTTGGGAGAGTAGATCATCAATCACAACTTTATGTATTTTCTCACTTTGTTCCTAATCCTCCATCTATTTTGTTCACTCACTCTAATGATAAGAGTAAGTTTCTGGCATGAGTGGTTTGGCCATCTTAACTTTCGCTACTTGCAGCAGCTCAACCAACAGAGAATGGTCATAGGGTTGCCTTTAGTTCAGTTTTCAAGTGGTGTTTGCTAAGGTTGCATTCTTAGTAAGCATCCTAAGGAAAAATTTGACAAAGGTAAGGCATGGAGAGATTCACAAATACTAGAGTTAGTTCATATTGATTTGGCTGGATCATTTTCTTGTCCATCCTTCATCAAAGCCAGATATGTTCTAACCTTCATTGATGACTTTTCTAGATATACTTGGGTGTACTTTCTCAAATAGAAGTATGAGGTATTTGATCATTTTCAAGACTTCAAGACATTTGTAGAGAAACAATCTGGGAAAGCCATCAAAGTTTTGCACACTAACAATGGTGGTGAATATGTCAACCATCATTTTGAGTGGTTTTTCACTTCAAAGGGGATTGATATGTAGCATTCAGTTCCATACAATGCTCAGCTGAATGGTGTTGTAGAATGGAAGAATAGGTCCTTGAAGGAAATGGTGAACTGCATGATACACTCTAGATCTCTTGCACCACAGTATTGGGCAGAGACCATTAACTATACTTGTTATATCCAGAACCGTGTTCTTCACCGAGCATTGAAGGGAGTCACTCCTTTTGAAGATTGGAGCGGTTGAAAACCATCAATTAAGCACTTTCAATTTTTTGGTTCTCCTACATGGGCCCACATTCCTACAGAGTAACATAAGGCCTTGGATCCACAGAGCAAGTCTTGCATATTTGTGGGCTATCCTGATGGTGTGAAGGGTTATTAGTTGCTTCACCCTACTACACATAAGTTGTTCATTGATAGGAGTGTTCAGTTTGAGGAGGGCTCTTTGAACTCCATATCTATCACTTCTCCACCTCCTTCTACTTTGACATTAGAGTCACTTGGGCTACATGATAGATCTTCTGATGAGTTAGATTCACCTAAGTAGAGCCTTGATGATGATAAGTCTTCTTCTAATGTTGAGAGCAATTTAGAGGATTCACCTCCTTCCTCTCCTAGTCATCATTCAGGGGGTGGCAACTCTCCTCCACATTCTTTGACTTTTGGTACACTTTGGGCTAGATAGACCTTGCAGTCGGTGGGCAATTGGGTTGGGGATCCTTCAAACACCAGGTAGAATCATTCACAATTCTAGGATGATCCACATGTTTTTATTGCTATTACCTTTGATCCATAGTCCTTTCAAGAGGCTTCTGGTATTCCTGAGTGGGATACAACTATGTAAGAGGAGTATAGCTCCTTGATGAGGAACCACACTTGGGATCTTGTCCCTCTTCGTAAGGGAAGAAAACTTGTTCGATGTAAGTGAATCTATCAAACAAAATTTGTAGCAGATGGGTCGGTTGATAAGCATAAGGCTCACTTGGTCACCAAAGGATTCTCCTAGGTTCCTAGGATTGGCTACTCTAAGACTTTTGTGCCAGTTGTCTAGATGAACTCCATCTGACTCATTCTTTCCATTGTTGCAGCTAATCATTGGGAAGTACACTAGATGAATGTGAAGAGTGCTTTTCTTCACAACGACCTTCAGGAGGAGATCTACATGGAGTAGCCATAGGGGTTTGTTTAGGATTCTTCACTTGTGTGCCATCTTTAGAAGTCTCTCTATGGCCTCAAACAGGATCCTCAGGCCTGGTATGCCAAGATGGACTCCTTCCTTCTAACAGTTGGGTTCACTCGGTGCCATTCTAATCCCAATATCTACATTTTACAGCAGGATGATTCACTCCTATTTCTGGTTATGTATGTTGATGACTTGATCATAGGGAGTTCTTCATCCACCATTGTGGTAGTCAAATCTACCCTTCATGATAGGTTTTTGATGACTGACTTGGGATTATTGCATTACTTTCTTAGGATTGAGATCTACCAGTCTACTTCAGGGATCACCATCACATAGTACAAGTGTGCACTATATTTTCTCTCATGGTTTCATATTGTTGACTGTAAGCTTGCTCCAACTCCCTTTCTTTCTAGAGTCAAACTTGAGGATCAATGTTCTTCATCCTTTGTTGATGGGAATTTGTAATGACACCATGTTGGGATTCTCATTTATATGACTCATATGAGACCTAACATTTCATATGTTGTAGGCATGATCTCTCAATTCATGCAAGAGCCCCATGAATTACACTAGAAAGCATCCAAGTAGGTACTTCACTACATTCAGGGTACTCATAGTTTTGGGATTCACTTCATAGTGGGCATTGATCTTGATTTTGTTAGCTACACAGATTCAGATTGGGCAGGTGATTCTTAGGATATCAAGTCTACTTCAGGTTACAACTTCTCACTTGGTTTAGGTCCTGTTTGTTGGTCAAGCAAGTGTTAAACACCCAAAGTACTGAGAGGGGGGTTGAATTAGTACTTTATTAATCTTCTTACTTATTAAACTAATAATCTATTTACCACATGCAATAAAAAATCAAATTAAACATAGAACAAACAACCAAAATCCATCACCCATGAACACCAGGATTTTTATGTGGAAAACCCAAAACTGGAAAAAACCACAGTGAGTGTTAGCTCACAATATATTATGTAGGAACATACCAAATTACAATAAAGGCTCACTTCCTTAGGGATCACTGCCCAGAGCTCACTACCTAGAGAAAGAAACAAGAATGGAGATGGCTCACTACCAAAATGAACTGCTCAAATTGCATTGACACATGCATGAATGCAGCTCCAATGTATGCTCAAAATACTATCTCAAAACTCTTCATATTGACTTCTCTGTTTCTTTGCTCTGCTTTTACATTAGAAAAAATCTCTCTTCTTTTGCTCTTGTCATCTGCTCTGAACTTTCACATATTCATCATACCCATATTCACTAATCTTATCTCAAACACAAAATTCAAACTCACATTTATATCCACAATAAACAAAAACTTCATATTAGGTCGGCCTAATGAAGTGTACCATGTAGTCATGCATTATGTACTTTGTCAGCCAAATACATTCTCCACAATCTATAGAGGACCCAAACAATATTTGAAATACCTTCACACATGTTGGCCTCAACTACTTCACCACTTAGGATTAAGTTCCAAACACCAAAACTTACCACACACACATCATACTATCATGTCGACCTTATCCACAGATTGTTCATTGGTTCAGTTCAACTGTCAGACAACATCTTCCACTGTGGACCACAAGACTTGCTCAAATCCATTTCAAATACTCTTCACATATCCTAGATCACACCTCTAGAACCACAAAGCAAAATATTCTTTTGTGGTAGAATGTGGACCACTGGAACATATACCCTGTCACAGTCAAACTATACCATATCAAGTAGCGATACTTAGGCAATCATAATTGACTCTATGGAGGGACTCAGAACTTGTAACTCTAGATATAGGTACTTCATACATGTGTTTACAACACACCAAAACTACATAACAAGATATGCCACAGTGGAAGAATGCAGACCAATTCAGTTAAGTGTTTTGTCATGATTTCATCTGCTCACTACACTGCCCGAACTTAGACTTCTTGAAGATGGACTTCTAGTACACATCAGAAACTCAAATCTTGGAAAATTGATCATCTAAAGGCTATGAACATCATACTTGATTGGCATGATATGATCTTCTACTACAGACCAATTCCATCCATTTTGTTGATACTCTGTTGCTATCTCCTATATACTACTAACACTTAGCCAAAATGGTTGTCTTCTTCTCTAGACCAAACCACTGTTCCAATCTTGTTCCTTTTCTTGTTGCCATTAATGACAACATCTTCAAACATCATACACAAGTTGCCAATAGAAAGAAGCAATCTTCTATTGCTCTATCTTCTACTGAGGTTGAGTATCGGGGGGCTATGAATGCCACCACTGAGGTCATCTAGATTCAGAATCTTCTCATTAAGTTTGGTATCTAGATCAAAAAACCATCAGTCATATTTTGTGACAACCAGAGTGCCATTCATATCTCATGGAATTTGGTCCATTATTAGTAGACCAAACACATTGAGGTCCACATGTACTACATCTGAGAGCTCATCCATGGTCACGTCATCGACCTTTTCTATTGTCTGACTTCTAAATAGGTTACTAATACCTTCACCAAACCCTTTACTGAGAGCAATTTCCTTCATTTGTGAGCTTTGTTGGGGGTGCAGGAGGTGTCATCTTATGGGGGGCTTCATCCTATCACTCGGAGTCTTGACTCTCTACTCTAGCGGGTCTCTTCTCTCTCTATTTGAGGGGTTATTCTCTCTTCTTCTTTTTTTTTTTTTGGGGGGCGGGGGGGGGGCTTATTCTCTTTGGGAGGATTTTATGTACATGGGTACCTCATCAGGCTTGATTTTTTAGGACCCATCTCTTCATCAACCTAAGCTACACTTAAGGGGGGTGTTAGTGTAGGTTTTTATTTCCTAATTGGGTTATATATTTTCCCTTTATTCCTAGGTCTGTCTTTCACATTTTACTAATCTTTCTTAGGTTAATAAATCCTGTTTAATTAGGTGAGTGGGTTATGAGGTGTCAACTTCCTACAAGTGAGCATCTATTAGCTATCTTAGGAAGATACTTTGTTATCTTTAGTCTAATAGATGGTTGCTTCCTATTGGTTGGTGTCACCACCTCCTCCCTCTCCCTAGTCTATATAAACATGCTACCTAGCTTGTATTATGTATATTTTCTTTTGCATCCTCATAATGCTATTTTGCTTCTAATATTTGTATTACTCTCATGGAGACTAACTCTATGTTGTTATTTTGATCTTGTATCATTTGCTTTCATAGTTTAATATCTATTCGTTTCCCCTAGTTTTGTGGGTTATTAATCTTTTCAGATTCTAACACATCCCACATTTAAAATTATTCAAATTGGTTCTAAAATGCAAAATTTACAATTTTTTTACAATGCATAAAAACCATAAAAATCCTAATTCTACCATTAATGGTTTCTTTGCAACCTTGCATAATTTTTATTTTTTAAAATACATGATTTCTCAAAAATCTAATGACAACCCACTATCCAAAATATGCACAACACTCCATTCATGCAATAAAATTGAAGATGGGTATTTCCAATAAAATTTTGTCATAGTTTTGTTTGTTTTTGCAAGTATTTTAAAAAATTAAAGCTCATACAACAAACTACGATTTTCTACAACTCAATTCCTATCTAGTGAAGCCATGAGAAAACCACATATAGTGGCATGGAAAATGAAGAGAAATTTTTAAACAAAGGAATTGGAGAAAATTACCTCTCCAAAAAATTCTCTAAAACCATGGACAATGAGGAGTTTGTTGAAGACAATCTTTTGCCACACAACCCAAATCCATCATCAAGCAACCATCATACCTTTCCTCAATCCAAGGAAGAAAGAATCATCTTCTTTCCATCCACACAAAATTCTTTTTCCATCAAAAAAGTAGAGGGTTTTGAGGAGAAAAATCAAAATAAAAAATGCATAAGACAAAAATACTCTATTTTTTCCTTTATATCAAAAGGGCCCTAATTCTTTTATTTATTTGTCCCCAAAATAACTCTTTCCAAAATACTTGAAACAATATGAAATTCAAGTAATTAAATTAATGCAAATTTTTCACAAGGAAATTGCAATATGATTTAACCACATTCTAAAAAACCCAAACACTCATACAATGAGTTTAATTTCCTTAATAATGCAATTCTACTCTTTCGAAAGAAAAAATATTAAATTTTGAAGAAAGAATCAGAATCACTTAAAAACTCCCTCTAGCATATAATTATATAATAAACTTTTCCACTGAGCTAATTTAATCATTTTCAACTAAAATATTAAAATATTTTGAAAACATGAAAAACACACTTTTCGAGATGATTTAAAATATAATACAAAAGCTAAAGGAAACACACACAAAGGACTTAATCACACATTACAGGTTTCCAAAACACAATGATAAGGGTGAGATGGCTAAGTGTCCCATGTCAACCTTCTTGGCATTTCTCTCATTAGTCAAACACTTGTAATTTGCCTACACACTCAAGTCAAACATCAAGCATACTGTTCCACATATAATAGCCAAAGCAACATAATCCACCCAATGTGGCATAAATCATACATGATATAAAATCATCACATCTACTATAATCATCTACAACTAGCATGATCCAAGAACATGATTCATAATCAATCAATATTTCATAATGTTGAAACAATATAATAATCACAACTATAACAAATATAGTAAAATAGTGAAGTTGAAACACTACAATGATCTATCATACACAATCACAATGTATGTATCCCATAATGCATAGTCAAAATCTATAGTACAAAACCCCATTGGAAACACCTCGATGGTCATCTAGAATACACTCTTAGAACCCCTTAATAGTACAACAAGCCTCATCAACAAGTTTGATACAATGGATCAAAGCAAGGGAATCACATAATAAATCAATAAACACACAAAATAACATATAACATATGAATTAGAAAGCACACCAAGTAAGCACTAGGGTGGGCATTATAGTTCACCTCCAAATGACATTATCTCACAAGATGTCTAAGTGACACCAGATGATGTTGTCCCACAAGATGTCTGAGTGACACCAAATGATGTTTCTATAGGTGTTGGATTATAACAATTAGGTAAAGTAATACCATGATAAATGAGAAGTTTCATTTCATCAATTTGTCAATGAATACAATCTTCTTCAGTATGCTTATTCTTCCGACAATATCCACACTTGATTTTCTATTTATTAAGAGGATTATAAACAATAATCAAATGGAAGGGATTTATTGTGAGATACATGATCTTAAAAACAAGCAAATATGAATGCAAAAATGCAATATTACCCCAAAAAAATGTGTAAGAGAAATTACAATGTTGTTAAGATTGGATGCCTAAATTAATAGTGTATAATATATAGTGATTTTTATAAATTTTAATAAAATGTGCATCCAAATATTAAAATTACATGTGTAGACGGATTCCTTGTGAAATTCTAGTAAGTTTCAAAGATAAGTTTGTTAGACACACAAGAATACTGAGAGGCAGGGTGAATCAGTATTTAAACAATTTTCAATTTTAACAACTTCAACTTATCCATAGCAGATTAAACCTTGAGCATTACAATATCAACATGAAAGAATAACACAATGCATATCAACACAGAACACTAGATATACATGGAAAACCCTAGAAGGAAAAAACCACGGTGATGATTAATTAACTCACAATATATGGAGCTCAAATAATAACTTTGTTTTAGGGGCTATGACCCAAGGAAGATGCTACACCCTAAGTAACCGTGATTTAGGTTCACTCCCAAGGAAACTTCTACTTCCTAATGACTTTGTTTTAGGGTCACTCCCAAGGAAGCTACTAGTCCGTGAAATGAGAACACACTTACAAAAGATTACAGTATGACAATCTTTCTACTATCTGAAAATTGACATTGAAAATCACACTTTTGATGATTTCACTTTTGCCTCTTCACACTTTCTTCTAAAGATTTGATTACTTAGGCACACTCTATACTTGATCATTATCACAAATATGTCTTCAAGATGAATCCAAATAGTATCAACAGCTTCTTCTCTTTCTCCTTCAGTCGCACATCAATAATGCATTTATTCTACCTTTTATCTACTTGAGAACCTTTTCAATCAACTTGAAATCACACCTTCCTCACTCAATTTGATTCACTATTTATACATGATATTACATTGGTTACATATCTTCTCAGCTAGATAAAACATGGAAAAATACATTTACAAGTCAACCAGACAACACACAATATGAAACATGTAGAAGATAGGTCCTAAGTGAAACCACACGTTACACCAATAGAAGATCCAAGCCTTGTGGACCCCAACACTTGCTTAACTAGGTCCAAAACATCCTTCACAGCTTCAAACACCAAAGAATTTCATCCGCACACTTTGCTCATTTGGAAATAGGATAGCTTTAAGGAAAACACAAGAAGAATTGAAGTATAACGACCACATCAACTTGTAAAACCTTGTGCGGTATTGGAAACAAGAAAGATCTTCATGAAACTTTTCTAGATGAGTCCACATGACTCATAAAACATCCCCAAATACTCCTTTTCCACTGCACATTAAAGAATTGTGTTGTATAGCTTCAATCATTTACTTGGAGAACACTAAATGTCATCTGGAACACACTACAACATGTCATTTGAAAATTTGAGCTATAGACCACCAAGAACCTTGAAACTGAAAAGAAACATATAATACACATCTAAGAACATGTCCTCAAAAATCCAAGAGCAATCATTCATTTGTGGAGGAATGTGAAGCATTCCAACAAACCTTCAGTACTAGCTTACTATGCTAGAACATATGTCGACACTCTATCATGCATAACTTTCATAGCAAAAGGATAAATGATCTGAGTCTCTAGAATTATCTTCACTAGAATCTTAACATATCTTCAGAACCATATAGCCAAATCTATAAATGTGGAGGAATGTGGAGCATTCCAACAAACCTCTAGCACTGGCTTACTCTACCAGAACATATGCCAGTACTCTATCATGCACAACTTTCACAGCGGAAGGGTAAATGATCTGAATCTCTAGAATTATCATCTTCACCAAAATCTTAACATACCTTCAAAACTGCATAGCCAAATCTGCAAATGCAAAGGAATGTGGAGCATCCTGCTTCCATGTAGTGACTGTCTTCACAGAACCAACATTGTCTTCACTCTATCTTTTGCAAAACATACTTCTGGTAGTCCATACATTATAAAACTTGTAATATGAAATATTTGTCATTATATTAAGCTATATTCCAATCTGCAAAGGCCCAAAGCCATACTAAATGGAAATACTGAGCAATTTCCTAGACAGTCTTCAAAGGTGGTCATTCTGAAATAGAGACTATCACCAACTTCTAGAGGCTAAATCTTCCTTGCATTAACACATGCATTCTTAGGAATAGTAGAACTGAGCATACAACATATCTTAGTCCATAAGTACCATATCTTAGTGCTTCTAATTCCCATATTAATGTGTCTTCTTGATGCTTCTAATTATCATCTCAATATATCTTTTTCAAGAGCATTACATCCAACTATGAACACTATTACACATTCATAATAGTGTTGATAGCAATGGCAACCTTGTGACAGTGTTGAAATCAATGAAAAACAATACAACCATAGGAACCATATGTGTAACAATCTCACCCTTTGGCATTGATGGCAACACATACTTGCACATTTCTCCCCCTTTGACATCAAGGACAAAGGGAAACTGCCATCAACTTATTAGCAACCATACATCTACACATTTTTCTTTAGGCTACAACTTCTTCTTGTAAGAAACAAACTCCCCCTATCATCAGCAACCACTACCTGCTCCTCCTGAGAGGTAGCCATCATTAGTCCAGGAAACAAGGATATAACATTAATTCCCCCTGGACAAATGCATCACTATGCTTCTTTAGCAAGGAGGGGCAATTACCCCTAACTTCTGTCAAAGATCCTCAAAGGTGTCCTTTGCAAGAGCCTTTGTAAAGATATCTACAATTTGATCCTTTGTTGGAACATATTCCAACTTCACTTCCTTACCTACAACCTTTGCTCTCAAAAAGTGATACCTGATTGCTATATGCTTGGTTCTAGAATGCATCACTAGATTCTTAGAAATATTGATAGCACTTGTATTGTCACACAAAATAGAAATAAGCTCATCATACAATAGCTTGATATCCTTCAGAGTTTGCTTCATCCACAACACTTGTGTATAGCAAGAGACTGCTGCAATATACTTTGCCTCTACAGTTGATAAGGACACTAAATCTTGCTTCTTTCTCTGCCATGTGTAATAGGTGAAAAAGTGGATAAGTGATTTGATTGTGATAGTTTGTCTTATCCTCCTCTCACCTATGACATTCTAGGACTTTATCAGTTGAGTAGAAATCTACTATCAAGCCTTAGGTCACTCAGAGAATCAAGGAGAATTAGATTTGTGTGATTTAATTGCTTGATTATGCCCAATTATGAAAAAACCCTAATTATGCAAATACGGAAGCAAACAGACAAATTACGAAAAATGTTGCTACAGGAAGAGGTAAAATAATAGATAAATGTGCACTAGTTTTTGAAGTTTGAGAAGTGGAATAGTTAGGGACTAATGAGTAGGTTCCTTGATTCAGTGCCATGCTTTTTGTCGGGATCAGGAAGCTTTGTCTGCAACCTGTTTCGGCTATCTTAGAGACTTTCCAGTTGTGGAATCCGAAGGACTAATGAGCGGACACCCGAGTCCAGGTCTTTCTTTTCTACCTTGATCTACAAATCTGACACTCTGCAACTCCATTTTTCTTTCTTCTTCAACCTGTAACCTGCAATCACAAAAAAATGGGGAGGGAGTTGTGGTGTTTAGAGGCTTGCATCAGTCAAACCCCAAAGAGACATTTAAGTCTTCCAAACACCGTTGTCAAATAGAGATAAAAACCAAATAATAAATGCTTGAAAACACAAATGATATCACCTTGTAGTGAATATCTCATGGAAGGAAGAAGCTCTTCATGCCATGAGGAAATGGATGCTCAAATCTGCAAATACAAACACATAAACAACACAAAATATGCTCTTCACACAATGAATGCCTTGAATCACCTTCACAAAAGCTTGAGAATAACAATTGCATCTAATGATCATCTAATTTCCATCTAATATCCATCTAGTTACAAATGAATTCCTAAACATGCTTATATATGCAACTACAAACACTCTCACCAAGAATTTCGTAATTCAAACTTATTATGTCAGCCTGGGAACCAAATAACGGTCACAAACCGACACTTAAAATTTGGGCCTAACCCAAAATAGTTCAGGACTAGGGCACAGGCGCTCGAGTCCTCCCCCTATTTTAGTTAGGGTCTGTCTCAAGGGGTCCCCCTAGGTCCCATTCATCATGAAACTTAGAGGTTTTTTCATCGGGATGCCAAAATATGATGCAAAATGTCCTAAATGGAGATTAAAGACCTGGGAGCAAAACCTTAAGAGGGAAAAGCCCCCAAGGGGATATTTTTTGACGTTACATTTAGCCCCCACTTTAATGTATGTACAAACACAAGGCCAATACATGCATTAAATTACAGTCAACAAAAGCAGCAAACATGCCAAGCACAGAGAAGACACACCAATCACAAAGAAGATAGTAACATGCACACAAAACACGGAGAAGACAACATTGAATACATGCAAAACACAGAGAATACAATGAATGCATAGAAGACATGAATGATTTATTTTCTTTTCTTTTTCTCATATATATGAAATGTAGATGCAAGTACAAGGAAAGTAAACACACCACCCATAATGCAGGAAGTACTCATCGTACTAGTCTTTAAACTGCATATGGGGCAATAGACATGCCAAACAAATCAAGCGTGCCATACAAAACAAGCATGCCAAATACACACACTTTGAAGACATGGAGAAAACACAGCAGACAAGTGATGGAGTGTACCTATTTCTAGGTTCATCACCATCTTAGGTACATTATAGGCACACACCGATGATTGGGCTTTGCCACAACAATCGCCGAAGACATGCTTAAGGGTTAAGTTTGTCACAGAACCACTCCCCGTCTCTATAGAGGACTTTTGAAAATGACAAGATGTGCACTCTCCTTGAGAAATACAACATCCCCACCTCCACATAGGGCTTAATATGATTGATTGATTGATTGATACAAACAAACTCAAAGTGCAGGAAGTACTCATCACACTAGTCTTCAAAGTGCACCTAAGGACAAGCACATTAAGGTAGGAAGAAAACACACAAGGGAACACAGACTCTCACAAAGCCCATGCCCCCTGGTGGTGACATGTACTTTATGATCACCAAATGTTCCCACAAACACATCTCTGTAAGAAAAGTGTTAGTGTCCAAATAATCAATGCATATGAAATCTGAGGAAAGCATAATTCAAGATAGACAAAGTGCACGGAGCAGCAACATTGTTATATTTTGTAAGTGAGATAAAAACACCATCAAGATCACTATGTAGAAAGCGTGAAGTGCTTCTACTAGCCAAGTGTCAGATAATATATATCAACCCCATCGTCATATAGGACCTAAGTCCAATTTTTAATTTCTCGCTAAAGGGACACTAGGTCCACATCAGTATAATATATTTTTTGTCATCCACCTGCTAGATAGAAACACTAGAGGAAGGGAAACAATAAAGCAAGAGAGGAGAAACAAGTGTCTTAGGGACAATCATGTAGGAGGGTGCCCCCAATTCACCAACCGCAACGCTATGTCCGTAATAAACAACACACAACAATGAAAGCAAAGGTGAATCAATATAGAAGAATGATGAAAGAAACAGAAGAAGGTCACAACAAAGGCGGTCTCTTAGTATCCCGGACCTTACAAGAGAATCAAGGGTCATCCCAGGAGGCCTAAACATCATAGGGGAAACACATCATGAGAGATAAAGGGTTAGAATTACTTACCTGTAGGGACATTCATGCTAGGTTTTATCAAGAATCAAATTATCCTCCTCCCAATCCTGAATGCTAGAGGAGAGAGGTGTGTAAGGTACCATAGACCACTTTTTGTTCTTGTCTTTAGGTTGTTCAGTGTTAAGCTCTTCATGGGTTGTTTCTATGTTAGATTTAATGTTCTCTTGTTGAATTGTATGCATTATGTTCTTGAGAGATGGAAGAAGGAATTTGGTTTGGGTGATCTCAGTATATATCCAAGAAAGTTTTAATGTAGGAGACCTTTCCTTATCCACTAGTGCTACATCTTTTGAAGAAAGAGAATAGGAAGGAGGGGAAGGTATGGTGTTGTGAGGAGAGGTAGTCAATGTTTTTAAATCCTTAGTGATGTCCAATGACTTGAATATTCAATCAAATGAGGGAGATTAAGGATCTTCACTTCCTTAGTGATATCTAAGGTATGTGAACAATCAACTAAAGGAAGAAGGTTGATGGATTGCTCATTTTATATCTGTGAGGCGGAAATTAGGTTAATCAAATGAAAATAAGAACCCAAACATCTATGAAATCTGAAGATAAAAATAGGAGATGTAAAGTAATAAACAAGAACAATACTTACAACCTCTTTTACCTTGTGTCTTCCATAGTTCGCCTATCTCTTCTTGACCTTGGTGATGATGAAGCCCTCAGAAGCAATTGCTCCCTTGATTGTTAAAGGTGACAAAAATGGAATGGCTGAGATATTCATGTGGTTGAAGATGAGCTTCAAACACACTAACAAATGAATGCTATGAAATGCCTTTTAGGAAGTGTGGGTGCCAAAGGCACGCTTGTATTCATGTAGCATAGGTTTGCACAAATGAGAGATATGAAATGAAGAATAAGAGAGTTGTATTTATAGAAAAAGATGAGGGAAGATCAATGGTTGAGAAGAAAAGAGAAGATCAACGAAGGAGGATTGTTGAGGAACGTGCAACAAATGGAAGAAAAACGTGTCATTTGAAAAGCAACTTTGTTGAGTTAACTCCTCTCTTGATGAGGATGAGATTTGATTTTATTAAATTAGAATTTATTTTTCTAATTTAAGAGAAAGTTTGCTTTAAAAATGCTTTAAAACTGCTTTTGCTTTTGTAACTCAGCTTTTGCTTTTGTGTGACAAGAGGAAAGTATTTTTTAGAAGATAAGAATGATTTTTGAGAAGATAAGAACGCATAATTAAATAAAAAGATTTTATTTAATTATTTTGTAGATAATTGAGAGGAAGAAATAAAATATAGAAATATATTTTATTTTGTGGAGATTTTTGAAGAATAAAATAAAATATAAAAATATATTTTATTTAGTTGGATATTTATGATTTTATTTAAATAAAATTTGCATTTTATTTAAATTTAGAAAAAAAAATTTAATTAAATAATTAAAATTATTTAATTATTATGAAGATGATGTAGGTGGATTTAATTAATTAAATAAATGTATTTATTTAATTAAATGAGGAGAAGTGAATCAAATAAATAGATAAATGTATTGATTTATTGATAGAGGAATGCGAAGGTGAAATAAATATTTAAAATATTTATTTAAGTGGAGTCATGCCATTTTTAGGTGTATACAATATCCATTGAATGTTCTTTGTTAGAGGGTTCTCTGCACTCACTAATGCTTCATCTTGGCCAAAGAGAGCATTGGAATGGAGAGATGGTGGGAGATCTTTATTCACTAATGCTTCATCTTGGCCAGAGAGAGCACTGGAATGAAGATTTGGTGGTATGATGTTAAGAGATGTGTCAATGAAATCCTCCTCTTGCATCAAAGTGTCCTTATGAGGAGGAACAACTTTGGGAGAGGGATCATAAGGTAAACCAAAGTTATCACCACATGTATCAGCAATAGGAGGCATAGTGGATTGTTCAACAAAGAGAAAGTCATCTAGGGCTTCGTCTAACATATTGAAATCATCACTACTAAATGTATTGTGGATCATGAATTTAGTGAGATCATCTAATATCAAAGGATATATTCCCATGAGAGTTGTGAAGCTATCAAAGTCAGATATATAATAGAGGATTTCATATGTGGAGCACATAGAGAAATCAACATCATGTATGTATGCTATTTGTTCCAGGACTTGAGGATGTTTATTAGTGAATTTAGAGAAATGATCAATGTCTATGATGTATGAAAAAAAAGATTCCAAATAAGTAGCCATGATATATATTTTTAAATCAATGAAAAATTAGATTTCAAAATCTTTTCAGAAGTTATGCAAAAGACAAGTGCAAAACTATGTATGAAAATGCTCTAAAATGCTTGATTATTTGCAACTTTTTCAATGCAAATAAATGAAAGAAAAGGTGTTGTAAGGATTTTAATCAGGGGAAGCAAATAATACATCTAATATCAGTCCAAAAATACAATAATTTTCTTTACAAAATGCTTTTGATGCAAATCTAGGATGATAACAAGTCAAAACCTAGTGAAAATACACAAAAATATGCAATTTTTCACAATTTTTCAGTTTCAAGACCCAATGAAATGGGTGTTGTAAGGAATTTTAGGAGGTGAAGAAAATAATAGAAATAATATTAGTCACTTCAAGCCATAAAAATTATCACAACACGCTTGGAGTGCAAATCTAGGTCAAACCCTAGGGCCAATATAGCAAAAATGTGCAATTTTTTACCAAATTTTCAATACAAGAGCCCAATAAAAAGGTGTTGTGAATATTTTTAGGAGGGTAAGTAGATAATAACCCTTATAAAAAAGAATTAGTGCAAAAATATTCTTCACAACACACATATGATGCCACTCTAGAGAGTTGATAAGGCCAAATCTAGTGAAAAATTAAGGTTTTTCAAACCCTAGGCATGAGATCTAAATGCAAAATGCTATCTGAATGGTTTGAAATGTGATTTATGATTAATATTGATTCTACTTATATCTGAAAATTATTTTCATACCCTATCATGCAAAATGCAAGTGCAAATCTAATGAAAAATCAATGAAAAATGCTAGTTTTTGTTGAAATTTTCTATGTAAAAATGCAAATGTTTGAAATCTAAATGCAAATTTACACTAAAATGAAACACTACAGCCAAATTCAAATTTGAATGAGTGTCTAAGATCAGTAGAAAAATCTGAAACAAGATTTTACCTACAAACCCTAGTTTTTTAAATTACTAGATTATATGAAGAATTCAAAATTTCCAACAAAACCCTAGCAATTTTATGAGAAAATGCAATGCAAGTGATTGGATTTTTGTAATTTTCTTAAATTTAGCTTAGATATAATCCAAAAATCATAAATTTAATGAAATTTAAATTAATTGATGCAAAATGCAAACCCTAGAATGTAATTTTTTTCAAATTTTTCAATTTTTTAAATTTTTTTGTGAGTTTTCCAATGCAATAAGATGAATGATGATATGAATGAATGAAATAACTACAAATCTAAAGCAAAACACTTATAAAGGTTACAAAAAGTTCAAAAACATGGGTTCACCAAAATGTAATAGGTGAAAAAGTGGATAAGTGGTTTGATTGTGATAGTTTGTCTTATCCTTCTCTCACTTATGACATTCTAGGACTTTATTAGTTGAGTAGGAATCTACTATCAAGCCTTAGGTCACTCAGAGCATCAAGGAGAATTGGATTTGTGTGATTTAATTATTTGATTATGCCCAATTATGCTATAAACCCTAATTATGCAAATATGGAAGCAAACAGACAAATTACGGAAAATGTTGCTACAGGAAGAGGTAAAATAACATATGAATGTGTACTAGTTTTCAAAGTTTGAGAAGCAAAAAAGTTAGGAACTAATAAGTAGGTGCCCTAGTCTAATGCCATGCTTTTTTTCAAGATCTGGAAGCTTTGTCTGCAACTTGTTCTAGCTGTCTCAGAGATTTTCTAGTTGCGGGATCCGAAGGACTAATGAGTGGGTGCTTGAGTCTAGGTCCCTATTTTCCACCTTGATCTACAAATCTAACACTCTACAACCCTTCTCTACAACTCCACGTTTCCTACTTCTTCAACTTGTAACCTGTAATCACAAAAAAATGGGGAGGGGGTTGTGGTGTTTAGAGGCTTGCCTCAGTCAAACCCCGGAGAGACATTCAAGTCTTTTGAACACCGTTGTCAGATGGAGAGAAAAACCAAATGATAAATTCTTGAAAACACAAATGATATCACCTTGTAGTGAAGATCTCATGGAAGGAAGAAGCTCTTCATGCCATGAGGAGATGAATGCTCAAATTTGCAAATACAAACACATAAACAACACAAAATCTACTCTTCACATAATGAATGCCTTGAATCACCTTCACAAAAGCTTGAGAATCACAATTGCATCTAATGATCATCTGATTTCCATCTAGTTACAAATGAATGCCTAAACATGCTTATATATGCAACTACAAACACTCCCGCCAAGAATTTTGTAATTCAAACTTACCGTGTCGTCCTAGGAACCAAATAATGGTCACAAACTGACACTTGAAATTTGGGCTTGGCCCAAAATAGGGCAAGACTAGGGCACAGGCACCCAATTCCTCCCCACTATTTTAGGTAGGGTCTATCCAAAGGGGTCCCCCTAGGTCCCATTCATCATGAAACTTTGGGGTTTTTTCATCAAGATGCCAAAATATGATGCAAGATGTCCTAAATGCATATTAAAGACCCGGGAGCTAAACCTTAAGAGGGAAAATCCCCCAAGGGGACATTTTTTAATGTTACACCATGAAACCAATCTGCTTCCTAGAAAGAAAGCACCACCACTTGTACTTCTTCTATCATCAACACAACCAGCCCAATCAGCATCAGTGTATGCACTCAAATCAAAGTCATTACCTTTTGGATACCATAGACCATAGTTCGGAGTTCCTTTCAAGTATCTAAATATCCTTTTCATTGCCTTCTCATGTGTTTGCTTAGGATTGGCTTGATATATGGTAACCACACATATTGTGTGCATAATGTCAGGTCTAGAAGAAATCAAATACAATAATGCTCCAATCATAGATCTATAGATAGTCTGATCTGCCTCTAGAGACTCATCATCTTTACTCAAGTGACATCCAGTGACCATGGGAGTAATCACTAGTTTTGAATCCTCCATACCAAACTTCTTCAACAATTCTTTGACATACTTAGCTTGAGAAATAAAGATACCACCATCTAGTTAGGAAATTTGAATTCCAAGGAAGAAAGACATTCCACCAATCATGGACATCTCAAACTCTTTTTGCACCTCCTCTGCAAACCTTTTACACATATCATCATCTCCACCAAAAATGATGTCATCAACATATATTGCAACTATCAAAATCATGTCTCCTTATTCCTTTATATAAAGATTATTATCTATAGTGCCTTTATTAAAGCCCTGCTAAAGTAAATACTTGTCTAATCTTGCATACCAAGCCCTAGGTGCTTTCTTGAGACCATACAAAGCCTTTTTGAGTTTGCATACCATGTCTGGATCTTTTGATCTCTAGAAACCATATGGTTTCTCAATGTATACTTCTTCTAGGTCACCATTCAGAAACATTGACTTGACATTCATCTGATATACTTTGAAGTTCTTATGAGTAGCAAGAGAAAGGAACATTATGCTTGCCTCCATCCTTGCTATTGGAGAAAGAGTCTCCTCAAAATCAAGGTCTTCTACCTGATTTTATCCTTTGCATACTAGTCTTACTTTGCTCCTTACAACTTCACCTTCTTCATTCAATTTGTTTCGGAACACCCATTTTGTTCCTATAATATTCTTGTTTGCTGGTTTGGGAACTAATTCCCATGTTTGATTCTTCTCAATTTGATCCAATTCTTCTTCCATGGATTTTATCCATCCATCATCCTTGTTGGCTTCAACAAAGGTCTTAGGTTCTACTTTTGATAACAAACACAAGTTTACTTGATCATGTGTCTTGGCAAACCTTCTCCTTTTTTGCACACCTTCATTCTTGTCTCCAATAATCTGTTCTATTAAGTGATTCTTCTAAACATACTTTGTTGGGGTCTTAGGCATCTACTCTGGTTCTTGTTCCATTTCTTCTTTCACTTCTTCTTCTTTATCTTCAATGCAAGGGAACATATCAAATCTAGTGTCTTCTGAATCTTTTGAGATCTAATACAAGTCTTCATCCACTTTGACATTTGAGATTTCAATCATCTTTCCTAACCTTTTGTTGTAGCATCTATAGGCCTTACTTCTGGAGAAAGATTTCTTCATCACTTCTTGAATCAAACTTTCCTAGGTCTTTATCTCTTCTAATATAGCATTTGCTGATAAAGATCCTAAAGTGTTTGATAGTAGGAGGTCTTCCATACCACAACTCATAAGGGGGTCTTAGTGTTGTTGACCCTTAACCACACTTTATTAGTTAGATAGACAACAGTGTGAATTGCTTCCTTCCAATATATATCAGGCAGATCTGCATCTTTCAACATTGCCCTAGACATTTCTTGCATGGTCCTATTCTTCCTTTCCACTACCCCATTTTGCTAAGGGGTTCTAGGAGAAGATAAATGCCTCCTAACACCATGATCTTCACAAAAAAATTTAAATTCATTTGAAGTAAACTCACCTCATCTATCTAAACTTAAACATTTGATCTTAGAATCCATTTCATTTTCAACCAAAGCTTTGAAAACTTTAAGCTTATCAAGGGCATCAGTTTTTTCTCTTAAGAAGGTAATCCAAGCCATTTTAGAATAATCATCAATGAGCTACATGAAATACATTTCACCTTGTTGACTCTTTACTCTTGTAGGTCCACATACGTTTGTGTGAATCAACTCTAATGGCTTTGAAGAAGAATACTCCTTGCTTTTAAAACTTTTCTTTGTCTACTTTCTTGTTTGACATTCCTTGCATACAGTGTTTGTAGGCGTGATTATCTTGGGAATATCTCTCACTGCATGAGTAGAGATGATTCTTACCATATCATCAAAATTGTTGTTTCCCATTCTTTTGTGCCACAGCCAAGACTTACTAGATTGAGCCAACAAACATGTTCTTCTATTTACCTCTTTCAAGTGATAAATATCACATGTCTTGATACCTTTTGCAACTAGCTTTCTCGATCCTACCTTCCTGATTTCACAACAATTGGCATGAAAAGTAAGATTGTAACCTTTTCTACACATTTGACTAACGCTGAGAAGATTGTGTTGTAATCCTTTGACATAGAGGACATCCTTAGTCTTGTTCCTTCCATCAATAGTTATGACACCTTTTCCACATATTTGAGCTGACTCGTCACCTCCAAACTTGACAACTCCACCATCCCACTTCTCAAGGATAATAAACTTCTCTTTGTCACCATTCATATGATTTGAACAATCACTATTAATAACCCAAGCTTTGGTTTCTTGTTTTGCATGGAAGGCATTCCATACAACAATTAATCTTTCATTGTTTTGGACTATTTGCAAGGTATCAATTTTTCCACATTTTCCAACATCATCCTTTTTATCACCAACACTCAAGGCCATGAAAAGTGTTTCATCATTTGAATCATCATGATCCTCATCTTCTGAAAGAACAACTATCCTCTATAGAAAATAGACTCTTTTTGAATTTATCTTTTCTGTTATTTCTCCTAACTTCTTTAAGAGGACATTTAGAAGCAAAGTGACCAACCTTTCCACAATTGAAACATTTGAAAGGAAACTTACCCTTGTATTTACCAAAGCCTTTCTTCAGTGTTCTCACAAAATTTGCTTCAACATCATTAGGACTTTCATCTTAATTAGCAGTTTCATCCTTTGCCTTTTTACTGACTTTGAAAGCAGCTTCTTTCTTTGGGACATTACTATCAAACTCTTTCATTTCAAAAGCAGTAAGGGTACAAAAAATTTGGTCTAAAGTGTATGTATCCAAGTTTGTAGTCTCCTTAATAGAAGATACCTTATGACTATAAGATTTGGGAAGAGATCTCAAACCCTTCTTCACAATTTCATCCTCTTTTATTGTACCACCAAGGCATGTGATACCATTGACCACTTCATTCACCTCGAGCATAAATCTAACAATGTTTTCATCCTCTATCATCTTTAGGGTTTCAAATTTGCTTTTGAATATTTACATCTTAGCTTGCTTTACTTTCTTTTCTCCTTCATAAATACTTTCAAGTTTATCCCAAACTTCTTGAGAAGAACTACAACTCATCACCTTTGGAAGTTCTAAATCAATTAATCCACTCATGATAGCAAACTTTGCCTTGGCATTGTTATCATACTTCTTGATTTCATCTGCATTTGTAGGAGTAGTAGCAAGAATAGTGTAACATTTCTTGATAGAATCCCAAACTCCACACGCTAGAGAATTGATGTAGGCTTCCATCCTTAGCTTCCAAAAAGCATAATTTATTCCATCAAACCTAGGTATCTTACTAGATCCATTTTGTGCCATCTTGGATGATGCAGGAGCATCCCTGGTTCAAGAGCAATCTTGCATCAACCAACAATATTTACATTTTAGTTTGTTTCTTTTCATTTTCCAATTCAGTTCAGTCAATAGTAGTTTTAGTATTTTGGTCTACATTTTGCCGTAGTTTCATTTTAGACCTTGTAGAGATGGACTTAGCATCTTGACACATTCATGAACATCATATCCAAAATTCAAATCATTTGGATCAGGTACTGATAAGATATCACTATCAGAAGATCGATTGTTTTCTCATAATAGAGCATATTGAAAGTCTCAGACAATCAGCTAAAAGAGAAGACTTGTAAAGCATTTCGCAACTTGCAAATCTAAATGACACATCATTCAACGTTGTTTAGTTCATGCCCAACCTTCCCTGAGATCTGCATGCTATTCCATTCATTTGAGAAGGAGTTCTAAACAATTAGGTCTGACCTATCTATGTACACACATTACAGCTCTTCATTGGAGTTTGTGATCTTCCTTGGCAGACACAGAGGAATCTTATGTTCTGGAGATGATATATATTGATGTAATAGATGCCTAGGAAAGTAAGTGATTGATAGTTCTATGTTTGATAGTTTGAATTTATTGGAAAGGAGCCTCAAATCCATATCTTGTGCATATTCTATAATTATGTAATTAGGTTGGTGAGCCCTAACTCTAAGCCTACTTGATGCCAGCCAATTTGTATTTCAATTCTATCATATATTGAATGACTAAATCTACATTTGCCTTATATATTTGAGTGGTTTCCATTGTGTTTACTCTCGTTGCATGGTCTGGATTGTTCACTCTATGGACCCTCCTAGCCGTGACTGCACCATTGGACCCTCCTCAAGTGGTTAAGATTCCCTCAGAGGAACTTGGCTCTAATACCAATTTTTAAACACACAAGCATACTGAGAGGGGGGTGAATCAGTATTTAAACAATTTTCAATTTCAACAACTTCAACTTATCTAGAGAAAATTAAACCTTAAGCATCATAATATCAACATGAAAGAATAAAATAAATAAAGTTATAGAATGTGTTCAGAGGCACTCTGCTAGGGTTTTTTGGTTTTTTTAGGGTTTTGCTTTTCTACTTTCTATGTACTGCTTAGGGATGGAGGGTGCTGCAAGTGGTAGTACCTCTAATCACCTACCTGTTACAGACACTGCCAAGCTTGCAAACTGGAAAATAGTTCTTACGATATAGGTGGAATCTCCTAAGAATGGACAGACAATGGTTTATCAGCATAAAGAGACGGCTGAAGGGTCTTCCCTTGTGGTGCCTGACAATCTAGTGGATACGATTGTCGCTTCTATGGATCTTTCCCTAGTCGGCAAGTTTTCTCTCTCTGTCCCAGCATTGAGATGGTCCATAAATGGGTCTCCAATCATGTTAAAGGTAGTGTGACTGTCGTGGGTATGGCACGAGGGTTATTCCTTTTTTGCTTTAGTAGCAAAGAAGACATGCTGGCTATCCTGTCTGGAGGACCATGACTTTATGGTACACATTCACTTTCTTTGGGCTATTAGAAACCAGGGTTTGACCCTAGTATGGATCTCAATAAAACTACCCTAGTTTGGGTATGTCTGCCTGGCTTCCCCTTAGAATACTGGGATGAATCTATTTTTAGCTCTATTGCTAATACCATTGGTAATTTTTTTACCATTGATAATTCCACACACACCAAATCTTGCTTTGTTTATGCAAGATTCTATGTTAATGTGGAAATCAATAAGACTCTGCCCATGTTCATTGACATTAGCTCAAAATTTGGTGTCTAGAGATAGCCCATCTCATATGATAATTCTACAACTTACTATCAAAATTGTAAGAGAAAGGGGCATCTCATCTCACATTTTAAGTTTAAGAAAGCTGAGGAAAATAGTAAGGAAATCACTGTGAACAATAAGGAGGTGACCATGGTTAATGCTAAGCACTCAAAAGAAGATCTTGCTCTTAATATTGATCAAGAGAAGGATTAGAACATTCAATCTCAAGATGTTCCACAACCAACCCTGGAAGAAGGTGAGATTTTGAATCAAGTTAAGAATATTTAGTTAGAGGTTGGTAACCTTGAAAAGCCCCATATTGAAACTGATAAAGTTAAGGAGACCCAAATGGGTTTTGATGGAGTTGACAAGGCTCAGATGAAACTTGATCAAGTTGAGGAGACCCAGTTGGGATATGACAGAGTTAAGGGGACCCAGATGGGATATGAAAGAGTTGAGGAGACCCAGTTGGGTTTTGACAGATTTGAGGAAACCCAAATAGGAGGTGACAAAGTTAAGGAAACCCAGATGAGATTTGAGAAAGAGATAGAGTCACAGATGGGATTTGTCAAAACTAAGGAGACCTAGATGGGATTTGACAGAGTGGTGGAGACTCAAGATGATGAGATAAACTTTGTGTCTATGCAGTCTTCAACCCAAAAAAAATCTCACCCTTCTCCAGGGAAACTCACTTCGGGTTTTCTCAAAGGAGGTCTATTTCCTCCTTCTCCAAAGAAGCATTCTAATCAGTCTATAGCTTCTTTGGGTGTAGCTACTACTTCATTGAGTGACCATGAAGAGTGGACATCTCAAAATAAAAAGAGTCGCAAACCAAAAAAGATTGCTGATGTTGGTTTAGGTACTTTGAAGGGTAGACCTTCATTGAGAGAAACCAGACAAAGAGAAGTAGCTAGGGAGTTTGCCAGTGGAAAGAAGAAGACATTGGAGAATCACTCCAGAAAGTTATTTAAATGAAAATTCTTTTGTGGAATATGAGGGGACTCAATAACCCCTCAAAACAATTTGAGGTCAAAAACTGTATTTTTTATCACAAAGTGGATATACTTTTACTTCAGGAAGTTAAAATGTGTGAAGAAGGTTTCAAACTGATTTCTAATAGGATTTGTCCTAATGCTTCCTTCTATATAAGCCCTGCTGTTGGTGCCTCTGGGGAAATTGTGACTATGTGGAATGCTTCAAGATTTCATGGTAAACTTTCTTTCTTCAACAAAAATTGCTTGGTGATTGAATTCTCTTTGCCTTCCTTTAGATGGAGTCTAGTTAATGTTTATGCCCCTAACACTAGGGTCTTAAGGAAAAATCTTTGGGAGGATTTGGCTAATCAACTCTCTTCTTATCTTGATTTGTATTGGATGCTGGTTGGTGATTTTAATACCCCTCTTTATCCCTCTAAAAAGACTGGGGGAATTTTGGACTACACTGAAAATATGTTGGACTTTGCTGATTTGATAAATACTTTTGGGCTTATAGATATTGATTTGATGAATCAAAATTTCACTTGGACAAATAGGAGGAAAGGGGACCAAATGATTTAAGTGAAGCTTGATAGATTTCTTATTTCCAATAATTGGCCAAACATTGCCTCTCTTAAATTGGCTGCTCTGCCTAGGACTATTTTTTATCACAATCCTCTCATTCTAGAATGAGCTAATTAGAAGAGAAGAGGTCCTTTTCCTTTTAGATTTGAGGCTATGTGGATTAAACATCATGATTTTAGGAATCTTCTTTCTAGATTGTGGCAACTTTAGGTTGTGGGCCCTCCTATGTTTAGACTTTTTAAAAAGTTGATGTATGTTAGGAGAGAAGTTTATGGTTGGAACAAATACAGCTTTGGAAACATTTTTTCTCAGAAAAAGATTTTATCCAATAAGATGGTAGATATCCAACATAAGATTTCCCAAGGAGATACTTTTGGTATTTATTTCCAATTAGAAAAAGACTTAATTAGAGATTGGAAAAATTTAATGAATAAAGAAGAGCTATTCTGGAAGCAAAAATCTAGAGTTCAATGGCTTAAAGAAGGAGACCGTAATACTTCTTTCTTTCATGTTTCTACTTTAAAGCATAGAAAATATAACTCTATTTCTAGAATAAGATATGGAGGATGGTAGTATGATTACTGATGATGAGGAGATTGGAGATCATGTTGTCAGCTTCTTTCATAATTTGCTATCTGAATAGGGATCAAATGCTGATAACTCGCAGGTTGTGAATCAACTTCTGAATAATATCCCTTCTCTGATTTCTGAGGAAGATAATGCTAATATTTTAAAGCCTATTTCTAAGGAATAGGTTCGTACAATAGTCTTTTCTATGGGCCCTTTCAAAGCTCCGAGGCCAGATGGTTTTTCCCCCATTTTCTTCCAAGAATTTTGGGACATTATAGGATATGATGTCACTGTTGCTGTCAAAGATTTTTCAGAACTGGTAAACTTCTGAAACAACTCAATAATACCTTTATCACCCTTGTTCTTAAGAAGCCCAACCCAAAGATGATGGCTGACTTCAGGCCTATTAGCCTTTGCAATACCATTTACAAAATTTGTACCAAGCTTCTGGTGGTCAGAATCTAACCTCTTCTTGATAAAATTATATCTCCCTCACAAAAGGGTTTTGTTCCAGGGAGACAGATCTTAGATGTTGTGATTACTACTCATGAAACTATTCACTCAATGGATAAGAGTCGTATTCCAGGTATGGTTTTCAAACTTGATATCTCTGAAGCTTATGATAGGGTGTCATGGGAATTTTTATTTAAATTCATTCAGAAGCTAGGGTTCAATGGTAAGGTTTCTCTTCTCATTAAGGAAGCTATTACTACTGCTAAATACTCAATCCTTGTTAATGGAGTTCCAAGGGGTTTCTTTTCTCCTTCTAGGGGGATAAGACAGGGAGATCCTTTGTCCCCCTATCTTTCTATTATGATAGTTGAAGCTTTTGGTAAATCTGTTTACAACAAGAATAACTCTAAAGATTTAACTGGGATTAAACTTGCTTCTTCTCTTTCTCCTATGCTTATCTAGTAGTTTGTTGATGATACCATTCTTTTTGGCATCTCCTCTATTTTAGAAGCCTCCAGATGGAAATCTTTACTGAATGATTATGCTATGGCTTCTTGTCAACATATTAATTTTCAAAAAAGCAATGTGTTCTTTTTCAATACCCCAGGGGATCTCCAAAGAAAAATTATCAATATCCTTGGTTGTGTGGCTGTTGACCTTCCTTCAGTCTATCTTGGTCTCCCTTTGACTACTAAGGAAGTTTCTCCAGGTTTTTGGCATAATATTCTTGAAAGAACTCAAAAGAAATTGTTGGGATGGAAAGGAAAACTTTTAAGCAATGTGGGAAAATTACAACTTCTGAGGGCTTCTCTTCAGGGTATACCTACCTACTTTTTATCCTTATTTAAAATACCCAGATATTTGGCTGATAAACTGGAGAAAATTTAGAGAACTTTCTTGTGGATTGGTACTAAAGAAAAAAAGAGAATTTCTTTGGTCAAATGGGATAAAGTTTGCCTTCCGAAGTCTCATGGTGGGCTTAACATTAGAACCATTCAAAATTTGAATAAGGCTTTGCTGTCCAAGATTATTTGGAACTTCTTAAACAGGGATACTGATTGGGGTCTTATTATAAAGGCTAAATATTTAAGGGACATTGACAGATATTATTTCCTTAATCAAGAGGGCCTTCCTCAAGGATCTGTTATTTGGAATAAAATTATTAAATTCAGAAGTCTTATCAACAAGGGTATCAAATGGAAACTTGGTGATGGATCTCTTATAAATTTTTGGGAAGATCCTTGGTTAGGTGATGGTCCTCTTTCTAAATAGACGGGCAATGAAATTATTAGTGTTCTGGCCAAACAATTTTTTGGCAACAAAGTTAGTCATTATATTCATCAAGATCAAGGGGTTAAAAGTTGGAAAAATCTGCTGGAATGTTGTACCAATAATTCAAATCTCCTTCATAGGACTAATAAAATATAGCAAATTCTTCTTAATACTAGGATTCCTCTTTTCTTTAGAAATGATTAACTTTTTTGGTCTCCTGACAAAAAAGGGTTTTTTTCAGTCAAATCTGCTTACCATCTGCTGATCAAGGAGGAATTTAAAGATGATGTCTGGAGGAAGGTCTGGAATTGTAAACTCCTTCCAAAGGTAAACTTTTTTTGGTGGACTGTTGTTCATAATAAGATTTTGATGCAGGACAATCTTCAATGAAGGGGTATGCCTCTGGTTAATAGATGTGTTATGTGCTTGAAAGAAGAAGAATATGTCTCTCATCTTATATTGCATTGTGAATTTGTAACTGAGCTATGGAGTAAAGTCTTTTTGAATTTTGGTTTACAATGGGTCTGCAATAAGGAAATAAAAGATCTCATTCTTAATTGGATCCCTCCTTTATCCCATCCTTGGCTTGTTGAATTATGGACTCAAGCTCTTCCTCTTGCTGCTTGGTCCCTCTAGAAAGAAAGAAATAATAGAATTTTTAGAGAAACTGCTCGAAATTCTTCATAGGTTTACTATACTTTTTCTAAAGCTCTCCTAGAGAATGTTTCTAATTCCAACATCAAAATTGCTGACAAACCTCTTACTCAACATGAAGCCCTTGTGGCTTCCAACTGGGGGATTATGAATCAAATTCTAGCTTTTGATGATTCTAAATGCATTAAAAGATTAAACACTATTTGGACTCCCCTTGACCCAGGTTGGTTCAAATTGAATTTTGATGGACCTGCTAAGTCAAATGGAAAGGCTAGTAGTGGAGGAATTATAAGGAATGAAAGAGGAGCTCTAATTGCTTCTTATGCTAGAGGAATTGGTAACCAAACTAATAACTTTGCTGAAGTCTCTGCTCGTTTATGGGGTCTCAAGTTGGCTATATCACTTGGTATATGCCAGCTTCATGTTCAGGGTGATTCCAAAATTATTATTGAGGCTGTGTCTAAAGCCTCAGAGTATGGTTGGCAACTTAAGTATATAGTGTTTGATATTCAAACTCTTTCACAGGCTATTCCTATCATTTCCTTCTCTCATATTTATAGAGAGGGCAATACTGTTGCTAAGGGCCTAGCAAATTTTGGTCAGCAATTTTAAAACTGGCATTGTTGGTACCAATTTCATAATGTCCTGCAACAGATTAGGGATATCATTAAAAAAGAACAAGTTACTAAATGATGATTACTCATCATTTCACTTGGCTTATCTATGTGGCTAGTTCTTTAATTTAGGGCATGCTGATTAGACACTTTATAAATGATGAGAATGAGATTGGATAGCTTTGCATGCATGAGAAGGATAGCCATTTAATAAGGAAAGATTATGTTAGGACCTTGGGTTATTGTCATAATGATAGCCCTAATTTTGATTGTGTCCTCTTTGCCTTTCATACTCATTGCACTATGATCAAAGTCTCTCGATTTTCCCACAACATTGATAGAATTTTTCTGGATAAGTACTCTACCTATCCCTTCTCCAGGCTCATTCAGTTTCACTAGTTTTTCATCATGGGTGGTGACAGGATTAGAACTGAACCTCATAACTGTAGAGAATTCAAAGAGAATGCCTTGGTCTGGCATTACTGTAAAGAAGGAGTCACCCCATTCCTTGAATGTTTGAATGGACATGACAAAAACCTATCTATTCAATTTTCTCAGTCATGGGATAATCGCAAGGTGCAAATTGGGAATGTCAGCTTCGTGGTTTCAGAGAATGAAATTGCTATGGCTACGAGTCTTTCTTCAAAATGTACGAAGATACAAAAAAAGTCTAGGGTTTCGGATGCTTAGAATCAAAAATTATTTCTTGGTGAAGGTGAGGTGCTGGTGCCTTACCAAGGTGGTTTTGAGAGAGCCCATCTTCCTGAATCGTGGGTTGACATGTGCTATATGGTGATGAAGTATTTCACCCTTGAGGGCCGTTTTACCAGGTTTTATCACTATCATCTCCCATTGTTGAATCATTTTAGAAGGAATGCCACCATTAATTTTCCTTTTTATTTTCTTTCTTCTCTTGAGCACTCTATTCAACATGTTAAGAAGACTTTGCTAAAGAAGCCTAGTGAGAAGCCTATTCCCTTACATCAAGGGCTCATTCACAGACTTTACCAATTTCATTTAACTCTATCTCCTCCTTCTTCTCTACAGCCCTCTGGTTAGGATACCCCTATTGACTCAGTGAAAACCGGTCTTGCTTCTTCTAAATGGCATCCTAAAGGTGATCCTTGTTTTGGGACTTCTAAGTCTTTTACAAAAAATGTTCAAAACCCTCCCTCCATATTCAAATCGAAATCTAAGAGACGTCTATCAGATGTTGACACAGAGTCTAACCTTTTGAAAGAAGATTTTGGGGTTTCTAGGACCCAGAGTGAGCATAATCAGGGTAGGGAGGGACCCTCATAGAATTTCAAAAAAGTTAAACTGGGTTGTTAGGTGGTATGGTTGCATTGCTGGCAAACGGGCTCCCAAGATGAAACTAATTGACTATTCTGAAAGTAATTATGAAACCTCTACCCATAAGGAGGAAGATCCTAAAGATTTTGGTGATGTTCAGAAGATTGCTATTGAAGATTCTGATGGTGAAGAAGAAATTGATGGGCAAGACATTCCTGTGGAAACTTTTGATACAGATGATAATATTGGGGTCCATAATTCTGTCCCCACTAGGGACTATGTGGATGTGGGTGATATTTCTACTCATGTGGAGGTGACTGATACTGTTGATAACACTGGGAAGGATGCCCACTCTATTTCCTCTATTGTTTATGTTGATCCTAATTTGTTTCAAGAGGAAGGTAATAATGCTCAAGATGGTAGGGAGGAAGACAATATTGAGGAATTAAATGGTGCTGATGATCTATTTCAACTAAAGGAATGGGTGGAGTTCCTAGAAAAAAGAGTCTTGTCTCTTGGTAATTTCATTACTAGCATTTTATGCAGGACTGCTATGGCCAATCTCTCCCTGCCGAGGGAACATGAAGTTCTTATTCATGGTGCTAATAATGACAAGGTTAAAGAATTTGACAAAATGCTAGAGTTTCTTTCTAAGGGAGAGGAGGACATCCCTTCCTAGTTTTTCTATGCTTTCTGTTAGCTGGTTTTTGTTGTTAGTATCTTTTTACTGTATTTTGGCTCTATGTAAGTTGTCGGTGGTGTTTCTAGCTCGTTTTGTTTTCTAAGCCTTTTTTGCCCTTTTTGGGTTCTGTTATGTAAGGGATTGGCCCCTAGTTTGCCACCTTATAATATCAAAAACATGAAAGAATAACACAATGCACATCAACACATTACACCAAATATATGTGGAAAACCCTAGAAGGGAAAAACCACGATGAGGATTAACTCACAATAGATGAAGCTCAAATAATAACTTTATTTTAGGGACTATAACCCAAGGAAGCTGCTACTCCCTAAGTAACTTTGATTTAGGGTCACTCCCAAGGAAGCTTCTACTTCCTAATGACTTTGTTTTAGGGTCACTCCAAAGGAAGATACTACTCCCTAAAATGAGAACACACTTACAAAAGATTGCAATATGATAGTCTTTCTACTGTCTGAAAATTGGCATTAAAACTCACACTTTGATGATTATACTTCTACCTCTTCACGCTTTCTTCTGAAGATCTGATTAGTTAGGCACACTCTATACTTGATCACTATCACAAATATGTCTTCAAGATGAATCTAAACATCATCAACAGCTTCTACTCATTCTCCTTTAGTCGCACATCAATAATGCATTTATTTTACCTTTTATCTACTTGCAAGCCTTTTCAACCAACATGTAATCAAACCTTCCTCACTCAATTTGATTCACTATTTATACATGATATTACATTAATTACATAGCTTGTCATCCAGATACAACATGGAAAAATACATTTACAAGTCAGCCAAACAACATACATTATGAAACATGTAGAAGATAGGTCCTAAGTGAAACCACACGTTACACCAGCAGAAGATCCAATCCTTGCGGACCCCAACACCTGCTTAACTATATCCAAAACATCCTTCACAACTTCAAACACAATGGAATTACATCCACACACTCCCCTCATTTGGAAATATGATAGCTTTAAGGAAAACACATGAATACTTGAAGTATAACGGCCACATCAACTTGAAAAACCTTGTGTGGTACTGGAAACAAGAAAGATCTTCATGAAAATTTTCTAGATGAGTCCACATGACTCATAAAACATCCCCAAATACTCTTTTTCCACCACACACCAAAGAATTGTGTCACACAGCTTCAATCATTTACACTGAGAACACTCTATTATCTAGAACACACTGCAACATGTTGTCATTTAAAAAACTAAGCCGCGAACCACCAAGAAACTTGAAATTGAAAAGAAGCATATAATACACATCTAAGAACATGTCCTCAAAACTAGAAGGGCAATCATTCATTTGCATAGGAATGCAGAGCATTCCAACAAACCTTTAGCACTGGCTTACTCTGCTAGAACATATGCTAGTACACTATCATGTACAAATTTCATAGTAGAAGGGAAAATGATCTGAATCTCTAGAATTATCATCTTCACTAGAATATTAACATACCTTCAAAACCATATAGCCAAATTTGCAAATTTAGAGGAATGCGAAGCATTCCAACAAACCTTCAGCACTGGCTTACTTTGCTAGAACATATGTCGGTACTTTATCATGCACAACTTTCATAGCGGAAGGGTAAAAGATCTAAATCTATAGAATTATCATCTTCACTAGAATCTTAACATACTTTCATATTGCATAGCCAAATCTGCAAATGTGAAGGAATGTGGAGCACCATGCTTCCATGTAGTGATTGTCTTCACAGAACCAACACTGTCTTCACTCTATCTTTTGCAAAACATACTTCCAGTAGTCCATACATTATAAAACTTGGAATATGAAATATTGTTCATTATATTAAGCTATATTCCAATCCACAAAGGCCCAAAACCAAACTGATGGAAATGCTGAGCAATTTCCCAGACAGTCTTCAAAGGTGGTCATTTTGAAACATAGACTATCACCAACTTCCAGAGGCTAAATCTTCTTTGCATTAACATATGCATTCTTAGTGACATTAGAAGAGAGCATACAACATATCTTAGTCCATCGGTATCATATCTTAGTTCTTCTAATTCCCATATTAATGTGTCTTCTTGATGCTTCTAATTCTCATCTCAATATATCTTCTTCAGGAGCATTACATCCAACTATGAACACTATTACTCATTCATAACAGTGTTGACACCAATGACAACCTTGTGATAGTGTTGACATCAATGACAAACAATACAACCATAGGAACCATATGTGTAACAAAGTTTACAAAATTTCAATAATGGAGTGAAAGATATCCCCCATTGAAATTTGATATAAAATGTGACTTTAGAGGCTTAAAATATGTAAAAAAAAATGTTACATTTTAAAAAATAGATGATATAATGGTGTTAATGATGAAATGATCTTTTTGTCAACTACAAGTTTGCCATATTTAATCATATGGGTCAAAAGTTATAGAAAAAAAATAAAAAAATCCCCTCCTAGAGGCGAAAGAAAGGCCTAGGTGGCCTAGGTGGTAGCCTAGCAGAGCCTAGATTGGGTTGGTTCTAGAGCAATGGGTGAGCATGATGGATGAGTAGTCCACTTGGTAGATAGACAGTCCACTTCATAGACAAGGCAGTCAAATTGTGGATAGGGTGTCCTAGTCCAAAGATGGGCTAGACTAGGATATTAATAGGATGGAGTAGCTAGGACAAAGTTGGGCTTCAAAACCAAGAGGATACAAGGTCCACACTAGAGCAGATGGAAAATAGCTTGAACAAGATCCATAAGGGATGGTACAATTTCCAAAGTGAGGCTACAAAGAAACTGAACATAGTCAATTCAATATGGCTAAGTGTCCAAAGGAAATAATGAGTCAAAAAGGCTATGATGGTTGGGGTTTTGGTGAGATGGATTAATGGACAAGAAGTCTGAAATTAGAACAAAACATATAATTTTGGAGTCCTAGAAGAAGTTGTGAACACTAAATAATTGAGAGGATAGGGCTGAATCGACCTAGGAGCAAGTTAGAGGACTGATGTGTGAAGAGAGTGCCAAGGGGCCACTAAAAAACCAAAGATTATGGGTAGAATGCCCAATCGAGAGAACACAACTAGTATCCTTGGAAGAGGTTGAAGGAATAGTGCACAGAGGTTATTGGGGCTAGACCACTACCATAAAATAAAGAATTGTGTAAGATGTCCTATGTGGGGGTCAACTAGGGTCCAAAAAATGGACTAGAGGTCCCAAATTAGGGCCAAATGTCAGTCTAAATAAGGTCAATTGACCCAAAACCTGGTCAACTAGGGCCAAAGACAAGTCGAATGGCCTCAAACCTACAAAAATATTGCAATACAACCAAAGAGGGACTAAAATTTTTTCAAGGGCTATCCATCCCTCTATAAAAAAATTGTAATTTTTTTATAAAAGATCTATACATTCAAAGGTACAGGGGGTAAAAAACTTTCAAAAACTCAAAGTTATCATTTTCATGAAACGAAAGGATATCTTTCATTTCTCGGGCCTTCTATACTCAACAACGAGGTATGTTTGGATCCATGATGCTCCAAGGATAGGATTGAGTAGTAGAGTCACCTAGATTTAGGAAGGGATATGCAATTCAACACTCTAATACCATTTTGGAGTAACCAAGATCAGAATGCAAAGACTAGGATAAAATTCCACAAGTGAATGATAAAGCACAAAAACATGTCTATCATAAAAATAAGAGTGTGTAAATTTACAATGAGATCCCTTGCATACAAAGGCAAGGATGAGGAGGTAGGAAGGTAGGATTGATTGTCTAACTACCCCTCCAAATAGGCAACACATGTTATCTCAAATGTGAAAAGTGTGAGGGCATGTGTCAAGTCCACTTCAGGTGAGACAAAAAGGAATCTTATCCTCTAACTTAACTTAAGATAATTGTGAATGGGTCAACCTATAAAAGGTGATAAACTAACTAGATGGATAATGACCCTATTTACACTAACAACTCCAACAAGATAGACTATGTTTATTGTATTGTGCTAATATGAAATATGATATTCCTTTATTTGAGTTTTACTTTGCTTAAGAGAATTAAAAACACCTTAGGTTTTAGTCTTGGTTATGACTATATGGTTGAACCATTTTTGAAATATAATCTCTCATTCTAAAAATTGCTAGGGTTCTTTCTTTCTGGAATGAACAATAAGACAATTGTGGATGGATATTGAAGTTTTTATGGGTTTGTGGTTAGTGATGTTGACCCAACACTAAAATCTTGGAGCTCTTTTCTCTCTCCAAAGTGTGTTATTTGGAGTAGAATGTAGTTTGGTTATAGTTTGGTTGGAAATTATTATTTGGGGTTTCTATTGTTATTTTCCATGGAGAGTAGTGGGCTAAATGGAGAGGAAAAAGGGGAGAATGTTTTTGGTTTTTGAAAAATTTTGTGGTGGGAATTTTTGGGTATTATTATTGGAGCCATTTGAGATATTGTGGAAGCGAAAAAGTGTGAGGAACTTGGATAGTTCGTGATAGAGTATTTTATTTGTAGGTATGTGAATCTTGCATGTATAGATTAATATAATAGATTCGTAGAGATCCATACTGTAATGTTATTTGTGAGTGTACAAGGGTATGACATGTCTCAACATGTATAGATAGCTACCAATTTGATTATATGCATTTGATATTTTAATCTTAACCAGTGAACCATTTTATATTGATATATATAATAAATATCTACATATATGTAGACACGATATGTATCTAGGCATGTAAATACCATGATTGGGATTATTTGGTAGTAATTAACTTTCAGTTGGGCACATATTCTAAGCATTTGAGACTTTTGGAATAGACATTGAGTTGATTTCCTTGTAGATATATAAGTATTAAAATGGGTATAAGGGCATAAGGGCATAAGTTGGAATGTTGGAAATGTATGGAACAAGGGCTATATACTAAGTGTTTGTTGTAATGTCTAAATGCCATGTGCTTGGAATTTGAGGTAAATTTGATTTTTTTTCAAACATGAATCTTACTTACTCATAATTATATGTATATGTATGTATATATTAATGCATATATATATATATATATATACATTATGGGTAATTTATATAAATCCTAGAGGTCTACGTTCTAAATGTTTGATAAAATATCATATGGGCTATGTGTATATAGAAGAGTTGTTGTGTTGGTTTTTGATTCCTTAACTAGACATATAAATATATGTCTAAATATATATGCTTATGTAAATGTGTGTGTGAGTTATATAAGGAAGTATATAAATTGTTTTGTTATAAAGGCATATACACTTTGACCATTCATATTTATGGTCATGTGTGTAATCTTAAATTCATTTTAGTATGGTTTAGTATAGAATTTGTAAAACTCAATTCTATTGAATATATTCATGGCTTTCAATGTAGCCTAAAACTCAATTTAACAGGTTATAACCTTGGTCTTACATAATGTTTTGGACGCATTATTATTAATAGGATCCAAGGTTGAGATTAATAGTTTAAAACCATTTACTCCTTATATGGATGGTTGTGTACAGAGGATCACGGGCACCAAAACTAATTTTATGATGCCAAATGTTCATAGAAATCTAAAGTTATTTTTAGCCTTCCATATTCAAAAAATTATGTAGAATCTTATTAGGCTGACAACCTTGGGTAACTTGGAAAATTGCACGTGATCAATAATTGAATCAACTGTATATTTAGTATATTTGTGTGAAAATATTTATAGTTAGAATTATCGTATCCATATGTCTTGATTACTCTTGAAACTAGGGATGAGATGTATTTAATATGACTGTTAACTTTTTAAAACAACATTATAAATTACTATTATACATTATACTTCTAAAAAATAAGATTGTAATATACTTATACTTAGAGGAAACCTTGGGAACATACCCATATAAGACTATATGTGTTTGATATATAGGAACATTATATGAATTTACATGTTTGATACAATAAATACAAGGTATTTACATATGATTCTCACTGAGAGGCAAGGTATGTTAGGAGTATGGGAATTGTTTATGGTATTTTGAAATTTTGTTTTCTGAATTTTATTGTGTACATTTAAATTTATCTTATGATTATTTTAATAAGTCAAGTAAGAGATAGTAGTGGCATGAACATATGACCTGTATCTCTGTATAATCAAAATGTAATTATAATAAAATGCTTTGAGCAAAGTGATGTTATAGATGTATGCATTCTTAGTTCCATATACTTGCAAGATTGCATGGTACTAAGAAGTCATGAGTAGCTAGAGCATATCTAGGGTCTACATAACTAACTAGATATATGATAGTGATTGTACTTGTATACACTTAGATCTTAGATTTGGTTATTGTATTGTATTGTAGATGTCATTATCTACCACCCTTGTTTAAGGTTTGAGACACTTCTAGTAGGAAGATGAGTGGGGTGCTATCTAATCTATTGTTGGTGTTAAAGCACTTGGACAATTCTCTCCCTCTTTACATCTAATAGAAGACCATATTGCTTGTACTCAAAAAAGATGAATAAGATAGTGAATCTTACTATATTGTATAATTTGAAAGTTAAACTTTTGTACGGAAAATTTTCACTTGTATGTACTATGTAGGACAATAGTCCTAATCGTGATTTGTATTACAATGTATCATCTTCAAACATGTATTATGATGTACCATAAAAGGTAGTACATGTATAGCATCCTTTTACCTAAGTTGTGAATATTCATGGTTTAGTTACTATATATATATATATATATATATATATATATATATATATATATATATATATATATATATATATATATATATATATATATATATATATATATATATATATATATGCCTTTTGAAGAGATCAATTAGATTATTGTAGACAAATTCTTTATTTTTCCTAATATATTAAATGTGTTTATTAGTGTTTATTTGGAATCACATTACACTTAAGCAGTATGCAAGATCAAGGGAGGATGAGAAGATGCTTGTGTAATGATTTGTGAGAGGGTTGAACTCTCATATTAGTGTTTTTCAAGTGCGAGAACCAAAAATCATGGAGGTTACTACTGATAAGGCCTCATTGATAGAGAAGAATTCGGGTAAAGGCCATAATGCTCAAGTGGGAGTGTAGGAAGTGGTTCTTTTTTAGTCATGGTTTGGGTTTTGGGGATCTCATCACCAACCTAAGGGATCTTTTAGGACACCCATAGTACCTCCCAAGAATTCACAATAGCGATAGAGGTAGAATCCTTAATAGGCTACTTTAAGCGGGCAGGGTTTTGGTGGACATTTCCACTCAAAGTGGAATAGGTAACCTCATAGAGATTTTCTTTCTTGGTACCAAGCTAGGGGTGTAAAGTCTAATTCTAGTCACCCAATATTTCCATAGTTAAGTACACCTAAACTAGCCCCATCTTACATTGTAGTATCATTCTTAACTTGTGGTCAAGTGATGTAGCCAACAACATACACTCAAAAGAATTGTGCCATTAATCATGTGAGAGCCAAAGATTGAAACTGGAAAAATAAAAAAACTTCTATTCATCAACTCTACTGCTACAATGAGAGAAAACTCTCTTATATCCAAGAAAACAAAAAAAGCAAAAAATTAGTTTTTTTGGCAGATTTTGACAATTGTCAGATTTTGCCATTTTAGGTAATTTTACAATCATATCTTGAGAATCTAGTTTTTTCTTAAAAGCTTCCTAAAACTAAGGTATGCTGAAAATCCAACTAATATTCTAAATTTGAAACATGAGTTTTGAGTTATTACAAAAGCAACTTTTAAAAAATCTAGAAAAAAACACTAAATTGCTATTTTGAGGGCCAAGATGAAAGTTTCAAGCCCTGAAAAAGTGTCAAGACAAGGTCCAACTGACTAGGGTGGGTTGGGAAACCACTGGTCACCTCATAATGCATCCACCTATAAAATCTCATAGAAAACCAACATCCGAGTCAAAAGTTATGACCTCCAGAAGTCCCTGGATTATTCTCCTCTAGTCGAAAAGAACACAACTCCTGCAAGTGAGTGTCTTCGAATTGCTGCCACTTGACTGGATCCAACCTCTACACTTCCCACTCTATAATCCATGTGCTATCTGTTGGTGGTAATCCTTCCCATTGGACTAAATACTTGTTGCACTACCCTTGCCGAGTGTAGATAGTGCTCTTATCAAGAACCTGTGCAATCTTTTCCTTCTTCTTATGGGGAATGTGGTGGTGCCATGCCACTTCTGGTTGACTATATTCAGCATCATCCTCACCATGGAATGCATATAAATTAGAAACATTAAACACGGGAGAAATATCGAGATCATCTGGTAAACTGACCTCATATGCATTATCATTTATCTTCTTTGTAATTTTGCAAGGACCAATTTTCCTGTACTTCAACTTGTGGTATGTTCCAGTAGGAAACCGCTCTTTTCTCAAATATACCATCACTAAGTCACCTGCATTGAATATCTGATGTCACCTACTAGCATCCACTATATTCTTGTACCTCTCATTACTGTCCTGCAACTTCTGTCTCACTTCTTTTTGCAACTATTGAAGGTGTTCTGCAAATGCTTCCGCATCATCATTGACCCTATCTTTCATTGGTAGCTATACCAAATCTAGCACACCCTTAGGATTCCTGCCATACACAATCTAGAAAGGGGACTTTCCCGTTGATCTATTAACAAAACTATTATAGGCAAATTCAGCCTGGGGTAATGCCATGTCCCATTGATTTGGCTTTTCTCCAACAATACACCTCAACAAATTGCCTAGACTTTGATTGACTACCTCTATTTGCCCATCCGTTTGAGGATGATAGGCACTACTAAATTGTAGCTTGGTCCCCATCTTCTTCCCTAAAGTCCTCCAGAAATGACTGAGGAATTTGGTATCCCTATCAGAGGTAATAGTCTTTGGAACACCATGTAGTAGAACAACTTCTGAAAAAAATAACTCTACTACCCTCATTGCATCATTAATTTTCTTACAGGCAATAAAATGAACCATCTTGGAGAACCTATCAATAACTACAAAAATAGAGTCATTACCTCATTGAGTATGTGGAAGTCCCAACACAAAGTCCATACTCAAATCTTTCCATGGTGCAGTTGGTACTGGTAATGGCATATACAACCCTGTATTTTATGAATGTCCCTTAGCCACTTGGCATATCCAACACCTTGTTACATACCTAGTTATATCCCTTTTCATCTTTGGCCAGTAATATTTATCTTCTATCAAGGCTATTGTCTTGTCCTTGCCAAAATGTCCAGCCAACCCACTACTATGAAATTCTCTGAGAATGTTTTCCCTCATAGAGCTAGCTAGTATGGATAGCTGTTTTCCTTTAAATAGATACCCATCTTGCATAAATATATTCACCCCTAAAGTGATCCAAGTTACCAAACACTGGTGCCTTCAATTGTTCCACAATCTCCCAAAAATCATCATCAGACTCATACAAATTTTTTATGGCATCAAAACCAATCACCTCAGTTTCCATTGTGGTCAAAAGTGTGACACACCTACTTAACGCATCTACAACCTGGTTTTATTTTCTAGATTTATGCTTCAACACAAAATTGTAACCCTAAAAGAAAGAGACCCACTTGACATTCCTACTATTCAACTTTTTCTGTGTGTTCAAGAATCTCAATGCAATATGATTTGTAAACAATACAAACTCATGGGGAACTAGATAATGTCTCCAATGCCTCAATGCTTGAACAATTGCATAAAATTCCAAATCATAGTAGAATAATTCTTTCTCACTTCATTCAACTTTTCACTAAAGAAAGCTACAGGTTTTCCAGCTTGGCTAAGCACAACACCTATTCCCACATGGGAGGCATCACATTCTACTTCAAATACCTTATCAAAATTTGGCAATGCAAGTATAGGTGCTTCTGTTACCTTTTTCTTCAAGTACTCAAAGCTCTCCTCAGCTTCCATAGTCCATACAAACTCCCTTCCTTTGGTGCAATCTATTATAGGGGCTACAATACTACTGAAACTTTGAATGAACTTTCGATAGAAACTGGCCAAGCCATGAAAACTTTTTACCTCTGTGATGTTGCTTGGACTAGGCCATTCTAGAATTGCCTTGACCTTCTTTGGATCCATTCTGACACCATCTTTAGAAATGACAAAGCTCAAAAAAACCAAACTGTCCTGCATGAACCTACACTTCTTCAAATTGGCATAGAGGTTCTCCTTTCTTAACACACCAAAGATGATTCTCAAGTGTTGTAAGTGCTCTTCTTTTCTGTTACTAAATACCAAAATATCATCAAAATAAACTACCACAAACTTACCAATGTAAGGTCATAGTATCGTGTTCATCAATCTCATAAATGTGCTAGGTGCATTTGATAACCTGAATGACATAACCATCCACTCATATAATCCGTCTCCAGTCTTAAAGACTGTCTTCCACTCATCCCCTTCTCAGATCTGGATTTGGTGGTAGACACTTTGTAGGTCGATCTTGCTGAAATATTTGGCCCCTGCAAGGACATCCATCATGTCCTCCATACGAGGTATAGGAAACTGATACTTGATGGTAATCTTATTAATTTCTCTACTATTAGTGTAGATCCTCCATGTTCCATCCTTTTTGGGGGTCAGCAATGCTGGTACAGCACATGGGCTCATGCTTTCTCTCACTACACCTTTACTTATGAGTTCTGTTACTTGCTTATTCAACTCTGCATGTTGTGTTGGATTCATCCTATAAGCTGCTTGGTTGGGTAGAGTTGCTCCTGGAATCAAATCAATATGACGCTGAATATCTCTCTTTGGCGGTAGACCATTAGGTAATTCATTAGGCACAACATCAAAAAATTCTTTCAATAGCTTTGCTACTTCTAGGGGAACTGAAATGTCTTCCTCTTCACCTTTTTTCACTACTAATGCATAACAACACCCTGTCACCTTCATTTCTTTAACAAGATCTCTTTCAAACAACATGGTCTCACCTTTTCCTTCATCCTTGAGAGGCAACAAAATCACCTTAGATCCATCTTTCTAAAAGGTGTATGTGTTTTTCTCTCCATCATGTATGACTTTTCTATCATACTGCCATGGCCTTCCCAATAACACATGACATGCATCCATTGGGACAACATCACACCATATCTCATCCTAATAGATCTTCCCTATGCTAAACTTACATAGGCATCTTTTATCAATAGTGACTTCATTTCCCCTTTTAAACCATGCAATGTAGTACGGATGAGGATGTTTTTCACAGTGTAAATTCAATTGGTCTACCATTTCTTTAGAAACCATATTTTCACAACTACCTCCATCAATAATAACTTGACATACCTTGCCACCTGAAGTGCAACTGGTTTTGAAGATATTGGTTTAAAGCCATGAACCATCAAAGCGTTTGGCTTGTGTTTTCTCCTTCTCTAGAATCACCATTGCTCTTCTCATCATGAGACTTTCTCCCACATTTGGTGGAACCTCTAGTTCCGTCCCTTCCACTTCATGCTATGTTTGAATTAGGTTCACCCTAGGTTGTCCTCCTTGATTTCTTTCTTGCATGTTATAATTTGAGCATTCAAATGCCCTATGACCTTCTTCTCCACATCTGAAACAAGTGAAAGACCTTCACTAGTTTTCCCATCCTCTACCGCTACCATAACCTCTACCTCTTTGAAATCCCCTTCCTCAATCTTGACTTGGAAGATCTTGTCGAGTATCTACTTGTCTTTCCAATCCATGGGATGACTCTCCCCTACCATAATTCAAACCTACTCGAAATGGGGTTGATGTACCCCTTCTTCCTCCTCTATTCCTCTGATGGTATTGTCTGTTTTGTTTTTCTTCAGCCTTTAGAGCCAATTGGTAAGCTTCTTCCATACTGTTGAGTCGATGCATGCTCAATTCATCTTGAATAGAGAATTTCAGGCCATTGACATATCTAGTAGCCATCTGTTCATCAGTTTCTTGATTCTCTATACGTATAGACATCGTATAAAACTCATTTGTATAATCTTGCACTGAAGAGAGGTTCTACTTTAAATTTTGAAACCTACGAAAAAGGGTTTGTGCATAATCTATGGGCAAATTTTTTTCTCTCAACCTCTTCTCCATTTTATTCCATGTCATGATCTTATCCTTGCCTTTCCTTGTTCATTCCATTTGAAGATGATCCCACCAAATCATTGCATGACCCTTTAATTTGGTGCATGCAAATTTCACCTTCTTTTCCTCTGTCATGGATTTCCATTCAAAAAAATTTCTCATATCATTCAACCAATCTATCAACTCCTCTGGTTTAAGACTACCTACATAATCTGGAACATCTACCTTGACCCCTTCTTTTTTCCCTTATAGGGCCCTGAGCATCCTCTCTTCAAAAGTCATGCCTTCTAATTCTTTTTCTTCATGTACTGTATCTTGATCTACACCTATATCTTCATCAGATTCATCTCCTCCTCTACCAAGTCTTTGGTTTTCCATCCGTGTTGTAAGTTCTTCTACTTGCCTTTGCAGATTTTGCATTTCTCTATGCATCTGGGCAAGATTGCCTCTTCCTCTTCCTCTCCCAGCCATCTTCCTGCTCTAATACTAGATGATGTAGCCAACAACATACACTTAAAAGAATTGTGCCATTAATCATGTGAGAGCCAAAGATTGAAACTGGAAAAATAAAAAAACTTCTATTCATCAACTCCGCTGCTACAATGAGAGAAAACTCTCTTATATCTAAGAAAACAAAAAAAGCAAAAAATTACCTTTTTTGGCAGATTTTGACACTTGTCAAATTTTGCCATTTTAGGTAATTTTACAATCATATCTTGAGAATCCAGTTTTTTCCCAAAAGCTTCCTAAAAATAAGGTAGGACAAAAATCCAACTAATATTCTAAATTTGAAACATGAGTTTCAAGTTATTACAAAAGCAACTTTTAAAAAATCTAGAAAAAAACACTAAATTGCCATTTTGAGGGTCAAGATGAAAGTTTCAAGCCCCAAAAAAGTGTCAAGATGAGGTCCAACCAACTAAGGTAGGTTGGGAAATCTCATAGAAAACCCATGTCCAAGTCAAAAGTTATGACTTCCGGAAGTCCCTGCATCATCAAGATGGCCACTTTAATGAGGTCTTGTCCTCAGGAATTAGTGGTAGCTAGTGGTCAAAGTGTTGTAGCATCAAAGTCAATAGTGGGAGATATTGGTTGATCTCATAGAGTTTTTGTGGTAGTAGATAACAACTAGGAAGAATAATAATGTATAGTTGTTAAGACCACAAATATGTTTGATGGAATTCTTGTTTCTATTCTGTTTAATTCTAGTGCTTCATTTTTTTATTTCTCCATCCTTAGTAGATAATTATAAGCTTGTGGTAGTAAGGTAGGATGATAAATAATATGTTGATTTAGCCACATGTGTTGAGGTGGCTATAGACTCTCTTATGAGTTGTTGCATGTTGGACCTTGGAAACTTCTCCACCCCTATCAATTTGAGTTAGCATTGATTATCATTATGGGGTAATAGATTGTGTGGATGATCTTGGTCATTGAGTTTATATAGTGGGGGTGCAAAGACCCATATCTCTTTACATGATTTCATTTGCATAGATAAAATAGACCATGCCAAAGGGATATAAGATGTTTGCTATCTTGATGAGTGATCTTTCTGAGATTGAGTTCCATTAATTATCTCTCAATGATCATCTACTTTTGAGGGAGTTTTCCAATGTTTTCTCAAGTGCTATTCCTGGTATGCCACCTAAGTGAGATGTGGACTTCCATATTGATCTTATTCTAGGAGTAGAGCCCATATCACATGTGACATATTGTATGACAACTCAAGAGCTAAATGAGTTTCATTTGTAGTTAGAGGAGTTTCTAGAGAAGGGGCACATTCATCCTAGTGTATCCCTTTGGGGTGTACCTATCATCTTCACGAAGAAGGATGGATCTCTTCATTTGTATATTGATTACCAATAGTTAAATAAAGTGACAGTGAGGAACTGATATCCCTTGTCAAGAATGGACTATTTATTTGATCAGATGAAGGGATCCAAAGTGTTTTCAATGATTAATCAAAAGTATAGATACCATTAGCTTCGTAATCATGAGGTAGACATTCATCAATCTATATTTTGTATTTATTGTGGACACTATGAGTTCATTGTAGTTCCATTTGGGTTCATGAAATGTCTCTAAATATTCACAAGTTTTATTAATGGGGTATTCTTTATTACCTTGACTAATTTGTTCGTGTGTTTCTAGATGACACTTTGATCTATTTGAGAATAGTGAAAGAACATGAGGTCCACTTGTACTCAGTTCATTAGTATTTATCTAAGAACTAGCTTTATGGTAAATTGAAGTGTGAATTCTTCAAGTTAGAGGTAAGTACTTGGGTCACATTATTTCTAGTGAGGGTATCTCAACTGATCCTGAAATATTTAAGTCATCAAGGATTGTTCGATTCCCATGAATTTTTTTGAAGTTTGTTGTTTCACGAAATTAATGGGTTACAACTACCAATTCATTATGGAATTTTCTAGAGTGGTGCATATGGTTACTTCTCTTTAGAGGAAAGGGAATAGATTTGTACAGATAGATTAATATGAAAGATCCTTCCAAGTTCTCAACGAGTGGTTGACTAGTGAACCAATCCTTGTAGTGCCTAATCTTGCAACAAATTTGGTGGTTTGTGTTAATGCATCATTGGATTGTATAGGGTTAGTCCTTATGTATAAGGGTCGAGTGATTGACTATAAATAATATAATCTCAAGGATCATGATCTAGGTTACCCTACTATTGGCCTCATTTTTTACTCTGCAAATTTTAAATTTCCTTATTGACATGAGTCATAAATTAAAGACATGATATTTCCACAGTCCATGATAAGTTAATGTATGCTTCTGGATTAGACTGTGTATAGCTTTTTTTTAAATTGACGTTTCGGATCACACTCCATGATCCATCATTAGGATGAAGACAAGAGAATAAGAAAGATGTAATTGCAGATATGGTTGCTTAAAAAGAGAGAGGGGAGTGTAGGCACAAAGTTTAACATGAGGGGAGATAGACCAATAAAGAAGCAGAAAAAGGAAATAAAATGCATGAGCCAAGGAATTTTAATATAAAATTAGAACAAATTAAAATAAACACAAAGGCAATAAGAGATGAGAGAGTACTAAATAAAAGGATGATACCAAGAAAGAGAGAGTAGGAAGGCTAGATAAGATGGAAAAAGAACACAACATATATAAGAATGGATAAATCTGTAAATTAAAATAGATATATCTTAAAGATCAAACTAATAGATGCAATAAAAACACAATAGATCTATATAATGGATGAATAAAAATATAAAAATCGGAGTAAAGAAGTACCAAAAGAGAAGAGAGTAAGTAGATAGAAGGAAATAGGAATAGTAAGGAGATAAATAGGAAATATAGATAAGTGAAACAAAAGGAAACAAAGAGAAGATGAGGGGTAAGGTGATTAAGGCTAATAAATAAATTAACACAATGTGTCCAAGAACCATAAAATCAAGGAATGAATGAAATGCCCCTAAATAAAAGTATATAGGAGTTAGTAGGCCTATGCAAATAATATGAGAAGGAATGAACCTTCCAAAACGTAAGGCAAGGATACGAATATCGAGATGGGAATGACCTAAATGTAACGAAGAAAAGGATGCATAAATGAGAGAGAAAGAGATGGAGGAGAAGCAAGGGAGAGAGATGTATACTATCATCTAGAGGAAACTATACAATATATACTATAAATACACAAAGGAAAAAAAGGAAAAAACTCCAACGAAGAAGAAGACAACAAGAAAAAAATATAAAATGAACCAATCATAGTAACAACACCACAAGGAATAGGTAAGAAAGCCAAGAGAAACCAACCGGCAAGGAAGATAAAAGGAAAAAGAACAAAGCTAGGGAGAAGAGAAACAAAGGAAAGGCAGAGAGAGGCAGAGATTGGAGGAGGGGGTTCAAGGGAAAGAAAGGAGGAGAAGGGAAGGAGGGTCAAGGATGAGACACGGGAAGGGAGGGCAGGAAGAGGTGGAAGGATGGGTGGCCAATGGCGAGGAAGAGGACCCAAGGGGAGAGAAGGAGAGGTACAAGGTAGGAAGAGATGAAGAAGGGTGAGGGAAGGGGAGTAGGGAGAGAGAAGCGAGCGGGGTGCCAGATAAAGGATCAGAGAGAGGTAGGGAGGGGGGTTGGGAGAAGATGGGAGGGAAGGAAGAGTTTAGTTTCTAAGAGAATTTAGCAAGGGGTTCCAAGTGTGGTGCAAGTTCCAACCATCGTCTCGATTAAGGTTGGAAGGGTTATTCCTAATGAAGATGGCCTCCTTAAGTTTCCTCTTGAAGAAGTTATCTTCTTTAGCTAAGACACGGGTATCTTCAAGGTATATGTGGTGTTTGGTGCTAGAGCAGTGGTCTGCAAGGGCTGATTTGGTGACTCTTTCATGCTTGATGTCTGCATAGTGTTCTTTGACTCTCATGCAAATAGATCTCCCCGTTTCACCAATGTAAGGGGTACCACATGAGCAATCAATTTTATAGACGCCTGGGTTTAAAAGAATGTTAGTTGAGTCTTTGGTGGATGGGATAAGGTTTCTGACGGTGGAGCACGGTTTGAAAGCACACTGGAGCCCTTTCTTGCAAAGGATTTTGGCGATTTTATTAGAGATACCTTCAATAAAAGGTAGAGTGGCACCAAAAGTAACCTCGGTATCACACTTGTCCAGTTTGGAGTTGACGCGAGCTTCGGCTAGCTTAAAAGCTCTTTTGATGTGTTTAGGGTGATACCCGTTAAGCTTGAAGACTAAGGACAGGTGGGACAAATCTTGGTTTAAAATCGTGAAACAGGTTCGAAATGCTATCTCCAATTCTACCTTAGATGATTGTACCAAAAAGCATCTCTTGCCCAACAAATAAATCACACCTCGCATCTATGGTGTACCAAAAATTCACAAAACTAACATCCCTTTGAGGCCGATTGTGGACACAACCTTTTCCCCTACTTACAAACTTGCTGCCTACTTAGCCAAGTTAATCTCTCCTCTAACTGGTAAGTCCTCCTCCTACATCAAGGACTCCACCCATTTTGTTGACTTCATTAAGGACAAAAAGGTTAATGAGGATGACATTCTGGTTAGCTTTGATGTGGTCTCCCTCTTCACCAAAGTCCCACTTCAAGACTCCATCAAGCTTGTCAGACAAAAGACCAATGTTGAAATTGCATCCCTGGTGGAATTGTGCTTAACATCCACATTCTTCACTTTCCAAGGAGTGGTATATGAACAATCTGATGGGGTTGCAATGGGGTCTCCTCTGTCCCCTATTATTGCCAACCTCTACATGGAGTACTTTGAAGAGCTTGCCCTCAATTCCTTCCCTCTCAAACCAACTTGGTGGAAACGCTATGTGGACGACACAAACATATGTTGGCCACAGGGCCACGAACAACTTGAGCTTTTCCACAAGCACCTAAACAACATTACCCCATGTATCCAGTTCACCAAAGAACTTGAAACCAATAATCAACTCCCTTTCCTCGACGTCCTTCTTACCAGAAAAGACGACGGTACCCTTAGCCGACGGGTCTTCAGGAAATCCACACACACTGACCTCTATCTTCATGCTTCCTCACACCACCACCCTGCCCACAAGGTTAGTGTCCTCAAAACTCTAGCAATGAGGGCCTACTGCATTTGTGATAATGAAAACTTAAACCAAGAGTTGTCCCACCTATCCTTAGTCTTCAAGCTTAACGGGTATCGCCCTAAACACATCAAAAGAGCTTTTAAGCTAGCCCAAGCTCGCGTCAACTCCAAACTAGACAAGTGTGATACCGAGGTTACTTTTGGTGCCACTTTACCTTTTATTGAAGGTATCTCTAATAAAATCGCCAAAATCCTTCGCAAGAAAGGGCTCCAGTGTGCTTTCAAACCGTGCTCCACTGTCAGAAACCTTATCCCGTCCACCAAAGACTCAACTAACATTATTTTAAACCCAGGCGTCTATAAAATTGATTGCTCATGTGGTACCCCTTACATTGGTGAAACGGGGAGATCTATTTGCATGAGAGTCAAAGAACACTATGCAGACATCAAGCATGAAAGAGTCACCAAATCAGCCCTTGCAAACCACTGCTCTAGCACCAAACACCACATACGCCTTGAAGATACCCGTGTCTTAGCTAAAGAAGATAACTTCTTCAAGAGGAAACTTAAGGAGGCCATCTTCATTAGGAATAACCCTTCCAACCTTAACCGAGACGATGGTTGGAACTTGCACCACACTTGGAACCCCTTGCTAAATTCTCTTAGAAACTAAACTCTTCCTTCCCTCCCATCTTCTCCCAACCCCCCTCCCTACCTCTCTCTGATCCTTTATCTGGCACCCCGCTCGCTTCTCTCTCCCTACTCCCCTTCCCTCGCCCTTCTTCATCTCTTCCTACCTTGTACCTCTCCTTCTCTCCCCTTGGGTCCTCTTCCTCGCCATTGGCCACCCATCCTTCCACCTCTTCCTGCCCTCCCTTCCCGTGTCTCATCCCTGACCCTCCTTCCCTTCTCCTCCTTTCTTTCCCTTGAACCCCCTCCTCCAATCTCTGCCTCTCTCTGCCTTTCCTTTGTTTCTCTTCTCCCTAGCTTTGTTCTTTTTCCTTTTATCTTCCTTGCCGGTTGGTTTCTCTTGGCTTTCTTACCTATTCCTTGTGGTGTTGTTACTATGATTGGTTCATTTTATATTTTTTGCTTGTTGTCTTCTTCTTCGTTGGAGTTTTTTTCCTTTTTTTTCCTTTGTGTATTTATAGTATATATTGTATAGTTTCCTCTAGATGATAGTATACATCTCTCTCCCTTGCTTCTCCTCCATCTCTTTCTCTCTCATTTATGCATCCTTTTCTTCGTTACATTTAGGTCATTCCCATCTCGATATTCGTATCCTTGCCTTACATTTTGGAAGGTTCATTCCTTCTCATATTATTTGCATAGGCCTACTAACTCCTATATACTTTTATTTAGGGGCATTTCATTCATTCCTTGATTTTATGGTTCTTGGACACATTGTGTTAATTTATTTATTAGCCTTAATCACCTTACCCCTCATCTTCTCTTTGTTTCCTTTTGTTTCACTTATCTATATTTCCTATTTATCTCCTTACTATTCCTATTTCCTTCTATCTACTTACTCTCTTCTCTTTTGGTACTTCTTTACTCTGATTTTTATATTTTTATTCATCCATTATATAGATCTATTGTGTTTTTATTGCATCTATTAGTTTGATCTTTAAGATATATCTATTTTAATTTACAGATTTATCCATTCTTATATATGTTGTGTTCTTTTTCCATCTTATCTAGCCTTCCTACTCTCTCTTTCTTGGTATCATCCTTTTATTTAGTACTCTCTCATCTCTTATTGCCTTTGTGTTTATTTTAATTTGTTCTAATTTTATATTAAAATTCCTTGGCTCATGCATTTTATTTCCTTTTTCTGCTTCTTTATTGGTCTATCTCCCCTCATGTTAAACTTTGTGCCTACACTCCCCTCTCTCTTTTTAAGCAACCATATCTGCAATTACATCTTTCTTATTCTCTTCTCTTCATCCTGATGATGGATCACAGAGTGTGATCCGAAACGTCGATTTAAAAAAAAGCTATACACAGTCTAATCCAGAAGCATACATTAATGAGTCATAAATTCAATTCTTCATTAATAATGTTAATCTTTTGAATCACATGTAAACTTTCGCTCCACTACCTTAGTTTGGTCAAATTGAAAACACTTATGGCTACATCATCAAGCCTCATTTATGAACTTTCTTGATCTATTTGTAGTGTTAATTTGTTCGTCAATCCATGGTTATTATTGTTGGTCATAGTTGTAAATGATTTATGGTTAGACTCGTTTCCCTTAAAGTGTGGTGAGAACATTCTTGAGTTTGTCATTGGTGAATTTTGGTAAGATCTAATCTTTTTATTAATTTGGCAAGGGAATTTTGAATTACCATGTGAATTTAAGAAATTGGTTTAAACAATTTTTGAACATCAAAGAGCAAACTCATAGTTTTTAAATGAAGAAGAAGAAATGTGATGTTCGATCATGTTTTGAGTAGTTAAATAACTAGACTTTAAATAGAACTATTATGTGACTAACATGATATAGGAACTTCTTCCTTGGACTATTTCCATGTTCATGAATATTCATCTATGTTTTAGAATTGAAAGAAAATAATGGACTACCACAACCCATGGTAGGGTTTGATTCCATCAAAATTCAAAGTGTATATTGTACCTTGTGATGGAATAGAATTATCATTAATGGTATACCAAACCCAATTTTAGAGAGGTTGTAATAGGTTGTAATAGGCTATGTTGCCCTACAAAACTCAAAATTATAGTGAACTATTTTTCTCAGAAGCATATGTTGTAGATGGATTGTGCATTATTGATTCCTAAATAGGAATTATTTGTCACCCTTCAAAGATTTAAATATTATTCTTCTCTACTTTGTCATGCCTTCTATGATTAAGAACATGAAGGGGTGCGAGCCAAGGACTAGACCAAAGGAAAAGCAAAGTGATTGCAATGATGATTTTCTAGAGGTGAAGGAATAAACAAGCACTGCATGCCACATATTAAAATATTTGGATATGTGAAATAATAACCATCAAACTTTTATAAGGTTGTGATAACCATTATATTTTCCAATAATTTAGTTGTGAAAACTATTTAAACCTCTAACCACAACATGGACTTGTTAAGTAGGCTTCAAAATTTTTCAAACAAATACATTTTGTTGGCTACAAAGGGAATTTATCAAGAGTGTTAAACACACATATATGTGTGTGTAAGTCATCTAATGATCATGCTTATTTACCTCCAAAAATTCCTAATTAGAATTCTAGAGTGGTTCTAGAACCTTCTCAAACTACCAAAATGCTTCTCACCAACACTATTAAGAGGTCGGCTAAACTCCTGAAAGAGCCAAAATAGACTTTGTCAGCACTTTTAATGGGTTTTAAAACTGGACTGTTAGGAGCTGATAGGTTGTGACATATTGGTAAAGTGTTGACAAGTTATAAATAGAAATCAAATCACAATAGGCAATTGACTTTTTGTTAAATGCAACTACCCTAGTAGATATGATATGTGCAAAATGGATTTGTTGGAAGGGCTTCATAAACTCTAAATCCATAGTCTATGCATAAATGGGAGTTTTGAACAAATTTTGGATGTTTATTAAAGGATAAAGGATTGGATAATTTTGTCATTTGTTGTAGTTGCAGGTACCCTAGCTAACATGTATGAAAAACATGAAACATATATAGGGTCATGAACTATCTTGATAGGATGCCTCAAAGAGGTTTTATCTCATGGGCCAAAAGGATTGCAAGATATCTGTAAAATGGATTTATTGATACAACTTTTAAAACTTCCAATCAAATGCATTTTGGTGGGTGTGAAACCAAATTCCATTGGTTGTGCTAGCATCCTACCCATGGCCTGCCAAAATGAGAGTTTTAGAACATATTATAGACATCCATCAAGGAATAAAAATCAAAGAAGGCCTCATTCCCATTTCATTCGATTGATGCTAGAAATTAGAGTTGTTTTTACTAGTTAAAGGATCACACAATTTATATACTCATAAATTAGGTCCTGGATGATCAAATAAAAAAATTCCTCAATCTTTACACATGTAGTATCATGGGAGAAGAGATTTATTTGAATACTATAGTTGAAAAAAGTTATTTACATGTTCTGAGGAACAAGACAAAGAAAATAAATTAGAGATTGCTAAAACAAATATAGAAAGGTCTTTGTGAAGTGTCCAACCAAATTTCACACTAATCTTAATACAAGAGGTAATAATGAAGTCCACAATAGTGAATGTTTCTTAACATGGATTCAAGGACAACTATATGAAATATGTGGATGTCTTAGAAAATTATGCAAGGTGCGTCGATGATCCCACATCAATAGCCTTTAAATAAGAAGAACAACCTCAAAGTGACTAGGAGTTAGAAAAATGATATTTTTCAATCTCCCAGTGCTTATAGACATAATATCACTAGTAATTTTTCTCTTACATATCTATTTTCATTTGAAAAAGATAAACAAGGTCTTTGGATTTTGCTACTTGGACTTGTCAAACTCTTATGGGGAACTCACCTTATCCATTGTTTGAATGCAATTGAAACATGTTGTCAATAAGATCTAAACATTCCTACCAGCCAAAGTTTGTAGAGGTTACAATCATGGGGTGAAAGCACAAGGCGAAGGTCATTTAATTGTCCAAATTATTGAAGAACATAGAGTGACAAAGAAGAAGATGACACCTCAAGACTAACAAAGAAAAAGTGTATATCTACATCTTTTGAGACTTCTATAAGTAGTATTTCTAAAAAGGTTAAGAATGGATCGATCCTTCCTTTGGCACCAAATAGAGTCTCCCTCTCATGTAATTAAGGTCAATTAATTACTTGAGTGACTCTTTTGATCTTAAGAATCAAGGTAGATTTTTTTAGTTGGGAAACAAATTTCATCAACCCTTATATACATGTAGACTTGAAATCAATCCAAAATTGATGACAAGAAACAACAAAAGAATTTTGTAAGAATAGACAACCAATGTAGTCAAGTGTTCAATTAAATGCCATGACAACCATTCGCCAATCAATTTTTAGCATAGACTTATCATTTCATTATAAAAGTGATTTTAATAATGTTTAAACTCATTGTATTTTCATGACTTATTAAATTTTGTATGCACATGAAAAGAGTATTATAATATTTTAAGTTTTTTTAATGTTTGTGATGAAAGGAATGAGGTAGAACTACAAAGATGTAATTGTTCTCTTTCTCTATATATTGTAAAATCCACTCAAGGGGAAGGGTTCTAGTTCTTCCATCTCGGGGGCTAGTTTTTCTTCTTTTGGGGAATCATTTGCCTCAAAAAAGGGCTTGTATAGGGAAATCATAAGGTTTCATGGTGCTTCAAGATTTTTGAATGATTTTCTATACTTGTGTCATTAAACTCTTCACTGATTGCAGGTTATTCATGCACCCAATGTGTTGTCTTTCTTCATCTCTCTCTCCTACATGTCTGATTATACAAAAAATAGATTGAATACTTTGTGTTCCAATTCAAAGGGCTTCAAAAGAATATTTCAAATCTTTTCTATGTTGATTGTTATTGATTGTTTCATGTTACTCATACGCTTAATGTGCAATAGGTTTCCCACACTTTTCTTCACATTGTTGAAAAGGTTCCCTCTATGTGTTTCCTCATCTTCATAATATTGTAAATATGAATCAAAAGTTTTTGTGATTCCGCTGATGAATGTGCAATATTTCTTCTTTCTCCTTCCAAAGAAATCACATGCTATGTCTCGTAAGTGCTCAACTATGGCTTCTCCCTAGTGTATCTCTCCATTAATTTTATTTTTCTCTTTTTTGTACTTTCAAGTTAAAAGTACACAAAAATATGAAACCCCTATCATATGAGGGAGCTCCCCCTCTCAAACACAAAGGAATGTTCTTAGTCCATAACAACTTCCCCAACTATTGTAAACATTTGCTACTGCCTATTGGGTGATTCAAAGTGAAATCTATATTGTCAAATCTATTTAACAACACTTCCCACAATTTAGAGTTGGTATTTATCATCCATTCACTTGTGTTATGGAGACATTTTCTTTTGGGCCATCAATTTGAGCTATGTACTAATCATCATAACTTTTAGTACATCTTCACACAACTAAACTTGAACATTCATCAACATTGGTGGATGGAATTTTTGTGTGAGTATGACTTTGGTTTTCGATACATCAAAGGAAAGGAGAACATGGTCATTGATTCCTTGAAAAGGAGGTGGCATGAGGTATTAGTTTATCCTTGAGCACGTATTTACAAAGCTATATTTTGGAAATGTTGGAGCAAATAAGATCACTTACAAAATCAAGAACACTTCCACAAATGAATTGAGAAAAATAACAAAGTTAATAACTATAAATGAGCATATGAATGTGGAGTATAAACATATATTAACCTCAATTAGTAAATTACATAGGAATGCCTTATTATATAGGCATGGATGAGGAAATCCACCTTACATGTGGATTTAAAAGTGCCCCATGATGTGGCACATGCACGTAGACAAGTGTCCTATAGGTGTCAACCTTTGGATCACTTAGAATTTACAAACCAACAACCTTGTGTGACAAGTGTTGGATGACTAAAAAGTGCCTTTTGAGGTGAGATGGAAAGTCTTCCAACCTCAAAAGGTATGTAGATGAGGTTTACCAAACAACTAGGTAATCTCTAACCTCTAAAAGGTTGCACATTTAGTTACACAAGATGTTGTCTAACCTCATCAACCTAAGTACACTTAAGCTATAGTGAATAGATAAATTATTCACACTAAAACACCCCTTAAGTGATACTTGGGGAGATCAAAAAATTCCAAGAGATACATAAATATGGGTCCTGACAACAAGGCCTAAAGAGGTACCCATGTACAATAAAGTCTCTCACAAATGGAGAAAAATGAGAAAATCCAGTGGGAAATAAAACTCCTCTCCAAAAGAGAGAATGAGAAGAAAATAAGTCTCCTCAAAGATGTCCCTAAAAGATAGGAACATGAAGAACTCCTAAAGCATGTCAAAGTTGTAAACTCTACCGAAGAAGAACTGGTATATGTTGGAATCAACGAACCCTCCAAGAATGTAGATCAGGATGAGAGAGATAAAACTTTGCATGAGTGCCCTCAATAACACTACTCAACTATATAGCACAGATGGCAACAAAGGTAAAATAATCTATGAAGCTAAAAGTACAAATGGTACAATGATCAAAGAGGCACAAATAACACTGCACGAGTGACCCTGAAATGACACTACTCAATGTGCAAGTGGTGATCTACAAAGATACCAAGGTCTCACAATATTGATCAATTGAAAAATAAAGGTGATGTGTCCAATACTTCACTGGAAAGAAGCATTAACAGAACCATGTGATACCCCCTATAATGTTGATAGGAAGAGGTATTGGAAAACCAACTGAAATGTGTGTAGGTGGTTGGAGATGCAGAATCAGGTCCAATATGATGTACAAGAATGAGGCTAGAATGTTTTTGTGGAGGTACACTCACCAAAAAGATTGTGATGGCAAATAACAAGGCACTAACACAATCCCCTATGGTACTTTATAAATTAGTGCATGTATAAAAGAGATACACTATGATATGCAAAAACCCTAAAAAGAACATAAGATTAGTTTTGTCACTTTATTTTAGTGCATTTACAAAGAAAATAGTGCTTACAAACAAATATTGTATTTGGAGTTCTTACAAATGTCCAAAAAAGGACCACATGTTGAAAATATAATTCTCTAATATAAAATGAAGAAACTGATGGCACCATGGTAAAGTACACAAAAAAACATGCACTTTCAAAAAAATGGGACCCAAAAAGAGTCTGTACGCCCAAGATATGGTCCGTCGAAGTTCCCGAAATGAGAACTACACAACAATAGCACTGAGAAAAGAAAAATCTAGGAAAAACCTAAAGCCCAAACTAAAAAATATCTTCACCGCTATGAAGAGCACAAAATTCTACCTAATTTCAAAAGAAAAGCTTGAAAAAAGAGCACCATATGAGCAAGAATGAAGCCTCACAAGATGAGCTTCCAAAACCAAAACTCCAATGGTGAGGGGTAGAATTTAGCAAAACATAGCCTCTGCCAAATTTAGTAAAGCTGCCATTAAAGATGTAGGTCTATTAAAAATAGAAACCTTGCCAAACTAGTTAGCTATAGCCAAAAAAAACTCCTCCAGATAAATTGACCAACTGCTAAAGTTGGAAAATTTGCCAAATAAGCCTCTAAAATAGAGGTACTGCTAAAAAAGCCACCAAGTGGCACAAATACCGAGGCTAGATGTAGTAGGTAGAGGTATAAATTTTAAAAGAGGTACAAGCACATAAATTTTTTATTGGGCATGTGTGTTTATATTAATATTAATTTTTTTTTAAAAAAATACTGAAAAATGATTAAAAAAACTATTTTTTAAAAATATACTAAAAAAATTAAAGGGCAAAGGGGGTTTTAAACCGCCCTCCCCCACCACCCTTAAGAAGGGTAGGGCCCAAGGGCTACTACCCTGCCACGGCCGAGGCCGTGGATAGGGTACAATACCCTTGGGTACCCCCCCCCCCACTACATGGAGAAGGGGATGAGGTACAAACCCTCGCCCCCCTTACATATTATTATTTTTAATATATTTTTTTAGTTCAAAAATAGATAAAAATAGAATGAAATAATGTTATCTTTTTTAAATAAAAATTATACCTTGGGACTACATGTTGGGGAGGCTTTACGGCTTCCCTGGTGAAACAATTTTGCCTCAAAAACACCTAGCTTCATTTTTAGTGATTTGACAGTCAATCTTAATTGATTTGGGCCTTCTGAATGTGTTGGTGAGGTTTGTTTGGTGCCACAATGCTCTAGTGATAGGGGTTGAGTGTTCGATTCACCAAAAATTGGGAAAGGATTTGCAATTTTGCTCTAATACCATGTCGGAGTAGCCAAGATCACTTGCAAAATCAAGAACAATTCCACAAATGAATTGAGCAAAATAACAAAGTCAATAACTATCAATGAGCTTATGAATGTGGAGTATAAAAAAATATTAACCTCACTTAGTAAATTACGTAGGAATGCCTTATTATATAGGCATAGATGAGGCAATCCACCTTGCATGTGGGTTGACAAGTGCCCCATGATGTGGCACATGCACGTAGACAAGTCTCCCATAGGTGTCAACCTTTAAATTGCTTAGAATATGCAAACCAACAACCTTGTGTGACAAGTGTTGGATGACTACAAAGTGCATGAGGTTTACCAAACAACTAGGTAACCTCTAACCTCTAAAAGGTTGCACATTCAGTTAGACAAGATATTGTCTATCCTCCTCAACCTAAGTAGACTTAAGATATAGTGAATAGATAAATTATTCACTCTAACAGGAACAACTCCTAGAAGACCCATGGTATAAGGAAGTTAGAGCAAAGATAGATTCTTAGAGGGCCCTTGTGCATAATTTTTGTAGCTATTCTTTAAAGATAGATCAACTATTGCAACATCTTGGTCATATTTATGTGTCAATTGTTGGTGGTCTTCACACTATTGTGTTGTTTGAGGTGTATTGTGCACCTTATGCAACACACCCAAGTATTAAGAAGATGCATGTTGGCCTTTGACAGTTATTTCAGTGGCTAGGGATGAGATGTGATGATGTTAGATTTATTTCTAGGTGTGGAACATCAGCGTCTCATAGGCCTTCTATAGCTCCACACAACATTCTAGAATGGAAATGGGACATAATTTCTATGGATTTTATCATTGATTTTCTTGTATCTTCTCATTGTCATGATGCCATGATGGTAACTGTAAACAAGTTGACCAAGCTTTCCCATTTCTCACCCAAGAGGTCATCCTATAGGTGTTGTTTTGATGGCATGTACCTTCATGGAGGACATCGTATGCTTGCATGAAGTTCCTTGCAAAATTATATCAAACTGTGATCCCATGTTCATGTCCTTGTTGTAGGTATATTTACATCATGCATCGAGCACTCAGTTCAACTTTAGATTATCTTATCATCCAAAGATAGATGGTCAAACAAATAGGGTGAACACATGGGATGAGTAGGGTACATGGTTATTCAAGTACTAGGTAAACGTGTGAATACATGAGACATTATCCTTCCTATATAAGGATGACTAGGGTACATGGTTATTCAATTACTAGGTAAACATGTGAACACATGAGATGTTATCCTTCCTATATAAGGATGACTAGGGTACATGGTTATTCAAGTACTAGGTACACATGTCCTCTTATGCCACCTTTGATTTATCTTAGATTTCTAGTTGCACATGGTCATTATCCAAATAATGACTAGGATTTGTTATATTTTTGTAGCAATTGTACACCAAGGTTAATATTAACCTTGACCTTAACTATGTCGATATACCTAATCATCTTGGCTAGGGATGAGGGAGAGTACATGAGAGATTTCATAACCACCTTTTTGAGAGCTATCATTCATATTCAATTAATTATTTAATGATAATGATTAAGTTAAGAAATAATGACATAATTTAGAAAACAAAAATAAATAAATAACCATTTAACTATTTGTTTATTTCTTGTATACATAATTGTTTCACACAATTCATTTTATTTTCAAAACTTTTAAAGAAATTAATTAATTTCAAACTAAAATTATTGTTAACACATATATTAATTATGCTGAGAGGCATTCCTACATTCACAACAGGGGTGGAGTTGAAGAGCTCAAAGTTTCCAAGATTTCGTGTAATTTTATAAGATTAAAATTTGGTTTTTATTTTTTATTTTGTCCAATTTCTTTTTTTGTTCCATAGTTTTTGTGATTTTCTTATTTTCAATTTCTTTTTTGGTTTTTTTTTTTTTTTTAACAAAAAGGTGGCCAAACCACTAAAATTTATTAATAAAAAGTAATTACAAAATGCTAGATTCAGAAAAGGCATATCGGTAGGAAAGAATCAGCAAAGAAAACCTCTGGTTATAGCCTGAGTTTAACGAGATTATATATAGTCAACTCAAAAACATAGATCGGTCCAAAATATGACTAAAATCATGCCAGAGAGTATACAATTTTTTTAAAGAGGAATTACAGAGCATCTAGCATATACAAAAACCGAACAAAAAAAAAACTGCTGAAGGCAAAAAACATGAAGAAGATCCCCATTAATCTGCTATCTCTATAACCTGCAAATCATGACCCTCGATGTGATCATCATCCTCTACAAGCTGAGGAGGAGGTGGCAGAGGAGGAGGCACATAGTTCAACAGAAATAGTAGAGCATTAAACACTTCTGAAGCCTTTCTGCCAACTGATGTCCCAATTCCTGCCTGTGACAATGAATTGAGTTTCGAAAGGAAATGATACAATTGTTGCAAAGGCCATGAGAAAATGCATTGAAAAGGCAGTGTAAACCAGGCGTACGAAATAAACACCTACAATCAAATAACCCTCTGACAAGAGCAGACCCTTCATGCACATCATAATCAACTAAAGCAGAATGAAATGCATTGACAGAAAAATGAACATTCTGAATAAAAGCTAACCCCAAATCCCTTACCTTGTCTCCAGATTGCAAGAGATCCATTGCATTGGATAGAAAATGGGAAGCAACTTGAGAAGGATAAATAGCAACTAGAGTGCAAAGGGCTGGTAAGTTACAAACTTGGATAATAGCAGTGCCCACAGATACCTCATAAACATTGAAAACTTCCTGCAATGTGTTAGAATTAAAATAGCCAAGAAGGGGACGTTCTCAATTCCAAATAGGCCAAGAGATTCTAGTGTTCTGGTGAATAGAACCCATACTAATCTACTAAAATATGATGTAAAACAGAAAATGAGATACAATCACAGCTGCTACAGCAAAGATCAGAGCTTTATACCAAGATAATTGGAAAACATGAAACAATAACAATTGTGAAAGCAGAGAACAAGCATAAAACCAAATTAAATGCGAATGATGCTTCGTATAACTCATGAATGATAGAAATTAGTGAAATGTCGAGTCCCTTGTGCGAGGTCTGCTAGCCGTCTTTAGGAGCAAGCAACAAGGTACAATCCGCCCATCGAAACAAAGTTCACATCACTTAAAACAACGTCAGCTAAACATCACATAGGACCATAAAATAATGCTAAAAATAAAGTTTAAAATCTAAAAAGTTGAACCAAAGTATCATAACTTACTCAATTGAATCCTTGGCCAAAATATAACTTATACCGGGAATCTGAAGGAGAGATTCAGAATTCTATTCGATAGCAACTTCATTAGAACTAAAAGCAATATTAGCTAAAAAATCAGCTAAGAGATTACCTTCACGATATGTATGCCTTATCTGAAATGAGTGAAACTGTTTTAATAGATCTCTCCCAGACTTAAGAATATATTCTATTTTCCAACTCAGAGAAGAGTTATTGGAGAAAGCTAAAACAATATTCAGTGAATCCCCTTCCACAATGATATTAGTAAAACCATCTTTTAATGCTAGATTCAAGCCTGCTATTAGAGCCAAAGCCTCAGCCTCATTATTTGTTATTGTACCGAGTTTAATTGACAAAGCTCTAAGAATTGTTCCATGATGATTTCTAATAACACAACCAGCACTGGAGATTCCTAGATTACCTCTGCTCGCACCGTCAAAATTAAGCTTTACAAAGGATTCAGTGGGAGGGATCCATTTGATAGCAAATCGATCAGTCAAAACTTCAGACTTAAAGCAAGAATTATCAAGCACCTTTAACTGCTTCCAATTCTTTAAAATCATATCATCCCAACTTGTAAAAATAAGAGAACCCGCCTTCTTAGATAACAAAGATGCTAAAACTACTTCTAAAATAGTTGTTTCAACTTTGCCCAACACAATATGAAGAGGATTGCTTACTTTTTTAAATATTCTTCTATTTCTTTCTAACCAAAGAGACCAGATGACAATGCTTGGTGAAACAATCCACAGAACAAAAAAAGTAGACTTAGAGAATAGTATAGGCTAGCTTTGAAAGACTTGTAGTAAAGAACAAGGAAGAGGACCCGACCAGTTCAGTCTAGAAATAAGCCAAAACCAAACCTGTGAAGAGAAATCACAATTCAACAAAAGATGATCTACTGATTCCTCCACCTCCTGACAGAGGAGACATAAGAAGGGATTTGCAACCCCAAGTTTAACTAATCTATCACTAGTAAGGATTTGGGAATGCAATGCTAACCATGAAAAAGCTCCTGCTTTAGGCAGGCATGAATCACTCCAGCAAAGCTTATAAGGCCAAGAAAGGTTTGAATTAGAATCCTTACTAGTGATACTTAGGTAACCTTGTTTAACTGTATAACGACCTGATTTCGAAGGAGCCCAAACTAATTTATCCTTTTCGCCTGAGATAAATAATCAGCGATCCTTCAAAATATTCTTAAGAAGGATCTTTTGCTCTTGAGGGACCATGAACTCATCAAAATTTTTCCATTTAACTGAATTAAATGCTGAGTTAGGATCAATTTCATAATAATCTTTAACTTTTATTCCCCAAACCTGACATAGCAAAGACTTAATCTCATAAAGACCTTTTGTTTTAACTAAAGGGGGATGATTATTCCAAGAATCATCCCAGAAAAGAGTAGAACTTCCATCCTGAATGACCCAAGATAAATAAGAAGAAATAACTTCTCAATAGTGAATCAAAAAATTCCACATGTGAGAACCTGCCTTAGGATTTAGAATAGTAAATAATCTTTCAGGATTAAAGGAATCTAGATAATTGGCATACATTATTTTACTCCATTTAGAAGTTGATTTTTCATACAAATTCTAGACAAGTTTAGCTCCAAGAGCTTTATTTTGAGCTGCAATATTATGAATTCTAGCTCCACCAAATTGTTTTGGAATACATATGTTATCCCAAGAAAGGAGGGGAATCTTTCACCCATGTAAATTAGTGCCATTCCAAAGAAATTTCCGTAACATGTTCACAATAAAGGTAAGAATAGTTTTTGGGACCTTTAAAACTGATAGCAAATAAACTGGAATCGCTGATAAAACTATTTTAATCATCAAAAGTTTACCTGCCAAAGTAAGCCATTTGCCCTTCCAGGAAGATATTTTAGCTTTGATGCTTGAAATAAGCTTATCCCAGAACATGTTTTTAATTGATCCCGAGAAAAGAGGGATTCCCAGATACCTTGACGGCAAAGTGTCAATTTGAAAACCAAGATACTTAGCTATCCTACTTTGCACCAATTTAGAAGAGAAGAAAAAGAAAATTTTAGATTTGCTATGGTTCACTTTTTGACCAGATACTAAACAATATTTACAGATGACTTCCTTCAAAACTCTAGCTTCTTCTATCATATGTTGCCCAAACAACAAAGTATCATCTGCTAACAAAGCATGTGTAATAGAAAAAAGAATTCTAGGAATATTAATCCCTCTCCAATAGCCCAATGTATTCTGACTCAGAATTAGTCTACTCAACCCTTCAGCCATTAAAATAAAAAGAAAAGGGGAAAGAGGGTCTCCCTGTCTTATGCCTTGAGAAGATTTAAAAAATTTAGATTGTGTGCCATTAATCAATACTGAAAAATTGACACCAGTAATACAGGATTGGATCCATTTACACCATTTAGGAGAGAAACCAAACTTGAGAAGAACGTGGAATAAAAAATCCCAGGACACTCTATCATAGGCTTTTTTTTCCAATTTCTTTTTAGTTTTTATTTTTTATTTTTTCCAATTTCTTTTTTGGTTTTTATTTTTTATTTTTTCCAATTTCTTTTTTGGTTTTTATTTTTTACTTTTTTTCCAATTTCTTTTTAGTTTTTATTTTTTATTTTTTCCAATTTCTTTTTTGGTTTTTATTTTTTATTTTTTCCAATTTTTTTGGTTCCATAGTTTTTGTGATTTTCTTATTTTCAATTTCTTTTTTTATTTTTTACAATTTCTTTTTTAGTTTTTCCAATTTCTTTTTTGGTTTTTATTTTTTATTTTTTCCAATTTCTTTTTTGGTTCCATAGTTTTTATTATTTTCTTATTATCAATTTTTTTTAAATCACTAAAAATATCAAACAAATAAAAAAATTGAAAAATTAAAAAATTAAAATGATGGAAAAAGTAAACTATAGAAAAAAGATATCCCTATTGTACTTTAAATATATTTTTTAAAATATAAATATACTAGTTAAAAATGCAAACTTAGTTATAAAGCAAATATAAAAGTAAAAATATAGTAACACAAATCTAAAACTAATCATGACTTATCATATATAAGTGAAAAATTAGATGGAAGTAAAAGTCACTTTTATGTGGGTCATCATATTCATGTGAACTATTATGCATGTCAATTATGGTGTAATTTGAGGCTAGTCGTGTAATGGCCAAGGTCTCCTTATCATATTTAATAACTATGAAACAAAAATTGACCAAACTACTTGGGAAGATTATATGCCCTGTTATTAAATTATTTCTCCAAGAATACATGCCCACTCCTAAGAGGTTATTGGTTGGTTCCCTTCAATCTCATCTAACGTATCATCTCCATATCAGTGATATTATGCTCATTCACTAGTTTTACTAAGCAATGCATGTTCTCAATTACCATCACTAGGGCCTTTCATACGAGGCATGCCATCTCCTTGCTAGGTTTCTACCCTTATTTCATTAGAATATGAGAAAAAAAGTGGAATCAAAATATATTTTCTCCTGCTTTTTTGATTTTGGTGTTTTAACTAGTATCACTTTCAATTTACAATGTATTCATTAAATATATGTCAAGCTAGAGTTGGAAAAGACATTCTAACAAAATATTGTTGTTATTGTAAAGAAGTCATTTGGTTAAAGAGATTATGTTCAGATGTTGGGTTGAAATAGGGGGCAATTACTCTTTATCATGATAGTCAAAGTGCAATTTGTTTAACAAACAACTTGAAATTTCATGTGAGGACCAAGCACATAGATGTACAATATCATTTTATTAGAGACATGGTCAAATATGGAAGGGTGAAATTAGAGAAAGTACAAACTTTGAATAATGTTGCGGACGCTTTAACCAAGCCCATGAGCACAGAGAAACTCAAATGGTGTTCAGAGCCCATGGGCCTCCTGGCCCCTAGCAATTAGATTCTTGATGATATGTTTCCAATTGGCTCTTGCAAGGTATTCGACAAGTGGGAGAATGTTGGGAATTAAGGTATCTCAACCTTGCAAATTTCTAGAGTTTATTTATTTATTATTTAACATTTTCTCACATATTATATTATATTTTATTATGTAATTTGTGCTCTAGCATAAGAGGGCATGGGATGTTGAGTTGGCACCATGTGCCACATGTTAGTACTTTTCTTGATGAGTTGTAAGTTGCCATAAGATGCTCTTTTATCAACAAATTTGGATGCCCTATTTTGTAGGAATTTTATGACAAGTTATGACATATTCTTATGATAGTTGTGTTACCAATTTTTCACCTACAACTCAAATTGGTAGAGCTGAAACCATTCATTACATTTGAGGTGAAGAATTTTTTAACACATTCCTACTATGGTTAACCATGGCATATTTTAAGTGTTTGAGAAAAGATTAAATTCAGTTTTATTGTTTAGAGTAAAGAAATATAAAGGAAAGTACATATTGAACACAAGACATTATTTCATTCATTTCAGGAATGTTTCATTCATTTTTGCAAATGAAGCATACACAGAATTGCATAAGTGTTACATTTGTATTCATTGGAAAGAAAAGAGTAAACAATGGTCCCACACAAGCCATGGGAGTAGATTAATGAATGCAACATAATATATGCTATGCATCTGAAGATAAAACAAATGAAAGGAAGCATAATAGAAAATACATATCCATCATTGCCTGAGATAGCTTTGGGGTGAATTTTCTTTGTCTTGCTCCTCCTCTCCTAATCACCAAGTGAACCTACATCATGGTAATCAATTGGTTAGAGCTCTGGATATGAATCTCCCTATGTACCCTACCAACAGAAATATAGCACATGTCATGAAGCATTGGATCAATAAGAAAGAAATCCAGAAAGATCAAATCATCACATGAGTATTGCATTCATTGTTTTATCTAGAACTTGCTTGTGCAATGTGTAGGTATAGGTACATTCATCATTATGTAGGACATTTCAGCATGTGGTAAAAAATGGGCTCACACAAGGGTTGAGCCCAACATGCTGCCCCCCTTTGATCTTAAGGGGAATATAAGATAAGTATAGAAACTTTCAGATCAATAAATAAAAGCATATTCTAATTAAAAGTCAATGACAACACCAATACATCATGAGATAGTCTCCAAGGTAGAGCAGTCCCATCAAGAGAATTACAACCAAAGAAGCATCATGGAGCATCAATTAAATTAGGTATTTACCACCGTTTGTTGTGAATAAAGTGTAAAATTGCTATTGAATTCATTAAACAACCATGAAGGACAAAAACTAGTCATGATCATGACCATCCCATCAACCAAGAGGCATATTATCAACTGAAGAAGATAGAGGATAGTCATAATGAAAAAAAAGTCCAATATCTATATCCACAAGTGAAGTGCAGCATACACTATATAGACTGGAACAGCTATGTCATGAACCATACCTGCAGTATAATACAATGCCAGCTGTCTAATATGCATGGTACAAGTCTATAATGGAGGATTAGAATGATCAAGATGCAAATCTATTTCCTACTAGCCATACTATCATGGCACTATACAATAGGTATGGTGAACATTTTATTGCAATCATAAGAAGAAGGTAATCATTGAATAATCATTATGTCTAACTGCTATGGAGAGGCAGAGATGAGCTTGCAATTTTTCAAACCATGGGATAGTCCATTCATCATATAATTACCATATGCCTTTGCAAAATCAAGATACAACCATAGGCTATAGGTACAACCACTCCATTGAGGATCAACCATTTTAAAATCAAGCAACATTGTGCCATGTAGACAATACAAGGGATACAAGTTGGCTCACAACTAAGACTGCAAGGAGTGATGGCAACATTCACACAAGATGCATTGAAAAGACTAAGTATGATCATTCTTGTATATATATAATCATAAAGTAAGGTTTGTCAAAATAAATAATAACCTACAGTGTGCATATGAGTACAGGTGCAGTGCATAATATAGAACATAATACCCATAGAGTGCAAGGTACAGGTGAAAGACAATCATCCTCAAGTTATAGTATACCTTTGAATCAAGAGAGGATACAATACATTTAAATCAAGGAGAAATACCATTCACAACTATGCAAAGAAGGACAGTCACCTGAGAGTAGTTTACAAGAAATAGTCATCAAGCCTTCCAAGTCAGTGGCATCGATAGAAGGAACCTTCTGAGACAGTCTCACCATAGAGGACTTTTATAGTCATAGCTTCAAAAAGAGCAAAAGAATGTCAAGGTTAACCAAGACCATGAAATAGTACAATTCAGTCTTGAAGGAGGGTACAGTCACTACCATAGAAGCCTTATTATTCATCAAAGGGCATATAAAGTGTAAGACAGTTATGGAGTAATAAGATAGTCATTTCTATCCTACAAGGATGAGTATAACTTAGCAAAGCATAAGAAATAAAAGAGTAATCATCATGTATTTGAGAGCATTCCATAAAAAAACAAGAGGATCATCCATGCATATTTCCTATAGCAGTCAAGTGCATGATCAAGGATATTGTTAGAAAAGGATGAAACCCTTGTAAGACAAAAGACAAGGGATAGTCATATCGATATAATGATCTTCATGTTTCACCAACTCATCAACACCTTGCTAAGTCATACTCAGCACTAGTAAAGTAGTGAACAAGTCTCTTGACAGAGGTAAGCCATAGTGCAGTGGGGATAGTGTTAGAAAGAAGGTACAATGACCTTTAAATACTATTTATAGCCACTGGTACAATCATCAATGAAGAATACAAATTCCATATAGCATACACAATATGGTAGCCATAGCTCAGAAGGACAGTCATGAGAGTATAGGTTGTTTTGAGAAGGTAGGTGTGTATGTATTAAGGAGTAGAGTCAATGAAGGAACCTTATAGAATAGTTGGAGTGCATTATAGAAGGGCAATAAATCATGAAGAAAGCCCATAGTGCCATTAGTGAAAAGATAGGATACATATAATACAATTCTATGCTACAGGATGTATGAAAAGGGAGCTATGGATGTAGCATTTTAAAAGGTACAGTCATATGGCAGAGTTTATTGTTGTTTTTGTCTTCATATCAAACTGTCACAATCATCAAATGGAGAATATACACTTCCAAATGCATTCATGACTACATAAGCATAGAGTCACTAAAGCCAAAGTCATTTTGATGAGTATGACAGTATGAACAACCTATAATGAAGAAGACAACCTTTGGTAAAGTAAAATGACAGTCAACATGCGTTGGAATAGCAGAGATATATATATTCTTTTGTTTATCAACAAGAGATACAAATAAAAATAACATATATTTTAAACTCATTCTATAGCCTTCATCACAAGTGTAGAGTCTATAGTGTATATGTGAGTCCATATGGAGTAGCAGAGAAGAAATAAAGTTATAGTCATTTCTTTTTCGCTGACTATCACTAAAGCCAATGAACGACACTATTTGAAGGGTGAAGGAGTAGGTGAAACCTTAGTAGGGTTTGTAACAAACAAGAGAGAAAGCCTCTTTCATCACTTCATTACATGAAAGCTAAAGTAAAAATAGTACACAAAGAGATGAACAAAATGATGAGAAATAGTATTCTTTTGTGACAGAGAAAAGAAAGGATGGAGTATATATTTACTAAACCCTACTAGGGTTTACCTATAGTAGGTAGAGTTGTTTAGCCTTTTCTTCAACGGCCATACATACTTGTTCCTGTAGTAGTCATCATGCCATGAGTAAAGAGCAAAGCATATAAGGAAATATGAGCTACAAGTTCTCTTTTCCAAGAGTTCAAACTCACAATGCTAACCATAAAAGTTGAGAAAGAGGAGGAATTGTATACAAAGCAAGTTACAATAAGCTATAAGGAGAACCGGTGTAAAAAAATGTCTTTCTTCCCTTGATTTTTATGCCAAAATAGAGTAAATATGGACTAGATACAGAAGCAAAAAGGAGGAGATTTTTTCATCATCATGTTGCTAAGCCAAAACTAGAAAAGAAGTAGCTACAAGAGCAGTAAATAAAGTGACTTCACCACCATTTCTATTAGGAAAATAAAGATATACAGAAGGGAGACTTACCTGAATGAAGATGGCATTGAAAATAGCTCAAAAACAACAGTTTAAACCTCAAGAATGCCTCCAAAAATAGCTTCAAACCCTAGTGCATGGCGGCCACATAGAGCATCCCCATGGTGAAAGATGCAAATGAGTTCAATTAGGGCAAGATTTTGTTTTTTTGGATAATGATGCACAAACTCCAAGGGTGGTTCGACCCCCTTGTGATGTTTTTTCACCTTTCTTATAAAAAATCAAACTCCAAACTAATGATGCCCATGGTGAGGGGCTTTAGAAAGTCAAACAACATAATGATGCAAGGGAGCCCATGAAGCCATGTCTTTTTTTGTTTTGATTTTCTTAAAGAATGAAAAGAATAAAGTCAAAAAACATAATGATGCAAGGAGAGCCCGTGGAGTTAGGATATTTCCTTTTGATTTTCATAAGGTTTTTGAAATGTTAATGATGTAAGAGTATCACATGTACATGCATGGAGATGCAATGATATAGAATTATGGCATGGGAGTCATAAGGGTGTATGTGATTATACAAATCAAATGGGAGTCATAAGGATGCTATGATGTGTTAACCAATGAAAGAGCATGATGAATTAGCATGATGTTATGCATGGATGAGGTCCTATGATATTATGGTGGCATGGGAGATATAAGGGGTTAATTTATGATTTCTATTTAATCATATCTCACATATGAGAAGGTTTTCTTTAACTTTTGCATGTATGGAGGATGTGTTTTCATTGGCATCATCATAGGATCCATGAGGTAATTATGCAAATCAAAGGGGAGTTATAAGGAGAGTTATTATTTTTTAAACCTTTTGAAAATAATTACCCTTAGTTTGCATGACTTAAAAATTGATAAACAAATGTAAACAAACGATAAAGTAATAAATTATAAATTACTTTATTATTTGTCACAAAGTTGTAAAAAGGTCAAAGATAGACAAATTTATAACAAATAGTAAAGTATGGCTTTCAAACTCAATATTTCTAATGCCCATGATAGGGTTTCTTGGCAGTTTCTTTTTCAAGTAATTCAAAAATTTGGATTTAATGAAAAAGTGACGTTTCTTATTTGAGAAGATATCACCTCTGCTAAATTCTCTGTTCTTGTTAATGGAGTCCCTAGAGGTTTCTTCTCTTCTTCTAGAGGTATCAGATAGGGGGATCATTTATCCCCTTATCTCTTCATTATTCTGGCTGAAGCCCTTGGGAGGTCGGTTCACTCTATGATCAATTCTAGGGATATTATTGGCATCAAGCTAGCCTCTACTCTTCCACCTTCATCTATTTACCAGTTTGTGGATGATACCATCCTCTTTGGCATCTCCTTAGTTTTGGAAGCTCGTAGCTGGAGAAAGATCCTTAATGATTATGCTAAGGCTTCAGGTCAATATATTAATTTCCAAAAAAGCAGTATCTTTTTCTTCAACATTCCTGTAGATCTTCAGAGGAAAATTATTAACATTATGGGGTGTGCTGATGTGGTTTTACCTTCTACCTACCTTGCTCTCCCATTGATTGTTAAGGAGGTTTCCCCTAGATTTTGGAATAATATTCTTGAAAGAGCTCAAAAAAAGTTGGTGGGTTGGAAAGGAAAACTGTTGAGCAGTGCCAGAAAATTGCAGCTTCTATAGGCTTCTTTGTAAGGTATCCCTACCTACTTCCTTTCTCTTTTCAAAATGCCTAAGCATCTGGCAGATAAACTTGAACGGATCCAAATAACTTTTCTATGGACCGGTTTGGAGGAAGGAAGGAGAATGTCTTGTTAAATGGGAGAAAGTTTGTCTACCTAAAACTCATGGTGGCCTTAACATCAGAACCATTCAAAAAATGAATAAAGCCCTATTATCTAAGATCAATTGGAATTTTCTTAATAACAACAAAGATTGGGGGGAAATCATGAGAGCTAAATATTTACAAGGTCATGACATTGCTAATTTCATAAACTCAGAGGGCCTCTCTCAAGGTTCTGTTATTTGGAATAAGATGATCAAATCCAGGAGTTTAATAAGGAAAGGGATGAAGTGGAAGCTTGGTGATGGGACCAATATAAAATTTTGGGATGACCCTTGGTTGGCTGATCATGTGCTTTCAACTCAAGAAGGTAATGGGGCCTTGGTTTTTTTGGCTAAGTAGTCTTTTGGCACAAATGTTAACCAATATATTCAACAGAGACATGGCTTCAAACAATGGAAAAATTTGCTTGAATGCTATTAGAATCACCAGGATCTTCTCCCTTGTATGAATGCTATTCAACAATTGCTCTGGAGAGTTAGAATCCCTCTTTTTCCAAGACCTGATGAGTTACTTTGGGTTGTAGATATAAGAGGTCTTTTTTCACTTAAGTCTGCTTATCATCTGTTGATTGATGTTGGTCAAAAAGAGGACCTTTGGAAGAAAGTCTAGAATCATAAACTTATCCCAAAAGTTAATTTCTTCTGGTGGGCTGTGGTTCATAATAAGATATTAACTCAGGATAATCTCAAAAAAAGGGGTTTTCAGTTGGTCAATAGTTGTGTTATGTGCCTCAAGGAGGAAGAGACTATCTCTTAGCTCATTCTTCATTGAGAGTTTGCTAGAGAAATCTGGAGAAGAATTCTTTCTAATTTTGATATGCCATGGGTGTGCAATCAAGAGGTAAAAGAGGTCATTGTTAATTGGAATCCTCCTTTTTCTCAACCCTGGTTAGTGGAACTATGGAATCAAACTCTCCCTTTCATGGGGTGGATTATTTGGAAAGAAAGAAATAATAGAATATTTAGGGATATTGCCAAAAACCCATACTCAAGTCTATCATTCTTTTTCCAAACTACTGATTGAAAATGTGGTTAATTCCAGAATTAAGACTACTGACAGACTACTTACCTAGTTTGAAATTATTTCAGCCTCCAATTGGGGTATTCTCAATCAAATCCTTGCTTATGATAACTCCAAGAAACTTAAGAGATTGAATACTAGGTGGTCTTGTCCTGAGCCTGATTGGTTCAAACTCAATTTTGATAGGGCCTCAAAATCCAATGGTAAAGCTAGTGGAGGTGGAATCATCAGGAATGATAGAGGGGAGCTTGTTGGTACCTATGTTGGGGGTCTTAGTTTTCAAACCAATAACTTTGCTGAGGCTCTGCCCTTTTATGGGGAGTCAAGTTGGCGATCACTCTGGGTATACAAAAGTTGAATATAGAGGGGGACTCTAAGTTAATTATTGATGTAGTGAACAAAGTCTCTATCAATGGTTGGAGGCTAAAAGATCTTATTATGGATAATAGAACCATGATAACTGGTATCCCTATGGTGACTATACCCCATATTTACAGGGAAGGTAATGGGGTTGACAATGCCCTTGCTAATCTTGGTCAACAGTTTGAAAGTTGGCAGTGTTGGCGCCAAAGACAAAATATCCCTTCACTAATTGTGGAGTTAATTCAAAAAGATAAATCTAATTCATGACATCACCTACTTTTTTTTTCCATTTTGGCGCAGCTCTTATGTACGCTGAGCTAGCGGCCTAATGTGGATGGGAAGATCAATGGATAGATTTACAAACGTGAGAAAAGTATGCTGGAAGGGAGGATTTATTGGTTTAATATGGCGGCACATCCTCATAATAATTACCAAAGGACTCATAATTCATTTAACTTTAAGTCCTGTTGTGTGGTTACACAACATGCCCCATTTTGTATTAGCAAAATAGGGACCCAACTTTGCTGGCTTGTTCCCTTGCTTTTGTGCTCTGGGCGGTATATGGTAAAACAACATCAATCAGTATGCATATGCCTAATGTTAGGTATATTTATGATCTTGAAATCTGAACCAAAATCTGAAATCCAAATCTTTCATCAAAAAGTTTACCAGGTGAAAGAGCTTGAAATTCTAGGCAGGTTTGCCTTTTACATCACACTGAAATTTGACCAAATGAGAAAGTTATGGTAGGTCAAAGTTTTGGTCAAACTTGATTTTCCTGGGGGGCTCATATTTTAGAATATCACTTGATATTCCAAATATCACCCAAGTATTAATATGACAGTGACGTCATCATGATCTTTCGAAGGGGGATCACTTTAGTCGCGGGGGGTCACCTTTAAAATATCACCCGATCTAAAGCATGACATGATATTCCGATATCACCCTGATATTATAAAAATGCCCGATCTTCCTAAGATGACCCTATGTTACAAATATCACCCTAAGCACTAATATGATGCTGACGTCAGCTCATCCCCATACTACAAAAAATATAATATGACGGTGACGTCATCATAATTCGGGGGGGTGATATTCATCAACAGTGGGGTCATATTCGCAAATATGACTTGATTTTCTCAACATCCCCTGATCTTACTAATATGACGGTGACGTCATCTTTCACATTTTAATGAAGTCCAAATATGGTGGTGACATCACCATCATATCCCATTCGATGAGAAGGGTCATGTTTGTTAATATCCCGCATATTGATAATGTGCATCAAGCGGACCCAAAAAGTTTATTAAGGATGAAAAATGTTGTATGTTTTCGTGCTTTGTATATTTGTGACATACAAGCTGAGATACATTACCCATATACAAGTCAGAATCGAAAGGTTTATGAAGTGTAGTAAAATCATTGTATATTTTGGCTTTGTATGTTCTTACATAAAATGTTGATATATATTTATTACATACATACAACGCGGAACTAAAAAAGGGTATGAAATAAGACATAATCATTGTATATCTGGTGCCTTGTATATATGCATCGTAATATACATTGCGTTATATACATACAAAGCTAGAATTCAGGGGAAATTGAAGTACGATCTATACAATGCAGCTGGAATCTGAACTGTACATACAAGAATCTTTGTATTTGCAAGATATACAAATTGGCAGACGCGAAGTGAAAATTAAATATTGAAAGTTCCTTGTATATTTGGTGTGCTTGCATGACCATCATAAGCACCCGATACTCAACCTGATATGTACAAAAGGCATATACAAAGGAATTTAGAACCTGATATATAAGGAAATGGGTGGGAAAACTGAGCGATAGATTTTAAAGTTATTTTCTAGAGCCCGATAGCATGATTTGGGTCAACGATGGTTGAACCGATTGTTCCAAACACTGTATATATATTTAACGCGTGATTTTTACGGATTTGGAACCTAATTACCTGTGTTTACACATTTAGCCTGATTTTAAAGTAAATTTTATCTTCCTGCTGATGTATAAAATGATGATAATTAATTCTCATCTATTCATTGTAGGATGTTGGAGCCGTTTGGAGATGTAGCTGAACTATATTGTAGAGTTGTACACGTAGGCAAAAGGATCTAGATCTAAGAAGGATATTGTCAAATGCACTGTTTGCCAGCTGGATGATGGACCAGGACAAAGATACTGGGATATTTTATGCTAGTTGTACATTTGCCAACCTAGCAAGGCACGTGCTGTTCATCTGGACCATTGGTTGTTTTGAGAGGATCCTGATGATTGGATCATTGTAACTATTTTTTGTCTTTGGTCCTATATAAGGGCCAGAACTTGTGTTCAAAAAAAAAAAGAGGGAGGTCAATCATTAAAATTAGACCAAGCCAATTTAATAGAGGAGATCGAATTGCTGAGACTAATGAGGATTGAATTGTTGAAATATCAAGGTTCATTCTTTAGATCTTTGTAAATGTACCTGTTCTTAAGCATACTAAATGAAGATGAAGTTTCAAATTACATCCTGATTGTAAACCTTAAGTAATCTTCAAGTTGATTTCTGGATATGTATTGGTGAATGCTGTGTTCAAATAGAGGCGCTTTCATTTCATTGCATGTTGTTATCAACTTTTCCTTTGAAGATTTGCACTGGATCATGCAGATTTGTGGAATGTCTTGGTGAAGTATGATTCTAGTTTCCTTCTTTTCATTGCATGTATGGGAAACTATATGTGGATCAGTGATCTCAATCAAGTAGTTTTGGGAATTTCATTCTTTAACCCTTTTCCTCATTTCAATTTCATAAATTCACTTCCATAACTATAAATCATGATAAATAATAAGAAGAAATAGAGAAATATGCTGACATCTCGTAGGTAACTGAAAATACTTAGCATATCTTGAGCTAAACACATGTAATGTTGAAAATATCATGCAAAGACTTACAAATAATGGTAGAAATCATGTAAGTAACCACTTGTAGACACATTATTTGAGTAAATTCATAGTGTAGAGGTAGAATTATTGGATGATTTATGCAGGGCAGACATACATAATAGGATATATGTAGGAATATTGAGGAACTTTGCAGGAATAATCAAAAAATGTAAGGCCCCTGAATGGAAAATAGCAACACACATCAACCACTGAGTAACGTCAGTAGATTAAGAACTAATCAACGGAGACTTGGGATCATGAATTCTCTGAATTCATTGTATCTTTCAAGATGAGTAAAGGTTGTTGTGTAACTTTTATTCTATGTTTGTGTATGACTAACATCTTGACCAACATAAATTGGCACTAGAAGGAGGGCCAAGCAGGGAATTTGTTATTTTCTACAAATATTACATAAATATTTCATCATTTGAACTGAGGGTCTGCAAATGTCTCTTGTCTAAGAGGTTTTGGTTACATCTTTGTAGAGATCTAGCTCAAAGCTTTAAAGATTCATTTGATTTCCTAAGCTTTCATGTTTTATTTTGAGATATGATAGATTTCATTAACATTTCAAAAATCCTAAAAAAAATTAGAAATAGAGTCTCATTTTGATGGATGCATATGAGGACGATTTTCAAGTTAACATTACTTTATTTCAGAAATCTTTGAATAGGCAGCTTTATCCTCAATGTTTACCTGACTTTGGTTTATCCACCTATTGCAGGCTACACAAGACTATAGAACACGGTGAAATTAATTGTTTAACTTTCTTCACAAGGTTGGATTTATATTTGAAAGGACTAATATTTTTCTTAGATGTGTTCAAGGCTAAAGTCTGGCAGGAAAATGAAGAAATTCTGGAGCAGCAAGCAAATACAGCACAAGAAATTATTAGTTGTCCAGACACTGAAGTGGATTGCTTTAAAGATTTTGAATCATACTTGTCTAGAAATATACATTGTGGTCAATTATTAGGTTTACCAATTGATGATGTCCTGATCGAAAGCTAGTGCAGATTACATGATGAAGAGCATTTAGAAAGAGATTGTTACCCTTGCTTGGTCATGTTGAAGAAGATTTTAGAAAATACAATAGTTGAACCGATCCTAGAGGTTAAAGCTAGTGAAACGTCTTTCCTTGAGTCATTTTATGGTGATATTGATGAGAGTTCTTTAAAAGAGGAGTGCAGGTATGAGTCTTTTGAAAATCATAGAGAAGAAACCACTTGTCAGGATAAGGTTTTTGATCCTGATCCTAATACTTTAGATAAGGATAATAAAACATCTTTCCTGGAGTCATTCTATGGTAAAGAGAAGTGTAAACAGACAGTAAAACAATTTAAATGCACTGCTGATGATGAATTTCCTATGATAGTAACTCAGGGAGTTAGAGAAAAGAAAGTAAATGCTGATTTCATAGATGACTTGTTTAAATTGAATGATCAAATGCAAGAATGTTGCAGGTTAATGGAACCAGATCCTCTACTAGATAGAAGATGTGAATTATTTAATGAACAATTCGTAAAAGATGAAGATGCAGAAGACTTTGGAGTTGTTGTGCATGATCAGACACCAATCCAATGTTATTTTGAAAATGAAACAGGGGAGAATTCTTATCAGTTGAATGCCATTTTTCCTTTACAGTCAAATGATTTAGAAATGATAAATTTTTGTATATCAGGTTGTGATAATAAAGATACTCATTTAGATGCTGATGTGCAGAGAATTGAAGAAAATATTGAGAAGTTTCCTGAACTAGAGGATAAATTGAATGTACAGAGTGGAGGAATAAATATGGATAAAGATGAAGGATTAATACTTCAAGAGTCATGCATCCTTCAATTTGAAGTGAGACCTAACATTGAACCAAGCAATGAAAATGCAAAGTCAAATGAAAGATCAGATGTCAATAAACAAGCATGTCCAACAGAACCAGAGATACACCAAGTTGTATTTTTCCTTTCCACAGTAAATGATGTTGATTATTATTTCGATTATAAGAATTTGAAAGATAAGACATGCATATGGATTAATCATGAGCATGATGAGCTTACTCAGTTGCTGATCATCAAGAGTTATTCTGTTGAGTGCAGTGAATTCATAATACAAGGATATTTTTCAGAATATAAAGATAAATTTGCTAGGTTGAGAACCATAACTAATACCCTGATGCTCCTGTACAATCAAAAGAAGTATGCAAATACAGGTGTCTTTGGGTCTTTTTCTAGTTTTTGTTTACCTAGTAGTGGTTTGTATATAGTTTTGTAGGTTAGTTGTTTGTACAGTTTGCTTTGTGTGTTTGCTTTTGTGTTTGGCATTGTTGACCTTTTGTTCTAGTTGGGCAAAGTTGGTGCACCTTGTTACTTAAGAACACTACAGAGATTGTTAGAATTCAAAAGTTGGGTATAAGTTTTTATATAGGTTGTAACTCATATCAGTATAGGTATTCTTGATCAGGTATGTGGTATCATATTCATCAGTACTACTTTTCTTGAGTCAAGGTGATCCTCACAATGACACACCTAATAGCCTTAGGTTTGTTGAACATATTAGTGTAGGTGTTAAATGAAAAATCTAAAGGTTTCCCTTGCTACCATTGCAATTCTCAGCTTAATTTCAGCAAGTGACCACTCCTTGCATCATGAAGCTACAACTGTTACATCTTATGAAATCAAATTCAAAATATAAAATAAATAAAATAAAAAGATGGATTTATTGAAATCTAGATTAAGTCATCTAAGTAACTCTATCGGGGCTATAGACGCTTGCTGGTAGTGGGGCTCTACTTAGGGTAATTGTAACGATAACCTTGCTGGGGTTATGGACACCTGCTGGCAACAAGGCTCTATCCGGTTGGCTATGAGGGATGAACCAAACTATGTAGCCTAACACCAGTCACTGATTTATTCAACTCACTTTCAAGATGAATGTATGAATCACATGCACACACTTGATCCCTTATCAGTTCATTGTTATATTGATAAACATGATACCATTTAGAAAGGATTAGGATGCTCATGCTTAATAAGAGTTGGAACATTATGTTCTAACTTATCCTCACCTTTTGAATTATTTGAATTTTGTTGTTTTCTTTGGTGGCAAGTTGTTGTGTGGTTACACAACACACCCCATTTTGCATTAGTAAAACAGGGACCCAACTTTACTGGCTTGTTCCCTTGCTTTTGTGCTTTGGGCGGTATGGTAAAACAACATCAATCAGTATGCATATGCCTAATGTTAGGTATATTTATGATCTTGAAATCTAAACCAAAATCCAAAATTTGAATCTTTCCTCAAAAAGTTTACCAGGTGAAAGAGATTGAAATTCTAGGCAGGTTTGCTTTTTACATCACCCTAAAATTTGACCAAATGAGAAAGTTATGGTAGGTCAAAGTTCTGGTCAAACCTAATTTTCCTGGGGGGTCATATTTTAGAATATCACCTTATATTCCAAATATCAGCCCAGTATTAATATGATAGTGATGTCATCATGATCTTTTGAAGGGGGATCACTTTATTCGCGGGGGGTCACCTTTAAAATATCACCCGATCATAAAGCATGACATGATAGTCCGATATCACCCTAATATTATAAAATCACCCGATCTTCTTAAGATGACCCTATGTTACAAATATCACCCTAAGTGCTAATATGATACTGATGTCAGCTCATCCCCATACTACAAAAAATATAATATGACAATGACGTCATCATAATTCGGGGGGGTGATATTCATCAACAGCGGGGTCATATTCGTAAATATGACCTAATTTTCTCAACATCCCCTGATCTTACTAATATGACGGTGACATCATCTTTCACATTTTAATGAAGTTCGGATATGGTGGTGATGTCACCATCATATCCCATTCGATGAGAAGGACCATGTTTGTTAATATCCCGCATATTGATAATCTGCATCAAGTGGACCTGAAAAGTTTATTAAGGATGAAAACTGTTGTATGTTTTCGTGCTTTGTATATTTGAGACATACAAGCCGAGATACATTACCCATATACAAGTCAGAATCGAAAGGTTTATGAAGTGTAGTAAAATCATTGTATATTTTCTCTTTGTATGTTCTTCAATACAATGTCGATATATATTTATTGCATACATACAATGCGGAACTAAAAAAGGGTATGAAATAAGACATAATCGTTGTATATCCAGTGCCTTGTATGTATGCATCATAATATACATTGCGTTATATACATACAAAGCCAGAATTTAGGGGAAATTGAAGTACGATCTATACAATGCAGTTGGAATCCGAACTGTACATACAAGAATCTTTGTATGTGCAGGATATACAAATTGGTAGACATGAAGTGAAAATTAAATATTGAAAGTTCCTTGTATATTTGGTGTGCTTGCATGACCATGATAAGCACCTGATACGCAACCTGATATGTACAAAAGGCATATACAAAGGAATTTAGAACCTAATATATAAGGAAATGGGCTGGAAAACTGAGCAATAGATTTTAAAGTTATTTTCTAGAGCTCGATAGCATGATTTGGGTCAATGATGGTTGATTCGATTGTTCCAAACACTGTATATACATTTCATGCATGATTTTTATGGATTTGGAACCTGATTACCTGTGTTTGCACATTCAGCCTGATTTTAAAGTAAATTTTATCTTCCTGCTGATGTATAAAATGATGATACTTAATTCTCATCTGTTCATTGCAGGATGTTGGAGCTGTCTGGAGTTGTAGCTGAACTATATTGCAGAGTTGTACACATAGGCAACAGGATCTGAAACTGAGGAGGATATTGTCAAATGCACTGTTTACTAGCTGGATGATGGACCAGGACAAAGATGCTGGGATATTCTGTGCCAACTATACATTTGCCAACCTGGCAAGGCACGTGCTATTCATCTAGACCGTTAGTTGTTTTGAGAGGATCCTGATCATTGGATCATTGTAACTATTTTCTATCTTTGGTCCTATATAAGGGCCAGAACTTGTGTTAAAAAAAAAGAGGTAGATCAATCATTAAAATCAGACCAAGCGAATTTAATAAAGGAGATCAAATTGCTGAGACTAATGAGGATTGAATTGTTGAAATATCAAGGTTCATTCTTCAGATCTTTGTAAATGTACCTATTCTTAAGTATACTGAATGAAGATGAAGTTTCAAATTACATCCTGAATATAAACCTTAAGTAATCTTCAAGTTGATTTCTAGATATGTACTGGTGAATGTTGTGTTTAAATAGAGGCGCTTTCATTTCATTGCATATTGTTATCAACTTTTCCTTTGAAGATTTGCACTGGATCATGCGGATTTGTGGAATCTGGTGAAGTATGATTCTAGTTTCCTTCTTTTCATTGCATGTATGGGAACCTATATGTGGATCAGTGATCTCAGTCAAGTAGTTTTGGAAATCTCATTCTTTAACCCTTTTCCTCATTTCAATTCATAAATTCACTTTCATAACTACAAATCATGGTAAATAATAAGCAAAAATAGAGAAATATGCTGACAGCCCATAGTTAACTAAAAATACTTAGCATATTTTTAGCTAAATGCATGTAATGTTGAAAATATCATGCAAAGACTTGCAAATAATGGTATAAATCATGTAAGTATCCACTTGTAGGCACATTATTTGAGTAAATTCATAGTGTAGAGGTATAATTATTAGATGATTTATGTAGGGCAGACATACAGAATAGGTATATATGTAGGAATATTGAGGAGCTTTGAAGGAACAATCAAAATATGTAAGGCCCCTAAATGGAAAACAGCAACACACATCAACCACTGAGTAACGTTAGTAGATTAAGAACTAATCAACGGAGACTTGGGATCATGAATTCTCTGAATTCATTGTATCTTTCAAGATGAGTAAAGGTTGTTGTGTAACTTTTATTCTATGTTTGTGTATGACTAACATCTTGACCAACATAAATTGGCCCTGGAAGGAGGGCTGAGCAGGAAATTTGTTATTTTCTACAAATATTACATAAATATTTCATCATTTGAAGTGAGGGTCTGCAAATGTCTCTTGTCTAAGAGGTTTTGGTTGCATCTTTGCAAAGATCTAGCTCAAACCTTTAAAGATTCATTTGATTTCCTGAGCTTTCATGTTTTATTCTGAGATATGATAGATTTCATTAACATTTCAAAAATCCTAAAAAAAAAATAGAAATAGAGTCTCTTTTTGAAGGATGCATATGAGGACGATTTTCAAGTTAACATTCCTTTATTTCAGAAAGCTTTGAATAGGTAGCTTAATCCTCAATGTTTACCTGACTTTGGTTTATCCACCTATTGCAAGATACACAGGACTGTAGAACATAGTGAAATTAATTGTTTAACTTTCCTCACAAGGTTGGATTTATATTTGAAAGGACTAATATTTTTCTTAGATGTGTTCAGGGCTGAAGTCTAGCAGGAAAATGAAGAGATTCTAGAGCAACAAGCAAATACAACACCATAAGTTATTAGTTGTCCAGACACTGAAGTGGATCACTTTAAAGATTTTGAATCATACTTGTCTAGAAATATACATTGTGGTCAAATATTAGGTTTACCAATTGATAATGTCCTGATCAAAAGATGGTGCAGATTACATGATGAAGAGCATTCAGAAAGAGATTGTTACCCTTGCTTGGTCATGTTGAAGAAGATTTTAGAAAATACAATAGCTGAACCAGTCCTAGAGGTTAAAGATAGTGAAACGTCTTTCCTTGAGTCATTTTATGGTGATATTGATGAGAGTTCTTCAAAAGAGGAGTGCAGGTATGAGTCTTTTGAAAATCATAGAGAAGAAACCACTTGTCAGGATAAGGTTTTTGATACCGATCCTAATACTTTAGATAAGGATAATAAACATCTTTCCTGGAGTCATTCTATGGTAAAGAGAAGTGTAAATAGATAGTAGAACAATTTAAATGCACTGCTGATGATGAATTTCCTATGATAGTAACTCAGGGAGTTAGAGAAAAGAAAGTAAATGCTGATTTCATAGATGATTTGTTTAAATTGAATGATCAAATGCAAGAATGTTGCAGGTTAATGGAACTAGATCCTCTACTAGATAGAAGATGTGAATTATTTAATGAACAATTCCTGAAAGATGAAGATGCAGAAGACTTTGGAGTTGTTGTGCATGATCAGACGCCAATCCAATGTTATTTTGAAAATGAAATAGGGGAGTATTCGTATCAGTTGAATGCCATTTCTCCTTTATAGTCAAATGATTTAGAAATGATAAATTTATGTATATCAGGTTATGATAATAAAGATACTCATTTAGATACTGATGTGCAGAGAATTGAAGAAAATATTGAGAAGTTTCCTGAACTAGAGGATAAATTGAATGTCCAGAATGGAGGAATTAATATGGATAAAGATGAAGGATTAATACTTCAAGAGTCATGCATCCTTCAATTTGAAGTGAGACCTGACATTGAACCAAGCAATGAAAATGCAAAGTCAAATGGATGATTAGCTGTCAATAAACAACCATGTCCAACAGAACCAAAGATACACTAGGTTGTAATTCTCCTTTCCACAGTAAATGATGTTGATTATTATTTCAATTATGGGAATTTGAGAGATAAGACATGCATATGGATTAATCATGAGCATGATGAGCTTCCTTAGTTGCTGATCATCAAGAGTTATTATGTTGAGTGCAGTGAATTCAAAATACAAGGATATTTTTCAGAATATAAAGATAAATTTGCTAGGTTGAGAACCATAACTAATACCCTGATGCTCCTGCACAATCAAAAGAAGTATACAAATATAGGTGTCTTTGGGTCTTTTTCTAGTTTTTGTTTGCCTAGTAGTGGTTTGTATATAGTTTTGTAGGTTAGTTGTTTATACAGTTTGCTTTGTGTGTTTGTTTTTGTGTTTTGCATTGTTGAGCTTTTGTTCTAGTTGGGCAAAGCTGGTGCACCTTGTTACTTAAGAACACTACAGAGATTGTTAGAATTCAAAAGTTGGGTATATGTTTTTATATAAGTTGTAACTCATATCAGTATAGGTATTCTTGATCAGGTCTGTGGTATCATATTCATCAGTACTACTTTTCTTGAGTCAAGGTGATCCTCACAATGACACACCTAATAGCCTTGGGTTTGTTGAACATATCAGTGTAGGTGTTAAGTGAAAAATCTAAAGGTTGCCCTTGCTACCATTGAAATTCTCAACTTAATTTCAGCAAGTGACCACTCCTTGCATCATGAAGCTACAATTGTTACATCTTATGAAATCAAATTCAAAATATAAAATAAATAAAATAAAAGGATGGATTTACTGAAATCTAGATTAAGTCATCTAAGTAACTCTATTAGGGCTATAGACGCTTGCTGGCAGTGGGGCTCTACTTAGGGGAATTTCAATGATAACCTTGTCGGGGTTATGGACGCCTGCTGGCAGCAAGGCTCTATCCGGTTGGCTATGAGGGATGAACCAGACTATGTAGCCTAACACCAGTCACTAATTTATTCAACTCACTTTCAAGATGAGTATATGAATCACATGCACACACTTGATCCCTTATCAGTTCATTGTTATATTGATAAACATGATACCATTTAGAAAGGATTAGGATGCTCATGCTTAATAAGAGTTGGAACATTATGTTCTAACTTATCCTCACCTTTTGAATTATTTGAATTTTGTTGTTTTCTTTGGTGGCAAGTTGTTGTGTGGTTACACAACACGCCCCATTTTGCATTAGCAAAACAGGGACCCAACTTTGTTGTCTTGTTCCCTTGCTTTTGTACTCTGGGAAGTATGGTAAAACAACATCAATCAGTATGCATATGCCTAATGTCAGGTATATTTATGATCTTAAAATCTGAACCAAAATCTAAAATCCAAATCTTTCCTCAAAAAGTTTACCAGGTGAAAGAGCTTGAAATTCTAGGCAGGTTTGCCTTTTACATCACCCTGAAATTTGACCAAATGAGAAAGTTATGGTAGGTCAAAGTTCTTGTCAAACCTAATTTTCTTGGGGTGGCTCATATTTTAGAATATCACCTTATATTCCAAATATCACCCCAGTATTAATATGACAGTGATGTCATCATGATCTTTCGAAGGGGGATCACTTTAGTCGTGGGGGGTCACCTTTAAAATATCGCCCGATCTTAAAGCATGACATGATATTCCGATATCACCCTGATATTGTAAAATTGCCCGATCTTCCTAAGATGACCCTATGTTACAAATATCACCCTAAGCGCTAATATGATGCTGACTTCAGCTTATCCCCATACTACAAAAAATATAATATGATGGTGACATCATCATAATTCAGGGGGGTGATATTCATCAATAATGGGGTCATATTCGCAAATATGACCTAATTTTCTCAACATCCCCTGATCTTACTAATATGATGATGATGTCATCTTTCATATTTTAATGAAGTCTGGATATGGTGGTGACGTCACCATCATATCCCATTCGATGAGAAGGGTCCTATTTGTTAATATCCTACATATTGATAATGTGCATCAAGCGGACCCGAAAAGTTTATTAAGGATGAAAACTGTTGTATGTTTTCGTGCTTTGTATATTTGAGACATACAAGCCGAGATACATTACCCATATACAAGTTGGAATCGAAAGTTTTATGAAGTGTAGTAAAATCATTGTATATTTTCACTTTGTATGTTCTTACATACAATGTCGATATATATTTATTACATACGTACAATGTGGAACTAAAAAAGGGTATGAAATAAGACATAATCATTGTATATCCTGTGCCTTGTATGTATGCATCGTAATATACATTGCGTTATATACATACAAAGCTAGAATTCAGGGGAAATTGAAGTAGGATCTATACAATGCAGTTGGAATCCAAACTGTACATACAAGAATCTTTGTATGTGCAGCATATACAAATTGGCAGACACGAAGTGAAAATTAAATATTGAAAGTTCCTTGTATATTTGGTGTGCTTGCATGACCATGATAAGTACCCGATATGCAACCCGATATGTATAAAAGGCATATACAAAGGAATTTAGAACCCTATATAGAAGGAAATGGGCTGGAAAACTGAGCGATAGATTTTAAAGTTATTTTCTGGAGACCGACGGCATGATTTGGATCAACAATGGTTGACCTGATTGTTCCAAATGCTGTATATACATTTAATGCGTGATTTTTACAGATTTGGAACTCGATTACCTATGTTTGCACATTCAGCCTAATTTTAAAGTAAATTTTATCTTCCTACTGATGTATAAAATGATGATACTTAATTCTCATCTGTTCATTGCAGGATGTTGGAGCCATCTGGAGCTGTAGCTAAACTATATTGCAAAGTTGCACACGTAGGCAACAGGACCCAGAACTGAGGAGGATATTGTCAAATGCACTGTTTGCTAGCTAGATGATGGACCAGGACAAAGATGCTGGGATATTCTGTGCCAGCTGTAAATTTGCCAACCTAGCAAGGCACGTGCTGTTCATCTGGACCGTTGGTTGTTTTGAGAGGATCCTAATCATTGGATCATTGTAACTATTTTCTGTCTTTGGTCCTACATAAAAGCCAGAACTTGTGTTCAAAGAAAAAAGAGGGAGGTCAATCACTAAAATCAGACCAAGCCAATTTACTAGAGGAGATCAAATTGCTGAGACTAATGAGGATTGAATTGTTGAAATATCAAGGTTCATTCTTTAGATCTTTGTAAATGTACCTGTTCTTAAGCATATTGAATGAAGATGAAGTTTCAGATTACATCCTGATTCTAAACCTTAAGTAATCTTCAAGTTGATTTCTGGATATGTACTGGTTAATGCTGTGTTCAAATAGAGGCACTTTCATTTCATTGCATGTTGTTATCAACTTTTCCTTTGAAGATTTGCATTGGATCATGTGGATTTGTGGAATGTCCTGGTGAAGTATGATTCTAGTTTCCTTCTTTTCATTGCATGTATGGGAACCTATATGTGGATCAGTGATCTTAGTCAAGTAGTTTTGGGAATCTCATTCTTTAACCCTTTTCCTCATTTCAATTTCATAAATTCACTTCCATAACTACAAATCATGATAAATAATAAGTAGAAACAGAGAAATATGCTAACATCTGATAGGTAACTGAAAAAACTTAGCATATTTTGAGCTAAATGCATGTAATGTTGAAAATATCACGCAAAGACTTGCAAATAATGGTAGAAATCATGTAAGTATCCTCTTGTAGACACATTATTTGAGTAAATTCATAGTGCAGATGTAGAATTATTGGATGATTTATGCAAGGCAGACATACAGAATAGGATATATGTATGAATATTGAGGAACTTTACAGGAACAATCAAAATATGTAAGGCCCCTAAATGGAAAACAACAACACACATCAACCACTGAGTAACATCAGTAGATTAAGAACTAAGCAATGGAGACTTGGGATCATGAATTCTCTAAATTCATCATATCTTTCAAGATGAGTAAAGGTTGTTGTGTAACTTTTATTCTATGTTTGTGTATGACTAACATCATGACAAACAAGTCCTTAATCATTTTTACTGCAGTGGTCGAGTCCTTGGAAGCTGCATTTTCTTGAAAGAAGCCATTATGATTGTGGTTTTTGGGTTATGCTTTTTTACTGTGTTAGTGGATTTGGCTAATAATTTGACTATGGGGGGGATAGAATCAGAACAGAGCCCTTATCCTGCACTGAATTCAGAGACAATGTTGTTGTTGGGCACTATTGCAAAGAAGGGGGCATTTCTTCTTTTTTTAAATGCCTCAATGGTCATGATGAAAATCTATCGCTGCAATGTGCGCTCTCATGGGACAATCATAGGGTGAAAGTTGGTAGTGTTGAGTTTGAGATCTCGGAGAAGGTAATTGCTATGGTCATGGGCTTTTCTACTAAGGGTATGAAATTGAAAAGGAAAACTAAGATCACTGACCTTAAAAGCCAAAGTCTATTTTTGGGTGAAGGAGAAGAACTGGTGCCTTACCAGGGAGGCTTCAATTGTACCAAGTTGCCTGAACCTTGGGGTGAGATGTGCTATTTGTTGATGAAATACATCACTCTGGAGGGTCATTTTACCAGGTTTTATAATTATCACCTTCCTCTATTAAATCATTTTAGAAGAAATGTGGCTATTAGTTTTCCTTTCTATTTGATGTCCTCTCTTGAACTCTCAGTCCTCCGTGTAAAAGACAAGTATGCCAAAAAACCTTCCAAGAAGCCTATACCGCTTCACCAGGGTTTCATTCATCGGCTCTATCATTTCCATCTTGCCTTAAGTCTGTCAAACCCTATTACCTTGACTGTTGATTCCCCTGAAGGTAATCCCTCTGCCTTTGAGAAGCCTCTAGATTCTACCCCTGCTAAAGATGCTTTCATGTTTGATACCCTGGAAGTAACCACTGTTGAGGGCTTTCAAACCCCTCCCCCTAAAGAAAGAAACGACAGTGAGGGGATGAGGATATTACTATGATCACTGATTTAGAGGGTGGCACTAGGACCCATAAAACCCCAAAAAGTGGTGATGAGGGTCCCTCTAAAAAGTTTAAAACTAAGTTTTTCAATACTGCGATCATTGTGAGGCGTTTGGGGAGAATTGCAGGTAGACCTACCCCCAAAACTAAGTTGATTGAGTACTCTGAGAGTAGCTCTGATTCTACCACTCAGGAATGTGACAAGATGTCTAAGGGGGATGACTCAGAGGTGTAGGAGGTTGACTCTAATGATACTAAGAAACTTGAAGAGAAAGAGACTCAAGAATTTCACTCTGAGGACATTGGTAATGATTTTGTTCCTATTGACCAGAAATAACCTAAAGATGGAAAGACGTCTGTGGAGGAGGAGGAAGAAATCAGACAAGTGGAGGACATATCAATTTTGAGGAACCATGTGGATCTTCTAGAAAAAAGGCTTTCCACCTTTGGCTGCCTCTTAAACGGCATGTTTCGCCACCTAGCTTGGTTAACTTGACTTTGTTGCAGGAATTGGAGGTTTTTACTCAGGGTGCTAATGATGAGAAAGCTATAGCTTTTAATAATATGTATAAGTTTCTTGCTGAAGGCTGGGAGGATGTTCCCAATTGGCCTTGTTTCTATTGTTTTTTTCCTGTTTGTTGTCAGACTACTGGTTCTTACCATATGTTGTTTTTTGACAGTTTTTACTGTCTTTGCTAATAGTGGCTCTTTTCGTTTGTGAGCCTTTTTTGGCCTTGTTGTAGGTTGTTTTGTAAGGGTTCAACCCTTAGTTTTTCTGCCTTACTATATCAAAAACAAATAGTAAAGTAAGTCATTTTGATTACTTTATTACTTGTCCACATTCTTTCCTCATCCCAAAATCATGCAAAATCAGGAGATGGAGTTAACTGAGTTATTTTAGGAGTTTTTGCATGATTTTTTGGTCAAACTAGGAGGGGTTTGGAGTTCCACATGGTCAAACTTGTTGTGAGGGGTAGTTCGGAGCTATTTTTGCCCATTCTGGATTAGTTATGAAGCCTATTTTCTAGGCTTTTCTCTTTTGCTCATGAATCAACTTGGAGGAGTTATTTTTAGAGTATAGTTGAACTGCAATGCTTATCCATGCACTTATGGGTTCATTCTTTGATATATTGGAGGAAAACTTATGTTTTTTCTTAGTTATTTCCTTTTTGCTCTCTTATGCATTGCAGAGAGAAGTGTCTGTAACTTAATTTTTATAGATTTATATAGTAGAATAGGTTACAGGTTATCTTTTTTGCTATTTTATGCAAATATTCCTTTATTTTTAGTAGGATCAAGTATCTACCTTCTCATTTGTGCTATTTTATGAATGATTGGATGAGATTTTATTGTGTTTCAGTATCAGAACCTTTAAATCCTTGTCTCATTTATACTTGCATGCATTCAAGGCAGTGAAGAATCATAGGTCTTAGGTTGTGCATTAAAATAATCTTTTTTCATGTTGTGAGAACCCAGTTTTTCCTTCAAGCCATAGTTTATTCAAGCCTTCCTTTAAATCATTTTTGTGATCAAAATTGCTAAAATTGATTTGTGTGGATAGATACTCTAAAAATTATTGTGAATTAGGGTTGCATGTTTCTATCAATTAGGTGCATCACCACCCATTTAAATCCAATTTTAGTACATTTATTAGGAAGTCTTTTAACCCTTTTTTTGCAAAGTCATTAATTTATTGGAGAATTAGAAGGGAATCAACCCATACACTAGAGGTCTACTTTCACCATAGGGTACCCACAACCTAAAAGTATTCCAATGTTACACAAGATTGCTGAGCTTTCCAACTTTGCATCACAGGTGCAATCCTAGTTGATAACAGTTTTTGGCATGCCCAGTGGGACAATTGAACTAATTTTAGTTCAAAATGAACTTATTTTTTATGTTGTTTTGGTATGATCAATAGTTATTACAGCCTTTTAGAGGTTTCAAATCAAGTACTTGGCAACTCCAAGTTTCTGGTTTGATAGATCATATTTTTTCAGCCTATGAGAAAGATTCAAACAAGATCAAGTGCAGATCTTGAGAAGCATATTCAGCTTTCACCACCAAAAAGGAAGGTTAAGGTAGAAAATAAAGTGTTAAAGCCATCAAGTGTAGCAGTACCCAATCTTCCAAATTCTCACCCTGCATCTCATCAAAATCCTTTATTTGCAAGTTCTTCATCGCAAGTACCTAATTGTCAACCAGCAAGTCCAAGAGAACATGTACTTATTTTCCTAGAAGAACTTGTTTTCCTACAAGAACATGTTCAAGTACCTATTTTTTAGGCAGTACAAGTACCTATTTTGCAAGTACCTGTTGTTTAGATGGCAGCTCAACCACCACCTAGAAATCAACCATTTGTGACATTTAATGGGGGTAGCCCATTAAATTTATAGCAGCATGATGCTATACCAGTCTGCCCAATTTCACTAGTGAAGATGGAACTACGCTAATAGAGCACATTAGAGATGTAGCTTCACTTTGTGGGGTTCATCATATTACAGAATAAAATGTAGCAATAAGGCTGCTAGCAACATCATTAAAAGGCAAAGCTCTTCAATGGTTCCAAGGATTAGCTATTAATTACATTACAACATGGGATGAGTTAGGAGGTGCCTTGAACAGGTAGTTTCAAGATAAATCAGATCATCTATCACTTGTTGAGCAGATGACAACCATCAAGAGGGATCCATAAGAATAGATGTCAGACTTCAATTACTAGTTTCAAAGGACCTGGAATAGAATTCCAACAATGGTAAGACCTTCACCTGAACATGCATTTTTGTATTATCTCAGAGCATTGAATAGTGATATAGTTGTTATGATTCAGTCAATGGGTGGGGTAAATTTACTAGGAGAATTTGAGATAGCTATTAGAGCTAAAAATAGTCTTATTCAGGTTGGCAAAATTGCACCAAGGCCTCCTATGCCTATTTTTCCTGATATTCAACTACCAATACCAATCCCAATGCCTCTTATTGCCTCAATACCTACTGTTCTAGCCTTTGGATATCAAACAACTATCCAAAATAATGTTGTTCCAATACAATCAGATATACAAGAACTCAAGGGTAATCAACAAGAGATAGCAAAATTATTGCAGACTATTAGTAATAATTTAATGAGCATCAAGAAACAAGAAGATTAGAATAATAGACCATACCAAGCACCATTCCAAGCAAATAGGCCTCCTTATTAGGCAGATTACTAAGGATAGAGAAGGAATTATAACAACAGGCCCAATCAACAATATAATCCCAATGTTGTTAGCTCTTCAAAGGAGCTTGTGCCTATGTAAAATAACATGGCCCAAGATTATGTATGGTGCTATCCATGTAATTAGCCTCATAACTAGGCTACTTGCATGAATGGAGTGGTTAGTCAAGCACTTATAGTTCAAAATAATTATGTTGCTTCTAAAAATACGATAAATGATGATAGTGATCAACTAGATTCTCAAACTCAACATAATAATCCTGATGTTGCTTTAATGAATTAGCAAGTAAATGATTTTTGTGGAGTGAATCAGTTACCATGGCAGAAACAATCTTTTACCAACATTGCAGCCAATACCAAATCAAAGAAAAGAGTTGTTGAGTTACAATAGCAAGCTGATATTAGCAAACAACAAGTTGATAAAGTACAATAGCAGCTGATAAAGGTAAAAATCAAGCTTCTGTAGGACAATAAGGTCAACCTGAGGCTTCTACTTCTCAAAATGTTCATATTATGCCAAGAGGACATCTAATTGTTGGTAAAGGATAGCCTGAAGTTCAACCATAGCCAACAAAAGTACATTCAGATGCTGCTGTTACTAAATTACAACAAAAGGTTAGTGGTTCTTCTTTTAATATTGTTGATCATATGAAGAAATCCACTGTTAGCATGTCAATGTTGGATGCATTACACATCCTCAGGTAGAAAGATTTATTGCAAGATGCCTTAGCTAAGTTATCTTTGTCCAATGAGGCTCAAACAAGTTAGTCCCAGGTTGTGCTTACTAATGATGTACAGAACAAAAGTGAACAGCCAAGATAAGTGGCCAAGCCACCTCCATTTTATGTAACTCTGATTGTTGGAAATCATTTGGTCTATAATTGTATGATTGATTCATAAGCTAGTAGCTCAGTAATGCCCAAATTGTTGGCTAATAAACTTGGTTTGAATTATGAACTTGTTGTTAGGGGAGTTGTCCAATTAGATGGCACAGAAGTAACATAGTGGGAATGTTAAAAAACCTTGGTCTTACTTTACATGCATGCCCAAACTTTTTGATTCATCAGGACATCCATGTTATTGACCTGCCACCACATTTTATCATTTATCTATCTAAAGACTTCACTACAAAGCTAGGAGGGTATATGTCTTCTGGCTGGACTCATTTATTTTTTAGAACAAAGGTATGGCACCAAAGTCACCATAATATTAGAGCCATTGGCCAATGACCATCTTGAACCATACACTCCTAGCCCCATAAATACTAATCTTTCAATTTTTTATCAAGAAGAACTAATTACTGTCGAAGACCCAAATACACCCTTAGAAGGCATACTTGATTTAGTTTTGGATTAGTGGGCAGCAGATAATCATGAGATAGATCCTTTTGATCACATGGATGAATTAGGTCTTGGTTTTTATATGATTCATGAAAAGGATGTTGGTATTCTGAACCTATTAAAATATGAAAATCAACAAACTAAATAATCTGATAATGATATCTAGCAGCTGTATTATGATGGTTCTAGGGGTAAAATAGGTTCAGGTGGTGGTGCCTTTTCATGTGATTTTATGCTACCTAAGGTGTTTATTTTGGCTTAATTTTGATCCTAGATTATACCCCTAGGGTCTAGGGCCCATTTGAGCATGTTAAACCCTAGGGTAACCTCTATCTAGTCACTCTAACTTCACCCTAAAGTAAAGTGATGAAATTCAAATTTTGGAAGGAGTGGTGGATGGGTCAAGCATTCAACCATGACCCACTCCTCTTTCCAAGGCTTTGATTCCCATACCTTGAAGACTTGGGGACTCTTCAAGACTCCCAAGTGTGAGAAACCCATCTCCAATGCTCTCACACATGTGTGAGAGCATCTTGGAGTGAATGGGATTTCTTTGAAGGATAGGACTATGACAACTGTCATATCCTTATCCTCTTGGAGTCCACCTTGTGATATTCCTTCTCTCCACCTTACTCTCACACATGTGTGAGAGCACATGTGAAGATAGTGAGGCTTGGTGGGATGGGAGAGTGACATGTGTCACCTCCACATCCCATGGAGATTGCAAGTGGGTTGTGAGGAGGAAGGATAAGGTGACATGTGTCACCTTCTCATTCCTCAAGGCTCTTGAGAGTAGCCTATAATACTCCCTCTTTGAGAGAGGGAGAGGGTTCTTCTTTTTCCCTTGTTTTTCTTTGGAGATGGATTTTGGGGAGAGTTAGCTAGATTTGGATACTTGGAGGCAAGAGATTGGAGGAGGGTTTGGCAATCTCTTCATCAAATTTCTTCCATTATTGGGCTTTCATAGGTAAGCTTCAAGGCAAGAATACTTTCTCTTGTATTTACATTCCTTTGTGTGATTGTTGGATTTGTGTGTGAATCTTGTTGTTATGTGGGTTTTATTATGGGTGTTTAGATGAGGTTCCCATTTTGGAGAGCCCATCTTGTATGGGGTGGGAGAGAGGTGAACCTCCTCAAGGTCATCCTCTTTATCTATGTGACATATTGATGGCCATAAGACTATTTTGAGAAGGCATGAGTTCCTATGAGTTTATTTTGAGAAGGCATGAGTTCCTTGGAGATGTGATATTATTTTTGAGATGTTTAAGGCTTGAGGCCTTGTATTTGAGATCTATGAGATTATGGGTTTTAGGAGTGCACCTCTTGAGTAGAGAGTTGTCCACTCTCCTACCCCATAAATCCATTCTTCATAGATTTTGTTGTGTGTAAAATCTTGGGTGGGTGTTCTTCTTGATTGTGAATGTCTTTGTTCAATGTATTGTGGTGTGAAACCATGTGAGGGTGATCTCCTAGCTCAGGGGTGACCTTTTTTCAGGTCTATCATAGGGTGGAGAGCATTTGTGGGCATGAAAATGTTCCCCTTTGTTTTTATTGCAAGTTTGAGATAATGGAGCTTGGAGGAAGATTTTATCATTTATGTGTTTGTGTTGAGTGGTTGTTTGAAGCCATGGCCATGAGGCCTAGTTGTAAACTTGTGAGAGAATGATCTCTCTATGTATTGTTGTAAACAAGGAAAATGTTTATTGTACCTAAGTCTAGTTTTGTGATGTAGTTGTTTATTATTGGGAATGTGTTTCACAGGAAATAAAAAGAATACATTATGCATTTAACTTATTTTATGTGTGAATGTTGCTGTTTAGATCCCTATAAAAGTTCTATGAGAAAATATTGCTATGTGTGAAATAAAAGTTAGTCTTCTTCTATTCTATTGTATTTGTATGAAATAGTGCAAAAAAAAAGAGGAGAAATGTTACTTTCATTGCAGCTTACTATGGTAGAAAGTACAAATACTAGCTATGTGTTTTAAACTATGAAATATGATTTTCTAACTTGTTGTTTTAAGCTCTATTGCATATTATATATATATATATATATATATATATATATATATATATATGCATTATAGGTTAATGTACATCTGCTAATTTATTTTATACACAGAACTATTATCTTCTTACAGAAATGAATAAATGATTGCATATATATATATTACTATTTTTTCTTATGATGGAAAAGTGCTTACAAAGAAAGGAGAGAATAATAAATATATATTTTTAACTTCGGGTTCAAAGCCCTAATCGCAGTGATGAAGCAGCAAATACTACTAAAAACAAAGGTTTCGAGATTGAATGGGTAGTAGCCACTATTGTTTCTTTTTTTGAAATGTGGAAGGGAGGAGGGGGGTCGGACCCCCCATCCACCCTCCACTAATAAGTGGAGGGTGGGTGGGGAGCCCGCCCCTCCCCCAATGCTTCATTCAGTGCTCAAGCACCTCCATTGTTGGCTGCAAACCTGCATTTAACCTCACCTCTATTTTATTGTGCTGTCTACGACCTCTGGGCCACCGTTGACCCTGCATGCTAGATAAAATTTCATTTATATATGAACTTCCTGTAATTTTTGTATCTCTGTATATTAAAAAAGAAATATTTGTTACATGTATTTTATCTTTGGGTTTTTTCCCAGATTTGCCCAGTAACATGCATTTGTATGCAAAACACAAAAAAAAGAGACAAACAAATAAGAAAATATCTTTATCACTGTGTATATCTCTGTGCATGCATTCCTCCATGACTGCAATATAGAGAACCTGCAAACAAAAATGGAGAGAATGGAAAACAAATGAGAGAAGATGAGAAGAAGGAAAAAAAAAGAATAGGGTTAGTGAGGAGAGGGAAAAAAACAAAAGGCAATAAGATTAGGGTTATGAAAAGAATAGAATATTAGAGAAAGCATTTTAAGGTTGGGGAAAATGAGTGGAGGAAAAATAGAAAAGAAATTAGATTTTTTCATTTATTCCTTATGCACGTGAATTCCTTCCCTCTCATACCTCTTTTTAAAATGGGATGTAATTTAATGCTTTTCCTTTTATCCCTTGGTTTAATTTAGTGGAATGGGGTTAATTGTTTTCTTGTTTCTTTTATTTTACCTAGGGATTTAATATTGTAACGAGGGGATGTTGTTGGGGATTTAAGTAATTGTATAGGAAAATAATTTAGGTGTTAGATTATTATATTTTAATTCTATTAATGTCTTTTGATTTTATTGGGATTATTTAAGTTAGTGGATTGAATTTTTTTTACCTAGGCCTTTTAATTATTTAGTGGGCTAAAGGCTTTTTAGAGTTTTTCTAAAAACTACCTTTACTTTATTTCATTGCTTTTAATTTATTTTTGTAAGTGGGGCTTAAATTTTAACCTAGAATTATCTTTTTTTGTGGGGTTTATGATTTTTAGTTCTAAATTTAAAGTTATCCCTTGTAATCTAATTTTACTTTATTCCATTGTTTTTTTATTTAGTATGTTGTGGGATTAATTTATGATTTTTAGTTTTAAATTTAAGTTATCTCTTAAAATCTATTTTTACTTTATTTCAATTGTCTTTTTATTTATTATGTTGTGAGTTTAAATTTAACCTTGGTATTTTAAATTAATTTAGGTGGGATTTTTGAAAGAGGGTTAGGTGTGGAAATTAATGTTAGAAAATTTAATTAATTTAATCCATTTAAATTCTTTTTCGTTAATCTATAGCGTAAAGGGGATACTTATTTTAATTAATTATTTAATTTGAACCCCATTTAATTTATTTGGTTAGTACTCAACTTAACGATGAACTTTAATTATTTTTGTTTACTTTAGAGTTTAGGATTATTTTATTTTAAATTTTATCACCTTGGCTAATAAGGAATGTTGAAGTAAATTTGGTTTAGGAATATATTAGTTTTAAATTAATTTCTTTTAAATGGTTTTAACTAGGGGATATTTTTTAATTTCCCATTCTTGGCGTAGAGGTGTTATGCTGTTGAATTTTACCTAGAATATTATGGTTAACTTAGTAATTTATTTCCTATCTATTTTAACGCATTTATTTATTGAGATTTAATTTATGTCCTAGATGTATTTAATTTAATTTAATTATTCTAGTTCCCAAGGTTAGATTTTGACACGTGTCTAAATCACCGCTCTTCACTTAGGAATCTTAGGGTTAGACCCAATTTGGAAACTAACCCTATTGGTGATGCTCTTCACATTGCATAACCCCCTTAGTAGACTATCATTTCATAGGGGATGTGTTAGGTCTCAAATTTGCCAGTTTTTAAACCATAAGAGGGTTCCAGTCTCTTAATACAAATTTTGGCTAGTGAAACAGGGTTTATATAATTAAAGATCCTCTACTCTTTTGGTTCTGCCAGACCTAGGTGAGTGTGCCTAAAAGATTGAGTAGATTTGAGATCCTAATGAGTTGAATTTTTAGCAATCTATTCATTATGGCACATAGGTGTGAAAAGGTTGCAAAGTTTCTTACTAATTCCTAATGGGAGTATTTAATTACCAAGAGTGTGGGTTGAATATTATGCAGTTGACCAGTGCCTAGTCTATTGGGTGGTTAGAGTTAATGAATGGATAATGATTATGGAGACAAATTTGTGAGATAGGTGGATCTATTTCTTAGCTTAACTCTAACTAGTTCAGCACTTGAAATGTTTGCACCTTGTACAAACGTCTAGGTGTGTAAGCTGATGTACTCTTCTTTAGCAATCCTAGTGATACTCCCTTAAATTACTATGAAATTATGAAAGGAAATTTAATTCTTAAGTTGATGGAAGCTAATCACAATAACTTCTCTAAAATGATTTATTCTTCAGCAAGAACCATTTAAAGTCAGTTATCTAAAAGGATTTTTTAATTCACATCAACTAGAAACCAATCAAAGAACTTCACACAATGATAGCAAATGTGTCCTGACAAATGTGAACTTGAATAATTTAAAAGAACCACTCCAGAGATAGTACAACAGCATATAAACATAAAATATCAACACAACAGTTGAACATTTGAAATTAGTCACCTTTTGGAACAGTCTTCTCCATTATATTTATCTTCAAATGATATGCATTATTCTAATAGTTTCTAATATGAAATGGATGAGCAAATGGTGCAATCTATCTTCTTACTAATGTCCCTTCTAAAAGATCTTTTTTAAGAAAAATTTCCCAATTTCCTTTATCTTCGGGTCTTGGTCTCTCTTATATGCGAGAGGCAACAAGCTACAGACCCATTTCAAAAGTCACATCTTTTAGTAACTAAAAATAACTAAAACAGAACAATAGACGAGTTGACTGCTCCGTTAATCTCCCAGCAGAAGCCCGTGACCATCAAAGGCCTATTCAAAGCTTCTACTCTCTGATCAGGTGCTCTTCATGATGCCATCTGATCACTTTTACTGAGGTATCTACTCCACTGTATCCGACATGTCCATTGTTTGGCTGATGAATAGGTTGACTGTAGAGAGATGATGGATATATCCCTGTTCAGCATGAGTGTCAACATTGATTATCCTCTCTTTCATGTTGTATTCCATGTACATGATTTTTTCAATCTGTTTATGGCCTTTCTGCATAATCATGGCTTCATCATTAATTTCCTATAATGCAGTAGTCAACAGTTCAGTAAATTTATTTTCCAACCTTCATGACTTTTGAGATTTCTAGTATCATTGTGAAGTGAGGGAGTTAGATCAAAACATTCAAGCTCTTCTTCACGGTCATGATATTTATTATGTGACTCCATTAATTGATTATATGTCTGCAACACTTGTCCTAACAAAGCTTTCTTTTCTGACAAACTCCTCCTTCTTCTTAGTCATTCTCTTCTATAATCCTTTGTTTTCAGTCATTGTTGAGTGCATTTGTTTGAATAATTTCTAGCATTTATCAGCATATTTTATCATTTTGTCAAACCTTTCCTTGATTATTTCAGATACAATATTGAATTTAAGAATTTTCATGTCCTTTTTCAAATTTTCATATTTCTCTTCTGATTTTGAACTACATTTTTTCCAATAGGCTACATCAGCCAATGCATCTAAAACTCTTTTATCTTTCTCAAGCCATGGAGAATATAATTTTGTGGCAGATGAGGTAGGTGTTCCCTCTTTCATGTGTGCTAGTTCTTTTGTCAGTTTGTCAGTTTCTCTGACCAATCTTTCAATTTGTGATTTAGTAAATTTTGCTACATTGACATTTAGTTCTGTTGTTTCCATGGGATTTGTATCCCCTACCCTTTGGAGTAAAAGGTGACCAAATAATTGTTTTGGATCATTGATGGCAACTGGTCTTTTATCTAGAGGATATAGTGACCAAACAAGTAAAGTGGCCTCATCTAGGTTATACCCTGATCTTGAATATACCTTGTCACTTGCCTCACCTGTTAGGTTCACTATCTTGTTAGCTCTTTTCTTGAGACTATCAAATACTATTGCAGAACTCATGTCCCATCCTAGCAGAAGTGACACTTTAGCCTCTTGAAGTAACACCCTTCCTCTTTCAGGAGTGATTGACTTTATTTCCTTGCTTATTTCATCCTTCAGTTCATTAAGAGTAGCACCCTCTTGTTCAGGAGTGGCAACTGACATCTTATGTCTTATTTTCTTTCCTTTGTATTCATAAACAAATGATTTGAACTTAGTAGTTTTAACAAAGTCACTATAAGAAATAAATTCTCTTGCAGCCAAGACCCTAACATCATCTGATAATTCATCTGATGCTTCAAATTGTATAACATTTAATTCTTGAGGGGGTTCATACTGCTCTATTACTAGTGCATTTATTGGTTGCATTGATTCGCTTTCCTCATCACTTTCTTCCCCTTCACTTATAGAAAAACACACTTCAGGAGTGGGTTGTGATGGAACATAGTCCATAGGTTGTATGTCCTTGGCCTATGCTCCTGAATAAGCTATATGAGGTGTATCAAAAACAAATGAAAGCACATTTTTAAACAATTCATTCACATGAGCAATACGTTGCTCAACTCTTTCCAAAGGATCTTGTATCTCACTAAAGGCTTTTGAGTAAGAAGGAACATTTTTCCTTTTCCATTCTTCTACAAGTAAAATTTTGCTAAATGTGTCCATTCTATTTATTATGGCATCCTCATCACAGTTTCTGATCACGTCTTCATTTAAGAACAAATGTTTATATCCTGATAACCCTATGATAAACTTGCATTGTGAATAAAGCCCTTTGCATCAAAATTCTTTCTTTCACTACCTAAGGGGAGATTATATTGTGCCAACTTAGCCTCAATTTCTTCATATCCCTCATTAGTGACTGCTGTGAAATCCCCAAAACACAGGGTGCTGGGCATAATTGATTATTTATCGTATCCCTTGAGGTGTTTGATATCTGACTTAGCTAATTGTCTCACAATTTCTAGATAAGCCACTCTATCAGGGACTACCCTTGGTAACAAGTGTGGATTTCCTTTAAACTCATAAACTCTAATCATTATGCAGTTAGAGAAAGAATACCAATCCCCCCAATTATGATTTACTTTACTGTTAGAGCTATTTCCCTTTGGTCTTAGAAATTGTTGCACTTCTGGGGATAGGTTATAAGTACATGGGTATCCTAATAATTTCATCAATGGCTTAACAAAATATTCATCAAAATAAAGATAGTGAGATCAGCCAAATTTGTTGTCCCACAATGAAGTAAGTGAGATCAGCCAAATCTATTGTCCCACAATGAAGTCCACATTTGCATAGGTTTATCATCTCCATTCTTGAAGGTATCCTTTACCCTCAACTCTTCACTCCAAAATCCTCTACCATGTTGCTCATATAAAAGTAAATGCATCAATAAAGAATAATGTTTGAAACTGATATACTCACTGTTACTTTTGATCCTTTCAAGTCCCTGATTCAAGGCATTAGCCAAATAGCTTGCATAATCATAACGACTTGCATTCTTCCTCTGTATGTCTGCAGCCAATACCATTGGAGTTGTTTAGGGTAAAGTTGGATTTTGTTAATCTTTCAATGTTTAGATGTTAAAACCCTCCTTTCCACTTAACATTCAAGGATCTAGGGTTGAGTGACGAGCACCATCATACCCTAGGTCACTGTGAGGAAAGGGAATCTTGGATTAGGGAATTAATTATCAATTTTTCCTTCTGCTATGTCCAATTAACCATTAAAACCTTAATTACACAAATACGACAACAAATTAATGATTTACGAAAAAAGCTCTTGCAAACAGGAGTGAAATACTAAACTACAGAGTACCTATTTTTGAGGTTCTAAAGTGGAACAATTGGGGACACTAGAGCAGGTGCCCAAGTCCAAGGTACCTGCTTTTTCAGGGAATCTAGACCTCCTTCCGACACTGATCAACCCTGTAACTTCTATTTTTTGAGATCTGTCTGTGGAGGACACTGGAGTGAGCGCCCAAGTCTTGGAAGTGCTCCTTTGTATGACTTTTCTTTAGATCCTAAATCCCTAATGCCTTCCAAACCTTCCTGCAACTCCACTTTTTCTAGGTGCGACACTTGTAACCTGCAATTACAAGACTTGGTTTAGGGGTTGTGGTGTTTAGAGGCTTGCCTTAGTCAAATTACAAAGGACACTTAAGTCTCTAAACACCATTGTTAGATAAAGAGGGTGTACCCTTATGAGGCAGAGGCCAAAAACCAAAGGAATCAATGATAAAAACACAATGATATGTCACCTTGTAGTGAAGCTCTCATGGAGGAAGATGCTCTTCATGCCATGAAGAGATTGATGCTCAAATCTGCAAATATCAACGCACAAAACATACAAGTTTGCTCTTGCAACACAATAGAAAGCCTTCAATCACCTTGAGAACACAATAGCTTCCTAGTAATCATCTAGTTTACAAATGAATGCCTACACATGCTTATATATGCAACTACAAGCACTTCCACCAAGATATTTGAAATTCAAACTTATCATGTCGGCAAAGGGACCTAATAATGGTCACAAACTGACACCTAGAAATTAGGGTTTCCCCAAAATAGGGCAAGACTAGGGCATGAGTGCCCAAGTCCTCCCCCCTATTTTGGGCAAGGTACAACTCAATGGGTCCACCTAGGTCCCATTTGTCATTAAACCTAGGTCTCATTCCATCGAGATTTCAAAATATGAACTAAAATGTCCTAAATGCATACTAAAGACCCGGGAGCTAAACCGTATGAGGGAAAAGCCCCCAAGGGGACATTTTCTGACATTACATTTAACCCCACTTTAATGTATGTATAAACGCAAGGCTAATACATGCATTAAAGTAAGGTCGTAAGCACAACAAACACACCAAGCACGGAGAAGACATGCCAATCACATGGAAAATAGTAACAAGCATGCAAAACATGAAGAAGATAGTTACAGTCATGCAGAACATGGAGCAGATAGTTAATGTATAGAAGAAACATTAATGCATGGAAGATAGAAATGATAACTTTTCTTTTCTTTTTCTCATATATATGAAATGCAAATGCAAGTACTGGAAAGTAAACAAACCTCCCATAATATAGGATGAACTACCCTAAGGCACAGATCTCTGTATATATGGGGCAACACACACATAAGACACACAAAACCTCTCAAAATGCAGGAAGCACTTACCCAAAGGTGCTGGTCTCTGCATATGGGGCAACAAACATGCCACACAAAACAAGCATGCTAAAACACACACTTGAAGACACGGAGAAAACATGGCAAACAAGCAATGGAGTGTACCTATTTTTAGGTCCAACACCATCTCAGGCACATTACAGGCACACACCGATGATTGGGCTTCACCACAACAATCACCAAAGACATGCTTAAGGGTTGAGGCAGTCACAGAACCACTCCCTGCCTCCGCAGAGGATTTTTGAAAATGACAAGATGATGCAATCTGCTTCGAGAAATACACTATCCCTGCCTCTGCAGAGGGCTTAAGAAAAAGGATATACATGATATTCCACCTCCGCAGAGGGCTTACATGATTGATTGATTGATTGTAAACAAACTCATGATGCACGATGCACTACCTTGGGGTGCAAGTCTTTGCATTTGAGGACAAGCACATTGCTAATATCTATAACAGATAGCTTACCTTATATATGCCCCCACCTTAAGGTGGTTGATATCAATTATCGATATCAATCACATTAAGGTAGAAAGAAAACACACAAGGGAACATAGACTTTTGCAAAGCCCATGCCCCCCGGAGGTGACATGTACTTTACGATGGCCAAATGTTCCCACAAACACATCCCTGCAAGAAACATGTTAGTGTCTACGATATCATGATAAATAACAACATCAATGCATATGATTAACCACACAAAGAGCCAAGGTTATACAATGAATTTAGAGTTCGAGGATAATTGTGGGGCTATATCACAAAGCTCTCCAAATCGAGTACTGCCAAGGCTAGATTCAAAGATAAACAAAGGTGCATAGAGCAGCAATATTGTTAAGGTTTGTAAATGAGATAGAAACATCATCAAATTCACTATGTGGAAAGCACACGTGCTTCCACTAGCCAAGCATTGGATAAGATATACAACCCCATCATCATATTAGGAACTAAGTCCATTTTTTTATTGCTCTCAAAAGGGACACTAGGTCCACATCAGTATAAATGTTTGTCGTCATCCACCTACTAGATGGAAACACTAGAGGAAGGGAAACAATAAATAAGAGAGGAAAAACAAGTGTCTTAGGGACAATCACGTAGGAGGGTTCCCCTAGGTCACCAACCACGACTCTATGTCAACAAGACACAACACACAACAATGAAATCAAAGAGAGGCAATTTAGAAGAATGATGATACAAATAGAAGGTCACAACACAGGTAGTCCCCTGGTATCCCAAACCTTATGGGAGAATCTGAGGTCATCCTAGGAGGCCTAAACAAAACATAACACATCACAGGAGAAGCACATCATGAGAGAGATAAAGGGTTAGAGATACATACCTATAGGGCCCCTACCGGGCTAGCAGGTATCATGAACCTTGATCTTTATCTTAATGGTTAAGGTGTTATCACTTCTTCTCTCTTCCATATGTTCATGAGTTTGTGGGGGTAAGTATGTAGGGAAGGTTTCTCTTAATGATGGTTGAGAGGGAATGTTGCCATTGTTTGTGTCAGCTATAGGAGCATTCGAAATGCCCTTTACATGAGTGTGTGGAGGCATCTAAAAGATACCCATTTCAGTCCCTATATAGGATGTTGGAATGGCTTGAGTAAGAGGGATAGCTTTTTCTTCTACAGCATGTAGGATTTCATTATTTTCCAAAGTATGTGACAGTTCATGATCTGTTTGTTGGTTTAGCATGTAATTGAGAAGTTCTTGAACATCAGGTGGCAAATTATCATTAGACTCAAGCAAATGGTCACAAAGAGAATCTGTATCATCCAAAGATTTATCCTAATTAGAGAGAGTGGGGAGGGATGGCAGAGTAGTGTGGATAAATGTATCAATGGTATCTTCTTCTTGTGCCAATATATCCTCACCAAGTGGGGTTATGTTGGGACAAGTCTCTTTGTTTGATAGATCACCCATTGCTATTTCATTTTCATAGGTCTCAGAAAGGATTTGCATTATGTCATCATGAAACAAAGGGAGAGTGGGAGTAAAGTTATGATCACTATTTTCCCCATGGTGGTTTTCAGCTATAATTTTTTTGAGATTCTCCATGATTGAAGGGAAAACATATATAGTCTCACGAAAGTTATCGAAGTAAGCTATTGATCGAAGGATATCACATGCAGCAGTGTTGGTTATGTCAATGTCATACATGTATGCAGTTTGATGCAAGACTTGACGATATTTGTTAGTGAATCTGCAAAAATTATCATAGTTCACAATGTACTCATATAAATCTTCTAAATATGTACCATTAGGAGAATCCATTATGCAAAATATATGCAAAAGTGCTTGATTTTTGGATATGTTTTCAAAGCCAATGAATGGAAGGAAAGGTGGTGCAAGGATTCTAATCAAGGGAAGAAAGTTACATGCCTGATATCAGTCCAAAACAGAAATAGTATCCTTCTCAACACACTCTTGATGTGATTTCAAGTTAATGCCAAGTCAAAATATAGTGAAAATATGTCGAAACAACACTTTTTTCACCGAAATTCAATGCAAAAGAGCATAACAAAGGGTGTTGTGAGGAAAATTATGATGGATAGTGAAGAATATCAGTAATAATAGCCTCTTGGTGTCAAAATATCCAACACAACATGCTTTTAGTGCAAACTAGGTCAAACCCTAGGGCAAAAATGGCTAAAATGTGTAGTTTTTGGCAAAATTTTCACTACAAGAGCCCGATAAAAGGGTGTTGTGAAGATTTTTACGAGGGGAAGAAAATAATTACCCCGATAACATTAAAATAATGCCAAAATACCTTTCACAACACACCTATAGTGCAAGTTTGAAGAGTCGATAAGGCCAAATTTAGTGAAAATCATTATTTTTGAAGCCCTAGGTTTGAGATCTTGGGACAAAATGATATGTGAGAGTTTTGAAGTCTGATATATGATGTGAATTAAATACCCTCAAATCTTAAAATGATTTTCAAGGTTAAACATGCAAAATGCCCATGCAAATTTAATGAAAATACATCAAAATTACTAGTTTTTGTTGGAATTTTCTATGCAAAATTGCAAATAATATAAATCTAAATGCAAATTCACACTAAAATGAAACACTAAAGCCAAATGAAAATTTGAATGAGCATCTAAAATTAGTAGAAAAATATGATAAAAGATTTTGCCTACAAACCCTAGATTTTGGAATTACTAGGTTATATAAAATTATCAAATTTCTACAAAAACCTAGCAAATTAATGATGAAAATTCAATGCAAATTTCTGATTTTTTGGATTTTTTTGTAATTTATATCAGAATTGATGCAAAAATCATGAATTAAGAAAATTTAGGAAGAATTGATGCAATTTAGTAAGCCCAACAATGCAATTTTTTTGTATTTTTCCAAATTTTCAATTTTTTTGAAATTTTCTCAATGCAGTAAAATAAATGCCTATATGAATGAATGGAATCACACCAAATCTGAAGACAAACACTTAGCAAGTTGAAATTTAAGTCCAAAAACACGGGTTCACCAAAATTTTTAGGGTAAAGTTGGATTTTGTTAATCTTTTGATGTTTAGATGTTAAAACCCTCCTTTCCACTTAACATTCAAGGATCTAGGGTTGAGTGATGAGCACCAGCATACCCTAAGTCACTGTGAGATGAAGGGAAACTTGGATTAGGGAATTAATTATCAATTTTTCCTTCTCCTATGTCTAATTGACCATTAAAACCCTAATTATACAAATACGACAACAAATTAATGATTTACAGAAAAATCTCTTGCAAACAGGAGTGAAATACTGAACTACAGAGTACCTATTTTTGGGATTTCGAAGTGGAATAGTTGGGGACACTGGAGCAGGTGCCCAAGGCCAAGGTACCTACTTTTTCAGGGAATCTAGACCTCCTTCTGACATTGATCAGCCCTGTAACTTCTATTTTCTAAGATCTGTCTGCGGAGGACATTGGAGCAAGTGCCCAAGTCTTGGAAGTGCTCCTTTGTCTGAATTTTCTTTAGATCTTGAATCCTTGATGCCTACCAAGCCTTCCTGCAACTCCACTTTTTCTGGGTGCGACACCTATAACCTACAATTACAAGACTTGGTTTGGGGGTTGTGGTGTTTAGAGGCTTGCCTCAATCAAACCTTGAAGGACACTTAAGTCTCCAAACACCGTTGTCAGATAAAGAGGGCATGCCCTTGTGTGGCAGAGGCCAAAAACCAAAGGAATCAATGATAAAAACACAATGATATGTCACCTTGTAGTGAAGCTCTCATGGTGGAAGATGCTCTTCATGCCATGAGGAGATTGATGCTCAAATCTACAAATATCAACACACAAAACATACAAGTTTGCTCTTGCAACACAATAGAAATCCTTCAATCACCTTGAGAACACAATAGCTTCCTAGTAATCATCTAGTTTACAAATGAATGCCTACACATGCTTATATATGCAACTACAAGCACTCCTACCAAGATATTTGAAATTCAAACTTACCATGTCGGCAAAGGGACCTAATAACGGTCACAAACTGACACCAAGAAATTGGGGCTACCCCAAAATAGGGCAGGACTAGGGTGCGGGCGTTCAAGTCCTCCCCCCCTATTTTGGGCAAGGTTCAACTCAAGGGGTCCACCTAGGTCCCATTTGTCATGAAACCTAGGTCTCATTCCAACAAGATGCCAAAATATGAACTAAAATATCCTAAATGCATACTAAAGACCCGGGAGCTAAACCTTATGAGGGAAAAGCCCCCAAGGGAACATTTTTTTATGTTACAAGAGCAATAGACATAAGAGGGGGAACTTCTACTGCTAAAACTTGACCAGCTGAGTAGTAGGTGTATCTAAAGTACTCCTCAAACATATCTTCATGAAAAGGGGAATTCTCAGTGTCAGAAATTTTTCTTAATTGGCCATCTTCATTTCTAGGCCTATGTAGGGCTAGCTTCCATCTTTTATAGCTAGTGTCCATATCCTTATATTCTGTCCACAGATCTCTCATTGTGAATTATAGGTCCAGAGAACATTCAAGCCAGAACACTTTAGAAATGCGTGCCTTGGAAATGATAAGTAAGTCAACTCCATCATGCAACTAAATAGTCCTTGTCTCGGGGTCATATCTTCTAGCAAGAGCTTTAACTAATTCTACATTGATGAATATGTTGGGCACCACTAATCTTCCCATGTTGAGTCTCCACGGCTTACAGACTGGGGAGAATCTATATTATTTTCTGTAATGATATATAAAAAGCTCATATCCCCGATGTGGCATCCAAATGCCTCCCAGACCCTTATGTTTGTCCAATAACTGATCCATTGAAGGATTCATTTGTGCACTTCTTTTGGGTCTTGGCCCAGACCTAGGACATTGGTCTATTAGGTCTTCATTCAAAGCTCTTTTTTCAATCTTCTATTTCTTAGTTTTAGGTTTTTCTGGGTGTTTTTCCATCTTTTAAATCTTTTAAACCTTTGAAATATGTAGTTTCTCAACTGGATAGATGTACTTGAATTTTGTTTTCACCAATTCCTCATTGTATAAGAGCTCCAACCTTTACTAGCCTCTGTTCCTAGCAAGTTATCTTGGTTTGGCAATGACTGAATTAATCATCCCACGATATAATTTGTTTCAATTCTAGTTGATAAATGTGCCTTTTATTTCAGTCATGTCATCGACATGGGCATTTTTTTCAAATGTTGCAATGATGCCCTGGGGTACTGTACTAGTTGGTAGTAATCATCATTGTTGTATTAGTGAGACTATAGCTCTGCTTCCACCAACATGTCCCTTTCCCACTAATTAATACTTCTCTTTTTGGTCTATCAATGAGACACCAGATCTCATTCCCCTGATACTAACTATTCCCACTGATACATGTTGGTTGTTAAGTAATGCATGGTTATATTAGGTTATCGATGGGATATACTCACTCCTTCTACTGATACTTATGTGTTACAATGATGTGGTTACTGTTGTTAGTTTAATTGGTCCATCAGGGGAAGCATCTTAGGAGTTGGCCTGACAGGTAAGTGTTAGACTAATATGAAGATGTAAACAACTATCATCAGGCCGTCGATAGAATTCTAATGGGAGTTCCACCGATAGAACATTGTTAGATTGATGGTACTTAGTAAAACTTATGGGATTATGAATGCAATTTTGGCAATGTGATATGGATCTTGTCACACAAATTTTTACCATATATGTTAATCATGGATCAAAATATGGAAAATTTATATGGTGCAAATGGAGAATAAATGGATGATGATTACTGAAAAATGTGAGATTTTTTCAGTTCTAATAGTGGCTCTGATTGGGGATGAATGAGAGTGAGATCATTACAAGAGTCCAGAAGATCTTTGGGGGAAGACCATGAATGGATTATGGAATGGTATGAAAATCTAACTATTGTGCATGGAAATTGCATATTGTAAGAAGTTTCTCAAGAATTGTCCATGCACTGGCAATTCTTGACCTTCTATACTACTATACATGGAAGATTTATGAAAATAAATGTTTCAAGAATTGTCCATGCACTGGAAATTCCTAATCCTCTCCTGACATATTTTGTAAATAATAAGAGACTTCTCCTCCTTTGCCAGTAATAAAAAAAGGTCCAACCCAAAGAGCTTCAAACTTTCCATGTTTTCCCTTATCCTGGCACCTTGCATTCCATACTAGGACCATATCATTTTCCTTAAACTTTCTATCCTTTGCTTTCTTATCAAATAAATACTTTACTTGTGATTGCATTTTAGTATTTTGTTCTTGAGCCAACCTTCTAATCTCATCCAATTCTGCCAATTGTTCCATTCTGTCTTGCATAAGTTCAGGGGTATCTAGATCTTCCTGAAGTATGAATTCATAGACAAGTAACAAGTTTTACATAGGCATCCTAGCTTGTACTCCATAAAGTAATTCAAAGGGTGACTTACCAGTTGATTTCTTCATAGTGATTCTGTATGACCACATTGCCATTCTCAATTTAGAATCCCATGCCCTTTTGTTTTTGTCTAGTATCCTTTTAATGATCTTCAGGATACTTTTGTTACTAGATTCAGCCTGCCCATTTGCTTGTGGATGATATGGTCAGGCATATGAAATTGTAATACCATATAATTCACAGAACTCTCTGAATTCTTCTAATCTAAAACACATTCCATTGTCTGTAATTATCCTCACAGGCATCCTAAACCTTGTAATAATATTATCGATCAAAAAGTTTATTACAACCTTACTAGTGGCTTAATTAGTTGGGATAGCCCCTATCCATTTTGTGAAATAATCAATTGCTACCAATTTCCACTTACGAGCTCCACTGGATTTTTCTGATATCTCTCTAATAAAATCAATTCCCCATTGGTAAAAAGGAGCCTCAACTTGCATTGGCTTGAGTGGCAGTGCTCCTTGATATTTCATCTTTCCTAAGAACTTTTGACATGCTTCACACTTCCTTACATACATGAAAGAATCATTGAAAACTCTTGGTGAGTAATAACCAACCCTTAAAATTTTAAGGACAGTAGTTTTGCTAGAAAAGTGTCCTCCACAGACTCCTTCATGCATTTCCTTCAATACTCTTTTTGCCTGGGATTCATCCAAACATAGTAGCAGTACCCCATCTCTATTTTTCTAGTATAAGTCACCATCTATGAAAACATATTTAGAGGCATGTAGTTTCAAATTTTTCTTTTGATTGTGATTCAAATGTTTAGGACATTTCTAATTTTTCAAGAAATACAGTATATCTGTATACCATGCTATTTTTTCAATGCTTGCAATCACAGTCTCTTCTTTTCCCACATTGTGAATATGAGAAGCTTCTAGATTTGATTCAGTCATAAGCTTAGCAAGACATTGTCCTCTTACTAGCTTAGTGATCTGAATTTCTATGTTAAACTCTTGGATTCTATTCATCCATCTACATCTCCTCCCAGTAACTTCTTCTTGTACAAACACATCTTTAACCGCAGCATTGGGAACATATGCAATCACTTTTTCCCCTACCAAGTAAGGTCTAAAATATTTCACTGCTTTCACCAAAGCATATGCCTATTTCTCTATAATATCATAGTTCAATTCTACTCCTTGGAGGAATTTACTAAAAAATGATATAGGTTGTTCATATCCCTCATCATTCTTTTGTAGCATTACTGCGGCAACAGTATGGTATGTACAAATAAGAAGAGTTGAAATGACTTATTGAAATTAGGGGATTTCAATATTGGGGCCTCCTTAATCACTCTCTTTATGGCTACAAATGCATCTAATGCATCTACAAACCAATCTATCTTAGCCCCTTTCTTCAACATTTTTGAAATGGGTTCGATAATTTCAGCAAAGTCTGGGATAAATCTTCTTACGAAATTTATTTGCCCAAAGAAAGATTGGATAGCTTTAACTATTTTAGGAATAGAAATCTTGTCTATGGCTTCCACTCTTTCCAGATTGATTCTAATCCCATCTTTGGACACTATATGTCCTAGTAATTTGCCTTCTGTCACTACAAAATGACATTTCTTTGGATTCAAAGAAATACCATATTCCAAAGCTTTGTTAAATATCTTTTCAAGATGATCAACATGATCTTCTTCTTTCTTGGAGTATGCAGTGAGGTCATCTTGATATACCACCGTTATAACATTAATCAGTTCAGCAAACGCAACATCCATGGCTCTCTGGAAAGTTGCACTAGCATTTGTAAGTCCAAATGACATTCTAACATATACATATATGCCCCAAGGGGTAGTGAATGCAATTTTATATTGTTCTGATTCTTTTACTTTCACCTAATTATAACCCAAAAATCCATGCATCATAGATAACAATTCACATCCTCTGGCTCTTTATAAAATTTCCTCCATATTTGGAAGTGGATAGTTGTCTTTAAGGGATGAGATATTTAGATTTCTAAAATATACACATAACCTTATGTCACCATTCTTTTTTCTGACTGGTACCAAGTTGGAGACCCATGTAGAATGTCTAATAGGCTTAATGATACCTCCCTCCCTGAGCTTCATAAGTTCCTCATGCATTTTGGGCTGCAAGGTTGGGTTTATTGGTCTCTATTTTTGTCTAAAGGGTTTTGCATCAAGTTTGAGTGGGATCTCATGTTGAAAGAAATCTTCTCTGTATGCCTTAAGATCATCATAAGACCAAGCAAAGACTCACTTATATTTCCTTAATAAGGCTATCAACATCTTCCTGATTGTTGGGCTTATCCTCTTCCCAATGTATACCCATTTTGGTGCCAATTCAGTGCCCAAGTTAATTTCTTCAAGGTCTTCCCTTTTTACTAGTGTCTGTTTCATAAGAGCTCGGTCATGTCCATCAAACACCCTTTCTAGTGCCACAAGCCCCTTAGGAATTTTGTTAGTCTTAAGCTGGACAACTTCTTTGCCAAACAAAGTTTTCTTGCCATCTACTTCCTCCATGAATGCATTAAAATCAATTTCTTGAGCCTCATATTGATCAACACAATGTAAGAATTTAATCAGATCCATGTCATCATTAAAAACTTGCCAACTGTATATGTTATCTGGGATTGTAGGTCTTGTTTTGAACTCAATTTGAGATATTCTTGCTATATTAATGTCATCCATTTTAAGGGCTATGTTGGCTAAAAATCTACCATTATGTTTTTGGATCTATCCATCCATTCTATAGAGAATGCATCAAATAACTCCACATCATCCTAGACAACATTCCTATATTGTTTTAGCCTTTTATGTTTAGATGAGTACTTGTTTCTAATTTGAGAGATAATTAATTTTGAATCCCTATATACAGTAAGGAGTTTTATCTTATGTTTTATAGCAATATTTAGGCCTATTAGCCAAGCCTCATACTTAGCTATGTTATTGGTACATTCAAATGTTAGTAGGAATGAGTACTTGAAAGTCTTACCAGTTGGTGAAATAAATAATACTCCTACTCCATTACTAGCTTTCCTACATGCACCATCAAAATACATTTTCCATACACCACATTCATCCATTTGGGCTTCTTGGTGTATTAGATCACTGTTCTGTAACTCTGGTTGACTTTTCTCAATTTTGAACATACCAAGGTCTGTATCACAGAAAAAAAATTACTTGATTTTGATCAATTCTTTCTATGATATTCTCATATCTTGGTTCTTTGCAAAGCTTAATCTCTTTTCCTCCTACTAGTATAGTAGCATAGGATAATCCAACTGGACATTTCCTCTGGCTATTGCAGTCCATTGTCTAGATAGCAACATTCCATAGTAGGGTGGGATGTCTGCTACAGTGATGTCAATTTTATATGCTACTTCAGGGTAGGCAGCTAGCCTTATCTCTACATCCTTCATAATACACATGATTGGGATGGATCTATTGTCTATTCCATAACATTTGTCATATGTGGTGTCAACCCACATTCCTAACTCCTTCATGACTTCTATTAGCATGATGTTCATAACTGCCCCAGAATCAATCATACAATTTCTCACTAGCATGTTTTTAATCAGCAAGGTGGTGTAAAAAGGATCTACCTGAGAGGGATTCCTTGTTCAGGTGTCACCCAAATACACTTATGGAGTTTTAACAATCTCTTGTCAAGCATTGTTTATTTTGACTTTAGGATCTTGCTTCTTTTTTGATATATCTGAAATCATCTTGACCATTGTATTTCTATATTGATCTACCTTCATCATTTCAAGCAGTGGTACTAAAAATTTGACTTGGGATATTGCTTGGGCTATATCAAATGAGGGAGTCATTGTTTGATCAGTTTTTTTTGTTTTGTTATAGCCCTTTTCTTTAGCTAGTATTTTGTTTTTTATCTTAGCTTGTTCAGTCTTTGCTGGCTCTTTGGATGTATTTTTCATATTGTCCTTATTATGACTTTGGTCTTTTATGAACACACTTCTAGGTGTTCCTTGATCTGCATTGACTATCCTATTTCTTAGATTGTAATGACTTTTTGTTTGTTCCACTGCATCCATTATAAGAGCCTTTCTTTCTTCTTCAGTTGGTTTCCTCCATTGGTTTTGTAGTGGCTCATTATGATCTCAAATGTTCTCCTTATAATTATCTTCTTGATCTGAAAAACACCTACTGTCTCCCCATATTGATATTATATCTCTGATTTGTCACATCATATTCATATCCATCCTCTTATGTTGATGAATATTCTTCATCAATTTGATAGGGTCTGATTTCAAGCATGTTTATGGTATGGTTGTCTTTTTCCTGACCATAGGATGTTCCCTCTTCCTGTATTAATTGTGCCACCACACAATAGTTAGGTGAGTGAGGTAGATTACACACTAAGCACCATGGATTATTCTCCACCACATGTGTTCAATTTCTTTTAAGAGGGCTAGGAGTGTCTTTCCCATAATTTTGCTTTCTATTGTTTTCTAAAGGTCTTCCATCTTTCCAATTGGTATTATAGGGCATATCATGTAACCTTGGTCTTTCATTCCTATACTAGTGTTCTTGCTTATTTTGGGGGTTGTTAGATTGTTGGGGTATTCTAAGGTTGTCCCTTTTTCCAGTCATCCCTGCATCCTTCTTATTATTTTCAATACTAGTAGCTACCTTTTGTGCCTTTGTCAAGGTTGTGGGAGCCTTATGCCTGAGTTCATACCCAGATTCAGATCAAAAGCCTTTAGATAGATACTCAAAGCTACAGAATCAGTCAATTTGAATCCATGTGGTATTTTATTGTGCAATTTGGAGAATCTTTGATTGAAGTCATATACTGACTCATTCTAGTATTTCTGGATGCTTATTAACTCATGCAGGGCAAATTCAGAGGCATATTGATTTCCATATTGTTCTTGGAATTGGTCATGGAATTCTGCTATAGAATTAATTGAGGCATCTGGTAAACTATTAAACAAATCCCTTGTGTCTTCAGTTAGGGACATCATGAATAATCTCATGTTTACATCCTCATGCTCCATACCAATATCCTGTATAAAGGCATTGAAATTCCTAATGTGCTCTTCAGCTGATATCCCATTATTCTCAGTGAATTTGGGGACCATACTTCTCCAGTTGCTGTCTATAGGGTATGGATATAATTGATATCTTGTTAAATCAAATTTCCTACATACACTCATGAGGTTTTGTGGAGGCATATTCATAGGTGGTGGATTGGGGTAATACTGGTATCCATATGGAGGCTAATGGTAAGCATTTTGCTATATGTTTTGCTGAGGGTATATGTTCTGAGGTGGTATATGTTTCTAATGTTGTGGTACACCATGATGACCTGGTGGTGGATGATATTGGGGAATACTACTAGTATTTGGGGGTTGGGGTCTTTGTGATGATGTACTATGTTGTGTATATTGTCTTGAGTTACCTCTTGCATTGTGGAGCATTTTTTAAGTACTTGGAGAAGTTGTATTCTAAGATATCCCAAGTAGATTGGCATTACTACCTTGTTTGTGTGGAGGGACATATCTTGGAGGATTTTTTGTTTGGATTTTTAATTGAGCCATTTGTCAATCTATCTCCTGGGTTTCCTGTATCATCTGTTGTCTTCTTCTAAGTTGTATTTGCCACTCCAAATTTATTTCAATTTCTTGATTACCCATAGCATCAAAATCAACAATATGGTCTACAAACCCCTCCTGGTTCTCTTCTCCCTATTGTGATAAAAATCACTTATCAGATTCTTCCTATTTCTACCTCCTTTCTTCATTCATCCTTTCCTCAAATTCAGTTACTTATTGAGAATCTATCCTATAACTGAGGATGTTATCATTTGTATTGATTTTTTTAGGAGGTGTTGAGGGATTTCCACCATCACTGTACACTAGGGAGTTGAATATTGTAAAGGGTTGTTATGATGTGTTTACATTGTCTTTAGGTTGTTTGGGTACCACTTTGCCCCTATTTGTATTGTTCTTTCCATGAGGAGGTCCATGCTTGTCTGTACATTTGACATTGTTTTTCTTGGGACTTTCTTGATGCATAGATCTCCTTCCATTCATGTTGGATGATATGATATATCTCTGATGTCTATCTCTATCCTTTTTGATATGATATCTATTTCATTAGTCATAAGAATCTTAGAGTTGCCACCTACCTTTTTGTAAGTAGGAAAATGATTGTAGTTCTCCCCAACAGAGCCTTAAATATGTTATGATGCTTTGAGATAACTCTATGATGGAAGGATGAAGTTCAAAATGGGCTTAATCCCCAACAGAGTGGCCAATTCTGTTAGGTCTCAAAATTGCAAGTTTTCAAACCATAAGATGGTGCCAGTCTCTTAATAAAAATTTTGGCTAACGAAACAGGATTTATATAATTAAAGACCCACTACTCTTTTGGTTCTACCAGACCTAGGTGGGTGTACCTAAGAGATTGAGCAGATTTGAGATCCTAATGAGTTGAACTTTTAGCAATCTATTTACTATGGCACACAGGTGTGAAAAGGTTGTAAAGTTACTTACTAATTCCTAATGGGAGTATTTAATTACCAAGAGTGTGGGTTGAATATTATGCGGTTGACTAGTGCCTACTCTATTGGGTGGGTAGAGTCAATGAATGGATAATGATTATGGAGATAGATTTGTGAGATAGGTGGATCTATTTCTTAGCTTAACTCTAACTTTTTGGGCACTTGAAATGTTTGCACCTTGTACAAACGTGCAGGTGTGTAAGTTGATGTACTCTTCTTTAGCAATCCTAGTGATACTCCCCTAAATTACTGTGAAATTATGAAAGGAAATTTAATTCTTAAGTTGATGGGAGCCAATCACAATAACTTCTCTAAAAGGATTTAATCTTCAGTAAGAACCAATTAAAGTCAATTAGCTGAAAGGATTTTTTAATTCACATCAACTAGAAACCAATCAAAGAACTTCACACAGTGACAACAAATGTATCCCAACAAATGTAAACTTGAATAATTTAAAAGAACCACTCTAGAGATAGTTCAACAGCATATAAACATAAAATATCAACACAATAGTTGAACACTAGAAATTAGTCACCTTTTGGAACAGTCTTCTCCATTATATTTATCTTCAAATGATATGCATTATTCTAACAGTTTCTGATATGAAATGGATGAACAAATGGTGCAATTTATCATCTTACTAATGTCCCTTCTAAAAGATCTTTTTTACGAAAAATTTCCCAATTTCCTTTATCTTCTAGTCTTGGTCTCTCTTATATGCAAAAGGTAACAAGCTACAGACGCCTTTCAAAAGTCACATCTTTTAGTTACTAAAAATAACTAAAACAAAACAATAGACGAGTTGATCACTCCATTAATCTCCTAGCAAAAGCCTATGACCATCAAAGGCCTATTTAAAGATTCTACTCTCTGATCAGGTGCTCATCACGATGCCATCTGATCACTTTTACTGAGGTATTTTCTCTACTATATCCAACATGTCCATTATTCAGCTAATGAATAGGTTGACTGCAGAGAGATGATGGATATATCCCTGTTTAGGGAGTGTCAACATTGTTTATCCTCTCTTTCATGTCGTATTCCATGTACATGATTTTTTCAATCTATTTATGGGTTTTCTGCATAATCACAGCTTCATCATTGATTTCCTGTAATGTGGTAGTCAAAAGTTTAGTAAATTCATTTTTCTAACCTTCATGACTTTTGAGATTTGTAGTATCATCATGAAGTGAGCTAGTTAGATCAAAACATTCAAGCTCTTCTTCAAGCTAGTCATGATATTTATTATGTGACTCCATTAATTCATTATATGTCTACAATACTTGTCCTAACAAAGCTTTCTTTTCTGACAAATCCTTATCAGTCATTCTCTTTTGTAATCGTTTATTTTTAGTCATCACTGAGTGTGTTTGTTTGAATAATTTCTAGTATTCATCAGCATATTTTATCATTTTGTCAAACCTTTCCTTGATTATTTCAGATACAGTATTGAATTTGAGAATTTTCATCTCCTTCTTCAATTTTTCATATTTCTCTTCTAATTTTGAATTACATTTTTTTCCAATAGGCTACATCAGCCAATGCATCTAAAACTCTTTTATCTTTCTCAAGCCACGGAGAATATAATTCTATGGTAGACAAGGTATGTGTTCCCTCTTTCATGTGTGCTAGTTCTTTTGTTAGTTTGTCATTTTCTCTGACCAATCTTTCAATTTGTGCTTTAGTAAATTTTGCTACATTGACATTTAGTTCTGTTGTTTCCATGGGATTTTAATCCCCTACCCTCTAGATCAAAAGGTGACCAAATACTTGTTTTGGATAATTGATGGCAACTGGTCTTTTATCTAGAGGATATAGTGACCAAACAAGTAAAGTGGCCTCATCTGGGTTATACCCTGATCCTGAATATACCTTGTTACTTGCCTCACCTGTTAGGTTCACTATGTTGTCAACTCTTTTTTTGAAACTAACAAATACTATTGCAAAACTCATATCCCATCCTAGGATAAGTGACACTTTAGCCTCCTAAAGTAACTCCCTTCCTCTTTCAGGAGTGATTGACTCTATTTCCTTGTTTATTTCATCGTTCAGTTCATTAAGAGCAGTAGCCTCTTGTTCAGGAGTGGCAACCGACATCTTCTGTCTTATTTTCTTTCCTTTGTATTCATAAACAATTGATTTGAACTCAGCAGTTTTAACAAAGTCACTATCAGAAATAAATTTTCTTGCAGCCAAGACCCTAACATCATCTGATAATTTGTCTGATATTTCAAATTGTATAACATTTAATTCCTGAGGAGGTTCATACTGCTCTATTACTGGTGCATTTATTGGTTGCATTGATTCACTTTCCTCATCCCTTTCTTCCCCTTCACTTATAGAAAAGCACACTTCAGGAGTGGGTTGTGATGGAACAGAGTCCATAGGTTTTATGTCCTCGGCCTGTGCCCCTGCATAAGCTATATGAGGTGTATCAAAAACAAATGAAGGCACATTTTTGACCAATTCATTCACGTGAGCAATAAGTTGCTCAACTCTTTCCAGAGGATCTTGTATCTCACTGAAGGCTTTTGAGTAATAAGGACTATTTTTCCTTTTCCATTCTTCTGCAAGCAATTTTTTTTATATGTTTCCATTTTATTTATTGTGGCAGCCTCATCACAGTTTCTGATCACGTCTTCATTTAAGAACAAGTGTTGATATCCTGATAACCCCTATGACAACCTTGCATTGTGAATAAATCCCTCTGCATCAAAATTCTTTCTTTCACTGCCCAAGGGGAGATTATATTGTGCCAAATTAGCCTCAATTTCTTCATATCCCTCATTATTGACTACTGTGAAGTCCCCAAAACATAGGGTGCTAGGCATAATTGACTATTTATTGTATCCCTTGAGGTGTTTGATGTCTGATTTAGCCAATTGTCTCACAATTTCTAGATAAGCCACTCTATTAGGGACTACCCTTGGTAACAAGTGTGGATTTCCTTCAAACCTGTAAACTCTAATCATTGTGCAGTCAGAGAAAGCATACCAATCCCCCCGGTTATGATTTACTTTACTGTTAGAGCTATTTCCCTTTGGTCTCAAAAATCATTGCACTTCTGGGGATATGTTATAAGTACATGGGTATCCTAATAATTTCATCAATGGCTTAACTAAATATTCCTCTAAATAAAGATAGTGAGATTGGCCAAATCTACTATCCCACAATGAAGTCCACATTTGCACAGGTTTATCATCTCCATTCTCGAAGGTATCCTTTACTCTCAACTCTTCACTCCAAAATCCTCTACCATGTTGTTGATATAAAAGTAAATGCATCAATAAAGAATAATGTTGGAAACTGATATACTCACTATTATTTTTGATCCTTTCAAGTCCCTGATTTAGGGCATTAGCCAAATAGCCTACATAATCATAATGACTTGCTTTCTTGCTCTGTATGTATGCGGCCAATACCATTGGGGAAATAGACATAAGAGGGGGAACTTCTACTCCTAAAACTTGACCAGCTGAGTATTAGGTGTATCTGAAGTACTCCTCAAACATATCTTCATGAAAAGGGAGATTCTCAGTGTCAGAAAATTTTCTTAATTGGCCATCTTCATTTCTAGGCCTATGCAGGGCTAGCTTCCATCTTTTATAGCTAATATCCATATCCTTATATTCTATCAAATGATTTCTAATTGTGTATTTAATGTCTAGAGAACATTCAAGCCAGAACACTTTAGAAATGAGGAACTTAGAAATGATAAGTAAGTTAGCTCCATCATACGACTGAATAGTCCTTATCTTGGGGTCATATCTTCTAGCAAGAGCTTTAACTAATTCTACATTGATGAATACATTGGGCACCACTAATCTTCCCAATTTGAGTCTCCATGGGTTGCAGGTTGGGGAGAACCTATATTGCTTTCTATAATGATATATAAAAAGGTCATATCCCTAATGTGGAGTGCAAATGTCTCCCAGACCCTTATGTTTGTCTAATAACTAATCCATTGAAGGATTCATTTGTGCACTTCTTTTGGGTCTTGGCCCAGACCCAGGACATTGGTCTATCAAGTCTTGATTCAAAGCTGCTTTTTCAATCTTCTGTTTCTTAGTTTTAGGTTTTTCTAGGTGTTCTTCCATCATTTAAATCTTGTAAACCTTTACAAAATGTAGTTTCTCAGTTGGATAGATGTACTTACTTGAATTTTTCTTCACCAATTCCTCATTGTGTAAGAGCTCCAACCTTACCAGCCTCTATTCCTAGCAAGTTCTCCTAGTTCGGCAATGACTAAATTAATCATCCTGCAGTATAATTTGTTGCAATTCTAGTTGATAAATGCACCTTCTGTTTCAGTCATGTCATCGGTAGGGGCATTTATTTCAAATGTTACAATGATGCCCCAAGGTACTATATTGGTTGGTAGTAATCATCATCATTGTATCAGTGAGACTATAGCTCTGCTTCCACCGACATGTCCCTTTCCCACTGATTAATACTTCTCTTTTCAGTCTATCAGTGAGACACTAGATCTCATTCCCCCGATACATGTTGGTTGTTAAGTAATGCATGGTTATATTAGGTTATCGGTGGGATATACTCACTTGTCCTACCGATACTTATGTGCTAGAACAATGTGGTTACCGTTGTTAGTTCAATCGGTCCATCAGGGGAAGGATCTTAAGCATTGGCCTGACAGGTAAGTGTTAGACTGATATGAAGATGTAAACAACTACCATCGGGCCATTAGCAGGATTCTAATGGGAGTTCCACCGATAGAACATTGTTAGACCGATGGTACTTAGTAAAACTTATGGGATTATGAATGCAATTTTGGCAATGTGATATGGATCTTGTCACACAAATTTTTATCATATATGTTAATCATGGATCAAAATATGGAAAATTTATATGGTGCAAATGGAGAATAAATGGATGATGATTACTAAAAAATGTGAGATTTTTTCAGTTCTAACAGGATGAGAAAGGAACTTCACACATCCCCAACTTTGATAGAGGTCTTTGCCTTCATGCAATTGTCTCCAAGTGTGCATGTTGCATGCGAGGGGGTTTCTGGAGTTGGGTGGAATTTTTTTTTGATGTTTCATGTCATGACCACATGGCAAATGTGGACATGACACGTGTGTTGTGACCACATGGGAAATGTAAGCATGATAGTATGGCACCAAAGTCACCATAAAATTAGAGTCATTGGCCAATGACCATCTTGAACCATACACACCCAACCCCATAAGTACCAATCTTTCAATTTTTGATCAAGAAGAACTAATTACTGTCCAAGACCCAAATACACCCTTAGAAAGCATACCTAATTTAGTTTTAGATCAATGGGCAGAAGATAATCATGAGACAGATCCTTTTGATCACATGGATGAAGTAGGTCTTGGTTTTTATATGATTCATGAAAAGGATGTTGTTCTAAACCTGTTAAAAGGTGAAAATCAACAAACTGAACAATCTGATAATGATATCTGGCAGCTATATTATGATGATTCCAGGGGTAAAATAGGTTCAGGTGGTGGTGCTATGTTGATTTATCCAAAAGTTGAGAAATAGTATTCATCTATAAGGTTTACATTTAGTTGTACCAATAATATTGTTGAATATGAATCACTTGTTCATGGTCTTGAATGGGCCAGGAAGAAAGGTATCAAGTGTTTACAAGTTTTTGGTGATTCACAGCTAATAGAAATCAAGTAAGAAATCTGAATGTAACAAAAAATGATTTTCTCAAGCTTTATAAGCATATAATCTAGGATCTTATTGAACATTTTGATGCTTTCAATCTACTGTCTATTCCAAGAAATCAGAATAAGGAAGCTGATAGGCTAGCTGCCTTAGGAGCACAATTTGACATACCAGCTGAAATTAAAAATCTGCATACACAGCAGTATGTAAAAGTAGTTGTGAGGCCATCTATACCTAACAATAATACTAGTTGGTAAGTTTTTAAGAGGATGAATAAATTGTTAACTTTTTAATGGAAGAAGCTGAGTTTGTAGCCGGAAACCAGCAGAAATGGTTGCAGCAATATGATGACCAGATCTTGCAATTAAAGTCAAATAAGCTGCCCAAAGGTTTGGTAACATTAGAATCAATTTTTAACACTGATGATTAGGTTATAAAAGATAAAGCTTGCATACCTATAAAACAAGAGCATTATGATCCCATTGAAATATTTAGAGATAAACTTCTTAAGCTTGGAAAAGTGTACACAAAAGAGGAACAAAAATCTTGTATTTAGTTGTGTTAAGAATTTAGTGACATTTTTGCTTGGGAGTATGGATATCTAAAGGGTTTGAACCCCAAGTTAGCTTAACACACTATTGAACTGGAACCCAAAGCTAACCAGTTAGACAAAAACAAAAACCGTTAAACCCAAAGCTGAAAGTTCTTATGAAGACTGAATTGAACAAGTTGATTGAAGGTAACATTATCTTTTCAATTAAGCATACATCTTGGGTTTCTACCTTGGTACATGTTAGAAGGAAGAATGGTGAGATAAGGCTATGTGTTGATTTATGTGATCTAAATAGAGCCTCTCTCAAAGACCATTACCCACTGCCCTTAATGGAGAAGACTTTACAGGTTGTTTCAGGATCAGAAAGGTTTTCTTTATTGGATGGTTGTTCAGGATTAACCTAATTTTTACAGATTCATATAGTACAATAGGTTATAGGTTATCTTTTTTGCCATTTTTATGCAAATATTCCCTTATTTTCAGTAGGATCAAGTATCTACCTTCTCATTTGTGTTGTTTTATGAATGATTGGATGAGATTTTATTGTGTTTTAGTATCAAAACCTTTAAATCCTTATCTCATTTATACTTGCATGCATTCAAGGCAGTGAAGAATCATAGGTCTTAGGTTGTGCATTAAAATAATAATTTTTCATGTTGTGAGAATCTAGTTTTTCCTTTAGGAGATAGTTTATTCAAGCCTTCCTTTGAATCAGTTTTGGGATTAGAATTCCCAAAATTGATTTGTGTGGATAGATACTCTGAAAATTATTTTGAATTAGGGCAACATGTTTCTATCAATTAGGTACATCACCACCAATTTAAATCTAGATTTAGTACATTAATTAGGAAGTCTTTTAACCCTTTTCCTTGCAAAGTCATTAATTTATTAGAGAATCAGAAGGGAACCAGCCCATAAATTGGAGGTCTACTTTCACCATAGGGTATCCACAACCTGAAAGTATTCCAATGTTACACAAGATTGCTAAGCTTTCCAACTTTGCATCACGGGTGCAATCCTAGTCGATAATAGTTTTTGGCATGCCTGGTGGGAAAACTGAACTAATTTTTAGTTCAAAAGGAAATTTTTTTTGTTGTTTTGGTATGATTAGCAGTTATTATAGCCTTTTAGAGGTTGCAAATCAAGTACCTGGTGACTCCAAGTTTCTGGTTTGATAGATTAGATTTTTTCAGCCTATGAGAAAGATTCAAACAAGATCAAGTGTAGATCCTTAGAAGCATATTAATCTTTCACCGCCAAAGAGGAAGGTTAAGGCAATAAATAAAGTGGTAAAGCCATCAAGTGCGGTAGTACCCAATCTTCCAAATTCTCACCCTGCATTTGCATCTCATCAAAATCCTTTCTTTGCAAGTTCTTCATCACAAGTACCTAATTCTCAGCCAGCAAGTCAAACAGAACATGTACCTATTTTCCTAGAAGAACCTATTTTCCACTAAGAGGAAGAACCTGTTCTCCAAGAGATACCAGTACCTATTTTTCTGGCAGTACAAGTACCTATTGTTTAGATGGCACTTAGAAATCCACCACCTAGAAATCAGCCATTGGTGACTTTTAATGGGGCCAGCCCATTAAATTTGTAGTAGCATGATGCTATACCAGTAGCTGCACTTAAGACTCTACCCAATTTCACTGGTGAAGATGGAACTACATCAATAGAGCACATTAGAGATGTAGCTTCACTTTGTTGGGTTTATCATATTACAGAGGAAAATGTAGCAATAAGGCTGCTAACAACATCATTAAAAGGCAAAGCTCTTCAATGGTTCTGAGGATTAGCTGTTAATTCCATTACAACATGGGATGAGTTAGGAAGTTCCTTGAATGGGTAGTTTCAAGATAAATCAGTTCATCTATCACTTGTTGAGTAGATGACAACCATCAAGAGGGCTCCACAAGAATAGATGTTAGACTTCAATTTCTAGTTTCAAAGGACCTGGAATAGAATTCCAGCAATGCTAAGACCTTCACCTAAACATGCATTTTTGTATTATCTTAGAGAATTGAATAGTGATATAGATGTTAGGATTCAGTCAATGGGTGGGGTAACTTTACTAGGAGAATTTGACATAGCTATTAGAGCTGAAAATAGTCTTATTCAGGCTGGCAAAATTGAACCAAGGCCTCCTATGCCTATTTTTCCTAATATTCAACCTCTAATATCAATCCTAGTGCCTCCTATTGCCTCAATACCTACTGTTCAATCCTTTGGATATCAAACAACTGTCCAAAATAATTTTGTTCCAATGCAATCAAATATACAAGAACTCAAAGGTAATCAACAAGAGATAGTAAAATTATTGCAGACTGTTAGTAATAATTTAGTGAGCCTCAAGAAACAACAAGATTAGAATAATAGACCATACCAAGCACCATTCCAAGCAAATAGGCCTCCTTATCAAGTAGATTACCAAGGACAGAGAAGGAATTATAACAATAGGCCCAATCATCAATATAATCCCAATGTTGTTAGCTCTTCAAAGGAGCTTGTACCTATGCAAAATAACCTGGCCCAAGATTATGTATGGTTCTATCCATGTAATCAACCTCAAAACTAGGCTACTTGCATGAATGGAGTGGTCTGTCAAGCACTTATGGTTCAGAATAGTTATGCTACTTCTAAAATTGTAGCAAATGATGATAGTGATCACCTAGATTCCTAAACTCAGTATAATAATCCTAATGTTGCTTTAATGAATTGGCAAGTAAATGATTTTTTTGGAGTGAATCAGTTACCAAGGTAGAAACAGTCTTTTACCAACATTGTAGCCAATACCAGATCAAAGAAAAGAGTTGTTGAGTTACAACAACAAGCTGATATTAGCAAACAGCAGGCTGATAAAGTACAACAGTAGGCTAATAAAGGTAAAAATCAAGCTTCTGTAGGTCAACAAGGTCAACCTGAGGCTTCTACTTCTTAAAATGTTCATATTATACCAAGAGGACAGCTAATTGTTGGTAAAGGACAGCCTGAAGTTCAACCACAACCAACAAATGTACATTTAGATGTTGATGTTACTAAAGTACAACAAAATGTTAGTGGTCCTTCTTTTAATATTATTGATCATATGAAGGAATCCACTGTTAGCATGTCAATGTTGGATGCATTACACATCCCCGGGTAGAAAGATTTATTACAAAATGCCTTAGCTAAGTTATCTTTGTCCAATGAGGCTCAAACAAGTTAGACCCAGGTTGTGATTACTAATGATGCACAAAACAATAGTGAACAACCAAGAAAGGTGGTCAAGCCAACTCCATTTTATGTAACTCTGATTGTGGGCAATCATTTGGTCCATAATTGTATGATTAACTTAGGAGCTAGTTACTCGGTGATGCCCAAACAATTGGTTGATAAACTTGGTTTGAATTATGAACCTGTTGCTAGGGGAGTTGTCCAATTAGATGGAATAGAAGTTAACACATTGGGAATGTTTAAAAACTTTGGTCTTACTTTACATGCATGTCCAAACTTTGTGATTCATCAGGACATCCATGTTATTGACCTACCACCACTTTTTGCCATTTGTCTATCTAGATCCTTCACTACAAAGCTAGGAGGGTATCTATCTTCAGATTGGACTCATTTATTTTTTAGAAAAAGGTATGGCACCAAAGTCACCATAAAATTAGAGCCATTGGCCAATGACCATCTTGAACCATACACACCCAGCCCCATAAATGCCAATCTTTCAATTTTTTATCAAGAAGAATTAATTACTGTCCAAGACCCAAATACACCCTTAGAAGGCATACCTGATTTAGTTTTGGATTAGTGGGGAGTAAATAATCATGAGACAGATCCTTTTGATCACATGGATGAAGTAGGTATTGGTGTTTATATGATTCATGAAAATGTTGCTATTCTGAACCTATTAAAAGATGAAAATTAGCAAACTGAACAATCTGATAATGATATCTGGTAGCTGTATTATGATGGTTCCAAGGGTAAAATAGGCTCAAGTGGTGTTGCTATGTTGATTTCTCCAAAAGGTGAGAAATATTATTCAGTTATAAGGTTTACATTCATCTGTACCAATAATACTGCTGAATATGAATCACTTGTTCACGGTCTTGAATTGGCTAGGAAGAAAGGTATCTAGTGTTTACAAGTTCTTGGTGATTCAAAGCTAATAGAAAATCAAGTAAGAAATCTGAATGTAACAAAAAATGATTTGCTCAAGCTTTATAAGCATAGAATCTAGGATCTTGTTGTAGAGTTTGATGCTTTTAATCTGCTGTATATTCAAAGAAATCAAAATAAGGAAGCTACTAGGCTGGCTCCCTTAGGAGCACAATTTGACATACCAACTGAAATTAAAAATCTACATACAAAGCAGTATGTAAAAATAGCTGTGAGGCCATCGATACCTAACAATAATACCAATTGGCAAGTTTTTGAGAGTGATGAACAAATTGTTAACTTTCTAATGGAAGAAGCTGAGTTTGCAGCCGGAAACCAGCAGAAATGGTTGCAACAATATGATGACCAGATCTTGCAATTAAAGTTAAATAAGCTGCCCAAAGGTTTGGTAATATTAGAATCAATTTTTAACACTGATGATCAGGTTAGAAAAGATAAATCTTGCATATTTGTAAAATAGGAATATTATGATCCCTTTGAAATATTCAGAGATGAACTTCTTAAGCTTGAAAAAGTGTGTACAAAAGAGAAACAACAAGCTTAATTTATCCAGTTGTGTCAAGAATTCAATGACATTTTTGCTTGGGAGTATGGAGATCTAAATGGTTTTAACCCTAAGTTAGCTCAACACACAATTGAGATGGAACCCAAAGCCAAGCCAGTTAGACAAAAACAAAGACCATTAAACCCAAAGCTGGAAGTTCTTATGAAGACTGAATTGAACAAGCTAATTGAAGGTAACATTATCTTTCCAATTAAGCATACATCTTAGGTTTCTAACTTGGTACCTGTTAGAAAGAAGAATGGTGAGTTAAGGCTATGTGTTGATTTCTGTGATCTAAATAGATCCTCTCTCAAAGACCATTACCCACTGCCCTCAATGGAGTAGACTTTATAGGTTGTTTCAGGATTAGAAAGGTTTTCTTTATTGGATGGTTATTCAGGATTAACTCAATTTTTATAGATTTATATAGTATAGTAGGTTACAGGTTATCTTTTTTGCCATTTTATGCAAATATTCCTTTATTTTTAGTAGGATCAAGTATCTACCTTCTCATTTGTGTTGTTTTATGAATGATTGGATGAGATTTTATTATGTTTCAGTATCAAAACCTTTAAATCCTTGTCTCATTTATACTTGCATGCATTCAAGGTAGTGAAGAATCACAGGTGTTAGGTTGTGCAATAAAATAATCTTTTTTCATGTTGTGAGAACCCAGTTTTTCCTTCAGGAGATAGTTTATTCAAGCCCTCCTTTAAATCATTTTTGTGATCAGAATTGCCAAAATTGATTTGTGTGAATAGATACTCTGAAAATTATTGTGAATTAGGGTTGCATGTTTCTATCAATTAGGTGCATCACCACCCATTTAAATCTAGTTTTAGTACATATATTAGGAAGTCTTTTAACCTTTTTCCTGCAAAGTCATTAATTTATTAGAGAATCAAAAGGGAACCAACCCATAAATTGGAAGTTTACTTTCACCATAGGGTATTGACAACCTGAAAGTATTCCAATGTTACACAAGATTGCTGAGCTTTCCAACTTTGCATCATGGGTGCAATCCTAGTTGATACCAAGTTGTGACAGATCTTAACACTTATAATGAATCTCATTATTTTAGGCAAAGAATAATGGCAAAGTTGGATGCCATGTTTTGAGTGGCAAAAATGGAGGTTACATTTTGTTAATATCAATTTACTATGTTAACCATGTTCAAGGAATCTCCAAGTGTGGCATTGGAATTTGAGCCCAAGTTGGGTACTATACCTCTAAGGTTTTGGCACATGGTTTTGTAAACCACTCATGGAATCTAGTGTGCTCTAAATTGGTTCCTTGAGGAGTTGTATTGTATTGAGAATTTGCAGGTGCTACTAGAATATTGCCAAAATTGCTCCAAGTTTAATATGTTAGTGATACTCCTGTCAAAACTTGCTCTACAAGTATGATGTAATAAATTATTGATTTGATAATACATTGACCAAGTTTTGTTGTGTGAGGTTTTTCTCCCAAAATAGATTTCCCCACGTAAATATTAGCATTATGTGTTTATTGTTGATATGAAGTAAAAATTAGCCACATGTCTTTTTACCTCCTTATTTAGCTCCTAGGTTCCCATGATTACATTATACATTCCAAATGTTTATCTTAGTGCAAAATTGGCTGACACCAATGTAAAATTAGAATGAGGGCCCATTCATTTACCTTACCCTAGACCCTAAAGAGGCTAATGGACTTGGGTGGTGTTGTGTGGTTACACAACATGCCCCATTTTGACTTGACAAAATAGGGACCCAACTTTTGTTTGGCTTTGTTCGTATTTTTCCTGTCCTTGGCGGTCTGGTAAAAGTAAGTCATGTAGATAGCCCTCCATTGGAAGCTGGGGTAAGTCATCATCAAGAGGTCAGTTTTTCAAAGTTCTTGTTTCATTTCATTAACCTCATATTTGGAAAGAGCATTAAATTTCATGAAGGTTTGCTTTTTACATCACCCTGATATTCCTTAAGATGTGAAAGTTATGAACGGTCAAAATCCTGGTCAAACCTGATATTCGTAGGGGGGATCATATTTTTCAATATTAGTCATCTAACGAAAGATCACCCCGATCCAATTTATCACTTGATAAATCATCTGGTTTGCGACATGTGAACATCAATTTTAAGTGGTAGTGATACTTACCTGTCAAACAACAACATGTATTTCGCGAGGATGATATTTTGGACATCACCCGATATTCTGAATATCACCTTATCTTTTAAATATCATCCGGTTGTGAAATGTCACCATAAAGCCATTATCCTTATGACATCATCTGATCTCGATTATGAAGAAAATCAACATGATGATGACATCATCATCATTCTACCTCGCGGGGATATATTTCATAAAAATCATTCTTTCATAAAACATGACAATGATGTCATAATGTTCCAACGATAGACTAAACCAATATCATGGTGACGTCATCATGATATTATGAAAGAAAGGTCACTTAAATAATGCATAGGGTCATCATCCTGTTCAAAATATCACCTGATATTTTGAACATCACCTGATCTTTTATAACATGACTCGATGGTCTGAAAATAACCTGATATACCAACATATGTTTTCCCAACAAGATGCGGATGGTCATATTACGAGGGATGGTCATATTTTGAATATCACCTGATATTCAAAATATCATAGTCTGATATTTCAAAAGATCATCCTCCCCTTCTTGCCACGTGACATTGAATGCTCATTAATGAGGTAGGTGCTTCTCACCGATTGTTGGCATGATGATCACACCTGGTGACATCCAGAGATTTCCGTGTAGAAAATCAATGATTAGGATTGATTCAATCAAATTATGCCCTAAATGAATAGATGAATAGGTTTAAAATGAATTCAAACATCATTATGCAATTAACTTGAGATAAAATTAGTTTTATACAGAGTCGAGCTTCCAAACCCTCTTACGAGCCACCTGCAGACATATACAGCTTGAAACAGAATGAAGAGCATGATTATCATCAGTATTGAGATCATTTCCATATAATCATCATTGTAATTCAAGAGCATAAGCACACCAGGTAAGTAATTAAAACCCTCCTGCTTTCATTCTCTGCATGTCCAGGTATATGATGTTCACTGGTTTGGAGTTGTGAATTTGTATGTCATGATGAAATAGTTTTAATAAGCATATGCATGCTGCCATGAAAATATAGTGAATACGGATATATGATGTGAAGTATAAATTGTAAGACAAGTTCTCGTCATTGCAGGAAGTCATGGCGGATAAGAGATTGATGAAGTCTAAGGCAAAATTCGTTAAGCCAATGTTTGCATAGCCTGAGCATGTGCAATTCAAGTACGGAATTATAGGAGACACTCACCAAGGGAATACAAATTTGACCACATGGGCAGACAAGATGCATAGTGAAGAAGAGAATGCTCTGCTCGAGTCCGTTTTTGTGTCCGAGATGTGGAATGCAGCTTTTTTTCCATACTACATGGAGGCTCCTGAGCTGGTTATTGAGTGTGCCAGAAATTATAATCCACAGATCGGGAGAGTGGAGAAACATGGTAGAATATATGCAGACTTCTCCATCAAGAATCTTTCCACTATGTTCAGTTTACCCCTGGGTAGGAAGGTTGTCAATATGAACTTGAAGAAGCTAGAAGCAGAGTATGAAGCTAATAAGAAAGCTACAAGGAAGAGAATGTATGGAGGGAGAGCCAAAAATAGTACTTATACAGCCGCAACCAAGCTACCTATTCATTTATATAAATTTGACTTTGATGAGGAGTATAAGTTCATGATCACCCTAGTCAGCCGTATAATACGCTAGCCAACAGCTAGAAACTTCAAGGACTGGATGTATGGGATCATCCTGATGTGCATATACACTGAAAACAAGCCATTATGGGCTAAAATGATGAGTGATGCTCTGGATGAGCAACTGACAAACCTGGGAGGTACATAATATGCTTTTCACATGACCTCATACCTTGTTTATGCATGTGCATACAAGGGTACATTTAATGCCTTGACTACAGTTGGGAAGATTGGTGGCACCACCAATGATGCACATATCTGGGATCACTATCCCTAATTACAGAGAGTAAATTACCTCTAGGATTATAAACTAGTAAATGATGCATTTTTAATGCATTTAGTAAGAACCATGGAGGAAGATAGAATTAAGAGATTGAGCATGGAGGCTCAAGAAATCATATACAGGCATGGAGCCTGGTTCATTCAGTTTGCAACTTTCTCCTACATTAGGATTGAAGGGTTTGCAGGACCCCCCTCATGCTCCCAAGGTATCCAACTGATGCAGTAGTGTTAATGGAATTCATGAGACAGGTTGTGACAATACTGGATGCTTATAAATCTAGCAACAAACTGCCACCAGTATTGTTCCCAGTGACAATGGGCTGCTACATGTGCCCAGATAGTGAAAATATTAAGAAGGCCATAGCTAGCTTAACAATGATGCAGTTGCAGCCTTTCCCATTGATAAGACCATATGATCCTAATGGGAGGATGTAGAAGGTCATGGGACAACCCATTCACCAAAGGCATCTTGAAGATTTTTGGGCAGATTGTGAAGATGAGGCTGAGGCAAGAAGAAGAAGGTATCAAAGGCTGACCCTCAACCAGATCAAGACCTTTGACTGTATCCAGGTCCCTCTGCAACTAAAAAAAGGATGATGGGAAAATCATGGCTGATGAATATGAGGAGAAACAGATATATAACGATACCATATCAGCCCCAGATCTCACTATACCTAAGAATATTTCATTAGATCCGTTCATTGGTAGGATATTATAGCTAACCCGAACATGGGTAGATGATCAAGTTAGTGCCTTGAAGAAGAAAGGAGTTGCTCTCACTGTGGATAGCAAAAGGAAAACGTAAGAAATCTCAGGTGATTAGTATGATGATTTCCTGAATGAGAAGAGGAAGTCTAAAGGAGATAGGTTGCCACCCCAGCAACAGCAAAGCAAAAGACCTCCTAGAGGCAAAAAGGCTGGAGATGAACCCAAAGGGGTCATTATTGAAAGAATAGAAGTAACGGCTACAGAAGCACTAGCAACAGGAGAAGCATCAGCTTCAGGACAGGCTTCAACATCATCTGCACCCCCTCCATTAGATAAACAGAAGTCTAAAAGACTACAGAGGGCAGATACAATGGTAACTGAGACTTATGAAGAAGGTCAAGCTTCACAGAAGTAGATAGAAGAGGATATTCCTCTTGAGGAAGAAATTGAAGAAGAATATGTTTTCCCCCTCACCAAAAAAAGAAGGGCACCTCATGTGATAGCTACTACACCCAAGAAGCTAAGAACTTCAATGAGGGGTGAAATAAAGCAAACCCCTGTAATGCTAAAAGGGGCAGGTAGTGAAGTGTTTAGAAGAGAATTGCAGCATAATGTACCACTTCCTACCATTGTTTAGTTTAAGACTGAACAAGCTAAAGAGCAATTCAAGGAGGCCTCCAAACAGGTCCAGGGTGCTCTTGTTTCATTAGAGGAAACAGTAGATTTGTCTGATGATGATGTGGTAAAAGATGTAATTGCCCAACAAATGGAGACAGTTGCTTCAAGCACCCTCATCACTCCCTTTGGGACTCCATCAGTACAAGGAGCTAAAGAGAAGCAAGATGAACAAGAGAAGGAAAGAAGCCCTGAGAAAATGGCACAACAAATAGGGCTAGATGAGTTAGTCGAGTAGGTTACCAACCCTGAAGTGGTGGACCTCTTGTATAGAAAAGATGCAAGTCCTCAACATCAAGCCAATGCACTTGATGAGGTGGATAAAACTGAGGAAATAAAGTTGATAGAAGTGGAAACACACACTTTAGATTTGGGTCAATCGCAACAGGATACATCCCTTGAACCCAAGATAATAGAAGTCCAAGATAAGGGTGAAGACGAAAAGGTCATATTAGGTGAAGATGCCCTTCAGACTTAGGACACCTCAGGAGATAAAGAAAAATCAGATCATGATGATCTGAAGACTCAAGAGGAGGTAAGTGTAGTAGGTGCAGAGAAAGATAAGATAGGAGATCAAGCAAAAACACCTAAAGTAGATGAAATTATATCCACCGATACAAGCATGCCTCAGGATGAGGAAATCAATAAAGTGGATGAAGTTAGAGTGGAGGAGGCAAAAGATCAGGGTCATGATAAGCATACAAATGATCAAGGGGATCACCCTCCAGAAGAAGAAGCTCCTTGTTAGGAGGGTGTACCAAAATATCACCCTCATGAAGAACATCATGAGGAAGAAAAAAAGAAATCACCCTCCCCATTGCAAGTAGATGTACTTACAGGAGATCAAGGTGATCATCATGATGATAGTGGAAACCAAGGTGCAAAGGATCAAATTCCTCAGTGGCTGGAAATAGAAATTGACACTGAATCAGGTATGGAAATGCAAGCATTTGATATATCTACATTATTTTCAGAAACATTAATAAAGCCAAAGACGAAGGCCATTTTGACTTTGGCCATTAGAAGGGATCCCGCAACGGGTAGAAGAACTACACAGATAACACTCCCTACTATGGATAAGGAGAAAGGTAAGATTACTCTAGATGAATTCCAGATCAACATAGTGGATTTAGGGTTTGTTAATGAAGACCAGGAGGGTCAAGAAGGAAAGGACATAATTGATTCATTAACCTAGAGGGTCAAAAGAGAAGGATAAAAATAAGCAACATAAAGAGGACATTGCTCAGTTGCATACATATATAAGAGGGTTAACTAACCCTAAGGTTACTTCAACTGATCATGCAGTCCCATTGACTGCTATTTCTCAAGAAGAGGTAAATAAGTTGGACCTCATGAAACATGCGTCATCCATATTAAGAAAGTGGATGTTCTCCACATTTGATGTAGCAGAAGAAGTAGTAAAGGCCTCTTTGAAGAGGTGGAATTCCCTTAGCATCTCCAGGAAAAAGGCAGATAAATTGAAGATGGAGACTGGGAAAAGGTCTTTTCAATTGGAGAAGACATTGACTACTCTAGATGAAATAAAGAGGATCAATCCTCAAATACTCATAAACAAGCAAGTGCTGAATAATAACAATGCACTATTGATAGATATATGGTATAAGGACATCCAATTTGAATGTGATGTGATTAAAAGATGCAATAGCAAGCTAAGAGATATCAGCACGAAACTGTATGATATGATGTCTTTCAAAGCAGAAATTTTGGAAACACTAGAAGGGAAGGTGGAAGGGAAGATAGAGAATCAGGATGAAGAGTTTGTAATCAAAGCTCTACGTAATAACTTCCAACCAGTGGCGGATGATCCACTAAATCACTTGACAGAGGAAGTCATAGATAAAATGATGAGGATCAAGGCTAAAATGGAAAATTATAATGAGACATTGAACAGCAGGAGGAATAAATTAGAGAATATTAGAAGTAAATATCATATGCATAAGCATGCTATCATCAAAGCAAGAACTCAGGATGGTGGAGAAATAGAGAAAATAATGCAGTTGTATGAGAACGTCAGGATTATCATGCAGGCTCATATACCAAGTCACGGTCATCATGATAATGAAGATACGGCAAGTGATGCACCTGATGATGGAGAGCATGGATCTGATGAGTAGATGAAGATGCATCATGAAGTAAATATTAGCATCTGATACTTAGCAAAAGTAAGTATCATAGATGGTTGCCAACTAGCAACTTGTGCCACGTGAAGAAGTTGACCAAGTCAAGAGAAATACTCACCTTAGATCATAATAGACAAATCTTGATCGTAGATCATTTTTGTAATGACTCCCTCACCTTATTCTATAAAAGGTATAGGGGTCCCTTATTTTGAACATTCAAAACTTAATTGAAATCTGTTTGCTGAAATATTCAGGGCTCATTTCAAAGCTGTTGTATACATATATGTTCTTGCATACCTAATGAATGAGAAGACCTTTTGATTTCAATTCATGATAAATCTTGAGTAATCAGTGTATGAATTCTTGATAAATGTTGTGATGTGTTGTGTCCCTTGGAGTGCATATCTACTTACATGTGTTGTTTTCATACCATTCCTTTGAAGTTAGCATCAACTGTATCTAGCTGTGGAATGTCCTAGTAAACATATGGTTTGGTTTCTTCTCTTCATGACTGTATTTGATGTATATGTGGTTCAATAGCTAAAGGTTCAACATTAGTTTGAAGTATTTCTTTCCATTTCTTTTAAATTTTAGAGCATTTCACTATTGTAATTGCAAATAATTGATAATCATAAGCAAATACACAAAATATGCAAACGTCTCATAGATAACTGTACATTCTTAGCATATTTGGAGATAAAGCATGTATAATTGATGAATATCATGCAAAGATTTGAATATAACTGTATCATTTGATCAAATTACTATGTAAAATGACCTTTCTGTGAAGAATCTTTACAGAAACAGGATCATGATGATGAATTTCATGTAAGGCCCCAAAATGAAAACAACAACACACATCAACCTCTAAGTAATGTTAGAAGATTAAGACCTAATCAACGGAGACTTGGGATCATGAATTCCCTAAATTCATTGTATCTTTCAAGATGAATAAAGGTTAATGTGTACTTTTATTCTATGCTTGTTTATGACTAACATCATGACCAACATAAATTGGCGCTAGAAAGAGGGCAAAACTGGAAAGGACACCATTGCTTCAGTCATCATTCATTTTATGTAGGCTCCTCACTCCTAACACAACATAAATTGGTGCTAGAAGGAGGGCCGTTAGAGGACATTCATCAGTGTTTCAAAATTGATGATGCAGGAAGTAAGGTTACACTGAAATACCTCTTATAATAGAGTAATATGCAAATATTCACTGTATTGTGCTCATACATGCTAATCCTATGAAAAGTTTTCAAGTTCAATCATAAATATTGCTATCTTTGAGATAAATCATCACGTGTTTGCAAAGATCGGGCTAATGTCAGGTAAATTCATCCAACCTTTGAGATATCCCGCCTTAGAGACCCAATAACCAGTTGTAAGTGTTATTAGACCTTAAAATCACCTCATATTTGAAGTATCTTTGCAAATATTCCATAAATATCTGGTCAATTTCCAATCTAGACCATAAATATAGTCACTGTTGGTAAATTCCAACCAATATTTACAATCATCCAGCTAATTTTCTCTAAAATTTGAGGAATCCTAGCTCACAGGATAAATACCAGGTCCAGATCCACTGGAATTTTTGAAGAACTACTTGTTAGGGGATTCAGAGCTAGGACTGTTGATATCCATCACACTCCTAGTTCCAGTATGTCAGGAGCATCACCAGAATGGCCTCCTGTGACTCCTATTGGTTTCCATATACCTACCGGATCTTTTTAGGGTGTACCTTTAATCTAACCTTAGCTGGTTATACCCCAAGCTCAACCTCCTCCAGTTGCAATGTCTTTCTTCATGGTAGAATCACCTTTAACTTTCACTACATATCATGAGTTGCCAAAGAATCTAGACAAAATCTGTCCAAAGTATCATCCTTATCAAGATGATGATGATCATATCAGAACCTTTAAAGAGGCCTATTGCAGGGCTAGAATAGAACATTAGGATGTGGTATGTAGGTTATTTCATTTTTCCTTAGGGGAGGAGGCTTATAACTGGTATATTAGTCTTAGTCAGGGTTCTATTGGTTTCTGGGTAGTCCTAGAGAAAGCTTTTACTGATAGGTTCAAGTTACCTATTGATCCTTCCATGAACTATCACCTATTTGCTACAATCAAAAGATTTGAGAATGAACCTATTGCTAATTTTAATGCCAGATTCTAAAAGATGTTGTCTAAGTTAGTGGCTCCTTATATTGTAAGTGATGAGTCTGCTAGAAGTATTTATTATTCAGCCTTGGATCCTTTGACCTCCATGTTCATCAGGAGAGCTCATCCACAGGTCACAACTTTGACACAAGCTTTCTAGGAAGCTATAAAGGTCAGTCAGTAGCTAGTGCCTACTCCTACTCCAAATATTGCCTTTCCCTCACTGCCTGGCATGTATCCAACATATCCTACACATTATCCTGCACAATATCCTAGTGGAGCTATGATGCCTCCAGTAGTAATGCATGCACCCTTGCAAGTTCCTCCATTAAGTATCATGCCACCTCCTAATGGGAATGGCTAGATGCCACAATATCCTACACAAACTTAGACACCTCAGGGTGCAAACTTAGCCAACAATAATCATGGATCTTCTTTCTTCAAGCCTCAAACTAAAAATGTAGTGGCCAAAGTTCAAGAAGAAAAGGAAGAAATCAAGGAAATCTCTTCTCAACTAAGAAAACTCACCATAGAGGTTACTCATCTGAGAAATCAGAACTTCTATTCTCAGCCTAACTAGAATAGAGGTTATGCCAATGACAGACCAAATTATCCTGCTAGGGGGTACAACAACAATAATTTAAATAATAATGGTGGAGATAACAGTAATCCTCAAAGACAGCCTAGAGTATGGAAATCTAGGCCAAATAATGGTTCACTACCATCACCCTTAGACAACCAATCACCTAGTGAGACCAAACAGACTACTAGAGTCAATCTTGCTGAGGCAGCCCTCACCAATTGGTGTAGGATACATAATACAAGTGCTCATGCAGAGTTGGATTGTCCTCAATTCAAAATTGCTGCCAGCATATTTCAAACAAAAGTGTCTAACACTTCAAGAAACCCACCTCAGGTGGAAGGTAATGAAATTGTTCCCTATGGATATGACTCAGTCTTCATACTAGAGAGTTCTACTAATCAGCCTCATCATCAGATTGTGTCATCTCATCAAGATTGTCCCCAGACATGGGAAGAATCTACCATGGCATTTAAAACAAATTATGTCTTCCCTTTTGAGGATGAAAATGAGCCCTCAAGTGAACCTGAAGAAGTACATGCTTACCAGCAACAATATCAGGGTAAGCATAATTATAATCTGAGAAATAATGCCAACAGACCTGTTGGTCCATTAACATCTTCTCTACCTCCAAACAACTTCAATACACCTCCTGATCCCAAGGCAAGTAACAACCCTAGACTTCCCAACGTGAACGCTCAGTATCTGTCACCACAGAACACAACATCAAAGACTGTTAGTTTGTCTCATGAATCTAACAAACTAGTCACATATCTGGCAGATGAGATGAAGAAGATAAAGATCGGCCTATCTCTGTCAGAATTATTGAAAACTCCTTCAATGAAGAAAGCATTCATGAAATCACTAGATGATCCTGATCCTAAAGGGGATGTTCATTCCCTAGGCCAATCTAATAGTAAAGATCATGCTGCTAAAGATAACACTAGCAAACATAAATCATCAGCTATTGTCCAAGCTGCAAAAACTTCCCACATGACATTGTACAGGGATAAAAGTGAGTCACCACCTTTCCTCCTTACCATAAGGATGTTTGGAAAGAATCTACACAACTGTTTAGTAGATTCAGATGCATCTACAAATGTGATGCCCCTGTCTATATCTAATGCCTTAGGACTGCACCCTGCTAAATCCTTAAAGAAGGTGACACAGTTAGATAAAACAGAAGTAAGTGTGATAGGAGAATTAACCCATATCCATATGCAGCTAGCATCTGATACCAGAATCCAATATTACATTGATATTCAGGTAGTTGACATACCTGATACATATGGGATGCTACTTAGCAGAGATTGGTCAAAAATTTTGAATGGATATATGTCATCTGACTTCAGTCACATGTGGTTGCCTTAGAAAGGTATACCTAACCAGATAAGAATAGATGCCAAACCTAGGATGAAACACAAGATCACAGAATATAACAAAACAAATGAGATCATGCACGTAAACATTGAGCCTAGAGTTTATTCTGTTGGGCCACAGACTGTCAAGATAGAGGAGATCTTGATGCTTGATATTCATCATGATGATGATGATCATCAAGATGATGAAACAAATGTAGAGTTCGATAATAATCTTGAGAATGAGAATGAAGAGGATCGTTTCTAAAACTTTAAAATGCACTTATCCAAATAGGTAAAACATTGTCAATTGTTAAATATGCCTGTTCATGACATTTTGATTGATGGTTGGTGCAGATTACTTGACGAAGCACATTCAGAGAAAACTTGTGAAACATGTATAGACATGATGAACCTTGAGCAAACATATTATGAGGCATCATCATCATCAGAGGCAAATTTGACGTATAGTGATGATGATGACTCTGACCTTTCTTTATTTTCAGCAGTGATAGATCATGGAGAAATAACAGATCATGTCGAAGATCACATCCAGACGATAGAAGAAATTCTGGTATGCAACTAGAAAGATGATAAGAGTAAAAAGAAAATCACCCCTGGGAGTGATTATTTGATGGAGTCAGATTATGAATTTTCTGATGAAGACAGAGGTAGCAATTTGACTAAATTTGAAGAGTTTTTAGCAGAAGAAACCCAAAAGATGATACAACAGCAGAATCCTCTTCAAAATGTTTTAATTGAGGGATGGTGCAAGTTGCATCAGACACCTCATTCAAAGACTGCCTGGTCATTATGCTTGCATATTGTGAAGAGACATGCATTGCCTAATTCAGATGATCATCTTCCTGATGATAAAAAGAAGAAAGAATTGTCAACTTCACATCAGTCTGATGAAGTAAAGTCTGAGAAAGTTGAAATACCAAAGCTGAAATGGATATCAAGTGGTGCAGCCGCCAGAGCCACAAAGAAAAAGGAAGGTTCAAGTAAGATTTCAAATGAAGACAAGCCATGGATTTTGAGATTTGATGGATCCAAGTCCAAACAAGGAGCTGGGGTAGGGATAGACTTAACTAATCCATCTGGAAAATCCTACCTAGCTGCATACAAGCTACAGTTCACCTGCACCAATAATGTGATAGAGTATGAAGCTCTGATACATGGGATGATGTTTGCCCTCAAGAAAAAAGTTAAGATTCTACATGTTTTTGGAGATTCAGAGTTAGTTGTCAAATAGGTAAGAGGAGTTTACTCTTGCAATTACAAGAAATTGTCAAATTATAGACACAGAGTGTGGGATTTAATTGAAGATTTTGATGCATTTAATAGAACCCACGTACCTAGAGAGTAGAATCATAGGGTAGATGCCTTAGCACAGGCTACTAGTACATTAGAGCCCTTGTCCATATCGGGCTTGAAGGAATTTCTAGTAGAACTGGTATCAGTGCCATCAATACTAGATAATGTGACCAACCTCCAAGTGTTTGATGATGATCAACACATATTAGACTTCATCTCAAACAGGGATGTATTCGATGCTCAGATTATAGATGAGAATAATGTGGAGGAGCATATCTGGGAGGAAGAAGAAATATTAGAGCTGCCTAGCAATAAGATCCCAAAAGGGATGATAGAATTAGAAAGAGCCTTTGATTTGGATAACATGTTGAAACAGAAGGATCTTCCAAAAGCTTATGGAGGCCAATACGCTCAGGTTAATATTGGACAGAGTGATTACAAGAGAAATGTCCTAATAGGCAAGGTTTGCACACCAGAAGAATTAGAAGGAATAACTCAAACCCTTAAAGACTACATCCATGTTATTGCATGGACTTATGATGAGTTAAAGACATATGACACATCAGTCATAACTCACACCATACCTCTCAAGCCAGATACTAAACCTTTCAGACAGAAGCAAAGGCCTGTTAATGATCTACTTGAACCAATAATTTTTGAAGAAGTTAAGAAGTTACTAAATGCCAGGATCATCTTTCCTGTCAGGTACTCCACATGGGTAGCTAATCTAGTGCCTGTGAGAAAAAAGAATGGAGACATCAGGTTATGTGTAGACTTCAGGAACCTGAACAGAGCATCAGAAAAGGACAACTACCCTTTACCTTCCTTAGATGAAGTCTTGCAGATTGTTAATGGAGCCAAGATGATGTCATTCTTGGATGGTTTCTCGGGATACAACCAAGTGATGGTTGATAAGATTGACAGACTAAAAACTACCTTCACCACCAAGTGGGGGATATTTGCTTATAGACGCATGCCATTTGGGCTGATAAACGTTGGAACAACATTCCAGCAAGCAATGGACATAGCCTTCAAAGGATTAATAGGAAAATGTATAGTCATATACATGGATGGCTTAATAGTATTCTCCAAAGAAAGGGGAAACCATGTAGCAGATCTCAGAAATGTGCTGAAGAAATGTGAAAAATATGGAATATCCTTGAATCCCAAGAAATGCATATTTGGGGTGACAACAGGTAAATTACTAGGTCACTTGATTACAGAAGATGGAATCATCATAGATCCTGACAGGGTAGAGTCTATTATGAAAATACAACTCCCTGGAAGCAAGAAAGAACTTAAGTCTTACATTGGTAAGATCAACTTTGTAAGAAAATTTATCACTGGCTTTGCTGAAATTGTCAAACCTTTAAATGCCATGCTCAAGAAGGATGCAAAGATTGAGTGGACACCAGAGGCTAGAGCTGCCTTTGAAGACATAAAGAAGGCTATATCAGACACTCCAGTCCTGATTAGTCCAGATTACACAAGAGACTTCTACATTTATTCATTTGCTTCAGAGCATACTTCTGCAGCAGTGTTAACACAAAGGAATGAAGAGAAAGAAGAGAAACCCATAGCCTTCATGAGCTGTCCTTTCAAAGATGCTAAATTGAGATATGTATATGTTGAAAGGTAGGCACTTGCATTGGTCAGAGCAGTAAAGAAATTCAAGCATTATATATTAAGAAGCAAAGTGATTGCAGTGGTGCCTGATGCAACAGTAAAGATGTTGTTGATGCAAAGTGAGCCTGGTGAAAAAAGAGCCAAATGGATAACTATCTTACAAGAGTATGACATGGAGATTACACCAATGAAATTAGTAAGAGGGCAAACCTTAAGCCAAATGATATCAGAAATTGATCCCAATATCATGAGCCAGCAGTATGTAGTTAATGCAAAAGATAGTAGAGAGTGGTACTCAGACATCAGGCATATCCTAATCACTGGAAGATGTCCTCTAGAACTGCAGGCTTCATAGAGAAGAGCCCTAAAGATAAGATCAGAAAAGTATATGATGAAAGGAGGAATCCTGTTCAAGAGGAATTATGAAGGAATATACCTGAGATGCCTAGAAAAGCCAAAAGTGAATGAAGTATTATTAGAATTACATGACAAGTTTGGAATAGCCCATGGGTCACCCTTGGCCACCACACATGCAATCCTCAGAGCAGGATATTATTGGCCTATAATTTTCAAGGATACATCTAAACATGTCAAATGTTGTCATGTATGTCAGGTTGCTGCCAACAAAGAGAAATATGCTACTCAACCCTTGCAACCAATGATGGAAGAGCACCCATTTGCACAATGGGACATGGACTTCATAGGACCAATCAATCCTCCATCATCTTCAGGCCACAGGTATGTCTTAACAATTACTGATTATTATACTAGGTGGACTGAAGCTGTTAGCAGCAAGACCTATAATACATCTGATGTCATCAAATTTTTGGAAAATAATATTGTTACCAGGTACGGAGTTCCTTATGCTCTGATAAGTGATAATGGTTTTGCTTTTACTTCAACTAAATTGTCAAGTTGGGCTTTTGATCATGGGATCATACTAAAGTTCTCATCTAATTATTATCCCCAAGGGAATGGATTGGCAGAATCCACCAATAAAAATCTGTTGAATATCATAAGCAAGTTAATAGAAAAGAACCCTAGGGAATGGAACACATTTCTGAAATATGCCTTATGGGTGGACAAAACTAGAATGAAAACTGCACTAGGAAACTCACCTTTCCATTTAGTAAATGGGGTGGATCCCATTCTCCCTGTTAACTTGAAAATTCCTACCTTGCAGTTTGCCCAAAAATACCTAGGCATAGATAATAGACAAGAAGTTAGGCTACTTCAATTGATGCACTTGGAAGAGAAAAGAAGTCAAGCAATTGATCAGTTTGTAGAACATCAGGCTATTGTCAAACACTAGTTTGACAAAAGAGCTAGAGTCAAAGCCTTCAGGATATCTAATTTAGTCCTGATGTGGGATAAAGCACACGAGAGGAAAGGAGACCATGGTAAATTTGATAAATTATGGATAGGTCCCTTTCAAATTTCTGAGATATTAGGAGACATCACTTATAGGCTGAAGAACTTGACAGGTGAGAATGTCCCATTGCCAGTCAATGGACAATTCCTCAAACATTATTTCCAAGCCTGAGTAGCCTCATGACAGTCATGTGTATCATAGTGTACATTTGTATAGTTCCTTGTATAGCTTTGCTTTGTTGTTTCTATTTGTTTTGTTCTTTGTTTTGCTTCTTTGTTGAGTTTTGTTTTGGTTAGTCAAGATGATGCACTTCATCACCCTAGAAAATAACAAAATTGTTAGGATTCAAGTGATGATATCATATTTATATAGGGGTTAGGATTCATTCTAAGAAGTATTCATGATCAAGTCTATGACATCCTTTCATCAGGGTGCCTTTTCTTAACCAAAGTGAATCTTTCACAATGACTCACCTAACAGCCTTGGGCTTATTGAACACACAAGTATAGGTGTTGAGTGAAAAATCTAAAGGGACTCCCTTGCTACCAATACAATCTCCAACCTAAAGCAGCAAGTGATCATACCTTGCACACTAAGCTTACATAATGACATTAGATATATGAAGTATGAATATAGAAAATCAAAAATAAAAAAATTTCAGGCCATCTAAGTAACTCTACCGGGGCTATAGACGCCTGCTGGTAGTGGGGCTATACTTAGGGGGATTGTATAGATAATCTTGCCAGGGCTATAGACGCCTGCTGGCAGCAAGGCTCTATCCAGGTTGGCTATGAGGGATGATCTCCAACTATGTAGCTTAACATCTATTACTCATGTTTTCAGTTAGCTTTAAAGATGAGGATAATTAATCATTTGCACACACCTAATCCTTTGTTAGCATTGTTGCCATGATGAGACTTTGTCATTTAGAAAGATTATGATGTTTATGCTTGGAAAGAATTAGAATACTATATATGAATGTGGTCATATCACTTGAATCATTGGAATTTAGTTTGTTTTCTTTGGTGGCAAGTTGTTGTGTGGTTACACAACACGCCCCATTTTGACTTGGCAAAATAGAGACCCAGCTTTTGTTTGTCTTTGTTTGTGTTTTTCCTGTCCTTGGCGGTCTGGTAAAAGTAAGTCATGCAGATAACCCTCCATTGGAAGCTGGGGTAAGTCATCATCAAGAGGTCAGTTTGTCAAAGTTCTTGTTTCATTTCATTAACCTCATATTTGGAAAGAGAATTAAATTTCATGAAGGTTTGCTTTTTACATCACCCTAATATTCCTTAAGATGTGAAAGTTATGAACAGTCAAAATCCTGGTCAAACCTGATATTCGTAGGGGGGATCATATTTTTCAATATCAGTCATCTAATGAAAGATCACCCCAATCCAATTTATCACCCGATAAATCATCTAGTTCGTGACATGCGAACGTCAATTTTAAGTGGTAGTGATACTTACTCGTCAAACAACATGTATTTTGCGAGGATGATATTTTGGACATCACCTAATATTCTGAATATCACCTTATCTTTTAAATATCATCTGGTTGTGAAATGTCACCCTAAATCCATTATCCTTATGACATCATCTGATCCTGATTACGAAGAAAATCAACATGATGATGATGTCATCATCATTCTACCTTGTGGGGATATATTTCATAAAAAATCACCCTTTCATAAAACATGACGATGATGTCATAATGTTCCAATGATATACTAAACCAATATCATGGTGACATCATCATGATATTCCAAGAGAAAGGTCACTTAAAGAATACATAGGGTCATCATCCTGTTCAAAATATCACCTGATCTTTTATAACATGACCCGATGGTCCGAAAATAACCCGATATACTGACATATGTTTTCTCGCCAAGATGCGGATGGTCATATTATGAGGGATGGTCATTTTTTGAATATCACCTGATATTCAAAATATCACCTAATATTTCAAAAGATCATCCTCCCCTTCTTGTCGCGCGACATTGAATGCTCATTAATGCGGTAGGTGCTTCCTGCCGATTGTTGGTGTGATGATCACACCTGGCGACATCCAGAGATTTCCATGCAAAAAATCAATGATTAGGATTGATTCAATCAGATTATGCCCTAAATGACCAGATGAATAGGTTTAAAATGAATTCAAATGTCATTATGCACTTAACTTGAGATAAAATCAATTTTATATAGAGCCGAGCTTCCAAACCCTCTTACGACCCACCTGCAGACATATACAGCTTGAAACAGAATGAAGACCGTGATTATCATTAGTATCAAGATCATTTCCATATAATCATCATTGTAATTCAAGAGGATAAGCACACCAGGTAAGTAATTGAAACCCTCCTGCTTTCATTCTCTGCATGTCCAGGTATATGATGTTCACTGGTTTGGAGTTGTGAATTTGTATGTCATGATGAAATAGTTTTAATAAGCATATGCATGCTACCATGAAAATATAGTGAATACGCATATATGATGTGAAGTATAAATTGTAAGACAAGTTCTTGTCATTGCAGGAAGTCATGGAACTTCGTTAAGCCAATGTTTGCACAGCCTGAGGGTGTGCAATTCAAGTATGGAATTATAGGAGACACTCACCAAGGGAATACAAATCTGACCACATGGGCAGACAGGATGCATAGTGAAGAAGAGAATGCTCTACTCGAGTCCATTTTTGTGTCTGGGATGTGGAATGCAGCTGGTTTTCCATACTCCATGGAGGCTCTTGAGCTGGTTATTGAGTGTGCTAGAAATTATAATCCACAGACCAGGAGAGTAGAGAAACATGGTAGAATATATGCAGACTTCTCCATCAAGAGTCTTTCCACTATGTTCAGTTTACCCCAGGGTAGGAAGGTTGTCAGTATGAACCTGAAGAAGCTAGACACAGAGTATGAAGCTAATAAGAAAGCTGCTAGGAAGAGAATGTATGGATGGAGAGCCAAAAATAATACTTATACAGCCACAGCCAAGCTACCTGTTCATTTATATAAATTTGACTTTGATGAGGAGTATCAGTTCATGATCGCCCTACTAAGCTGGATAACAGGCCAGCCAACAGCTGGAAACTTCAAGGACTGGATGTATGGGATCATCCTAATGTGCATATACACTAAAAACAAGCCATTATGGGCCAAAATGATAAGTGATGCTCTGGATGAGCAACTGACAAACCTGGGAGGTACATAATGTGCTTTACACATGACCTCATACCTTGTTTATGCATGTGCATACAAGGGTACATTTAATGCCTTGACTACAGTTGGGAAGATTGGTGGCACCACCAATGATGCACATATCTGGGATCACTATCCCCAATTACAGAGTAAATTACCTCTAGGATTATAAACTGGTAAATGATGCATTTTCAATGCATTTAGTAAGAACCATGGAGGAAGATAGAACTAAGAGATTGAGCATGGAAGCTCAAGAAATCATATACAGGCATGGAGCCTGGTTCATTCAATTTGCAACTTTCTCCTACATTAGGATTGAAGGGTTTGCAGGACCCCCCCTCATGCTCCCAAGGTATCCAACTGATGCAGTAGTGTTAATGGAATTCATGAGACAGGTTGTGACAATACTGGATGCTTATAAAGCTAGCAACAAACTGCCACCAGTATTGTTCCCAGTGACAATGGGCTGCTACATGTGCCTAGATAGTGAAAATATTAAGAAGGCCATGGCTGGCTTAACAATGATGCAGTTACAGCCTTTCCCATTGATAAGACCGTATGATCCTTATAGGAGGATGCAGAAGGTCATGGGACAGCCCATTCACCATAGGCATCTTGAAGATTTTTGGGCAGATTGTGAAGATGAGGCTGAGGCAAGAAGAAGAAGGTATCAAAGTCTAACCCTCAACTAGATCAAGACCTTTGACTATATCTAGGTCCCTCTACAACTAAAAAATGGATGATGGGAAAATCATGGCTGATGAATATGAGGAGAAACAGATATATAACGATACCATATCAGCCCTAGATCTCACTATATCTAAGAATATTTCATTAGATCCGTTCACTGGCAGGATATTACAGCTGACCCAAACATGAGTAGATGATCAAGTTAGTGCCTTAAAGAAGAAAGGAGTTGCTCTCACTATGGATAGCAAAAGGAAAATGCAAAAATCTCAGGTGATCAATATGATGATTTCCTGAATGAGAAGAGGAAGTCCAAAGGAGACAGGTTGCCACCGCAACAACAGCAAAGCAAAAGACCTCCTAGAGGGAAAAAGGTTGGAGATGAACCCAAAGGGGTCATTATTGAAAGAATAGCAGCAATGGCTACATAAGCACTAGCAATAGGAGAAGCATCAGCTTCAGGATAGGCTTCAGCATCATCTACACCCCCTCCATTAGATAAACAGAAGTCTAAAAGACTACAGAGGGCAGATACAATGGTAACTGAGACTTATGAAGAAGGACAAGCTTCACAGAAGCAGATAGAAGAGGATATTCCTCTTGAGGAAGAAACTGAAGAAGAAGATGTTCTTCCCCTCACCAGAAAAAGAAGGGCACCTTAGGTGATAGCTCCTACACCCAAGAAGCCAAGAACTTCAATGAGGGGTAAAGTAAACTCCTGTAATGCTAAAAGGGGCAGGTAGTGAAGTGTTTAGAAGAGAATTGTAGCATAATGTACCACTTCCTACCATTGTTTAGTTTAAGACTGAACAATCTGAAGAGCAATTCAAGGAGGCCTCCAAATAGGTCAAGGGTTCTCTTGTTTCATTAGAGGAAACACTAGATTTGTCTGATGATGATGTGGTAAAAGATGTAACTACCCAACAAATGGAGACACTTGCTGCAAGCACCCACATCACTCCCTTTGGGACTCCATCAGTACAAGGAGCTAAAGAGAAGCAAGATGAACAAGAGAAGGAAAGAAGCCCCGAGAAAATTGCACAACAAATAGGGCTAGATGAGTTAGTCAAGCAGGTTACCAGCCCTGAAGTGATGGACCTCTTGTATGGAAAAGATGCAAGTCCTCAGCATCAAGCCAATGCACCTGATGAGGTGGATAAAACTAAGGAAATAAAGTTAACAGAAGTGGAAACACACACTTCAGATTTGGGTCAATCACAATAGGATACATCCCTTGAACCCAAGATAATAGAAGTCCAAGATAAGGGTGAAGATGAAAAGGTCATATGAGGTGAAGATGCCCTTCAGACTTAGGACACCTTAGGAGATAAAGAAAAATCAGATCATGATGATCTGAAGACTCAAGATGAGGTAAGTGTAGTAGGTGCAGAGAAAGATAAGATAGTAGATCAAGCAGAAACACCTAAAGTAAATGAAATTATATCCACCAATACAAGCATGCCTCAAGATGAGGAAATCAATAAAGTGGATGAAGTTAGAGTGGGGGAGGCAAAAGATCAGGGTCATGATAAGCATACAGATGATCAACAGGGTCACCCTCCAGAAGAAGAAGCTCCTCGTCAGGAGGGTGTACCAAAAGATCACCCTCATGAAGAACATCATGAGGAAGAAAAAAGGAAATCACCCTCCCCGTCGCAAGAAGATGCACTTATAGGAGATCAAGGTGATCATCATGATGATAGTGGAAACCAAGGTGCAAAGGATCAAATTCCTCAGTGGCTGGAAACAAAAATTGACACTGAATCAGGTATGGAATTGCAAGCATTTGATATATCTACATTATTTTCAAAAACATTAATAAATCCAAAGAGGAAGGCCAGGTTGACTTCGGCCATTAGAAGGGATCCCGCAATGGGTAGAAGAACTGCACAGATAGTACTCCCTATCGTGGATAAGGAGAAAGGTAAGATTACTCTGGATGAATTCTAGATCAACACAGTGCATTTAGGGTTTGCTAATGAAGACCAGGAGGGTCAAGAAGGAAAGGACATAATTGATTCATTAACCCAGAGGGTCAAAAGAGAAAAGGATAAAATTAAGCAACATAAAGAGTACATTGCTAAATTGCATACATATATAAGAGGTTTAACTAACCCTGAGGCTACTTCAACTGATCATGTAGTCCCATTGACTGCTATTTCTCAAGAAGAGGTAAATAAGTTGGACCTCATGAAACATGAGTCATCCATATTAAGGAAGTGGATGTTCTCCACATTTGATGTAGTAGAAGTACTAAAGGACTCTTTGAAGAGGTGGAATTCCCTTAGCATCTCTAGGAAAAAGGCAGATAAATTGAAGATGGAGACTGGGAAAAGGTCTTTTCAATTGGAGAAGACATTGACTGCTCTAGACGAAATAAAGAGGATCAATCCTCAAATACTCATAAACAAGCAAGTGCTGAATAATAACAATGCACTATTGATAGATATATGGTATAAGGACATCCAATTTGAATGTGATGTGCTTAAAAGATGCAATAGCAAGCTAAGAGATATCAGCATGAAACTACACAATATGATGTCTTTCGAAGTAGAAATTTTGGAAACACTAGAAGGGAAGGTGGAAGGGAAGATAGAGAATCAGGATGAAGAGTTTGTAATCAAATCTCTACATAATAACTTCCAACTAGTGGCAGATGATCCACTAAATCACTTGACAGAGGAAGTCATAGATAAAATGATGAGGATCAAGGCTAAAATGGAAAATTATAATGAGACATTGAACAACAGGAGGAATAAATTGGAGAATATTAGAAGTAAATATCAAATGCATAAGAATGCTATCATCAAAGCAAGAACTCAAGATGGTGGAGAAATAGAGAATATAATGCAGTTGTATGAGAACGTCAGGATTATCATGTAGGCTCATATACCAGGTCACGATCATCATGATAATGAAGATACGGCAAGTGATGCACCTGATGATGGAAAGCATGGATCTGACGAGTAGATGAAGATGCATCATGAAGTAAATATCAGCATCTGATACTTAGCAAAAGTAAGTATCACAGATGGTTGCCAACTGGCAACTTGTGCCACGTGAAGTAGTTGACCAAGTCAAGAGAAATATTCACTGTAGATCATAATAGATAAATCTTGATTGTAGATCATTTTTATAACGACTCCCTCACCTTATTCTATAAAAGGTGCAGGGGTCCCTTATTTTGAACATTCGAAACTTAATTGAAATCTGTTTGCTGAAATATTCAGGGATCATTTCAAAGCTGTTGTATACATATATGTTCTTGCATACCTAATGAATGAGAAGATGTTTTGATTACAATTCATGATAAATATTGAGTAATTGGTGTATGAATTCTTGATATATGTTGTGATGTGCTGTGTCCCTTGGAGTGCATATCTACTTACATGTGTTGTTTTCATACCATTCCTTTGAAGTTAGCATCAATTGTATCTAGCTGTGGAATGTCCTGGTGAACATATGGTTTGGTTTCTTCTCTTCATGACTGTATCTGATGTATATGTGGTTCAATAGCTAAAGGTTCAACATTAGTTTGAAGTATTTATTTCCATTTCTTTTAAATTTTAGAGCATTTCACTATCATAATTGCAAATAATCAATAATCATAAGCAAATACACAAAATATGTAGATATCTTGTAGATAACTATACATTCTTAGCATATTTGGAGATAAAGCATGTATAATTGATGAATATCATGCAAAGATTTGAATATAACTGTATCATTTGATCAAATTACTATGTAAAATGACCTTTCTATGAAGAATCTTTACAAAAATAAGATCATGATGATGAATTTCATGTAAGGCCCCAAAATGGACACAACAACACACATCAACCTCTGAGTAACATTAGAAGATTAAGACCTAATCAACGAAGACTTGGGATCATGAATTCCCTTAATTCATTGTATCTTTCAAGATGAATAAAAGTTAATGTGTACTTTTATTCTATGCTTGTTTATGACTAACATCATGACCAACAGGTGGTACCACCCATGTCCCCCCTTTTGGGTCAAGCCTAACTTAAGTGCATGTCAGCCTGGGACCTTTCAAAAGGTTTCTCCTTGTTAGCTCTTTCGATTCAATTTCATGATTGTTAACAGTAAAGCGTATATAAGTGTGTTTTTGAATTCATTTGTAACTAGGTTGAAAAGCAACTAACTTGAGATATTGAAGGAAAGCAAGCAAGAGCATTCATTGTGATTCTAGAGAATATTTGTGTGTTGTTATTATGTGTTTGTTGCAAGCATGAAGCTATCATCTATTCACCTTAGGAGTTGAAAGTTCTTCATTATTCTAAGGGATCATCACATAGGTGATATCATTGTTGTTCATCATCATTTGGATTAGCATATTATTATTGTTTTCAACCTCTACCCCAATGAGGGCATGTACTCTCTATCCATCAAAAGTGTTGGGAAGCTTGAATTCTATCCTAGGATTTGACTGAGGAAAATCCATAAACACCCTAAACCCCAAACCCCTTTTTTCCTTCTTGTGTGCAGGTTAGAGGAGCAAAATTTAGAGAATGTGAAGATACAAGAAGACTGAGTGAGGATCAAGGTTTTGGGATCTGGCAACAGTTATAGAATATTCCTCTATCGAAGACTTGGGTAGTGGCGCCCTAGTATTTATACCCTTGTTGACTTCATTTTTGGCATCAAGACATCATTTGCAGCATCTTTCCAGTTCAGACCTCTAGCAGATTCTTCCTCTCAAGACTTGGGCAGTCCTAAATTAGTCCTTCAACAACTCTTCTTCTAGGACATAGCTTATGTCATTCCTCTGATCTACCCTGTGCAATTAGTTTCTAGTTATCTATTGTGCTTTCTCTATTACAAGTTGATCATTGTAGAACTAGGGTTTCATGCATTGTTAACCTAGGGTTTGGTAAAAAGGCTAAATTAAATCTAATCCATCTATATATACCCGAGTACAAGATCTGTAGCTAAGTCCACCTTCATTTGGTAGTGATTTGGCTTGGTCTTATCCTAGAATGTTATATGGAAAAGGGTTTGATCTAGTGTGCATCCTAGTTGTCATCATTCTCCTTTTTCACACTTAACATTTTGGTGAACCTGTAGCTTTGAGCATTGACATCTTACTGATTGTTCAAATCATATCTAACATTGGTCTATTGCATATTTATCAATATTCACTTGAAAATCTTGCATAATTGTGGAAAAAGGCCATAATTATCACACTTTTGCAATTACACATTGTGTATTTCAGCAAGTATAACAACCTTAATATTTATAATCATATTGATCGTGTCCTTGGTTAGTGCATTGAGTGTTATAAAACTTTGTATAAGTTGTGTAATGTCCTAACAATAACACCTTGGTAAGAAGAACTTGTATATTTATGGGTTCTAGTGCTCTCAATAGCGACGATGTGCAAACATCAGACAATCCATTTTTTAACTACTTTACAAAAGGTGAATCAACATCTATACAAAATATCACCAACATCAATATATTGGAAGAACAAACATTTCATGACTTTGAAGACATAATTGACATAGTTTTACATGTACCTAAAGATTAAATCAATAAACTGGATAAAGAACTAGTTGAATTTCAAGAATTTATGGGAAATGAACATCTAGCTCAAGAAGTGGTAGCTCTTGTTGAAGGTATAAGAGGATTATTGCAAGAAGGACAAGGTGTTGACATACTTTGTGGAATAGCCCACATAGTGGATACTAATGTTTTTTCAGAGACTAACTATGTGAATATCATAAAAATGTGTCATCACCAAAATAAAATGGTACACAATTATCAGCATCCATGCAGACTACGGGAGTATCCACTTATACATCAAGTCTCATCACTACTACACAATCTGTAGTAATGCTACCACTAACATTGGAACATCTAATGCAAACAATTACAAATCTGTAAACTATAATTATCATAATTTACCACCCCGTGTGTCTAACCCATGAATAACTATTCTCAAACTCCTCTCACTTCTGCACCATTAAATACCTTTTTTTCCAATGCGCAAACCACATCACCTAGTGATGCAATCCTAAACCAACTTTTGCAAAGTATGACATCCTTGTAATAAATAGTAGTGAATATGACCACTACTTCATCTCAACCCAATATACCAACATATCATGCTCACAATCCTTTATCTTACACAATCTTAAGAGCTCAAATGCCTAATAAATTTGAGACTCCTCACTTTCAAAAGTATAGTGGCAAAGGTTATTCTAATAATCATGTGGCAGCATTCACATCAATGTGTAGTGATTTCTTCTTTGATGAGGCATTGTTACAAAAAAATTTCCTCAATCTCTTAAAGATACAGCTTTGGAATGGTTTTTCTCCCTACCTCCTAATTCAATACATTCCTTCTTAGAGCTAGTTGATCAATTCTTGCAACATTTCCAAGCAAACATTGGATCTCTTGTCTCATTGATTGAGTTGGTCCATTGTAAACAAGGTCTGAAAGAGAAATTAGAATTCATCAGTTGATATCAAGCTCTCTTTGAAAAAATAAAATATCCGATCACAAATGCGAATGTTCAAAAAGTATTCATTACAAATCTACAACCAAACATACATGATAAAATATTGTTGATGAAGTATAGTTCTTTTCAACATCTATGCATAGCTCTCTGTGATTACCAACTTTTGGCTAGTCAGTATGAGAATCATAACTCATTGACTTCAGTTGGTCAATCAAAAGTTGGAACATCTTAGAAATCATTCAAGAAACATAGCAAGAGTTTCATCAAGATCAATGGACTGCTGAGTAATTTTCAATCACAAGTAGCAACTATTTCAAGTCAGACTCCATTTAAATTCAAGCAGCAACAGAGACAATTTACTCCATTATCATATTCACTTCATTCAATAATGATCCAAGCAATAACCAATAATCTTTTGAAGCTTCCTCCTACTCATCCAATAGACAGTAACAAGATGAAAGGACCTTCATTTGATCCTAATTCCTTTTATCAGTATCTTTGCTCAGCAATACATGACACTAAAAGATGTATGTCTTAAACATGAAATTCAAGACCTCATTGATTCTAACATAATATGGCTGAATTGTGTGAACAACAAAGGAAATAAGTCAATTGATCTTCTGAATTAGAATCTAGAAATCTTTACTAATCCTTTTCCTAAGCATAACATCAACAACATGGTGGAACAACAAAATGAAATAGAGATTGAAGTTGAAGTTCTTTATTTTGATGAAATAATTCATCATTATAGAAGAAGATAAAGTGGAAAATGAAGCTCCACCTCATCTATAAGCAAAAGGTATCTACATTGAGGTTCATCCTCCATTATCCCTTCAAGGATCGGGAGATAACCAAAATATGAAAGGTTTTCAAATGAAATAGGCTACATGCAATCATAAAATGGAAAATAAGATTATAATGATGAAAAGTATCCCATTTCATTGTGAAGAACTCATTCATCAAGAAAAGTAGAATAAGAAAGCAAAAGAAAGAAAAAGAGCAAGGCACAAGGCATCAAAACTTGTAGAAAAAGGTAATGATTCACCTCCTCATAAGCATTAGAAGATTTCAAACATACAAAAATTTGTGTATCAAGAATCGTGCGATTGTTTTAAAAATCAAACAAGTATGATTCTCTCATCTATTCCACCACACTTGATAGAGCACCTCTCCAAGATGCTCACAAGCTTCTCTTCTTCTTCTTCTTCTTCTTATATATATATATATATATATATATATATATATATATATATATATATATATGTATGTATGTATGTATGTATGTATGTATGTATGTATGTATGTATGTATGTATGTATGTATGTATGTATGTATGTATGTATGTATGTATGTATGTATATGTGTTGTGTTGTGTTGTGTTCCCTCGTACAGTGTTAAATGTTTATTTAAGGTCTCCTTGGATGACCATTGATACTCTCGTAAGGTCAAGGATACACGGAGATTGCCTCCGTTGTGACATTCCTATTTGTGTCTCTATTCTTCCATTCCTCTCTCTCCTTGCCATTGACGTGTGTGGTGCCTTGGGGGCATAATGTTGTGGCATATGTCTTGGGGGCATATTCCTGCATTGTGAGCCTAAGTCACTTTTGTCTCCTCTCTCATTTTTTCATGATTTCATTGTTCTGTCGTGCTTGTGGTTCTACTAGTCGATGGATGATGAAAATAAATATACACTTCTGATAATGACCATGCATCCCTAAACAAGAATAAAAGTGGACCTAGTCCATATATGAAGATGGGGGTAATTTTTTATTGATGCTTGACTAGTAGAATCACTTTAAGTTGTGATGTGATCATGTATTGTATTGTGAAATTATTGTAACAAGCCTTTGCAATACTCCAAATCTGCTTCTATGCACTTTGAATTTCTTTTGTTGCACCTTGTAGCTACACGTGGTTCTAAGATACCTGAAGTATAACCTTATGACTATACTTGGTTTCAAACCCGTAAGTATATTCTTGGTTTATTTGAGCATCATGTTGCCTTATTTTTGTATTTGTTTCATGAAATGATTTGGTTGTTATCCTAGCTTAGATTTTCTAACTAGATCTTATTAGTGATCAATGGTTGTTAGCAAATTATATCAATGTGTTTCTATTGTGATTGTTGGAAATAATTCGGTGATTGTAAGCACATGTCACTTTAGGACATGGGCTTTGTGAAATCTCTAGTTCCCTCACGTGTTTTCAACCTTAACTTAAACGTGACTATTACCAGAAAGTGGGAGCTCAACCACTTTAAGGTGGGGGCATATATTGTGGTAAATTCTTGGATACTCAGATATTGTGATATATTGTGTTGTGTACATGTCCTTTTCACCATAAGTCACCTTTGCGATGCAGGTGGGGTTGTGTACTTTGTTGTGTGTTTGTGTATACTTCATTTTCATCATAAGGTACCTCCACAATGCAGGTGGGGTTGTATACTTTTGAAATCCCTTCTATAGAAGGTAGGATGATGTATTCCCTTGAGTAGGATGCACATCCTTTTTGAAAAATCCCTTTTGTGGAAGGTGGGATGATGTATACCCTTGAGTAGGTTGCACATTTTTTGAAAAATGTCCTCTGCGGAGGCGGGGTTGGATCTTGAGTTATTCACCCTTAAGCGTGTTTTTGGCGGTTTTGGTAGCATATCTCAACCATCATGTGTGTTTGGTGTGTCTTAGATGGTAGAGCGTAACAATGAGCTCCTCCCCATCACCTATGCTTTCTATATTAAATACATAGAGAGGGTTGATGACTCACTCTATGGTGCTCATGTATTTTGTGTGTATTCCATGTGTTTTCCCTATGTTTTGTGGTGGAACGTAGTGATGAGCTCCCCCAGACTGTGTGTTTTGTGTGTTTTTGATGGTGGCGCATAGAGATGAGCTCCCCCCATCACCTAGTTAGGATAGTTTAGTTGCTTAATCATGTCCTCTCTGTGTATACTTTGTGTATTGTGTGACTACATTCATGGCTTCTCCATGTATTGTGTGCTTCTTTACTATCTTCTCTGTGTTTCACATGATTGTCAAAGTGTTTTATTATGTTTACCTAAGCTTGGGGGCTAGAAATGGTCTTCCAAACTTAGGGTGTGTTTTCAATCTAGTGCTTGATGTGTTTTGACCATACATTATTGCATGTATTGATTGTAAGATCATACACACATTAAAGTGAGGGATAAATGTTATGGAGTAAAAAGTAGCCACGTGTCCTTTTACCTCCTTGTTTATCTCCTAGATCCTTGTGATTACATTAGACATTCTAAATGTTTATCTCAACACAAAATTGGCCAACACCAATGTAAAATTGGAATGAGGGCCCATTCATTTACCTTACCCTAGCCCCAAATGAGGCTGATGGACTTGGGTGGTACCGCCCATTTCCCCCCTTTTGGGTCAAGCTTAACTTAAGTGCATGTCATCCTGGGACCTTTCAAAAGGTTTCTCCTTCTCAACTCTTTTAATTTAATTTCACGATTGTTAGAAGGAAAGCATATATAAGTGTGTTTTTGAAATCATTTATAACTAGATTGAAAAAAAGCCAACTTGAGACATTGAAGGAAAGAAAGCAAGAGCATTCATTGTGATTCTAGAGTAGATTTGTGTGTTGTTATTATGTGTTTGTTATAGGCATGAAGCTATCATCTATACACCTTAGGAGTTGAAGGTTCTTCATTATTCTAAGGAATCATCACATAGTTGATATTGTTGCAAATATGTGCCTAAGAGGTGTTGTCATTGATGTCAACATATCCTTGTTGCATTGATGTCAACTATATCTTATGTTGCTGCCTATTTAGAAGATTGGAATGTTGAGGATATTGAGAAAATTAATGAAGATTAATGTATGTGGACCATATGGCTATGAAGAGGATTGTCTAAAGTATCTCCAGGTAAGATTTGAGAGGTTCACATGAAGATTTGAAGAAAGTATGGCCATCTAAGTACAACTGGGTTTTATTGTGTTCAAAAGAGATAGAGTGACAATAAATTGGTCTAGATTGCTCTGCATTTAAATATTATGATCTGTGGATCTAGAGGCATGTTTGGTAAGTTAGTGTGTATCATCAACTCAAGTGGTTCATGGTTTGGAGGTCTATAAGCAGTCTTTCTAGTGTGACAGTCATGGCAGATAGTGTTCTTGAGGTTCCATATGAAGATGCAAGTGATTCTAATGATTTGGAGGAGTGTGGGTGTTCTTGTTGATTTCAATGTGCTTGTGAAAGTCTCTGGATCGTGTGACTACTGTGTTGGAGGTCCGCATTGAAGATTGAGCTTGTTGTTTGAAGATTTATTCTTTGATATTGTTGTTTTTCCCATTCCTTGGTTGACTGGATGATTCAAGTGTGTTGTGGATGATTAAAGAGAAATTCTCTGGAGCGTGGCATGTTGTTGAAGAAGATTCAAGTCTCAGCTATGTTTGGCCGATAGTATAGTGATCCATGTTAAGTCAAGCTGACCTTAATGTTCATTCCAAGGTTGATGAAGCATATAAATACTTGTTGATGAGTTGTGGAAAGTGTATTTGCAAAAATGAGCAAATCCTAAGAGAGGTACAAAAGTAGAGCAGAGAAGAAAAAGTGCAGAGGATCAAGAGCAGTAAAGGATGAAGACATAGTGGACAAGTGGTTGAGGAAGAGAGCAAAAATTGTGAGCTTTCAAAGGGATTGAACTAGGCATGAAGAAGATGCTACTACTCAGTTCATTATCTCTGTGTTAAACCTAATTCTTGTAGGCAGTGAGCTCTAGGTAGTGCCCCTGAAGGCATGTGCCTTCTATTTTTCTAAGTACTTTAACAAGGTACAAATATTTGTGGGCTAACCCCCACCATGGTTTTCCCTTAACCGGGTTTCCACGTTAAAAATATGGTGTCATGTGTGTTTATTTATTTATGCTCATGTGTTGATGAATCATGCTTTAAATGTTTACATCATTAATCAATTTTGAGTGGTAAAGAAGAATCAATTGTTACAAGTGTTAAAGTTTTGGGACAACCGATTCACCCTCCCCTCTCAGTTTTCTGGCCTAATTCTAACAATTGGTATTAGAGATAAGTTCCTCTAAAAGAAGCTTAACCACCAAGGAGATCCAGGATGTCAACTTACAAGGACAGTCCGAGATTTGATGGAACAAATTACTCTCTTTGGAAGAGTCGCATGGAGTGCCATTTGCAATGCATTGGTGAATCTTATTGGTTGATAACTAGGGATAAGTATACACCTCCATAGAAAGGGCCTTCAACTCCAAATGAACTCAAAGAGGCTAAAAATAGCATTCAAGCTAAAGAAGCCTTGTTGAGTACCCTGACTGATACAGAAATGACAAATGTCTTTGGACTGCAAACTGCTCATGAGATCTGGAAAAAGTTGGAAAATCTTTTTGAAGGTGATGAATATGTCAAATGTGCCAAGCTACAAAGTCTGAGAAGGAGATATAAAAATATGAGGATGAGTGAAGATGAAAACATCACAACCTACATGTAAAAGATAAATGAACATGTGTGTGGTATCAGGTGTGCTGGTGGAACTTTGGAAGAATCAGAGATTGTTGCAAAAGTGCTCAGATCTTTACCTGATTTATACAAACATAAGATTGCTGCTATAGAGGAGATCAGGACTGTCTCAAAAGTTTCAAGAGATTAGTTGGTTGGCAAAATTTCAGCTTTTGAATTGAGTGAGTTTGTCGATTCTCTTCCTAAGTCTGAATCTGCATTCAAAGCCAGTGTTCATGGGAAGCAAAGATATAATCTAAGTGAGAGCTCTTCAAGAAGAACAATTAGATTTGAGAAGACAAGGAAGGATCTTGAAGATGGTGAAACTGAGCTTGATGATCTTGAAGCCCTTCATACCAAGAGATTGCCAAGAGGATCTTGTAAGTATGAAGCAAAGTTACCATTCAAATGTTTTGCTTGTAATAAGATTGGTAATTTTGCCTCAAGATGTCTGAAGAGGGTTTCAAAGCCAAACCCTAATAGATCTAGAGGATAGATGAAATGCTACTATCTCCAAGAAGCTAGTCAAGAAGGAGTCACAGATGATGAATCTAATCATGGAAGTTCCATTAATAATGATTGAGTGTTCATTTCTATCAAAGAAGAAGATCCGGTGCCTACTGAACCTACTAGCTATGCAAATGTAGAAAGTACTTTGGCTACTCAAGTTGTAGAAAAGGATGAATGGGTGACTGGCAGTGGATGTTCTCATCATATGATTGGCGATAAATGTAAGTTTGTAAGCCTTGAAAAATATGAAGGTGGACTTGTAAAGTTTGGAGACAACTCAAATGGTAGAATTCATGGCAGAGGATCCATCTCTTTTGATGTTAAGAATAACACAAATGATGTTTTGTATGTGGAAGGATTGAAGCATTATCTTCTTAGTGTTGGATAGTTGGTTGAAAAGGGTTATGATCTCCGATTCAAGGATGGAAAATGTAGAATCTTGGAAAGATCTAGAACTAAAATTACATTTGGTACTCAGACTAGAGGTAACATCTTTTATTTAAGTAGCTCTAGTAGAAATTGTCTGATTTCTCAAGTTGATTAGAGTTGGCTCTAGCATAGGAGAATGTGTCATGTGAATTTTGATAACATTGTCAAGATAAGTTCCACTCAAGTTGTAAGAGATCTTCCAAGACTTGTGAAACCTTCTGATAACATGTGCAGAGAATGTCAATTGGGTAAATAGAACAAAACTTCATTCAAGAGTAAAGAACAGTCATCAAGTGGATTGTTGGAACTTGTGCATACTAATCTTTGTGGTCCTGCTAGAATTCGGAGTGTTCAAGGGGATAAATATTTTATGTTGCTGATTGATGATTACTCCCGGATGATATGGGTAACCTTCTTGAAAGAAAAATCAAAAGCTCTTGACAAATTCAAAGTTTTCAAGGTTATGGTTGAAAATGACATTGGTGTGAAGATAAAGTGTCTGAGATCTGATAGAGGTGGAGAGTTTACCTCTGGTGAGTTTGATTCATTCTGTGAAAAGTAAGGGATAAAAGGACATCTATCAGCTCCTAGGACTCCTCAGTAGAATGGAGATGTGGAGAGAAAGAACTAGACCATTCAAGAAGCAGCCAGGACCATGATGATGGAAGAAAATGTTCCTAAAGTCTATTAGAGAGAAGCTATGAGTATTGCTATCTACACTCTTAACCGGGTGCAGATCAAAGGCAATTCTAGTAAGACGCCCTATGAAATGTGGTTTGGTCATCCTCCTACTATAAAATATTTTAGAGTTTTTGGTAGTAAATGCTATATCAAAAGGGATGAGGATCTTGGCAAGTTTGATGCAAAAAGTGATGAAGGAATATTTCTTGGGTACTCTACTCAAAGCAACGCATACCAGTGCTTTAACAAGAGATTGAAAAAGATTGTTGAAAGTACTAATGTTAGAGTTGATGAAAGCAAGGAGAGACCTTTGAGGTCCTATGGATATGATTCATATGATCAAGATGAAAGTCAAATTCAAGGAAGGCAAGTTCAAACCTAGACTCATATCTAGATTGATCCAAAAAATTTAGTGACTCAAGAGGTTAGTACAAATTTTGAGGAACAAGCTCAAGCAAATCCCAAAACTCCCAGGTATGTAAGACATAATCATCCTAAAGATTAGATCATAAGAGATAGAAACCAAGGTGTTCAAACTAGGGGAAGAATTGTTGAAGATTAAGAGGAGATTTGTTTGATTTCAAAAATTGAACCAAAATCAGTAATTGAGGCTTGCAATGATGACAATTGGGTAAAAGAAATGGAAGAAGAATTAATGCAAATTTGAAAGAATCACAATTGTGATCTTGTTCCTAGACCTGAAGACAAACATATGATTGGAAATAAATGGGTCTTCCGGAATAAACTAAATGAAGATGGTGAGGTTATAAGAAACAAAGCAAGGTTGGTATGCAAAGGATATTCTCAAGTGGAAGGAATTGGTTTTGAAAAAACTTTTGCTCCAGTGGAAAGAATAGAAGTACTCATATTATTTCTTGCATTTGTTTCTTATAAAGATTTCAAGGTTTATTAGATCAATGTCAAGTCAACATTCCTAAATGGAGAATTGGAAGAAGAAGTCTACATTGAGCAATTGGAAGGATTTCAATTGTCTGATCAAAAAGATATGGTCTACAGATTGAGGAAAGCACTGTATGGACTCAAACAAGCCCCAAGAGCTTGGTATGCAAGATTAGATAAATATCTGCTAAAATTAGGTTTTAGCAAAGTTACTGCTAACAGTAATCTTTACTTCAAGATTGATCATGAGCACATCCTGATTGTTGAGGTATTTGTTGATGATATCATTTTTGGTGGAAATGAGAGCATGTGCAAAACATTTGCTAATCAGATGCAAAGTGAATTTGAGATGTTAATGTTTGGTGAAATGAACTTCTTCTTAGGTCTGCAAATCATTCAATCAGATAAAGGTATCTTCATTTCTCAATCTAAGTATGTGAGAGAATTATTGAAATTTTTTGGAATGGAAGATTCAAAGCAAGTGGGTACACTTATGATAACTGGGTGCAAGTTGAGTAAAGATGATGACTCCCCTAAGACAAATCAAAAAAGGTATAGATCAATGATTAGAGGACTGCTCTATCTGACTCAGACCAGACCTAATATCATGAATGTAGTTAGACTTGTTTCTAGATTTCAAGTTGATCCTAAAGAATCCCATGTGGTAGCAGTCAAGAGAATTTTTAGATATCTCAAGGGGACACTTGACTATGGATTGTGGTATCCAAAGGATAATGACTTCACTCTTCATGCATATAGTGATGCTGATTAGGCAGGAGATGTGGATGACAGGAAAAGTACAAGTGGTGGTTCATTCTTCTTGGGAAAGAGATTGGTTTCTTGGATGAGCAAAAAGTAAGAGGCAATATCTTAGTCTACTACAGAGGCAGAGTACATAGCAGTAGTAGGTAATTGCACTCAAGTCCTATGGATGAAGCAAATGTTGAAGGATATCAGAGTTGTGTTTGAGGAGCCTATTAGAATCTTCTATGATAATTCAAGTGTAATAAACATCTCAAAGAATCTGGTGTTGCATTAAAAAACAAAGTACATATCCATCAAGTTTCATTTCTTGAGAGAGAAGGTATATGAGAATGAAGTCAGATTGGAGTTTGTCTCTTTAAAGGATCAAATTGTAGATATATTTACTAAGCCTCTACCCAATGATACATTTGAGTATCTTAGAGAGAAGTTAGGGGTTATCACTCCTCCTGATCAGAACTAAGATTCACTATGATGCATCAGTCCAGTGGGATTCACAGTCACATCTTGTGATTCAGATTGATGTAGGAAGATACTACTCATGGGGAGTAATCAATATGCAAATTACTCAAGATTAGTTTGGAACAAAGGGGGAGAAAACATTGAAAATATGTGCCCTTTGCCATTGATGTCAAAGGGGGAGAGAAGTCATGTGAAAAACTTGTTGCTGATGAAAGGGGGAGTAGTTGAAGAAGTGGTTGCAGAAGTGATAAGAGAAAGGGGGAGAAGTCTTGTCCTGATGGTTAAATAAGTTTTTCACATCATATGTTTCCATCAATGACAAAGGGGGAGATTGTTGTAAATATGTGCCTAAGCAGTGTTGTCATTGATGTCAACATATTATTATTGCATTGATGTCAACTGTATCTTATTTTGCTACCTATTTAGAAGACTAGAATGTTGAGGATATGGAGAAAATTAATGAAGATTAATGTATACAGACCATATGGTTGTGAAGAGGATTATCTAAAGTAGCTCCAGTTAAGATTTGAGAGGTCTACATGAAGATTTCAAGAAGGTATGGCCATCTGAGTACAATTATGTTTTGCTTTGTTTAGAAGAGATAGAGTGACAGTAAATTGGTTCAGATTGCTCCGCATTGAAATATTATAATCTGTGGATCTAGAGGCATGTTTGAGAAGTCAGTGTGTATCATCAACTCAAGTGGTTTGTGGTTTGGAGGTATGCAAGCAATCTTTCTAGTGTGACAGTCATGGCAGACAGTGTTCTTGAGGTTCTAGATGAAGATGCAAGTGATTATAATGATTTGGATGAGTATGGATGTTCTTGTTGATTTCAATGTGCTTGTGGAAGTCTCTGGATTGTGTGACTACTATGTTGGAGGTTTTCATTGAAGATTGAGCTCATTGTTTGAAGATTTCTTCTTTGATATTACTATTTTTCCTAGTCCTTGGCTGCCTAGATGATTCAAGTGTGTTGCAGATGATTAAAGAGAAATTCTCTAGAGTGTGGCATGTTGTTGAAGAAGATTCAAGTCTCATCTATGTTTGGCCGATAGTATAGTGATCCACATTAAGTCAAGCTGACCTTAATGTTCATTCCAAGGTTGATGAAGCATATAAATACTTGTTGATGAGTTGTGGAAAGTGTGCGTGCAAAAATGATCAAATCCTAAGAGAGATACAGAAGTAAAGCAGAGAGGAAAACATGCAAAGGATCAAGAGTAGTAAAGGATGAAGACATAGCAAACAAGTGGTTGAGGAATAGAGTAGAAATTGAGAGATTTCAAAGGGACTAAACCAGGCATGAAGAAAATGTTGGCAAGAGACACTATATGGATTCATGAATGTTGTCATTGATGGCAACAAATATTAGCCCACACATTCGTAGGACATAATGAGTCTTTACTGGAAGACAGATTGTAAAGTGTTGAGGTCCGGTAAGCAGGAACAGAGCAGTCAGCGAGGTCTGACAGATAGGTCTAGATCTCTTAGGGGAAGTATCTTGGTGAAGTGTGGATTTGGGGAAGTCAAGAGGAGTATCTTGACTGATAGATTCCAAGGTTTGAGCCTCTGGTGTGGAAAGGATAAAGAGATATGAATGCTTGAGTGTCAGGTTCCCAAGTGACAGTATGAATAGAGGAAGAACTGACTGGTAGAACATTAGACATTATTCCAGATGTGTTACTAAAGATGAAAAAGGTTCTTAAGGCATAAGTTATGTTTGGCCGACGTGATTGATGACTTCTACAAGTATATGCTTGATCCGCATTACTTGATGTGCAAGGATTCAGCCGACAGTTCAGAGTTTGTGAAAAGATTGACTATTCCGAGTGCCGACTAGAAAGGTGATGAAATCACTTGTGCGGATATATATACAAGATGGATTTAGTTGTGAGAGGTGTCATGGTTGTTAATGATGTGTGAATAAAAGTAGAAGAGTAGAACAGAAGTAGTAAGGAAGGTCCGGTATGTGAAAGGAAAGCAGCATAAGAGAAGAGGAAAGATGAAGTGTAGCAGATTAGTGTACTGAGCCTAATCGAAACTGAACTCTAGCATATGTAGATGCTTCCAATTAGTTCAAGTATTGTATAACACTCTTTTTGTAGATAGTGTGTCTCTTGTAGGCAATGTGCCTTCTTGTGAGCAGTGTGCTCGGGCAGTGAGCCCTAATTGGCAAGTGCCATTTTATATTTCCATTCTTCTAACAGAGAATACAATCTTGGGTTAATCACCCTATGGTTTTCTCCCTTAATAGGGTTTCCACGTCAAAAATATTGTGTCATGTGTATTTCCATTTCATGATTATGTTTGCTCATTTGGATTAATGTTACATTGATTATTAATAAAGATAAGAAAGCAAAAATAATTAGGATAACTAATTCACCCCCTCTCAGTTATCAACAATTGGTATCAGAGCTAAGTTCCTCCTAACAGAGTCTAAAAGCTTGAGGAAGATTTGGGAATCCAAATGGATGCATATGGTTTAAGGGAGCAACTCAAGATTGCCCTTGATGATCTTGAACAGTCAAACTCTGAAGTTAATGAATTAAAGGAAAGACTCAAGCAGGCTGATGATTTCATGAGAGAACTAAAAGACGAATTAATTCTCTCTATGAAAAAGAGAAAGGAGCTACTTCAGCAATTGGCAAGACAAGGTGAAGCAAATGATGCAAATGAAGAGCTGAATGAGAAAACCAAGTTATGTGAAAAGTTATCACAATAAATCATTATGGAAAGACATGAAATGGAATCAGGAGTTATGAAGTTTATCCAAGAAGTTGAAGAGAAAAGAAAAACTGAAGATAATCTAAGACAATCTCTCAAGGAGAAATCAAAAGATTGCCACCAGATGGATCGAATTATCATACATCTTGAATCTAATCTTGAAGTTGCTAAAGATAATGAAGAAAAACTTGAGGATCAAATTGTCTCTCTCAAAAGGGATCTTCAAATAGCAAATGAATACAAAGAGAAATTCAAAATAAGTTTTGCTCAACTTGAAGTTCTTCCTGGAAGTCAAAAGCAGGTAGATGACAAGTCTAGTTTGGGATATGAGAAAGGAGAAAGCTCCGGATCTGGTTAGAAGAATTTTGGATCAATAAATCCAAGGAATAGGCCTAGAAGACCTCTGGTAAGACAGCCTAATGCTCAAAGATATCCATCCTTCAATGGATATTGCCATAACTGCAATAACTTTGGTCATAAAGCTAATCAGTGCAGAAAGAGAATGAATCAGACTAATTCATCCTTCTTCAGATAGTGTTTTAACTGCAAAAGGTATGGTCACAAATCTTGTGAATGCAGAAATATGCAAATGAACAAATCATTCAATGGTAGATGCTTTGCATGTAATAGAATAGGTCATATGGCTAATCAATGCAGATCAAGAGGATATTAGTCAAATATGCAAAGAAATGTTCTTTGCCAAATCTGCAATAGATCTGGTCATAGTGCAAAATTCTGTAGAAGCAAGAATCAGGACAAAAAAGGTCTAGTATATCATAATCAGAATCAAGATAAGGGCAAACAAAAAGTGAATGTGGATGAAGTTAAAAGTGAGATGAACAAGATTTGGGTGAAGAAAAGTACAGAGAATGTAGAGGATGGATTCACACTAGACTCTGGTGCTGATATTCCTTCCATAAATTAAAAGGTGAGCTCTGGCTCAGGGGGAGACACAAAGAAAATCTTGTTCCTCTAGCCAGTCAATTGGTACCAGAACTGGCACAAGAAGAGTTGTGGATTGAAGGGTTCATAAGGGAAACATCCAAACAAACTATGGTTAAGATTTGGAAGATTCACAAGATGTTTAAAGATCAGGATTGATCCAGTTCTTCAAGTCATCCGAATAAGGCAAATCAGAATAACTTAGGTTGAGCATTTATTGCAACTTGACATTAGGGTTTGTGGAGCAATATAAGGGTTTTCTCATTAATCACTTGTTCATTCTGCATTCAAAGAAGAAACGAAAAGTGAAGCTCTGCAACAAAATTCCTCAAGTTCATCGAAGATCATTTGTAGAAGTCAATTCATCCAGAAATCAGTCTAGCCAACTCCATGAAACCAAAGGGCGCAAAATGTATTCTTTGTTATCAAACATCTCTCTAAATCCTTGAATGATGGGTGCTCCAAATATTGTAAAAATCTCTGATAGGCTCCGCCCTGAATTTAAGAAACATCCATACAAATCATTGGAGGTAGATCCCCTAGGAGCATTCTCTAGTGTTCCGCATGGTGTTTTGTACACAGAAGACATTAGGATTTACATACATGCAAATATTGAAGAGTTTGGGGAATTCAGACTAAGAGACATATATCACAAACAATTGATAGATGATGCTTTTGAGCTTAAACCAGAATATAAGGGCATCCAAGAGAAGCATTTTGGTCAGTTCATTCATTTCCCCTGCTTTGAAGAAGATGAATGGGTCTGGTATGTATTGAGTAGGGTGCATGATAACTTCCTATGGCTAAACAGACCTTGCAAGATCACTAAGGAGGCAATTAGGGCAGTAACTGGTTTATACTCCTCCAGAGGAATACTTGTCCTCAAATCTATCAAAAACAACATTGTAACTGAGGCCACCAGATCAAAATTTGATAAGAGGGAAATGACCATTGAAGATATTATTGACCTGGATATCCAGTTTGCATCTATGATAATAGGATACAAGATATATCACTCCAGTAGGGAGAATTCAGTATCCGAAACTACAGTATACACTACCTATGAGATGCTGAGAAAGAATGCAGAATATGATATCTATGAACTTCTTTTGAGCCAATTAATGGAAAACATATAGAAGATCAAAAAGGACAAGAAGAACTCCTTTAAATATGGTGGACTAATATTATGTCTATTTTTCTACTTCATGAATGAACTACCTGGATCTAATGGATGGGTATGGGAAAATAACAAACTGGTAGCAATTCAAATCAGAGATTACTTGCATGAACTTGGGGATGCCAAGGCAAGGAATACGGCTCTATGGGGGTACTTCAAGAATTTTCAGAACATAATGCAAGCAAGAGAGAGAATTCCCCAGTCTCTTGTTAAGAAATACAAAGACACGATATGTTTTATGGTAGAGACTGATCAGTGCCTAATAGAGGTAGTAGAACCAAGAACTATATGGATCATGCCTATGGGGTATGAAGTTGATGAAAAAATTATGGAGGTGCATGTTCAACACATGCTAAGTCAGCCGAAGGATCCAAAGGTAGAAAGGTTTGGATCCTTTGAAGAACTAAGTGTAAAAGTTCATGTGGAACTCAGACAACCAAAAATAAAGAGGAAAGTGAGAAAAGAAGTTGAAGAAATTGCCAAAGGCTTAGGCATCTCAAAGGAGGCCCTTGATGCCAACAGAGAAAAGGTGAAAAGGGCAGAGAAAGAGGTAGAAAAGGGAAGTAAGGAAAGTGCTCCGGTAGAATCTTCCACCTGGACAAGATCATCAAAGAGATCAGCACTTGTCACAGCCAAAAGCTCAAGAACATCAAAACTGGAAGTCCAGGCATCCGAAAAAGAAGAAAAGAGAACAAAGAAAAAGGCAACAAGGTCCTATGTTAGCCTAAAGGATGATGAAGAAACTGAATCAGATGAGCAGATAAAGAAACTAAAGAAAAAGAAGAAAACATCCTGTCAAAACTCTACCAGACAGAAGGAAGAAGAAAAGGAATATGTTGAAAAACCCACTCTTCACATTGATGACATAATCAAATCAGTCACAGTGGATGAAAATCTTCAGCCAATGGTTGAGTTCTATGATGATTATGGTGAAGCAGATCAGAAAATATTGCAAGATGCCATAGTCAGGTACCTAAATATCTACAACAAAGCATTTATTGAAATTATATCTCTGATCCCTAAAAGCTTGGAGAAGGAACTAGAATCAAGAAAGGACAATGCCATGGCATTATCTGTTATATCCTTCAATTGATTCAAAGCAAATGAATATGATTTTTAAAGATTGCAAGGATGAGTTCAGAAGCAAAGCCATAATGAGTCAGCTCATGCTTGGTGAGACTGACAAGGTAGCCAAGGACACATAAGAGATTCTCTAGAAAACCTTCAAAAGATTCAATCTTCCTATCATAGAGGACTTGGGTGCTGAACCCTTGGGCACAAATATTGCAGAAGAGTTCACTAAGAAAGTGGTAGAAGAAGTAATGGACACTAGTACAGAAAAGGATAAGGACTTAGAATCCTCTGTTCCAGAAAAGGAAGAGGTGGCCCATGAACAAACTAACAACACTCCTCCGGTTTCTCCTGCTGACTCTAGATCCAAAGGAGAAGAAAGAGTAAAGGAGAAAGAAGTAGAGGTAAAGGGAAAAGAGGATATCAATACAAAGGTTGTGGAAGGGGAGAAAGCTCCAAAAGATAGTTCTGTGACTACAAAAGAAAAGAAAAATCTGTCTCCAGCAAGAGACACTGCAGAATCAGTCAAGGACTTTTTGACAAAAGCAACTATGGAGATTGATGAACTGGAATTATTGAAAGGGCCATTTGATTTTGATTCTCTTTCTCCGGTGCAAACAATGAAGATAGCTTCATTTGCAAATGCAAAGGCCAAAGAGAAACTACTGAAATCTCACATGGAAGACTGTGAGCTTATAGCAGCTACATCTGGAGTGCTTAAAAAGATTATGCCATCCTTTCAAAAGGACTTCTCAGCTTCTTCATCTGGTAATCTCAAGTCTCTTATTAATTTTGTCAGCACTCATTTTGAGTCTTTAGAGAAGTCAGCTGAGGTGAAGGTCTGGAAAGAGTTCTCTGATAAGAGATTTTTAGAGGTTCAAGGGTTGATAATTAATGATAGGAGAAATATGAATACAAGAATAAAGAGCTTAGAAAATGCTCTTAAAGATGGAGGAGAAATGTATAAATTTTGTTTATCATGGTCCAAAGTAACACTGGACATTAAGAAGAAAATAAAAGAACAGGAGGATAAACTGTCAAACCTATCAAAGAATTTTGATCCTCTCTCTTCCTCTATAATAAATCAAGAATGTCAGACTATTGCAGTCTTGAATGAGATCAAGAAACTTGAGAAGGAGAAGAAAAATAGAATCAGTAGGTTGAGTGAGCTCAGAGGGATAATTGTCCCTAAGTTAGAGGCCATGCATGAGGCCATAAAAGAAGCTCAAATCACAGCCTAGACTAATGATACAACAGATCTAAAAAGGGCAGATGCATTTGCATTCCTTTTGAGCGGTCATATATCAATTTTGGATAGAATGAAGCAAAGTTGGGCTACAAAATCACTCAATTAAAAACAACTTTTGTAGATATACTTCAGTATATGTAAGTATTCCATATGTATATACTTATGTGGCTAAGTATAGTAAAATTTTGAGAATTTTGGTATGCAGACCCTACCCTTTGCCATTGATGTCAAAGGGGGAGTGAGGAGTAGTGAAAAATGAGGTATCCAACTAAGGGGGAGTTCCAGAAAATGTACATAGAGACAGAGCATCAGCCAAGGGGGAGTATAGTGCTACACTTAGTCATTTTTCACTAAGTGTTGCCATCAATGCCAAAGGGGGAGATTGTTGGCAAGAGACACTATATGGATTCATGAATGTTGTCATTGATGGCAACAAAGGTTAGCCCACACATCTACAGGACATAATGAGTCTTTACTGGAAGATAGATTGCAAAGTGTTGAGGTCCGGTAAGCAAGAATAGAGCAGTCAGTGAGGTCTGACAAACAGGTCCGGATCTCTCAGGGGAAGTATCTTAGTGAAGTATGGATTTGGGGAAGTCAAGAGGAGTATCTTGACTAATAGATTCCAAGGTTTGAGCCTCCGGTGTGGAAAGGATAAAGAGATATGAATGCTTGAGTGTCAGGTTCCCAAGTGACAGTATGAACAGAGGAAGAACTGATTGGCAGAACATCAGACATTATTCTGGATGTGTTACTGATGATGAAAAAGGTTCTTAAGGCATAAGTTATGTTTGGCTAATGTGATTGATGACTTCTACAAGTATATGCTTGATCTGCATTACTTGATGTGTAAGGATTCAGCCGACAGATCAGAGTTTGTGAAAAGATTGACTATTTCGGGTGCCGACTAGAAAGGTGAAGAAATCACTTGTGCAGATACATATACAAGATGGATTTAGTTGTGAGAGGTGTCATGGTTGTTAATGATCTGTGAATAAAAATAGAAGAGTAGAACAGAAGTAGTAAGGAAGGTCTGGTATGTGAAAGGAAAGCAGCATAAGAGAAGAGGAAAGATGAAGTGCAGCAGATCAGTGTACTGAGCCTAACCGGAACTGAACTCCAGCATATGTAGATGCTTCCAATCAGTTCAAGTATTGTATAACACTCTTTTTGTAGATAGTGTGTCTCTTGTAGGCAGTGTGCCTTCTTGTGAGCAATGTGCTCGGGCAATGAGCCCTAATTGGCAAGTGCCATTTTATATTTCCATTCTTCTAACAGAGAATATAATCTTGGGTTAATCACCCTGTGGTTTTCTCCCTTAATAGGTTTTCCACGTCAAAAATATTGTGTCATGTGTATTTCCATTTCATGATTATGTTTGCTCATTTGGATTAATGTTACATTAAGGATAACTGATTCACCCCCCCTCTCAGTTATCAACAGAAGATGCTACTACTTAGTTCATTATCTCTATGTTAAACCTAATTTATTGTAGGCTGTGAGCCTCCTGTAGGTAGCGAGCCTCTTTTGAGTAGTGAGCTCTAGGTAGTGCGCTCGAAAGCATGTGCCTTCTCTTTTTCTAAGTACTTTTAACAGGTTACAAATCTTTGTGGGTTAACCCCCACCGTGGTTTTCCCTTAATCGAGTTTCCACATTAAAAATCTAGTGTCATGTGTGTTTATTTGTTTATGCTCATGTGTTGATGAATCATGCTTTAAATGTTTACATAATTAATTAGTTTTGAGTGGTAAAGAAGAATCAATTGTTGCAAGTGTTAAAGTTTTGGGACAACTGATTCACCCCCCGCCTCTCAGTTGTTTGGCCTAATTCTAATAGATATCATTGTTGTTCATCCTCATTTGGATTATCATATTATTATTGTTTTCAGCCTCTGCCCCATGAGGGAATTCAATCTCTATCAATCAACAATGTTGGAAAGCTTGAATGCTATCCCTAGATTTGACTAAGGCAAATTACTAAACACCATAGCCCCCAAACCCCTTCTTTCCTTCTGTGTGCAGGTTACAAGAGTAAAATCTAGACAATGTGAAGATATAGGAAGACTAAGTGAAGATCAATGTTTTGAGATCTGACAACAGTTACAAAATATTCCTCTATCCAAGACTTGGTATATGGTGCCCTAGTCTTTCTTCCCTTGCTGACTTCAGATTTGACATCAGGACATCATTTGCAACACCTTTCCAATTCAAACCTCTGGAAGATTCTTCCTCTCAGGAATTGGGCAGTCCCAAATTAGTCCTCTTACACCTCTACTTCTGGGACACAAGTTCTATCATTCCTCTGATATGCCCTATGCAATTAGTTTATGGTTATCTGTTGTACTTTCTCTGTTACAAGATGATCATTGTAGAACTAGGGTTTCATGCATTGTTAACCTAGGGTTTGGTAAAAAAGGATAAATTAAATCTAATCCATCTATATATAGCTAAGTACAAGATATGTAGTTGATTCCACCTTCGTTTG